>OX463232.1:27243243-28495039 GCA_949820135.1 Sylvilagus floridanus
GACACATTCGTGTTTTCTGAGTAAAAAGCTGCAGAAACTAGTTTAAAAATGATATTTGTGCTTGTAACCATGACATTGAATCCGCTTGACCTAGAAAAAGACTGCATTTCTCCAAAACCAGGTTGACTCTACTTTTCTGGGTGCTTTGCACACCAACTCCACACCAGTTTGTCCAGATAGGTTTGGATGAAATCAGAAATATCCGGTTCTGTGGTGGCTAACTCAAACCCAGCTCTTGCTACACCTTCTATATTAGCTTGTGTTTTGTCAATAGTATCTATGGACTTTAGAGTTGTGAATGCATTGTTGCATGTAACATTTTGTTTTTCTGTGGGCAAACGCTAATTGGTTTCACATGGAGACACAACAGGTACACATTCGTGTTTTCTGAGTGAAAAGCTGCAGAAACCAGGTTACAAATGATACTTGTGCTTGTAAACATGACATTGAATCCACTTGCCCAAGAAAAAGACTTTGCGTTTCTCCAAAACCAGGTTGACTCTGCTTTTCTGGGTGCTTTGCACACCAACTCCACACCAGTTTGTCCAGATAGGGCTGAATGAAAGCAGAAATATCCGGTTCTGTGGTGGCTCAGTCAATCCCAGCTCTTGCAACATCCTAAGAGTTTGTTTGTGTTTTGTCGATAGTATCTATGGACTTTAGAGATGTGAATGCATTGTAGCATGTAACATTTTGTTTTTCTGTTGGCAAACGCTAATAGGTTTCACATGGAGACACAACAGTGACACATTCGTGTTTTCTGAGTAAAAAGCTGCAGAGACCAGGTTACAAATGATATTTGTGTTTGTAAACATGACATTGAATCCACTTGTCCAAGAAAAAGACTTTGCTTTTCTCTAAAACCAGGTTGACTCTGCTGCTCTGGGTGCTTTGCACACCAACTCCACACCAGTTTGTTCAGCTAGGTTTGGATGAAACCAGAAATAACCGGTTCTGTGGTGGGTAAGTCAATCCCAGCTCTGGCTACAGCTTCTGTGTTTCCTTGTGTTTTCTCCACCCTATCTATGGACTTTAGAGTTGTGAATGCATTGTAGTGTTTAGCATTTAGGTTTTCTGTTGGCAAACGCTAATGGTTTCAAATGAGTCACAGCAGGTACACATTCATGTTTTCTGAGAAAAAAGCTGCAGAAACCAGGTTAAAAATGATATTGGTGTTTGTAAACATGACATTGAATCCACTTGCCCAAGAAAAAGACTTTGCTTTTCTGCAAAACCAGGTTGACTCTGCTTTTCTGGGTGCTTTGCACACCAATTCCACACCAGTTTGTCCAGATAGGTCTGGATGAAACCAGAAATATCCGGTTCTGTGGTGGCTCAGTCAATCCCAGCTCTTGCTACATCCTAAGAGTTTGTTTGTGTTTTGTCGATAGTATCTATAGACTTTAGAGTTGTAAATGCATTGTAGCATGTAGCATTTAGGTTTTCAGTTGGCAAACACTAATTGGTTTCACATGAGTCACAACAGGTACACATTCATGTTTTCTCAGTAAAAAGCTGCAGAAACCAGGTTAGAAATGATATTTGTGTTTGTAAACATGACATTGAATCCATGTGCCCAAGAAAAAGACTTTGCTTTTCTCCAAAACCAGGTTGACTCTGCTTTTCTGGGTGCTTTGCACACCAATTCCACACCAGTTTGTCCAATAGGTTTGGATGAAACCAGAAATATCCGGTTCCGTTGTGGCTAATTCAATCCAAGCTCTTGCTACAGCTTCTGTGTTTGCTTGTGTTTTGTCGATAGTATCTATGGACTTTAGAGTTGTGAATGCATTGTTGCATGTAACATTTTGTTTTTCTGTGGGCAAACGCTAATTGGTTTCACATGGAGACACAACAGGTACACATTCGTGTTTTCTGAGTAAAAAGCTGCAGAAACCAGGTACAAATGATACTTGTGCTTGTAAACATGACATTGAATCCACTTGACCAAGAAAAAGACTTTGCGTTTCTCCAAAACCAGGTTGACTCTGCTTTTTTGGGTGCTTTGCACACCAATTCCACACCAGTTTTTCCAGATAGGACTGGATGAAAGCAGAAATATCCGGTTCTGTGTTGGCTCAGTCAATCCCAGCTCTTGCTACATCCTAAGAGTTTGTTTTTGTTTTGTCGATAGTATCTATGGACTTTAGAGATGTGAATGCATTGTAGCATGTAACATTTTGTTTTTCTGTTGGCAAACGCTAATAGGTTTAACATGGAGACACAACAGGTACACATTCATGTTTTCTCAGTAAAAAGCTGCAGAAACCAGGTTACAAATGATATTTGTGTTTGTAAACATGACATTGAATGCACTTGTCCAAGAAAAAGACTTCGCTTTTCTCCAAAACCAGGTTGACTCTGCTTTTCTGGGTGCTTTGCACACCAACTCCACACCAGTTTGTTCAGCTAGGTTTGGATGAAACCAGAAATATCCGGTTCTGTGGTGGCTAACTCAATCCCAGCTCTGGCTACAGCTTCTGTGTTTGCTTGTGTTTTCTCGATAGTATCTATGGACTTTGAGTTGTGAATGCATTGTAGCCTGTAGCATTTAGGTTTTCTGTTGGCAAACGCTAATGGTTTCAAATGAGTCACAGCAGGTACACATTCATGTTTTCTGAGTAAAAAGCTGCAGAAACCAGGTCACAAATGATATTTGTGTTTGTAAACATGACATTGAATCCACTTGCCTAAGAAAAAGACTTTGCTTTTCTCCAAAACCAGGTTGACTCTGCTTTTCTGGGTGCTTTGCACACCAATTCCACACCAGTTTGTCCAGATAGGGCTGGATGTAACCATAAATATCCGTTTCTGTGGTGGCTCAGTCAATCCCAGCTCTTGCTACATCCTAAGAGTTTTTTTGTGTTCTATCAATAGTATCTATGGACTTTAGAGTTTTTAATGCATTGTAGCATGTAGCATTTAGGTTTTCTGTTGGCAAACGGTAATGGTTTCAAATGAGTCACAACAGGTACACATTCATGTTTTCTCAGTAAAAAGCTGCAGAAACCAGGTTAGAAATGATATTTGTGTTTGTAAACATGACATTGAATCCATGTGCCCAAGAAAAAGACTTTGCTTTTCTCCAAAACCAGGTTGACTCTGCTTTTCTGGGTTCTTTGCACACCAATTCCACACCAGTTTGTCCAGATAGGTTTGGATGAAACCAGATATATCCGGTTCTGTTGTGGCTAAGTCAATCCAAGCTCTTGCTACAGCTTCTGTGTTTGCTTGTGTTTTGTCGATAGTATCTATATACTTTAGAGTTGTGAATGCATTGTTGCATGTAACATTTTGTTTTTCTGTGGGCAAACGCTAACTGGTTTCACATGGAGACACAACAGGTACACATTCGTGTTTTCTGAGTAAAAAGCTGCAGAAACCAGGTTACAAATGATACTTGTGCTTGTAAACATGACATTGAATCCACTTGCCCAAGAAAAAGACTTTGCTTTTCTCCAAAACCATGTTGACTCTGCTTTTCTGGGTGCTTTGCACACCAATTCCACACCAGTTTCTCCAGATAGGACTGGATGAAACCAGAAATATCCGGTTCTGTGTTGGCTCAGTCAATCCCAGCTCTTGCTACATCCTAAGAGTTTTTTTGTGTTTTGTCAATAGTATCTATGGATTTTAGAGTTGTGAATGCATTGTAGCATTTAGCATTTAGGTTTTCTGTTGGCAAACGCTAATGGTTTCAAATGAGTCACAACAGGTACACATTCATGTTTTCTGAGTAAAAAGCTGCAGAAACCAGGTTGTAAATGATATTTCTGTTTGTAAACAAGACATTGAATGCACTTGCCCAAGAAAATGACTTTCCTTTTCTCCAAAACCAGGTCGACTCTGCTTTTCTGGGTGCTTTGCAAAGCAACTCCACACCAGTTTATCCAGATAGGTTTGGATGAAACCAGAAATATCCAGTTCTGTGGTGGCTAAGTCAATCCAAGCTCTTGCTACAGCTTCTGTGTTTGCTTGTGTTTTGTCGATAGTATCTATGGACTTTAGAGTTGTGAATGAATTTTAGCATGTAACATTTTGATTTTCTGTTGGCAAATGCTAATAGGTTTCTCATGGAGGCACAACAGATACACATTCGTGTTTTCTGAGTAAAAAGCTGCAGAAACCAGGTTGAAAATGATATTTGTGTTTGTAAACATGA
This sequence comes from Sylvilagus floridanus, assembly GCA_949820135.1. Classification (NCBI taxonomy): domain Eukaryota; kingdom Metazoa; phylum Chordata; class Mammalia; order Lagomorpha; family Leporidae; genus Sylvilagus; species Sylvilagus floridanus. Next base: position 27,247,406 of record OX463232.1, read on the forward strand.
CATTGAATCCACTTGTCCAAGAAAAAGACTTTGCTTTTCTCCAAAACCAGGTTGACTCTGCTGCTCTGGGTACTTTGCACACGAATTCCACACCAGTTTGTCCGGATATGTTTTGATGAAACCAGAAATATCCGGTTCTGTGGTGGCTAAGTCAATTCCAGCTGTTGCTACAGCTTCTGTGTTTGCTTGTGTTTTCTCGATAGTCTATGGACTTTAGAGTTGTGAATGCATTGTAGCTTGTAACATTTTGTTTTTCTGTTGGCAAACGCTAATTTGTTTCACATGGTGAAACAAAGGTACACATTCGTGTTTTCTGAGTAAAAAGCTGCAGAAACCAGTTAAAAAATGATATTTGTGCTTGTAACCATGACATTGAATCCACTTGCCCAAGAAAAAGACTGCATTTCTCCAAAACCAGGTTGACTCTGCTTTTCTGGGTGCTTTGCACACCAACTCCACACCAGTTTGTCCAGATAGGTTTGGATGAAATCAGAAATATCCGGTTCTGTGGTGGCTAACTCAAACCCAGCTCTTGCTGCAGCTTCTATATTAGCTTGTGTTTTCTCCATAGTATCTATGGACTTTAGAGTTGTGAATGCATTGTTGCATGTAACATTTTGTATTTCTGTGGGCAAACGCTAATTGGTTTCACATGGAGACACAACAGGTACACATTCGTGTTTTCTGAGTAAAAAGCTGCAGAAACCAGGTTACAAATGATACTTGTGCTTGTAAACATGACATTGAATCCAGTTGCCCAAGAAAAAGACTTTGCATTTCTCCAAAACCAGGTTGACTCTGCTTTTCTGGGTGCTTTACACACCAACTCCACACCAGTTTGTCCAGATAGGGCTGGATGAAACCAGAAATATCCGGTTCTGTGGTGGCTCAGTCAATCCCAGCTCTTGCTAGATTCTAAGAGTTTGTTTGTGTTTTGTCAATAGTATCTATGGACTTTAGAGTTGTGAATGCATTGTAGCATTTAGCATTTAGGTTTTCTGGTGGCAAACGCTAATGGTTTCAAATGAGTCACAGCAGGTACACATTCATGTTTTCTGAGTAAAAAGCTGCAGAAACCAGGTTGTAAATGATATTTCTGTAGTAAACAAGACATTGAATCCACTTGCCCAATAAAATGACTTTGCTTTTCTCCAAAACCAGGTTGACTCTGCTTTTCTGGGTGCTTTGCAAAGCAATTCCACACCAGTTTGTCCAGATAGGGCTGGATGAAAGCAGAAATATCCGGTTCTGTGGTGGCTCAGTCAATTCCAGCTCTTGCTACAGCTTCTATATTTCCTTGTGTTTTGTCGATAGTATCTGTGGACATAGAGTTGTGAATGCATCGTAGCATGTAACATTTTTATTTTCTGTTGGCAAACCCTAATTGGTTTCACATGGAGGCACAACAGATACACATTCGTGTTTTCTGTGTAAAAAGCTGCAGAAACCAGTTTAAAACTGATGCTTGTGCTTGTAAACATGACATTGAATCCACTTGCCCTAGAAAATGACTTTGCTTTTCTCCAAAACCAGGTCGACTCTGCTTTTGTGGTTGCTTTGCACACCAATTCCACACCAGTTTGTCCAGATAGGTTTGGATGAAACCAGAAATATCCAGTTCTGTGGTGGCTAAGTCAATCCAAGCTCTTGCTACAGCTTCTGTGTTTGCTTGTGTTTTCTCGATAGTATCTATGGACTTTAGAGTTGTGAATGAATTTTAGCATGTAACATTTTGATTTTCTGTTGGCAAATGCTAATAGGTTTCTCATGGAGGCACAACAGATACACATTCATGTTTTCTGAGTAAAAAGCTGCAGAAACCAGGTTGAAAATGATATTTGTGTTTGTAAACATGACATTGAATCCACTTGTCCAAGAAAAAGACTTTGCTTTTCTCCAAAACCAGGTTGACTCTGCTGCTCTGGGTACTTTGCACACGAATTCCACACCAGTTTGTCCAGATATGTTTGGATGAAACCAGAAATATCCGGTTCTGTGGTGGCTAAGTCAATTCCAGCTGTTGCTACAGCTTCTGTGTTTGCTTGTGTTTTGTCAATAGTAGCTATGGACTTTAGAGTTGTGAATGCATTGTAGCATGTAGCATTTAGGTTTTCTGTTTGCAAACGCTAATGGTTTCAAATGAGTCACAACAGGTACACATTCATGTTTTCTCAGTAAAAAGCTGCAGAAACCAGTTTAAAAATGATATTTGTGCTTGTAACCATGACATTGAATCCGCTTGCCAAAGAAAAAGACTGCATTTCTCCAAAACCAGGTTGACTCTGCTTTTCTGGGTGCTTTGCACACCAACTCCACACCAGTTTGTCCAGATAGGTTTAGATGAAATCAGAAATATCCGGTTCTGTGGTGGCTAACTCAAGCCCAGCTCTTGCTACACCTTCCATATTAGCTTGTGTTTTCTCCATAGTATCTATGGACTTTAGAGTTGTGAATGCATTGTTGCATGTAACATTTTGTTTTTCTGTGGGCAAACGCTAATTGGTTTCACATGGAGACACAACAGGTACACATTCGTGTTTTCTGAGTAAAAAGCTGCAGAAACCAGGTTACAAATGATACTTGTGCTTGTAAACATGACATTGAATCCAGTTGCCCAAGAAAAAGACTTTGCATTTCTCCAAAACCAGGTTGACTCTGCTTTTCTGGGTGCTTTACACACCAACTCCACACCAGTTTGTCCAGATAGGGCTGGATGAAACCAGAAATATCCGGTTCTGTGGTGGCTCAGTCAATCCCAGCTCTTGCAACATCCTAAGAGTTTGTTTGTGTTTTGTCGATAGTATCTATGGACTTTAGAGATGTGAATGCATTGTAGCATGTAACATTTTGTTTTTCTGTTGGCAAACGCTATAGGTTTCACATGGAGACACAACAGTGACATATTCGTGTTTTCTGAGTAAAAAGCTGCAGAGACCAGGTTACAAATGATATTTGTGTTTGTAAACATGACATTGAATCCACTTGTCCAAGAAAAAGACTTTGCTTTTCCAAAACCAGGTTGACTCTGCTGCTCTGGGTGCTTTGCACACCAACTCCACACCAGTTTGTTCAGATATGGCTGGATGATACCAGAAATATCCGGTTCTGTGGTGGGTAAGTCAATCCCAGCTCTGGCTACAGCTTCTGTGTTTGCTTGTGTTTTCTCCACCCTATCTATGGACTTTAGAGTTGTGAATGCATTGTAGCGTTTAGCATTTAGGTTTTCTGTTGGCAAACGCTAATGGTTTCAAATGAGTCACAGCAGGTACACATTCATGTTTTCTGAGAAAAAAGCTGCAGAAACCAGGTTAAAAATGATATTTGTGTTTGTAAACATGACATTGAATCCACTTGCCCAAGTAAAAGACTTTGCTTTTCTCCAAAACCAGGTTGACTCTGCTTTTCTGGGTGCTTTGCACACCAATTCCACACCAGTCTGTCCAGATAGGGCTGGGTGAAACCAGAAATATCCGGTTCTGTGGTGGCTCAGTCAATCCCAGCTCTTGCTACATCCTAAGAGTTTTTTTGTGTTCTGTCAATAGTATCTATGGACTTTCGAGTTGTGAATGCATTGTAGCATGTAGCATTTAGGTTTTCTGTTGGCAAACGCTAATGGTTTCAAATGAGTCACAACAGGTACACATTCATGTTTTCTCAGTAAAAAGCTGCAGAAACCAGGTTAGAAATGATATTTGTGTTTGTAAACATGACATTGAATCCATGTGCCCAAGAAAAAGACTTTGCTTTTCTCCAAAACCAGGTTGACTCTGCTTTTCTGGGTGCTTTGCACACCAATTCCACACCAGTTTTTCCAGATAGGTTTGGATGAAACCAGAAATATCCAGTTCTGTGGTGGCTAAGTCAATCCAAGCTCTTGCTACAGCTTCTGTGTTTGCTTGTGTTTTGTCGATAGTATCTATGGACTTTAGAGTTGTGAATGAATTTTAGCATGTAACATTTTGATTTTCTGTTGGCAAATGCTAATTGGTTTCACATGGAGGCACAACAGATACACATTCGTGTTTTCTGAGTAAAAAGCTGCAGAAACCAGGTTGAAAATGATATTTGTGTTTGTGAACATGACATTGAATCCACTTGTCCAAGAAAATTACTTTGCTTTTCACCAAAACCAGGTTGATCTAATGCTCTGGGTGCTTTGCACACCAATTCCACACCAGTTTGTCCAGATATGTTTGGCTGAAACCAGAAATATCCGGTTCTGTGGTGGCTAAGTCAATTCCAGCTGTTGCTACAGCTTCTGTGTTTGCTTGTGTTTTCTCGATAGTCTATGGACTTTAGAGTTGTGAATGCATTGTAGCATGTAACATTTTGTTTTTCTGTTGGCAAACGCTAATTTGTTACACATGGTGACACAACAGGTACACATTCGTGTTTTCTGAGTAAAAAGCTGCAGAAACCAGTTTAAAAATGATATTTGTGCTTGTATCCATGACATTGAATCCACTTGCCCAAGAAAAAGACTGCATTTCTCCAAAACCATGTTGACTCTGCTTTTCTGGGTGCTTTGCACACCAACTCCACACCAGTTTGTCCAGATAGGTTTGGATGAAATCAGAAATATCCGGTTCTGTGGTGGCTAACTCAAACCCAGCTCTTACAGCAGCTACTATATTAGCTTGTGTTTTCTCCATAGTATCTATAGACTTTAGAGTTGTGAATGCATTGTTGCATGTAACATTTTGTTTTTCTGTGTGCAAACGCTAAATGGTTTCACATGGAGACACAACAGGTACACATTCGTGTTTTCTGAGTAAAAAGCTGCAGAAACCAGGTTAAAAATGATACTTGTGCTTGTAAACATGACATTGAATCCACTTGCCCTAGAAAAAGACTTTGCTTTTCTCCAAAACCAGGTTGACTCTGCTTTTCTGGGTGCTTTGCACACCAACTCCATACCAGTTTGTCCAGATATGTTTGGCTGAAACCAGAAATATCCGGTTCTGTGGTGGCTCAGTCAATTCCCAGCTCTTGCTACATCCTAAGAGTTTGTTTGTGTTTTGTCAATAGTATCTATGGACTTAAGAGTTGTGAATGCATTGTAGCATTTAGCATTTAGGTTTTCTGTTGGCAAACGCTAATGGTTTCAAATGAGTCACAGCAGGTACACATTCATGTTTTCTGAGTAAAAAGCTGCAGAAACCAGGTCACAAATGATATTTGTGTTTGTAAACATGACATTGAATCCACTTGCCTAAGAAAAAGACTTTGCTTTTCTCCAAAACCAGGTTGACTCTGCTTTTCTGGGTGCTTTGCACACCAATTCCACACGAGTTTGTCCAGATAGGGCTGGATGAAACCATAAATATCCGGTTCTGTGGTGGCTCAGCCTTCCCAGCTCTTGCTACATCCTACGAGTTTTTTTGTGTTTTATCAATAGTATCTATGGACTTTAGAGTTGTTAATGCATTGTAGCATGTAGCATTTAGGTTTTCTGTTGGCAAACGCTAATGGTTTCAAATGAGTCACAACAGGTACACATTCATGTTTTCTCAGTAAAAAGCTGCAGAAACCAGGTTAGAAATGATATTTGTGTTTGTAAACATGACATTGAATCCATGTGCCCAAGAAAAAGACTGCTTTTCTCCAAAACCAGGTTGACTCTGCTTTTGTGGTTGCTTTGCACACCAATTCCACACCAGTTTGTCCAGATAGGTTTGGATGAAACCAGAAATATCCAGTTCTGTGGTGGCTAAGTCAATCCAAGCTCTTCCTACAGCTTCTGTGTTTGCTTGTGTTTTGTCAATAGTATCTATGGACTTTAGAGTTGTGAATGAATTTTAGCATGTAACATTTTGATTTTCAGTTGGCAAATGCTAATTGGTTTCACATGGAGGCACAACAGATACACATTCGTGTTTTCTGAGTAAAAAGCTGCAGAAACCAGGTTGTAAATGATATTTGTGTTTGTAAACATGACATTGAATCCACTTGTCCAAGAAAAAGACTTTGCTTTTCTCCAAAACCAGGTTGATCTGCTGCCCTGGGTGCTTTGCACACCAACTCCACACCAGTTTGTCCAGATATGTTTGGCTGAAATCAGAAATATCCGGTTCTGTGGTGGCTAACTCAAACCCAGCTCTTGCTACACCTTCTATATTAGCTTGTGTTTTCTCCATAGTATCTATGGACTTTAGAGTTGTGAATGCATTGTTGCATGTAGCATTTAGGTTTTCTGTGGGCAAACGCTAATTGGTTTCACATGGAGACACAACAGGTACACATTCGTGTTTTCTGAGTAAAAAGCTGCAGAAACCAGGTTACAAATGATACTTGTGCTTGTAAACATGACATTGAATCCACTTGCCCAAGAAAAAGACTTTGCGTTTCTCCAAAACCAGGTTGACTCTGCTTTTCTGGGTGCTTTGCACACCAACTCCACACCAGTTTGTCCAGATAGGGCTGAATGAAACCAGAAATATCCGGTTCTGTGGTGGCTCAGTCAATCCCAGCTCTTGCAACATCCTAAGAGTTTGTTTGTGTTTTGTCGATAGTATCTATGGACTTTAGAGATGTGAATGCATTGTAGCATGTAACATTTTGTTTTTCTGTTGGCAAACGGTAATAGGTTTCACATGGAGACACAACAGTGACATATTCGTGTTTTCTGAGTAAAAAGCTGCAGAGACCAGGTTACAAATGATATTTGTGTTTGTAAACATGACATTGAATCCACTTGTCCAAGAAAAATACTTTGCTTTTCTCTAAAACCAGGTTGACTCTGCTGCTCTGGGTGCTTTGCACACCAACTCCACACCAGTTTGTTCAGCTAGGTTTGGATGAAACCAGAAATATCCGGTTCTGTGGTGGGTAAGTCAATCCCAGCTCTGGCTACAGCTTCTGTGTTTCCTTGTGTTTTCTCCACCCTATCTATGGACTTTAGAGTTGTGAATGCATTGTAGCGTTTAGCATTTAGGTTTTCTGTTGGCAAACGCTAATGGTTTCAAATGAGTCACAGCAGGTACACATTCATGTTTTTTGAGAAAAAAGCTGCAGAAACCAGGTAAAAATGATATTTGTGTTTGTAAACATGACATTGAATCCACTTGCCCAAGAAAAAGACTTTGCTTTTCTGCAAAACCAGGTTGACTCTGCTTTTCTGGGTGCTTTGCACACCAATTCCACACCAGTTTGTCCAGATAGGTCTGGATGAAACCAGAAATATCCGGTTCTGTGGTGGCTCAGTCAATCCCAGCTCTTGCTACATCCTAAGAGTTTGTTTGTGTTTTGTCGATAGTATCTATAGACTTTAGAGTTGTGAATGCATTGTAGCATGTAGCATTTAGGTTTTCAGTTGGCAAACACTAATTGGTTTCACATGAGACACAACAGGTACACATTCATGTTTTCTCAGTAAAAAGCTGCAGAAACCAGGTTAGAAATGATATTTGTGTTTGTAAACATGACATTGAATCCATGTGCCCAAGAAAAAGACTTTGCTTTTCTCCAAAACCAGGTTGACTCTGCTTTTCTGGGTGCTTTGCACACCAATTCCACACCAGTTTGTCCAGATAGGTTTGGATGAAACCAGAAATATCCGGTTCTGTTGTGGCTAAGTCAATCCAAGCTCTTGCTACAGCTTCTGTGTTTGCTTGTGTTTTGTCGATAGTATCTATGGACTTTAGAGTTGTGAATGCATTGTTGCATGTAACATTTTGTTTTTCTGTGGGCAAACGCTAATTGGTTTCACATGGAGACACAACAGGTACACATTCGTGTTTTCTGAGTAAAAAGCTGCAGAAACCAGGTACAAATGATACTTGTGCTTGTAAACATGACTTGAATCCACTTGCCCAAGAAAAAGACTTTGCGTTTCTCCAAAACCAGGTTGACTCTGCTTTTCTGGGTGCTTTGCACACCAATTCCACACCAGTTTTTCCAGATAGGACTGGATGAAAGCAGAAATATCCGGTTCTGTGTTGGCTCAGTCAATCCCAGCTCTTGCTACATCCTAAGAGTTTGTTTGTGTTTTGTCGATAGTATCTATGGACTTTAGAGATGTGAATGCATTGTAGCATGTAACATTTTGTTTTTCTGTTGGCAAACGCTAATAGGTTTCACATGGAGACACAACAGGTACACATTCATGTTTTCTCAGTAAAAAGCTGCAGAAACCAGGTTACAAATGATATTTGTGTTTGTAACCCTGACATTGAATCCACTTGTCCAAGAAAAAGACTTCGCTTTTCTCCAAAACCAGGTTGACTCTGCTTTTCTGGGTGCTTTGCACACCAACTCCACACCAGTTTGTTCAGCTAGGTTTGGATGAAACCAGAAATATCCGGTTCTATGGTGGCTAACTCAATCCCAGCTCTGGCTACAGCTTCTGTGTTTGCTTGTGTTTTCTCGATAGTATCTATGGACTTTGAGTTGTGAATGCATTGTAGCCTGTAGCATTTAGGTTTTCTGTTGGCAAACGCTAATGGTTTCAAATGAGTCACAGCAGGTACACATTCATGTTTTCTGAGTAAAAAGCTGCAGAAACCAGGTCACAAATGATATTTGTGTTTGTAAACATGACATTGAATCCACTTGCCTAAGAAAAAGACTTTGCTTTTCTCCAAAACCAGGTTGACTCTGCTTTTCTGGGTGCTTTGCACACCAATTCCACACCAGTTTGTCCAGATAGGGCTGGATGTAACCATAAATATCCGGTTCTGTGGTGGCTAAGTCAATTCCAGCTGTTGCTACAGCTTCTGTGTTTGCTTGTGTTTTGTCAATAGTAGCTATGGACTTTAGAGTTGTGAATGCATTGTAGCATGTAGCATTTAGGTTTTCTGTTGGCAAACGCTAATGCTTTCAAATGAGTCACAACAGGTACACATTCATGTTTTCTCAGTAAAAAGCTGCAGAAACTAGTTTAAAAATGATATTTGTGCTTGTAACCATGACATTGAATCCGCTTGCCCAAGAAAAAGACTGCATTTCTCCAAAACCAGGTTGACTCTGCTTTTCTGGGTGCTTTGCACACCAACTCCACACCAGTTTGTCCAGATAGGTTTGGATGAAATCAGAAATATCCGGTTCTGTGGTGGCTAACTCAAACCCAGCTCTTGCTACACCTTCTATATTAGCTTGTGTTTTCTCCATAGTATCTATGGACTTTAGAGTTGTGAATGCATTGTTGCATGTAACATTTTGTTTTTCTGTGGGCAAACGCTAATTGGTTTCACATGGAGACACAACAGGTACACATTCGTGTTTTCTGAGTAAAAAGCTGCAGAAACCAGGTTACAAATGATACTTGTGCTTGTAAACATGACATTGAATCCACTTGCCCAAGAAAAAGACTTTGCGTTTCTCCAAAACCAGGTTGACTCTGCTTTTCTGGGTGCTTTGCACACCAACTCCACACCAGTTTGTCCAGATAGGGCTGAATGAAACCAGAAATATCCGGTTCTGTGGTGGCTCAGTCAATCCCAGCTCTTGCAACATCCTAAGAGTTTGTTTGTGTTTTGTCGATAGTATCTATGGACTTTAGAGATGTGAATGCATTGTAGCATGTAACATTTTGTTTTTCTGTTGGCAAACGCCAATAGGTTTCACATGGAGACACAACAGTGACATATTCGTGTTTTCTGAGTAAAAAGCTGCAGAGACCAGGTTACAAATGATATTTGTGTTTGTAAACATGACATTGAATCCACTTGTCCAAGAAAAATACTTTGCTTTTCTCTAAAACCAGGTTGACTCTGCTGCTCTGGATGCTTTGCACACCAACTCCACACCAGTTTGTTCAGCTAGGTTTGGATGAAACCAGAAATATCCGGTTCTGTGGTGGGTAAGTCAATCCCAGCTCTGGCTACAGCTTCTGTGTTTCCTTGTGTTTTCTCCACCCTATCTATGGACTTTAGAGTTGTGAATGCATTGTAGCGTTTAGCATTTAGGTTTTCTGTTGGCAAACGCTAATGGTTTCAAATGAGTCACAGCAGGTACACATTCATGTTTTCTGAGAAAAAAGCTGCAGAAACCAGGTTAAAAATGATATTTGTGTTTGTAAACATGACATTGAATCCACTTGCCCAAGAAAAAGACTTTGCTTTTCTCCAAAACCAGGTTGACTCTGCTTTTCTGGGTGCTTTGCACACCAATTCCACACCAGTTTGTCCAGATAGGTTTGGATGAAACCAGAAATATCCGGTTCTGTTGTGGCTAAGTCAATCCAAGCTCTTGCTACAGCTTCTGTGTTTGCTTGTGTTTTGTCGATAGTATCTATGGACTTTAGAGTTGTGAATGCATTGTTGCATGTAACATTTTGTTTTTCTGTGGGCAAACGCTAATTGGTTTCACATGGAGACACAACAGGTACACATTCGTGTTTTCTGAGTAAAAAGCTGCAGAAACCAGGTACAAATGATACTTGTGCTTGTAAACATGACATTGAATCCACTTGCCCAAGAAAAAGACTTTGCGTTTCTCCAAAACCAGGTTGACTCTGCTTTTCTGGGTGCTTTGCACACCAATTCCACACCAGTTTTTCCAGATAGGACTGGATGAAAGCAGAAATATCCGGTTCTGTTGTGGCTAAGTCAATCCAAGCTCTTGCTACAGCTTCTGTGTTTGCTTGTGTTTTGTCGATAGTATCTATGGACTTTAGAGTTGTGAATGCATTGTTGCATGTAGCATTTAGGTTTTCTGTGGGCAAACGCTAATTGGTTTCACATGGAGACACAACAGGTACACATTCGTGTTTTCTGAGTAAAAAGCTGCAGAAACCAGGTTACAAATGATACTTGTGCTTGTAAACATGACATTGAATCCACTTGCCCAAGAAAAAGACTTTGCGTTTCTCCAAAACCAGGTTGACTCTGCTTTTCTGGGTGCTTTGCACACCAACTCCACACCAGTTTGTCCAGATAGGGCTGAATGAAACCAGAAATATCCGGTTCTGTGGTGGCTCAGTCAATCCCAGCTCTTGCAACATCCTAAGAGTTTGTTTGTGTTTTGTCGATAGTATCTATGGACTTTAGAGATGTGAATGCATTGTAGCATGTAACATTTTGTTTTTCTGTTGGCAAACGGTAATAGGTTTCACATGGAGACACAACAGTGACATATTCGTGTTTTCTGAGTAAAAAGCTGCAGAGACCAGGTTACAAATGATATTTGTGTTTGTAAACATGACATTGAATCCACTTGTCCAAGAAAAATACTTTGCTTTTCTCTAAAACCAGGTTGACTCTGCTGCTCTGGGTGCTTTGCACACCAACTCCACACCAGTTTGTTCAGCTAGGTTTGGATGAAACCAGAAATATCCGGTTCTGTGGTGGGTAAGTCAATCCCAGCTCTGGCTACAGCTTCTGTGTTTCCTTGTGTTTTCTCCACCCTATCTATGGACTTTAGAGTTGTGAATGCATTGTAGCGTTTAGCATTTAGGTTTTCTGTTGGCAAACGCTAATGGTTTCAAATGAGTCACAGCAGGTACACATTCATGTTTTTTGAGAAAAAAGCTGCAGAAACCAGGTAAAAATGATATTTGTGTTTGTAAACATGACATTGAATCCACTTGCCCAAGAAAAAGACTTTGCTTTTCTGCAAAACCAGGTTGACTCTGCTTTTCTGGGTGCTTTGCACACCAATTCCACACCAGTTTGTCCAGATAGGTCTGGATGAAACCAGAAATATCCGGTTCTGTGGTGGCTCAGTCAATCCCAGCTCTTGCTACATCCTAAGAGTTTGTTTGTGTTTTGTCGATAGTATCTATAGACTTTAGAGTTGTGAATGCATTGTAGCATGTAGCATTTAGGTTTTCAGTTGGCAAACACTAATTGGTTTCACATGAGACACAACAGGTACACATTCATGTTTTCTCAGTAAAAAGCTGCAGAAACCAGGTTAGAAATGATATTTGTGTTTGTAAACATGACATTGAATCCATGTGCCCAAGAAAAAGACTTTGCTTTTCTCCAAAACCAGGTTGACTCTGCTTTTCTGGGTGCTTTGCACACCAATTCCACACCAGTTTGTCCAGATAGGTTTGGATGAAACCAGAAATATCCGGTTCTGTTGTGGCTAAGTCAATCCAAGCTCTTGCTACAGCTTCTGTGTTTGCTTGTGTTTTGTCGATAGTATCTATGGACTTTAGAGTTGTGAATGCATTGTTGCATGTAACATTTTGTTTTTCTGTGGGCAAACGCTAATTGGTTTCACATGGAGACACAACAGGTACACATTCGTGTTTTCTGAGTAAAAAGCTGCAGAAACCAGGTACAAATGATACTTGTGCTTGTAAACATGACTTGAATCCACTTGCCCAAGAAAAAGACTTTGCGTTTCTCCAAAACCAGGTTGACTCTGCTTTTCTGGGTGCTTTGCACACCAATTCCACACCAGTTTTTCCAGATAGGACTGGATGAAAGCAGAAATATCCGGTTCTGTGTTGGCTCAGTCAATCCCAGCTCTTGCTACATCCTAAGAGTTTGTTTGTGTTTTGTCGATAGTATCTATGGACTTTAGAGATGTGAATGCATTGTAGCATGTAACATTTTGTTTTTCTGTTGGCAAACGCTAATAGGTTTCACATGGAGACACAACAGGTACACATTCATGTTTTCTCAGTAAAAAGCTGCAGAAACCAGGTTACAAATGATATTTGTGTTTGTAACCCTGACATTGAATCCACTTGTCCAAGAAAAAGACTTCGCTTTTCTCCAAAACCAGGTTGACTCTGCTTTTCTGGGTGCTTTGCACACCAACTCCACACCAGTTTGTTCAGCTAGGTTTGGATGAAACCAGAAATATCCGGTTCTATGGTGGCTAACTCAATCCCAGCTCTGGCTACAGCTTCTGTGTTTGCTTGTGTTTTCTCGATAGTATCTATGGACTTTGAGTTGTGAATGCATTGTAGCCTGTAGCATTTAGGTTTTCTGTTGGCAAACGCTAATGGTTTCAAATGAGTCACAGCAGGTACACATTCATGTTTTCTGAGTAAAAAGCTGCAGAAACCAGGTCACAAATGATATTTGTGTTTGTAAACATGACATTGAATCCACTTGCCTAAGAAAAAGACTTTGCTTTTCTCCAAAACCAGGTTGACTCTGCTTTTCTGGGTGCTTTGCACACCAATTCCACACCAGTTTGTCCAGATAGGGCTGGATGTAACCATAAATATCCGGTTCTGTGGTGGCTAAGTCAATTCCAGCTGTTGCTACAGCTTCTGTGTTTGCTTGTGTTTTGTCAATAGTAGCTATGGACTTTAGAGTTGTGAATGCATTGTAGCATGTAGCATTTAGGTTTTCTGTTGGCAAACGCTAATGCTTTCAAATGAGTCACAACAGGTACACATTCATGTTTTCTCAGTAAAAAGCTGCAGAAACTAGTTTAAAAATGATATTTGTGCTTGTAACCATGACATTGAATCCGCTTGCCCAAGAAAAAGACTGCATTTCTCCAAAACCAGGTTGACTCTGCTTTTCTGGGTGCTTTGCACACCAACTCCACACCAGTTTGTCCAGATAGGTTTGGATGAAATCAGAAATATCCGGTTCTGTGGTGGCTAACTCAAACCCAGCTCTTGCTACACCTTCTATATTAGCTTGTGTTTTCTCCATAGTATCTATGGACTTTAGAGTTGTGAATGCATTGTTGCATGTAACATTTTGTTTTTCTGTGGGCAAACGCTAATTGGTTTCACATGGAGACACAACAGGTACACATTCGTGTTTTCTGAGTAAAAAGCTGCAGAAACCAGGTTACAAATGATACTTGTGCTTGTAAACATGACATTGAATCCACTTGCCCAAGAAAAAGACTTTGCGTTTCTCCAAAACCAGGTTGACTCTGCTTTTCTGGGTGCTTTGCACACCAACTCCACACCAGTTTGTCCAGATAGGGCTGAATGAAACCAGAAATATCCGGTTCTGTGGTGGCTCAGTCAATCCCAGCTCTTGCAACATCCTAAGAGTTTGTTTGTGTTTTGTCGATAGTATCTATGGACTTTAGAGATGTGAATGCATTGTAGCATGTAACATTTTGTTTTTCTGTTGGCAAACGCCAATAGGTTTCACATGGAGACACAACAGTGACATATTCGTGTTTTCTGAGTAAAAAGCTGCAGAGACCAGGTTACAAATGATATTTGTGTTTGTAAACATGACATTGAATCCACTTGTCCAAGAAAAATACTTTGCTTTTCTCTAAAACCAGGTTGACTCTGCTGCTCTGGATGCTTTGCACACCAACTCCACACCAGTTTGTTCAGCTAGGTTTGGATGAAACCAGAAATATCCGGTTCTGTGGTGGGTAAGTCAATCCCAGCTCTGGCTACAGCTTCTGTGTTTCCTTGTGTTTTCTCCACCCTATCTATGGACTTTAGAGTTGTGAATGCATTGTAGCGTTTAGCATTTAGGTTTTCTGTTGGCAAACGCTAATGGTTTCAAATGAGTCACAGCAGGTACACATTCATGTTTTCTGAGAAAAAAGCTGCAGAAACCAGGTTAAAAATGATATTTGTGTTTGTAAACATGACATTGAATCCACTTGCCCAAGAAAAAGACTTTGCTTTTCTCCAAAACCAGGTTGACTCTGCTTTTCTGGGTGCTTTGCACACCAATTCCACACCAGTTTGTCCAGATAGGTTTGGATGAAACCAGAAATATCCGGTTCTGTTGTGGCTAAGTCAATCCAAGCTCTTGCTACAGCTTCTGTGTTTGCTTGTGTTTTGTCGATAGTATCTATGGACTTTAGAGTTGTGAATGCATTGTTGCATGTAACATTTTGTTTTTCTGTGGGCAAACGCTAATTGGTTTCACATGGAGACACAACAGGTACACATTCGTGTTTTCTGAGTAAAAAGCTGCAGAAACCAGGTACAAATGATACTTGTGCTTGTAAACATGACATTGAATCCACTTGCCCAAGAAAAAGACTTTGCGTTTCTCCAAAACCAGGTTGACTCTGCTTTTCTGGGTGCTTTGCACACCAATTCCACACCAGTTTTTCCAGATAGGACTGGATGAAAGCAGAAATATCCGGTTCTGTGTTGGCTCAGTCAATCCCAGCTCTTGCTACATCCTAAGAGTTTGTTTGTGTTTTGTCGATAGTATCTATGGACTTTAGAGATGTGAATGCATTGTAGCATGTAACATTTTGTTTTTCTGTTGGCAAACGCTAATAGGTTTCACATGGAGACACAACAGGTACACATTCATGTTTTCTCAGTAAAAAGCTGCAGAAACCAGGTTACAAATGATATTTGTGTTTGTAACCCTGACATTGAATCCACTTGTCCAAGAAAAAGACTTCGCTTTTCTCCAAAACCAGGTTGACTCTGCTTTTCTGGGTGCTTTGCACACCAACTCCACACCAGTTTGTTCAGCTAGGTTTGGATGAAACCAGAAATATCCGGTTCTGTGGTGGCTAACTCAATCCCAGCTCTGGCTACAGCTTCTGTGTTTGCTTGTGTTTTCTCCACCCTATCTGTGGACTTTAGAGTTGTGAATGCATTGTAGCGTTTAGCATTTAGGTTTTCTGTTGGCAAACGCTAATTGGTTTCACATGAGTCACAACAGGTACACATTCATGTTTTCTCAGTAAAAAGCTGCAGAAACCAGGTTAGAAATGATATTTGTGTTTGTAAACATGACATTGAATCCATGTGCCCAAGAAAAAGACTTTGCTTTTCTCCAAAACCAGGTTGACTCTGCTTTTCTGGGTTCTTTGCACACCAATTCCACACCAGTTTGTCCAGATAGGTTTGGATGAAACCAGATATATCCGGTTCTGTTGTGGCTAAGTCAATCCAAGCTCTTGCTACAGCTTCTGTGTTTGCTTGTGTTTTGTCGATAGTATCTATGGACTTTAGAGTTGTGAATGCATTGTTGCATGTAACATTTTGTTTTTCTGTGGGCAAACGCTAACTGGTTTCACATGGAGACACAACAGGTACACATTCGTGTTTTCTGAGTAAAAAGCTGCAGAAACCAGGTTACAAATGATACTTGTGCTTGTAAATATGACATTGAATCCACTTGCCCAAGAAAAAGACTTTGTTTTTCTCCAAAACCAGGTTGACTCTGCTTTTCTGGGTGCTTTGCACACCAATTCCACACCAGTTTCTCCAGATAGGACTGGATGAAAGCAGAAATATCCGGTTCTGTGTTGGTTCAGTCAATCCCAGCTCTTGCTACATCCTAAGAGTTTGTTTGTGTTTTGTCGATAGTATCTATGGACTTTAGAGATATGAATGCATTGTAGCATGTAACATTTTGTTTTTCTGTTGGCAAACCCTAATTGGTTTCACATGGAGGCACAACAGATACACATTCGAGTTTTCTGTGTAAAAAGCTGCAGAAACCAATTTAAAACTGATGCTTGTGCTTGTAAACATGACATTGAATCCACTTGCCCAAGAAAAAGACGGCATTTCTCCAAAACCAGGTTGACTCTGCTTTTCTGGGTGCTTTGCACACCAACTCCACACCAGTTTGTCCAGATAGGGCTGAATGAAACCAGAAATATCCGGTTCTGTGGTGGCTCAGTCAATCCCAGCTCTTGCTACATTCTAAGAGTTTGTTTGTGTTTTGTCAATAGTATCTATGGACTTTAGAGTTGTGAATGCATTGTAGCATTTAGCATTTACGTTGTCTGTTGGCAAACGCTAATGGTTTCAAATGAGTCACAGCAGGTACACATTCATGGTTTCTCAGTAAAAAGCTGCAGAAACCAGGTTGTAAATGATATTTCTGTTTGTAAACAAGACATTGAATCCACTTGGCCAAGAAAATGACTTTGCTTTTCTCCAAAACCAGGTTGACTCTGCTTTTCTTGGTGCTTTGCACACTAATTCCACACCAGTTTGTCCATATAGGGCTGGATGGAACCAGAAACATCCGGTCTGTGGTGGCTAACTCAAACCCAGCTCTTGCTACAGCTTCTATATTAGCTTGTGTTTTCTCCAGAGTATCTATGGACTTTAGAGTTGTGAATGCATTGTAGCTTGTATCATTTTTTTTTCTGTTGTCAAACGCTAATTGGTTTCACATGGAGACACAACAGATACACAGTCGTGTTTTCTGAGTAAAAAGCTGCAGAAACCAGGTTGTAAATGATATTTGTGTTTGTAAACATGACATTGAATCCAGTTGCCCAAGAAAAAGACTTTGCTTTTCTCCAAAACCAGGTTGACTCTGCTTTTCTGGGTGCCCTCACACCAGTTCCACACCAGTTTGTTCAGCTAGGTTTGGATGAAACCAGATATATCCGGTTCTGTGGTGGGTAAGTCAATCCCAGTTCTGGCTACAGCTTCTGTGTTTGCTTGTGTTTTCTCAATAGTATCTATGGACTTTAGAGTTGTGAATGCATTGCAGCATGTAACATTTTGTTTTTCTGTTGGCAAACGCTAATTTGTTTCACATTGAGACACAACAGATACACATTTGTGTTTTCTGAGTAAAAAGCTGCAGAAACCAGGTTAAAAATGATATTTGTGTTTGTAAACATGACATTGAATCCACCTGTCCAAGAAAAAGACTTTGCTTTTCTCCAAAACCAGGTTGACTCTGCTTTTCTGGGTGCTTTGCACACCAACTCCACACCAGTTTGTTCAGCTAGGTTTGGATGAAACCAGAAATATCCGGTTCTGTGGTGGGTAAGTCAATCACAGCTCTGGCTACAGCTTCTGTGTTTGCTTGTGTTTTCTCCACAGTATCTATGGACTTTAGAGTTGTGAATGCATTGTAGCATTTAGCATTTAGGTTTTCTGTTGGCAAACGCTAATGGTTTCAAATGAGTCACAGCAGGTACACATTCGTATTTTCTCAGTAAAAAGCTGCAGAAACCAGGTTTAAAATGATATTTGTGTTTGTAAACATGACATTGAATCCATGTGCCCAAGAAAAAGACTTTGTTTTCTCCAAAACCAGGTTGACTCTGCTTTTCTGGGTGCTTTGCACACCAATTCCACACCAGTTTGTCCAGATAGGGCTGGATAAACCAGAAATATCCGGTTCTGTGGTGGCTCAGTCAATCCCAGCTCTTGCTACATCCTAAGAGTTTGTTTGTGTTTTGTCGATAGTATCTATGGACTTTAGAGATGTGAATGCATTGTAGCATGTAACATTTTGTTTTTCTGTTGGCAAATGCTAATAGGTTTCACATGGAGACACAACAGTGACATATTCGTGTTTTCTGAGTAAAAAGCTGCAGAAACCAGGTCACAAATGATATTTGTGTTGTAAACATGAGATTGAATCCACTTGCCCAAGAAAAAGACTTTGCTTTTCTCCAAAACCAGGTTGACTCTGCTTTTCTTTGTGCTTTGCACACGAACTCCACACCAGTTTGTTCAGCTAGGTTTGGATGAAACCAGAAATATCCGGTTCTGTGGTGGGTAAGTCAATCCCAGCTCTGGCTACAGCTTCTGTGTTTTATTGTGTTTTCTCCACAGTATCTATGGACTTTAGAGTTGTGAATGCATTGTAGCATGTAACATTTTGTTTTTCTGTTGGCATACGCTAATCGGTTTCACAGGGAGACACCACAGGTACATATTCGTGTTTTTTGAGTAAAAAGCTGCAGAAACCAAGTTGTAAATGATATCGGTGCTTGTAACCATGACATTGAATCCACTTGCCCAAGAAAAAGACTTTGCTTTTCTCAAAAACCAGGTTGACTCTGCTTTTCTGGGAGCTTTGCACACCAACTCCACACCAGTTTGTCCAGATAGTGCTGGATGAAAGCGAAAATATCCGCTTCTGTGTTGGCTCAGTCAATCGCAGCTCTTGCTACATCCTAAGAGTTTGTTTGTGTTTTGTCGATAGTATCTATGGACTTTAGAGATGTGAATGCATTGTAGCATGTAACATTTTGTTTTTCTGTTGGCAAACGCTAATAGGTTTCACATGGAGACACAACAGTGACATATTCGTGTTTTCTGAGTAAAAAGCTGCAGAAACCAGGTCACAAATGATATTTGTGTTTGTAAAGATGACATTGAATCCACCTGTCCAAGAAAAAGACTTTGCTTTTCTCCAAAACCAGGTTGACTCTGCTTTTCTGGGTACTTTGCACACCAACTCCACACCAGTTTGTTCAGCTAGGTTTGGAGGAAACCAGAAATATCCGGTTCTGTGGTGGGTAAGTCAATCACAGCTCTGGCTACAGCTTCTGTGTTTGCTTGTGTTTTCTCCACAGTATCTATGGACTTTAGAGTTGTGAAAGCATTGTAGCATTTAGCATTTAGGTTTTCTGTTGGCAAACGCTAATGGTTTCAAATGAGTCACAGCAGGTACACATTCGTGTTTTCTGAGTAAAAAGCTGCAGAAACGAGGGTAAAAATGATATTTGTGTTTGTAAACATGACATTGAATCCATGTGCCCAGGAAAAAGACTTTGCTTTCTCCAAAACCAGGTTGACTCTGCTTTTCTGGGTGCTTTGCACACCAATTCCACACCAGTTTGTCCAGATAGGGCTGGATGAAACCAGAAATATCCGGTTCTGTGGTGGCTCAGTCAATCCCAGCTCTTGCTACATCCTAAGAGTTTGTTTGTGTTTTCTCGATAGTATCTATGGACTTTAGAGATGTGAATGCATTGTAGCATTTAGCATTTAGGTTTTCTGTTGGCAAACGCTAATGGTTTCAAATGAGTCTCAACAGGTGCACATTCATGTTTTCTGAGTAAAAAGCTGCAGAAACCAGGTTACAAATCATATTTGTGTTTGTAAACATGACATTTAATCCATGTGCCAAGAAAAAGACTTTGCTTTCTCCAAAACCAGGTTGACTCTGCTTTTCTGGTTGCTTTGCACACCAATTCCACACCAGTTTGTCCAGATTGGTTTGGATGACACCAGAAATATCCAGTTCTGTGGTGCCTAAGTCAATTCCAGCTGTTGCTACAGCTTCTGTGTTTGCTTGTGTTTTGTCAAGGGTATCTATGGACTTTAGAGTTGTGAATGAATTTTAGCATGTAACATTTTGATTTTCTGTTGGCAAATGCTAATTGGTTTCACATGGAGGCACAACAGATACACATTCGTGTTTTCTGAGTAAAAAGCTGCAGAAACCAGGTGGAAAATGATATTTGTGTTTGTAAAAATGACATTGAATCCATTTGCCCAAGAAATTTCTTTGCTTTTCTCCAAAACCAAGTTGACTCTGCTTTTCTGGGTGCTTTGCACACCAATTGCACACCAGTTTGTCCAGATATGTTTGGATGAAACCAGAAATATCTGGTTCTGTGGTGGCTATTCAATTCCAGCTGTTGCTACAGCTTCTGTGTTTGCTTGTGTTTTCTGGATAGTATCTATGGACTTTAGAGTTGTGAATGCATTGTAGCATGTAACATTTTGTTTTTCTGTTGGCAAACGCTAATAGGTTTCACATGGAGACACAACAGTGACATATTCGTGTTTTCTGAGTAAAAAGCTGCAGAAACCAGGTTACAAATGATATTTGTGTTTGTAAACATGACATTGAATCCTCTTGTCCAAGAAAAAGACTTTGCTTTTCTCCTAAACCAGGTTGACTCTGCTTTTCTTTGTGCTTTGCACACGAACTCCACACCAGTTTGTTCAGCTAGGTTTGGATGAAACCAGAAATATCCGGTTCTGTGGTGGGTAAGTCAATCCCAGCTCTGTCTACAGCTTCTGTGTTTGCTTCTGTTTACTCCACAGTATCGATGGACTTTAGAGTTGTGAAAGCATTGTAGCATTTAGCATTTAGGTTTTCTGTTGGCAAACGCTAATGATTTCAAATGAGTCACAGCAGGTACACATTCATATTTTCTGAGTAAAAAGCTGCAGAAACCAGGTTAAAAATGATATTTGTGTTTGTAAACATGACATTGAATCCATGTGCCCAAGAAAAAGACTTTGCTTTCTCCAAAACCAGGTTGACTCTGCTTTTGTGGTTGCTTTGCACACCAATTCAACACCAGTTTGTCCAGATAGGGCTGGATGAAACCAGAAATATCCGGTTCTGTGGTGGCTCAGTCAATCCCAGCTCTTGCTACATCCTAAGAGTTTGTTTGTGTTTTCTGGATAGTATCTATGGACTTTAGAGATGTGAATGCATTGTAGCATGTAACATTTTGTTTTTCTGTTGGCAAACGCTAATAGGTTTCACATGGAGACAAAACAATGACATATTCGTGTTTTCTGAGTAAAAAGCTGCAGAGACCAGGTTACAAATGATATTTGTGTTTGTAAACATGACATTGAATCCACTTGTCCAAGAAAAAGACTTTGCTTTTCTCCCAAACCAGGTTGACTCTGATTTTCTGTGTGCTTTGCACACAAACTCCACACCAGTTTGTTCAGCTAGGTTTGGATGAAACCAGAAATATCCGGTTCTGTGGTGGGTAAGTCAATCACAGCTCTGGCTACAGCTTCTGTGTTTGCTTGTGTTTTCTCCACAGTATCTATGGACTTTAGAGTTGTGAATGCATTGTAGCATTTAGCATTTAGGTTTTCTGTTGGCAAACGCTAATGGTTTCAAATGATGCACAGCAGGTACACATTCGTATTTTCTCAGTAAAAAGCTGCAGAAACCAGGTTTAAAATGATATTTGTGTTTGTAAACATGACATTGAATCCATGTGCCCAAGAAAAAGACTTTGCTTTCTCCAAAACCAGGTTGACTCTGCTTTTCTGGGTGCTTTGCACACCAATTCCACACCAGTTTTTCCAGATAGGGCTGGATAAACCAGAAATATCCGGTTCTGTGGTGGCTCAGTCAATCCCAGCTCTTGCTACATCCTAAGAGTTTGTTTGTGTTTTGTCGATAGTATCTATGGACTTTAGAGATGTGAATGCATTGTAGCATGTAACATTTTGTTTTTCTGTTGGCAAATGCTAATAGGTTTCACATGGAGACACAACAGTGACATATTCGTGTTTTCTGAGTAAAAAGCTGCAGAAACCAGGTCACAAATGATATTTGTGTTGTAAACATGAGATTGAATCCACTTGCCCAAGAAAAAGACTTTGCTTTTCTCCAAAACCAGGTTGACTCTGCTTTTCTTTGTGCTTTGCACACGAACTCCACACCAGTTTGTTCAGCTAGGTTTGGATGAAACCAGAAATATCCGGTTCTGTGGTGGGTAAGTCAATCCCAGCTCTGGCTACAGCTTCTGTGTTTGCTTGTGTTTTCTCCACAGTATCTATGGACTTTAGAGTTGTGAATGCATTGTAGCATTTAGCATTTAGGTTTTCTGGTGGCAAACGCTAATGGTTTCAAATGAGTCACAGCAGGTACACATTCGTGTTTTCTGAGTAAAAAGCTGCAGAAACCAGGTTAAAAATGATATTTGTGTTTGTAAACATGACATTGAATCCACCTGTCCAAGAAAAGACTTTGCTTTCTCCAAAACCAGGTTGACTCTGCCTTTCTGGGTGCTTTGCACACCAATTCCACACCAGTTTGTCCAGATAGGGCTGGATGAAACCAGAAATATCCGGTTCTCTGGTGGCTAAATCAATCCAAGCTCTTGCTCCAGCTTCTGTGTTTGCTTGTGTTTTGTCGATAGTATCTATGGACTTTAGAGTTGTGAATGAATTTTAGCATGTAACATTTTGATTTTCTGTTGGCAAATGCTAATTGGTTTCACATGGAGGCACAACAGATACACATTCATGTTTTCTGAGTAAAAAGCTGCAGAAACCAGGTTAAAAATGATATTTGTGTTTTTGAACTTGACATTGAATCCATGTGCCCAAGAAAAAGACTTTTCTTTTCTCCAAAACCAGGTTCACTCTCTTTTCTGGGTTCTTTGCACACCAATTCCACACCAGTTTGATCAGATAGGGCTGGATGAAACCAGAAATATCCGGTTCTGTGGTGGCTCTGTCAATCCCAGCTCTTGCTACATCCTAAGAGTTTTTTTGTGTTTTGTCAATAGTATCTATGGACTTTAGAGTTGTGAATGCATTGTAGCATGTAACATTTTGTTTTTCTGTTGGCATACGCTAATCGGTTTCACAGGGAGACACCACAGGTACATATTCGTGTTTTTTGAGTAAAAAGCTGCAGAAACCAGGTTGTAAATGATATCGGTGCTTGTAACCATGACATTGAATCCACTTGCCCAAGAAAAAGACTTTGCTTTTCTCAAAAACCAGGTTGACTCTGCTTTTCTGGGAGCTTTGCACACCAACTCCACACCAGTTTGTCCAGATAGTGCTGGATGAAAGCGAAAATATCCGCTTCTGTGTTGGCTCAGTCAATCGCAGCTCTTGCTACATCCTAAGAGTTTGTTTGTGTTTTGTCGATAGTATCTATGGACTTTAGAGATGTGAATGCATTGTAGCATGTAACATTTTGTTTTTCTGTTGGCAAACGCTAATAGGTTTCACATGGAGACACAACAGTGACATATTCGTGTTTTCTGAGTAAAAAGCTGCAGAAACCAGGTCACAAATGATATTTGTGTTTGTAAAGATGACATTGAATCCACCTGTCCAAGAAAAAGACTTTGCTTTTCTCCAAAACCAGGTTGACTCTGCTTTTCTGGGTACTTTGCACACCAACTCCACACCAGTTTGTTCAGCTAGGTTTGGAGGAAACCAGAAATATCCGGTTCTGTGGTGGGTAAGTCAATCACAGCTCTGGCTACAGCTTCTGTGTTTGCTTGTGTTTTCTCCACAGTATCTATGGACTTTAGAGTTGTGAATGCATTGTAGCATTTAGCATTTAGGTTTTCTGTTGGCAAACGCTAATGGTTTCAAATGAGTCACAGCAGGTACACATTCGTGTTTTCTGAGTAAAAAGCTGCAGAAACGAGGGTAAAAATGATATTTGTGTTTGTAAACATGACATTGAATCCATGTGCCCAGGAAAAAGACTTTGCTTTCTCCAAAACCAGGTTGACTCTGCTTTTCTGGGTGCTTTGCACACCAATTCCACACCAGTTTGTCCAGATAGGGCTGGATGAAACCAGAAATATCCGGTTCTGTGGTGGCTCAGTCAATCCCAGCTCTTGCTACATCCTAAGAGTTTGTTTGTGTTTTGTCGATAGTATCTATGGACTTTAGAGATGTGAATGCATTGTAGCATTTAGCATTTAGGTTTTCTGTTGGCAAACGCTAATGGTTTCAAATGAGTCTCAACAGGTGCACATTCATGTTTTCTGAGTAAAAAGCTGCAGAAACCAGGTTACAAATCATATTTGTGTTTGTAAACATGACATTTAATCCATGTGCCAAGAAAAAGACTTTGCTTTTCTCCAAAACCAGGTTGACTCTGCTTTTCTGGTTGCTTTGCACACCAATTCCACACCAGTTTGTCCAGATGGGGCTGGATAAACCAGAAATATCCGGTTCTGTGGTGGCTCAGTCAATCCCAGCTCTTGCTACATCCTAAGAGTTTGTTTGTGTTTTGTCGATAGTATCTATGGACTTTAGAGATGTGAATGCATTGTAGCATGTAACATTTTGTTTTTCTGTTGGCAAATGCTAATAGGTTTCACATGGAGACACAACAGTGACATATTCGTGTTTTCTGAGTAAAAAGCTGCAGAAACCAGGTCACAAATGATATTTGTGTTGTAAACATGAGATTGAATCCACTTGCCCAAGAAAAAGACTTTGCTTTTCTCCAAAACCAGGTTGACTCTGCTTTTCTTTGTGCTTTGCACACGAACTCCACACCAGTTTGTTCAGCTAGGTTTGGATGAAACCAGAAATATCCGGTTCTGTGGTGGGTAAGTCAATCCCAGCTCTGGCTACAGCTTCTGTGTTTGCTTGTGTTTTCTCCACAGTATCTATGGACTTTAGAGTTGTGAATGCATTGTAGCATTTAGCATTTAGGTTTTCTGGTGGCAAACGCTAATGGTTTCAAATGAGTCACAGCAGGTACACATTCGTGTTTTCTGAGTAAAAAGCTGCAGAAACCAGGTTAAAAATGATATTTGTGTTTGTAAACATGACATTGAATCCACCTGTCCAAGAAAAAGACTTTGCTTTCTCCAAAACCAGGTTGACTCTGCCTTTCTGGGTGCTTTGCACACCAATTCCACACCAGTTTGTCCAGATAGGGCTGGATGAAACCAGAAATATCCGGTTCTCTGGTGGCTAAATCAATCCAAGCTCTTGCTCCAGCTTCTGTGTTTGCTTGTGTTTTGTCGATAGTATCTATGGACTTTAGAGTTGTGAATGAATTTTAGCATGTAACATTTTGATTTTCTGTTGGCAAATGCTAATTGGTTTCACATGGAGGCACAACAGATACACATTCGTGTTTTCTGAGTAAAAAGCTGCAGAAACCAGGTTAAAAATGATATTTGTGTTTTTGAACTTGACATTGAATCCATGTGCCCAAGAAAAAGACTTTTCTTTTCTCCAAAACCAGGTTCACTCTCTTTTCTGGGTTCTTTGCACACCAATTCCACACCAGTTTGATCAGATAGGGCTGGATGAAACCAGAAATATCCAGTTCTGTGGTGGCTCTGTCAATCCCAGCTCTTGCTACATCCTAAGAGTTTTTTTGTGTTTTGTCAATAGTATCTATGGACTTTAGAGTTGTGAATGCATTGTAGCATGTAACATTTTGTTTTTCTGTTGGCATACGCTAATCGGTTTCACAGGGAGACACCACAGGTACATATTCGTGTTTTTTGAGTAAAAAGCTGCAGAAACCAGGTTGTAAATGATATCGGTGCTTGTAACCATGACATTGAATCCACTTGCCCAAGAAAAAGACTTTGCTTTTCTCAAAAACCAGGTTGACTCTGCTTTTCTGGGAGCTTTGCACACCAACTCCACACCAGTTTGTCCAGATAGTGCTGGATGAAAGCGAAAATATCCGCTTCTGTGTTGGCTCAGTCAATCGCAGCTCTTGCTACATCCTAAGAGTTTGTTTGTGTTTTGTCGATAGTATCTATGGACTTTAGAGATGTGAATGCATTGTAGCATGTAACATTTTGTTTTTCTGTTGGCAAACGCTAATAGGTTTCACATGGAGACACAACAGTGACATATTCGTGTTTTCTGAGTAAAAAGCTGCAGAAACCAGGTCACAAATGATATTTGTGTTTGTAAAGATGACATTGAATCCACCTGTCCAAGAAAAAGACTTTGCTTTTCTCCAAAACCAGGTTGACTCTGCTTTTCTGGGTACTTTGCACACCAACTCCACACCAGTTTGTTCAGCTAGGTTTGGAGGAAACCAGAAATATCCGGTTCTGTGGTGGGTAAGTTAATCACAGCTCTGGCTACAGCTTCTGTGTTTGCTTGTGTTTTCTCCACAGTATCTATGGACTTTAGAGTTGTGAAAGCATTGTAGCATTTAGCATTTAGGTTTTCTGTTGGCAAACGCTAATGGTTTCAAATGAGTCACAGCAGGTACACATTCGTGTTTTCTGAGTAAAAAGCTGCAGAAACGAGGGTAAAAATGATATTTGTGTTTGTAAACATGACATTGAATCCATGTGCCCAGGAAAAAGACTTTGCTTTCTCCAAAACCAGGTTGACTCTGCTTTTCCGGGTGCTTTGCACACCAATTCCACACCAGTTTGTCCAGATAGGGCTGGATGAAACCAGAAATATCCGGTTCTGTGGTGGCTCAGTCAATCCCAGCTCTTGCTACATCCTAAGAGTTTGTTTGTGTTTTCTCGATAGTATCTATGGACTTTAGAGATGTGAATGCATTGTAGCATTTAGCATTTAGGTTTTCTGTTGGCAAACGCTAATGGTTTCAAATGAGTCTCAACAGGTGCACATTCATGTTTTCTGAGTAAAAAGCTGCAGAAACCAGGTTACAAATCATATTTGTGTTTGTAAACATGACATTTAATCCATGTGCCAAGAAAAAGACTTTGCTTTTCTCCAAAACCAGGTTGACTCTGCTTTTCTGGTTGCTTTGCACACCAATTCCACACCAGTTTGTCCAGATAGGGCTGGATAAACCAGAAATATCCGGTTCTGTGGTGGCTCAGTCAATCCCAGCTCTTGCTACATCCTAAGAGTTTGTTTGTGTTTTGTCGATAGTATCTATGGACTTTAGAGATGTGAATGCATTGTAGCATGTAACATTTTGTTTTTCTGTTGGCAAATGCTAATAGGTTTCACATGGAGACACAACAGTGACATATTCGTGTTTTCTGAGTAAAAAGCTGCAGAAACCAGGTCACAAATGATATTTGTGTTGTAAACATGAGATTGAATCCACTTGCCCAAGAAAAAGACTTTGCTTTTCTCCAAAACCAGGTTGACTCTGCTTTTCTTTGTGCTTTGCACACGAACTCCACACCAGTTTGTTCAGCTAGGTTTGGATGAAACCAGAAATATCCGGTTCTGTGGTGGGTAAGTCAATCCCAGCTCTGGCTACAGCTTCTGTGTTTGCTTGTGTTTTCTCCACAGTATCTATGGACTTTAGAGTTGTGAATGCATTGTAGCATTTAGCATTTAGGTTTTCTGGTGGCAAACGCTAATGGTTTCAAATGAGTCACAGCAGGTACACATTCGTGTTTTCTGAGTAAAAAGCTGCAGAAACCAGGTTAAAAATGATATTTGTGTTTGTAAACATGACATTGAATCCACCTGTCCAAGAAAAAGACTTTGCTTTCTCCAAAACCAGGTTGACTCTGCCTTTCTGGGTGCTTTGCACACCAATTCCACACCAGTTTGTCCAGATAGGGCTGGATGAAACCAGAAATATCCGGTTCTCTGGTGGCTAAATCAATCCAAGCTCTTGCTCCAGCTTCTGTGTTTGCTTGTGTTTTGTCGATAGTATCTATGGACTTTAGAGTTGTGAATGAATTTTAGCATGTAACATTTTGATTTTCTGTTGGCAAATGCTAATTGGTTTCACATGGAGGCACAACAGATACACATTCGTGTTTTCTGAGTAAAAAGCTGCAGAAACCAGGTTAAAAATGATATTTGTGTTTTTGAACTTGACATTGAATCCATGTGCCCAAGAAAAAGACTTTTCTTTTCTCCAAAACCAGGTTCACTCTCTTTTCTGGGTTCTTTGCACACCAATTCCACACCAGTTTGATCAGATAGGGCTGGATGAAACCAGAAATATCCAGTTCTGTGGTGGCTCTGTCAATCCCAGCTCTTGCTACATCCTAAGAGTTTTTTTGTGTTTTGTCAATAGTATCTATGGACTTTAGAGTTGTGAATGCATTGTAGCATGTAACATTTTGTTTTTCTGTTGGCATACGCTAATCGGTTTCACAGGGAGACACCACAGGTACATATTCGTGTTTTTTGAGTAAAAAGCTGCAGAAACCAGGTTGTAAATGATATCGGTGCTTGTAACCATGACATTGAATCCACTTGCCCAAGAAAAAGACTTTGCTTTTCTCAAAAACCAGGTTGACTCTGCTTTTCTGGGAGCTTTGCACACCAACTCCACACCAGTTTGTCCAGATAGTGCTGGATGAAAGCGAAAATATCCGCTTCTGTGTTGGCTCAGTCAATCGCAGCTCTTGCTACATCCTAAGAGTTTGTTTGTGTTTTGTCGATAGTATCTATGGACTTTAGAGATGTGAATGCATTGTAGCATGTAACATTTTGTTTTTCTGTTGGCAAACGCTAATAGGTTTCACATGGAGACACAACAGTGACATATTCGTGTTTTCTGAGTAAAAAGCTGCAGAAACCAGGTCACAAATGATATTTGTGTTTGTAAAGATGACATTGAATCCACCTGTCCAAGAAAAAGACTTTGCTTTTCTCCAAAACCAGGTTGACTCTGCTTTTCTGGGTACTTTGCACACCAACTCCACACCAGTTTGTTCAGCTAGGTTTGGAGGAAACCAGAAATATCCGGTTCTGTGGTGGGTAAGTTAATCACAGCTCTGGCTACAGCTTCTGTGTTTGCTTGTGTTTTCTCCACAGTATCTATGGACTTTAGAGTTGTGAAAGCATTGTAGCATTTAGCATTTAGGTTTTCTGTTGGCAAACGCTAATGGTTTCAAATGAGTCACAGCAGGTACACATTCGTGTTTTCTGAGTAAAAAGCTGCAGAAACGAGGGTAAAAATGATATTTGTGTTTGTAAACATGACATTGAATCCATGTGCCCAGGAAAAAGACTTTGCTTTCTCCAAAACCAGGTTGACTCTGCTTTTCCGGGTGCTTTGCACACCAATTCCACACCAGTTTGTCCAGATAGGGCTGGATGAAACCAGAAATATCCGGTTCTGTGGTGGCTCAGTCAATCCCAGCTCTTGCTACATCCTAAGAGTTTGTTTGTGTTTTCTCGATAGTATCTATGGACTTTAGAGATGTGAATGCATTGTAGCATTTAGCATTTAGGTTTTCTGTTGGCAAACGCTAATGGTTTCAAATGAGTCTCAACAGGTGCACATTCATGTTTTCTGAGTAAAAAGCTGCAGAAACCAGGTTACAAATCATATTTGTGTTTGTAAACATGACATTTAATCCATGTGCCACGAAAAAGACTTTGCTTTTCTCCAAAACCAGGTTGACTCTGCTTTTCTGGTTGCTTTGCACACCAATTCCACACCAGTTTGTCCAGATAGGGCTGGATAAACCAGAAATATCCGGTTCTGTGGTGGCTCAGTCAATCCCAGCTCTTGCTACATCCTAAGAGTTTGTTTGTGTTTTGTCGATAGTATCTATGGACTTTAGAGATGTGAATGCATTGTAGCATGTAACATTTTGTTTTTCTGTTGGCAAATGCTAATAGGTTTCACATGGAGACACAACAGTGACATATTCGTGTTTTCTGAGTAAAAAGCTGCAGAAACCAGGTCACAAATGATATTTGTGTTGTAAACATGAGATTGAATCCACTTGCCCAAGAAAAAGACTTTGCTTTTCTCCAAAACCAGGTTGACTCTGCTTTTCTTTGTGCTTTGCACACGAACTCCACACCAGTTTGTTCAGCTAGGTTTGGATGAAACCAGAAATATCCGGTTCTGTGGTGGGTAAGTCAATCCCAGCTCTGGCTACAGCTTCTGTGTTTGCTTGTGTTTTCTCCACAGTATCTATGGACTTTAGAGTTGTGAATGCATTGTAGCATTTAGCATTTAGGTTTTCTGGTGGCAAACGCTAATGGTTTCAAATGAGTCACAGCAGGTACACATTCGTGTTTTCTGAGTAAAAAGCTGCAGAAACCAGGTTAAAAATGATATTTGTGTTTGTAAACATGACATTGAATCCACCTGTCCAAGAAAAAGACTTTGCTTTCTCCAAAACCAGGTTGACTCTGCCTTTCTGGGTGCTTTGCACACCAATTCCACACCAGTTTGTCCAGATAGGGCTGGATGAAACCAGAAATATCCGGTTCTCTGGTGGCTAAATCAATCCAAGCTCTTGCTCCAGCTTCTGTGTTTGCTTGTGTTTTGTCGATAGTATCTATGGACTTTAGAGTTGTGAATGAATTTTAGCATGTAACATTTTGATTTTCTGTTGGCAAATGCTAATTGGTTTCACATGGAGGCACAACAGATACACATTCGTGTTTTCTGAGTAAAAAGCTGCAGAAACCAGGTTAAAAATGATATTTGTGTTTTTGAACTTGACATTGAATCCATGTGCCCAAGAAAAAGACTTTTCTTTTCTCCAAAACCAGGTTCACTCTCTTTTCTGGGTTCTTTGCACACCAATTCCACACCAGTTTGATCAGATAGGGCTGGATGAAACCAGAAATATCCAGTTCTGTGGTGGCTCTGTCAATCCCAGCTCTTGCTACATCCTAAGAGTTTTTTTGTGTTTTGTCAATAGTATCTATGGACTTTAGAGTTGTGAATGCATTGTAGCATGTAACATTTTGTTTTTCTGTTGGCATACGCTAATCGGTTTCACAGGGAGACACCACAGGTACATATTCGTGTTTTTTGAGTAAAAAGCTGCAGAAACCAGGTTGTAAATGATATCGGTGCTTGTAACCATGACATTGAATCCACTTGCCCAAGAAAAAGACTTTGCTTTTCTCAAAAACCAGGTTGACTCTGCTTTTCTGGGAGCTTTGCACACCAACTCCACACCAGTTTGTCCAGATAGTGCTGGATGAAAGCGAAAATATCCGCTTCTGTGTTGGCTCAGTCAATCGCAGCTCTTGCTACATCCTAAGAGTTTGTTTGTGTTTTGTCGATAGTATCTATGGACTTTAGAGATGTGAATGCATTGTAGCATGTAACATTTTGTTTTTCTGTTGGCAAACGCTAATAGGTTTCACATGGAGACACAACAGTGACATATTCGTGTTTTCTGAGTAAAAAGCTGCAGAAACCAGGTCACAAATGATATTTGTGTTTGTAAAGATGACATTGAATCCACCTGTCCAAGAAAAAGACTTTGCTTTTCTCCAAAACCAGGTTGACTCTGCTTTTCTGGGTACTTTGCACACCAACTCCACACCAGTTTGTTCAGCTAGGTTTGGAGGAAACCAGAAATATCCGGTTCTGTGGTGGGTAAGTCAATCACAGCTCTGGCTACAGCTTCTGTGTTTGCTTGTGTTTTCTCCACAGTATCTATGGACTTTAGAGTTGTGAAAGCATTGTAGCATTTAGCATTTAGGTTTTCTGTTGGCAAACGCTAATGGTTTCAAATGAGTCACAGCAGGTACACATTCGTGTTTTCTGAGTAAAAAGCTGCAGAAACGAGGGTAAAAATGATATTTGTGTTTGTAAACATGACATTGAATCCATGTGCCCAGGAAAAAGACTTTGCTTTCTCCAAAACCAGGTTGACTCTGCTTTTCTGGGTGCTTTGCACACCAATTCCACACCAGTTTGTCCAGATAGGGCTGGATGAAACCAGAAATATCCGGTTCTGTGGTGGCTCAGTCAATCCCAGCTCTTGCTACATCCTAAGAGTTTGTTTGTGTTTTCTCGATAGTATCTATGGACTTTAGAGATGTGAATGCATTGTAGCATTTAGCATTTAGGTTTTCTGTTGGCAAACGCTAATGGTTTCAAATGAGTCTCAACAGGTGCACATTCATGTTTTCTGAGTAAAAAGCTGCAGAAACCAGGTTACAAATGATATTTGTGTTTGTAACCCTGATATTGAATCCACTTGTCCAAGAAAAAGACTTCGCTTTTCTCCAAAACCAGGTTGACTCTGCAATTCTGGGTGCTTTGCACACCAATTCCACACCAGTTTGTCCAGATTGGTTTGGATGACTCCAGAAATATCCAGTTCTGTGGTGCCTAAGTCAATTCCAGCTGTTGCTACAGCTTCTGTGTTTGCTTGTGTTTTGTCAAGGGTATCTATGGACTTTAGAGTTGTGAATGAATTTTAGCATGTAACATTTTGATTTTCTGTTGGCAAATGCTAATTGGTTTCACATGGAGGCACAACAGATACACATTCGTGTTTTCTGAGTAAAAAGCTGCAGAAACCAGGTGGAAAATGATATTTGTGTTTGTAAAAATGACATTGAATCCATTTGCCCAAGAAATTTCTTTGCTTTTCTCCAAAACCAAGTTGACTCTGCTTTTCTGGGTGCTTTGCACACCAATTGCACACCAGTTTGTCCAGATATGTTTGGATGAAACCAGAAATATCTGGTTCTGTGGTGGCTATTCAATTCCAGCTGTTGCTACAGCTTCTGTGTTTGCTTGTGTTTTCTGGATAGTATCTATGGACTTTAGAGTTGTGAATGCATTGTAGCATGTAACATTTTGTTTTTCTGTTGGCAAACGCTAATAGGTTTCACATGGAGACACAACAGTGACATATTCGTGTTTTCTGAGTAAAAAGCTACATGAACCAGTTTAGAAATGATATTTGTGCTTGTAACCATGACATTGAATCCTCTTGCCCAAGAAAAAGACGGCATTTCCCCAAAACCAGGTTGACTCTGCCTTTGCGGGTGCTTTGCACACCAACTCCACACCAGTTTGTCCAGATAGGTTTGGATGAAATCAGAAATATCCGGTTCTGTCGTGGCTAACTCAATCCCAGCTCTGGCTACAGCTTCTGTGTTTGCTTGTGTTTTCTCGATAATATCTATGGACTTTAGAGTTGTGAATGCATTGTAGCATGTATCATTTTGTTTTTCTGTGGGCAAACGCTAATTGGTTTCACATGGAGACACAACAGATACACATTTTTGTTTTCTGAGTAAAAAGCTGCAGAAACCAGGTTGTAAATGATATTTGTGCTTGTAACCATGACATTGAATCCACTTGCCCAATAAAAAGACTGCTTTTCTCAAAAACCAGGTTGACTCTGCTTTTCTGGGAGCTTTGCACACCAACTCCACACCAGTTTGTCCAGATAGTCCTGGATGAAAGCAAAAATATCCGGTTCTGTGTTGGCTCAGTCAATCCCAGCTCTTGCTACATCCTAAGAGTTTGTTTGTGTTTTGTCGATAGTATCTATGGACTTTAGAGATGTGAATGCATTGTAGCATGTAACATTTTGTTTTTCTGTTGGCAAACGCTAATAGGTTTCACACGGAGACACAACAGTGACATATTCGTGTTTTCTGAGTAAAAAGCTGCAGAAACCAGGTTACAAATGATATTTGTGTTTGTAAACATGACATTGAATCCTCTTGTCCAAGAAAAAGACTTTGCTTTTCTCCTAAACCAGGTTGACTCTGCTTTTCTTTGTGCTTTGCACACGAACTCCACACCAGTTTGTTCAGCTAGGTTTGGATGAAACCAGAAATATCCGGTTCTGTGGTGGGTAAGTCAATCCCAGCTCTGTCTACAGCTTCTGTGTTTGCTTGTGTTTTCTCCACAGTATCTATGGACTTTAGAGTTGTGAAAGCATTGTAGCATTTAGCATTTAGGTTTTCTGTTGGCAAACGCTAATGATTTCAAATGAGTCACAGCAGGTACACATTCATGTTTTCTGAGTAAAAAGCTGCAGAAACCAGGTTAAAAATGATATTTGTGTTTGTAAACATGACATTGAATCCATGTGCCCAAGAAAAAGACTTTGCTTTCTCCAAAACCAGGTTGACTCTAATTTTCTGGGTGCTTTGCACACCAATTCCACACCAGTTTGTCCAGATAGGGCTGGATGAAACCAGAAATATCCGGTTCTGTGGTGGCTCAGTCAATCCCAGCTCTTGCTACATCCTAAGAGTTTGTTTGTGTTTTCTGGATAGTATCTATGGACTTTAGAGATGTGAATGCATTGTAGCATGTAACATTTTGTTTTTCTGTTGGCAAACGCTAATAGGTTTCACATGGAGACACAACAATGACATATTCGTGTTTTCTGAGTAAAAAGTTGAAGAAACCATGTCACAAATGATTTTTGTGTTTGTAAACATGACATTGAATCCACTTGTCCAAGAAAAAGACTTTGCTTTTCTCCCAAACCAGGTTGACTCTGATTTTCTGTGTGCTTTGCAAACAAACTCCACACCAGTTTGTTCAGCTAGGTTTGGATGAAACCAGAAATATCCGGTTCTGTGGTGGGTAAGTCAATCACAGCTCTGGCTACAGCTTCTGTGTTTGCTTGTGTTTTCTCCACAGTATCTATGGACTTTAGAGTTGTGAATGCATTGTAGCATTTAGCATTTAGGTTTTCTGTTGGCAAACGCTAATGGTTTCAAATGAGTCACAGCAGGTACACATTCATGGTTTCTCAGTAAAAAGCTGCAGAAACCAGGTTACAAATGATATTTGTGTTTGTAAACATGACATTGAATCCACTTGCCCAAGAAAAAGACTTTGCTTTCTCCAAAACCAGGTTGACTCTGCTTTTCTGGGTGCTTTGCACACTAATTCCACACCAGTTTGTCCATATAGGGCTGGATGGAACCAGAAACATCCGGTCTGTGGTGGCTAACTCAAACCCAGCACTTGCTACAGCTTCTATATTAGCTTGTGTTTTCTCCAGAGTATCTATGGACTTTAGAGTTGTGAATGCATTGTAGCTTGTATCATATTGTTTTTCTGTGGGCAAACGCTAATTGGTTTCACATGGAGACACAACAGATACACATTCGTGTTTTCTGAGTAAAAAGCTGCAGAAACCAGGTTGTAAATGATATTTGTGTTTGTAAACATGACATTGAATCCAGTTGCCCAAGAAAAAGACTTTGATTTTCTCCAAAACAAGGTTGACTCTGTTTTTCTGGGTGCCCTCACACCAGTTCCACACCAGTTTGTTCAGCTAGGTTTGGATGAAACCAGATATATCCGGTTCTGTGGTGGGTAAGTCAATCCCAGCTCTGGCTACAGCTTCTGTGTTTGCTTGTGTTTTCTCAATAGTATCTATGGACTTTAGAGTTGTGAATGCATTGCAGCATGTAACATTTTGTTTTTCTGTTGGCAAACGCTAATTTGTTTCACATGGTGACACAAAGGTAAACATTCGTGTTTTCTGAGTAAAAAGCTGCAGAAACCAGGTTGTAAATGATATTTGTGCTTGTAACCATGACATTGAATCCACTTGCCCAAGAAAAAGACTTTGCTTTTCTCAAAAACCAGGTTGACTCTGCTTTTCTGGGAGCTTTGCACACCAACTCCACACCAGTTTGTCCAGATAGTGCTGGATGAAAGCAAAAATATCCGGTTCTGTGTTGGCTCAGTCAATCCCAGCTCTTGCTACATCCTAAGAGTTTGTTTGTGTTTTGTCGATAGTATCTATGGACTTTAGAGATGTGAATGCATTGTAGCATGTAACATTTTGTTTTTCTGTTGGCAAACGCTAATAGGTTTCACATGGAGACACAACAACAACATATTCGTGTTTTCTGAGTAAAAAGCTGCAGAAACCAGGTCACAAATTATATTTGTGTTTGTAAACATGACATTGAATCCACCTGTCCAAGAAAAAGACTTTGCTTTTCTCCCAAACCAGGTTGACTCTGCTTTTCTTTGTGCTTTGCACACGAACTCCACACCAGTTTGTTCAGCTAGGTTTGGATGAAACCAGAAATATCCGGTTCTGTGGTGGGTAAGTCAATCCCAGCTCTGGCTACAGCTTCTGTGTTTGCTTGTGTTTTCTCCACAGTATCTATGGACTTTAGAGTTGTGAATGCATTGTAGCATTTAGCATTTAGGTTTTCTGGTGGCAAACGCTAATGGTTTCAAATGAGTCACAGCAGGTACACATTCGTGTTTTCTGAGTAAAAAGCTGCAGAAACCAGGTTAAAAATGATATTTGTGTTTGTAAACATGACATTGAATCCACCTGTCCAAGAAAAAGACTTTGCTTTCTCCAAAACCAGGTTGACTCTGCCTTTCTGGGTGCTTTGCACACCAATTCCACACCAGTTTGTCCAGATAGGGCTGGATGAAACCAGAAATATCCGGTTCTCTGGTGGCTAAATCAATCCAAGCTCTTGCTCCAGCTTCTGTGTTTGCTTGTGTTTTGTCGATAGTATCTATGGACTTTAGAGTTGTGAATGAATTTTAGCATGTAACATTTTGATTTTCTGTTGGCAAATGCTAATTGGTTTCACATGGAGGCACAACAGATACACATTCGTGTTTTCTGAGTAAAAAGCTGCAGAAACCAGGTTAAAAATGATATTTGTGTTTTTGAACTTGACATTGAATCCATGTGCCCAAGAAAAAGACTTTTCTTTTCTCCAAAACCAGGTTCACTCTCTTTTCTGGGTTCTTTGCACACCAATTCCACACCAGTTTGATCAGATAGGGCTGGATGAAACCAGAAATATCCAGTTCTGTGGTGGCTCTGTCAATCCCAGCTCTTGCTACATCCTAAGAGTTTTTTTGTGTTTTGTCAATAGTATCTATGGACTTTAGAGTTGTGAATGCATTGTAGCATGTAACATTTTGTTTTTCTGTTGGCATACGCTAATCGGTTTCACAGGGAGACACCACAGGTACATATTCGTGTTTTTTGAGTAAAAAGCTGCAGAAACCAGGTTGTAAATGATATCGGTGCTTGTAACCATGACATTGAATCCACTTGCCCAAGAAAAAGACTTTGCTTTTCTCAAAAACCAGGTTGACTCTGCTTTTCTGGGAGCTTTGCACACCAACTCCACACCAGTTTGTCCAGATAGTGCTGGATGAAAGCGAAAATATCCGCTTCTGTGTTGGCTCAGTCAATCGCAGCTCTTGCTACATCCTAAGAGTTTGTTTGTGTTTTGTCGATAGTATCTATGGACTTTAGAGATGTGAATGCATTGTAGCATGTAACATTTTGTTTTTCTGTTGGCAAACGCTAATAGGTTTCACATGGAGACACAACAGTGACATATTCGTGTTTTCTGAGTAAAAAGCTGCAGAAACCAGGTCACAAATGATATTTGTGTTTGTAAAGATGACATTGAATCCACCTGTCCAAGAAAAAGACTTTGCTTTTCTCCAAAACCAGGTTGACTCTGCTTTTCTGGGTACTTTGCACACCAACTCCACACCAGTTTGTTCAGCTAGGTTTGGAGGAAACCAGAAATATCCGGTTCTGTGGTGGGTAAGTCAATCCCAGCTCTGTCTACAGCTTCTGTGTTTGCTTGTGTTTTCTCCACAGTATCTATGGACTTTAGAGTTGTGAAAGCATTGTAGCATGTAGCATTTAGGTTTTCTGTTGGCAAACGCTAATGATTTCAAATGAGTCACAGCAGGTACACATTCATGTTTTCTGAGTAAAAAGCTGCAGAAACCAGGTTAAAAATGATATTTGTGTTTGTAAACATGACATTGAATCCATGTGCCCAAGAAAAAGACTTTGCTTTCTCCAAAACCAGGTTGACTCTAATTTTCTGGGTGCTTTGCACACCAATTCCACACCAGTTTGTCCAGATAGGGCTGGATGAAACCAGAAATATCCGGTACTGTGGTGGCTCAGTCAATCCCAGCTCTTGCTACATCCTAAGAGTTTGTTTGTGTTTTCTGGATAGTATCTATGGACTTTAGAGATGTGAATGCATTGTAGCATGTAACATTTTGTTTTTCTGTTGGCAAACGCTAATAGGTTTCACATGGAGACACAACAATGACATATTCGTGTTTTCTGAGTAAAAAGCTGAAGAAACCATGTCACAAATGATTTTTGTGTTTGTAAACATGACATTGAATCCACTTGTCCAAGAAAAAGACTTTGCTTTTCTCCCAAACCAGGTTGACTCTGATTTTCTGTGTGCTTTGCACACAAACTCCACACCAGTTTGTTCAGCTAGGTTTGGATGAAACCAGAAATATCCGGTTCTGTGGTGGGTAAGTCAATCACAGCTCTGGCTACAGCTTCTGTGTTTGCTTGTGTTTTCTCCACAGTATCTATGGACTTTAGAGTTGTGAATGCATTGTAGCATTTAGCATTTAGGTTTTCTGTTGGCAAACGCTAATGGTTTCAAATGAGTCACAGCAGGTACACATTCATGGTTTCTCAGTAAAAAGCTGCAGAAACCAGGTTACAAATGATATTTGTGTTTGTAAACATGACATTGAATCCACTTGCCCAAGAAAAAGACTTTGCTTTCTCCAAAACCAGGTTGACTCTGCTTTTCTGGGTGCTTTGCACACTAATTCCACACCAGTTTGTCCATATAGGGCTGGATGGAACCAGAAACATCCGGTCTGTGGTGGCTAACTCAAACCCAGCACTTGCTACAGCTTCTATATTAGCTTGTGTTTTCTCCAGAGTATCTATGGACTTTAGAGTTGTGAATGCATTGTAGCTTGTATCATTTTGTTTTTCTGTGGGCAAACGCTAATTGGTTTCACATGGAGACACAACAGATACACATTCGTGTTTTCTGAGTAAAAAGCTGCAGAAACCAGGTTGTAAATGATATTTGTGTTTGTAAACATGACATTGAATCCAGTTGCCCAAGAAAAAGACTTTGATTTTCTCCAAAACAAGGTTGACTCTGTTTTTCTGGGTGCCCTCACACCAGTTCCACACCAGTTTGTTCAGCTAGGTTTGGATGAAACCAGATATATCCGGTTCTGTGGTGGGTAAGTCAATCCCAGCTCTGGCTACAGCTTCTGTGTTTGCTTGTGTTTTCTCAATAGTATCTATGGACTTTAGAGTTGTGAATGCATTGCAGCATGTAACATTTTGTTTTTCTGTTGGCAAACGCTAATTTGTTTCACATGGTGACACAAAGGTAAACATTCGTGTTTTCTGAGTAAAAAGCTGCAGAAACCAGGTTGTAAATGATATTTGTGCTTGTAACCATGACATTGAATCCACTTGCCCAAGAAAAAGACTTTGCTTTTCTCAAAAACCAGGTTGACTCTGCTTTTCTGGGAGCTTTGCACACCAACTCCACACCAGTTTGTCCAGATAGTGCTGGATGAAAGCAAAAATATCCGGTTCTGTGTTGGCTCAGTCAATCCCAGCTCTTGCTACATCCTAAGAGTTTGTTAGTGTTTTGTCGATAGTATCTATGGACTTTAGAGATGTGAATGCATTGTAGCATGTAACATTTTGTTTTTCTGTTGGCAAACGCTAATAGGTTTCACATGGAGACACAACAACAACATATTCGTGTTTTCTGAGTAAAAAGCTGCAGAAACCAGGTCACAAATTATATTTGTGTTTGTAAACATGACATTGAATCCACCTGTCCAAGAAAAAGACTTTGCTTTTCTCCAAAACCAGGTTGACTCTGTTTTCTGGGTGCTTTGCACACCAACTCCACACCAGTTTGTTCAGCTAGGTTTGGAGGAAACCAGAAATATCCGGTTCTGTGGTGGGTATGTCAATCACAGCTCTGGCTACAGCTTCTGTGTTTGCTTGTGTTTTCTCCACAGTATCTATGGACTGTAGAGTTGTGAATGCATTGTAGCATTTAGCATTTAGGTTTTCTGTTGGCAAACGCTAATGGTTTCAAATGAGTCACAGCAGGTACACATTCGTGTTTTCTGAGTAAAAAGCTGCAGAAACAGGTTAAAAATGATATTGGTGTTTTTAAACATGACATTGAATCCATGTGCCCAGGAAAAGGACTTTGCTTTCTCCAAAACCAGGTTGACTCTGCTTTTCTGGGTGCTTTGCACACCAACTCCACACCAGTTTGTTCAGCTAGGTTTGGAGGAAACCAGAAATATCCGGTTCTGTGGTGGCGAACTCAATCCCAGCTCTTGCTACAGCTTCTGTGTTTGCTTGTGTTTTGTCGATAGTATCTATGGTCTTTAGAGTTGTGAATGCATTTTAGCATGTAACATTTTGATTTTCTGTTGGCAAATGCTAATTGGATTAACATGGAGGCACAACAGATACACATTCGTGTTTTCTGAGTAAAAAGCTGCAGAAACCAGGTTAAAAATGATATTTGTGTTTGTAAACATGACATTGAATCCATGTGCCCAAGAAACAGACTTTGCTTTTCCCCAAAACCAGGTTGACTCTGCTTTGCTGGGTGCTTTGCACACCAATTCCATACCAGTTAGTCCAGATAGGGCGGGATGAAACCAGAAATATCCAGTTCTGTGGTGGCTCAGTCAATCCCAGCTCTGGCTACAGCTTCTGGGTTTGCTTGTGTTTTGAAAATAGTACCTATGGACTTTAGAGTTGTGAATGCATTGTAGAATGTAGCATTTAGGTTTTCTGTTGGCAAACGCTAATTGTTTTCACATGGAGACACTACAGGTACACATTCGGGTTTTCTGAGTAAAAAGCTGCAGAAAACAGGTTACAAATGATACTTGTTTTTGAAAACATGACATTGAATCCATGTGCCCAAGAATAAGAATTTGCTTTTCTCCAAAACCACGTTGACTCTGCTTTTCTGGGTGCTTTGCACACCAACTCCACACCAGTTTGTTCAGATATGTTTGGATGAAACCAGAAATATCCAGTTCTGTGGTGGCTCAGTCAATCCCAGCTCTGGCTACAGCTTCTGTGGTTGCTTGTGTTTTATCAATAGTATCTATGGACTTTAGTGTTGTGAATGCATTGTAGCATGTAGCATTTAGGTTTTCTGTTCGCAAACGCTAATGGTTTCAAATGAGACACAACAGGGACACATTCGTGTTTTATGAGTAAAAAGCTGCAGAAACCAGGTTAAAAATGATATTTGTGTTTGTAAACATGACATTGAAATCACTTGCCCAAGAAAAAAAAAAGACTTTGCTTTTCTCGAAAACCAGGTTGACTCTGCTTTTCTGGGTGCTTTGCACACCAATTCCACACCAGTTTGTCCAGATAGGTTTGGATGAAACCAGAAATATCCAGTTCTGTGGTGGCTAAGTCAATCCAAACTCTTGCTACAGCTTCTGTGTTTGCTTGTGTTTTGTCGATAGTATCTATGGACTTTAGAGTTGTGAATGCATTTTAGCATGTAACATTTTGATTTTCTTTTGGCAAATGCTAACTGGTTTCACATGGAGGCACAACAGTTACACATTCGTGTTTTCTGAGTAAAACCTGCAGAAACCAGGTTACAAATGATATTTGTGTTTGTAAACATGACATTGAAAACACTTACCCAAGAAAAAGACTTTGCTTTTCCCCAAAACCAGGTTGACTCTGCTGCTCTGGGTGCTTTGCACAACAATTCCACACCAGTTTGTCCAGATAGGGCTGGATGAAACCAGAAACATCCAGTTCTGTGCTGGCTAAGACAATCCCAGCTCTTGCTACATCCTAAGTGTTTGTGTTTTGGCGAGAGTATGTATGGACTTTAGAGTTGAGAATGCATTGTAGCATGTAACATTTAGGTTTTCTGTTGGCAAACGCTAATTGTTTCATATGAGACACAACAGGGACACATTCGTGTTTTCTGAGTAAAAAGCTGCAGAAACCAGGTTACAAATTATATTTGTTTTTGTAACCATGACATTGAATCCACTTACCCAAGAAAAAAACTGCATTTCTCCAAACCCAGGTTGACTCTGCTTTGCTGGGTGCTTTGCACACCAATTCCACACCAGTTTGTCCAGATAGGTTTGGATGAAATCAGAAATATCTGGTTCTGTGGTGGCTAACTCAAACCCAGCGCTTGCTACAGCTTCTATATTAGCTTGTGTTTTGTCGATAGTATCTATGGACTTTAGAGTTGTGAATGCATTGTAGAATGTAGCATTTAGGTTTTCTGTTGGCAAACGCTAATGGTATCAAATGAATCAAAGCTGGTACACATTCATGTTTTTTGAGTGAAAAACTGCAGAAACCAGGTTAGAAATGATATTTGTGTTTGTAAACATGACATTGAATCCACTTGCCCAAGAAAAAGACTTTGCTTTTCTCCAACCCCTGGTTGATTCCACTTTTCTGGGTGCTTGGCACACTAATTCCACACCAGTTTGTCCAGATAGGTTTGGATTAAACCAGAAATATCCGGTTCTCTGGTGGCTAACTCAATCCCTGCTGTTGCTACAGCTTCTGTGTTTGCTTGTGTTTTCTCCACAGTATTTATGGACTTAG
Source organism: Sylvilagus floridanus (assembly GCA_949820135.1). Classification (NCBI taxonomy): domain Eukaryota; kingdom Metazoa; phylum Chordata; class Mammalia; order Lagomorpha; family Leporidae; genus Sylvilagus; species Sylvilagus floridanus. The sequence continues at coordinate 27,289,592 of OX463232.1, forward strand.
ATTTGTGAATGCATTGTAGCATGTAACATTTTGATTTTCTGTTGGCAAACGCTGATTGAGTTCACATGGAGGCACAACAGATACACATTCTTGTTTTCTGAGTAAAAAGCTGCAGAAAACAGGTTACAAATTATATTTTTGTTTGTAAACATGACATTGAATCCACTTGCCCAAGAAAAAGACTTTGCTTTTCTCCAAAACCAGGTTGACTCTGCTTTTCTGGGTGCTTTGCACACCAATTCCACACCAGTTTGTCCAGATAGGTCTGGATGAAACCAGAAATATCCGGTTCTGTGTTGGCTAAGTCAATTCCAGCTCTTGCTACAGCTTCTATATTTGCTTGTGTTTTCTCGACAGTATCTAAGGGCTTTAGAGTTGTGAATGCATTGTTGCATGTAACATTTTGTTTTTCTGTTGGCAAACGCTAAATGGTTTCACATGGAGACACTACAGGTACACATTCGTGTTGTCTGAGTAAAATCTGCAGAAACCAGGTTGAAAATGATATTTGTGTTTGTAAACATGACATTGAATCCACTTCCCAAGAAAATGACTTGGCTTTTCTCCAAAACCAGGTTGACTCTGCTTTTTTGGGTGGTTTGCACACCAATTCCACACCAGTTTGTCCAGATAGATTTGGATGAAACCAGAAATATCCGGTTCTCTAGTGGCTAACTCAATCCCAGCTGTTGCAACAGCTTCTGTGTTTGCTTGTGTTTTCTCGATTGTATCTATGGACTGAGAGTTGTGAATGCATTTTAGCATGTAACATTTTGATTTTCTGTTGGCAAACACTAATTGGTTTCACATGGAGGTACAACAGATACACATTCATGTTTTCTGAGTAAAAAGCTGCAGAAAACAGGTTACAAATGATATTTGTGTTTGTAAACATGACATTGAATCCACTTGCCCAAGAAAAAGACTTTGCTTTTCTCGAAAACCAGGTTGACTCTGCTTTTCTGGGTGCTTTGCACACCAATTCCACACCAGTTTGTCCAGATAGGTCTGGATGAAACCAGAAATATCCGGTTCTGTGTTGGCTAAGTCAATTCCAGCTCTTGCTACAGCTTCTATATTTGCTTGTGTTTTCTCGACAGTATCTATGGACTTTAGAGTTATGAATGCATTGTTGCATGTAACATTTTGTTTTTCTGTTGGCAAACGCTAAATGGTTTCACATGGAGACACTACAGGTACACATTCGTGTTGTCTGAGTAAAATCTGCAGAAATCAGGTAGAAAATGATATTTGTGTTTGTAAACATGACATTGAATCCACTTCCCAAGAAAATGACATGGCTTTTCTCCAAAACCAGGTTCACTCTGCTTTTCTGGGTGGTTTGCACACCAATTCCACACCAGTTTGTCCAGATAGATTTGGATGAAACCAGAAATATCCGGTTCTCTGGTGGCTAACTCAATCCCAGCTGTTGCAACAGCTTCTGTGTTTGCTTGTGTTTTCTCGATTGTATCTATGGACTGAGAGTTGTGAATGCATTTTAGCATGTAACATTTTGATTTTCTGTTGGCAAACACTAATTGGTTTCACATGGAGGCACAACAGATACACATTCATGTTTTCTGAATAAAAAGTTGGAGAAACCAGGTTACAAATGATATTTGTGTTTGTAAACATGACATTGAATCCACTTGCCCAAGAAAAAGACTTTGCTTTTCCCCAAAACCAGGTTGACTCTGCTTCTCTGGGTGCTTTGCACAACAATTCCACACCAGTTTGTCCAGATAGAGCTGGATGAACCCAGAAACATCCGGTTCTGTGGTGGCTAAATCAATCCCAGCTCTTGCTACATCCTTGAGTTTGTTTGTGTTTAGTCGATAGTATCTATGGAGTTTAGAGATGTGAATGCATTGTAGCATGTAACATTTTGTTTTTCTGTTGGCAAACGCTAATTGGTTTCACATGGAGACACTACAGGAACACATTCATATTGTCTGAGTAAAAAGCTGCAGAAACCAGGTTACAAATGATATCTGTGTTTGTAACCATGTCATTGAATCCACTTGCCCAAGAAAAAGACTTTGCTTTTCTCCAAAACCAGGTTGACTCTGCTTTTCTGGGTGCTTTGCATATCAACTCCACACCAGTTTGTCCAGATAGGTTTGGCTGAAACCAGAAATATCCGGTTCTGTGGTGGCTAAGTCAATTCTGTCTGTTGCTACAGCTTCTGTGTTTGCTTGTGTTTTGTCAATAGTATCTATGGGCTTTAGAGTTGTGAAAGCATTGTTGCATGTAACATTTTGTTTTTCTGTTGGCAAACGCTAATTGGTTTCACATGGAGACACCACAGGTACATATTCGTGTTTTCTGAGTAAAAAGCTGCAGAAACTAGGGTAGAAATGATATTTCTGTTTGTAAACATGACATTGAATCCATGTGCCCAGGAATAAGACTTTGATTCTCCAAAACCAGGTTGACTCTGCTTTTCTGGGTGCTTTGCACACCCACTCCACACCAGTTTGATCAGCTAGCTTTGGATAGAACCAGGAATATCCAGTTCTGTGGTGGCTCAGTCAATCCCAGCTCTGGCTACAGATTCTGTGTTTGCTTGTGTTTTCTCGATAGTATCTATGGACTTTAGAGATGTGAATGCATTGTAGCATGTAACATTTTGTTTTTCTGTTGGCAAACGCTAATGGTTTCACATGGAGACACTACAGGTACACATTCGTGTTTTCTGAGTAAAAAGTTGGAGAAACCAGGTTACAAATGATATTTGTGTTTGTAAACATGACATTGAATCCATGTGCCCAAGAATAAGACTTTGCTTTTCTCCAAAACCAGGTTGACTCTGCTTTTCTGGGTGCTTTGCACACCAATTCCACACCAGTTTTTCCAGATAGGTTTGGATGGAACCAGAAATATCCAGTTCTATGGTGGCTCAGTCAATCCCAGCTGTTGTTAAATCTTCTGTGTTTGCTTGTGTTTTGTCGATAGTATCTGTGGACTTTAGAGTTGTGAATGCATTGTTGTACATAACATTTTGTTTTCTGTTGGCAAAAGCTAATGGTTTCACATGAAACCATTAAGGGTACACATTCGTGTTTTATGAGTAAAAAGCTGCAAAGACCAGGTTAAAAATAATATTTGTGTTTCTTAACATGACATTGAATCCACTTGCCCAAGAAACAGACTTTACTTTTCTCCAAAACCAGGTTGACTCTGCTTTTCTGGGTGCTTTGCACACCAATTACACACCAGGGTTTCCAGTTAGGGCTGGATGGAACCAGAAATATCCGGTTCTGTGGTGGCGAACTCAATCCCAGCTCTTGCTACAGCTTCTGTGTTTGCTTGTGTTTTGTCGATAGTATCTATGGTCTTTAGAGTTGTGAATGCATTTTAGCATGTAACATTTTGATTTTCTGTTGGCAAATGCTAATTGGTTTAACATGGAGGCACAACAGATACACATTCTTGTTTTCTGCGTAAAAAGCTGCAGAAACCAGGTTAAAAATGATATTTGTGTTTGTAAACATGACACTGAATCCACTTGCCCAAGAAAAAGACTTTGCTTTTCTCCAAACAAGGTTGACTCTGCTGCTATGGGTGCTTTGCACACCAGTTCCACACCAGTTTGTCCAGATATGTTTGGATGAAACCAGAAACATCCGGTTCTGTGGTGGCTAAGTGAATCCCAGCTCTTGCTAAATCCTAAGTGTTTGTTTGTGTTTTGTCGATAGTATGTATGGACTTTAGATTGTGAATGCATTGTAGCATGTAGCATTTAGGTTTTCAATTGGCAAACGCTAATGGTTTCAAATGAGACACAACAGGTACACATTCGGGTTTTCTGAGTAAAAAGCTGCAGAAACCAGGTTAAAAATGATATTTGTGTTTGTAAACATGACATTGAATCCATGTGCCCAAGCGTAAGACTTTGCTTTTCTCCAAAACTCGGATGACTCTGCTTTTCTGGGTGCTTTGCACACCAACTCCACACCAGTTTGTTCAGCTAGGTTTGGATGAAACCGGAAATATCCAGTTCTGTGTTGGCTCAGTCAATCCCAGCTCTGGCTACAGCTTCTGTGTTTGCTTGTGTTTTGTCAATAGTATCTATGGACTTTAGAGTTGTGAATGCATTGTAGCATGTAGCATTTAGGTTTTCTGTTGCAAACGCTAATTGTTTCAAATGAGACACAACAGGGACACATTCGTGTTTTCTGAGTAAAAAGCTGCAGAAACCAGGTTAAAAATGATATTTGTGTTTGTAAACATGACATTGAATCCACTTGCCCTAGAAAAAGACTTTGCTTTTCTCCAAAACCAGGTTGACTCTGCTTTTCTGGTTGCTTTGCACACCAATTCCACACCAGTTTGTCCAGATAGGTTTGGATAAAACCAGAAATATCCAGTTCTGTGGTAGCAAACTCAATACAAACTCTTGCTACAGCTTCTGTGTTTGCTTGTGTTTTGTCGATAGTATCTATGGACTTTAGAGTTGTGAAAGCATTGTTGCATGTAACATTTTGTTTTTCTGTTGGCAAACGCTAATTTGTTTCACATGGTGACACAAAGGTACACATTCGTGTTTTCTCCGTATAAAGCTGCAGAAACCAGGTTAAAAATGATATTTGTGTTTGTAAACATGACATTTAATCCATGTGCCCAAGAAAAAGACTTTGGTTTTCTCCAAAACCAGGTAGACTCTGCTTTTCTGGGTGCTTTGCGCACCAATTCCATACCAGTTAGTCCAGATAGGGCTGGATGAAACCAGAAATATCCAGTTCTGTGGTGGCTCAGTCCATCCCAGCTCTGGCTACAGCTTCTTGTTTTGCTGGTGTTTTGTCAATAGGATCTATGAACTTTAGATTTGTGAATGCATTGTAGAATGTAGCATTTAGGTTTTCTGTTGGCAAACGCTAATTGTTTTCACATGGAGACACTACAGGTACACATTCGTGTTTTCTGAGTAAAAAGTTGCAGAAACTAGGTTATAAATGATACTTGTTTTTGAAAACATGACATTGAATCCATGTGCCCAAGAATAAGACTTTGCATTTCTCCAAAACCACTTTGACTCTGCTTTTCTGGGTGCTTTGCACACCAACTCCACACCAGTTTGTTCAGATATGTTTGGATGAAACCAGAAATATCCAGTTCTGTGGTGGCTCAGTCAATCCCAGCTCTGGCTACAGCTTCTGTGGTTCCTTGTGTTTTATCAATAGTATCTATGGACTTTAGTATTGTGAATGCATTGTAGCATGTAGCATTTAGGTTTTCTGTTGGCAAACGCTAATGGTTTCAAATGAGACACAACAGGCGCACATTCATGTTTTCTGAGTAAAAAGCTGCAGAAACCAGGTTAAAAATGATATTTGTGTTTGTAAACATGACATTGAAATCACTTGCCCAAGAAAAAAAAAAAGACTTCGCTTTTCTCGAAAACCAGGTTGACTCTGCGTTTCTGGGTGCTTTGCACAACAATTCCACACCAGTTTGTCCAGATAGGACTGGATGAAACCAGAAACATTCAGTTCTGTGCTGGCTAAGACAATCCCAGCTCTTGCTACATCCTAAGTGTTTGTGTTTTGTCGAGAGTATGTATGGACTTTAGAGTTGTGAATGCATTGTAGCATGTAACATTTAGGTTTTCTGTTTGCAAACGCTAAATGTTTCATATGAGACACAACAGGTACACATTCGTGTTTTCTGAGTAAAAAGCTGCAGAAACCAGGTTACAAATTATATTTGTGTTTGTACCCATGACATTGAATGCACTTGCCCAAGAAAAAGACTGCATTTCTCCAAAACCAGGTTGACTCTGCTTTTCTGGGTGCTTTGCACACCAACTCCACACCAGTTTGTCCAGATAGGTTTGGATGAAATCAGAAATATCCGGTTCTGTGGTGGCTAACTCAAACCCAGCGCTTGCTACAGCTTCTGAGTTTGCTTGTGTTTTCTCGATAGTGTCTATGGACTTTAGAGTTGTGAAAGCATTGTTGCATGTAACATATTGTTTTTCTGTTAACAAACGCTAATTGGTTTCACATGGAGAAACTACAGGTACATATTCGTGTTTTCTGAGTAAAAAAATGCAGAAACAAGGTTACAAATGATATTTGTGTTTGTAAACATGACATTGAATCCACGTTCCCAAGAATAAGTCTTTGCTTTTCTCCAAAACCAGGTTGACTCTGCTTTTCTGGGTGTTTTGCACACCAACTCCACACCAGTTTGTTTAGCTAGGTTTGGATGAAACCAGAAATATCCGGTTCTGTGGTGGCTGAGTCAATCCCAGCTCTGGCTACAGCTTTTGTGTTTGCTTGTGTTTTGTCAATAGTATCTATGGACTTTAGAGTTGTGAATGCATTGTAGCATGTAGCATTTAGGTTTTCTATTGGCAAACGCTAATGGTTTCAAATGCGACACAGCAGGCACACATTCGTGTTTTCTGTGTAAAAAGCTGCAGAAACTAGGTTACAAATGATATTTTGTTTGTAAACATGACATTGAATCCACCTGTCCAAGAAAAAGACTTTGCTTTTCTCCAAAACCAGGTTGACTCTGCTTTTCTGGGTGCTTTGCACATCAATTCCACACCAGTTTGTTCAGTTAGGTTTGGATGAAACCAGAAATATCCGGTTCTCTGATGGCTAAATCAATCCCAGCTCTTGCTACAGCTTCTGTGTTTGCTTGTGTTTTCTCGATAGTATCTATGGACTTAGAGTTGTGAATGCATGGTAGCATGTAACAATTTGATTTTCTGTTGGCAAACGCTAATTGGTTTCACATGGTGGCACAACAGGTACACATTCGTGTTTTCTGAGTAAAAAGCTGTAGAAACCAGGGTGAAAATGATATTTGTGTTTGTAAACATGACATTGAATCCACTTGCCCAAGAAAAAGACTTTGTTTTTCTCCAAAACCAGGTTGACTCTGCTTTTCTGGATGCTTTGCACACCAATTCCACACCAGTTTGTCCAGATATGTTTGGCTGAAACCATAAATATCCGGTTCTGTGGTGGCTAAGTCAATTCCAGCTGTTGCTACAGCTTCTATATTTGCTTGTGTTTTCTCGATAGTATCTATGGACTTTAGAGATGTGAATGCATTGTAGCATGTAGCATTTAGGTTTTCTGTTGGCAAACGCTTATTTGTTTCACATGGTGACACAAAGGTACAAATTCGTTTTTTCTGAGTAAAAAAATGCAGAAAGAAGGTTACAAATGATATTTCTGTTTGTAAACATGACATTGAATCCACTTGCCCAAGAAAAAGTCTATGCCTTTCTCCAAAACCAGGTTGACTCTGCTTTTCTGGGTGCTTTGCACACCAATTCCACACCAGTTTGTCCAGATAGGTTTGGATAAAACCAGAAACATCCAGTTCTGTGGTGGTTAAGTCAATCCCAGCTGTTGCTACAGCTTCTGTATTTGCTTGTGTTTTCTCGATAGTATCTATGGACTTAAAGTTGTGAATGCATTTTAGCATGTAACTTTTGATTTACTGTTGGCAAACGCTAATTGGTTTCACATGGAGGCACAACAGATACACATTCGTGTTTTCTGAGTAAAAAGCTGCAGAACCAGGTTACAAATAATGTATGTGTTTGTAAACATGACATTGAATCCACGTGTCCAAGAAAAAATCTTTGCTTTTCTCCAAAACAAGGTTGACTCTGCCTTTCCGGGTGCTTTGCACACCAACTCCACACCAGTTTGTTCAGCTAGGTTTGGATGAAACCAGAAATATCCGGTTCTGTGGTGGGTAAGTCAATCCCAGCTCTGGCTACAGCTTCTGTGTTTGCTTGTGTTTTGTCAATAGTATGTATGGACGTTAGAGTTGAGAATGCATTGTATCATGTAACATTTAGGTTTCTGTTGGCAAACGCTAATGGTAGCAAATGAGTCACAGCAGGTACACATTCATGTTTTTTGAGTAAAAAGCTGCAGGAGCCAGGTTAGAAATGATATTTGTGTTTGTAAACATGACATTGAATCCACTTGCCCAAGGAAAAGACTTTGCTTTGCTCCAAAACCAGGTTGACTCTGCTTTTCTGGGTGCTTTGCACACCCACTCCACACCAGTTTGTTCAGCTAGGTTTGGATAAAACCAGAAATATCCAGTTCTGTGGTGGCTCTGTCAATCCCAGCTGTTGCTACAACTTCTGTGTTTGCTTGTGTTTTCTCGATAGTATCTATGGACTTTAGAGATGTGAATGCATTGTAGCATGTAACATTTTGTTTTTCTGTTGGCAAACGCTAATGGTTTCACATGGACACACAAAAGGTACACATTCGTGTTTTCTGAGTAAAAAGTTGGAGAAACAAGGTTACAAATGATATTTGTGTTTGTAAACATGACATTGAATCCATGTGCCCAAGAATAAGAATTTGCTTTTCTCCAAAACCAGGTTGACTCTGCTTTTCTGGGTGCTTTGCACACCAATTCCACACCAGTTTTTCCAGATAGGTTTGGATGGAACCAGAAATATCCAGTTCTGTGGTGGCTCAGTCAATCCCAGCTGTTGCTAAATCTTCTGTGTTTGCTTGTGTTTTGTCGATAGTATCTGTGGACTTTAGAGTTGTGAATGCATTGTTGTACGTAACATTTTGTTTTCTGTTGGCAAAAGCTAATGGTTTCACATGAAACCATTAAGGGTACACATTCGTGTTTTATGAGTACAAAGCTGCAGAGACCAGGTTAAAAATAATATTTGTGTTTCTAAACATGACATTGAATCCACTTGCCCAAGAAAGACTTTGCTTTTCTCCAAAACCAGGTTGAGTCTGCTTTTCTGGGTGCTTTGCACACCAATTACACACCAGGTTTTCCAGTTAGGGCTGGATGGAACCAGAAATATCCGGTTCTGTGGTGGCGAACTCAATCCCAGCTCTTGCTACAGCTTCTGTGTTTGCTTGTGTTTTGTCGATAGTATCTATGGTCTTTAGAGTTGTGAATGCATTTTAGCATGTAACATTTTGATTTTCTGTTGGCAAATGCTAATTGGTTTAACATGGAGGCACAACAGATACACATTCTTGTTTTCTGCGTAAAAAGCTGCAGAAACCAGGTTAAAAATGATATTTGTGTTTGTAAACATGACACTGAATCCACTTGCCCAAGAAAAAGACTTTGCTTTTCTCCAAAACAAGGTTGACTCTGCTGCTATGGGTGCTTTGCACACCAATTCCACACCAGTTTGTCCAGATATGTTTGATGAAACCAGAAACATCCGGTTCTGTGGTGGCTAAGTCAATCCCAGCTCTTGCTAAATCCTAAGTGTTTGTTTGTGTTTTGTCGATAGTATGTATGGACTTTAGATTGTGAATGCATTGTAGCATGTAACATTTAGGTTTTCTATTGGCAAACGCTAATGGTTTCAAATGAGAAACAACAGGTACACATTCGTGTTTTCTGAGTAAAAAGCTGCAGAAACCAGGTTAAAAATGATATTTGTGTTTGTAAACATGACATTGAATCCATGTGCCCAAGCGTAAGACTTAGGTTTTCTCCAAAACCCGGATGACTCTGCTTTTCTGGGTGCTTTGCACACCAACTCCACACCAGTTTGTTCAGCTAGGTTTGGATGAAACCGGATATATCCAGTTCTGTGGTGGCTCAGTCAATCCCAGCTCTGGCTACAGCTTCTGTGTTTGCTTGTGTTTTCTCCACAGTATCTATGGACTGTAGAGTTGTGAATGCATTGTAGCATGTAGCATTTAGGGTGTCTGTTGCAAACGCTAATTGTTTCAAATGAGACACAACAGGGACACATTCATGTTTTCTGAGTAAAAAGCTGCAGAAACCAGGTTAAAAATGATATTTGTGTTTGTAAACATGACATTGAATGCACTTGCCCTTGAAAAAGACTTTGCTTTTCTCCAAAACCACTTTGACTCTGCTTTTCTGGGTCATTTGCACACCAATTCCACACCAGTTTGTCCCGATAGGTTTGGATAAAACCAGAAATATCCAGTTCTGTGGTAGCTAACTCAATACAAACTCTTGCTACAGCTTCTGTGTTTGCTTGTGTTTTGTCGATAGTATCTGTGGACTTTAGAGTTGTGAATGCATTGTTGTACGTAACATTTTGTTTTCTGTTGGCAAAAGCTAATTGGTTTCACATGAAACCATTAAGGGTACACATTCGTGTTTTATGAGTAAAAAACTGCAGGAGACCAGGTTAAAAATGATATTTGTGTTTCTAAACATGACATTGAATCCACTTGCCCAAGAAACAGACTTTGGTTTTCTCCAAAACCTGGTTGACTCTGCTTTTCTGGGTGCTTTGCACACCAATTCCACACCACGTTTTCCAGTTAGGGCTGGATGGAACCAGAAATATCCGGTTCTGTGGTGGCGAACTCAACACCAGCTCTTGCTACAGCTTCTGTGTTTGCTGGTGTTTTGTCGACAGTATATATGGACTTTAGAGTTGTGAATGCATTGTTGCATGTAACATTTCGTTTTTCTGTTGGAAAACGCTAAATGGTTTCACATGGAGGTACTACAGGTACACATTCATGTTGTCTGAGCAAAATCTGCAGAAACCAGGTTGAAAATGATATTTGTGTTTGTAAATATGACATTGAATCCACTTGCCCAAGAAAATGACTTGGCTTTTCTCCAAAACCAGGTTGACTCTGCTTTTCTGGGTGCTTTGCACACCAATTCAACACCAGTTTGTCCAGATAGGTTTGGAAGAAACCAGAAATATCCGGTTCTCTGGTGGCTAACTCAATCCCAGCTCTTGCTACAACTTCTGTGTTTGCTTGTGTTTTCTCGATTGTATCTATGGACTGAGAGTTGTGAATGCATTTTAGCATGTAACATTTTGTTTTCTGTTGGCAAAAGCTAATTGGTTTCACATGAAACCATTAAGGGTACACATTCGTGTTTTATGAGTAAAAAGCTGCAGAGACCAGGTTAAAAATAATATTTGTGTTTCTAAACATGACATTGAATCCACTTGCCCAAGAAACAGACTTTGCTTTTCTCCAAAACCAGGTTGAGTCTGCTTTTCTGGGTGCTTGGCACACCAATTCCACACCAGGTTTTCCAGTTAGGGCTGGATGGAACCAGAAATATCCGGTTCTGTGGTGGCTAAGTCAATCCCAGCTCTTGCTAAATCCTAAGTGTTTGTTTGTGTTTTGTCGATAGTATGTATGGACTTTAGAGTTGTGAATGCATTGTAGCATGTAGCATTTAGGTTTTCCATTGGCAAACGCTAATGGTTTCAAATGAGACACAACAGGTACACATTCGTGTTTTCTGAGTAAAAAGCTGCAGAAACCAGGTTAAAAATAATATTTGTGTTTGTAAACATGACATTGAATTCATGTGCCCAAGCGTAAGACTTTGCTTTTCTCCAAAACCAGGATGACTCTGCTTTTCTGGGTGCTTTGCACACCAACTCCACACCAGTTTGTTCAGCTAGGTTTGGATCAATTAGGAATTATCCAGTTCTGTGGTGGCTCAATCAATCCCAGCTCTGGCTACAGCTTCTGTGTTTGCTTGTGTTTTGCCAATATTATCTATGGACTTTAGAGTTGTGAATGCATTGTTGTACGTAACATTTTGTTTTTCTTTTGGCAAACGCTAATGGTTTCAAATGAGACACAACTGGTGAGCATTCGTGTTTTCTGATTAAAAAGCTGCAGAAACCAGGTTAAAAATAATATTTGTGTTTCTAAACATGACATTGAATCCACTTGCCTAAGAAAAAGACTTTGCTTTTCTCCAAAACCAGGTTGACTCTGCTTTTCTGGGTGCTTTGCACACCAATTCCACACCAGTTTTTCCAGATAGGGCTGGATGGAACCAGAAATATCCAGTTCTGTGGTGGCGAACTCAATCCCAGCTCTTGCTACAGCCTAAGAGTTTTTTTGTGTTTTGTCGATAGTATCTATGGACTTTAGAGATTTGAATACATTGTAGCATGTAACATTTTGTTTTTCTGTTGGCAAACGCTAATTGGTTTCACATGGAGATACAACTGTTACATATTCGTGTTTTCTGAGTAAAAAGCTGCAGAAACCAGGTTACAAATGATATTTGTGTTTGTAAACATGACATTGAATCCACTTGCCCAAGAAAAGACTTTGCTTTTCTTCAAAACCAGGTTGACTCTGCTTTTCTGGGTGCTTTGCACACCAACTCCACACCAGTTTGTCCAGATAGGTTTGGATGAAACCAGAAGTATCTGGTTCTGTGGTGCCTGAGTCAATTCCAGCTCTTGCTACAGCTTCTATATTAGCTTGTGTTTTCTCATAGTATCTATGGACTTTAGAGTTGTGAAAGCATTGTTGCATGTAACATATTGTTTTTCTGTTGGCAAACGCTAATTGGTTTCACTTGGAGACACTACAGGTACAAATTCGTGTTTTCTGAGTAAAAAAATGCAGAAATCAGGTTACAAATGATATTTGTGTTTGTAAACATGACATTGAATCCATGTGCCCAAGAATAAGACTTTGATTCTCCAAAACCAGGTTGACTGTGCTTTTCTGGGTGCTTTGCACACCCACTCCACACCAGTTTGTTCAGCTTGGTTTGGATAAAACCAGAAATATCCAGTTCTGTGGTGGATAAGTCAATTCTAGCTGTTGCTACAGCTTCAGTGTTTGCTTGTGTTTTCTCGATAGTATCTATGGACTTTAGAGATGTGAATGCATTGTAGCATGTAACATTTTGTTTTTCTGTTGGCAAACACTAATTTGTTTCACATGGTGACACAGGTTCACATTCGTGTTTTCTGAGTATAAAGCTGCAGAAACCAGGTTAAAAATGATATTTGTGTTTGTAAACATCACATTGAATCCACTTGCCCAAGAATAAGACTTTGCTTTTCTCAAATCCAGGTTGACTCTGCTTTTCTGGGTGCTTTGCACACCAACTCCACACCAGTTTGTCCAGATAGGTTTGGATGAAACCAGAAATATCTGGTTCTGTGGTGGTTGAGTCAATTCCAGCTCTTGCTACAGCTTCTATATTAGCTTGTGTTTTCTCATAGTATCTATGGACTTTAGAGTTTTGAAGGCATTGTTGCATGTAACATATTGTTTTTCTGTTGGCAAACGCTAATTGGTTTCACTTGGAGACACTACAGGTACAAATTCGTGTTTTCTGAGTAAAAAAATGCAGAAATCAGGTTACAAATGATATTTGTGTTTGTAAACATGACATTGAATCCATGTGCCCAAGAATAAGACTTTGATTCTCCAAAACCAGGTTGACTGTGCTTTTCTGGGTGCTTTGCACACCCACTCCACTCCAGTTTGTTCAGCTTGGTTTGGATAAAACCAGAAATATCCAGTTCTGTGGTGGATAAGTCAATTCTAGCTGTTGCTACAGCTTCAGTGTTTGCTTGTGTTTTCTCGATAGTATCTATGGACTTTAGAGATGTGAATGCATTGTAGCATGTAACATTTTGTTTTTCTGTTGGCAAACACTAATTTGTTTCACATGGTGACACAGGTTCACATTCGTGTTTTCTGAGTATAAAGCTGCAGAAACCAGGTTAAAAATGATATTTGTGGTTGTAAACATCACATTGAATCCACTTGCCCAAGAATAAGACTTTGCTTTTCTCAAATCCAGGTTGACTCTGCTGCTCTGCGTGCTTTGCACAACAATTCCACACCAGTTTGTCCAGAGAGGTTTGGATGAAACCAGAAACATCCGGTTCTGTTTTGGATAAGTCAATCCCAGCTCTTGCTACACCCTTGAGTTTGTTTGTGTTTTGTCGATAGTATCTACGGACTTAGAGTTGTGAATGCATTTTAGCATGTAACATTTTGAATTTCTGTTGGCAAACGCTAACTGGTTTCACATGGAGACACTACAGCAACACATTCATATTGTCTGAGTAAAAAGCTGCAGAAACCAGGTTACAAATGATATCTGTGTTTGTAACCATGTCATTGAATCCACTTGCCCAAGAAAAAGACTTTGCTTTTCTCCAAAACCAGGTTGACTCTGCTTTTCTGGGTGCTTTGCACATCAACTCCACACCAGTTTGTCCAGATAGGTTTGGCTGAAACCAGAAATATCCGGTTCTGTGGTGGCTAAGTCAATTCTGTCTGTTGCTACAGATTCTGTGTTTTCTTGTGTTTTGTCAATAGTATCTATGGACTTTAGAGTTGTGAAAGCATTGTTGCATGTAACATTTAGTTTTTCTGTTGGAAAACGCTAATTGGTTTCACATGGAGACACTACAGGTACATATTCGTGTTTTCTGAGTAAAAAGCTGCAGAAACTAGGGTAGAAATGATATTTGTGTTTGTAAACATGACATTGAATCCATGTGCCCAAGAATAAGACTTTGATTCTCCAAAACCAGGTTGACTCTGCTTTTCTGGGTGCTTTGCACACCCACTCCACACCAGTTTGTTCAGCTTGGTTTGGAAAAAACCAGAAATATCCAGTTCTGTGGTGGATCAGTCAATCCCAGCTCTGGCTACAGCTTCTGTGTTTGCTTGTGTTTTCTCGATTATATCTATGGACTTTAGAGTTGTCAATGCATTGTAGCATGTAACATTTTGTTTTTCTGTTGGCAAACGCTAATGGTTTCACATGGAGACACAAAAGGTACACATTCGTGTTTTCTGAGTAAAAAGTTGGAGAAACCAGGTTACAAATGATATTTGTGTTTGTAAACATGACATTGAATCCATGTGCCCAAGAATAAGACTTTGCTTGTCTCAAAAACCAGGTTGACTCTGCTTTTCTGGGTGCTTTGCACTCCAATTCCACACCAGTTTTTCCAGATAGGTTTGGATGGAACCAGAAATATCCAGTTCTGTGGTGGCTAAATCAATCCAAGCTCTTGCTAAATCTTCTGTGTTTGCTTGTGTTTTGTCGATAGTATCTGTGGACTTTAGAGTTGTGAATGCATTGTTGTACGTAACATTTTGTTTTCTGTTGGCAAAAGCTAATTGGTTTCACATGAAACCATTAAGGGTACACATTCGTGTTTTATGAGTAAAAAGCTGCAGAGACCAGGTTAAAAATAATATTTGTGTTTCTAAACATGACATTGAATCCACTTGCCCAAGAAACAGACTTTGCTTTTCTCCAAAACCAGGTTGACTCTGCTTTTCTGGGTGCTTTGCACACCAATTCCACACCAGGTTTTCCAGTTAGGGCTGGATGGAACCAGAAATATCCGGTTCTGTGGTGGCTAAGTCAATCCCAGCTCTTGCTAAATCCTAAGTGTTTGTTTGTGTTTTGTCGATAGTATGTATGGACTTTAGAGTTGTGAATGCATTGTAGCATGTAGCATTTAGGTTTTCCATTGGCAAACGCTAATGGTTTCAAATGAGACACAACAGGTACACATTCGTGTTTTCTGAGTAAAAAGCTGCAGAAACCAGGTTAAAAATAATATTTGTGTTTGTAAACATGACATTGAATCCATGTGCCCAAGCGTAAGACTTTGCTTTTCTCCAAAACCAGGATGACTCTGCTTTTCTGGGTGCTTTGCACACCAATTCCACACCAGTTTTTCCAGATAGGGCTGGATGGAACCAGAAATATCCAGTTCTGTGGTGGCGAACTCAATCCCAGCTCTTGCTACAGCCTAAGAGTTTGTTTGTGTTTTGTCGATAGTATCTATGGACTTTAGAGATGTGAATACATTGTAGAATGTAACATTTTGTTTTTCTGTTGGCAAACGCTAATTGGTTTCACATGGAGATACAACTGTTACATATTCGTGTTTTCTGAGTAAAAAGCTGCAGAAACCAGGTTACAAATGATATTTGTGTTTGTAAACATGACATTGAATCCACTTGCCCAAGAAAAGACTTTGCTTTTCTTCAAAACCAGGTTGACTCTGCTTTTCTGGGTGCTTTGCACACCAACTCCACACCAGTTTGTCCAGATAGGTTTGGATGAAACCAGAAATATCTGGTTCTGTGGTGGCTGAGTCAATTCCAGCTCTTGCTACAGCTTCTATATTAGCTTGTGTTTTCTCATAGTATCTATGGACTTTAGAGTTGTGAAAGCATTGTTGCATGTAACATATTGTTTTTCTGTTGGCAAACGCTAATTGGTTTCACTTGGAGACACTACAGGTACAAATTCGTGTTTTCTGAGTAAAAAAATGCAGAAATCAGGTTACAAATGATATTTGTGTTTGTAAACATGACATTGAATCCATGTGCCCAAGAATAAGACTTTGATTCTCCAAAACCAGGTTGACTGTGCTTTTCTGGGTGCTTTGCACACCCACTCCACACCAGTTTGTTCAGCTTGGTTTGGATAAAACCAGAAATATCCAGTTCTGTGGTGGATAAGTCAATTCTAGCTGTTGCTACAGCTTCAGTGTTTGCTTGTGTTTTCTCGATAGTATCTATGGACTTTAGAGATGTGAATGCATTGTAGCATGTAACATTTTGTTTTTCTGTTGGCAAACACTAATTTGTTTCACATGGTGACACAGGTTCACATTCGTGTTTTCTGAGTATAAAGCTGCAGAAACCAGGTTAAAAATGATATTTGTGGTTGTAAACATCACATTGAATCCACTTGCCCAAGAATAAGACTTTGCTTTTCTCAAATCCAGGTTGACTCTGCTGCTCTGCGTGCTTTGCACAACAATTCCACACCAGTTTGTCCAGAGAGGTTTGGATGAAACCAGAAACATCCGGTTCTGTTTTGGATAAGTCAATCCCAGCTCTTGCTACACCCTTGAGTTTGTTTGTGTTTTGTCGATAGTATCTACGGACTTAGAGTTGTGAATGCATTTTAGCATGTAACATTTTGATTTTCTGTTGGCAAACGCTAACTGGTTTCACATGGAGACACAACAGATACACATTCGTGTTTTCTGCGTATAAAGCTGCAGAAACCAGGTTAAAAATACTATTTTTGTTGTAAACATGACATTGAATCCACTTGCCCAAGAAAAAGACTTTGCTTTTCTCCATAACCAAGTTGACTCTGCTTTATTGGGTGCTTTGCACACCAATTCCACACCAGTTTTCCAGATAGCTTTGTATGAAACCAAAAATATCCGGTTCTGTGTTGCCTAAGAAAATCCCAGCTCTTGCTACAGCTTCTGAATTTGCTTGTGTTTTCTCGATAGTATCTATGGACTTTAGAGATGTGAATGCATTGTTGCATGTAACATTTTGATTTTCTGTTGGCGAATGCTAATTGGTTTCACATGGAGACACAACAGATACACATTCTTGTTTTCTGCGTAAAAAGCTGCAGAAACCAGGTTGAAAATGATATTTGTGTTTGTAAACATGACATTGAATCCACTTGCCCAAGAAAAAGACTTTGCTTTTCTCCAAAACCAGCTTGACTCTGCTTTTCTGGGTGCTTTGCACACCAATTCCACACCAGTTTGTCCAGATAGGTTTGGCTGAAACCAGAAATACCCGGTTCTGTGGTGGCTCAGTCAATCCCATCTGTTGCTACAGCTTCTGTGTTTGCTTGTGTTTTCTCGATATTGTCTATGGACTTTAGAGATGTGAATGCATTGTAGCATGTAACATTTTGTTTTTCTGTTGGCAAACGCTAATTGGTTTCACATGGAGACACTACAGGTACACATTATTGTTTTCTGAGTAAAAAGCTGCAGAAACTAGGTTAAAAATGTTATTTGTGTTTGTAAACATGACATTGAATCCATGTGCCCAAGAAAATGACTTTGAATTTCTCCAAAACTAAGTTGACTCTGCTTTTCTGGGTCTTTTGCACACCAATTCCACACCAGTTTGTCCAGATAGGTTTGGATGAAACGAGAAATATCCAGTTCTTTGGTGGCGAACTCAATCCCAGCTCTTGCTAAAGCTTCTGTGTTTGCTTGTGTTTTGTTGATAGTATCTATGGACTTTAGAGTTGTGAATGCATTGTTGTACGTAACATTTTGTTTTTCTGTTGGCAAAAGGTAATTGGTTTCACATGAAGCCACTACAGGTACACATTCGAGTTTTCTGAGTAAAAACCTGCAGAAACCAGGTTACAAATAATATTTGTGTTTGTAAACATGACATTGAATCCACTTTCCCAAGAAAAAGACTTTGCGTTTCTCCAAAACCAGGTTGACTCTGCTTTTCTAGTTGCTTTGCACACCACCGCCACACCAGATGTTCAGCTATGTTTGGATGAAACCAGAAATGTCCAGTTCTGTGGTGGCTAACTCAATCCCAGCTCTGGCTACAGCTTCTGTGTTAGCTTGCTTTTTGTCAATAGTATCTATGGACTTTAGAGATGTGAATACATTGTAGAATGTAGCATTTAGGTTTTCTGTTGGCAAACGTTAATGGTTTCAAATGAGACACAATAGGTACACATTCGTGTTTTCTGAGTAAAAAGCTGCAGAAACCAGGTTAAAAATGATATTTATGTTTGTAAACATGACATTGAATCCACTTGCCCAAGAAAAAGACTTTGCTTTTCTCCAAAACCAGGTTGACTCTGCTTTTCTGGGTGCTTTGCACACCAATTGCACTCCAGTTTGTCCAGATAGGTTTGGATGAAACCAGAAATATCCAGTTCTGTGGTGGCTAATTCAATCCCAGCTGTTGCTAAATCTTCTGTGTTTGCTTGTGTTTTGTGGATAGTATCTGTGGACTTTTGATTTGTGAATGCATTGTTGTACGTAGCATTTTGTTTTTCTGTTGGCAAAAGCTAATTCGATTCACATGAAGCCATTAACGTACACATTCGTGTTTTATGTCTAAAACCTGCAGAAACCAGGTTAAAAATAATATTTGTGTTTGTAAACATGGCATTGAATCCACTTGCCCTAGAAAAAGACTTTGCTTTTCTCCAAAACCAGGTTGACTCTGTTTTTCTGGGTGCTTTGCACACCAACTCCACACCAGTTTGTCCAGATAGGTTTGGATGAAACAAGAAATATCCAGTTCTGTGGTGGCTAACTCAATCCCAGCTCTTGATACAGCTTCTATATTTGCCTGTTTTTTCTCCATAGAGTCAATGTACTTCACAGTTGTGAATGCATTTTAGCATGTAACATTTTGATTTTCTGTTGGCAAACGATAATTGGTTTCACATGGTGGCACCACAGGTACACATTCGTGTTTTTTGTGTAAAAAGCTGCAGAAACCAGGTTACAAATAATATTTGTGTTTGTAAACATGACATTGAATCCACTTGCCCAAGAAAAAGACTTTGCCTTTCTCAAAAACCAGGTGGACTCTGCTTTCCTGGTTACTTTGCACACCAATTCCACACAAGTTTTCCAGATAGGGCTGGATGGAACCAGAAATATCCGGTTCTGTGGTGGCGAACTCAATTCCATCTCTTGCTACAGCTTCTGAGTTTGCTTGTGTGTTCTCGAAAGTGTCTATGGACTTTAGAGTTGTGAATGCATTGTAGCATGCAACATTTTGTTTTTCTGTTGGCAAACGCTAAATGGTTTCACCAACTCCACACCAGTTTGTCCAGATAGGTTTGGATGAAATCAGAAATATCCGGATCTGTGGTGGCTAACTCAATCCCAGCTCTTGCTACAGCTTCTATATTTGCTTGTGTTTTCTCCATAGTATCTATGGACTTTAGAGTTGTGAATGAATTGTTGCATGTAACATTTTGTTTTACTGTTGGCAAACACTAATTGGTTTCACATGGAGACACAACAGGTACACAATCGTGTTTTCTGAGAAAAAGATGCAGAAACCAGGGTGAAAATGATATTTGTGTTTGTAAACATGACATTGAATCCACTTGCCCAAGAAAAAGACTTTGCTTTTCTCCAAAACCAGGTTGACTCTGCTTTTCTGGGTGCTTTGCACACCAATTCCACACCAGTTTGTCCAGATATGCTTGGCTGAAACCATAAATATCCGGTTCTGTGGTGGCTAAGTCAATTCCAGCTGTTGCTACAGCTTCTATATTTGCTTGTGTTTTCTCGATAGTATCTATGGACTTTAGAGATGTGAATGCATTGTAGCATGTAGCATTTAGGTTTTCTGTTGGCAACCGCTTATTTGTTTCACATAGTGACACAAAGGTACACATTCGTGTTTTCTGAGTAAAAAGCTGCAGAAACCAGGTTAAAAATGATATTTGTGTGTGTAAACATGACATTGAATCCACTTGCCCAAGAAAAAGTGTATGCTTTTCTCCAGAACCAGGTTGACTCTGCTTTTCTGGGTGCTTTGCACACCAACTCCACACCAGTTTGTCCAGATAGGTTTGGATGAAACCAGAAATATCCGGATCTCTGGTGGCTAACTCAATCCTTGCTGTTGCTACAGCTTCTGTGTTTGCTTGTGTTTTCTCCACAGTATCTATGGACTTAGAGTTGTGAATGCATTGTAGCATGTAACGTTTTGATTTTCTGTTGGCAAAGGCTAATTGGGTTCACATGGATGCACAACAGATACACATTCATGTTTTCTGAGTAAAAAGCTCCAGAAACCAGGTTGTAAATGTTATTTGTGTTTGTCAACATGAGATTGAATCTACTTGCCCCAGAAAAAGTCTTTGCTTTTCTCCAAAACCAGGTTGACTCTGCTTTGCTGGGTGCTTTGCACACCAATTCCACACCAGTTTGTCCAGATAGGTTTGGATGAAAGCAGAAATATCCGGTTCTGTGGTGGCTAAGTCAATCCCAGCTCTGGCTACAGCTTCTGTGTTTGCTTGTGTTTTGTCAATAGTATCTATGGACTTTAGAGTTGTGAATGCATTGTAGCATTTAGCATTTAGGTTTTGTGTTGGCAAACGCTAATGGTTTCAAATGAGTCACAGCAGGTACACATTCTTGTTTTCTGAGTAAAAATCTGCAGAATCCAGTTTACAAATGATATTTGTGTTTGTAAACATGACATTGAATCCATGTGCCAAAGAAAAAGACTTTGCTTTTCTCCAAAACCAGGTTCACTCTGCTTTTCTGGTTGCTTTGCACACCAATTCCACACCAGTTTGTCCAGATAGTGCTGGATGAAACCAGAAATATCCGGTTCTGTGGTGGCTCAGTCAATCCCAGCTCTTGCTACATCCTAAGTGTTTTTTTGTGTTTTGACAATAGTATCTATGGACTTATAGTTGTGAATGCATTGTAGCATGTAGCATTTAGGTCTTCTGTTGGCAAGCGCTAATGGTTTCAAATGAGTCACAACAGGTACACATTCATGTTTTCTGAGTAAAAAGCTGCAGAAACCTGGTTAGAAATGATATTTGTGTTTGTAAACATTATATTGAATCCATGTGCCCAAGAAAAAGACTTTGGTTTTCTCCAAAACCAGGTTGACTCTGTTTTTCTGGGTGCTTTGCACACCAATTCCACACCAGTTTGTCCAGATAGGTTTGGATGAAACCAGAATTATCCAGTTCTGTGGTGGCTAAATCAATCCAAGCTCTAGCTCAGCTCTTGTGTTTTCTTGTGTTTTGTTGATAGTATCTATGGACTTTAGAGTTGTGAATGAATTTTAGCATGTAACATTTTGATTTTCTGTTGGCAAATGCTAATTGGTTTCACATGGAGGCACAACAGATACACATTCCTGTTTTCTGAGTAAAAAGCTGCAGAAACCAGGTTACAAATGATATTTGTGTTTGTAAACATGACATTGAATCCACTTGCCCAAGAAAAAGACTTTGCTTTTCTCCAAAACCAGGATGACTCTGCTTTTCTGGGTGCTTTGCACACCAATTCCACACCAGTTTGTCCAGATAGGTTTGGATGAAACCAGAAATATCTGGTTCTGTGGTGGCTAATCAATTCCAGCTGTTGCTACAGCTTCTGTATTTGCTTGTGTTTTCTCGATAGTCTATGGACTTTAGATTTGTGAATGCATTGTAGCATGTAACATTTTGTTTTTCTGTTTGCAAACGCTAATTTGTTTCACATGGTGACACAAAGGTACAGATTCGTGTTTTCTGAGTAAAAAGCTCTAGAAACCAGGTTAAAAATGATATTGGTGTTTGTAAACATGACATTGAATCTACTTGCCCAAGAAAAACTCTCTGCTTTTCTCCAAAACCAGGTTGACTCTGCTTTTCTGGGTGCTTTGCACACCAAATCCACACCAGTTTGTCCAGATAGGTTCGGATGAAATAAAAAATATCCGGTTCTGTGGTGGCAAACTCAAACCCGGCTCTTGCTACAGCTTCTATATTGGCTTGTGTTTTCTCCATAGTATCTATGGACTTTGGAGTTGTGAATGCATTGTTGTACGTAACATTTTGTTTTTCTGTGGGCAAACGCTAATTGGTTTCACATGGAGACACAACGGGTACACATTCATGTTTTCTGAGGAAAATTGCAGAAACCAGGTTAAAAATGAATTTTGTGTTTGTAAACATGACATTGAATCCATGTGCCCAAGAAAAAGACTTTGCTTTTCTCCAAAACCAGGTTGACTCTGCTTTTCTGGGTGCTTTGCACACCAATTCCACACCAGTTTGTCCAGATAGGTTTGGATGAAACCAGAAATATCCAGTTCTGTGGTGGCTAAATCAATCCAAGCTCTTGCTACAGCTTCTGTGTTTGCTTGTGTTGTGTCGATAGTATCTATGGACTTTAGAGATGTGAATGAATTTTAGCATGTAACATTTTGCTTTTCTGTGGGCAAACGTTAATTGGTTTCACATGGAGACACAACAGGTACACATTCGTGTTTTCTGAGTAAAAAGCTCTAGAAACCAGGTTAAAAATGATATTGGTGTTTGTAAACATGACATTGAATCTACTTGCCCAAGAAAAACTCTCTGCTTTTCTCCAAAACCAGGTTGACTCTGCTTTTCTGGGTGCTTTGCACACCAACTCCACACCAGTTTGTTCAGCTACGTTTGGATGAAACCAGAAATATCCAGTTCTGTGGTGGGTAAGTCAATCCCAGCTCTGACTACAGCTTCTGTGTTTGCTTGTGTTTTGTCAATAGTATCTATGCACTTTAGAGTTGTGAATGCATTGTAGCATGTAGCATTTAGGTTTTCTGTTGGAAAACGCTCATGGTTTCACATGAGTCACAGCAGGTACACATTCTTGTTTTCTGAGTAAAAATCTGCAGAATCCAGTTTACAAATGATATTTGTGTTTGTAAACATGACATTGAATCCATGTGCCAAAGAAAAAGACTTTGCTTTTCTCCAAAACCAGGTTCACTCTGCTTTTCTGGTTGCTTTGCACACCAATTCCACACCAGTTTGTCCAGATAGTGCTGGATGAAACCAGAAATATCCGGTTCTGTGGTGGCTCAGTCAATCCCAGCTCTTGCTACATCCTAAGTGTTTTTTTGTGTTTTGACAATAGTATCTATGGACTTATAGTTGTGAATGCATTGTAGCATGTAGCATTTAGGTCTTCTGTTGGCAAGCGCTAATGGTTTCAAATGAGTCACAACAGGTACACATTCATGTTTTCTGAGTAAAAAGCTGCAGAAACCTGGTTAGAAATGATATTTGTGTTTGTAAACATTATATTGAATCCATGTGCCCAAGAAAAAGACTTTGGTTTTCTCCAAAACCAGGTTGACTCTGTTTTTCTGGGTGCTTTGCACACCAATTCCACACCAGTTTGTCCAGATAGGTTTGGATGAAACCAGAATTATCCAGTTCTGTGGTGGCTAAATAAATCCAAGCTCTAGCTCAGCTCTTGTGTTTTCTTGTGTTTTGTTGATAGTATCTATGGACTTTAGAGTTGTGAATGAATTTTAGCATGTAACATTTTGATTTTCTGTTGGCAAATGCTAATTGGTTTCACATGGAGGCACAACAGATACACATTCCTGTTTTCTGAGTAAAAAGCTGCAGAAACCAGGTTACAAATGATATTTGTGTTTGTAAACATGACATTGAATCCACTTGCCCAAGAAAAAGACTTTGCTTTTCTCCAAAACCAGGATGACTCTGCTTTTCTGGGTGCTTTGCACACCAATTCCACACCAGTTTGTCCAGATAGGTTTGGATGAAACCAGAAATATCTGGTTCTGTGGTGGCTAATCAATTCCAGCTGTTGCTACAGCTTCTGTATTTGCTTGTGTTTTCTCGATAGTCTATGGACTTTAGATTTGTGAATGCATTGTAGCATGTAACATTTTGTTTTTCTGTTTGCAAACGCTAATTTGTTTCACATGGTGACACAAAGGTACAGATTCGTGTTTTCTGAGTAAAAAGCTCTAGAAACCAGGTTAAAAATGATATTGGTGTTTGTAAACATGACATTGAATCTACTTGCCCAAGAAAAACTCTCTGCTTTTCTCCAAAACCAGGTTGACTCTGCTTTTCTGGGTGCTTTGCACACCAAATCCACACCAGTTTGTCCAGATAGGTTCGGATGAAATAAAAAATATCCGGTTCTGTGGTGGCAAACTCAAACCCGGCTCTTGCTACAGCTTCTATATTGGCTTGTGTTTTCTCCATAGTATCTATGGACTTTGGAGTTGTGAATGCATTGTTGTACGTAACATTTTGTTTTTCTGTGGGCAAACGCTAATTGGTTTCACATGGAGACACAACGGGTACACATTCATGTTTTCTGAGGAAAATTGCAGAAACCAGGTTAAAAATGAATTTTGTGTTTGTAAACATGACATTGAATCCATGTGCCCAAGAAAAAGACTTTGCTTTTCTCCAAAACCAGGTTGACTCTGCTTTTCTGGGTGCTTTGCACACCAATTCCACACCAGTTTGTCCAGATAGGTTTGGATGAAACCAGAAATATCCAGTTCTGTGGTGGCTAAATCAATCCAAGCTCTTGCTACAGCTTCTGTGTTTGCTTGTGTTGTGTCGATAGTATCTATGGACTTTAGAGATGTGAATGAATTTTAGCATGTAACATTTTGCTTTTCTGTGGGCAAACGTTAATTGGTTTCACATGGAGACACAACAGGTACACATTCGTGTTTTCTGAGTAAAAAGCTCTAGAAACCAGGTTAAAAATGATATTGGTGTTTGTAAACATGACATTGAATCTACTTGCCCAAGAAAAACTCTCTGCTTTTCTCCAAAACCAGGTTGACTCTGCTTTTCTGGGTGCTTTGCACACCAACTCCACACCAGTTTGTTCAGCTACGTTTGGATGAAACCAGAAATATCCAGTTCTGTGGTGGGTAAGTCAATCCCAGCTCTGACTACAGCTTCTGTGTTTGCTTGTGTTTTGTCAATAGTATCTATGCACTTTAGAGTTGTGAATGCATTGTAGCATGTAGCATTTAGGTTTTCTGTTGGAAAACGCTCATGGTTTCACATGAGTCACAGCAGGTACACATTCTTGTTTTCTGAGTGAAAAGCTGCAGAAACCAGGTTACAAATGATATTTGTGTTTGTAAACATGACATTGAATCCATGTGCCCAAGAAAAAGACTTTGGTTTTCTCCCAAACCAGGTTCACTCTGCTTTTCTGGTTGCTTTGCACACCAATTCCACACCAGTTTGTCCAGATAGTGCTGGATGAAACCAGAAATATCCGGTTCTGTGGTGGCTCAGTCAATCCCAGCTCTTGCTACATCCTAAGAGGTTTTTTGTGTTTTGACAATAGTATCTATGGACTTTAGAGTTGTGAATGCATTGTAGCATGTAGCATTTAGGTTTTCTGTTGGCAAACGCTAATGGTTTCAAATGAGTCACAACAGGTACACATTCATGTTTTCTGAGTAAAAAGCTGCAGAAACCTGGTTAGAAATGATATTTGTGTTTGTAAACATGACATTGAATCTATGTGCGCAAGAAAAAGACTTTGGTTTTCTCCAAAACCAGGTTGACTCTGTTTTTCTGGGTGCTTTGCACACCAATTCCACACCAGTTTGTCCAGATAGGTTTGGATGAAACCAGAATTATCCAGTTCTGTGGTGGCTAAATCAATCCAAGCTCTTGCTCAGCTTCTGTGTTTGCTTGTGTTTTGTCGATAGTATCTATGGACTTTAGAGTTGTGAATGCATTGTAGCTTGTAACATTTTGTTTTTCTGTGGGCAAACGCTAATTGGTTTCACATGGAGACACAACAGGTACACATTCGTGTTTTCAGAGTGATAAGCTGCAGAAACGAGGTTAAATATGATATTTGTGTTTGTAAACATGACATTGAATCCACTTGCCCTAGAAAAAGACTTTGCTTTTCTCAAAAACCAGGTTGACTCTGCTTTTCTGGGTGCTTTGCACACCAACTCCACACCAGTTTGTTCAACTAGGTTTGGATGAAACCAGAAATATCCAGTTCTGTGTTGGGTAAGTCAATCCCAGCTCTTGCTACAGCTTCTGTGTTTGCTTGTGTTTTCTCCACCATATCTATGGACTTTAGAGTTGTGAATGCATTGTAGCATTTAGCATTTAGATTTTCTATTGGCAAACGCTAATGGTTTCAAATGAGTCACTGCATGTAAACATTCGTTTTTTCTGAGTAAAAAGCTGCAGAAACCAGGTTACAAATGATATTTGTGTTTTGAACATGACATTGAATTCATGTGCCCAAGAAAAAGACTTTGCTTTTCTCCAAAACCAGGTTGACTCTCTTTTCTGGGTTCTTTGCACACCAATTCCACACAGTTTCTCCAGATAGGGCTGGATGAAACCAGAAAAATCCGGTTCTCTGGTGGCTCTGTCAATCCCAGCTCTAGCTACATCCTAAGAGTTTTTTTGTTTTTTGTCAATAGTATCTATGGACTTTAGAGTTGTGAATGCATTGTAGCATGTAGCATTTAGGTTTTCTGTTGGCAAACGCTAATGGCTTCAAATGAGTCACAACAGGTACGCTTTCGTGTTTTCTGAGTAAAATCTGCAGAATCCAGGTTAAAAATGATATTTGTGTTGTATGCATGACATTGAATCCACTTGCCCAAGAAAAAGACTTTGGTTTTCTCCAAAACCAGGTTGACTCTGCTGCTCTGGGTGCTTTGCACAAAAATTCCACACCAGTTTCTCTAGATAGGTTTGGATGAAATCAGAAATATCCGGTTCTTTGGTGGCTAACTCAAACCCAGCTCTTGCTACAGCTTCTATATTAGCTTGTGTTTTCTCCATAGTATCTATGGACTTTAGAGTTGTGAAAGCATTGTTGCATGTAACATTTTGTTTTTCTGTTGGCAAACGCTAATTGGTTTCACATGGAGACAGTACACGTACACATTCGTGTTTTCTGAGTAAAAAGCTGCAGAAACCAGGTTACAAATGATATTTGTTTGTAAACATGACATTGAATCCATGTGCCCAAGAAAAAGACTTTGCTTTTTTCCAAAACCAGGTTGACTCTGCTTTGCTGGGTGCTTTGCACACCAATTCCACACCAGTTTGTCCAGATAGGTTTGGATGAAACCAGAAATATTCGGTTCTGTGGTGGCTAAGTCAATCCCAGCTCTGGCTACAGCTTCTGTGTTTGCTTGTGTTTTGTCAATAGTATCTATGGACTTAGAGTTGTGAATGCATTTTAGATGTAACATTTTGATTTACTGTTGGCAAACGATAATTGATTTCACATGGAGGCACAACAGATACACATTCGTGTTTTCTGAGTAAAAAGCTGCAGAACCAGGTTACAAATAATATTTGTGTTTGTAAACATGACATTGAATCCACGTGCCCAAGAAAAAAACTTTGCTTTTCTCCAAAACCAGGTTGACTCTGCCTTTCCTAGTGCTTTGCACACCAACTCCACAACAGTTTGTTCAGCTAGGTTTGGATGAAACCAGAAATATCTGGTTCTGTGGTGGCTCAGTCAATCCCAGCTCTGGCTACAGCTTCTGTGGTTGCTTGTGTTTTATCAATAGTATCTTTGGACATTAGAGTTGTAAATGCATTGTAGCATGCAGCATTTAGGTTTTCTGTTGGCAAACGCTAATGGTTTCAAATGAGACACAACAGGGACACATTCGTGTTTTCTGAGTAAAAAGCTGCAGAAACCAGGTTAAAAAGGATATTTGTGTTTGTAAACATGACATTGAATCCACTTGCCCAAGAAAAAAAAAGACTTTGCTTTTCTCGAAAACCAGGTTGACTCTGTTTTCTGGGTGCTTTGCACACCAATTCCACACCAGTTTTTCCAGATAGGTTTGGATGAACCAGAAATATCCAGTTCTGTGGTGGCTAAGTCAATCCAAATTCTTGCCACAGCTTCTCTGTTTGCTTGTGTTTTGTCGATAGATTCTATGGACTTCACAGTTGATAATTCATTTTAGAATGTAACATTTTGATTTTCTGTTTGCAAACGCTAATTGGTTTCACATGGAGGCACAACAGATACACATTCGTGTTTTCTGAGTAAAAAGCTGCAGAAACCAGGTTACAAATGATATTTGTGTTTGTAAACATGACATTGAATCCACTTGCCCCAGAAAAAGACTTTGCTTTTCCCCAAAACCAGGTTGACTCTGATTTTCCGGGTGCTTTGCACACCAATTCCACACCAATTTGTCCAGATAGGGCTGGATAAATCCAGAATTATCCAGTTCTGTGGTGGCGAACTCAATCCCAGCTCTTGCTACAGCTTCTGTGTTTGCTTTTGTTTTTTGGACAGTATCTACGGACTTTAGAGTTGTGAATGTATTGTAGCATGTAACATTATGTTTTTCTGTTGGCAAACGCTAATTGGTTTCATATGGAGACACAACAGGTACACATTCGTGTTTTCTTAGTGAAAAGCTGCAGAAACCTGGTTAAAAATGATATTTGTGTTTGTAAACATGAATTTGAATCCACTTGCCCAAGAAAAAGACTTTGCTTTTTTCTAAAACCAGGTTGACTCTGCTTTTCCGGGTGCTTTGCACACCAATTCTACACAAGTTTGTCCGGATAGGGCTGGAAAAACCAGAAATTTACGGTTCTGTGGTGGCTAACTCAATCCCAGCTCTTGCTGCAGCCTCTGCGTTTGCTTGTGTTTTGTCGAAAGCATCTACATAATTTAGAGTTGTGAATGCATTGTAGCATGTAACATTTTGGTTTTCTGTTGGCATACGCTAATTAGTTTCACATGGAGATACAACAGGTACACTTTCGTGTTTTCTGTGTAAAAACCTGCAGAAACCAGGTTAAAAATGATGTTTGTGTTTGTAAACATGACATTGAATCCACTTGCCCCAAAAAACTGACTTTGCTTTTCTCAAATTCAGGTTGACTCTGCTTTTCTGGGTGCTTTTCACACCAATTCCACTCCAGTTTTTCTTGAAAAGTCGGGATGAAACCAGAAAAATCCGTTCTGTGGTGGCTAACACAATCCCAGCTCTTGCTACAGCTTCTGTGTTTGCTTGTGTTTTTTGGACAGTATATATGGAGTTTAGAGTTGTGAATGCATTGTAGCATGTAATATTTTGTTTTTCTGTTGGCAAACGCTAATTGGTTTCACATGGAGACACAACAGGTACACTTTCGTGTTTTCTTAAAAAAACTGGAGAAACCAGGTCAAAAATGATATTTGTGTTTGTAAACGTGACATTGAATACACTTGCCCAAGAAAAAGACTTTGCTTTTCTCCAAAGCCAGGTTGACTCTGATTTTATGGGTGCTTTGCACACCAATTCCACACCAATTTGTCCAGATAGGGCTGGATGAATCCAGAATTATCCGGTTCTGTGGTGGCAAACTCAATCCCAGCTCTTGCTACAGCTTCTGTGTTTGCTTGTGTTTTTTGGACAGTATCTACGGACTTTAGAGTTGTGAATGTATTGTAGCATGTAACATTATGTTTTTCTGTTGGCAAACGCTAATTGGTTTCACATGGAGACACAACAGGTACACTTTCATGTTTTCTGTGTAAAAACCTGCAGAAACCAGGTTAAAAATGATGTTTGTGTTTGTAAACATGACATTGAATCCACTTGCCCCAAAAAACTGACTTTGCTTTTCTCCAAAACCAGGTTGACTCTGCTTTTCTGGTTGCTTTTCACACCAATTCCACTCCAGTTTGTCTTGAAAAGTCTGGATGAAACCAGAAAAATCCGGTTCTGTGGTGGCTAACTCAATCCCAGCTCTTGCTACAGCTTCTGTGTTTGCTTGTGTTTTTTGGACAGTATCTATGGAGTTTCGAGTTGTAAATGCATTGTAACATGTAACATTTCGTTTTTCTGTTGGCAAACGCCAATTGGTTTCACATGGAAACACACCAGGTATACTTTTGTGGTTTCTGATAAAAAGCTGCAGAAACCAGGTTAAAAATGATATTTCTGTTTGTAAACAAGACATTGAATCCACTTTCCCAAGAATAAGACTTTGGTTTTTCTCCAAAACAAGGTTGACTCTGCTTTTCTGGGTGCTTTGCACACCAATTCCACACCAGTTTGTCCAGATATGTCTGGATGAAACCAGAAATATCCGGTTCTGTGGTGGCTAACTGAATCCCAGTTCTTGCTACAGCTTCTGTGTTTGCTTGTGTTTTCTTGAGAGTATCTATGGACTTTAGAGTTGTTAACACATTGTAGAATGTAACACTTTTTTTTCTGTTGGGAATCACTAATTGGTTTCACATGGAGACACAACAGGTACACTTTCGTGTTTTCTGAGTAAAATGTGCAGAAACCAGGTTAAAAATGATATTTCTGTTTTTAAACATGACATTGAATCCACTTGAGCTAGAAAAAGACTTTGCTTTTCTCCAAAAGCAGGTTGACTCTGCTTTTCTGGGTGCTTTGCACACCAATTCCACAGCAGTTATTCCAGATAGGGCTGGATGGAACCAGAAATATCCGGCTCAGTGGTGGCTAACTCAATTCCAGCTCTTGCTACAGCTTCTGTTTTTCCTTGTGTTTTCTCGATAGTCTCTTTGGACTTCAGAGATGAATGAATTGTAGCATGGAACATTTTAGATTTTGTTTATCAAACGCTAATTGGTTTCACATGGAGACACAACAGGTACACATTCGTGTTTTCTTAGTGAAAAGCTGCAGAAACCTGGTTAAAAATGATATTTGTGTTTGTAAACATGAATTTGAATCCACTTGCCCAAGAAAAAGACTTTGCTTTTTTCTAAAACCGGGTTGACTCTGCTTTTATGGGTGCTTTGCACACCAATTCTACACAAGTTTGTCCAGATAGGGCTGGAAAAACCAGAAATTTCCGGTTCTGTGGTGGCTAACTCAATCCCAGCTCTTGCTACAGCTTCTGCGTTTGCTTGTGTTTTGTCGATAGCATCTACAGAATTTAGAGTTGTGAATGCATTGTAGCATGTAACATTTTGGTTTTCTGTTGGCATACGCTAATTAGTTTCACATGGAGACACAACAGGTACACTTTCGTGTTTTCTGAGTAAAAAGTTGCAGAAACCAGGTTAAAAATGATATTTGTGTTTGTAAACATGACATTGAATCCACTTGCCCAAGAAAAAGACTTTGCTTTTCTCCAAAACCAGGTTGACTCTGCTTTTCTGGGTGCTTTGCACACACTCCACACGAGTTTGTCCTGGTAGGGCTGTATGAAACCAGAAATATCCGGTTCTATGATGGCTAAGTCAATCCCAGCTCATGCCACAGCTTATGGGTTTGCTTGTGTTTTGTCGGTAGTATCTACGGACTTTAGAGTTGTGAATGCATTGTAGCATGTGACATTATGGTTTTCTGTTGGCATACGCTAATTAGTTTCCCATGGAGACACACAGGTACACTTTCTTGTTTTCGGAATGAAAAGCTGCAGAATCCATGTTAAAAATGATATTTGTTTTTGTAAACATGACATTGAATCCACTTTCCCAAGGAAAAGGCTTTGCTTTTCTAAAAACAGGTTGACTCTGCTTTCCTGGGTGTTTGCATACCAATTCCACACCAGTTTGTCCAGATAGGGCTGGATGAATCCAGAATTATCCGGTTCTGTGGTGGCGAACTCAATCCCAGCTCTTGCTACAGCTTCTGTGTTTGCTTGTGTTTTTTGGACAGTATCTATGGAGTTTAGAGCTGTGAATGCATTGTAGCATGTAACATTTTGTTTTTCTGTTGGCAAACGCCAATTGGTTTCACATGGAGACACACCAGGTACACTTTCATGTTTTCTGTGTAAAAACCTGCAGAAACCAGCTTAAAAATGATGTTTGTGTTTGTAAACATGACATTGAATCCACTTGCTCCAAAAAACTGACTTTGCTTTTCTCAAATTCAGGTTGACTCTGCTTTTCTGGGTGCTTTTCACACCAATTCCACTCCAGTTTGTCTTGAAAGTCTGGATGAAACCAGAAAAATCCGGTTCTGTGGTGGCTAACTCAATCCCAGCTCTTGCTACAGCTTCTGTGTTTGCTTGTGTTTTTTGGACAGTATCTATGGAGTTTCGAGTTGTAAATGCATTGTAACATGTAACATTTCATTTTTCTGTTGGCAACGCCAATTGGTTTCACATGGAGACACACCAGGTACACTTTCGTGTTTTCTGAGTAAAAAGCTGCAGAAACCAGGTTAAAAATGATATTTGTGTTTGTAAACATGACATTGAATCCACTTGCCCACAAAAAAGACTTTGCTTTTCTCCAAAACCAGGTTGACTCTGCTTTTCTGGGTGCTTTGCACACCAATTCACCCCAGTGTGTCCAGATAGGTCTGTGTGAAACCAGAAATATCTGGTTCTGTGGTGGCTAACTCAATCCCAGCTCTTGCTACAGCTTCTGTGTTTGCTTGTGTTTTTTGGACAGTATCTATGGAGTTTAGAGCTGTGAATGCATTGTAGCATGTAACATTTTGTTTTTCTGTTGGCAAATGCCAATTGGTTTCACATGGAGACACACCAGGTACACTTTCGTGTTTTCTGAGTAAAAAGCTGCAGAATCCAGGTTAAAAATGATATTTCTGTTTGTAAACATGACATTGAATCCACTTGCCAAAGAAAAAGACTTTGCTTTTCTCCAAAACCAGGTTGACTCTGCTTTTCTGGGTGCTTTGCACACCAATTCCACACCAGTTTGTTCAGCTTGGTTTGGATAAAACCAGAAATATACAGTTATGTGGTGGCTAAGTCAATTCTAGCTGTTGCTACAGCTTCAGTGTTTGCTTGTGTTTTCTCGATAGTATCTATGGACTTTAGAGATGTGAATGCATTGTAGAATGTAACATTTTGTTTTTCTGTTGGCAAACACTAATTTGTTTCACATGGTGACACAGGTTCACATTCGTGTTTTCTGAGTATAATGCTGCAGAAACCAGGTTAAAAATGATATTTGTGGTTGTAAACATCACATTGAATCCACTTGCCCAAGAATAAGACTTTGCTTTTCTCAAATCCAGGTTGACCCTGCTGCTCTGCGTGCTTTGCACAACAATTCCACACCAGTTTGTCCAGAGAGGTTTGGATGAAACCAGAAACATCCGGTTCTGTTTTGGATAAGTCATTCCCAGCTCTTGTTACACCCTTGAGTTTGTTTGTGTTTTGTCGATAGTATCTACGGACTTAGAGTTGTGAATGCATTTTAGCATGTAACATTTTGATTTTCTGTTGGCAAACGCTAACTGGTTTAACATGGAGGCACAACAGATACACATTCGTGTTTTCTGCGTATAAAGCTGCAGAAACCAGGTTGAAAATGATATTTGTGTTTGTAAACATGACATTGAATCCACTTGCCCAAGAAAATGAATTTGCTTTTCTCCAAAACCAGGTTGACTCTGCTTTTCTGGGTACTTTGCACACCAATTCCACACCAGTTTGTCCAGATAGGTTTGGCTGAAACCAGAAATACCCGGTTCTGTGGTGGCTCAGTCAATCCCATCTGTTGCTACAGCTTCTGTGTTTGCTTGTGCTTTCTCGATATTGTCTATGGACTTTAGAGATGTGAATGCATTGTAGCATGTAACATTTTGTTTTTCTGTTGGCAAACGCTAATTGGTTTCACATGGAGACACTACAGGTACACATTATTGTTTTCTGTGTAAAAAGGTGCAGAAACTAGGTTAAAAATGTTATTTGTGTTTGTAAACATGACATTGAATCCATGTGCCCAAGAAAATGACTTTGCTTTTCTCCAAAACTAAGTTGACTCTGCTTTTCTGGGTCTTTTGCACACCAATTCCACAACAGTTTGTCCAGATAGGTTTGGATGAAACGAGAAATATCCAGTTCTTTGGTGGCGAACTCAATCCAGGCTCTTGCTAAAGCTTCTGTGTTTGCTTGTGTTTTGTTGATAGTATCTATGGACTTTAGAGTTGTGAATGCATTGTTGTACGTAACATTTTGTTTTTCTGTTGGCAAAAGCTAATTGGTTTCACATGAAGCCACTACAGGTACACATTCGAGTTTTCTGAGTAAAAACCTGCAGAAACCAGGTTACAAATAATATTTGTGTTTGTAAACATGACATTGAATCCACTTGCCCAAGAAAAAGACTTTGCTTTTCTCAAAAACCAGGTTGATTCTGCTTTTCTGGGTGCTTTGCACACCAATTCCACAACAGGTTTTCAAGATAGGGCTGGATGGAACCAGAAATATCCAGTTCTGAGGTGGCGAACTCAATCCTAGCTCTTGCTAATGCTTCTGTGTTTGCTTGTGTTTTCTCGATTGTGTCTATGGACTTTAGAGATGTGAATGCATTGTAGCATGTAACATTTTGTTTTTCTGTTGGCAAACCCTAATTGGTTTCACAAGGAGACACAACTGGTACACATTCGTGTTTTCTGAGTAAAAAGCTGCAGAAACCAGGTTACAAATGATATTTGTGTTTGTAAACATGACATTGAATCCATGTGCCCAAGAATAAGACTTTGCTTTTCTCCAAAAACAGGTTGACTCTGCTATTCTAGTTGCTTTGCACACCAACGCCACAAAAGTTGTTCAGCTAGGTTTGGATGAAACCAGAAATGTCCAGTTCTGTGGTGGCTAACTCAATCCCAGCTCTGGCTACAGCTTCTGTGTTAGCTTGTTTTTTGTCAATAGTATCTATGGACTTTAGAGATGTGAATGCATTGTAGAATGTAGCATTTAGGTTTTCTGTTGGCAAACGTTAATGGTTTCAAATGAGACACAACAGGTACACATTCGTGTTTTCTGAGTAAAAAGCTGCAGAAACCAGGTTACAAAAGATATTTGTGTTTGTAAACATGACATTGAATCCACTTGCCCACGAAAATGACTTTGCTTTTCTCAAAAACCAGGTTGACTCTGCTTTTCTGGGTGCTTTGCACACCTATTCCATACCAGTTTGTCCAGATAGGTTTGGATGAAACCAGAAATATCCAGTTCTCAGGTGGCTGACTCAATCCCAGCTCTTGCTACAGCTTCTGTGTTTGCTTGTGTTTTGTCGATAGTATCTATGGACTTTAGAGTTGTGAATGCATTGTTGCATGTAACATTTTGTTTTTCTGTTGGCAAATGCTAATTGGTTTCACATGGAGACACTACAGGTACACATTCGTGTTTTCGGAGTAAAAAGCTGCAGAAACCAGGTTACAAATGTTATTTGTGTTTGTAAACATGACATTGATCCAATTGCCCAAGAAAGACTTTGCTTTTCTCCAAAACCAGGTTGACTCTGCTTTTCTGGGTTCTTTGCACACCAATTGCACTCCAGTTTTCCAGATAGGTTTGGATGAAACCAGAAATATCCAGTTCTGTGGTGGCGAACTCAATCCCAGCTCTTGCTAAATCTTCTGTGTTTGCTTGTGTTTTGTGGATAGTATCTGTGGACTTTAGATTTGTGAATGCATTGTTGTACGTAGCATTTTGTTTTTCTGTTGGCAAAAGCTAATTGGATTCACATGAAGCCATTAACGTACACATTCGTGTTTTATGTCTAAAACCTGTAGAAACCAGGTTAAAAATAATATTTGTGTTTGTAAACATGGCATTGAATCCACTTGCCCTAGAAAAAGACTTTGCGTTTCTCCAAAACCAGGTTGACTCTGTTTTTCTGGGTGCTTTGCACACCAACTCCACACCAGTTTGTCCAGATAGGTTTGGATGAAACAAGAAATATCCAGTTTTGTAGTGGCTAACTCAATCCCAGCTCTTGATACAGCTTCTATATTTGCCTGTTTTTTCTCCATAGAGTCAATGTACTTCACAGTTGTGAATGCATTTTAGCATGTAACATTTTGATTTTCTGTTGGCAAACGATAATTGGTTTCACATGGTGGCACTACAGGTACACAATCGTGTTTTTTGTGTAAAAAGCTGCAGAAACCAGGTTACAAATAATATTTGTGTTTGTAAACATGACATTGAATCCACTTGCCCAAGAAAAAGACTTTGCCTTTCTCAAAAACCAGGTTGACTCTGCTTTTCTGGGTACTTTGCACACCAATTCCACACAAGTTTTCCAGATAGGGCTGGATGGAACCAGAAATATCCGGTTCTGTGGTGGCGAACTCAATCCCAGCTCTTGCTACAGCTTCTGAGTTTGCTTGTGTTTTCTCAATTGTGTCTATGGACTTTAGAGTTGTGAATGCATTGTAGCATGCAACATTTTGTTTTTCTGTTGGCAAACGCTAAATGGTTTCACCAACTCCACAACAGTTTGTCCAGTTAGGTTTGGATGAAATCAGAAATATCCGGTTCTGTGGTGGCTAACTCAATCCCAGCTCTTGCTACAGCTTCTATATTTGCTTGTGTTTTCTCCATAGTATCTATGGACTTTAGAGTTGTGAATGCATTGTTGCATGTAACATTTTGATTTTCTGTTGGCAAATGCTAATTGGTTTCACATGGAGGCACAACAGATACACATTCTTGTTTTCTGCGTAAAAAGCTGCAGAAACCAGGTTAAAAATGATATTTGTGTTTGTAAACATGACATTGAATCCACTTGCCCAAGAAAATGAATTTGCTTTTCTCCAAAACCAGGTTGACTCTGCTTTTCTGGGTGCTTTGCACACCAATTCAACACCAGTTTGTCCAGATAGGTTTGGATGAAACCAGAAATATCCGGTTCTGTGGTGGCTAAATCAATCCCAGCTCTTGCTACATCCTTGAGTTTGTTTGTGTTTTGTCGATACTATAGATGGAGTTTAGAGTTGTGAATGCATTCTAGCATGCAACATTTTGTTTTTCTGTTGGCAAACGCTAATTGGTTTCACATGGAGACACTACAGGAACACATTCATATTGTCTGAGTAAAAAGCTGCAGAAACCAGGTTACAAATGATATCTGTGTTTGTAACCATGTCATTGAATCCACTTTCCCAAGAAAAAGACTTTGCTTTTCTCCAAAACGAGGTTGACTCTGCTTTTCTGGGTGCTTTGCACATCAACTCCACACCAGTTTGTCCAGATAGGTTTGGCTTATCCAGAAATATCCGGTTCTGTGGTGGCTAAGTCAATTCTGTCTGTTGCTACAGATTCTGTGTTTGCTTGTGTTTTGTCAATAGTATCTATGGACTTTAGAGTTGTGAAAGCATTGTTGCATGTAACATTTAGTTTTTCTGTTGGAAAACGCTAATTGGTTTCACATGGAGACACTACAGGTACATATTCGTGTTTTCTGAGTAAAAAGCTGCAGAAACTAGGGTAGAAATGATATTTGTGTTTGTAACCATGACATTGAATCCATGTGCCCAAGAATAAGACTTTGATTCTCCAAAACCAGGTTGACTCTGCTTTTCTGGGTGCTTTGCACACCCACTCCACACCAGTTTGTTCAGCTTGGTTTGGAAAAAACCAGAAATATCCAGTTCTGTGGTGGATCAGTCAATCCCAGCTCTGGCTACAGCTTCTGTGTTTTCTTGTGTTTTCTCGATTATATCTATGGACTTTAGAGTTGTCAATGCATTGTAGCATGTAACATTTTGTTTTTCTGTTGGCAAACGCTAATGGTTTCACATGGAGACACAAAAGGTACACATTCGTGTTTTCTGAGTAAAAAGTTGGAGAAACCAGGTTACAAATGATATTTGTGTTTGTAAACATGACTTTGAATCCATGTGCCCAAGAATAAGACTTTGCTTGTCTCAAAAACCAGGTTGACTCTGCTTTTCTGGGTGCTTTGCACTCCAATTCCAGACCAGTTTTTCCAGATAGGTTTGGATGGAACCAGAAATATCCAGTTCTGTGGTGGCTAAATCAATCCAAGCTCTTGCTAAATCTTCTGTGTTTGCTTGTGTTTTGTCGATAGTATCTGTGGACTTTAGAGTTGTGAATGCATTGTAGCATGTAGCATTTAGGTTTTCCATTGGCAAACGCTAATGGTTTCAAATGAGACACAACAGGTACACATTCGTGTTTTCTGAGTAAAAAGCTGCAGAACCCAGGTTAAAAATAATATTTGTGTTTGTAAACATGACATTGAATTCATGTGCCCAAGCGTAAGACTTTGCTTTTCTCCAAAACCAGGATGACTCTGCTTTTCTGGGTGCTTTGCACACCAACTCCACACCAGTTTGTTCAGCTAGGTTTGGATCAAACCGGAATTATCCAGTTCTGTGGTGGCTCAATCAATCCCATCTCTGGCTACAGCTTCTGTGTTTGCTTGTGTTTTGCCAATATTATCTATGGACTTTAGAGTTGTGAATGCATTGTTGTACGTAACATTTTGTTTTTCTTTTGGCAAACGCTAATGGTTTCAAATGAGACACAACTGGTGAGCATTCGTGTTTTCTGATTAAAAGGCTGCAGAAACCAGGTTAAAAATAATATTTGTGTTTCTAAACATGACATTGAATCCACTTGCCTAAGAAAAAGACTTTGCTTTAATCCAAAACCAGGTTGACTCTGCTTTTCTGGGTGCTTTGCACACCAATTCCACACCAGTTTTTCCAGATAGGGCTGGATGGAACCAGAAATATCCAGTTCTGTGGTGGCGAACTCAATCCCAGCTCTTGCTACAGCCTAAGAGTTTGTTTGTGTTTTGTCGATAGTATCTATGGACTTTAGAGATTTGAATACATTGTAGCATGTAACATTTTGTTTTTCTGTTGGCAAACGCTAATTGGTTTCACATGGAGATACAACTGTTACATATTCGTGTTTTCTGAGTAAAAAGCTGCAGAAACCAGGTTACAAATGATATTTGTGTTTGTAAACATGACATTGAATCCACTTGCCCAAGAAAAGACTTTGCTTTTCTTCAAAACCAGGTTGACTCTGCTTTTCTGGGTGCTTTGCACACCAACTCCACACCAGTTTGTCCAGATAGGTTTGGATGAAACCAGAAATATCTGGTTCTGTGGTGGCTGAGTCAATTCCAGCTCTTGCTACAGCTTCTATATTAGCTTGTGTTTTCTCGTAGTATCTATGGACTTTAGAGTTGTGAAAGCATTGTTGCATGTAACATATTGTTTTTCTGTTGGCAAACGCTAATTGGTTTCACTTGGAGACACTACAGGTACAAATTCGTGTTTTCTGAGTAAAAAAATGCAGAAATCAGGTTACAAATGATATTTGTGTTTGTAAACATGACATTGAATCCATGTGCCCAAGAATAAGAATTTGATTCTCCAAAACCAGGTTGACTGTGCTTTTCTGGGTGCTTTGCACACCCACTCCACACCAGTTTGTTCAGCTTGGTTTGGATAAAACCAGAAATATCCAGTTCTGTGGTGGATAAGTCAATTCTAGCTGTTGCTACAGCTTCAGTGTTTGCTTGTGTTTTCTCGATAGTATCTATGGACTTTAGAGATGTGAATGCATTGTAGCATGTAACATTTTGTTTTTCTGTTGGCAAACACTAATTTGTTTCACATGGTGACACAGGTTCACATTCGTTTTTTCTGAGTATAAAGCTGCAGAAACCAGGTTAAAAATGATATTTGTGTTTGTAAACATCACATTGAATCCACTTGCCCAAGAAAAAGATTTTGCTTTTCTCCAAAACAGGGTTGACTCTGCTTTTCTGGGTGCTTTGCACACCAATTCCATACCAGTTTGTCCAGAGAGGTTTGGATGAAACCAGAAACATCCGGTTCTGTTTTGGATAAGTCAATCCCAGCTCTTGCTACACCCTTGAGTTTGTTTGTGTTTTGTCGATAGTATCTACGGACTTAGAGTTGTGAATGCATTTTAGCATGTAACATTTTGAATTTCTGTTGGCAAACGCTAACTGGTTTCACATGGAGACACTACAGCAACACATTCATATTGTCTGAGTAAAAAGCTGCAGAAACCAGGTTACAAATGATATCTGTGTTTGTAACCATGTCATTGAATCCACTTGCCCAAGAAAAAGACTTTGCTTTTCTCCAAAACCAGGTTGACTCTGCTTTTCTGGGTGCTTTGCACATCAACTCCACACCAGTTTGTCCAGATAGGTTTGGCTGAAAGCAGAAATATCCGGTTCTGTGGTGGCTAAGTCAATTCTGTCTGTTGCTACAGATTCTGTGTTTGCTTGTGTTTTGTCAATAGTATCTATGGACTTTAGAGTTGTGAAAGCATTGTTGCATGTAACATATTGTTTTTCTGTTGGCAAACGCTAATTGGTTTCACATGGAGACACTACAGGTACATATTCGTGTTTTCTGAGTAAAAAGCTGCAGAAACTAGGGTAGAAATGATATTTGTGTTTGTAACCATGACATTGAATCCATGTGCCCAAGAATAAGACTTTGATTCTCCAAAACCAGGTTGACTCTGCTTTTCTGGGTGCTTTGCACACCCACTCCACACCAGTTTGTTCAGCTTGGTTTGGAAAAAACCAGAAATATCCAGTTCTGTGGTGGATCAGTCAATCCCAGCTCTGGCTACAGCTTCTGTGTTTTCTTGTGTTTTCTCGATTATATCTATGGACTTTAGAGTTGTCAATGCATTGTAGCATGTAACATTTTGTTTTTCTGTTGGCAAACGCTAATGGTTTCACATGGAGACACAAAAGGTACACATTCGTGTTTTCTGAGTAAAAAGTTGGAGAAACCAGGTTACAAATGATATTTGTGTTTGTAAACATGACTTTGAATCCATGTGCCCAAGAATAAGACTTTGCTTGTCTCAAAAACCAGGTTGACTCTGCTTTTCTGGGTGCTTTGCACTCCAATTCCACACCAGTTTTTCCAGATAGGTTTGGATGGAACCAGAAATATCCAGTTCTGTGGTGGCTAAATCAATCCAAGCTCTTGCTAAATCTTCTGTGTTTGCTTGTGTTTTGTCGATAGTATCTGTGGACTTTAGAGTTGTGAATGCATTGTTGTACGTAACATTTTGTTTCTGTTGGCAAAAGCTAATTGGTTTCACATGAAACCATTAAGGGTACACATTCGTGTTTTATGAGTAAAAAGCTGCAGAGACCAGGTTAAAAATAATATTTGTGTTTCTAAACATGACATTGAATCCACTTGCCCAAGAAACAGACTTTGCTTTTCTCCAAAACCAGGTTGAGTCTGCTTTTCTGGGTGCTTGGCACACCAATTCCACACCAGGTTTTCCAGTTAGGGCTGGATGGAACCAGAAATATCCGGTTCTGTGGTGGCTAAGTCAATCCCAGCTCTTGCTAAATCCTAAGTGTTTGTTTGTGTTTTGTCGATAGTATGTATGGACTTTAGAGTTGTGAATGCATTGTAGCATGTAGCATTTAGGTTTTCCATTGGCAAACGCTAATGGTTTCAAATGAGACACAACAGGTACACATTCGTGTTTTCTGAGTAAAAAGCTGCAGAAACCAGGTTAAAAATAATATTTGTGTTTGTAAACATGACATTGAATCCATGTGCCCAAGCGTAAGACTTTGCTTTTCTCCAAAACCAGGATGACTCTGCCTTTCTGGGTGCTTTGCACACCAACTCCACACCAGTTTGTTCAGCTAGGTTTGGATCAAACCGGAATTATCCAGTTCTGTGGTGGCGAACTCAATCCCAGCTCTTGCTACAGCCTAAGAGTTTGTTTGTGTTTTGTCGATAGTATCTATGGACTTTAGAGATTTGAATACATTGTAGCATGTAACATTTTGTTTTTCTGTTGGCAAACGCTAATTGGTTTCACATGGAGATACAACTGTTACATATTCGTGTTTTCTGAGTAAAAAGCTGCAGAAACCAGGTTACAAATGATATTTGTGTTTGTAAACATGACATTGAATCCACTTGCCCAAGAAAAGACTTTGCTTTTCTTCAAAACCAGGTTGACTCTGCTTTTCTGGGTGCTTTGCACACCAACTCCACACCAGTTTGTCCAGATAGGTTTGGATGAAACCAGAAATATCTGGTTCTGTGGTGGCTGAGTCAATTCCAGCTCTTGCTACAGCTTCTATATTAGCTTGTGTTTTCTCATAGTATCTATGGACTTTAGAGTTGTGAAAGCATTGTTGCATGTAACATATTGTTTTTCTGTTGGCAAACGCTAATTGGTTTCACTTGGAGACACTACAGGTACAAATTCGTGTTTTCTGAGTAAAGTAAAAAAATGCAGAAATCAGGTTACAAATGATATTTGTGTTTGTAAACATGACATTGAATCCATGTGCCCAAGAATAAGACTTTGATTCTCCAAAACCAGGTTGACTGTGCTTTTCTGGGTGCTTTGCACACCCACTCCACACCAGTTTGTTCAGCTTGGTTTGGATAAAACCAGAAATATCCAGTTCTGTGGTGGATAAGTCAATTCTAGCTGTTGCTACAGCTTCTGTGTTTGCTTGTGTTTTGTCGATAGTGTCTATGGACTTAGAGTTGTGAATGCATTGTAGCATGTAACATTTTGTTTTACTGTTGGCAAACGCTAATTGGTTTCACATGGAGACACAACAGGTACACATTCTTGTTTTCTTAGTAAAAAGCTGCATACATATTCGTGTTTTCTGAGTATAATGCTGCAGAAACCAGGTTAAAAATGATATTTGTGGTTGTAAACATCACATTGAATCCACTTGCCCAAGAATAAGACTTTGCTTTTCTCAAATCCAGGTTGACTCTGCTGCTCTGCGTGCTTTGCACAACAATTCCACACCAGTTTGTCCAGAGAGGTTTGGATGAAACCAGAAACATCCGGTTCTGTTTTGGATAAGTCAATCCCAGCTCTTGCTACACCCTTGAGTTTGTTTGTGTTTAATCGATAGTATCTACGGACTTAGAGTTGTGAATGCATTTTAGCATGTAACATTTTGATTTTCTGTTGGCAAACGCTAACTGGTTTCACATGGAGACACAACAGATACACATTCGTGTTTTCTGCGTATAAAGCTGCAGAAACCAGGTTAAAAATATTATTTTTGTTGTAAACATGACATTGAATCCACTTGCCCAAGAAAAAGACTTTGCTTTTCTCCATAACCAAGTTGACTCTGCTTTATTGGGTGCTTTGCACACCAATTCCACACCAGTTTTCCAGATAGCTTTGTATGAAACCAAAAATATCCGGTTCTGTGTTGCCTAAGAAAATCCCAGCTCTTGCTACAGCTTCTGAATTTGCTTGTGTTTTCTCGATAGTATCTATGGACTTTAGAGTTGTGAATGCATTGTTGCATGTAACATTTTGATTTTCTGTTGGCGAATGCTAATTGGTTTCACATGGAGACACAACAGATACACATTCGTGTTTTCTGAGAAAAAGCTGCAGAAACCAGGGTGAAAATGATATTTGTGTTTGTAAACATGACATTGAATCCACTTGCCCAAGAAAAAGACTTTGCTTTTCTCCAAAACCAGCTTGACTCTGCTTTTCTGGGTGCTTTGCACACCAATTCCACACCAGTTTGTCCAGATAGGTTTGGCTGAAAACAGAAATACCCGGTTCTGTGGTGGCTCAGTCAATCCCATCTGTTGCTACAGCTTCTGTGTTTGCTTGTGTTTTCTCGATATTGTCTATGGACTTTAGAGATGTGAATGCATTGTAGCATGTAACATTTTGTTTTTCTGTTGGCAAACGCTAATTGGTTTCACATGGAGACACTACAGGTACACATTATTGTTTTCTGAGTAAAAAGCTGCAGAAACTAGGTTAAAAATGTTATTTGTGTTTGTAAACATGACATTGAATCCATGTGCCCAAGAAAATGACTTTGCTTTTCTCCAAAACTAAGTTGACTCTGCTTTTCTGGGTCTTTTGCACACCAATTCCACACCAGTTTGTCTAGATAGGTTTGGATGAAACGAGAAATATCCAGTTCTTTGGTGGCGAACTCAATCCCAGCTCTTGCTAAAGCTTCTGTGTTTGCTTGTGTTTTGTTGATAGTATCTATGGACTTTAGAGTTGTGAATGCATTGTTGTACGTAACATTTTGTTTTTCT
Source organism: Sylvilagus floridanus (assembly GCA_949820135.1). NCBI lineage: Eukaryota > Metazoa > Chordata > Mammalia > Lagomorpha > Leporidae > Sylvilagus > Sylvilagus floridanus. The sequence continues at coordinate 27,333,505 of OX463232.1, forward strand.
GTTGGCAAAAGGTAATTGGTTTCACATGAAGCCACTACAGGTACACATTCGAGTTTTCTGAGTAAAAACCTGCAGAAACCAGGTTACAAATAATATTTGTGTTTGTAAACATGACATTGAATCCATGTGCCCAAGAATAAGACTTTGCTTTTCTCCAAAACCAGGTTGACTCTGCTTTTCTAGTTGCTTTGCACACCACCGCCACACCAGATGTTCAGCTATGTTTGGATGAAACCAGAAATGTCCAGTTCTGTGGTGGCTAACTCAATCCCAGCTCTGGCTACAGCTTCTGTGTTAGCTTGCTTTTTGTGAATAGTATCTATGGACTTTAGAGATGTGAATACATTGTAGAATGTAGCATTTAGGTTTTCTGTTGGCAAACGTTAATGGTTTCAAATGAGACACAATAGGTACACATTCGTGTTTTCTGAGTTAAAAGCTGCAGAAACCAGGTTAAAAATGATATTTATGTTTGTAAACATGACATTGAATCCACTTGCCCAAGAAAAAGACTTTGCTTTTCTCCAAAACCAGGTTGACTCTGCTTTTCTGGGTGCTTTGCACACCAATTGCACTCCAGTTTGTCCAGATAGGTTTGGATGAAACCAGAAATATCCAGTTCTGTGGTGGCTAATTCAATCCCAGCTGTTGCTAAATCTTCTGTGTTTGCTTGTGTTTTGTGGATAGTATCTGTGGACTTTTGATTTGTGAATGCATTGTTGTACGTAGCATTTTGTTTTTCTGTTGGCAAAAGCTAATTCGATTCACATGAAGCCATTAACATACACATTCGTGTTTTATGTCTAAAACCTGAAGAAACCAGGTTAAAAATAATATTTGTGTTTGTAAACATGGCATTGAATCCACTTGCCCTAGAAAAAGACTTTGCTTTTCTCCAAAACCAGGTTGACTCTGTTTTTCTGGGTGCTTTGCACACCAACTCCACACCAGTTTGTCCAGATAGGTTTGGATGAAACAAGAAATATCCAGTTCTGTGGTGGCTAACTCAATCCCAGCTCTTGATACAGCTTCTATATTTGCCTGTTTTTTCTCCATAGAGTCAATGTACTTCACAGTTGTGAATGCATTTTAGCATGTAACATTTTGATTTTCTGTTGGCAAACGATAATTGGTTTCACATGGTGGCACCACAGGTACACATTCGTGTTTTTTGTGTAAAAAGCTGCAGAAACCAGGTTACAAATAATATTTGTGTTTGTAAACATGACATTGAATCCACTTGCCCAAGAAAAAGACTTTGCCTTTCTCAAAAACCAGGTGGACTCTGCTTTCCTGGGTACTTTGCACACCAATTCCACACAAGTTTTCCAGATAGGGCTGGATGGAACCAGAAATATCCGGTTCTGTGGTGGCGAACTCAATCCCATCTCTTGCTACAGCTTCTGAGTTTGCTTGTGTGTTCTCGAAAGTGTCTATGGACTTTAGAGTTGTGAATGCATTGTAGCATGCAACATTTTGTTTTTCTGTTGGCAAACGCTAAATGGTTTCACCAACTCCACACCAGTTTGTCCAGATAGGTTTGGATGAAATCAGAAATATCCGGATCTGTGGTGGCTAACTCAATCTCAGCTCTTGCTACAGCTTCTATATTTGCTTGTGTTTTCTCCATAGTATCTATGGACTTTAGAGTTGTGAATGCATTGTTGCATGTAACATTTTGTTTTACTGTTGGCAAACACTGATTGGTTTCACATGGAGACACAACAGGTACACATTCGTGTTTTCTGAGTAAAAAGCTGAAGAAACCAGGTTAAAAATGATATTTGTGTTTGTAAACATGATATTGAATCCACTTGCCCAAGAAAATGAATTTGCTTTTCTCCAAAACCAGGTTGACTCTGCTTTTCTGGGGGCTTTGCACACCAATTCCAAACCAGGTTATCCAGATAGGGCTGGAAGAAACCAGAAATATCCGGTTCTGTGGTGGCTCAGTCAATCCCAGCTCTTGCTACAGCTTCTGTGTTTGCTTGTGTTTTGTCGATAGTATCTATAGACTTTAGAGATGTGAATGCATTGTTGTACGTAACATTTTGTTTTTCTGTTGCCAAACGCTAATTGGTTTCTAATGAAGCCACTACAGGTACTCATTTGTTTTTTTTGTGTAAAAAGCTGCAGAAACCAGGTTACAAATAATATTTCTGTTTTGCAAACATGACATTGAATCCACTTGTCCAAGAAAAAGACTTTGCCTTTCTCAAAAACCAGGTTGACTCTGCTTTTCTTGGTACTTTGCACACCAATTCCACACCAGTTTGTCCAGATAGGGCTGGATGAAACCAGAAATATCCGATTCTCTGGTGGCTAACTCAATCCCAGCTCTTGCTACAACTTCTGTGTTTGCTTGTGTTTTCTCGATTGTATCCATGGACTGAGAGTTGTGAATGCATTTTAGCATGTAACATTTTGATTTTCTGTTGGCAAATGCTAATTGGTTTCACATGGAGGCACAACAGATACACATTCGTGTTTTCTGAGAAAAAGCTGCAGAAACCAGGGTGAAAATGATATTTGTGTTTGTAAACATGACATTGAATCCACTTGCCCAAGAAAAAGACTTTGCTTTTCTCCAAAACCAGGTTGACTCTGCTTTTCTGGGTGCTTTGCACACCAATTCCACACCAGTTAGTCCAGATATGCTTGGCTGAAACCATAAATATCCGGTTCTGTGGTGGCTAAGTCAATTCCAGCTATTGCTACAGCTTCTATATTTGCTTGTGTTTTCTCGATAGTATCTATGGACTTTAGAGATGTGAATGCATTGTAGCATGTAGCATTTAGGTTTTCTGTTGGCAACCGCTTATTTGTTTCACATAGTGACACAAAGGTACACATTCGTGTTTTCTGAGTAAAAAGCTGCAGAAACCAGGTTACAAATGATATTTGTGTTTGTAAACATGACATTGAATCCACTTGCCCAAGAAAAAGTGTATGCTTTTCTCCAGAACCAGGTTGACTCTGCTTTTCTGGGTGCTTTGCACACCAACTCCACACCAGTTTGTCCAGATAGGTTTGGATGAAACCAGAAATATCCGGATCTCTGGTGGCTAACTCAATCCTTGCTGTTGCTACAGCTTCTGTGTTTGCTTGTGTTTTCTCCACAGTATCTATGGACTTAGAGTTGTGAATGCATTGTAGCATGTAACGTTTTGATTTTCTGTTGGCAAACGCTAATTGGGTTCACATGGATGCACAACAGATACACATTCATGTTTTCTGAGTAAAAAGCTCCAGAAACCAGGTTGTAAATGTTATTTGTGTTTGTCAACATGAGATTGAATCTACTTGCCCCAGAAAAAGTCTTTGCTTTTCTCCAAAACCAGGTTGACTCTGCTTTTCTGGGTGCTTTGCACACCAATTCCACACCAGTTTGTCCAGATAGGTTTGGATGAAAGCAGAAATATCCGGTTCTGTGGTGGCTAAGTCAATCCCAGCTCTGGCTACAGCTTCTGTGTTTGCTTGTGTTTTGTCAATAGTATCTATGGACTTTAGAGTTGTGAATGCATTGTAGCATTTAGCATTTAGGTTTTCTGTTGGCAAACGCTAATGGTTTCAAATGAGTCACAGCAGGTACACATTCTTGTTTTCTGAGTAAAAAGCTGCAGAAACCAGGTTACAAATGATATTTGTGTTTGTAAACATGACATTGAATCCATGTGCCAAAGAAAAAGACTTTGCTTTTCTCCAAAACCAGGTTCACTCTGCTTTTCTGGTTGCTTTGCACACCAATTCCACACCAGTTTGTCCAGATAGTGCTGGATGAAACCAGAAATATCCGGTTCTGTGGTGGCTCAGTCAATCCCAGCTCTTGCTACATCCTAAGTGTTTTTTTGTGTTTTGACAATAGTATCTATGGACTTATAGTTGTGAATGCATTGTAGCATGTAGCATTTAGGTCTTCTGTTGGCAAGCGCTAATGGTTTCAAATGAGTCACAACAGGTACACATTCATGTTTTCTGAGTAAAAAGCTGCAGAAACCTGGTTAGAAATGATATTTGTGTTTGTAAACATTATATTGAATCCATGTGCCCAAGAAAAAGACTTTGGTTTTCTCCAAAACCAGGTTGACTCTGCTTTTCTGGGTGCTTTGCACACCAATTCCACACCAGTTTGTCCAGATAGGTTTGGATGAAACCAGAATTATCCAGTTCTGTGGTGGCTAAATCAATCCAAGCTCTAGCTCAGCTCTTGTGTTTGCTTGTGTTTTGTTGATAGTATCTATGGACTTTAGAGTTGTGAATGAATTTTAGCATGTAACATTTTGATTTTCTGTTGGCAAATGCTAATTGGTTTCACATGGAGGCACAACAGATACACATTCGTGTTTTCTGAGTAAAAAGCTGCAGAAACCAGGTTACAAATGATATTTGTGTTTGTAAACATGACATTGAATCCACTTGCCCAAGAAAAAGACTTTGCTTTTCTCCAAAACCAGGATGACTCTGCTTTTCTGGGTGCTTTGCACACCAATTCCACACCAGTTTGTCCAGATAGGTTTGGATGAAACCAGAAATATCTGGTTCTGTGGTGGCTAATCAATTCCAGCTGTTGCTACAGCTTCTGTATTTGCTTGTGTTTTCTCGATAGTCTATGGACTTTAGATATGTGAATGCATTGTAGCATGTAACATTTTGTTTTTCTGTTTGCAAACGCTAATTTGTTTCACATGGTGACACAAAGGTACAGATTCGTGTTTTCTGAGTAAAAAGCTCTAGAAACCAGGTTAAAAATGATATTGGTGTTTGTAAACATGACATTGAATCTACTTGCCCAAGAAAAACTCTCTGCTTTTCTCCAAAACCAGGTTGACTCTGCTTTTCTGGGTGCTTTGCACACCAACTCCACACCAGTTTGTCCAGATAGGTTCGGATGAAATAAAAAATATCCCGTTCTGTGGTGGCAAACTCAAACCCGGCTCTTGCTACAGCTTCTATATTGGCTTGTGTTTTCTCCATAGTATCTATGGACTTTAGAGTTGTGAATGCATTGTAGCTTGTAACATTTTGTTTTTCTGTGGGCAAACGCTAATTGGTTTCACATGGAGACACAACGGGTACACATTCATGTTTTCTGAGGAAAATTGCAGAAACCAGGTTAAAAATGAATTTTGTGTTTGTAAACATGACATTGAATCCATGTGCCCAAGAAAAAGACTTTGCTTTTCTCCAAAACCAGGTTGACTCTGCTTTTCTGGGTGCTTTGCACACCAATTCCACACCAGTTTGTCCAGATAGGTTTGGATGAAACCAGAAATATCCAGTTCTGTGGGGGCTAAATCAATCCAAGCTCTTGCTACAGCTTCTGTGTTTGCTTGTGTTGTGTCGATAGTATCTATGGACTTTAGAGATGTGAATGAATTTTAGCATGTAACATTTTGCTTTTCTGTGGGCAAACGTTAATTGGTTTCACATGGAGACACAACAGGTACACATTCGTGTTTTCTGAGTAAAAAGCTCTAGAAACCAGGTTAAAAATGATATTGGTGTTTGTAAACATGACATTGAATCTACTTGCCCAAGAAAAACTCTCTGCTTTTCTCCAAAACCAGGTTGACTCTGCTTTTCTGGGTGCTTTGCACACCAACTCCACACCAGTTTGTTCAGCTACGTTTGGATGAAACCAGAAATATCCAGTTCTGTGGTGGGTAAGTCAATCCCAGCTCTGACTACAGCTTCTGTGTTTGCTTGTGTTTTGTCAATAGTATCTATGCACTTTAAAGTTGTGAATGCATTGTAGCATGTAGCATTTAGGTTTTCTGTTGGAAAACGCTAATGGTTTCACATGAGTCACAGCAGGTACACATTCTTGTTTTCTGAGTAAAAAGCTGCAGAAACCAGGTTACGAATGATATTTGTGTTTGTAAACATGACATTGAATCTATGTGCCCAAGAAAAAGACTTTGCTTTTCTCCCAAACCAGGTTCACTCTGCTTTTCTGGTTGCTTTGCACACCAATTCCTCACCAGTTTGTCCAGATAGTGCTGGATGAAACCAGAAATATCCGGTTCTGTGGTGGCTCAGTCAATCCCAGCTCTTGCTACATCCTAAGAGGTTTTTTGTGTTTTGACAATAGTATCTATGGACTTTAGAGTTGTGAATGCATTGTAGCATGTAGCATTTAGGTTTTCTGTTGGCAAACGCTAATGGTTTCAAATGAGTCACAACAGGTACACATTCATGTTTTCTGAGTAAAAAGCTGCAGAAACCTGGTTAGAAATGATATTTGTGTTTGTAAACATGACATTGAATCTATGTGCGCAAGAAAAAGACTTTGGTTTTCTCCAAAACCAGGTTGACTCTGTTTTTCTGGGTGCTTTGCACACCAATTCCACACCAGTTTGTCCAGATAGGTTTGGATGAAACCAGAATTATCCAGTTCTGTGGTGGGTAAATCAATCCAAGCTCTTGCTCAGCTTCTGTGTTTGCTTGTGTTTTGTCGATAGTATCTATGGACTTTAGAGTTGTGAATGCATTGTAGCTTGTAACATTTTGTTTTTCTGTGGGCAAACGCTAATTGGTTTCACATGGAGACACAACAAGTACACATTCGTGTTTTCAGAGTGATAAGCTGCAGAAACGAGGTTAAATATGATATTTGTGTTTGTAAACATGACATTTAATCCACTTGCCCTAGAAAAAGACTTTGCTTTTCTCAAAAACCAGGTTGACTCTGCTTTTCTGGGTGCTTTGCACACCAACTCCACACCAGTTTGTTCAACTAGGTTTGGATGAAACCAGAAATATCCAGTTCTGTGTTGGGTAAGTCAATCCCAGCTGTTGCTACAGCTTCTGTGTTTGCTTGTGTTTTCTCCACAGTATCCTTAGACTTTAGAGTTGTGAATGCATTGTAGCATTTAGCATTTAGATTTTCTATTGGCAAACGCTAATGGTTTCAAATGAGTCACTGCATGTAAACATTCGTTTTTTCTGAGTAAAAAGCTGCAGAAACCAGGTTACAAATGATATTTGTGTTTTGAACATGACATTGAATTCATGTGCCCAAGAAAAAGACTTTGCTTTTCTCCAAAACCAGGTTGACTTTCTTTTCTGGGTTCTTTGCACACCAATTCCACACCAGTTTCTCCAGATAGGGCTGGATGAAACCAGAAAAATCCGGTTCTGTGGTGGCTCTGTCAATCCCAGCTCTAGCTACATCCTAAGAGTTTTTTTGTTTTTTGTCAATAGTATCTATGGACTTTAGAGTTGTGAATGCATTGTAGCATGTAGCATTTAGGTTTTCTGTTGGCAAACGCTAATGGCTTCAAATGAGTCACAACAGGTACGCTTTCGTGTTTTCTGAGTAAAATCTGCAGAATCCAGGTTAAAAATGATATTTGTGTTTGTATGCATGACATTGAATCCACTTGCCCAAGAAAAAGACTTTGGTTTTCTCCAAAACCAGGTTGACTCTGCTGCTCTGGGTGCTTTGCACAAAAATTCCACACCAGTTTCTCTAGATAGGTTTGGATGAAATCAGAAATATCCGGTTCTTTGGTGGCTAACTCAAACCCAGCTCTTGCTACAGCTTCTATATTAGCTTGTGTTTTCTCCATAGTATCTATGGACTTTAGAGTTGTGAAAGCATTGTTGCATGTAACATTTTGTTTTTCTGTTGGCAAACGCTAATTGGTTTCACATGGAGACACTACAGGTACACATTCGTGTTTTCCGAGTAAAAAGCTGCAGAAACCAGGTTACAAATGATATTTGTTTGTAAACATGACATTGAATCCATGTGCCCAAGAAAAAGACTTTGCTTTTTTCCAAAACCAGGTTGACTCTGCTTTGCTGGGTGCTTTGCACACCAATTCCACACCAGTTTGTCCAGATAGGTTTGGATGAAACCAGAAATATTCGGTTCTGTGGTGGCTAAGTCAATCCCAGCTCTGGCTACAGCTTCTGTGTTTGCTTGTGTTTTGTCAATAGTATCTATGGACTTAGAGTTGTGAATGCATTTTAGATGTAACATTTTGATTTACTGTTGGCAAACGCTAATTGGTTTCACATGGAGGCACAACAGATACACATTCGTGTTTTCTGAGTAAAAAGCTGCAGAACCAGGTTACAAATAATATTTGTGTTTGTAAACATGACATTGAATCCACGTGCCCAAGAAAAAAACTTTGCTTTTCTCCAAAACCAGGTTGACTCTGCCTTTCCTGGTGCTTTGCACACCAACTCCACAACAGTTTGTTCAGCTAGGTTTGGATGAAACCAGAAATATCTGGTTCTGTGGTGGCTCAGTCAATCCCAGCTCTGGCTACAGCTTCTGTGGTTGCTTGTGTTTTATCAATAGTATCTTTGGACATTAGAGTTGTAAATGCATTGTAGCATGCAGCATTTAGGTTTTCTGTTGGCAAACGCTAATGGTTTCAAATGAGACACAACAGGGACACATTCGTGTTTTCTGAGTAAAAAGCTGCAGAAACCAGGTTAAAAAGGATATTTGTGTTTGTAACCATGACATTGAATCCACTTGCCCAAGAAAAAAAAAGACTTTGCTTTTCTCGAAAACCAGGTTGACTCTGTTTTCTGGGTGCTTTGCACACCAATTCCACACCAGTTTTTCCAGATAGGTTTGGATGAACCAGAAATATCCAGTTCTGTGGTGGCTAAGTCAATCCAAATTCTTGCTACAGCTTCTCTGTTTGCTTGTGTTTTGTCGATAGTATCTATGGACTTTACAGTTGATAATTCATTTTAGAATGTAACATTTTGATTTTCTGTTTGCAAACGCTAATTGGTTTCACATGGAGGCACAACAGATACACATTCGTGTTTTCTGAGTAAAAAGCTGCAGAAACCAGGTTACAAATGATATTTGTGTTTGTAAACATGACATTGAATCCACTTGCCCCAGAAAAAGACTTTGCTTTTCCCCAAAACCAGGTTGACTCTGATTTTCCGGGTGCTTTGCACACCAATTCCACACCAATTTGTCCAGATAGGGCTGGATAAATCCAGAATTATCCAGTTCTGTGGTGGTGAACTCAATCCCAGCTCTTGCCACAGCTTCTGTGTTTGCTTTTGTTTTTTGGACAGTATCTACGGACTTTAGAGTTGTGAATGTATTGTAGCATGTAACATTATGTTTTTCTGTTGGCAAACGCTAATCGGTTTCATATGGAGACACAACAGGTACACATTCGTGTTTTCTTAGTGAAAAGCTGCAGAAACCTGGTTAAAAATGATATTTGTTTTTGTAAACATGAATTTGAATCCACTTGCCCAAGAAAAAGACTTTGCTTTTTTCTAAAACCAGGTTGACTCTGCTTTTCCGGGTGCTTTGCACACCAATTCTACACAAGTTTGTCCAGATAGGGCTGGAAAAACCAGAAATTTCCGGTTCTGTGGTGGCTAACTCAATCCCAGCTCTTGCTGCAGCCTCTGCGTTTGCTTGTGTTTTGTCGAAAGCATCTACATAATTTAGAGTTGTGAATGCATTGTAGCATGTAACATTTTGGTTTTCTGTTGGCATACGCTAATTAGTTTCACATGGAGATACAACAGGTACACTTTCGTGTTTTCTGTGTAAAAACCTGCAGAAACCAGGTTAAAAATGATGTTTGTGTTTGTAAACATGACATTGAATCCACTTGCCCCAAAAAACTGACTTTGCTTTTCTCAAATTCAGGTTGACTCTGCTTTTCTGGGTGCTTTTCACACCAATTCCACTCCAGTTTGTCTTGAAAAGTCTGGATGAAACCAGAAAAATCCGGTTCTGTGGTGGCTAACACAATCCCAGCTCTTGCTACAGCTTCTGTGTTTGCTTGTGTTTTTTGGACAGTATATATGGAGTTTAGAGTTGTGAATGCATTGTAGCATGTAATATTTTGTTTTTCTGTTGGCAAACGCTAATTGGTTTCACATGGAGACACAACAGGTACACTTTCGTGTTTTCTGAGTAAAAAGTTGCAGAAACCAGGTCAAAAATGATATTTGTGTTTGTAAACGTGACATTGAATACACTTGCCCAAGAAAAAGACTTTGCTTTTCTCCAAAGCCAGGTTGACTCTTATTATTATGGGTGCTTTGCACACCAATTCCACACCAATTTGTGCAGATAGGGCTGGATGAATCCAGAATTATCCGGTTCTGTGGTGGCGAACTCAATCCCAGCTCTTGCTACAGCTTCTGTGTTTGCTTGTGTTTTTTGGACAGTATCTACGGACTTTAGAGTTGTGAATGTATTGTAGCATGTAACATTATGTTTTTCTGTTGGCAAACGCTAATTGGTTTCACATGGAGACACAACAGGTACACTTTCATGTTTTCTGTGTAAAAACCTGCAGAAACCAGGTTAAAAATGATGTTTGTGTTTGTAAACATGACATTGAATCCACTTGCCCCAAAAAACTGACTTTGCTTTTCTCCCAAAACAGGTTGACTCTGCTTTTCTGGTTGCTTTTCACACCAATTCCACTCCAGTTTGTCTTGAAAAGTCTGGATGAAACCAGAAAAATCCGGTTCTGTGGTGGCTAACTCAATCCCAGCTCTTGCTACAGCTTCTGTGTTTGCTTGTGTTTTTTGGACAGTATCTATGGAGTTTCGAGTTGTAAATGCATTGTAACATGTAACATTTCGTTTTTCTGTTGGCAAACGCCAATTGGTTTCACATGGAAACACACCAGGTATACTTTTGTGGTTTCTGATAAAAAGCTGCAGAAACCAGGTTAAAAATGATATTTCTGTTTGTAAACAAGACATTGAATCCACTTTCCCAAGAATAAAACTTTGGTTTTTCTCCAAAACAAGGTTGACTCTGCTTTTCTGGGTGCTTTGCACACCAATTCCACAGCAGTTAGTCCAGATAGGGCTGGATGAAACCAGAAATATCCGGCTCAGTGGTGGCTAACTCAATTCCAGCTCTTGCTACAGCTTCTGTTTTTCCTTGTGTTTTCTCGATAGTCTCTTTGGACTTCAGAGATGAATGAATTGTAGCATGGAACATTTTAGATTTTGTTTATCAAACGCTAATTGGTTTCACATGGAGACACAACAGGTACACATTCGTGTTTTCTTAGTGAAAAGCTGCAGAAACCTGGTTAAAAATGATATTTGTGTTTGTAAACATGAATTTGAATCCACTTGCCCAAGAAAAAGACTTTGCTTTTTTCTAAAACCGGGTTGACTCTGCTTTTATGGGTGCTTTGCACACCAATTCTACACAAGTTTGTCCAGATAGGGCTGGAAAAACCAGAAATTTCCGGTTCTGTGGTGGCTAACTCAATCCCAGCTCTTGCTACAGCTTCTGCGTTTGCTTGTGTTTTGTCGATAGCATCTACAGAATTTAGAGTTGTGAATGCATTGTAGCATGTAACATTTTGGTTTTCTGTTGGCATACGCTAATTAGTTTCACATGGAGACACAACAGGTACACTTTCGTGTTTTCTGAGTAAAAAGTTGCAGAAACCAGGTTAAAAATGATATTTGTGTTTGTAAACATGACATTGAATCCACTTGCCCAAGAAAAAGACTTTGCTTTTCTCCAAAACCAGGTTGACTCTGCTTTTCTGGGTGCTTTGCACACACTCCACACGAGTTTGTCCTGGTAGGGCTGTATGAAACCAGAAATATCCGGTTCTATGATGGCTAAGTCAATCCCAGCTCATGCCACAGCTTATGGGTTTGCTTGTGTTTTGTCGGTAGTATCTAGGGACTTTAGAGTTGTGAATGCATTGTAGCATGTGACATTATGGTTTTCTGTTGGCATACGCTAATTAGTTTCCCATGGAGACACACAGGTACACTTTCTTGTTTTCGGAATGAAAAGCTGCAGAATCCATGTTAAAAATGATATTTGTTTTTGTAAACATGACATTGAATCCACTTTCCCAAGGAAAAGGCTTTGCTTTTCTAAAAACAGGTTGACTCTGCTTTCCTGGGTGTTTGCATACCAATTCCACACCAGTTTGTCCAGATAGGGCTGGATGAATCCAGAATTATCCGGTTCTGTGGTGGCGAACTCAATCCCAGCTCTTGCTACAGCTTCTGTGTTTGCTTGTGTTTTTTGGACAGTATCTATGGAGTTTAGAGCTGTGAATGCATTGTAGCATGTAACATTTTGTTTTTCTGTTGGCAAACGCCAATTGGTTTCACATGGAGACACACCAGGTACACTTTCATGTTTTCTGTGTAAAAACCTGCAGAAACCAGCTTAAAAATGATGTTTGTGTTTGTAAACATGACATTGAATCCACTTGCTCCAAAAAACTGACTTTGCTTTTCTCAAATTCAGGTTGACTCTGCTTTTCTGGGTGCTTTTCACACCAATTCCACTCCAGTTTGTCTTGAAAGTCTGGATGAAACCAGAAAAATCCGGTTCTGTGGTGGCTAACTCAATCCCAGCTCTTGCTACAGCTTCTGTGTTTGCTTGTGTTTTTTGGACAGTATCTATGGAGTTTCGAGTTGTAAATGCATTGTAACATGTAACATTTCGTTTTTCTGTTGGCAAACGCCAATTGGTTTCACATGGAGACACACCAGGTACACTTTCGTGTTTTCTGAGTAAAAAGCTGCAGAAACCAGGTTAAAAATGATATTTCTGTTTGTAAACATGACATTGAATCCACTTGCCCACAAAAAAGACTTTGCTTTTCTCCAAAACCAGGTTGATTCTGCTTTTCTGGGTGCTTTGCACACCAATTCACCCCAGTGTGTCCAGATAGGTCTGTGTGAAACCAGAAATATCTGGTTCTGTGGTGGCTAACTCAATCCCAGCTCTTGCTACAGCTTCTGTGTTTGCTTGTGTTTTTTGGACAGTATCTATGGAGTTTAGAGCTGTGAATGCATTGTAGCATGTAACATTTTGTTTTTCTGTTGGCAAACGCCAATTGGTTTCACATGGAGACACACCAGGTACACTTTCGTGTTTTCTGAGTAAAAAGCTGCAGAAACCAGGTTAAAAATGATATTTCTGTTTGTAAACATGACATTGAATCCACTTGCCCACAAAAAAGACTTTGCTTTTCTCCAAAACCAGGTTGACTCTGCTTTTCTGGGTGCTTTGCACACCAATTCCACACCAGTTTGTCCCGAAAGGTCTGGATGAAACCAGAAATATCCGTTTCTGTGGTGGCTAACTCAATCCCAGCTCTTGCTACAGCTTCTGGGTTTGCTTGTGTTTTGTCGATAGCATCTACAGAATTTAGAGTTGTGAATGCATTGTAGCATGTAACATTTTGGTTTTCTGTTGGCATACGCTAATTAGTTTCACATGGAGACACAACAGGTACACTTTCGTGTTTTCTGAGTAAAAAGCTGCAGAAACCAGGTTAAAAATGTTATTTGTGTTTGTAAACATGACATTGAATCCACTTGCCCAAGAAAAAGACTTTGCTTTTCTCCAAAACCAGGTTGACTCTGCTTTTCTGGGTGCTTTGCACACACTCCACACGAGTTTGTCCTGGTAGGGCTGTATGAAACCAGAAATATCCGGTTCTATGATGGCTAAGTCAATCCCAGCTCATGCCACAGCTTATGGGTTTGCTTGTGTTTTGTCGGTAGTATCTACGGACTTTAGAGTTGTGAATGCATTGTAGCATGTGACATTATGGTTTTCTGTTGGCATACGCTAATTAGTTTCCCATGGAGACACACAGGTACACTTTCTTGTTTTCGGAATGAAAAGCTGCAGAATCCATGTTAAAAATGATATTTGTTTTTGTAAACATGACATTGAATCCACTTTCCCAAGGAAAAGGCTTTGCTTTTCTAAAAACAGGTTGACTCTGCTTTCCTGGGTGTTTGCATACCAATTCCACACCAGTTTGTCCAGATAGGGCTGGATGAATCCAGAATTATCCGGTTCTGTGGTGGCGAACTCAATCCCAGCTCTTGCTACAGCTTCTGTGTTTGCTTCTGTTTTTTGGACAGTATCTATGGAGTTTAGAGCTGTGAATGCATTGTAGCATGTAACATTTGATTTTTCTGTTGGCAAACGCCAATTGGTTTCACATGGAGACACACCAGGTACACTTTCATGTTTTCTGTGTAAAAACCTGCAGAAACCAGCTTAAAAATGATGTTTGTGTTTGTAAACATGACATTGAATCCACTTGCTCCAAAAAACTGACTTTGCTTTTCTCAAATTCAGGTTGACTCTGCTTTTCTGGGTGCTTTTCACACCAATTCCACTCCAGTTTGTCTTGAAAGTCTGGATGAAACCAGAAAAATCCGGTTCTGTGGTGGCTAACTCAATCCCAGCTCTTGCTACAGCTTCTGTGTTTGCTTGTGTTTTTTGGACAGTATCTATGGAGTTTCGAGTTGTAAAGGCATTGTAACATGTAACATTTCGTTTTTCTGTTGGCAAACGCCAATTGGTTTCACATGGAGACACACCAGGTACACTTTCGTGTTTTCTGAGTAAAAAGCTGCAGAAACCAGGTTAAAAATGATATTTCTGTTTGTAAACATGACATTGAATCCACTTGCCCACAAAAAAGACTTTGCTTTTCTCCAAAACCAGGTTGACTCTGCTTTTCTGGGTGCTTTGCACACCAATTCACCCCAGTGTGTCCAGATAGGTCTGTGTGAAACCAGAAATATCTGGTTCTGTGGTGGCTAACTCAATCCCAGCTCTTGCTACAGCTTCTGTGTTTGCTTGTGTTTTTTGGACAGTATCTATGGAGTTTAGAGCTGTGAATGCATTGTAGCATGTAACATTTTGTTTTTCTGTTGGCAAATGCCAATTGGTTTCACATGGAGACACACCAGGTACACTTTCGTGTTTTCTGAGTAAAAAGCTGCAGAAACCAGGTTAAAAATGATATTTCTGTTTGTAAACATGACATTGAATCCACTTGCCCACAAAAAAGACTTTGCTTTTCTCCAAAACCAGGTTGACTCTGCTTTTCTGGGTGCTTTGCACACCAATTCCACACCAGTTTGTCCCGAAAGGTCTGGATGAAACCAGAAATATCCGGTTCTGTGGTGGCTAACTCAATCCCAGCTCTTGCTACAGCTTCTGGGTTTGCTTGTGTTTTGTCGATAGCATCTACAGAATTTAGAGTTGTGAATGCATTGTAGCATGTAACATTTTGGTTTTCTGTTGGCATACGCTAATTAGTTTCACATGGAGACACAACAGGTACACTTTCGTGTTTTCTGAGTAAAAAGTTGCAGAAACCAGGTTAAAAATGATATTTGTGTTTGTAAACATGACATTGAATCCACTTGCCCAAGAAAAAGACTTTGCTTTTCTCCAAAACCAGGTTGACTCTGCTTTTCTGGGTGCTTTGCACACACTCCACACGAGTTTGTCCTGGTAGGGCTGTATGAAACCAGAAATATCCGGTTCTATGATGGCTAAGTCAATCCCAGCTCATGCCACAGCTTATGGGTTTGCTTGTGTTTTGTCGGTAGTATCTACGGACTTTAGAGTTGTGAATGCATTGTAGCATGTGACATTATGGTTTTCTGTTGGCATACGCTAATTAGTTTCCCATGGAGACACACAGGTACACTTTCTTGTTTTCGGAATGAAAAGCTGCAGAATCCATGTTAAAAATGATATTTGTTTTTGTAAACATGACATTGAATCCACTTTCCCAAGGAAAAGGCTTTGCTTTTCTAAAAACAGGTTGACTCTGCTTTCCTGGGTGTTTGCATACCAATTCCACACCAGTTTGTCCAGATAGGGCTGGATGAAACCAGAAATATCCGGTTCTATGGTGGCTAGCTCTATCCCAGCTCTTGCTACAGCTTCTGGGTTTGCTTGTGTTTCGTCGATAGTATCTATGGACTTTAGAGTTGTGAATGCATTGTAGCATGAAACATTTTAGATTTTGATTGCCAAATGCTAATTGGTTTCACATGGAGACACAACAGGTACACTTTTGTGTTTTCGTAGTGAAAAGCTGCAGAAACCTGGTTAAAAATGATATTTGTGTTTGTAAACATGACATTGAATCCACTTGCCCAAGAAAAAGACTTTGGTTTTCTACAAAACCAGGTTGACTCGGCTTTTCTGGGTGCTTTGCACACCAATTCACCCCAGTGTGTCCAGATCGGCCTGGATGAAACCAGAAATATCCAGTTCTGTGGTGGCTAACTCAATCCCAGCTCTTGCTACAGCTTCTGTGTTTGCTTGTGTTTTTTGGACAGTATCTATGGAGTTTTGAGTTGTAAATGCATTGTAACATGTAACATTTGATTTTTCTGTTGGCAAACACCAATTGGTTTCACATGGAAACACACCAGGTATACTTTTGTGGTTTCTGATAAAAAGCTGCAGAAACCAGGTTAAAAATGATATTTGTGTTTGTAAACAAGGCATTGAATTCACTTTCCCAAGAATAAGACTTTGCTTTTCTCCAAAACCAGGTTGACTCTGCTTTTCTGGGTGCTTTGCACACCAATTCACCCCAGTGTGTCCAGATAGGTCTGTGTGAAACCAGAAATATCTGGTTCTGTGGTGGCTAACTCAATCCCAGCTCTTGCTACAGCTTCTGTGTTTGCTTGTGTTTTTTGGACAGTATCTATGGAGTTTAGAGCTGTGAATGCATTGTGTCATGTAACATTTTGTTTTTCTGTTGGCAAACGCCAATTGGTTTCACATGGGAACACACCAGGTACACTTTCGTGTTTTCTGAGTAAAAAGCTGCAGAAACCAGGTTAAAAATGATATTTGTTTTTGTAAACAAGACATTGAATCCACTTTCCCAAGAATAAGACTTTGGTTTTTCTCCAAAACAAGGTTGACTCTGCTTTTCTGGGTGCTTTGCACACCAATTCCACACCAGTTTGTCCAGATATGTCTGGATGAAACCAGAAATATCCGGTTCTGTGGTGGCGAACTCAATCCCAGCTCTTGCTACAGCTTCTGTGTTTGCTTGTGTTTTTTTGACAGTATCTACGGACTTTAGAGTTGTGAATGTATTGTAGCATGTAACATTATGTTTTTCTGTTGGCAAACGCTAATTGGTTTCACATGGAGACACAACAGGTACACTTTCATGTTTTCTGTGTAAAAAGCTGCAGAAACCAGGTTAAAAATGATGTTTGTGTTTGTAAACATGACATTGAATCCACTTGCCCCAAAAAACTGACTTTGCTTTTCTCCAAAACCAGGTTGACTCTGCTTTTCTGGTTGCTTTTCACACCAATTCCACTCCAGTTTGTCTTGAAAAGTCTGGATGAAACCAGAAAAATCCGGTTCTGTGGTGGCTAACTCAATCCCAGCTCTTGCTACAGCTTCTGTGTTTGCTTGTGTTTTTTGGACAGTATCTATGGAGTTTCGAGTTGTAAATGCATTGTAACATGTAACATTTCGTTTTTCTGTTGGCAAACGCCAATTGGTTTCACATGGAAACACACCAGGTATACTTTTGTGGTTTCTGATAAAAAGCTGCAGAAACCAGGTTAAAAATGATATTTCTGTTTGTAAACAAGACATTGAATCCACTTTCCCAAGAATAAGACTTTGGTTTTTCTCCAAAACAAGGTTGACTCTGCTTTTCTGGGTGCTTTGCACACCAATTCCACACCAGTTTGTCCAGATATGTCTGGATGAAACCAGAAATATCCGGTTCTGTGGTGGCTAACTGAATCCCAGCTGTTGCTACAGCTTCTGTGTTTGCTTGTGTTTTCTTGAGAGTATCTATGGACTTTAGAGTTGTTAACGCATTGTAGAATGTAACACTTTTTTTTCTGTTGGGAATCGCTAATTGGTTTCACATGGAGACACAACAGGTACACTTTCGTGTTTTCTGAGTAAAATCTGCAGAAACCAGGTTAAAAATGATATTTCTGTTTTTAAACATGACATTGAATCCACTTGCGCTAGAAAAAGACTTTGCTTTTCTCCAAAAGCAGGTTGACTCTGCTTTTCTGGGTGCTTTGCACACCAATTCCACACCAGTTTGTCCAGATAGGGCTGGATGAAACCAGAAATATCCGGCTCAGTGGTGGCTAACTCAATTCCAGCTCTTGCTACAGCTTCTGTTTTTCCTTGTGTTTTCTCGATAGTCTCTTTGGACTTCAGAGATGAATGAATTGTAGCATGGAACATTTTAGATTTTGTTTATCAAACGCTAATTGGTTTCACATGGAGACACAACAGGTACACATTCGTGTTTTCTTAGTGAAAAGCTGCAGAAACCAGCTTAAAAATGATGTTTGTGTTTGTAAACATGACATTGAATCCACTTGCTCCAAAAAACTGACTTTGCTTTTCTCAAATTCAGGTTGACTCTGCTTTTCTGGGTGCTTTTCACACCAATTCCACTCCAGTTTGTCTTGAAAGTCTGGATGAAACCAGAAAAATCCGGTTCTGTGGTGGCTAACTCAATCCCAGCTCTTGCTACAGCTTCTGTGTTTGCTTGTGTTTTTTGGACAGTATCTATGGAGTTTCGAGTTGTAAATGCATTGTAACATGTAACATTTCGTTTTTCTGTTGGCAAACGCCAATTGGTTTCACATGGAGACACACCAGGTACACTTTCGTGTTTTCTGAGTAAAAAGCTGCAGAAACCAGGTTAAAAATGATATTTCTGTTTGTAAACATGACATTGAATCCACTTGCCCACAAAAAAGACTTTGCTTTTCTCCAAAACCAGGTTGACTCTTCTTTTCTGGGTGCTTTGCACACCAATTCACCCCAGTGTGTCCAGATAGGTCTGTGTGAAACCAGAAATATCTGGTTCTGTGGTGGCTAACTCAATCCCAGCTCTTGCTACAGCTTCTGTGTTTGCTTGTGTTTTTTGGACAGTATCTATGGAGTTTAGAGCTGTGAATGCATTGTAGCATGTAACATTTTGTTTTTCTGTTGGCAAATGCCAATTGGTTTCACATGGAGACACACCAGGTACACTTTCGTGTTTTCTGAGTAAAAAGCTGCAGAAACCAGGTTAAAAATGATATTTCTGTTTGTAAACATGACATTGAATCCACTTGCCCACAAAAAAGACTTTGCTTTTCTCCAAAACCAGGTTGACTCTGCTTTTCTGGGTGCTTTGCACACCAATTCCACACCAGTTTGTCCCGAAAGGTCTGGATGAAACCAGAAATATCCGGTTCTGTGGTGGCTAACTCAATCCCAGCTCTTGCTACAGCTTCTGGGTTTGCTTGTGTTTTGTCGATAGCATCTACAGAATTTAGAGTTGTGAATGCATTGTAGCATGTAACATTTTGGTTTTCTGTTGGCATACGCTAATTAGTTTCACATGGAGACACAACAGGTACACTTTCGTGTTTTCTGAGTAAAAAGTTGCAGAAACCAGGTTAAAAATGATATTTGTGTTTGTAAACATGACATTGAATCCACTTGCCCAAGAAAAAGACTTTGCTTTTCTCCAAAACCAGGTTGACTCTGCTTTTCTGGGTGCTTTGCACACACTCCACACGAGTTTGTCCTGGTAGGGCTGTATGAAACCAGAAATATCCGGTTCTATGATGGCTAAGTCAATCCCAGCTCATGCCACAGCTTATGGGTTTGCTTGTGTTTTGTCGGTAGTATCTACGGACTTTAGAGTTGTGAATGCATTGCAGCATGTGACATTATGGTTTTCTGTTGGCATACGCTAATTAGTTTCCCATGGAGACACACAGGTACACTTTCTTGTTTTCGTAATGAAAAGCTGCAGAATCCATGTTAAAAATGATATTTGTTTTTGTAAACATGACATTGAATCCACTTTCCCAAGGAAAAGGCTTTGCTTTTCTAAAAACAGGTTGACTCTGCTTTCCTGGGTGTTTGCATACCAATTCCACACCAGTTTGTCCAGATAGGGCTGGATGAAACGAGAAATATCCGGTTCTGTGTTGGCTAGCTCTATCCCAGCTCTTGCTACAGCTTCTGGGTTTGCTTGTGTTTTCTCGATAGTATCTATGGACTTTAGAGTTGTGAGTGCATTGTAGCATGTAACATTTTGTTTTTCTGTTGGGAATCGCTAAATGGTTTCACATGGAGACACATCAGGTGCACTTTAGTGTTTTCTGAGTAAAAAGCTGCAGAAACAAGGTTTAAAATGATATTTGTGTTTGTAAACATGACATTGAATCCACTTGCCCACAAAAAAGACTTTGCTTTTCTCCAAAACCAGGTTGACTCTGCTTTTCTGGGTGCTTTGCACACCAATTCCACACCAGTTTGTCCCGAAAGGTCTGGATGAAACCAGAAATATCCGGTTCTGTGGTGGCTAAGTCAATCCCAGCTCTGGCTACAGCTTCTGTGTTTGCTTGTGTTTTCTCGATAGTATCTACGGACTTTAGAGTTGTGAATGCATTGTAGAATGTAACATTTTGTTTTTCTGTTGGCATACGCTAATTAGTTTCCCATGGAGACACACAGATACACTTTCGTGTTTTCTGAGTGAAAAGCTGCAGAAACCAGGTTAAAAATGTTATTTGTGTTTGTAAACATGATATTGAATCCACTTGCCCAAAAAAGACTTTGCTTTTCCCCAAAACTAGGTTGACTCTGCTTGTCTGGGTGCTTTGCACACCAATTCCTCAAGAATTTGTCCAGATAGCGCTGGATGAAACCAGAAATACCCGGTTCTATGGTGGCTAACTCAATCCCAGCACTGCGACAGCTTCTGTGTTTGCTTGTGTTTTCTCGATAGTATCTATGGACTTTAGAGTTGTGAATGCATTGTAGCATGAAACATTTTAGATTTTGATTGCCAAATGCTAATTGGTTTCACATGGAGACACAACAGGTACACTTTTGTGTTTTCGTAGTGAAAAGCTGCAGAAACCTGGTTAAAAATGATATTTGTGTTTGTAAACATGACATTGAATCCACTTGCCCAAGAAAAAGACTTTGGTTTTCTACAAAACCAGTTTGACTCGGCTTTTCTTGGTGTTTTGCACACCAATTCCACACCAGTTTGTCCAGATCGGCCTGGATGAAACCAGAAATATCCGGTTCTGTGGTGGATAACTCAATCCCAGCTCTTGCTACAGCTTCTGTGTTTGCTTGTGTTTTTTGGACAGTATCTATGGAGTTTTGAGTTGTAAATGCATTGTAACATGTAACATTTGATTTTTCTGTTGGCAAACACCAATTGGTTTCACATGGAAACACACCAGGTATACTTTTGTGGTTTCTGATAAAAAGCTGCAGAAACCAGGTTAAAAATGATATTTGTGTTTGTAAACAAGGCATTGAATCCACTTTCCCAAGAATAAGACTTTGCTTTTCTCCAAAACAAGGTTGACTCTGCTTTTCTGGGTGCTTTGCACACCAATTCACGCCAGTGTGTCCAGATAGGTCTGTGTGAAACCAGAAATATCTGGTTCTGTGGTGGCTAACTCAATCCCAGCTCTTGCTACAGCTTCTGTGTTTGCTTGTGTTTTTTGGACAGTATCTATGGAGTTTAGAGCTGTGAATGCATTGTAGCATGTAACATTTTGTTATTCTGTTGGCAAACGCCAATTGGTTTCACATGGAGACACACCAGGTACACTTTCGTGTTTTCTGAGTAAAAAGCTGCAGAAACCAGGTTAAAAATGATATTTCTGTTTGTAAACATGACATTGAATCCACTTGCCCACAAAAAAGACTTTGCTTTTCTCCAAAACCAGGTTGACTCTGCTTTTCTGGGTGCTTTGCACACCAATTCCACACCAGTTTGTCCCGAAAGGTCTGGATGAAACCAGAAATATCCGTTTCTGTGGTGGCTAACTCAATCCCAGCTCTTGCTACAGCTTCTGCGTTTGCTTGTGTTTTGTCGATAGCATCTACAGAATTTAGAGTTGTGAATGCATTGTAGCATGTAACATTTTGGTTTTCTGTTGGCATACGCTAATTAGTTTCACATGGAGACACAACAGGTACACTTTCGTGTTTTCTGAGTAAAAAGTTGCAGAAACCAGGTTAAAAATGATATTTGTGTTTGTAAACATGACATTGAATCCACTTGCCCAAGAAAAAGACTTTGCTTTTCTCCAAAACCAGGTTGACTCTGCTTTTCTGGGTGCTTTGCACACACTCCACACGAGTTTGTCCTGGTAGGGCTGTATGAAACCAGAAATATCCGGTTCTATGATGGCTAAGTCAATCCCAGCTCATGCCACAGCTTATGGGTTTGCTTGTGTTTTGTCGGTAGTATCTACGGACTTTAGAGTTGTGAATGCATTGTAGCATGTGACATTATGGTTTTCTGTTGGCATACGCTAATTAGTTTCCCATGGAGACACACAGGTACACTTTCTTGTTTTCGTAATGAAAAGCTGCAGAATCCATGTTAAAAATGATATTTGTTTTTGTAAACATGACATTGAATCCACTTTCCCAAGGAAAAGGCTTTGCTTTTCTAAAAACAGGTTGACTCTGCTTTCCTGGGTGTTTGCATACCAATTCCACACCAGTTTGTCCAGATAGGGCTGGATGAAACGAGAAATATCCGGTTCTGTGTTGGCTAGCTCTATCCCAGCTCTTGCTACAGCTTCTGTGTTTGCTTGTGTTTCGTCGATAGTATCTATGGACTTTAGAGTTGTGAGTGCATTGTAGCATGTAACATTTTGTTTTTCTGTTGGGAATCGCTAAATGGTTTCACATGGAGACACATCAGGTGCACTTTAGTGTTTTCTGAGTAAAAAGCTGCAGAAACAAGGTTTAAAATGATATTTGTGTTTGTAAACATGACATTGAATCCACTTGCCCACAAAAAAGACTTTGCTTTTCTCCAAAACCAGGTTGACTCTGCTTTTCTGGGTGCTTTGCACACCAATTCCACACCAGTTTGTCCCGAAAGGTCTGGATGAAACCAGAAATATCCGGTTCTGTGGTGGCTAAGTCAATCCCAGCTCTGGCTACAGCTTCTGTGTTTGCTTGTGTTTTCTCGATAGTATCTACGGACTTTAGAGTTGTGAATGCATTGTAGAATGTAACATTTTGTTTTTCTGTTGGCATACGCTAATTAGTTTCCCATGGAGACACACAGATACACTTTCGTGTTTTCTGAGTGAAAAGCTGCAGAAACCAGGTTAAAAATGTTATTTGTGTTTGTAAACATGATATTGAATCCACTTGCCCAAAAAAGACTTTGCTTTTCCCCAAAACTAGGTTGACTCTGCTTGTCTGGGTGCTTTGCACACCAATTCCTCAAGAATTTGTCCAGATAGCGCTGGATGAAACCAGAAATATCCGGTTCTATGGTGGCTACTCAATCCCAGCACTGCGACAGCTTCTGTGTTTGCTTGTGTTTTCTCGATAGTATCTATGGACTTTAGAGTTGTGAATGCATTGTAGCATGAAACATTTTAGATTTTGATTGCCAAATGCTAATTGGTTTCACATGGAGACACAACAGGTACACTTTTGTGTTTTCGTAGTGAAAAGCTGCAGAAACCTGGTTAAAAATGATATTTGTGTTTGTAAACATGACATTGAATCCACTTGCCCAAGAAAAAGACTTTGGTTTTCTACAAAACCAGGTTGACTCGGCTTTTCTTGGTGTTTTGCACACCAATTCCACACCAGTTTGTCCAGATCGGCCTGGATGAAACCAGAAAAATCCGGTTCTGTGGTGGCTAACTCAATCCCAGCTCTTGCTACAGCTTCTGTGTTTGCTTGTGTTTTTTGGACAGTATCTATGGAGTTTCGAGTTGTAAATGCATTGTAACATGTAACATTTCGTTTTTCTGTTGGCAAACGCCAATTGGTTTCACATGGAGACACACCAGGTACACTTTCGTGTTTTCTGAGTAAAAAGCTGCAGAAACCAGGTTAAAAATGATATTTCTGTTTGTAAACATGACATTGAATCCACTTGCCCACAAAAAAGACTTTGCTTTTCTCCAAAACCAGGTTGACTCTGCTTTTCTGGGTGCTTTGCACACCAATTCACCCCAGTGTGTCCAGATAGGTCTGTGTGAAACCAGAAATATCTGGTTCTGTGGTGGCTAACTCAATCCCAGCTCTTGCTACAGCTTCTGTGTTTGCTTGTGTTTTTTGGACAGTATCTATGGAGTTTAGAGCTGTGAATGCATTGTAGCATGTAACATTTTGTTTTTCTGTTGGCAAATGCCAATTGGTTTCACATGGAGACACACCAGGTACACTTTCGTGTTTTCTGAGTAAAAAGCTGCAGAAACCAGGTTAAAAATGATATTTCTGTTTGTAAACATGACATTGAATCCACTTGCCCACAAAAAAGACTTTGCTTTTCTCCAAAACCAGGTTGACTCTGCTTTTCTGGGTGCTTTGCACACCAATTCCACACCAGTTTGTCCCGAAAGGTCTGGATGAAACCAGAAATATCCGGTTCTGTGGTGGCTAACTCAATCCCAGCTCTTGCTACAGCTTCTGGGTTTGCTTGTGTTTTGTCGATAGCATCTACAGAATTTAGAGTTGTGAATGCATTGTAGCATGTAACATTTTGGTTTTCTGTTGGCATACGCTAATTAGTTTCACATGGAGACACAACAGGTACACTTTCGTGTTTTCTGAGTAAAAAGTTGCAGAAACCAGGTTAAAAATGATATTTGTGTTTGTAAACATGACATTGAATCCACTTGCCCAAGAAAAAGACTTTGCTTTTCTCCAAAACCAGGTTGACTCTGCTTTTCTGGGTGCTTTGCACACACTCCACACGAGTTTGTCCTGGTAGGGCTGTATGAAACCAGAAATATCCGGTTCTATGATGGCTAAGTCAATCCCAGCTCATGCCACAGCTTATGGGTTTGCTTGTGTTTTGTCGGTAGTATCTACGGACTTTAGAGTTGTGAATGCATTGTAGCATGTGACATTATGGTTTTCTGTTGGCATACGCTAATTAGTTTCCCATGGAGACACACAGGTACACTTTCTTGTTTTCGGAATGAAAAGCTGCAGAATCCATGTTAAAAATGATATTTGTTTTTGTAAACATGACATTGAATCCACTTTCCCAAGGAAAAGGCTTTGCTTTTCTAAAAACAGGTTGACTCTGCTTTCCTGGGTGTTTGCATACCAATTCCACACCAGTTTGTCCAGATAGGGCTGGATGAAACCAGAAATATCCGGTTCTATGGTGGCTAGCTCTATCCCAGCTCTTGCTACAGCTTCTGGGTTTGCTTGTGTTTCGTCGATAGTATCTATGGACTTTAGAGTTGTGAATGCATTGTAGCATGAAACATTTTAGATTTTGATTGCCAAATGCTAATTGGTTTCACATGGAGACACAACAGGTACACTTTTGTGTTTTCGTAGTGAAAAGCTGCAGAAACCTGGTTAAAAATGATATTTGTGTTTGTAAACATGACATTGAATCCACTTGCCCAAGAAAAAGACTTTGGTTTTCTACAAAACCAGGTTGACTCGGCTTTTCTGGGTGCTTTGCACACCAATTCACCCCAGTGTGTCCAGATCGGCCTGGATGAAACCAGAAATATCCAGTTCTGTGGTGGCTAACTCAATCCCAGCTCTTGCTACAGCTTCTGTGTTTGCTTGTGTTTTTTGGACAGTATCTATGGAGTTTTGAGTTGTAAATGCATTGTAACATGTAACATTTGATTTTTCTGTTGGCAAACACCAATTGGTTTCACATGGAAACACACCAGGTATACTTTTGTGGTTTCTGATAAAAAGCTGCAGAAACCAGGTTAAAAATGATATTTGTGTTTGTAAACAAGGCATTGAATTCACTTTCCCAAGAATAAGACTTTGCTTTTCTCCAAAACCAGGTTGACTCTGCTTTTCTGGGTGCTTTGCACACCAATTCACCCCAGTGTGTCCAGATAGGTCTGTGTGAAACCAGAAATATCTGGTTCTGTGGTGGCTAACTCAATCCCAGCTCTTGCTACAGCTTCTGTGTTTGCTTGTGTTTTTTGGACAGTATCTATGGAGTTTAGAGCTGTGAATGCATTGTGTCATGTAACATTTTGTTTTTCTGTTGGCAAACGCCAATTGGTTTCACATGGGAACACACCAGGTACACTTTCGTGTTTTCTGAGTAAAAAGCTGCAGAAACCAGGTTAAAAATGATATTTGTTTTTGTAAACAAGACATTGAATCCACTTTCCCAAGAATAAGACTTTGGTTTTTCTCCAAAACAAGGTTGACTCTGCTTTTCTGGGTGCTTTGCACACCAATTCCACACCAGTTTGTCCAGATATGTCTGGATGAAACCAGAAATATCCGGTTCTGTGGTGGCGAACTCAATCCCAGCTCTTGCTACAGCTTCTGTGTTTGCTTGTGTTTTTTTGACAGTATCTACGGACTTTAGAGTTGTGAATGTATTGTAGCATGTAACATTATGTTTTTCTGTTGGCAAACGCTAATTGGTTTCACATGGAGACACAACAGGTACACTTTCATGTTTTCTGTGTAAAAAGCTGCAGAAACCAGGTTAAAAATGATGTTTGTGTTTGTAAACATGACATTGAATCCACTTGCCCCAAAAAACTGACTTTGCTTTTCTCCAAAACCAGGTTGACTCTGCTTTTCTGGTTGCTTTTCACACCAATTCCACTCCAGTTTGTCTTGAAAAGTCTGGATGAAACCAGAAAAATCCGGTTCTGTGGTGGCTAACTCAATCCCAGCTCTTGCTACAGCTTCTGTGTTTGCTTGTGTTTTTTGGACAGTATCTATGGAGTTTCGAGTTGTAAATGCATTGTAACATGTAACATTTCGTTTTTCTGTTGGCAAACGCCAATTGGTTTCACATGGAAACACACCAGGTATACTTTTGTGGTTTCTGATAAAAAGCTGCAGAAACCAGGTTAAAAATGATATTTCTGTTTGTAAACAAGACATTGAATCCACTTTCCCAAGAATAAGACTTTGGTTTTTCTCCAAAACAAGGTTGACTCTGCTTTTCTGGGTGCTTTGCACACCAATTCCACACCAGTTTGTCCAGATATGTCTGGATGAAACCAGAAATATCCGGTTCTGTGGTGGCTAACTGAATCCCAGCTGTTGCTACAGCTTCTGTGTTTGCTTGTGTTTTCTTGAGAGTATCTATGGACTTTAGAGTTGTTAACGCATTGTAGAATGTAACACTTTTTTTTCTGTTGGGAATCGCTAATTGGTTTCACATGGAGACACAACAGGTACACTTTCGTGTTTTCTGAGTAAAATCTGCAGAAACCAGGTTAAAAATGATATTTCTGTTTTTAAACATGACATTGAATCCACTTGCGCTAGAAAAAGACTTTGCTTTTCTCCAAAAGCAGGTTGACTCTGCTTTTCTGGGTGCTTTGCACACCAATTCCACACCAGTTTGTCCAGATAGGGCTGGATGAAACCAGAAATATCCGGCTCAGTGGTGGCTAACTCAATTCCAGCTCTTGCTACAGCTTCTGTTTTTCCTTGTGTTTTCTCGATAGTCTCTTTGGACTTCAGAGATGAATGAATTGTAGCATGGAACATTTTAGATTTTGTTTATCAAACGCTAATTGGTTTCACATGGAGACACAACAGGTACACATTCGTGTTTTCTTAGTGAAAAGCTGCAGAAACCAGCTTAAAAATGATGTTTGTGTTTGTAAACATGACATTGAATCCACTTGCTCCAAAAAACTGACTTTGCTTTTCTCAAATTCAGGTTGACTCTGCTTTTCTGGGTGCTTTTCACACCAATTCCACTCCAGTTTGTCTTGAAAGTCTGGATGAAACCAGAAAAATCCGGTTCTGTGGTGGCTAACTCAATCCCAGCTCTTGCTACAGCTTCTGTGTTTGCTTGTGTTTTTTGGACAGTATCTATGGAGTTTCGAGTTGTAAATGCATTGTAACATGTAACATTTCGTTTTTCTGTTGGCAAACGCCAATTGGTTTCACATGGAGACACACCAGGTACACTTTCGTGTTTTCTGAGTAAAAAGCTGCAGAAACCAGGTTAAAAATGATATTTCTGTTTGTAAACATGACATTGAATCCACTTGCCCACAAAAAAGACTTTGCTTTTCTCCAAAACCAGGTTGACTCTTCTTTTCTGGGTGCTTTGCACACCAATTCACCCCAGTGTGTCCAGATAGGTCTGTGTGAAACCAGAAATATCTGGTTCTGTGGTGGCTAACTCAATCCCAGCTCTTGCTACAGCTTCTGTGTTTGCTTGTGTTTTTTGGACAGTATCTATGGAGTTTAGAGCTGTGAATGCATTGTAGCATGTAACATTTTGTTTTTCTGTTGGCAAATGCCAATTGGTTTCACATGGAGACACACCAGGTACACTTTCGTGTTTTCTGAGTAAAAAGCTGCAGAAACCAGGTTAAAAATGATATTTCTGTTTGTAAACATGACATTGAATCCACTTGCCCACAAAAAAGACTTTGCTTTTCTCCAAAACCAGGTTGACTCTGCTTTTCTGGGTGCTTTGCACACCAATTCCACACCAGTTTGTCCCGAAAGGTCTGGATGAAACCAGAAATATCCGGTTCTGTGGTGGCTAACTCAATCCCAGCTCTTGCTACAGCTTCTGGGTTTGCTTGTGTTTTGTCGATAGCATCTACAGAATTTAGAGTTGTGAATGCATTGTAGCATGTAACATTTTGGTTTTCTGTTGGCATACGCTAATTAGTTTCACATGGAGACACAACAGGTACACTTTCGTGTTTTCTGAGTAAAAAGTTGCAGAAACCAGGTTAAAAATGATATTTGTGTTTGTAAACATGACATTGAATCCACTTGCCCAAGAAAAAGACTTTGCTTTTCTCCAAAACCAGGTTGACTCTGCTTTTCTGGGTGCTTTGCACACACTCCACACGAGTTTGTCCTGGTAGGGCTGTATGAAACCAGAAATATCCGGTTCTATGATGGCTAAGTCAATCCCAGCTCATGCCACAGCTTATGGGTTTGCTTGTGTTTTGTCGGTAGTATCTACGGACTTTAGAGTTGTGAATGCATTGTAGCATGTGACATTATGGTTTTCTGTTGGCATACGCTAATTAGTTTCCCATGGAGACACACAGGTACACTTTCTTGTTTTCGGAATGAAAAGCTGCAGAATCCATGTTAAAAATGATATTTGTTTTTGTAAACATGACATTGAATCCACTTTCCCAAGGAAAAGGCTTTGCTTTTCTAAAAACAGGTTGACTCTGCTTTCCTGGGTGTTTGCATACCAATTCCACACCAGTTTGTCCAGATAGGGCTGGATGAAACGAGAAATATCCGGTTCTGTGTTGGCTAGCTCTATCCCAGCTCTTGCTACAGCTTCTGGGTTTGCTTGTGTTTTCTCGATAGTATCTATGGACTTTAGAGTTGTGAGTGCATTGTAGCATGTAACATTTTGTTTTTCTGTTGGGAATCGCTAAATGGTTTCACATGGAGACACATCAGGTGCACTTTAGTGTTTTCTGAGTAAAAAGCTGCAGAAACAAGGTTTAAAATGATATTTGTGTTTGTAAACATGACATTGAATCCACTTGCCCACAAAAAAGACTTTGCTTTTCTCCAAAACCAGGTTGACTCTGCTTTTCTGGGTGCTTTGCACACCAATTCCACACCAGTTTGTCCCGAAAGGTCTGGATGAAACCAGAAATATCCGGTTCTGTGGTGGCTAAGTCAATCCCAGCTCTGGCTACAGCTTCTGTGTTTGCTTGTGTTTTCTCGATAGTATCTACGGACTTTAGAGTTGTGAATGCATTGTAGAATGTAACATTTTGTTTTTCTGTTGGCATACGCTAATTAGTTTCCCATGGAGACACACAGATACACTTTCGTGTTTTCTGAGTGAAAAGCTGCAGAAACCAGGTTAAAAATGTTATTTGTGTTTGTAAACATGATATTGAATCCACTTGCCCAAAAAAGACTTTGCTTTTCCCCAAAACTAGGTTGACTCTGCTTGTCTGGGTGCTTTGCACACCAATTCCTCAAGAATTTGTCCAGATAGCGCTGGATGAAACCAGAAATACCCGGTTCTATGGTGGCTAACTCAATCCCAGCACTGCGACAGCTTCTGTGTTTGCTTGTGTTTTCTCGATAGTATCTATGGACTTTAGAGTTGTGAATGCATTGTAGCATGAAACATTTTAGATTTTGATTGCCAAATGCTAATTGGTTTCACATGGAGACACAACAGGTACACTTTTGTGTTTTCGTAGTGAAAAGCTGCAGAAACCTGGTTAAAAATGATATTTGTGTTTGTAAACATGACATTGAATCCACTTGCCCAAGAAAAAGACTTTGGTTTTCTACAAAACCAGTTTGACTCGGCTTTTCTTGGTGTTTTGCACACCAATTCCACACCAGTTTGTCCAGATCGGCCTGGATGAAACCAGAAATATCCGGTTCTGTGGTGGATAACTCAATCCCAGCTCTTGCTACAGCTTCTGTGTTTGCTTGTGTTTTTTGGACAGTATCTATGGAGTTTTGAGTTGTAAATGCATTGTAACATGTAACATTTGATTTTTCTGTTGGCAAACACCAATTGGTTTCACATGGAAACACACCAGGTATACTTTTGTGGTTTCTGATAAAAAGCTGCAGAAACCAGGTTAAAAATGATATTTGTGTTTGTAAACAAGGCATTGAATCCACTTTCCCAAGAATAAGACTTTGCTTTTCTCCAAAACAAGGTTGACTCTGCTTTTCTGGGTGCTTTGCACACCAATTCACGCCAGTGTGTCCAGATAGGTCTGTGTGAAACCAGAAATATCTGGTTCTGTGGTGGCTAACTCAATCCCAGCTCTTGCTACAGCTTCTGTGTTTGCTTGTGTTTTTTGGACAGTATCTATGGAGTTTAGAGCTGTGAATGCATTGTAGCATGTAACATTTTGTTTTTCTGTTGGCAAACGCCAATTGGTTTCACATGGAGACACACCAGGTACACTTTCGTGTTTTCTGAGTAAAAAGCTGCAGAAACCAGGTTAAAAATGATATTTCTGTTTGTAAACATGACATTGAATCCACTTGCCCACAAAAAAGACTTTGCTTTTCTCCAAAACCAGGTTGACTCTGCTTTTCTGGGTGCTTTGCACACCAATTCCACACCAGTTTGTCCCGAAAGGTCTGGATGAAACCAGAAATATCCGTTTCTGTGGTGGCTAACTCAATCCCAGCTCTTGCTACAGCTTCTGCGTTTGCTTGTGTTTTGTCGATAGCATCTACAGAATTTAGAGTTGTGAATGCATTGTAGCATGTAACATTTTGGTTTTCTGTTGGCATACGCTAATTAGTTTCACATGGAGACACAACAGGTACACTTTCGTGTTTTCTGAGTAAAAAGTTGCAGAAACCAGGTTAAAAATGATATTTGTGTTTGTAAACATGACATTGAATCCACTTGCCCAAGAAAAAGACTTTGCTTTTCTCCAAAACCAGGTTGACTCTGCTTTTCTGGGTGCTTTGCACACACTCCACACGAGTTTGTCCTGGTAGGGCTGTATGAAACCAGAAATATCCGGTTCTATGATGGCTAAGTCAATCCCAGCTCATGCCACAGCTTATGGGTTTGCTTGTGTTTTGTCGGTAGTATCTACGGACTTTAGAGTTGTGAATGCATTGTAGCATGTGACATTATGGTTTTCTGTTGGCATACGCTAATTAGTTTCCCATGGAGACACACAGGTACACTTTCTTGTTTTCGGAATGAAAAGCTGCAGAATCCATGTTAAAAATGATATTTGTTTTTGTAAACATGACATTGAATCCACTTTCCCAAGGAAAAGGCTTTGCTTTTCTAAAAACAGGTTGACTCTGCTTTCCTGGGTGTTTGCATACCAATTCCACACCAGTTTGTCCAGATAGGGCTGGATGAAACGAGAAATATCCGGTTCTGTGTTGGCTAGCTCTATCCCAGCTCTTGCTACAGCTTCTGTGTTTGCTTGTGTTTCGTCGATAGTATCTATGGACTTTAGAGTTGTGAGTGCATTGTAGCATGTAACATTTTGTTTTTCTGTTGGGAATCGCTAAATGGTTTCACATGGAGACACATCAGGTGCACTTTAGTGTTTTCTGAGTAAAAAGCTGCAGAAACAAGGTTTAAAATGATATTTGTGTTTGTAAACATGACATTGAATCCACTTGCCCACAAAAAAGACTTTGCTTTTCTCCAAAACCAGGTTGACTCTGCTTTTCTGGGTGCTTTGCACACCAATTCCACACCAGTTTGTCCCGAAAGGTCTGGATGAAACCAGAAATATCCGGTTCTGTGGTGGCTAAGTCAATCCCAGCTCTGGCTACAGCTTCTGTGTTTGCTTGTGTTTTCTCGATAGTATCTACGGACTTTAGAGTTGTGAATGCATTGTAGAATGTAACATTTTGTTTTTCTGTTGGCATACGCTAATTAGTTTCCCATGGAGACACACAGATACACTTTCGTGTTTTCTGAGTGAAAAGCTGCAGAAACCAGGTTAAAAATGTTATTTGTGTTTGTAAACATGATATTGAATCCACTTGCCCAAAAAAGACTTTGCTTTTCCCCAAAACTAGGTTGACTCTGCTTGTCTGGGTGCTTTGCACACCAATTCCTCAAGAATTTGTCCAGATAGCGCTGGATGAAACCAGAAATATCCGGTTCTATGGTGGCTACTCAATCCCAGCACTGCAACAGCTTCTGTGTTTGCTTGTGTTTTCTCGATAGTATCTATGGACTTTAGAGTTGTGAATGCATTGTAGCATGAAACATTTTAGATTTTGATTGCCAAATGCTAATTGGTTTCACATGGAGACACAACAGGTACACTTTTGTGTTTTCGTAGTGAAAAGCTGCAGAAACCTGGTTAAAAATGATATTTGTGTTTGTAAACATGACATTGAATCCACTTGCCCAAGAAAAAGACTTTGGTTTTCTACAAAACCAGGTTGACTCGGCTTTTCTTGGTGTTTTGCACACCAATTCCACACCAGTTTGTCCAGATCGGCCTGGATGAAACCAGAAATATCCGGTTCTGTGGTGGCTAACTCAATCCCAGCTCTTGCTACAGCTTCTGTGTTTGCTTGTGTTTTTTGGACAGTATCTATGGAGTTTTGAGTTGTAAATGCATTGTAACATGTAACATTTGATTTTTCTGTTGGCAAACACCAATTGGTTTCACATGGAAACACACCAGGTATACTTGTGTGGTTTCTGATAAAAAGCTGCAGAAACCAGCTTAAAAATGATATTTGTGTTTGTAAACAAGACATTGAATCCACTTTCCCAAGAATAAGACTTTGCTTTTCTCCAAAACAAGGTTGACTCTGCTTTTCTGGGTGCTTTGCACACCAATTCACCCCAGTGTGTCCAGATAGGTCTGTGTGAAACCAGAAATATCTGGTTCTGTGGTGGCTAACTCAATCCCAGCTCTTGCTACAGCTTCTGTGTTTGCTTGTGTTTTTTGGACAGTATCTATGGAGTTTAGAGCTGTGAATGCATTGTGTCATGTAACATTTTGTTTTTCTGTTGGCAAACGCTAATTGGTTTCACATGGGGACACACCAGGTACACTTTCCTGTTTTCTGAGTAAAAAGCTGCCGAAACCAGGTTAAAAATGATATTTGTTTTTGTAAACAAGACATTGAATCCACTTTCCCAAGAATAAGACTTTGGTTTTTCTCCAAAACAAGGTTGACTCTGCTTTTCTGGGTGCTTTGCACACCAATTCCACACCAGTTTGTCCAGATATGTCTGGATGAAACCAGAAATATCCGGTTCTGTGGTGGCTAACTGAATCCCAGCTCTTGCTACAGCTTCTGTGTTTGCTTGTGTTTTCTCGAGAGTATCTATGGACTTTAGAGTTGTTAAAGCATTGTAGAATGTAACATTTTGTTTTTCTGTTGGGAATCGCTAATTGGTTTCACATGGAGACACAACAGGTACACTTTCGTGTTTTCTGAGTAAAATCTGCAGAAACCAGGTTAAAAATGATATTTCTGTTTTTAAACATGACATTGAATCCACTTGCGCTAGAAAAAGACTTTGCTTTTCTCCAAAAGCAGGTTGACTCTGCTTTTCTGGGTGCTTTGCACACCAGTTCCACAGCAGTTAGTCCAGATAGGGCTGGATGAAACCAGAAATATCCGGCTCAGTGGTGGCTACTCAATTCCAGCTCTTGCTACAGCTTCTGGGTTTGCTTGTGTTTTCTCGATAGTCTCTTTGGACTTCAGAGTTGTGAATGCATTGTAGCATGGAACATTTTAGATTTTGTTTATCAAATGCTAATTGGTTTCACATGGAGACACAACAGGTACACTTTCGTGTTTTCTGATTGAAAAGCTGCAGAAACAATGTTTCAAATGATATTTGTGTTTGTAAACATGATATTGAATCCACTTGCCAAAGAAAAAGACTTTGCTTTTCCAAAAAACCAGGTTGACTCTGCTTTTCTGGGTGCTTTGCACCCCAATTCCTCATGAATTTGTCCAGCTAGGTCTGGATGAAACCAGAAATATCCGATTCTGTGGTGGCTAACTCAATCCCAGCTCTGGCTACAGCTTCTGTGTTTGCTTGTGTTTTCTCGATAGTATCTATGGACTTTAGAGTTGTGAGTGCATTGTGGCATGTACCATTTTGTTTTCCTGTTGGGAATCATTAATTGGTTTCACATGGAGACACACCAGGTACACTTTTGTGTTTTTTGAGTAAACGTTGCAGAAACCAGGTTAAAAATAATATTTATGTTTGTAACAATGACATTGAATCCACTTGCCCAAGAAAAAGACTTTGCTTTTCTCCAAAACAAGGTTGACTCTGCTTTTCTGGGTGCTTTGCACACCAATTCCACACCGTTTGTCCAGAGAGGGCTAGAAGCAACCAGAAATATCCGGTCTGTGGTGGCTAAGCCAATCCCAGCTCTTGCTACAGCTTCTGGGTTTGCTTGTGTTTTCTCGATAGTATCTATGGACTTTAGAGTTGTGAATGCATTGTAGCATGTAACATTTTGGTTTTGTGTTGGGAAACGCTAATTGGTTACACATGGAGACACAACAGGTACACTTTCGTGTTTTCTGAGTAAAAAGCTTCAGAAACCAGGTTACAAATGATATTTGTGTTTGTAAACATGACATTGAATCCACTTGCCCAAGAAAAAGACTTTGCTTTTCTCCAAAACCAGGTTGACTCTGCTTTTCTGGGTGTTTTGCACACGAATTATATACGAGTTTGTCCTGATAGGGCTGGATGAAACCAGAAATATGCGGTTCTGTGGTGGCTAACTCAATCCCAGCTCTTGCTACAGCTTCTGTGTTTGGTTATGTTTTCTGGATAGTATCTACGGACTTCAGAGTTGTGAATGCATTGTAGCATGTAACATTTTGTTTTTCTGTTGGGAAACGCTAATTGGTTTCACATGGAGTCACACCAGGTACACTTTCTTGTTTTCTGAGTAAAAAGCTGCGGAAAACAGTTTAAAAAAATTTGTGTTTGTAAATTGATATTGAATCCACTTGCACAAGAAAAAGACTTAGCATTTCTCCAAAACCAGGTTGACTCTGCTTTTCTGGGTGTATTGCACACCAATTTCACACTTGTTTGTCCAGATAGGGCTGGAAGAAACCAGAAATACCTGGTGCTCTGGTGGCTAACTCCATCCCAGCTCTTGCTACAGCTTCTGTGTTTCCTTGTATTTTGTCGATAGTATCTATGGAATAGAGAGTTGTGATTGCATTGTAGCATGTAACATTTTGTTTTTCTGTTGGGAAATTCTAATTGGTTTCACATGGAGACACACCAGGTACACTTTCATGTTTTCTGAGTGATAAGCTTCAGAAACCAGGTTAAAAATGATATTTGTGTTTGTAAACATGATATTGAGTCCACTTGCCCAAGGAAAAGACTTTGCTTTTCCCCAAAACCAGGTTAACTCTTCTTTTCTGGGTGCTTTGCACACCAATTCCTCACAAAATTGTTCAGATAGGTCTAGATGAAACCAGAAATATCCGGTTCTGTGGTGGCTAACTCAATTCCAGCTCTTGCTACACTTCTGTGTTTGCTTTTGTTTTCTCGATAGTATCTATGGACTTTAGAGTTGTGAATGCATTGTAGCATGTAACATTTTGTTTTTCTGTTGTCATACCCTAATTGGTTTCACATGGAGACACAACAGGTACACTTTCGTGTTTTCTGAGTAAAAAGATGCAGAAACCAGGTTAAAAATGATATTTGTGTTTGTAAACATGACATTGAATCCACTTGCCCAAGAAAAAGACTTTGATTCTCTCCAAACCAGGTTGACTCTGCTTTTCTGGGTGGTTTGCACACCAATTCCACATCAGTTTGTGCAGATAGGGATGGATGAAACCAGAAATATCCGGTTCTGTGGTGGCTAACTCAATCCCAGCTCTTGCTACAGCTTCTGTGTTTGCTTTTGTTTTCTCGATAGTATCTCTGGACTTTAGAGTTGTGAATGCATTGTAGCATGTAACATTTTGTTTTTCTGTTGGCATACGCTAATTTTTTTCACATGGAGACACACCAGGTACATTTTCGTGTTTTCTGAGCAAAACATGCCGAAACCAGGTTAATAATGATGTTTGTTTTTGTAAACATTACATTGAATCCACTTGCCCCAAAAAACTGACTTTGCTTTTCTCCAAATAAGGGTTGACTCTGCTTTTCTCTGTGCTTTTCACACCAATTCCACAAGAGTTTGTCCAGATAAGACTGGAAGAAACCAGAAATATCCGGTTCTGTGGTGGCTAACTCAATCCCAGCTCTAGCTACAGCTTGTGTGTTTGCTTGTGTTTTCTCGAGAGTATCTATGGACTTTAGAGTTGTGAAGGATTGTAGCATGTAACATTTTGGTTTTCTGTTAGTATACGCCAATTAGTTTCACATGGAGACACAACAGGTACACTTTTGTGTATTCTGAGTAAAAAGCTGCAGAATCCAGGTGAAAAATGATATTGGTGTTTGTAAACATGACATTGAATCCACTTGCCCAAGAAAAAGACTTTGCTTTTCTCCAATTCCAGGTTGACTTTGCTTTTCTGGATGCATTGCACAACAATTCCACACCAGATTGTACAGATAGGGCTGGATGAAACCAGAAATATGCGGTTCTGTGGTGGCTAACTCAATCCCAGCTCTTGCTACAGCATCTGTGTTTGCTTATGTTTTCTCAATAGTATCTATGGACTTTAGAACTGTGAATGAATTGTAACATGTAACGTTTTGATTCTTGTTGGCAAACGCTAATTGGTTTCACATGGAGACACAACAGGTACACATTCGTGTTTTCTCAGTAAAAAGCTGTAGAAAGCAGTTAACAAATGATATTTGTGTTTGTAAACATGACATTGAATCCACTTGCCCAAGAAAAAATCTTTGCTTTTCTCCAAAACCAGGTAGACTCTGCTTTTCTCTGTGCTTTTCACACGAATTCCACACCAGTTTGTCTAGAAAAGTCTGGATGAAATCAGAAAAATCCGGTTCTGTGGTGGCTAACTCAATCCCAGCTCTTGCTACAGCTTCTGTGTTTGCTTGTGTTTTTTGGACAGTATCTATGGAATTTAGAGTTCTGAATGCATTGTAGCATGTAACATTTTGTTTTTCTGTTGGGATACCCAAATTGGTTTCAAATGAAGACACACCAGGTACACATTCTTGTTTTCTGAGTAAAAATCTGCGGAAACCAGTTTAAAAAAATTTGTGTTTGTAAATTGACATTGAATCCACTTGCACAAGAAAAAGACTTAGCATTTCTCCAAAACCAGGTTGACTCTGCTTTTCTTGGTGTATTGCACACCAATTTCACACTTGTTTGTCCAGATAGGGCTGGAAGAAACCAGAAATATCTGGTTCTGTGGTGGCTAACTCCATCCCAGCTCTTGCTAAAGCTTCTGTGTTTCCTTGTATTTTGTCGATAGTATCTACAGAATAGAGAGTTGTGAATGCATTGTAGCATGTAACATTTTGTTTTTCTGTTGGGAAATTCTAATTGGTTTCACATGGAGACACACCAGGTACACTTTCATGTTTTCTGAGTGATAAGCTGCAGAAACCAGGTTAAAAATGATATTTGTGTTTGTAAACATGATATTGAGTCCACTTGCCCAAGGAAAAGACTTTGCTTATCTCCAAAACCACGTTGACTCTGCTTTTCTGGGTGCTTTGCACACCAATTCCTCACGAATTTGTCCAGATAGGTCTGGATGAAACCAGAAATACCCGGTTCTGTGGTGGCTAACTCAATTTCAGCTCTTGCTACAGCTTTTGGGTTTGCTTGTGTTTTTTCGATAGTATCTATGGATTTTAGAGTTGTGAATGCATTGTAGAATGTAACATTTTGTTTTTCTGTTTGCAAACGCTAATTGGTTTCACATGGAGACACAACAGGTACACTTTCGTGTTTTCTGAGTAAAAAGATGCAGAAACCAGGTTATAAATGATATTTGTGTTTGTAAACATGACATTGAATCCACTTGCCCAAGAAAAAGACTTTGCTTTTCACCAAACCAGGTTGACTCTGCTTTTCTGGATGGTTTGCACACCAAGTCCACATCAGTTTGTGCAGATACGGATGGATGAAACCAGAAATATCCGGTTCTGTGGTGGCTAAATCAATCCCAGCTTTTGCTACAGCTTCTGTGTCTCCTTGTGTTTTGTCGATAGCATCTACCGACTTTAGAGTTGTGAATGCATTGTAGCATGTAACATTTTGTTTTTCTGTTGGCAAACCCAAATTGGTTTCACATGAAGACACATCAGGTACACTTTGGTGTTTTCTGAGTAAAAAGCTGCAGAGACCAGATTAAAATGATATTTGTGTTTGTAAACATGACATTGAATCCACTTGCCCAAGAAAAAGACTTTGCTTTTCTCCAAAACAGGTTGACTTTCCTTTTCTGGATGCTTTGCACAACAATTCCACACCAGTTTTTCCAGATAGGTCTGGATAAAATCATAAATATGCGGTTCTGTTGGGGCTAACTCAATCCCAGCTCTTGCTACAGCATCTGTGTTTGCTTATGTTTTCTCGATAGTATCTTTGGACTTCAGAGTTGTGAATGCATTGTAGAATGTAACATTTTGTTTTTATGTTTGCAAACGCTAATTGGTTTCACATGGAGACACAACAGGTACACTTTCGTGTTTTCGGAGTAAAAAGAAGAATCCATGTTAAAAATGACATTTGTGTTTGTAAGCTTGACATTTAATCCAGTTGCCCAAGAAAAAGACTTTGGTTTTCTCCAAAACCAGGTTGACTCTGCTTTTCTGGGTGCTTTCCACACCAATTCCAAACCAGTTGGTCCAGATAGGGCTGGATGAAACCAGAAAAAGCCGGTTCTGTGGTGGCTAACTCAATCCCAGCTCTTGCTACAGCTTGTGTGTTTGCTTGTGTTTTCTCGATAGTATCTATGGACTTTAGAGTTGTGAATGCATTGTAGCATGTAACATTTTGTTTTTCTGTTGGCATACGCTAAATAGATTCACATGGAGCACAACAGGTACACTTTCGTGTTTTCTGAGAAAAAGTTGCAGGAACTAGTTTAAAAAAGATATGTGTGGTTTTAAACTTGATATTGAATTCACTTGCCCTTAGAAAAAGACTATGCTTTTCTCCAAAACCAGGGCGACGCTGATTTTCTGGGTGCTTTGTACACCAATTCCACACCGTTTGTCCAGAGAGGGCTAGAAGCAACCAGAAATATCCGGTTCTGTGTTGGCTAAGCCAATCCCAGCTCTTGCTACAGCCTCTGGGTTTGCTTGTGTTTTCTTGATTGTATCTACGGACTTTAGAGTTGTGAATGCATTGTAGCATGCAACATTTTGTTTTTCTGTTGGCAAACGCTAATTGGTTTCACATCTAGACAAAACAGGTACACATTCGTGTTTTCTGAGTAAAAAGCTGCAGAAACCAGGTTATAAATGATATTTGTGTTTGTAAACATGACATTGCATCCACTTGCCCAAGAAAAAGACTTTGCTTTTCTCCAAAACCACGTTGACTCTGCTTTTCTGGGTGTTTTGCACACGAATTATACACGAGTTTGTCCAGATAGGGCTGGATGAAACCAGATATGCGGTTCTGTGGTGGCTAACTCAATCCCAGCTCTTGCTACAGATTCTGTGTTTGCTTATGCTTTCTCAATAGTATCTATGGAATTCAGAGTTGTGAATGCATTGTAGCATGTAACATTTTGTTTTACTGTTGACATACGCTAATTGGTTTCATATGGAGTCACAGCAGGTACACTTTCATGTTTTCTGAGTGAAAAGCTGCAGAAAGCAGGTTAAAAATGATATTTGTGTTTGTAAACATGAGATTGAATCCACTTGCCCAAGAAAAAGACTTTGCTTTTCTCCAAAGCCAGGTTGACCCTGCTTTTCTGGGTGCTTTCCACACCAATTCCACACTTGTTTGTCCAGATAGAGCTGGAAGAAACAAGAAATATCTGGTTCTGTGGTGGCTAACTTCATCCCAGTTCTTGCTACAGCTTCTGTGTTTCCTTGTATTTTGTCGATAGTATCTACAGAATAGAGAGTTGTGAATGCATTGTAGCATGTAACATTTTGTTTTTCTGTTGGGAAATTCTAATTAGTTTCACATGGAGACACAACAGGTACACTTTCATGTTATCTGAGTGATAAGCTGCAGAAACCAGGTTAAAAATGATATTTGTGTTTGTAAACATGATATTGAGTCCACTTGCCCAAGGAAAAGACTTTGCTTTTCCCCAAAACCAGGTTGACTCTTCTTTTCTGGGTGCTTTGCACACCAATTCCTCACGAATCTGTCCAGATAGGTCTGGATGAAACCAGAAATACCCGGTTCTGTGGTGGCTATCTCAATCCCAGCTTTTGCTACACCTTCTGTGTTTGCTTGTGTTTTTTGGACAGTATCTATCGAGTTTAGAGTTGTGAAAGCATTGTAGCATGTAACATTTTGTTTTTCTGTTTGCAAGCACTAATTGGTTTCACATGAAGACACGCCAGGTACACTTTCATGTTTTCTGAAAAAAACTGGTGAAACCAGGTCAGAAATGATATTTGTGTTTGTAACAATGACATTGAATCCACTTGCCCAAGAAAAAGACTTTTCTTTTCTCCAAAACCAGGTTGACTCTGCATTTCTGGGTGCTTTGCACACCAATTCCACACCAGTTTGTCCAGATATGTCTGTATGAAACCAGAAATATCCGGTTCTGTGGTGGCTAACTCAATCCCAGCTCTTGCTACAGCTTCTGTGTTTGCTTGTGTTTTCTCGATAGTATCTATGGACTTTAGAGATGTAAATGCATTGTAGCATGTAACATTTTCTTTTTCTGTTGGGAAACGCTAATTGGTTTCACATGGAGACACACCAGGTACACTTTCGTGTTTTCTGAGTGAAAACCTGCAGAAACCAGGTCAAAAATGATATTTGTGTTTGTAAACATGACATTGAATCCACTTGCCCAAGAAAATGACTTGGCATTTCTCCAAAACCAGGTAGACTATGCTTTTCTGGGTGCTTTAGAGACCAATTCCACACCTGTTTGTCCAGAAAAGTGTAGATGAAACCAGAAATATCCGGTTCTGTGTTGGATTACTCAATCCCAGCTCTTGCTACAGCTTCTGTGTTTGCCTGTGTTTTCTGCATAGTATCTATAGAGTTTAGAGTTGTGAATGCATTGTAGCATGTAACATTTTGTTTTTCTGTTGGGAAACCCAAATTGGTTTCAAATGAAGACACACCAGGTACACATTCTTGTTTTCTGAGTAAAAATCTGCGGAAACCAGTTTAAAATAATTTGTGTTTGTAAATTGACATTGAATCCACTTGCACAAGAAAAAGACTTAGCATTTCTCCAAAACCAGGTTGACTCTGCTTTTCTTGGTGTATTGCACACCAATTTCACACTTGTTTGTCCAGATAGGGCTGGAAGAAACCAGAAATATCTGGTTCTGTGGTGGCTAACTCCATCCCAGCTCTTGCTAAAGCTTCTGTGTTTCCTTGTATTTTGTCGATAGTATCTACAGAATAGAGAGTTGTGAATGCATTGTAGCATGTAACATTTTGTTTTTCTGTTGGGAAATTCTAATTGGTTTCACATGGAGACACACCAGGTACACTTTCATGTTTTCTGAGTGATAAGCTGCAGAAACCAGGTTAAAAATGATATTTGTGTTTGTAAACATGATATTAAGTCCACTTGCCCAAGGAAAAGACTTTGCTTATCTCCAAAACCACGTTGACTCTGCTTTTCTGGGTGCTTTGCACACCAATTCCTCACGAATTTGTCCAGATAGGTCTGGATGAAACCAGAAATACCCGGTTCTGTGGTGGCTAACTCAATTTCAGCTCTTGCTACAGCTTTTGGGTTTGCTTGTGTTTTTTCGATAGTATCTATGGATTTTAGAGTTGTGAATGCATTGTAGAATGTAACATTTTGTTTTTCTGTTTGCAAACGCTAATTGGTTTCACATGGAGACACAACAGGTACACTTTCGTGTTTTCTGAGTAAAAAGATGCAGAAACCAGGTTATAAATGATATTTGTGTTTGTAAACATGACATTGAATCCACTTGCCCAAGAAAAAGACTTTGCTTTTCTCCAAACCAGGTTGACTCTGCTTTTCTGAATGGTTTGCACACCAAGTCCACATCAGTTTGTGCAGATAGGGATGGATGAAACCAGAAATATCCGGTTCTGTGGTGGCTAAATCAATCCCAGCTTTTGCTACAGCTTCTGTGTTTCCTTGTGTTTTGTCGATAGCATCTACCGACTTTAGAGTTGTGAATGCATTGTAGCATGTAACATTTAGTTTTTCTGTTGGCAAACCCAAATTGGTTTCACATGAAGACACATCAGGTACACTTTGGTGTTTTCTGAGTAAAAAGCTGCAGAGACCAGATTAAAATGATATTTGTGTTTGTAAACATGACATTGAATCCACTTGCCCAAGAAAAAGACTTTGCTTTTCTCCAAAACAGGTTGACTTTCCTTTTCTGGATGCTTTGCACAACAATTCCACACCAGTTTTTCCAGATAGGTCTGGATAAAATCATAAATATGCGGTTCTGTTGGGGCTAACTCAATCCCAGCTCTTGCTACAGCTTCTGTGTTTGCTTATGTTTTCTCGATAGTATCTTTGGACTTCAGAGTTGTGAATGCATTGTAGAATGTAACATTTTGTTTTTCTGTTTGCAAACGCTAGTTGGTTTCACATGGAGACACAACAGGTACACTTTCGTGTTTTCGGAGTAAAAAGAAGAATCCATGTTAAAAATGACATTTGTGTTTGTAAGCTTGACATTTAATCCAGTTGCCCAAGAAAAAGACTTTGGTTTTCTCCAAAACCAGGTTGACTCTGCTTTTCTGGGTGCTTTCCACACCAATTCCAAACCAGTTGGTCCAGATAGGGCTGGATGAAACCAG
Organism: Sylvilagus floridanus; assembly: GCA_949820135.1. Taxonomy (NCBI): domain Eukaryota; kingdom Metazoa; phylum Chordata; class Mammalia; order Lagomorpha; family Leporidae; genus Sylvilagus; species Sylvilagus floridanus. The sequence continues at coordinate 27,376,672 of OX463232.1, forward strand.
AAAAAGCCGGTTCTGTGGTGGCTAACTCAATCCCAGCTCTTGCTACAGCTTGTGTGTTTGCTTGTGTTTTCTCGATAGTATCTATGGACTTTAGAGTTGTGAATGCATTGTAGCATGTAACATTTTGTTTTTCTGTTGGCATACGCTAAATAGATTCACATGGAGCACAACAGGTACACTTTCGTGTTTTCTGAGAAAAAGTTGCAGGAACTAGTTTAAAAAAGATATGTGTGGTTTTAAACTTGATATTGAATTCACTTGCCCTTAGAAAAAGACTATGCTTTTCTCCAAAACCAGGTTGACTCTGATATTCTGGGTGCTTTGTACACCAATTCCACACCGTTTGTCCAGAGAGGGCTAGAAGCAACCAGAAATATCCGGTTCTGTGGTGGCTAAGCCAATCCCAGCTCTTGCTACAGCCTCTGGGTTTGCTTGTGTTTTCTCGATTGTATCTACGGACTTTAGAGTTGTGAATGCATTGTAGCATGCAACATTTTGTTTTTCTGTTGGCAAACGCTAATTGGTTTCACATCTAGACAAAACAGGTACACATTCGTGTTTTCTGAGTAAAAAGCTGCAGAAACCAGGTTATAAATGATATTTGTGTTTGTAAACATGACATTGCATCCACTTGCCCAAGAAAAAGACTTTGCTTTTCTCCAAAACCACGTTGACTCTGCTTTTCTGGGTGTTTTGCACACGAATTATACACGAGTTTGTCCAGATAGGGCTGGATGAAACCAGAAATATGCGGTTCTGTGGTGGCTAACTCAATCCCAGCTCTTGCTACAGATTCTGTGTTTGCTTATGCTTTCTCAATAGTATCTATGGAATTCAGAGTTGTGAATGCATTGTAGCATGTAATATTTTGTTTTACTGTTGACATACGCTAATTGGTTTCATATGGAGTCACAGCAGGTACACTTTCATGTTTTCTGAGTGAAAAGCTGCAGAAAGCAGGTTAAAAATGATATTTGTGTTTGTAAACATGAGATTGAATCCACTTGCCCAAGAAAAAGACTTTGCTTTTCTCCAAAGCCAGGTTGACCCTGCTTTTCTGGGTGCTTTCCACACCAATTCCACACTTGTTTGTCCAGATAGAGCTGGAAGAAACAAGAAATATCTGGTTCTGTGGTGGCTAACTTCATCCCAGTTCTTGCTACAGCTTCTGTGTTTCCTTGTATTTTGTCGATAGTATCTACGGAATAGAGAGTTGTGAATGCATTGTAGCATGTAACATTTTGTTTTTCTGTTGGGAAATTCTAATTAGTTTCACATGGAGACACAACAGGTACACTTTCATGTTATCTGAGTGATAAGCTGCAGAAACCAGGTTAAAAATGATATTTGTGTTTGTAAACATGATATTGAGTCCACTTGCCCAAGGAAAAGACTTTGCTTTTCCCCAAAACCAGGTTGACTCTTCTTTTCTGGGTGCTTTGCACACCAATTCCTCACGAATCTGTCCAGATAGGTCTGGATGAAACCAGAAATACCCGGTTCTGTGGTGGCTATCTCAATCCCAGCTTTTGCTACACCTTCTGTGTTTGCTTGTGTTTTTTGGACAGTATCTATCGAGTTTAGAGTTGTGAAAGCATTGTAGCATGTAACATTTTGTTTTTCTGTTTGCAAGCACTAATTGGTTTCACATGAAGACACGCCAGGTACACTTTCATGTTTTCTGAAAAAAACTGGAGAAACCAGGTCAGAAATGATATTTGTGTTTGTAACAATGACATTGAATCCACTTGCCCAAGAAAAAGACTTTTCTTTTCTCCAAAACCAGGTTGACTCTGCATTTCTGGGTGCTTTGCACACCAATTCCACACCAGTTTGTCCAGATATGTCTGTATGAAACCAGAAATATCCGGTTCTGTGGTGGCTAACTCAATCCCAGCTCTTGCTACAGCTTCTGTGTTTGCTTGTGTTTTCTCGATAGTATCTATGGACTTTAGAGATGTAAATGCATTGTAGCATGTAACATTTTCTTTTTCTGTTGGGAAACGCTAATTGGTTTCACATGGAGACACACCAGGTACACTTTCGTGTTTTCTGAGTGAAAACCTGCAGAAACCAGGTCAAAAATGATATTTGTGTTTGTAAACATGACATTGAATCCACTTGCCCAAGAAAAAGACTTGGCATTTCTCCAAAACCAGGTTGACTCTGCTTTTCTGGGTGCTTTAGAGACCAATTCCACACCTGTTTGTCCAGAAAAGTGTAGATGAAACCAGAAATATCCGGTTCTGTGTTGGCTTACTCAATCCCAGCTCTTGCTACAGCTTCTGTGTTTGCCTGTGTTTTCTGCATAGTATCTATGGAGTTTAGAGTTGTGAATGCATTGTAGCATGTAACATTTTGTTTTTCTGTTGGCATAAGGGAATTTGTTTCACATGGATCCACAACAGGTAGACTTTCGTATTTTCTGAGTAAAAATCTGCAGAAACCGGGATAAAAATGATATTGGTGTTTGTAAACTTGACATTGAATCCACTTGCCCAAGAGAAAGACTTTGCTTTTCTGCAAAACCAGGTTGACTCTGCTTTTCTTGGTGCTTTGTACACCAGTTCCACACGAGTTTGTCCAGATAGCGCTGGATGAAACCAGAAATATCCTGTTCTGTTTTGGCTAACTCAATCCCAGCTCTTGCAACAGCTTCTGTGTTTGCTTGTGTTTTCTCAATAGTATTTATGGACTTTAGAATTGTGAATGCATTGTAGCATGTAACATTTTGTTTGTCTGTTGGCATGAGGGAATTGGTTTCACATGGAGAGACAACAGGTACACTTTCGTGTTTTCTGAGTGAAAAGCTGCAGAAACCAGGTAAAAATGATACCTGTGTTTGTAAACACGATATTGAATCCACTTGCCCAAGAAAATGTGCTTTTCTCCAAACCCAGGTTGACTCTGCTGTTATGGGTGCTTTGCACACCAATTGCACATGAGTTTGTCGAGATAGGGCTGCATGAAACCAGAAATATCCAGTTCTGTGGTGGCTAACTCAATCCCAGCTCTTGGTACAGCTTCTGTGTTTGCCTGTGTTTTGTCGTTAGTATATATGGACATTAGAGTTTGAATGCATTGTAGCATGTATCGTTTTGTTTTTCTGTTGGCATACGCTAATTAGATTCATATGCAGACAGAACAGGTACACATTCGTGTTTTCTTAGTAAAACCTGCAGAAACCAGGTTAAAAATTATATTTGTGTTTGTTTTTTTTGCTTTTTATTTATTTTTATGTTTTTAATTTTTTATAATGCTTTTATTTAAAGAATATAAATTTTCAAAATACAGCTTATAGATTACAATGGCTTCCCCCCCATAACTTCCCCCCTACCCGCAACCCTCCCCTTTCCCACTCCCTCTCCCCTTGCTTCACATCAAGATTCATTTTCAATTCTCTTTATATACAGAATTCAGTTTACTATATATAAAGTAAAGATTTCAACAGTTTGCCCTCACATAGCAACACAAAGTGAAAAATACTATTGGAGTACTAGTTATAGTATTAATTCACAATGTATAGCACATTAAGGACAGAGATCCTACATGATATATTTTTTTTAAAAAATTGATTAATTTTCTAGGCAATTTCCAATTTAACACCAATATTTTTTTCATTTTTAATTATCTATATACGGAAGATAGATTCAGTATATACTAAGTAAAGATTTCATCAGTTTGCACCCACACAGAAACACAAAGTGTAAAATACTGTTTCAGTGCTAGTTATAGCATTACTTCACATTGGACAACACATTAAGGACAGATCCCAAATGAGACGTAAGTACACAGTGACTCCTGAAGTTGATTTAACAATTTGACACTCTTGTTTATGGCATCAGTAATCTCCCTAGGCTCTAGTCATGAGTTGCCAAGGCTATGGAAGCCTTTAGAGTTCACTGACTTCAATCTTATTCCGACAGGGTCATAGTCAAAGTGGAGGTTCTCTCCTCCCTTCAGAGAAAGGTACCTCCTTCTTTGATGGCCCCATTCGTTCCACTGGGACATCACTCACAGAGATCTTTCATTTAGGTCGTCTTTCTTTTCCAGAGTGTCTTGGCTTTCCATGCCTAGAATATTCTCATGGGCTCTTGAGCCAGATCTGAATGCCTTAAGGGCTGATTCTGAGGCCAGAGTGCTATTTAGGACATCTGCCATTCTATGAGTCTGCTGTGTATCTCGCTTCCCATGTTGGATCATTCTCTCCCTTTTTGATTCTATCAGTTAGTATTAGCAGACACTAGTCTTGTTTGTGTGATCCCTTTGACTCTTAGACCTATCAGTGTGATCAATTGTGAACTGAAATTGATCACTTGGACTAGTGAGATGGCCTTGGTACATGCCACCTTGATGGGATTGTATTGGAATTCCCTGGCACAATTCTAACTGCATCATTTGGGGCAGTTCCGATTGAGCATGTCCCAAATTGTACATCTCCTCCCTCTCTTATTCCCACTCTTATATTTCACAGGGATCACTTTTCAGTTAAAATTTAAACACCTAAGAATAATTGTTTGTTAATTACAGAGTTCAACCAATAGTACTAGAATAAAAAAATTACTAAAATGGATAAAGTATTACATTATACAACAATAGTCAGCACAAGAGCTGATCAAGTTACTGTTTCTCATAGTGTCCATTTCACTTCAATAGGTTTCACCTTTGGTGCTCAATTAGTTGTCACCGATCGGGAGAACATATGATATGTGTCCCTTTGGGACTGGCTTAATTCACTCAGAATGATGTTTTCCAGATTCCTCCATCTTGTTGCAAATGACCGGATTTCATTGTTTTTGACTGCTGTATAGTATTCTATAGAGTACATGTCCCATAATTTCTTTATCCAAATGTATGCTTTGAATTCCCTGTGATCTTTTGCTGTGAGGTTCCCTTCGTTTACCTTCTTTCATGTTGATGGCCGTGTTTCTGTGTTTCTGTGTGTAACACATCTTTAAGTATCTTTTGCAGGGCTGGACGAGTGGCAACAAATTCTTTCAATTTTTGTTTGTTATGAAAGGTCCTTATTTCACCTTCATTCACAAATGAGAGCTTGGCAGGATATAATATTCTGGGCTGGCAGTTTTTCTCTCTAAGTACCTGGGCTATATCTCGCCATTCCCTTCTAGCTTGTAGGGTTTCTGGTGAGAAGTCTGCTGTGAGTCTAATTGGAGATCCTCTGAGTGTAATTTGACGTTTCTCTCTTGCGCATTTTAGGATCTTTTCTTTCTGTTTCACTGTGGTGAGTTTAATTACAACGTGTCGTGGTGAGGACCTCTTTTGGTCATATTTACTAGGGGTTCTATGTGCTTCCTGTACTAGGATGTCTCTGTCCTTCTCCAAAACTGGGAAATTTTCTGCTATTATCTCACTAAAAAGGCATTCTAATCCTTTCTCCCTCTCCATGCCTTCAGGAACTCCTAGAACTCGAATGTTGGGTTTTTTAATAGTATCCTGTAGATTCCCAACAATATATTTAGATTTCTAATTTCCTCTTCTTTTCTTTGGTTTGACTGTATAGTTTCCTGTGCTCTGTCTTCTAAGTCCGATATTCTCTCTTCTGCCTCACCCATTCTGTTTGTAAGGCTCTCTAATGTGTTTTTCATTTGATCTATTGAATTCTTCACTTCATTATGATTTCTCGTCACTATCACAGTTTCATGTTCTACTAGTTGTTTCATTTCAGCTTGATTTCTCCTTAATATTTCATTTTCACGAGAGAGATTTTCTACCTTGTCCATTAAGGATTTCTGTAGTTCAAGAATTTGTTTTTGAGTACTTCTTAGTGTTCTTATCAATTTTTTAGATCTACTTCTTGCATCTCTTCTATCTCATCATCTTTGTAATCTTGAATTGGGGTGTCTTTTTCATTTGGGGGTGTCATAGTGTCTTCCTTGTTCTTATTACCTCGGTTTTTGCGTTTGTTGTTTGGCATATTGGTTTCTTCACTGTGGTGTTTTTTTCTTGTTATACTATGACTCTAGATTAAGTGGACTGTCTGATTTTGATGGAGCCTTAGAGGCTTGAGATGGGTGTGGCCTGAGATCTCTGTTTGGTTCCTCCGGGTTGTGGGTGTGTCAAAGGAGACACTCCCAGGTTAGGCGTGGTAAATCTCTCTCTGTTACTTTTTTTTTTTTTGGTTCAAAAGGGAAGTAATTCCACTCAGTTGAATGGAATTGGGGGTGGTTAGCAGGCAAATGATATACCCACAGGAGCCAGAGATCGGAAGCTCTTTCCCAAGGACCACAGAGGGAATCTCTGCGGCCTTCAGTGTGGGTTCAAATTCTCCTGCAGTCTCACCACTGGGCTACCAAGGCTACCGAACTGTAGCGTCTCTGGAGAGTATTCACGTGGTGAATTCCATGAGTTCTCCTCCCAAACGTCTCTTTTTTCGCAGTCTCAGTTCATTAGCACCACACATTATTAGGTTCTAATCTCCTGTTATTTCACCCCCACGCCCAGAGTCAGGTTTTTCTGCTAGGCTCAGGGCCGGTGCAGACCTGAGGTCGCCCTGCTTATGACGTATGTCCAAAATGGCGCCTGCTCTTTGTCTTGCTCACCTTTGAGAGGTGGGCGGAGAGAGAAACTCGTGTCCGTATCGGTCACTTTTTTCTTTCTCTCTCTCTTCTAGTTAGCCTGGTGAACTTTTCCCCACAGGGTTTCAAGCCTTGTTCGTTCTAGTCTCCTCTTTCCGCTTCCCTGCTGGTGTTTCAGGCTATTGAGGATCGGCTCACCTGGCGTTCCAGCGCTGGTGCGTTGAGTCTGCCGCTGGTTTCCCGAACTGCGGGCTCCCACGCTCTCCTCAAAGGTCCAATGTGAATCACTAGTTCTGGAAGAGTTTCCTCTGCTGTTTCTTCCCCTACTGTTCCATGAACGGGCAGTATCTCCACTTTTATTAAACTGTCTCTCCACGGCCTATCGGTGTGCTGCCTTCCTATTCCGCCATCTTGCCCTAATCCCGATATTTGTGTTTGTAAACATGATATTGAATCCACTTGCCCAAGAAAAAGACTTTGCTTTTCTCCAAAACCAGATTGACACTTTTTCTGGGTGCTTTGCAGACAAATTCCACACCAGTTTGTCCAGATAAGGCTGTATGAAACCAGAAATATCCGGTTCTGTGGTGGCTTACTCAATCCCAGCTCTTGCTACAGTTTCTGTGTTTGCTTGTGTTATTTCGATAGTATATACGGACTTTAGAGTTGTGAATGCATTGTAGCACGTAACATTTTGTTTTATATTGGCATACACTGATTAGATTCACATGGAGAGACAACAGGTACACATTCGTGTTTTCTGAGTGAAAAGCTGCAGAAACCAGGTTAAAAATGATATTTGTGTTTGTAACATGATATTGAATCCACTTGCTCTAGAAAAAGATTTGCTTTTCTCCAAACCAGTTTGACTGTGCTTTCTGGGTGCTTTGCAGACCAATTCCTCACGAGTTTGTCCAGATAGAGCTGGATGAAACCAGCAATATCCTGTTCTGTGGTGGTTAACTCAATCCCAGCTCTTGCTACAGCTTCTGTGTTTCCTTGTGTTTTGTCGATAGCATCTACGGACTTTAGAGTTGTTAACGCATTGTAGCATGTAACATTTTGTTTTTCTGTTGGCATACACTAATTAGATTCACATGCAGACACAACAGGTACACATTCGTGTTTTCTGAGTAAAACCTGCAGAGAACAGGTTAAAAATGATAATTGTGTTTTTAAACATGACATTGAATCCACTTGCCCAAGAAAAGACTTTGCTATTCTCCAAAGCCAGGTTGACTCTGCTTTTCTGGGTGCTTTGCACACCAATTCCACACCAGTTTGTCCAGATAGCGCTGGATGAAACCAGAAATATCCGGTTCTTGGTGGTAACTCAATCCCAGCTCTTGCTACAGCTTCTGTGTTTGCTTGTGTTTTCTCGATAGTATCTATGGACTTCAGAGTTGTGAATGCATTGTAGCTTGAAACATTTTGTTTTTCTGCTGGCATATTCTAATTAGATTCACATGGAGACACAGAAGTTACACATTCGTGTTTTCAGATTGAAAAGCTTCAGAAACCAGGTTAAAAATGATATTTGTGTTTGTAACATGATATTGAATCCACTTGCTCTAGAAAAAGACTTTGCTTTTCTCAAAACCAGGTTGACTCTGCTTTTCTGGGTGTATTGCACACCAATTTCAACCAGTTTGTCCAGCTAGGTCTGGATGAAACCAGAAATATCCGGTTCTGTGGTGGCTAACTCAATCCCAGCTCTTGCTACAGCTTCCGTGTTTGCTTGTGTTTTCTCGATAGTATCTATTGACTTCAGAGTTGTGAATGCATTGTAGCATGTAACATTTTGTTTTTTGTTGGCATACCCTAATTGGTTTCACATGGAGACACAACAGGTACACTTTCGTGTTTTCTGAGTAAAAATCTGCAGAAACCATGTTAAAAATGATATTTGTGTTTGTAACATGATATTGAATCCATGTGTCCAAGAAACAGACTTTGCTTTTCTCCAAACCAGGTTGACTCTGCTTTTATGGGTGCTTTGCGCACCAATTCCACACCAGTTTGTCCAGATAGCGCTAGATGAAACCAGAAGTATCCGGTTCTCTGGTGGCTGACTCAATCCCAGCTCTTGTTACAGCCTCTGGGTTTGTTTGTGTTTTCTGGAAAGTATCTATGAACTTTAGAGTTATGAATGCATTGTAGCATGTAACATTTTGATTTTCTGTTGGCATACGCTAATTCATTTCACATGGAGACAAAGGAGATACACTTTCGTGTTTTCAGAGTATAAAGCTGCATAAACCAGGTTAAAAATGATATGTGTGTTTGTAAACTTGACATTGAATCCACTTGCCCAAGAAAAAAACTTTGCTTTTCCCAAAACCAGGTGGACTCTGCTTTTCTGGGTGCTTTGCACACCAATTCCACACCAGTTTTTCCAGATAGCACTAGATGAAACCAGAAATATCTGGTTCTTGGTGGTAAACTGAAACCCAAATCTTGCTACAACTTCTGTGTTTGCTAGTGTTTTCTCGAGAGTATCTATGGACTTCAGAGTTATGAATGCATTGTAGCATGAAACATTTTGTTTTTCTGCTGGCATACGCTAATTAAATTCACATGGAGACAAAACAGGTACACATTCGTGTTTTCTGATTGAAAAGTTGCAGAAACCAGGTTCAAAATGATATTTCTGTTTGTAACATGATATTGAATCCACTTGCAAAACGAAAAGACTTTGCTTTTCTCCAAAACCAGGTAAACTATTTTCTGGGTGCTTTGCAGACCAATTCCACACCAGTTTGTCCAGATAGGGCTGGATGAAACCAGCAATATCTGGTTTTGTGGTGGCTAACTCAATCCCAGCTCTTGCTACAGCTTCTGAGTTTGCTGCGTTTTCTCGATAGTATCTATGGACTTCAGAGTTGTGAATGCATTGTAGCATGTAACATTTTGTTTTTCAGTTGGTAAACGCTAATTGGTTTTACATGGTGACACAACAGGTACACATTAGTGTTTTCTGAGTGAAAAGCTGCAGAAACAATGTTTAAAATGATATTTGTGTTTGTAAACATGACATTGAATCCACTTGCCCAAGAAAAAGACTTTGCTTCTCTCCAAAACCAGGTTGACTCTGCTTTTCTGGGTGCTTTGCACACCAATTCCACACCAGTTTGTCCAGATAGCGCTAGATGAAACCAGAAATATCCGGTTCTGTGGTGGCTAAATCAATCCCAGGTCTTGCTACAACTTCTGTGTTTGCTTGTGTTTTGTCAATAGTATCTACGGACTTTAGAGTTGTGAAAGCATTATAGCATGTAACATTTTGTTTTTCTGTTGGCATACGCTAATTAGATTCACATGGAGACACAATAGGTACACTTTCGTTTTTTCTGAGTGAAAAGCTGCAGAAACCATGTTAAAAATGATATTTGTGTTTGTAAATTGACATTGAATCTAGTTGCCCAAGAAAAAGACTTTGCTTTTCTCCAAAACCAGGTTGACTCTGCTTTTATGGGTGCTTTGCACACCAATTCCACACCAGTTTTTTTCCAGATAGGTATGGATGAAACCAGAAATATCGGGTTCTGTGGTGGCTAACTCAATCCCAGCTCTTCTTTCCGCTTCTGTGTTTACTTGTGTTTTGTCGATAGTATCTAAGGACTTCAGAGTTGTGAATGCATTGTAGCATCTAACATTTTGTTTTTCAGTTGGCAAACGCTAGGTTTCACATGGAGACACACCAGGTACACTTTCGTGTATTCTGAGTAAAACCTGCAGAAACCAGGTAAAAAATGACATTTGCGTTTGTAAACTTGATATTGAATACAATTGCCAAGGAAAAAGACTTTGCTTTTCTCCAAAAGCAGGTTGACTCTGCTTTTCTGGCTGCTTTGTCACGAATTCCACACCAGTTTGTCCAGCTAGTTCTGGATGAAACCAGAAAAATCCAGTTCTGTGGTGGTGAACTCAATCCCAGCTCTTGCTACAGCTTCTGTGTTTGCTTGTCTTTTCTCGATAGTATCTGTGCATGTTAGAGTTGTGAATGCATTGTAGCATGTAACATTTTGTTTTCTGTTCGCAAAGGCTAATTGGTTTCACCTGGAGACACAACAGATACACATTGTGTTTTCTGAGTAAAAAGCTGAAGAAACCAGGTCAAAAATGATGTTTGTTTTTGTAAACATGACATTGAATCCACTTGTCCAAGAAAAAGACTTTACTTCTCTCCAAAACCAGGTTGACTCTGCTTTTCTGGGTGCTTTGCACACCAATTCCACACCAGTTTGTCCAGATAGCGCTAGATGAAAACAGAAATATGCGGTTCTGTGGTGGCTAAATCAATCCCAGCTCTTGCTACAGCTTCTGTGTTTGCTTGTGTTTTGTCGATAGTATCTATGGACTTTAGAGATATGAATGCATTATAGCATGTAACATTTTGTTTTTCTGCGGGCATACACTAATTAGATTCACATGCAGACACACCAGGTACACTTTCGTGTTTTCTGAGTGAAAACCTGTGGAAACCAGGTTAAAAATGATATTTGTGTTTGTAAATTGACATTGAATCCACTTTCCCAAAAAAAAGACTTTGCTTTTCCCAAAACCAGGTTGATTCTGCTTTTCTGGGTGCTTTGCACACCAATTCCACACCAGTTTTTCCAGATAGCACTAGATGAAACCAGAAATATCTGGTTCTTGGTGGTAAACTGAAACCCAACTCTTGCTACAACTTCTGTGTTTGCTTGTGTTTTGTCAATAGTATCTATGGACTTTAGAGTTGTGAATGCATTGTAGCATGTAGCATTTAGGTTCTCTGTTGGCAAACGCTAATGGTTTCAAATGAGACACAACAGGTACACATTCGTGTTTTCTGTGTAAAAAGCTGCAGAAACCAGGTTAAAAATGATATTTGTGTTGGTAAACATGAGATTGAATCCATGTTCCCAAGAATAAGACATTACTTTTCTCCAAAACTTGGTTGACTCTGCTTTTCTGGGTGCTTTGCACACCAACTCCACACCAGTTTGTTCAGTTAGGTTTGGATGAAAACAGAAATATCCGGTTCTGTGGTGGCTAAGTCAATCCCAGCTCTGGCTACAGCTTCTGTGTTTGCTTGTGTTTTGTCAATAGTATCTATGGACTTTAGAGTTGTGAATGCATTGTAGCCTGTAGCATTTAGGTTTTCTTTTGGCAAACGCTAATGGTTTCAAATGAGACACAACAGGTACACATTCGTGTTTTCTGAGTAAAAAGCTGCAGAAACCAGGTTGAAAATGATATTTGTGTTTGTAAACATGACATTGAATCCAGTTGCCAAAGAAAAAGTCTTTGCTTTTCTCCAAAACCAGGTTGACTCTGCTTTTCTGGGTGCTTTGCACACCAACTCCACACTAGTTTGTGCATCTAGGTTTGGATGAAACCAGAAATATCTGTTTCTGTGGTGGTTCAGTCAATCCCAGCTCTTGCTACAGCTTCTGAGTTTGCTGCGTTTTCTCGATAGTATCTATGGACTTCAGAGTTGTGAATGCATTGTAGCATGTAACATTTTGTTTTTCAGTTGGTAAACGCTAATTGGTTTTACATGGTGACACAACAGGTACACATTAGTGTTTTCTGAGTGAAAAGCTGCAGAAACAATGTTTAAAATGATATTTGTGTTTGTAAACATGACATTGAATCCACTTGCCCAAGAAAAAGACTTTGCTTCTCTCCAAAACCAGGTTGACTCTGCTTTTCTGGGTGCTTTGCACACCAATTCCACACCAGTTTGTCCAGATAGCGCTAGATGAAACCAGAAATATCCGGTTCTGTGGTGGCTAAATCAATCCCAGGTCTTGCTACAACTTCTGTGTTTGCTTGTGTTTTGTCAATAGTATCTACGGACTTTAGAGTTGTGAAAGCATTATAGCATGTAACATTTTGTTTTTCTGTTGGCATACGCTAATTAGATTCACATGGAGACACAATAGGTACACTTTCGTTTTTTCTGAGTGAAAAGCTGCAGAAACCATGTTAAAAATGATATTTGTGTTTGTAAATTGACATTGAATCTAGTTGCCCAAGAAAAAGACTTTGCTTTTCTCCAAAACCAGGTTGACTCTGCTTTTATGGGTGCTTTGCACACCAATTCCACACCAGTTTTTTTCCAGATAGGTATGGATGAAACCAGAAATATCGGGTTCTGTGGTGGCTAACTCAATCCCAGCTCTTCTTTCCGCTTCTGTGTTTACTTGTGTTTTGTCGATAGTATCTAAGGACTTCAGAGTTGTGAATGCATTGTAGCATCTAACATTTTGTTTTTCAGTTGGCAAACGCTAGGTTTCACATGGAGACACACCAGGTACACTTTCGTGTATTCTGAGTAAAACCTGCAGAAACCAGGTAAAAAATGACATTTGCGTTTGTAAACTTGATATTGAATACAATTGCCAAGGAAAAAGACTTTGCTTTTCTCCAAAAGCAGGTTGACTCTGCTTTTCTGGCTGCTTTGTCACGAATTCCACACCAGTTTGTCCAGCTAGTTCTGGATGAAACCAGAAAAATCCAGTTCTGTGGTGGTGAACTCAATCCCAGCTCTTGCTACAGCTTCTGTGTTTGCTTGTCTTTTCTCGATAGTATCTGTGCATGTTAGAGTTGTGAATGCATTGTAGCATGTAACATTTTGTTTTCTGTTCGCAAAGGCTAATTGGTTTCACCTGGAGACACAACAGATACACATTGTGTTTTCTGAGTAAAAAGCTGAAGAAACCAGGTCAAAAATGATGTTTGTTTTTGTAAACATGACATTGAATCCACTTGTCCAAGAAAAAGACTTTACTTCTCTCCAAAACCAGGTTGACTCTGCTTTTCTGGGTGCTTTGCACACCAATTCCACACCAGTTTGTCCAGATAGCGCTAGATGAAAACAGAAATATGCGGTTCTGTGGTGGCTAAATCAATCCCAGCTCTTGCTACAGCTTCTGTGTTTGCTTGTGTTTTGTCGATAGTATCTATGGACTTTAGAGATATGAATGCACTATAGCATGTAACATTTTGTTTTTCTGCGGGCATACACTAATTAGATTCACATGCAGACACACCAGGTACACTTTCGTGTTTTCTGAGTGAAAACCTGTGGAAACCAGGTTAAAAATGATATTTGTGTTTGTAAATTGACATTGAATCCACTTTCCCAAAAAAAAGACTTTGCTTTTCCCAAAACCAGGTTGATTCTGCTTTTCTGGGTGCTTTGCACACCAATTCCACACCAGTTTTTCCAGATAGCACTAGATGAAACCAGAAATATCTGGTTCTTGGTGGTAAACTGAAACCCAACTCTTGCTACAACTTCTGTGTTTGCTTGTGTTTTGTCAATAGTATCTATGGACTTTAGAGTTGTGAATGCATTGTAGCATGTAGCATTTAGGTTCTCTGTTGGCAAACGCTAATGGTTTCAAATGAGACACAACAGGTACACATTCGTGTTTTCTGTGTAAAAAGCTGCAGAAACCAGGTTAAAAATGATATTTGTGTTGGTAAACATGAGATTGAATCCATGTTCCCAAGAATAAGACATTACTTTTCTCCAAAACTTGGTTGACTCTGCTTTTCTGGGTGCTTTGCACACCAACTCCACACCAGTTTGTTCAGTTAGGTTTGGATGAAAACAGAAATATCCGGTTCTGTGGTGGCTAAGTCAATCCCAGCTCTGGCTACAGCTTCTGTGTTTGCTTGTGTTTTGTCAATAGTATCTATGGACTTTAGAGTTGTGAATGCATTGTAGCCTGTAGCATTTAGGTTTTCTTTTGGCAAACGCTAATGGTTTCAAATGAGACACAACAGGTACACATTCGTGTTTTCTGAGTAAAAAGCTGCAGAAACCAGGTTGAAAATGATATTTGTGTTTGTAAACATGACATTGAATCCAGTTGCCAAAGAAAAAGTCTTTGCTTTTCTCCAAAACCAGGTTGACTCTGCTTTTCTGGGTGCTTTGCACACCAACTCCACACTAGTTTGTGCATCTAGGTTTGGATGAAACCAGAAATATCTGTTTCTGTGGTGGTTCAGTCAATCCCAGCTCTGGCTACAGCTTCTGTGTTTGCTTGTGTTTTGTCAATAGTATCTATGGACTTTAGAGTTGTGAATGCATTGTAGCATGTAGCATTTAGGTTCTCTGTTGGCAAACGCTAATGGTTTCAAATGAGACACAACAGGTACACATTCGTGTTTTCTGAGTGAAAAGCTGCAGAAACCAGGTTAAAAATGATATTTGTGTTTGTAACATGATATTGAATCCACTTGCCCAAGAAAAAGATTTGCTTTTCTCCAAACCAGTTTGACTGTGCTTTCTGGGTGCTTTGCAGACCAATTCCACACCAGTTTGTCCAGATAGAGCTGGATGAAACCAGCAATATCCGGTTCTGTGGTGGTTAACTCAATCCCAGCTCTTGCTACAGCTTCTGTGTTTCCTTGTGTTTTGTCGATAGCATCTACGGACTTTAGAGTTGTTAACGCATTGTAGCATGTAACATTTTGTTTTTCTGTTGGCATACACTAATTAGATTCACATGCAGACACAACAGGTACACATTCGTGTTTTCTGAGTAAAACCTGCAGAGAACAGGTTAAAAATGATAATTGTGTTTTTAAACATGACATTGAATCCACTTGCCCAAGAAAAGACTTTGCTTCTCTCCAAAACCAGGTTGACTCTGCTTTTCTGGGTGCTTTGCACACCAATTCCACACCAGTTTGTCCAGATAGCGCTAGATGAAACCAGAAATATCCGGTTCTGTGGTGGCTAAATCAATCCCAGGTCTTGCTACAGCTTCTGTGTTTGCTTGTGTTTTGTCAATAGTATCTACGGACTTTAGAATTGTGAAAGCATTATAGCATGTAACATTTTGTTTTTCTGTTGGCATACGCTAATTAGATTCACATGGAGACACAACAGGTACACTTTCGTTTTTTCTGAGTGAAAAGCTGCAGAAACCATGTTAAAAATGATATTTGTGTTTGTAAATTGACATTGAATCTAGTTGCCCAAGAAAAAGACTTTGCTTTTCTCCAAAACCAGGTTGACTCTGCTTTTATGGGTGCTTTGCACACCAATTCCACACCAGTTTTTTTCCAGATAGGTATGGATGAAACCAGAAATATCGGGTTCTGTGGTGGCTAACTCAATCCCAGCTCTTCTTTCCGCTTCTGTGTTTACTTGTGTTTTGTCGATAGTATCTAAGGACTTCAGAGTTGTGAATGCATTGTAGCATCTAACATTTTGTTTTTCAGTTGGCAAACGCTAGGTTTCACATGGAGACACACCAGGTACACTTTCGTGTATTCTGAGTAAAACCTGCAGAAACCAGGTAAAAAATGACATTTGCGTTTGTAAACTTGATATTGAATACAATTGCCAAGGAAAAAGACTTTGCTTTTCTCCAAAAGCAGGTTGACTCTGCTTTTCTGGCTGCTTTGTCACGAATTCCACACCAGTTTGTCCAGCTAGTTCTGGATGAAACCAGAAAAATCCAGTTCTGTGGTGGTGAACTCAATCCCAGCTCTTGCTACAGCTTCTGTGTTTGCTTGTCTTTTCTCGATATTATCTGTGCATGTTAGAGTTGTGAATGCATTGTAGCATGTAACATTTTGTTTTCTGTTCGCAAAGGCTAATTGGTTTCACCTGGAGACACAACAGATACACATTGTGTTTTCTGAGTAAAAAGCTGAAGAAACCAGGTCAAAAATGATGTTTGTTTTTGTAAACATGACATTGAATCCACTTGCCCAAGAAAAAGACTTTACTTCTCTCCAAAACCAGGTTGACTCTGCTTTTCTGGGTGCTTTGCACACCAATTCCACACCAGTTTGTCCAGATAGCGCTAGATGAAAACAGAAATATGCGGTTCTGTGGTGGCTAAATCAATCCCAGCTCTTGCTACAGCTTCTGTGTTTGCTTGTCTTTTCTCGATAGTATCTGTGCATGTTAGAGTTGTGAATGCATTGTAGCATGTAACATTTTGTTTTCTGTTCGCAAAGGCTAATTGGTTTCACCTGGAGACACAACAGATACACATTGTGTTTTCTGAGTAAAAAGCTGAAGAAACCAGGTCAAAAATGATGTTTGTTTTTGTAAACATGACATTGAATCCACTTGTCCAAGAAAAAGACTTTACTTCTCTCCAAAACCAGGTTGACTCTGCTTTTCTGGGTGCTTTGCACACCAATTCCACACCAGTTTGTCCAGATAGCGCTAGATGAAAACAGAAATATGCGGTTCTGTGGTGGCTAAATCAATCCCAGCTCTTGCTACAGCTTCTGTGTTTGCTTGTGTTTTGTCGATAGTATCTATGGACTTTAGAGATATGAATGCATTATAGCATGTAACATTTTGTTTTTCTGCGGGCATACACTAATTAGATTCACATGCAGACACACCAGGTACACTTTCGTGTTTTCTGAGTGAAAACCTGTGGAAACCAGGTTAAAAATGATATTTGTGTTTGTAAATTGACATTGAATCCACTTTCCCAAAAAAAAGACTTTGCTTTTCCCAAAACCAGGTTGATTCTGCTTTTCTGGGTGCTTTGCACACCAATTCCACACCAGTTTTTCCAGATAGCACTAGATGAAACCAGAAATATCTGGTTCTTGGTGGTAAACTGAAACCCAACTCTTGCTACAACTTCTGTGTTTGCTTGTGTTTTGTCAATAGTATCTATGGACTTTAGAGTTGTGAATGCATTGTAGCATGTAGCATTTAGGTTCTCTGTTGGCAAACGCTAATGGTTTCAAATGAGACACAACAGGTACACATTCGTGTTTTCTGTGTAAAAAGCTGCAGAAACCAGGTTAAAAATGATATTTGTGTTGGTAAACATGAGATTGAATCCATGTTCCCAAGAATAAGACATTACTTTTCTCCAAAACTTGGTTGACTCTGCTTTTCTGGGTGCTTTGCACACCAACTCCACACCAGTTTGTTCAGTTAGGTTTGGATGAAAACAGAAATATCCGGTTCTGTGGTGGCTAAGTCAATCCCAGCTCTGGCTACAGCTTCTGTGTTTGCTTGTGTTTAGTCAATAGTATCTATGGACTTTAGAGTTGTGAATGCATTGTAGCCTGTAGCATTTAGGTTTTCTTTTGGCAAACGCTAATGGTTTCAAATGAGACACAACAGGTACACATTCGTGTTTTCTGAGTAAAAAGCTGCAGAAACCAGGTTGAAAATGATATTTGTGTTTGTAAACATGACATTGAATCCAGTTGCCAAAGAAAAAGTCTTTGCTTTTCTCCAAAACCAGGTTGACTCTGCTTTTCTGGGTGCTTTGCACACCAACTCCACACTAGTTTGTGCATCTAGGTTTGGATGAAACCAGAAATATCTGTTTCTGTGGTGGTTCAGTCAATCCCAGCTCTGGCTACAGCTTCTGTGTTTGCTTGTGTTTTGTCAATAGTATCTATGGACTTTAGAGTTGTGAATGCATTGTAGCATGTAGCATTTAGGTTCTCTGTTGGCAAACGCTAATGGTTTCAAATGAGACACAACAGGTACACATTCGTGTTTTCTGAGTGAAAAGCTGCAGAAACCAGGTTAAAAATGATATTTGTGTTTGTAACATGATATTGAATCCACTTGCCCAAGAAAAAGATTTGCTTTTCTCCAAACCAGTTTGACTGTGCTTTCTGGGTGCTTTGCAGACCAATTCCTCACGAGTTTGTCCAGATAGAGCTGGATGAAACCAGCAATATCCGGTTCTGTGGTGGTTAACTCAATCCCAGCTCTTGCTACAGCTTCTGTGTTTCCTTGTGTTTTGTCGATAGCATCTACGGACTTTAGAGTTGTTAACGCATTGTAGCATGTAACATTTTGTTTTTCTGTTGGCATACACTAATTAGATTCACATGCAGACACAACAGGTACACATTCGTGTTTTCTGAGTAAAACCTGCAGAGAACAGGTTAAAAATGATAATTGTGTTTTTAAACATGACATTGAATCCACTTGCCCAAGAAAAGACTTTGCTATTCTCCAAAGCCAGGTTGACTCTGCTTTTCTGGGTGCTTTGCACACCAATTCCACACCAGTTTGTCCAGATAGCGCTGGATGAAACCAGAAATATCCGGTTCTTGGTGGTAACTCAATCCCAGCTCTTGCTACAGCTTCTGTGTTTGCTTGTGTTTTCTCGATAGTATCTATGGACTTCAGAGTTGTGAATGCATTGTAGCTTGAAACATTTTGTTTTTCTGCTGGCATAATCTAATTAGATTCACATGGAGACACAGAAGTTACACATTCGTGTTTTCAGATTGAAAAGCTTCAGAAACCAGGTTAAAAATGATATTTGTGTTTGTAACATGATATTGAATCCACTTGCTCTAGAAAAAGACTTTGCTTTTCTCAAAACCAGGTTGACTCTGCTTTTCTGGGTGTATTGCACACCAATTTCAACCAGTTTGTCCAGCTAGGTCTGGATGAAACCAGAAATATCCGGTTCTGTGGTGGCTAACTCAATCCCAGCTCTTGCTACAGCTTCCGTGTTTGCTTGTGTTTTCTCGATAGTATCTATTGACTTCAGAGTTGTGAATGCATTGTAGCATGTAACATTTTGTTTTTTGTTGGCATACCCTAATTGGTTTCACATGGAGACACAACAGGTACACTTTCGTGTTTTCTGAGTAAAAATCTGCAGAAACCATGTTAAAAATGATATTTGTGTTTGTAACATGATATTGAATCCATGTGTCCAAGAAACAGACTTTGCTTTTCTCCAAACCAGGTTGACTCTGCTTTTATGGGTGCTTTGCGCACCAATTCCACACCAGTTTGTCCAGATAGCGCTAGATGAAACCAGAAGTATCCGGTTCTCTGGTGGCTGACTCAATCCCAGCTCTTGTTACAGCCTCTGGGTTTGTTTGTGTTTTCTGGAAAGTATCTATGAACTTTAGAGTTATGAATGCATTGTAGCATGTAACATTTTGATTTTCTGTTGGCATACGCTAATTCATTTCACATGGAGACAAAGGAGATACACTTTCGTGTTTTCAGAGTATAAAGCTGCATAAACCAGGTTAAAAATGATATGTGTGTTTGTAAACTTGACATTGAATCCACTTGCCCAAGAAAAAAACTTTGCTTTTCCCAAAACCAGGTGGACTCTGCTTTTCTGGGTGCTTTGCACACCAATTCCACACCAGTTTTTCCAGATAGCACTAGATGAAACCAGAAATATCTGGTTCTTGGTGGTAAACTGAAACCCAAATCTTGCTACAACTTCTGTGTTTGCTAGTGTTTTCTCGAGAGTATCTATGGACTTCAGAGTTATGAATGCATTGTAGCATGAAACATTTTGTTTTTCTGCTGGCATACGCTAATTAAATTCACATGGAGACAAAACAGGTACACATTCGTGTTTTCTGATTGAAAAGTTGCAGAAACCAGGTTCAAAATGATATTTCTGTTTGTAACATGATATTGAATCCACTTGCAAAACGAAAAGACTTTGCTTTTCTCCAAAACCAGGTAAACTATTTTCTGGGTGCTTTGCAGACCAATTCCACACCAGTTTGTCCAGATAGGGCTGGATGAAACCAGCAATATCTGGTTCTGTGGTGGCTAACTCAATCCCAGCTCTTGCTACAGCTTCTGAGTTTGCTGCGTTTTCTCGATAGTATCTATGGACTTCAGAGTTGTGAATGCATTGTAGCATGTAACATTTTGTTTTTCAGTTGGTAAACGCTAATTGGTTTTACATGGTGACACAACAGGTACACATTAGTGTTTTCTGAGTGAAAAGCTGCAGAAACAATGTTTAAAATGATATTTGTGTTTGTAAACATGACATTGAATCCACTTGCCCAAGAAAAAGACTTTGCTTCTCTCCAAAACCAGGTTGACTCTGCTTTTCTGGGTGCTTTGCACACCAATTCCACACCAGTTTGTCCAGATAGCGCTAGATGAAACCAGAAATATCCGGTTCTGTGGTGGCTAAATCAATCCCAGGTCTTGCTACAGCTTCTGTGTTTGCTTGTGTTTTGTCAATAGTATCTACGGACTTTAGAGTTGTGAAAGCATTATAGCATGTAACATTTTGTTTTTCTGTTGGCATACGCTAATTAGATTCACATGGAGACACAACAGGTACACTTTCGTTTTTTCTGAGTGAAAAGCTGCAGAAACCATGTTAAAAATGATATTTGTGTTTGTAAATTGACATTGAATCTAGTTGCCCAAGAAAAAGACTTTGCTTTTCTCCAAAACCAGGTTGACTCTGCTTTTATGGGTGCTTTGCACACCAATTCCACACCAGTTTTTTTCCAGATAGGTATGGATGAAACCAGAAATATCGGGTTCTGTGGTGGCTAACTCAATCCCAGCTCTTCTTTCCGCTTCTGTGTTTACTTGTGTTTTGTCGATAGTATCTAAGGACTTCAGAGTTGTGAATGCATTGTAGCATCTAACATTTTGTTTTTCAGTTGGCAAACGCTAGGTTTCACATGGAGACACACCAGGTACACTTTCGTGTATTCTGAGTAAAACCTGCAGAAACCAGGTAAAAAATGACATTTGCGTTTGTAAACTTGATATTGAATACAATTGCCAAGGAAAAAGACTTTGCTTTTCTCCAAAAGCAGGTTGACTCTGCTTTTCTGGCTGCTTTGTCACGAATTCCACACCAGTTTGTCCAGCTAGTTCTGGATGAAACCAGAAAAATCCAGTTCTGTGGTGGTGAACTCAATCCCAGCTCTTGCTACAGCTTCTGTGTTTGCTTGTCTTTTCTCGATAGTATCTGTGCATGTTAGAGTTGTGAATGCATTGTAGCATGTAACATTTTGTTTTCTGTTCGCAAAGGCTAATTGGTTTCACCTGGAGACACAACAGATACACATTGTGTTTTCTGAGTAAAAAGCTGAAGAAACCAGGTCAAAAATGATGTTTGTTTTTGTAAACATGACATTGAATCCACTTGCCCAAGAAAAAGACTTTACTTCTCTCCAAAACCAGGTTGACTCTGCTTTTCTAGGTGCTTTGCACACCAATTCCACACCAGTTTGTCCAGATAGCGCTAGATGAAAACAGAAATATGCGGTTCTGTGGTGGCTAAATCAATCCCAGCTCTTGCTACAGCTTCTGTGTTTGCTTGTGTTTTGTCGATAGTATCTATGGACTTTAGAGATATGAATGCATTATAGCATGTAACATTTTGTTTTTCTGCGGGCATACACTAATTAGATTCACATGCAGACACACCAGGTACACTTTCGTGTTTTCTGAGTGAAAACCTGTGGAAACCAGGTTAAAAATGATATTTGTGTTTGTAAATTGACATTGAATCCACTTTCCCAAAAAAAAGACTTTGCTTTTCCCAAAACCAGGTTGATTCTGCTTTTCTGGGTGCTTTGCACACCAATTCCACACCAGTTTTTCCAGATAGCACTAGATGAAACCAGAAATATCTGGTTCTTGGTGGTAAACTGAAACCCAACTCTTGCTACAACTTCTGTGTTTGCTTGTGTTTTGTCAATAGTATCTATGGACTTTAGAGTTGTGAATGCATTGTAGCATGTAGCATTTAGGTTCTCTGTTGGCAAACGCTAATGGTTTCAAATGAGACACAACAGGTACACATTCGTGTTTTCTGAGTAAAAAGCTGCAGAAACCAGGTTAAAAATGATATTTGTGTTGGTAAACATGAGATTGAATCCATGTTCCCAAGAATAAGACATTACTTTTCTCCAAAACTTGGTTGACTCTGCTTTTCTGGGTGCTTTGCACACCAACTCCACACCAGT
The DNA here is from genome assembly GCA_949820135.1 of Sylvilagus floridanus. Classification (NCBI taxonomy): domain Eukaryota; kingdom Metazoa; phylum Chordata; class Mammalia; order Lagomorpha; family Leporidae; genus Sylvilagus; species Sylvilagus floridanus. The sequence goes on from OX463232.1 coordinate 27,398,937, forward strand.
TTGATCAGTTAGGTTTGGATGAAAACAGAAATATCCGGTTCTGTGGTGGCTAAGTCAATCCCAGCTCTGGCTACAGCTTCTGTGTTTGCTTGTGTTTTGTCAATAGTATCTATGGACTTTAGAGTTGTGAATGCATTGTAGCCTGTAGCATTTAGGTTTTCTTTTGGCAAACACTAATGGTTTCAAATGAGACACAACAGGTACACATTCGTGTTTTCTGAGTAAAAAGCTGCAGAAACCAGGTTGAAAATGATATTTGTGTTTGTAAACATGACATTGAATCCACTTGCCAAAGAAAAAGACTTTGCTTTTCTCCAAAACCAGGTTGACTCTGCTTTTCTGGGTGCTTTGCACACCAACTCCACACTAGTTTGTGCATCTAGGTTTGGATGAAACCAGAAATATCTGGTTCTGTGGTGGTTCAGTCAATCCCAGCTCTGGCTACAGCTTCTGTGTTTGCTTGTGTTTTGTCAATAGTATCTATGGACTTTAGAGTTGTGAATGCATTGTAGCATGTAGCATTTAGGTTCTCTGTTGGCAAACGCTAATGGTTTCAAATGAGACACAACAGGTACACATTCGTGTTTTCTGAGTGAAAAGCTGCAGAAACCAGGTTAAAAATGATATTTGTGTTGGTAAACATGACATTGAATCTATGTTCCCAAGAATAAGACATTACTTTTCTCCAAAACTTGGTTGACTCTGCTTTTCTGGGTGCTTTGCACACCAACTCCACACCAGTTTGTTCAGTTAGGTTTGGATGAAAACAGAAATATCCGGTTCTGTGGTGGCTGAGTCAATCCCAGCTCTGGCTACAGCTTCTGTGTTTGCTTGTGTTTTGTCAATAGTATCTATGGACTTTAGAGTTGTGAATGCATTGTAGCATGTAGCATTTTGTTTTTCTGTTGGCAAACGCTAATTGGTTTCACATCTAGACAAAACAGGTACACATTCGTGTTTTCTGAGTAAAAAGCTGCAGAAACCAGGTTACAAATGATATTTGTGTTTGTAAACATGACATTGAATCCACTTGCCAAAGAAAAAAACTTTGCTTTTCTCCAAAACCAGGTTGACTCTGCTTTTCTGGGTGCTTTGCACACCAACTCCACACTAGTTTGTGCATCTAGGTTTGGATGAAACCAGAAATATCTGGTTCTGTGGTGGTTCAGTCAATCCCAGCTCTGGCTACAGCTTCTGTGATTCCTTGTGTTTTGTCAATAGTATCTATGGACTTTAGAGTTGTGAATGCATTGTAGCCAGTAGCATTTAGGTTTTCTGTTGGCAAACGCGAATGGTTTCAAATGAGACACAACAGGTACACATTCGTGTTTTCTGAGTAAAAAGCTGCAGAAACCGGGATAAAAATCATATTTGTTTTTGTAACCATGACATTGAATCCACTTGCCCAAGAATAAGACTTTGCTTTTCTCCAAAACCTGGTTGACTCTGCTTTTCTGGGTGCTTTGCACACCAACTCCACACCAGTTTGTTCAGTTAGGTTTGGATGAAACCAGAAATATCCGGTTCTGTGGTGGCTAAGTCAATCCCAGCTCTTGCTCCAGCTTCTCTGTTTGCTTGTGTTTTCTCGATAGTATCTATGGACTTAGAGTTGTGAATGCATTGTAGCATGTAACATTTTGATTTTCTGTTGGCAAACGCTAACTGGTTTCACATGGAGACACAACAGGTACACATTCTTGTTTTCTTAGTCAAAAGCTGCAGAATCCAGGTTAAAAATGATATTTGTGTTTGTAAACATGACATTGAATCCACTTGCCCAAGAAAAAGACTTTGCTTTTCTCCAAAACAGGGTTGACTCTGCTTTTCTAGGTGCTTTGCACACCAATTCCATACCAGTTTGTCCAGATAAGGCTGGATGAAACCAGAAATATCCGGTTCTGTGGTGGCTAAGTGAATTCCAGCTCTTGCTACAGCTTCTGTGTTTGCTTGTGTTTTCTCAACAGTATCTATGGACTTTAGAGTTGTGAATGCATTGTAGCCTGTAGCATTTAGGTTTTCTGTTGGCAAACGCTAATGGTTTCAAATGAGACACAACAGGTACACATTCGTGTTTTCTGAGTAAAAAGCTGCAGAAACCAGGTTGAAAATGATATTTGTGTTTGTAAACATGACATTGAATCCACTTGCCAAAGAAAAAGATTTTGCTTTTCTCCAAAACCAGGTTGACTCTGCTTTTCTGGGTGCTTTGCACACCAACTCCACACTAGTTTGTGCATCTAGGTTTGGATGAAACCAGAAATATCTGGTTCTGTGGTGGTTCAGTCAATCCCAGCTCTGGCTACAGGTTCTGTGATTGCTTGTGTTTTGTCAATAGTATCTATGGACTTTAGAGTTGTGAATGCATTGTAGCCTGTAGCATTTAGGTTCTCTGTTGGCAAACGCTAATGGTTTCAAATGAGACACAACAGGTACACATTCGTGTTTTCTGAGTAAAAAGCTGCAGAAACCAGGTTAAAAATGATATTTGTGTTGGTTAACATGAGATTGAATCCATGTTCCCAAGAATAAGACATTACTTTTCTCCAAAACTTGGTTGACTCTGCTTTTCTGGGTGCTTTGCACACCAACTCCACACCAGTTTGTTCAGTTAGGTTTGGATGAAACCAGAAATATCCGGTTCTGTGGTGGCTAAGTCAATCCCAGCTCTGGCTACAGCTTCTGTGTTTGCTTGTGTTTTGTCAATAGTATCTATGGACTTTAGAGTTGTGAATGCATTGTAGCCTGTAGCATTTAGGTTTTCTGTTGGCAAACGCTAATGGTTTCAAATGAGACACAACAGGTACACATTCGTGTTTTCTGAGTAAAAAGCTGCAGAAACCAGGTTGAAAATGATATTTGTGTTTGTAAACATGACATTGAATCCACTTGCCAAAGAAAAAGACTTTGCTTTTCTCCAAAACCAGGTTGACTCTGCTTTTCTGGGTGCTTTGCACACCAACTCCACACTAGTTTGTGCATCTAGGTTTGGATGAAACCAGAAATATCTGGTTCTGTGGTGGTTCAGTCAATCCCAGCTCTGGCTACAGCTTCTGTGTTTGCTTGTGTTTTGTCAATAGTATCTATGGACTTTAGAGTTGTGAATGCATTGTAGCATGTAGCATTTAGGTTCTCTGTTGGCAAACGCTAATGGTTTCAAATGAGACACAACAGGTACACATTCGTGTTTTCTGAGTGAAAAGCTGCAGAAACCAGGTTAAAAATGATATTTGTGTTGGTAAACATGACATTGAATCTATGTTCCCAAGAATAAGACATTACTTTTCTCCAAAACTTGGTTGACTCTGCTTTTCTGGGTGCTTTGCACACCAACTCCACACCAGTTTGTTCAGTTAGGTTTGGATGAAAACAGAAATATCCGGTTCTGTGGTGGCTGAGTCAATCCCAGCTCTGGCTACAGCTTCTGTGTTTGCTTGTGTTTTGTCAATAGTATCTATGGACTTTAGAGTTGTGAATGCATTGTAGCATGTAGCATTTTGTTTTTCTGTTGGCAAACGCTAATTGGTTTCACATCTAGACAAAACAGGTACACATTCGTGTTTTCTGAGTAAAAAGCTGCAGAAACCAGGTTACAAATGATATTTGTGTTTGTAAACATGACATTGAATCCACTTGCCAAAGAAAAAAACTTTGCTTTTCTCCAAAACCAGGTTGACTCTGCTTTTCTGGGTGCTTTGCACACCAACTCCACACTAGTTTGTGCATCTAGGTTTGGATGAAACCAGAAATATCTGGTTCTGTGGTGGTTCAGTCAATCCCAGCTCTGGCTACAGCTTCTGTGATTCCTTGTGTTTTGTCAATAGTATCTATGGACTTTAGAGTTGTGAATGCATTGTAGCCAGTAGCATTTAGGTTTTCTGTTGGCAAACGCGAATGGTTTCAAATGAGACACAACAGGTACACATTCGTGTTTTCTGAGTAAAAAGCTGCAGAAACCGGGATAAAAATCATGTTTGTTTTTGTAACCATGACATTGAATCCACTTGCCCAAGAATAAGACTTTGCTTTTCTCCAAAACCTGGTTGACTCTGCTTTTCTGGGTGCTTTGCACACCAACTCCACACCAGTTTGTTCAGTTAGGTTTGGATGAAACCAGAAATATCCGGTTCTGTGGTGGCTAAGTCAATCCCAGCTCTTGCTCCAGCTTCTCTGTTTGCTTGTGTTTTCTCGATAGTATCTATGGACTTAGAGTTGTGAATGCATTGTAGCATGTAACATTTTGATTTTCTGTTGGCAAACGCTAACTGGTTTCACATGGAGACACAACAGGTACACATTCTTGTTTTCTTAGTCAAAAGCTGCAGAATCCAGGTTAAAAATGATATTTGTGTTTGTAAACATGACATTGAATCCACTTGCCCAAGAAAAAGACTTTGCTTTTCTCCAAAACAGGGTTGACTCTGCTTTTCTAGGTGCTTTGCACACCAATTCCATACCAGTTTGTCCAGATAAGGCTGGATGAAACCAGAAATATCCGGTTCTGTGGTGGCTAAGTGAATTCCAGCTCTTGCTACAGCTTCTGTGTTTGCTTGTGTTTTCTCAACAGTATCTATGGACTTTAGAGTTGTGAATGCATTGTAGCCTGTAGCATTTAGGTTTTCTGTTGGCAAACGCTAATGGTTTCAAATGAGACACAACAGGTACACATTCGTGTTTTCTGAGTAAAAAGCTGCAGAAACCAGGTTGAAAATGATATTTGTGTTTGTAAACATGACATTGAATCCACTTGCCAAAGAAAAAGATTTTGCTTTTCTCCAAAACCAGGTTGACTCTGCTTTTCTGGGTGCTTTGCACACCAACTCCACACTAGTTTGTGCATCTAGGTTTGGATGAAACCAGAAATATCTGGTTCTGTGGTGGTTCAGTCAATCCCAGCTCTGGCTACAGGTTCTGTGATTGCTTGTGTTTTGTCAATAGTATCTATGGACTTTAGAGTTGTGAATGCATTGTAGCCTGTAGCATTTAGGTTCTCTGTTGGCAAACGCTAATGGTTTCAAATGAGACACAACAGGTACACATTCGTGTTTTCTGAGTAAAAAAGCTGCAGAAACCAGGTTAAAAATGATATTTGTGTTGGTTAACATGAGATTGAATCCATGTTCCCAAGAATAAGACATTACTTTTCTCCAAAACTTGGTTGACTCTGCTTTTCTGGGTGCTTTGCACACCAACTCCACACCAGTTTGTTCAGTTAGGTTTGGATGAAACCAGAAATATCCGGTTCTGTGGTGGCTAAGTCAATCCCAGCTCTGGCTACAGCTTCTGTGTTTGCTTGTGTTTTGTCAATAGTATCTATGGACTTTAGAGTTGTGAATGCATTGTAGCCTGTAGCATTTAGGTTTTCTGTTGGCAAACGCTAATGGTTTCAAATGAGACACAACAGGTACACATTCGTGTTTTCTGAGTAAAAAGCTGCAGAAACCAGGTTAAAAATGATATTTGTGTTTGTAAACATGACATTGAATCCACTTGCCAAAGAAAAAGACTTTGCTTTTCTCCAAAACCAGGTTGACTCTGCTTTTCTGGGTGCTTTGCACACCAACTCCACACTAGTTTGTGCATCTAGGTTTGGATGAAACCAGAAATATCTGGTTCTGTGGTGGTTCAGTCAATCCCAGCTCTGGCTACAGGTTCTGTGTTTGCTTGTGTTTTGTCAATAGTATCTATGGACTTTAGAGTTGTGAATGCATTGTAGCATGTAGCATTTAGGTTCTCTGTTGGCAAACGCTAATGGTTTCAAATGAGACACAACAGGTACACATTCGTGTTTTCTGAGTAAAAAGCTGCAGAAACCAGGTTAAAAATGATATTTGTGTTTGTAAACATGACATTGAATCCATGTTCCCAAGAATAAGACATTACTTTTCTCCAAAACTTGGTTGATTCTGCTTTTCTGGGTGCTTTGCCCACCAACTCCACACCAGTTTGTTCAGTTAGGTTTGGATGAAAACAGAAATATCCGGTTCTGTGGTGGCTAAGTCAATCCCAGCTCTGGCTACAGCTTCTGTGTTTGCTTGTGTTTTGTCAATAGTATCTATGGACTTTAGAGTTGTGAATGCATTGTAGCCTGTAGCATTTAGGTTTTCTGTTGGCAAACGCTAATGGTTTCAAATGAGACACAACAGGTACACATTCGTGTTTTCTGAGTAAAAAGCTGCAGAAACCAGGTTGAAAATGATATTTGTGTTTGTAAACATGACATTGAATCCACTTGCCAAAGAAAAAGACTTTGCTTTTCTCCAAAACCAGGTTGACTCTGCTTTTCTGGGTGCTTTGCACACCAACTCCACACTAGTTTGTGCATCTAGGTTTGGATGAAACCAGAAATATCTGGTTCTGTGGTTGTTCAGTCAATCCCAGCTCTGGCTACAGGTTCTGTGTTTGCTTGTGTTTTGTCAATAGTATCTATGGACTTTAGAGTTGTGAATGCATTGTAGCATGTAGCATTTAGGTTCTCTGTTGGCAAATGCTAATGGTTTCAAATGAGACACAACAGGTACACATTCGTGTTTTCTGAGTAAAAAGCTGCAGAAACCAGGTTAAAAATGATATTTGTGTTGGTAAACATGACATTGAATCCATGTTCCCAAGAATAAGACATTACTTTTCTCCAAAACTTGGTTGACTCTGCTTTTCTGGGTGCTTTGCACACCAACTCCACACTAGTTTGTGCATCTAGGTTTGGATGAAACCAGAAATATCTGGTTCTGTGGTGGTTCAGTCAATCCCAGCTCTGGCTACAGGTTCTGTGTTTGCTTGTGTTTTGTCAATAGTATCTATGGACTTTAGAGTTGTGAATGCATTGTAGCATGTAGCATTTAGGTTCTCTGTTGGCAAACGCTAATGGTTTCAAATGAGACACAACAGGTACACATTCGTGTTTTCTGAGTAAAAAGCTGCAGAAACCAGGTTAAAAATGATATTTGTGTTGGTAAACATGACATTGAATCCATGTTCCCAAGAATAAGACATTACTTTTCTCCAAAACTTGGTTGACTCTGCTTTTCTTGGTGCTTTGCCCACCAACTCCACACCAGTTTGTTCAGTTAGGTTTGGATGAAAACAGAAATATCCGGTTCTGTGGTGGCTAAGTCAATCCCAGCTCTGGCTTCAGCTTCTGTGTTTGCTTGTGTTTTGTCAATAGTATCTATGGACTTTAGAGTTGTGAATGCATTGTAGCCTGTAGCATTTAGGTTTTCTGTTGGCAAACGCTAATGGTTTCAAATGAGACACAACAGGTACACATTCGTGTTTTCTGAGTAAAAAGCTGCAGAAACCAGGTTGAAAATGATATTTGTGTTTGTAAACATGACATTGAATCCACTTGCCAAAGAAAAAGACTTTGCTTTTCTCCAAAACCAGGTTGACTCTGCTTTTCTGGGTGCTTTGCACACCAACTCCACACTAGTTTGTGCATCTAGGTTTGGATGAAACCAGAAATATCTGGTTCTGTGGTGGTTCAGTCAATCCCAGCTCTGGCTACAGGTTCTGTGTTTGCTTGTGTTTTGTCAATAGTATCTATGGACTTTAGAGTTGTGAATGCATTGTAGCATGTAGCATTTAGGTTCTCTGTTGGCAAACGCTAATGGTTTCAAATGAGACACAACAGGTACACATTCGTGTTTTCTGAGTAAAAAGCTGCAGAAACCAGGTTAAAAATGATATTTGTGTTGGTAAACATGACATTGAATCCATGTTCCCAAGAATAAGACATTACTTTTCTCCAAAACTTGGTTGACTCTGCTTTTCTGGGTGCTTTGCCCACCAACTCCACACCAGTTTGTTCAGTTAGGTTTGGATGAAAACAGAAATATCCGGTTCTGTGGTGGCTAAGTCAATCCCAGCTCTGGCTACAGCTTCTGTGTTTGCTTGTGTTTTGTCAATAGTATCTATGGACTTTAGAGTTGTGAATGCATTGTAGCCTGTAGCATTTAGGTTTTCTGTTGGCAAACGCTAATGGTTTCAAATGAGACACAACAGGTACACATTCGTGTTTTCTGAGTAAAAAGCTGCAGAAACCAGGTTGAAAATGATATTTGTGTTTGTAAACATGACATTGAATCCACTTGCCAAAGAAAAAGACTTTGCTTTTCTCCAAAACCAGGTTGACTCTGCTTTTCTGGGTGCTTTGCACACCAACTCCACACTAGTTTGTGCATCTAGGTTTGGATGAAACCAGAAATATCTGGTTCTGTGGAGGTTCAGTCAATCCCAGCTCTGGCTACAGGTTCTGTGTTTGCTTGTGTTTTGTCAATAGTATCTATGGACTTTAGAGTTGTGAATGCATTGTAGCCTGTAGCATTTAGGTTTTCTGTTGGCAAACGCTAATGGTTTCAAATGAGACACAACAGGTACACATTCGTGTTTTCTGAGTAAAAAGCTGCAGAATCCAGGTTGAAAATGATATTTGTGTTTGTAAACATGACATTGAATCCACTTGCCAAAGAAAAAGATTTTGCTTTTCTCCAAAACCAGGTTGACTCTGCTTTTCTGGGTGCTTTGCACACCAACTCCACACTAGTTTGTGCATCTAGGTTTGGATGAAACCAGAAATATCTGGTTCTGTGGTGGTTCAGTCAATCCCAGCTCTGGCTACAGGTTCTGTGTTTGCTTGTGTTTTGTCAATAGTATCTATGGACTTTAGAGTTGTGAATGCATTGTAGCATGTAGCATTTAGGTTCTCTGTTGGCAAACGCTAATGGTTTCAAATGAGACACAACAGGTACACATTCGTGTTTTCTGAGTAAAAAGCTGCAGAAACCAGGTTAAAAATGATATTTGTGTTGGTAAACATGACATTGAATCCATGTTCCCAAGAATAAGACATTACTTTTCTCCAAAACTTGGTTGACTCTGCTTTTCTGGGTGCTTTGCCCACCAACTCCACACCAGTTTGTTCAGTTAGGTTTGGATGAAAACAGAAATATCCGGTTCTGTGGTGGCTAAGTCAATCCCAGCTCTGGCTACAGCTTCTGTTTTTGCTTGTGTTTTGTCAATAGTATCTATGGACTTTAGAGTTGTGAATGCATTGTAGCCTGTAGCATTTAGGTTTTCTGTTGGCAAACGCGAATGGTTTCAAATGAGACACAACAGGTACACATTCGTGTTTTCTGAGTAAAAAGCTGCAGAAACCGGGATAAAAATCATATTTGTTTTTGTAACCATGACATTCAATCCACTTGCCCAAGAATAAGACTTTGCTTTTCTCCAAAACCTGGTTGACTCTGCTTTTCTGGGTGCTTTGCACACCAACTCCACACCAGTTTGTTCAGTTAGGTTTGGATGAAACCAGAAATATCCGGTTCTGTGGTGGCTAAGTCAATCCCAGCTCTTGCTCCAGCTTCTGTGTTTGCTTGTGTTTTCTCGATAGTATCTATGGACTTAGAGTTGTGAATGCATTGTAGCATGTAACATTTTGATTTTCTGTTGGCAAACGCTAACTGGTTTCACATGGAGACACAACAGGTACACATTCTTGTTTTCTTAGTCAAAAGCTGCAGAAACCAGGTTAAAAATGATATTTGTGTTTGTAAACATGACATTGAATCCACTTGCCCAAGAAAAAGACTTTGCTTTTCTCCAAAACAGGGTTGACTCTGCTTTTCTGGGTGCTTTGCACACCAATTCCATACCAGTTTGTCCAGATAAGGCTGGATGAAACCAGAAATATCCGGTTCTGTGGTGGCAAAGTGAATTCCAGCTCTTGCTACAGCTTCTATATTTGCTTGTGTTTTCTCAACAGTATCTATGGACTTTAGAGTTGTGAATGTATTGTAGCATGTAACATTTTGTTTTTCTGTTGGCAAACGCTAATTGGTTTCACATCTAGACAAAACAGGTACACATTCGTGTTTTCTGAGTAAAAAGCTGCAGAATCCAGGTTGAAAATGATATTTGTGTTTGTAAACATGACATTGAATCCACTTGCCAAAGAAAAAGATTTTGCTTTTCTCCAAAACCAGGTTGACTCTGCTTTTCTGGGTGCTTTGCACACCAACTCCACACTAGTTTGTGCATCTAGGTTTGGATGAAACCAGAAATATCTGGTTCTGTGGTGGTTCAGTCAATCCCAGCTCTGGCTACAGGTTCTGTGTTTGCTTGTGTTTTGTCAATAGTATCTATGGACTTTAGAGTTGTGAATGCATTGTAGCATGTAGCATTTAGGTTCTCTGTTGGCAAACGCTAATGGTTTCAAATGAGACACAACAGGTACACATTCGTGTTTTCTGAGTAAAAAGCTGCAGAAACCAGGTTAAAAATGATATTTGTGTTGGTAAACATGACATTGAATCCATGTTCCCAAGAATAAGACATTACTTTTCTCCAAAACTTGGTTGACTCTGCTTTTCTGGGTGCTTTGCCCACCAACTCCACACCAGTTTGTTCAGTTAGGTTTGGATGAAAACAGAAATATCCGGTTCTGTGGTGGCTAAGTCAATCCCAGCTCTGGCTACAGCTTCTGTTTTTGCTTGTGTTTTGTCAATAGTATCTATGGACTTTAGAGTTGTGAATGCATTGTAGCCTTTAACATTTAGGTTTTCTGTTGGCAAACGCGAATGGTTTCAAATGAGACACAACAGGTACACATTCGTGTTTTCTGAGTAAAAAGCTGCAGAAACCGGGATAAAAATCATATTTGTTTTTGTAACCATGACATTCAATCCACTTGCCCAAGAATAAGACTTTGCTTTTCTCCAAAACCTGGTTGACTCTGCTTTTCTGGGTGTTTTGCACACCAACTCCACACCAGTTTGTTCAGTTAGGTTTGGATGAAACCAGAAATATCCGGTTCTGTGGTGGCTAAGTCAATCCCAGCTCTTGCTCCAGCTTCTGTGTTTGCTTGTGTTTTCTCGATAGTATCTATGGACTTAGAGTTGTGAATGCATTGTAGCATGTAACATTTTGATTTTCTGTTGGCAAACGCTAACTGGTTTCACATGGAGACACAACAGGTACACATTCTTGTTTTCTTAGTCAAAAGCTGCAGAAACCAGGTTAAAAATGATATTTGTGTTTGTAAACATGACATTGAATCCACTTGCCCAAGAAAAAGACTTTGCTTTTCTCCAAAACAGGGTTGACTCTGCTTTTCTGGGTGCTTTGCACACCAATTCCATACCAGTTTGTCCAGATAAGGCTGGATGAAACCAGAAATATCCGGTTCTGTGGTGGCTAAGTGAATTCCAGCTCTTGCTACAGCTTCTATATTTGCTTGTGTTTTCTCAACAGTATCTATGGACTTTAGAGTTGTGAATGTATTGTAGCATGTAACATTTTGTTTTTCTGTTGGCAAACGCTAATTGGTTTCACATCTAGACAAAACAGGTACACATTCGTGTTTTCTGAGTAAAAAGCTGCAGAAACCAGGTTGAAAATGATATTTGTGTTTGTAAACATGACATTGAATCCACTTGCCAAAGAAAAAGATTTTGCTTTTCTCCAAAACCAGGTTGACTCTGCTTTTCTGGGTGCTTTGCATACCAACTCCACACTAGTTTGTGCATCTAGGTTTGGATGAAACCTGAAATATCTGGTTCTGTGGTGGTTCAGTCAATCCCAGCTCTGGCTACAGCTTCTGTGATTGCTTGTGTTTTGTCAATAGTATCTATGGACTTTAGAGTTGTGAATGCATTGTAGCCTGTAGCATTTAGGTTCTCTGTTGGCAAACGCTAATGGTTTCAAATGAGACACAACAGGTACACATTCGTGTTTTCTGAGTAAAAAGCTGCAGAAACCAGGTTAAAAATGATATTTGTGTTGGTTAACATGAGATTGAATCCATGTTCCCAAGAATAAGACATTACTTTTCTCCAAAACTTGGTTGACTCTGCTTTTCTGGGTGCTTTGCACACCAACTCCACACCAGTTTGTTCAGTTAGGTTTGGATGAAAACAGAAATATCCGGTTCTGTGGTGGCTAAGTCAATCCCAGCTCTGGCTACAGCTTCTGTGTTTGCTTGTGTTTTGTCAATAGTATCTATGGACTTTAGAGTTGTGAATGCATTGTAGCCTGTAGCATTTAGGTTTTCTGTTGGCAAACGCTAATGGTTTCAAATGACACACAACAGGTACACATTCGTGTTTTCTGAGTAAAAAGCTGCAGAAACCAGGTTGAAAATGATATTTGTGTTTGTAAACATGACATTGAATCCACTTGCCAAAGAAAAAGACTTTGCTTTTCTCCAAAACCAGGTTGACTCTGCTTTTCTGGGTGCTTTGCACACCAACTCCACACTAGTTTGTGCATCTAAGTTTGGATGAAACCAGAAATATCTGGTTCTGTGGTGGTTCAGTCAATCCCAGCTCTGGCTACAGGTTCTGTGTTTGCTTGTGTTTTGTCAATAGTATCTATGGACTTTAGAGTTGTGAATGCATTGTAGCATGTAGCATTTAGGTTCTCTGTTGGCAAACGCTAATGGTTTCAAATGAGACACAACAGGTACACATTCGTGTTTTCTGAGTAAAAAGCTGCAGAAACCAGGTTAAAAATGATATTTGTGTTTGTAAACATGACATTGAATCCACTTGCCCAAGAAAAAGATTTTGCTTTTCTCCAAAACAGGGTTGACTCTGCTTTTCTGGGTGCTTTGCACACCAATTCCATACCAGTTTGTCCAGATAAGGCTGGATGAAACCAGAAATATCCGGTTCTGTGGTGGCTAAGTGAATTCCAGCTCTTGCTACAGCTTCTATATTTGCTTGTGTTTTCTCAACAGTATCTATGGACTTTAGAGTTGTGAATGTATTGTAGCATGTAACATTTTGTTTTTCTGTTGGCAAACGCTAATTGGTTTCACATCTAGACAAAACAGGTACACATTCGTGTTTTCTGAGTAAAAAGCTGCAGAAACCAGGTTGAAAATGATATTTGTGTTTGTAAACATGACATTGAATCCACTTGCCAAAGAAAAAGATTTTGCTTTTCTCCAAAACCAGGTTGACTCTGCTTTTCTGGGTGCTTTGCACACCAACTCCACACTAGTTTGTGCATCTAGGTTTGGATGAAACCAGAAATATCTGGTTCTGTGGTGGTTCAGTCAATCCCAGCTCTGGCTACAGGTTCTGTGTTTGCTTGTGTTTTGTCAATAGTATCTATGGACTTTAGAGTTGTGAATGCATTGTAGCCTGTAGCATTTAGGTTCTCTGTTGGCAAACGCTAATGGTTTCAAATGAGACACAACAGGTACACATTCGTGTTTTCTGAGTAAAAAGCTGCAGAAACCAGGTTAAAAATGATATTTGTGTTGGTAAACATGACATTGAATCCATGTTCCCAAGAATAAGACATTACTTTTCTCCAAAACTTGGTTGACTCTGCTTTTCTGGGTGCTTTGCCCACCAACTCCACACCAGTTTGTTCAGTTAGGTTTGGATGAAAACAGAAATATCCGGTTCTGTGGTGGTTCAGTCAATCCCAGCTCTGGCTACAGCTTCTGTGTTTGTTTGTGTTTTGTCAATAGTATCTATGGACTTTAGAGTTGTGAATGCATTGTAGCCTGTAGCATTTAGGTTTTCTGTTGGCAAACGCGAATGGTTTCAAATGAGACACAACAGGTACACATTCGTGTTTTCTGAGTAAAAAGCTGCAGAAACCGGGATAAAAATCATATTTGTTTTTGTAACCATGACATTGAATCCACTTGCCCAAGAATAAGACTTTGCTTTTCTCCAAAACCTGGTTGACTCTGCTTTTCTGGGTGCTTTGCACACCAACTCCACACCAGTTTGTTCAGTTAGGTTTGGATGAAACCAGAAATATCCGGTTCTGTGGTGGCTAAGTCAATCCCAGCTCTTGCTCCAGCTTCTGTGTTTGCTTGTGTTTTCTCGATAGTATCTATGGACTTAGAGTTGTGAATGCATTGTAGCATGTAACATTTTGATTTTCTGTTGGCAAACGCTAACTGGTTTCAATGGAGACACAACAGGTACACATTCTTGTTTTCTTAGTCAAAAGCTGCAGAAACCAGGTTAAAAATGATATTTGTGTTTGTAAACATGACATTGAATCCACTTGCCCAAGAAAAAGACTTTGCTTTTCTCCAAAACAGGGTTGACTCTGCTTTTCTGGGTGCTTTGCACACCAATTCCATACCAGTTTGTCCAGATAAGGCTGGATGAAACCAGAAATATCCGGTTCTGTGGTGGCTAAGTGAATTCCAGCTCTTGCTACAGCTTCTATATTTGCTTGTGTTTTCTCAACAGTATCTATGGACTTTAGAGTTGTGAATGTATTGTAGCATGTAACATTTTGTTTTTCTGTTGGCAAACGCTAATTGGTTTCACATCTGCACAAAACAGGTACACATTCGTGTTTTCTGAGTAAAAAGCTGCAGAAACCAGGTTGAAAATGATATTTGTGTTTGTAAACATGACATTGAATCCACTTGCCCAAGAAAAAGATTTTGCTTTTCTCCAAAACCAGGTTGACTCTGCTTTTCTGGGTGCTTTGCATACCAACTCCACACTAGTTTGTGCATCTAGGTTTGGATGAAACCTGAAATATCTGGTTCTGTGGTGGTTCAGTCAATCCCAGCTCTGGCTACAGCTTCTGTGATTGCTTGTGTTTTGTCAATAGTATCTATGGACTTTAGAGTTGTGAATGCATTGTAGCCTGTAGCATTTAGGTTCTCTGTTGGCAAACGGTAATGGTTTCAAATGAGACACAACAGGTACACATTCGTGTTTTCTGAGTAAAAAGCTGCAGAAACCAGGTTAAAAATGATATTTGTGTTGGTTAACATGAGATTGAATCCATGTTCCCAAGAATAAGACATTACTTTTCTCCAAAACTTGGTTGACTCTGCTTTTCTGGGTGCTTTGCACACCAACTCCACACTAGTTTGTGCATCTAGGTTTGGATGAAACCAGAAATATCTGGTTCTGTGGTGGTTCAGTCAATCCCAGCTCTGGCTACAGGTTCTGTGTTTGCTTGTGTTTTGTCAATAGTATCTATGGACTTTAGAGTTGTGAATGCATTGTAGCCTGTAGCATTTAGGTTTTCTGTTGGCAAACGCTAATGGTTTCAAATGAGACACAACAGGTACACATTCGTGTTTTCTGAGTAAAAAGCTGCAGAATCCAGGTTGAAAATGATATTTGTGTTTGTAAACATGACATTGAATCCACTTGCCAAAGAAAAAGATTTTGCTTTTCTCCAAAACCAGGTTGACTCTGCTTTTCTGGGTGCTTTGCACACCAACTCCACACTAGTTTGTGCATCTAGGTTTGGATGAAACCAGAAATATCTGGTTCTGTGGTGGTTCAGTCAATCCCAGCTCTGGCTACAGGTTCTGTGTTTGCTTGTGTTTTGTCAATAGTATCTATGGACTTTAGAGTTGTGAATGCATTGTAGCATGTAGCATTTAGGTTCTCTGTTGGCAAACGCTAATGGTTTCAAATGAGACACAACAGGTACACATTCGTGTTTTCTGAGTAAAAAGCTGCAGAAACCAGGTTAAAAATGATATTTGTGTTTGTAAACATGACATTGAATCCACTTGCCCAAGAAAAAGATTTTGCTTTTCTCCAAAACAGGGTTGACTCTGCTTTTCTGGGTGCTTTGCACACCAATTCCATACCAGTTTGTCCAGATAAGGCTGGATGAAACCAGAAATATCCGGTTCTGTGGTGGCTAAGTGAATTCCAGCTCTTGCTACAGCTTCTATATTTGCTTGTGTTTTCTCAACAGTATCTATGGACTTTAGAATTGTGAATGTATTGTAGCATGTAACATTTTGTTTTTCTGTTGGCAAACGCTAATTGGTTTCACATCTAGACAAAACAGGTACACATTCGTGTTTTCTGAGTAAAAAGCTGCAGAAACCAGGTTGAAAATGATATTTGTGTTTGTAAACATGACATTGAATCCACTTGCCAAAGAAAAAGATTTTGCTTTTCTCCAAAACCAGGTTGACTCTGCTTTTCTGGGTGCTTTGCACACCAACTCCACACTAGTTTGTGCATCTAGGTTTGGATGAAACCAGAAATATCTGGTTCTGTGGTGGTTCAGTCAATCCCAGCTCTGGCTACAGGTTCTGTGTTTGCTTGTGTTTTGTCAATAGTATCTATGGACTTTAGAGTTGTGAATGCATTGTAGCCTGTAGCATTTAGGTTCTCTGTTGGCAAACGCTAATGGTTTCAAATGAGACACAACAGGTACACATTCGTGTTTTCTGAGTAAAAAGCTGCAGAAACCAGGTTAAAAATGATATTTGTGTTGGTAAACATGACATTGAATCCATGTTCCCAAGAATAAGACATTACTTTTCTCCAAAACTTGGTTGACTCTGCTTTTCTGGGTGCTTTGCCCACCAACTCCACACCAGTTTGTTCAGTTAGGTTTGGATGAAAACAGAAATATCCGGTTCTGTGGTGGTTCAGTCAATCCCAGCTCTGGCTACAGCTTCTGTGTTTGTTTGTGTTTTGTCAATAGTATCTATGGACTTTAGAGTTGTGAATGCATTGTAGCCTGTAGCATTTAGGTTTTCTGTTGGCAAACGCGAATGGTTTCAAATGAGACACAACAGGTACACATTCGTGTTTTCTGAGTAAAAAGCTGCAGAAACCGGGATAAAAATCATATTTGTTTTTGTAACCATGACATTGAATCCACTTGCCCAAGAATAAGACTTTGCTTTTCTCCAAAACCTGGTTGACTCTGCTTTTCTGGGTGCTTTGCACACCAACTCCACACCAGTTTGTTCAGTTAGGTTTGGATGAAACCAGAAATATCCGGTTCTGTGGTGGCTAAGTCAATCCCAGCTCTTGCTCCAGCTTCTGTGTTTGCTTGTGTTTTCTCGATAGTATCTATGGACTTAGAGTTGTGAATGCATTGTAGCATGTAACATTTTGATTTTCTGTTGGCAAACGCTAACTGGTTTCAATGGAGACACAACAGGTACACATTCTTGTTTTCTTAGTCAAAAGCTGCAGAAACCAGGTTAAAAATGATATTTGTGTTTGTAAACATGACATTGAATCCACTTGCCCAAGAAAAAGACTTTGCTTTTCTCCAAAACAGGGTTGACTCTGCTTTTCTGGGTGCTTTGCACACCAATTCCATACCAGTTTGTCCAGATAAGGCTGGATGAAACCAGAAATATCCGGTTCTGTGGTGGCTAAGTGAATTCCAGCTCTTGCTACAGCTTCTATATTTGCTTGTGTTTTCTCAACAGTATCTATGGACTTTAGAGTTGTGAATGTATTGTAGCATGTAACATTTTGTTTTTCTGTTGGCAAACGCTAATTGGTTTCACATCTAGACAAAACAGGTACACATTCGTGTTTTCTGAGTAAAAAGCTGCAGAAACCAGGTTGAAAATGATATTTGTGTTTGTAAACATGACATTGAATCCACTTGCCAAAGAAAAAGATTTTGCTTTTCTCCAAAACCAGGTTGACTCTGCTTTTCTGGGTGCTTTGCATACCAACTCCACACTAGTTTGTGCATCTAGGTTTGGATGAAACCTGAAATATCTGGTTCTGTGGTGGTTCAGTCAATCCCAGCTCTGGCTACAGCTTCTGTGATTGCTTGTGTTTTGTCAATAGTATCTATGGACTTTAGAGTTGTGAATGCATTGTAGCCTGTAGCATTTAGGTTCTCTGTTGGCAAACGCTAATGGTTTCAAATGAGACACAACAGGTACACATTCGTGTTTTCTGAGTAAAAAGCTGCAGAAACCAGGTTAAAAATGATATTTGTGTTGGTTAACATGAGATTGAATCCATGTTCCCAAGAATAAGACATTACTTTTCTCCAAAACTTGGTTGACTCTGCTTTTCTGGGTGCTTTGCACACCAACTCCACACTAGTTTGTGCATCTAGGTTTGGATGAAACCAGAAATATCTGGTTCTGTGGTGGTTCAGTCAATCCCAGCTCTGGCTACAGGTTCTGTGTTTGCTTGTGTTTTGTCAATAGTATCTATGGACTTTAGAGTTGTGAATGCATTGTAGCCTGTAGCATTTAGGTTTTCTGTTGGCAAACGCTAATGGTTTCAAATGAGACACAACAGGTACACATTCGTGTTTTCTGAGTAAAAAGCTGCAGAATCCAGGTTGAAAATGATATTTGTGTTTGTAAACATGACATTGAATCCACTTGCCAAAGAAAAAGATTTTGCTTTTCTCCAAAACCAGGTTGACTCTGCTTTTCTGGGTGCTTTGCACACCAACTCCACACTAGTTTGTGCATCTAGGTTTGGATGAAACCAGAAATATCTGGTTCTGTGGTGGTTCAGTCAATCCCAGCTCTGGCTACAGGTTCTGTGTTTGCTTGTGTTTTGTCAATAGTATCTATGGACTTTAGAGTTGTGAATGCATTGTAGCATGTAGCATTTAGGTTCTCTGTTGGCAAACGCTAATGGTTTCAAATGAGACACAACAGGTACACATTCGTGTTTTCTGAGTAAAAAGCTGCAGAAACCAGGTTAAAAATGATATTTGTGTTGGTAAACATGACATTGAATCCATGTTCCCAAGAATAAGACATTACTTTTCTCCAAAACTTGGTTGACTCTGCTTTTCTGGGTGCTTTGCCCACCAACTCCACACCAGTTTGTTCAGTTAGGTTTGGATGAAAACAGAAATATCCGGTTCTGTGGTGGCTAAGTCAATCCCAGCTCTGGCTACAGCTTCTGTTTTTGCTTGTGTTTTGTCAATAGTATCTATGGACTTTAGAGTTGTGAATGCATTGTAGCCTGTAGCATTTAGGTTTTCTGTTGGCAAACGCGAATGGTTTCAAATGAGACACAACAGGTACACATTCGTGTTTTCTGAGTAAAAAGCTGCAGAAACCGGGATAAAAATCATATTTGTTTTTGTAACCATGACATTCAATCCACTTGCCCAAGAATAAGACTTTGCTTTTCTCCAAAACCTGGTTGACTCTGCTTTTCTGGGTGCTTTGCACACCAACTCCACACCAGTTTGTTCAGTTAGGTTTGGATGAAACCAGAAATATCCGGTTCTGTGGTGGCTAAGTCAATCCCAGCTCTTGCTCCAGCTTCTGTGTTTGCTTGTGTTTTCTCGATAGTATCTATGGACTTAGAGTTGTGAATGCATTGTAGCATGTAACATTTTGATTTTCTGTTGGCAAACGCTAACTGGTTTCACATGGAGACACAACAGGTACACATTCTTGTTTTCTTAGTCAAAAGCTGCAGAAACCAGGTTAAAAATGATATTTGTGTTTGTAAACATGACATTGAATCCACTTGCCCAAGAAAAAGACTTTGCTTTTCTCCAAAACAGGGTTGACTCTGCTTTTCTGGGTGCTTTGCACACCAATTCCATACCAGTTTGTCCAGATAAGGCTGGATGAAACCAGAAATATCCGGTTCTGTGGTGGCAAAGTGAATTCCAGCTCTTGCTACAGCTTCTATATTTGCTTGTGTTTTCTCAACAGTATCTATGGACTTTAGAGTTGTGAATGTATTGTAGCATGTAACATTTTGTTTTTCTGTTGGCAAACGCTAATTGGTTTCACATCTAGACAAAACAGGTACACATTCGTGTTTTCTGAGTAAAAAGCTGCAGAAACCAGGTTGAAAATGATATTTGTGTTTGTAAACATGACATTGAATCCACTTGCCAAAGAAAAAGATTTTGCTTTTCTCCAAAACCAGGTTGACTCTGCTTTTCTGGGTGCTTTGCACACCAACTCCACACTAGTTTGTGCATCTAGGTTTGGATGAAACCAGAAATATCTGGTTCTGTGGTGGTTCAGTCAATCCCAGCTCTGGCTACAGGTTCTGTGTTTGCTTGTGTTTTGTCAATAGTATCTATGGACTTTAGAGTTGTGAATGCATTGTAGCATGTAGCATTTAGGTTCTCTGTTGGCAAACGCTAATGGTTTCAAATGAGACACAACAGGTACACATTCGTGTTTTCTGAGTAAAAAGCTGCAGAAACCAGGTTAAAAATGATATTTGTGTTGGTAAACATGACATTGAATCCATGTTCCCAAGAATAAGACATTACTTTTCTCCAAAACTTGGTTGACTCTGCTTTTCTGGGTGCTTTGCCCACCAACTCCACACCAGTTTGTTCAGTTAGGTTTGGATGAAAACAGAAATATCCGGTTCTGTGGTGGCTAAGTCAATCCCAGCTCTGGCTACAGCTTCTGTTTTTGCTTGTGTTTTGTCAATAGTATCTATGGACTTTAGAGTTGTGAATGCATTGTAGCCTGTAGCATTTAGGTTTTCTGTTGGCAAACGCGAATGGTTTCAAATGAGACACAACAGGTACACATTCGTGTTTTCTGAGTAAAAAGCTGCAGAAACCGGGATAAAAATCATATTTGTTTTTGTAACCATGACATTCAATCCACTTGCCCAAGAATAAGACTTTGCTTTTCTCCAAAACCTGGTTGACTCTGCTTTTCTGGGTGCTTTGCACACCAACTCCACACCAGTTTGTTCAGTTAGGTTTGGATGAAACCAGAAATATCCGGTTCTGTGGTGGCTAAGTCAATCCCAGCTCTTGCTCCAGCTTCTGTGTTTGCTTGTGTTTTCTCGATAGTATCTATGGACTTAGAGTTGTGAATGCATTGTAGCATGTAACATTTTGATTTTCTGTTGGCAAACGCTAACTGGTTTCACATGGAGACACAACAGGTACACATTCTTGTTTTCTTAGTCAAAAGCTGCAGAAACCAGGTTAAAAATGATATTTGTGTTTGTAAACATGACATTGAATCCACTTGCCCAAGAAAAAGACTTTGCTTTTCTCCAAAACAGGGTTGACTCTGCTTTTCTGGGTGCTTTGCACACCAATTCCATACCAGTTTGTCCAGATAAGGCTGGATGAAACCAGAAATATCCGGTTCTGTGGTGGCTAAGTGAATTCCAGCTCTTGCTACAGCTTCTATATTTGCTTGTGTTTTCTCAACAGTATCTATGGACTTTAGAGTTGTGAATGTATTGTAGCATGTAACATTTTGTTTTTCTGTTGGCAAACGCTAATTGGTTTCACATCTAGACAAAACAGGTACACATTCGTGTTTTCTGAGTAAAAAGCTGCAGAAACCAGGTTGAAAATGATATTTGTGTTTGTAAACATGACATTGAATCCACTTGCCAAAGAAAAAGATTTTGCTTTTCTCCAAAACCAGGTTGACTCTGCTTTTCTGGGTGCTTTGCATACCAACTCCACACTAGTTTGTGCATCTAGGTTTGGATGAAACCTGAAATATCTGGTTCTGTGGTGGTTCAGTCAATCCCAGCTCTGGCTACAGCTTCTGTGATTGCTTGTGTTTTGTCAATAGTATCTATGGACTTTAGAGTTGTGAATGCATTGTAGCCTGTAGCATTTAGGTTCTCTGTTGGCAAACGCTAATGGTTTCAAATGAGACACAACAGGTACACATTCGTGTTTTCTGAGTAAAAAGCTGCAGAAACCAGGTTAAAAATGATATTTGTGTTGGTTAACATGAGATTGAATCCATGTTCCCAAGAATAAGACATTACTTTTCTCCAAAACTTGGTTGACTCTGCTTTTCTGGGTGCTTTGCACACCAACTCCACACTAGTTTGTGCATCTAGGTTTGGATGAAACCAGAAATATCTGGTTCTGTGGTGGTTCAGTCAATCCCAGCTCTGGCTACAGGTTCTGTGTTTGCTTGTGTTTTGTCAATAGTATCTATGGACTTTAGAGTTGTGAATGCATTGTAGCCTGTAGCATTTAGGTTTTCTGTTGGCAAACGCTAATGGTTTCAAATGAGACACAACAGGTACACATTCGTGTTTTCTGAGTAAAAAGCTGCAGAATCCAGGTTGAAAATGATATTTGTGTTTGTAAACATGACATTGAATCCACTTGCCAAAGAAAAAGATTTTGCTTTTCTCCAAAACCAGGTTGACTCTGCTTTTCTGGGTGCTTTGCACACCAACTCCACACTAGTTTGTGCATCTAGGTTTGGATGAAACCAGAAATATCTGGTTCTGTGGTGGTTCAGTCAATCCCAGCTCTGGCTACAGGTTCTGTGTTTGCTTGTGTTTTGTCAATAGTATCTATGGACTTTAGAGTTGTGAATGCATTGTAGCATGTAGCATTTAGGTTCTCTGTTGGCAAACGCTAATGGTTTCAAATGAGACACAACAGGTACACATTCGTGTTTTCTGAGTAAAAAGCTGCAGAAACCAGGTTAAAAATGATATTTGTGTTGGTAAACATGACATTGAATCCATGTTCCCAAGAATAAGACATTACTTTTCTCCAAAACTTGGTTGACTCTGCTTTTCTGGGTGCTTTGCCCACCAACTCCACACCAGTTTGTTCAGTTAGGTTTGGATGAAAACAGAAATATCCGGTTCTGTGGTGGCTAAGTCAATCCCAGCTCTGGCTACAGCTTCTGTTTTTGCTTGTGTTTTGTCAATAGTATCTATGGACTTTAGAGTTGTGAATGCATTGTAGCCTGTAGCATTTAGGTTTTCTGTTGGCAAACGCGAATGGTTTCAAATGAGACACAACAGGTACACATTCGTGTTTTCTGAGTAAAAAGCTGCAGAAACCGGGATAAAAATCATATTTGTTTTTGTAACCATGACATTCAATCCACTTGCCCAAGAATAAGACTTTGCTTTTCTCCAAAACCTGGTTGACTCTGCTTTTCTGGGTGCTTTGCACACCAACTCCACACCAGTTTGTTCAGTTAGGTTTGGATGAAACCAGAAATATCTGGTTCTGTGGTGGTTCAGTCAATCCCAGCTCTTGCTCCAGCTTCTGTGTTTGCTTGTGTTTTCTCGATAGTATCTATGGACTTAGAGTTGTGAATGCATTGTAGCATGTAACATTTTGATTTTCTGTTGGCAAACGCTAACTGGTTTCACATGGAGACACAACAGGTACACATTCTTGTTTTCTTAGTCAAAAGCTGCAGAAACCAGGTTAAAAATGATATTTGTGTTTGTAAACATGACATTGAATCCACTTGCCCAAGAAAAAGACTTTGCTTTTCTCCAAAACAGGGTTGACTCTGCTTTTCTGGGTGCTTTGCACACCAATTCCATACCAGTTTGTCCAGATAAGGCTGGATGAAACCAGAAATATCCGGTTCTGTGGTGGCTAAGTGAATTCCAGCTCTTGCTACAGCTTCTATATTTGCTTGTGTTTTCTCAACAGTATCTATGGACTTTAGAGTTGTGAATGTATTGTAGCATGTAACATTTTGTTTTTCTGTTGGCAAACGCTAATTGGTTTCACATCTAGACAAAACAGGTACACATTCGTGTTTTCTGAGTAAAAAGCTGCAGAAACCAGGTTGAAAATGATATTTGTGTTTGTAAACATGACATTGAATCCACTTGCCAAAGAAAAAGATTTTGCTTTTCTCCAAAACCAGGTTGACTCTGCTTTTCTGGGTGCTTTGCACACCAACTCCACACTAGTTTGTGCATCTAGGTTTGGATGAAACCAGAAATATCTGGTTCTGTGGTGGTTCAGTCAATCCCAGCTCTGGCTACAGGTTCTGTGTTTGCTTGTGTTTTGTCAATAGTATCTATGGACTTTAGAGTTGTGAATGCATTGTAGCATGTAGCATTTAGGTTCTCTGTTGGCAAACGCTAATGGTTTCAAATGAGACACAACAGGTACACATTCGTGTTTTCTGAGTAAAAAGCTGCAGAAACCAGGTTAAAAATGATATTTGTGTTGGTAAACATGACATTGAATCCATGTTCCCAAGAATAAGACATTACTTTTCTCCAAAACTTGGTTGACTCTGCTTTTCTGGGTGCTTTGCCCACCAACTCCACACCAGTTTGTTCAGTTAGGTTTGGATGAAAACAGAAATATCCGGTTCTGTGGTGGCTAAGTCAATCCCAGCTCTGGCTACAGCTTCTGTTTTTGCTTGTGTTTTGTCAATAGTATCTATGGACTTTAGAGTTGTGAATGCATTGTAGCCTGTAGCATTTAGGTTTTCTGTTGGCAAACGCGAATGGTTTCAAATGAGACACAACAGGTACACATTCGTGTTTTCTGAGTAAAAAGCTGCAGAAACCGGGATAAAAATCATATTTGTTTTTGTAACCATGACATTCAATCCACTTGCCCAAGAATAAGACTTTGCTTTTCTCCAAAACCTGGTTGACTCTGCTTTTCTGGGTGCTTTGCACACCAACTCCACACCAGTTTGTTCAGTTAGGTTTGGATGAAACCAGAAATATCCGGTTCTGTGGTGGCTAAGTCAATCCCAGCTCTTGCTCCAGCTTCTGTGTTTGCTTGTGTTTTCTCGATAGTATCTATGGACTTAGAGTTGTGAATGCATTGTAGCATGTAACATTTTGATTTTCTGTTGGCAAACGCTAACTGGTTTCACATGGAGACACAACAGGTACACATTCTTGTTTTCTTAGTCAAAAGCTGCAGAAACCAGGTTAAAAATGATATTTGTGTTTGTAAACATGACATTGAATCCACTTGCCCAAGAAA
The DNA here is from genome assembly GCA_949820135.1 of Sylvilagus floridanus. Classification (NCBI taxonomy): domain Eukaryota; kingdom Metazoa; phylum Chordata; class Mammalia; order Lagomorpha; family Leporidae; genus Sylvilagus; species Sylvilagus floridanus. The sequence continues at coordinate 27,423,381 of OX463232.1, forward strand.
AAGACTTTGCTTTTCTCCAAAACAGGGTTGACTCTGCTTTTCTGGGTGCTTTGCACACCAATTCCATACCAGTTTGTCCAGATAAGGCTGGATGAAACCAGAAATATCCGGTTCTGTGGTGGCTAAGTGAATTCCAGCTCTTGCTACAGCTTCTATATTTGCTTGTGTTTTCTCAACAGTATCTATGGACTTTAGAGTTGTGAATGTATTGTAGCATGTAACATTTTGTTTTTCTGTTGGCAAACGCTAATTGGTTTCACATCTAGACAAAACAGGTACACATTCGTGTTTTCTGAGTAAAAAGCTGCAGAAACCAGGTTGAAAATGATATTTGTGTTTGTAAACATGACATTGAATCCACTTGCCAAAGAAAAAGATTTTGCTTTTCTCCAAAACCAGGTTGACTCTGCTTTTCTGGGTGCTTTGCATACCAACTCCACACTAGTTTGTGCATCTAGGTTTGGATGAAACCTGAAATATCTGGTTCTGTGGTGGTTCAGTCAATCCCAGCTCTGGCTACAGCTTCTGTGATTGCTTGTGTTTTGTCAATAGTATCTATGGACTTTAGAGTTGTGAATGCATTGTAGCCTGTAGCATTTAGGTTCTCTGTTGGCAAACGCTAATGGTTTCAAATGAGACACAACAGGTACACATTCGTGTTTTCTGAGTAAAAAGCTGCAGAAACCAGGTTAAAAATGATATTTGTGTTGGTTAACATGAGATTGAATCCATGTTCCCAAGAATAAGACATTACTTTTCTCCAAAACTTGGTTGACTCTGCTTTTCTGGGTGCTTTGCACACCAACTCCACACTAGTTTGTGCATCTAGGTTTGGATGAAACCAGAAATATCTGGTTCTGTGGAGGTTCAGTCAATCCCAGCTCTGGCTACAGGTTCTGTGTTTGCTTGTGTTTTGTCAATAGTATCTATGGACTTTAGAGTTGTGAATGCATTGTAGCCTGTAGCATTTAGGTTTTCTGTTGGCAAACGCTAATGGTTTCAAATGAGACACAACAGGTACACATTCGTGTTTTCTGAGTAAAAAGCTGCAGAATCCAGGTTGAAAATGATATTTGTGTTTGTAAACATGACATTGAATCCACTTGCCAAAGAAAAAGATTTTGCTTTTCTCCAAAACCAGGTTGACTCTGCTTTTCTGGGTGCTTTGCACACCAACTCCACACTAGTTTGTGCATCTAGGTTTGGATGAAACCAGAAATATCTGGTTCTGTGGTGGTTCAGTCAATCCCAGCTCTGGCTACAGGTTCTGTGTTTGCTTGTGTTTTGTCAATAGTATCTATGGACTTTAGAGTTGTGAATGCATTGTAGCATGTAGCATTTAGGTTCTCTGTTGGCAAACGCTAATGGTTTCAAATGAGACACAACAGGTACACATTCGTGTTTTCTGAGTAAAAAGCTGCAGAAACCAGGTTAAAAATGATATTTGTGTTGGTAAACATGACATTGAATCCATGTTCCCAAGAATAAGACATTACTTTTCTCCAAAACTTGGTTGACTCTGCTTTTCTGGGTGCTTTGCCCACCAACTCCACACCAGTTTGTTCAGTTAGGTTTGGATGAAAACAGAAATATCCGGTTCTGTGGTGGCTAAGTCAATCCCAGCTCTGGCTACAGCTTCTGTTTTTGCTTGTGTTTTGTCAATAGTATCTATGGACTTTAGAGTTGTGAATGCATTGTAGCCTGTAGCATTTAGGTTTTCTGTTGGCAAACGCGAATGGTTTCAAATGAGACACAACAGGTACACATTCGTGTTTTCTGAGTAAAAAGCTGCAGAAACCGGGATAAAAATCATATTTGTTTTTGTAACCATGACATTCAATCCACTTGCCCAAGAATAAGACTTTGCTTTTCTCCAAAACCTGGTTGACTCTGCTTTTCTGGGTGCTTTGCACACCAACTCCACACCAGTTTGTTCAGTTAGGTTTGGATGAAACCAGAAATATCCGGTTCTGTGGTGGCTAAGTCAATCCCAGCTCTTGCTCCAGCTTCTGTGTTTGCTTGTGTTTTCTCGATAGTATCTATGGACTTAGAGTTGTGAATGCATTGTAGCATGTAACATTTTGATTTTCTGTTGGCAAACGCTAACTGGTTTCACATGGAGACACAACAGGTACACATTCTTGTTTTCTTAGTCAAAAGCTGCAGAAACCAGGTTAAAAATGATATTTGTGTTTGTAAACATGACATTGAATCCACTTGCCCAAGAAAAAGACTTTGCTTTTCTCCAAAACAGGGTTGACTCTGCTTTTCTGGGTGCTTTGCACACCAATTCCATACCAGTTTGTCCAGATAAGGCTGGATGAAACCAGAAATATCCGGTTCTGTGGTGGCTAAGTGAATTCCAGCTCTTGCTACAGCTTCTATATTTGCTTGTGTTTTCTCAACAGTATCTATGGACTTTAGAGTTGTGAATGTATTGTAGCATGTAACATTTTGTTTTTCTGTTGGCAAACGCTAATTGGTTTCACATCTAGACAAAACAGGTACACATTCGTGTTTTCTGAGTAAAAAGCTGCAGAAACCAGGTTGAAAATGATATTTGTGTTTGTAAACATGACATTGAATCCACTTGCCAAAGAAAAAGATTTTGCTTTTCTCCAAAACCAGGTTGACTCTGCTTTTCTGGGTGCTTTGCATACCAACTCCACACTAGTTTGTGCATCTAGGTTTGGATGAAACCTGAAATATCTGGTTCTGTGGTGGTTCAGTCAATCCCAGCTCTGGCTACAGCTTCTGTGATTGCTTGTGTTTTGTCAATAGTATCTATGGACTTTAGAGTTGTGAATGCATTGTAGCCTGTAGCATTTAGGTTCTCTGTTGGCAAACGCTAATGGTTTCAAATGAGACACAACAGGTACACATTCGTGTTTTCTGAGTAAAAAGCTGCAGAAACCAGGTTAAAAATGATATTTGTGTTGGTTAACATGAGATTGAATCCATGTTCCCAAGAATAAGACATTACTTTTCTCCAAAACTTGGTTGACTCTGCTTTTCTGGGTGCTTTGCACACCAACTCCACACCAGTTTGTTCAGTTAGGTTTGGATGAAAACAGAAATATCCGGTTCTGTGGTGGCTAAGTCAATCCCAGCTCTGGCTACAGCTTCTGTGTTTGCTTGTGTTTTGTCAATAGTATCTATGGACTTTAGAGTTGTGAATGCATTGTAGCCTGTAGCATTTAGGTTTTCTGTTGGCAAACGCTAATGGTTTCAAATGAGACACAACAGGTACACATTCGTGTTTTCTGAGTAAAAAGCTGCAGAAACCAGGTTGAAAATGATATTTGTGTTTGTAAACATGACATTGAATCCACTTGCCAAAGAAAAAGACTTTGCTTTTCTCCAAAACCAGGTTGACTCTGCTTTTCTGGGTGCTTTGCACACCAACTCCACACTAGTTTGTGCATCTAGGTTTGGATGAAACCAGAAATATCTGGTTCTGTGGTGGTTCAGTCAATCCCAGCTCTGGCTACAGGTTCTGTGTTTGCTTGTGTTTTGTCAATAGTATCTATGGACTTTAGAGTTGTGAATGCATTGTAGCATGTAGCATTTAGGTTCTCTGTTGGCAAACGCTAATGGTTTCAAATGAGACACAACAGGTACACATTCGTGTTTTCTGAGTAAAAAGCTGCAGAAACCAGGTTAAAAATGATATTTGTGTTTGTAAACATGACATTGAATCCACTTGCCCAAGAAAAAGATTTTGCTTTTCTCCAAAACAGGGTTGACTCTGCTTTTCTGGGTGCTTTGCACACCAATTCCATACCAGTTTGTCCAGATAAGGCTGGATGAAACCAGAAATATCCGGTTCTGTGGTGGCTAAGTGAATTCCAGCTCTTGCTACAGCTCCTATATTTGCTTGTGTTTTCTCAACAGTATCTATGGACTTTAGAGTTGTGAATGTATTGTAGCATGTAACATTTTGTTTTTCTGTTGGCAAACGCTAATTGGTTTCACATCTAGACAAAACAGGTACACATTCGTGTTTTCTGAGTAAAAAGCTGCAGAAACCAGGTTGAAAATGATATTTGTGTTTGTAAACATGACATTGAATCCACTTGCCAAAGAAAAAGATTTTGCTTTTCTCCAAAACCAGGTTGACTCTGCTTTTCTGGGTGCTTTGCACACCAACTCCACACTAGTTTGTGCATCTAGGTTTGGATGAAACCAGAAATATCTGGTTCTGTGGTGGTTCAGTCAATCCCAGCTCTGGCTACAGGTTCTGTGTTTGCTTGTGTTTTGTCAATAGTATCTATGGACTTTAGAGTTGTGAATGCATTGTAGCCTGTAGCATTTAGGTTCTCTGTTGGCAAACGCTAATGGTTTCAAATGAGACACAACAGGTACACATTCGTGTTTTCTGAGTAAAAAGCTGCAGAAACCAGGTTAAAAATGATATTTGTGTTGGTAAACATGACATTGAATCCATGTTCCCAAGAATAAGACATTACTTTTCTCCAAAACTTGGTTGACTCTGCTTTTCTGGGTGCTTTGCCCACCAACTCCACACCAGTTTGTTCAGTTAGGTTTGGATGAAAACAGAAATATCCGGTTCTGTGGTGGTTCAGTCAATCCCAGCTCTGGCTACAGCTTCTGTGTTTGTTTGTGTTTTGTCAATAGTATCTATGGACTTTAGAGTTGTGAATGCATTGTAGCCTGTAGCATTTAGGTTTTCTGTTGGCAAACGCGAATGGTTTCAAATGAGACACAACAGGTACACATTCGTGTTTTCTGAGTAAAAAGCTGCAGAAACCGGGATAAAAATCATATTTGTTTTTGTAACCATGACATTGAATCCACTTGCCCAAGAATAAGACTTTGCTTTTCTCCAAAACCTGGTTGACTCTGCTTTTCTGGGTGCTTTGCACACCAACTCCACACCAGTTTGTTCAGTTAGGTTTGGATGAAACCAGAAATATCCGGTTCTGTGGTGGCTAAGTCAATCCCAGCTCTTGCTCCAGCTTCTGTGTTTGCTTGTGTTTTCTCGATAGTATCTATGGACTTAGAGTTGTGAATGCATTGTAGCATGTAACATTTTGATTTTCTGTTGGCAAACGCTAACTGGTTTCAATGGAGACACAACAGGTACACATTCTTGTTTTCTTAGTCAAAAGCTGCAGAAACCAGGTTAAAAATGATATTTGTGTTTGTAAACATGACATTGAATCCACTTGCCCAAGAAAAAGACTTTGCTTTTCTCCAAAACAGGGTTGACTCTGCTTTTCTGGGTGCTTTGCACACCAATTCCATACCAGTTTGTCCAGATAAGGCTGGATGAAACCAGAAATATCCGGTTCTGTGGTGGCTAAGTGAATTCCAGCTCTTGCTACAGCTTCTATATTTGCTTGTGTTTTCTCAACAGTATCTATGGACTTTAGAGTTGTGAATGTATTGTAGCATGTAACATTTTGTTTTTCTGTTGGCAAACGCTAATTGGTTTCACATCTAGACAAAACAGGTACACATTCGTGTTTTCTGAGTAAAAAGCTGCAGAAACCAGGTTGAAAATGATATTTGTGTTTGTAAACATGACATTGAATCCACTTGCCAAAGAAAAAGATTTTGCTTTTCTCCAAAACCAGGTTGACTCTGCTTTTCTGGGTGCTTTGCATACCAACTCCACACTAGTTTGTGCATCTAGGTTTGGATGAAACCTGAAATATCTGGTTCTGTGGTGGTTCAGTCAATCCCAGCTCTGGCTACAGCTTCTGTGATTGCTTGTGTTTTGTCAATAGTATCTATGGACTTTAGAGTTGTGAATGCATTGTAGCCTGTAGCATTTAGGTTCTCTGTTGGCAAACGCTAATGGTTTCAAATGAGACACAACAGGTACACATTCGTGTTTTCTGAGTAAAAAGCTGCAGAAACCAGGTTAAAAATGATATTTGTGTTGGTTAACATGAGATTGAATCCATGTTCCCAAGAATAAGACATTACTTTTCTCCAAAACTTGGTTGACTCTGCTTTTCTGGGTGCTTTGCACACCAACTCCACACCAGTTTGTTCAGTTAGGTTTGGATGAAAACAGAAATATCCGGTTCTGTGGTGGCTAAGTCAATCCCAGCTCTGGCTACAGCTTCTGTGTTTGCTTGTGTTTTGTCAATAGTATCTATGGACTTTAGAGTTGTGAATGCATTGTAGCCTGTAGCATTTAGGTTTTCTGTTGGCAAACGCTAATGGTTTCAAATGAGACACAACAGGTACACATTCGTGTTTTCTGAGTAAAAAGCTGCAGAAACCAGGTTGAAAATGATATTTGTGTTTGTAAACATGACATTGAATCCACTTGCCAAAGAAAAAGACTTTGCTTTTCTCCAAAACCAGGTTGACTCTGCTTTTCTGGGTGCTTTGCACACCAACTCCACACTAGTTTGTGCATCTAGGTTTGGATGAAACCAGAAATATCTGGTTCTGTGGTGGTTCAGTCAATCCCAGCTCTGGCTACAGGTTCTGTGTTTGCTTGTGTTTTGTCAATAGTATCTATGGACTTTAGAGTTGTGAATGCATTGTAGCATGTAGCATTTAGGTTCTCTGTTGGCAAACGCTAATGGTTTCAAATGAGACACAACAGGTACACATTCGTGTTTTCTGAGTAAAAAGCTGCAGAAACCAGGTTAAAAATGATATTTGTGTTTGTAAACATGACATTGAATCCACTTGCCCAAGAAAAAGATTTTGCTTTTCTCCAAAACAGGGTTGACTCTGCTTTTCTGGGTGCTTTGCACACCAACTCCACACTAGTTTGTGCATCTAGGTTTGGATGAAACCAGAAATATCTGGTTCTGTGGTGGTTCAGTCAATCCCAGCTCTGGCTACAGGTTCTGTGTTTGCTTGTGTTTTGTCAATAGTATCTATGGACTTTAGAGTTGTGAATGCATTGTAGCATGTAGCATTTAGGTTCTCTGTTGGCAAACGCTAATGGTTTCAAATGAGACACAACAGGTACACATTCGTGTTTTCTGAGTAAAAAGCTGCAGAAACCAGGTTAAAAATGATATTTGTGTTGGTTAACATGAGATTGAATCCATGTTCCCAAGAATAAGACATTACTTTTCTCCAAAACTTGGTTGACTCTGCTTTTCTGGGTGCTTTGCACACCAACTCCACACTAGTTTGTGCATCTAGGTTTGGATGAAACCAGAAATATCTGGTTCTGTGGTGGTTCAGTCAATCCCAGCTCTGGCTACAGGTTCTGTGTTTGCTTGTGTTTTGTCAATAGTATCTATGGACTTTAGAGTTGTGAATGCATTGTAGCCTGTAGCATTTAGGTTTTCTGTTGGCAAACGCTAATGGTTTCAAATGAGACACAACAGGTACACATTCGTGTTTTCTGAGTAAAAAGCTGCAGAATCCAGGTTGAAAATGATATTTGTGTTTGTAAACATGACATTGAATCCACTTGCCAAAGAAAAAGATTTTGCTTTTCTCCAAAACCAGGTTGACTCTGCTTTTCTGGGTGCTTTGCACACCAACTCCACACTAGTTTGTGCATCTAGGTTTGGATGAAACCAGAAATATCTGGTTCTGTGGTGGTTCAGTCAATCCCAGCTCTGGCTACAGGTTCTGTGTTTGCTTGTGTTTTGTCAATAGTATCTATGGACTTTAGAGTTGTGAATGCATTGTAGCATGTAGCATTTAGGTTCTCTGTTGGCAAACGCTAATGGTTTCAAATGAGACACAACAGGTACACATTCGTGTTTTCTGAGTAAAAAGCTGCAGAAACCAGGTTAAAAATGATATTTGTGTTGGTAAACATGACATTGAATCCATGTTCCCAAGAATAAGACATTACTTTTCTCCAAAACTTGGTTGACTCTGCTTTTCTGGGTGCTTTGCCCACCAACTCCACACCAGTTTGTTCAGTTAGGTTTGGATGAAAACAGAAATATCCGGTTCTGTGGTGGCTAAGTCAATCCCAGCTCTGGCTACAGCTTCTGTTTTTGCTTGTGTTTTGTCAATAGTATCTATGGACTTTAGAGTTGTGAATGCATTGTAGCCTGTAGCATTTAGGTTTTCTGTTGGCAAACGCGAATGGTTTCAAATGAGACACAACAGGTACACATTCGTGTTTTCTGAGTAAAAAGCTGCAGAAACCGGGATAAAAATCATATTTGTTTTTGTAACCATGACATTCAATCCACTTGCCCAAGAATAAGACTTTGCTTTTCTCCAAAACCTGGTTGACTCTGCTTTTCTGGGTGCTTTGCACACCAACTCCACACCAGTTTGTTCAGTTAGGTTTGGATGAAACCAGAAATATCTGGTTCTGTGGTGGTTCAGTCAATCCCAGCTCTTGCTCCAGCTTCTGTGTTTGCTTGTGTTTTCTCGATAGTATCTATGGACTTAGAGTTGTGAATGCATTGTAGCATGTAACATTTTGATTTTCTGTTGGCAAACGCTAACTGGTTTCACATGGAGACACAACAGGTACACATTCTTGTTTTCTTAGTCAAAAGCTGCAGAAACCAGGTTAAAAATGATATTTGTGTTTGTAAACATGACATTGAATCCACTTGCCCAAGAAAAAGACTTTGCTTTTCTCCAAAACAGGGTTGACTCTGCTTTTCTGGGTGCTTTGCACACCAATTCCATACCAGTTTGTCCAGATAAGGCTGGATGAAACCAGAAATATCCGGTTCTGTGGTGGCAAAGTGAATTCCAGCTCTTGCTACAGCTTCTATATTTGCTTGTGTTTTCTCAACAGTATCTATGGACTTTAGAGTTGTGAATGTATTGTAGCATGTAACATTTTGTTTTTCTGTTGGCAAACGCTAATTGGTTTCACATCTAGACAAAACAGGTACACATTCGTGTTTTCTGAGTAAAAAGCTGCAGAAACCAGGTTGAAAATGATATTTGTGTTTGTAAACATGACATTGAATCCACTTGCCAAAGAAAAAGATTTTGCTTTTCTCCAAAACCAGGTTGACTCTGCTTTTCTGGGTGCTTTGCACACCAACTCCACACTAGTTTGTGCATCTAGGTTTGGATGAAACCAGAAATATCTGGTTCTGTGGTGGTTCAGTCAATACCAGCTCTGGCTACAGGTTCTGTGTTTGCTTGTGTTTTGTCAATAGTATCTATGGACTTTAGAGTTGTGAATGCATTGTAGCATGTAGCATTTAGGTTCTCTGTTGGCAAACGCTAATGGTTTCAAATGAGACACAACAGGTACACATTCGTGTTTTCTGAGTAAAAAGCTGCAGAAACCAGGTTAAAAATGATATTTGTGTTGGTAAACATGACATTGAATCCATGTTCCCAAGAATAAGACATTACTTTTCTCCAAAACTTGGTTGACTCTGCTTTTCTGGGTGCTTTGCCCACCAACTCCACACCAGTTTGTTCAGTTAGGTTTGGATGAAAACAGAAATATCCGGTTCTGTGGTGGCTAAGTCAATCCCAGCTCTGGCTACAGCTTCTGTTTTTGCTTGTGTTTTGTCAATAGTATCTATGGACTTTAGAGTTGTGAATGCATTGTAGCCTGTAGCATTTAGGTTTTCTGTTGGCAAACGCGAATGGTTTCAAATGAGACACAACAGGTACACATTCGTGTTTTCTGAGTAAAAAGCTGCAGAAACCGGGATAAAAATCATATTTGTTTTTGTAACCATGACATTCAATCCACTTGCCCAAGAATAAGACTTTGCTTTTCTCCAAAACCTGGTTGACTCTGCTTTTCTGGGTGCTTTGCACACCAACTCCACACCAGTTTGTTCAGTTAGGTTTGGATGAAACCAGAAATATCCGGTTCTGTGGTGGCTAAGTCAATCCCAGCTCTTGCTCCAGCTTCTGTGTTTGCTTGTGTTTTCTCGATAGTATCTATGGACTTAGAGTTGTGAATGCATTGTAGCATGTAACATTTTGATTTTCTGTTGGCAAACGCTAACTGGTTTCACATGGAGACACAACAGGTACACATTCTTGTTTTCTTAGTCAAAAGCTGCAGAAACCAGGTTAAAAATGATATTTGTGTTTGTAAACATGACATTGAATCCACTTGCCCAAGAAAAAGACTTTGCTTTTCTCCAAAACAGGGTTGACTCTGCTTTTCTGGGTGCTTTGCACACCAATTCCATACCAGTTTGTCCAGATAAGGCTGGATGAAACCAGAAATATCCGGTTCTGTGGTGGCAAAGTGAATTCCAGCTCTTGCTACAGCTTCTATATTTGCTTGTGTTTTCTCAACAGTATCTATGGACTTTAGAGTTGTGAATGTATTGTAGCATGTAACATTTTGTTTTTCTGTTGGCAAACGCTAATTGGTTTCACATCTAGACAAAACAGGTACACATTCGTGTTTTCTGAGTAAAAAGCTGCAGAAACCAGGTTGAAAATGATATTTGTGTTTGTAAACATGACATTGAATCCACTTGCCAAAGAAAAAGATTTTGCTTTTCTCCAAAACCAGGTTGACTCTGCTTTTCTGGGTGCTTTGCACACCAACTCCACACTAGTTTGTGCATCTAGGTTTGGATGAAACCAGAAATATCTGGTTCTGTGGTGGTTCAGTCAATCCCAGCTCTGGCTACAGGTTCTGTGTTTGCTTGTGTTTTGTCAATAGTATCTATGGACTTTAGAGTTGTGAATGCATTGTAGCATGTAGCATTTAGGTTCTCTGTTGGCAAACGCTAATGGTTTCAAATGAGACACAACAGGTACACATTCGTGTTTTCTGAGTAAAAAGCTGCAGAAACCAGGTTAAAAATGATATTTGTGTTGGTAAACATGACATTGAATCCATGTTCCCAAGAATAAGACATTACTTTTCTCCAAAACTTGGTTGACTCTGCTTTTCTGGGTGCTTTGCCCACCAACTCCACACCAGTTTGTTCAGTTAGGTTTGGATGAAAACAGAAATATCCGGTTCTGTGGTGGCTAAGTCAATCCCAGCTCTGGCTACAGCTTCTGTTTTTGCTTGTGTTTTGTCAATAGTATCTATGGACTTTAGAGTTGTGAATGCATTGTAGCCTGTAGCATTTAGGTTTTCTGTTGGCAAACGCGAATGGTTTCAAATGAGACACAACAGGTACACATTCGTGTTTTCTGAGTAAAAAGCTGCAGAAACCGGGATAAAAATCATATTTGTTTTTGTAACCATGACATTCAATCCACTTGCCCAAGAATAAGACTTTGCTTTTCTCCAAAACCTGGTTGACTCTGCTTTTCTGGGTGCTTTGCACACCAACTCCACACCAGTTTGTTCAGTTAGGTTTGGATGAAACCAGAAATATCCGGTTCTGTGGTGGCTAAGTCAATCCCAGCTCTTGCTCCAGCTTCTGTGTTTGCTTGTGTTTTCTCGATAGTATCTATGGACTTAGAGTTGTGAATGCATTGTAGCATGTAACATTTTGATTTTCTGTTGGCAAACGCTAACTGGTTTCACATGGAGACACAACAGGTACACATTCTTGTTTTCTTAGTCAAAAGCTGCAGAAACCAGGTTAAAAATGATATTTGTGTTTGTAAACATGACATTGAATCCACTTGCCCAAGAAAAAGACTTTGCTTTTCTCCAAAACAGGGTTGACTCTGCTTTTCTGGGTGCTTTGCACACCAATTCCATACCAGTTTGTCCAGATAAGGCTGGATGAAACCAGAAATATCCGGTTCTGTGGTGGCTAAGTGAATTCCAGCTCTTGCTACAGCTTCTATATTTGCTTGTGTTTTCTCAACAGTATCTATGGACTTTAGAGTTGTGAATGTATTGTAGCATGTAACATTTTGTTTTTCTGTTGGCAAACGCTAATTGGTTTCACATCTAGACAAAACAGGTACACATTCGTGTTTTCTGAGTAAAAAGCTGCAGAAACCAGGTTGAAAATGATATTTGTGTTTGTAAACATGACATTGAATCCACTTGCCAAAGAAAAAGATTTTGCTTTTCTCCAAAACCAGGTTGACTCTGCTTTTCTGGGTGCTTTGCATACCAACTCCACACTAGTTTGTGCATCTAGGTTTGGATGAAACCTGAAATATCTGGTTCTGTGGTGGTTCAGTCAATCCCAGCTCTGGCTACAGCTTCTGTGATTGCTTGTGTTTTGTCAATAGTATCTATGGACTTTAGAGTTGTGAATGCATTGTAGCCTGTAGCATTTAGGTTCTCTGTTGGCAAACGCTAATGGTTTCAAATGAGACACAACAGGTACACATTCGTGTTTTCTGAGTAAAAAGCTGCAGAAACCAGGTTAAAAATGATATTTGTGTTGGTTAACATGAGATTGAATCCATGTTCCCAAGAATAAGACATTACTTTTCTCCAAAACTTGGTTGACTCTGCTTTTCTGGGTGCTTTGCACACCAACTCCACACTAGTTTGTGCATCTAGGTTTGGATGAAACCAGAAATATCTGGTTCTGTGGAGGTTCAGTCAATCCCAGCTCTGGCTACAGGTTCTGTGTTTGCTTGTGTTTTGTCAATAGTATCTATGGACTTTAGAGTTGTGAATGCATTGTAGCCTGTAGCATTTAGGTTTTCTGTTGGCAAACGCTAATGGTTTCAAATGAGACACAACAGGTACACATTCGTGTTTTCTGAGTAAAAAGCTGCAGAATCCAGGTTGAAAATGATATTTGTGTTTGTAAACATGACATTGAATCCACTTGCCAAAGAAAAAGATTTTGCTTTTCTCCAAAACCAGGTTGACTCTGCTTTTCTGGGTGCTTTGCACACCAACTCCACACTAGTTTGTGCATCTAGGTTTGGATGAAACCAGAAATATCTGGTTCTGTGGTGGTTCAGTCAATCCCAGCTCTGGCTACAGGTTCTGTGTTTGCTTGTGTTTTGTCAATAGTATCTATGGACTTTAGAGTTGTGAATGCATTGTAGCATGTAGCATTTAGGTTCTCTGTTGGCAAACGCTAATGGTTTCAAATGAGACACAACAGGTACACATTCGTGTTTTCTGAGTAAAAAGCTGCAGAAACCAGGTTAAAAATGATATTTGTGTTGGTAAACATGACATTGAATCCATGTTCCCAAGAATAAGACATTACTTTTCTCCAAAACTTGGTTGACTCTGCTTTTCTGGGTGCTTTGCCCACCAACTCCACACCAGTTTGTTCAGTTAGGTTTGGATGAAAACAGAAATATCCGGTTCTGTGGTGGCTAAGTCAATCCCAGCTCTGGCTACAGCTTCTGTTTTTGCTTGTGTTTTGTCAATAGTATCTATGGACTTTAGAGTTGTGAATGCATTGTAGCCTGTAGCATTTAGGTTTTCTGTTGGCAAACGCGAATGGTTTCAAATGAGACACAACAGGTACACATTCGTGTTTTCTGAGTAAAAAGCTGCAGAAACCGGGATAAAAATCATATTTGTTTTTGTAACCATGACATTCAATCCACTTGCCCAAGAATAAGACTTTGCTTTTCTCCAAAACCTGGTTGACTCTGCTTTTCTGGGTGCTTTGCACACCAACTCCACACCAGTTTGTTCAGTTAGGTTTGGATGAAACCAGAAATATCCGGTTCTGTGGTGGCTAAGTCAATCCCAGCTCTTGCTCCAGCTTCTGTGTTTGCTTGTGTTTTCTCGATAGTATCTATGGACTTAGAGTTGTGAATGCATTGTAGCATGTAACATTTTGATTTTCTGTTGGCAAACGCTAACTGGTTTCACATGGAGACACAACAGGTACACATTCTTGTTTTCTTAGTCAAAAGCTGCAGAAACCAGGTTAAAAATGATATTTGTGTTTGTAAACATGACATTGAATCCACTTGCCCAAGAAAAAGACTTTGCTTTTCTCCAAAACAGGGTTGACTCTGCTTTTCTGGGTGCTTTGCACACCAATTCCATACCAGTTTGTCCAGATAAGGCTGGATGAAACCAGAAATATCCGGTTCTGTGGTGGCTAAGTGAATTCCAGCTCTTGCTACAGCTTCTATATTTGCTTGTGTTTTCTCAACAGTATCTATGGACTTTAGAGTTGTGAATGTATTGTAGCATGTAACATTTTGTTTTTCTGTTGGCAAACGCTAATTGGTTTCACATCTAGACAAAACAGGTACACATTCGTGTTTTCTGAGTAAAAAGCTGCAGAAACCAGGTTGAAAATGATATTTGTGTTTGTAAACATGACATTGAATCCACTTGCCAAAGAAAAAGATTTTGCTTTTCTCCAAAACCAGGTTGACTCTGCTTTTCTGGGTGCTTTGCACACCAATTCCACACTAGTTTGTGCATCTAGGTTTGGATGAAACCTGAAATATCTGGTTCTGTGGTGGTTCAGTCAATCCCAGCTCTGGCTACAGCTTCTGTGATTGCTTGTGTTTTGTCAATAGTATCTATGGACTTTAGAGTTGTGAATGCATTGTAGCCTGTAGCATTTAGGTTCTCTGTTGGCAAACGCTAATGGTTTCAAATGAGACACAACAGGTACACATTCGTGTTTTCTGAGTAAAAAGCTGCAGAAACCAGGTTAAAAATGATATTTGTGTTGGTTAACATGAGATTGAATCCATGTTCCCAAGAATAAGACATTACTTTTCTCCAAAACTTGGTTGACTCTGCTTTTCTGGGTGCTTTGCACACCAACTCCACACCAGTTTGTTCAGTTAGGTTTGGATGAAAACAGAAATATCCGGTTCTGTGGTGGCTAAGTCAATCCCAGCTCTGGCTACAGCTTCTGTGTTTGCTTGTGTTTTGTCAATAGTATCTATGGACTTTAGAGTTGTGAATGCATTGTAGCCTGTAGCATTTAGGTTTTCTGTTGGCAAACGCTAATGGTTTCAAATGAGACACAACAGGTACACATTCGTGTTTTCTGAGTAAAAAGCTGCAGAAACCAGGTTGAAAATGATATTTGTGTTTGTAAACATGACATTGAATCCACTTGCCAAAGAAAAAGACTTTGCTTTTCTCCAAAACCAGGTTGACTCTGCTTTTCTGGGTGCTTTGCACACCAACTCCACACTAGTTTGTGCATCTAGGTTTGGATGAAACCAGAAATATCTGGTTCTGTGGTGGTTCAGTCAATCCCAGCTCTGGCTACAGGTTCTGTGTTTGCTTGTGTTTTGTCAATAGTATCTATGGACTTTAGAGTTGTGAATGCATTGTAGCATGTAGCATTTAGGTTCTCTGTTGGCAAACGCTAATGGTTTCAAATGAGACACAACAGGTACACATTCGTGTTTTCTGAGTAAAAAGCTGCAGAAACCAGGTTAAAAATGATATTTGTGTTTGTAAACATGACATTGAATCCACTTGCCCAAGAAAAAGATTTTGCTTTTCTCCAAAACAGGGTTGACTCTGCTTTTCTGGGTGCTTTGCACACCAATTCCATACCAGTTTGTCCAGATAAGGCTGGATGAAACCAGAAATATCCGGTTCTGTGGTGGCTAAGTGAATTCCAGCTCTTGCTACAGCTCCTATATTTGCTTGTGTTTTCTCAACAGTATCTATGGACTTTAGAGTTGTGAATGTATTGTAGCATGTAACATTTTGTTTTTCTGTTGGCAAACGCTAATTGGTTTCACATCTAGACAAAACAGGTACACATTCGTGTTTTCTGAGTAAAAAGCTGCAGAAACCAGGTTGAAAATGATATTTGTGTTTGTAAACATGACATTGAATCCACTTGCCAAAGAAAAAGATTTTGCTTTTCTCCAAAACCAGGTTGACTCTGCTTTTCTGGGTGCTTTGCACACCAACTCCACACTAGTTTGTGCATCTAGGTTTGGATGAAACCAGAAATATCTGGTTCTGTGGTGGTTCAGTCAATCCCAGCTCTGGCTACAGGTTCTGTGTTTGCTTGTGTTTTGTCAATAGTATCTATGGACTTTAGAGTTGTGAATGCATTGTAGCCTGTAGCATTTAGGTTCTCTGTTGGCAAACGCTAATGGTTTCAAATGAGACACAACAGGTACACATTCGTGTTTTCTGAGTAAAAAGCTGCAGAAACCAGGTTAAAAATGATATTTGTGTTGGTAAACATGACATTGAATCCATGTTCCCAAGAATAAGACATTACTTTTCTCCAAAACTTGGTTGACTCTGCTTTTCTGGGTGCTTTGCCCACCAACTCCACACCAGTTTGTTCAGTTAGGTTTGGATGAAAACAGAAATATCCGGTTCTGTGGTGGTTCAGTCAATCCCAGCTCTGGCTACAGCTTCTGTGTTTGTTTGTGTTTTGTCAATAGTATCTATGGACTTTAGAGTTGTGAATGCATTGTAGCCTGTAGCATTTAGGTTTTCTGTTGGCAAACGCGAATGGTTTCAAATGAGACACAACAGGTACACATTCGTGTTTTCTGAGTAAAAAGCTGCAGAAACCGGGATAAAAATCATATTTGTTTTTGTAACCATGACATTGAATCCACTTGCCCAAGAATAAGACTTTGCTTTTCTCCAAAACCTGGTTGACTCTGCTTTTCTGGGTGCTTTGCACACCAACTCCACACCAGTTTGTTCAGTTAGGTTTGGATGAAACCAGAAATATCCGGTTCTGTGGTGGCTAAGTCAATCCCAGCTCTTGCTCCAGCTTCTGTGTTTGCTTGTGTTTTCTCGATAGTATCTATGGACTTAGAGTTGTGAATGCATTGTAGCATGTAACATTTTGATTTTCTGTTGGCAAACGCTAACTGGTTTCAATGGAGACACAACAGGTACACATTCTTGTTTTCTTAGTCAAAAGCTGCAGAAACCAGGTTAAAAATGATATTTGTGTTTGTAAACATGACATTGAATCCACTTGCCCAAGAAAAAGACTTTGCTTTTCTCCAAAACAGGGTTGACTCTGCTTTTCTGGGTGCTTTGCACACCAATTCCATACCAGTTTGTCCAGATAAGGCTGGATGAAACCAGAAATATCCGGTTCTGTGGTGGCTAAGTGAATTCCAGCTCTTGCTACAGCTTCTATATTTGCTTGTGTTTTCTCAACAGTATCTATGGACTTTAGAGTTGTGAATGTATTGTAGCATGTAACATTTTGTTTTTCTGTTGGCAAACGCTAATTGGTTTCACATCTAGACAAAACAGGTACACATTCGTGTTTTCTGAGTAAAAAGCTGCAGAAACCAGGTTGAAAATGATATTTGTGTTTGTAAACATGACATTGAATCCACTTGCCAAAGAAAAAGATTTTGCTTTTCTCCAAAACCAGGTTGACTCTGCTTTTCTGGGTGCTTTGCATACCAACTCCACACTAGTTTGTGCATCTAGGTTTGGATGAAACCTGAAATATCTGGTTCTGTGGTGGTTCAGTCAATCCCAGCTCTGGCTACAGCTTCTGTGATTGCTTGTGTTTTGTCAATAGTATCTATGGACTTTAGAGTTGTGAATGCATTGTAGCCTGTAGCATTTAGGTTCTCTGTTGGCAAACGCTAATGGTTTCAAATGAGACACAACAGGTACACATTCGTGTTTTCTGAGTAAAAAGCTGCAGAAACCAGGTTAAAAATGATATTTGTGTTGGTTAACATGAGATTGAATCCATGTTCCCAAGAATAAGACATTACTTTTCTCCAAAACTTGGTTGACTCTGCTTTTCTGGGTGCTTTGCACACCAACTCCACACCAGTTTGTTCAGTTAGGTTTGGATGAAAACAGAAATATCCGGTTCTGTGGTGGCTAAGTCAATCCCAGCTCTGGCTACAGCTTCTGTGTTTGCTTGTGTTTTGTCAATAGTATCTATGGACTTTAGAGTTGTGAATGCATTGTAGCCTGTAGCATTTAGGTTTTCTGTTGGCAAACGCTAATGGTTTCAAATGAGACACAACAGGTACACATTCGTGTTTTCTGAGTAAAAAGCTGCAGAAACCAGGTTGAAAATGATATTTGTGTTTGTAAACATGACATTGAATCCACTTGCCAAAGAAAAAGACTTTGCTTTTCTCCAAAACCAGGTTGACTCTGCTTTTCTGGGTGCTTTGCACACCAACTCCACACTAGTTTGTGCATCTAGGTTTGGATGAAACCAGAAATATCTGGTTCTGTGGTGGTTCAGTCAATCCCAGCTCTGGCTACAGGTTCTGTGTTTGCTTGTGTTTTGTCAATAGTATCTATGGACTTTAGAGTTGTGAATGCATTGTAGCATGTAGCATTTAGGTTCTCTGTTGGCAAACGCTAATGGTTTCAAATGAGACACAACAGGTACACATTCGTGTTTTCTGAGTAAAAAGCTGCAGAAACCAGGTTAAAAATGATATTTGTGTTTGTAAACATGACATTGAATCCACTTGCCCAAGAAAAAGATTTTGCTTTTCTCCAAAACAGGGTTGACTCTGCTTTTCTGGGTGCTTTGCACACCAACTCCACACTAGTTTGTGCATCTAGGTTTGGATGAAACCAGAAATATCTGGTTCTGTGGTGGTTCAGTCAATCCCAGCTCTGGCTACAGGTTCTGTGTTTGCTTGTGTTTTGTCAATAGTATCTATGGACTTTAGAGTTGTGAATGCATTGTAGCATGTAGCATTTAGGTTCTCTGTTGGCAAACGCTAATGGTTTCAAATGAGACACAACAGGTACACATTCGTGTTTTCTGAGTAAAAAGCTGCAGAAACCAGGTTAAAAATGATATTTGTGTTGGTAAACATGACATTGAATCCATGTTCCCAAGAATAAGACATTACTTTTCTCCAAAACTTGGTTGACTCTGGTTTTCTGGCTGCTTTGCCCACCAACTCCACACCAGTTTGTTCAGTTAGGTTTGGATGAAAACAGAAATATCCGGTTCTGTGGTGGCTAAGTCAATCCCAGCTCTGGCTACAGGTTCTGTGTTTGCTTGTGTTTTGTCAATAGTATCTATGGACTTTAGAGTTTTGAATGCATTGTAGCCTGTAGCATTTAGGTTTTCTGTTGGCAAACGCTAATGGTTTCAAATGAGACACAACAGGTACACATTCGTGTTTTCTGAGTAAAAAGCTGCAGAAACCGGGATAAAAATCATATTTGTTTTTGTAACCATGACATTGAATCCACTTGCCCAAGAATAAGACTTTGCTTTTCTCCAAAACCTGGTTGACTCTGCTTTTCTGGGTGCTTTGCACACCAACTCCACACCAGTTTGTTCAGTTAGGTTTGGATGAAACCAGAAATATCCGGTTCTGTGGTGGCTAAGTCAATCCCAGCTCTTGCTCCAGTTTCTGTGTTTGCTTGTGTTTTCTCGATAGTATCTATGGACTTAGAGTTGTGAATGCATTGTAGCATGTAACATTTTGATTTTCTGTTGGCAAACGCTAACTGGTTTCACATGGAGACACAACAGGTACACATTCTTGTTTTCTTAGTCAAAAGCTGCAGAAACCAGGTTAAAAATGATATTTGTGTTTGTAAACATGACATTGAATCCACTTGCCCAAGAAAAAGACTTTGCTTTTCTCCAAAACAGGGTTGACTCTGCTTTTCTGGGTGCTTTGCACACCAATTCCATACCAGTTTGTCCAGATAAGGCTGGATGAAACCAGAAATATCCGGTTCTGTGGTGGCTAAGTGAATTCCAGCTCTTGCTACAGCTTCTATATTTGCTTGTGTTTTCTCAACAGTATCTATGGACTTTAGAGTTGTGAATGTATTGTAGCATGTAACATTTTGTTTTTCTGTTGGCAAACGCTAATTGGTTTCACATCTAGACAAAACAGGTACACATTCGTGTTTTCTGAGTAAAAAGCTGCAGAAACCAGGTTGAAAATGATATTTGTGTTTGTAAACATGACATTGAATCCACTTGCCAAAGAAAAAGATTTTGCTTTTCTCCAAAACCAGGTTGACTCTGCTTTTCTGGGTGCTTTGCACACCAACTCCACACTAGTTTGTGCATCTAGGTTTGGATGAAACCAGAAATATCCGGTTCTGTGGTGGTTCAGTCAATCCCAGCTCTGGCTACAGGTTCTGTGTTTGCTTGTGTTTTGTCAATAGTATCTATGGACTTTAGAGTTGTGAATGCATTGTAGCATGTAGCATTTAGGTTCTCTGTTGGCAAACGCTAATGGTTTCAAATGAGACACAACAGGTACACATTCGTGTTTTCTGAGTAAAAAGCTGCAGAAACCAGGTTAAAAATGATATTTGTGTTGGTAAACATGACATTGAATCCATGTTCCCAAGAATAAGACATTACTTTTCTCCAAAACTTGGTTGACTCTGCTTTTCTGGGTGCTTTGCCCACCAACTCCACACCAGTTTGTTCAGTTAGGTTTGGATGAAAACAGAAATATCCGGTTCTGTGGTGGCTAAGTCAATCCCAGCTCTGGCTACAGCTTCTGTGTTTGCTTGTGTTTTGTCAATAGTATCTATGGACTTTAGAGTTGTGAATGCATTGTAGCCTGGAGCATTTAGGTTTTCTGTTGGCAAACGCTAATGGTTTCAAATGAGACACAACAGGTACACATTCGTGTTTTCTGAGTAAAAAGCTGCAGAAACAGGGATAAAAATCATATTTGTTTTTGTAACCATGACATTGAATCCACTTGCCCAAGAATAAGACTTTGCTTTTCTCCAAAACCTGGTTGACTCTGCTTTTCTGGGTGCTTTGCACACCAACTCCACACCAGTTTGTTCAGTTAGGTTTGGATGAAACCAGAAATATCCGGTTCTGTGGTGGCTAAGTCAATCCCAGCTCTTGCTCCAGCTTCTGTGTTTGCTTGTGTTTTCTCGATAGTATCTATGGACTTAGAGTTGTGAATGCATTGTAGCATGTAACATTTTGATTTTCTGTTGGCAAACGCTAACTGGTTTCACATGGAGACACAACAGGTACACATTCTTGTTTTCTTAGTCAAAAGCTGCAGAAACCAGGTTAAAAATGATATTTGTGTTTGTAAACATGACATTGAATCCACTTGCCCAAGAAAAAGACTTTGCTTTTCTCCAAAACAGGGTTGACTCTGCTTTTCTGGGTGCTTTGCACACCAATTCCATACCAGTTTGTCCAGATAAGGCTGGATGAAACCAGAAATATCCGGTTCTGTGGTGGCTAAGTGAATTCCAGCTCTTGCTACAGCTTCTATATTTGCTTGTGTTTTCTCAACAGTATCTATGGACTTTAGAGTTGTGAATGTATTGTAGCATGTAACATTTTGTTTTTCTGTTGGCAAACGCTAATTGGTTTCACATCTAGACAAAACAGGTACACATTCGTGTTTTCTGAGTAAAAAGCTGCAGAAACCAGGTTGAAAATGATATTTGTGTTTGTAAACATGACATTGAATCCACTTGCCAAAGAAAAAGATTTTGCTTTTCTCCAAAACCAGGTTGACTCTGGTTTTCTGGGTGCTTTGCACACCAACTCCACACTAGTTTGTGCATCTAGGTTTGGATGAAACCAGAAATATCTGGTTCTGTGGTGGTTCAGTCAATCCCAGCTCTGGCTACAGCTTCTGTGATTGCTTGTGTTTTGTCAATAGTATCTATGGACTTTAGAGTTGTGAATGCATTGTAGCCTGTAGCATTTAGGTTCTCTGTTGGCAAACGCTAATGGTTTCAAATGAGACACAACAGGTACACATTCGTGTTTTCTGAGTAAAAAGCTGCAGAAACCAGGTTAAAAGTGATATTTGTGTTGGTAAACATGAGATTGAATCCATGTTCCCAGGAATAAGACATTACTTTTCTCCAAAACTTGGTTGACTCTGCTTTTCTGGGTGCTTTGCACACCAACTCCACACCAGTTTGTTCAGTTAGGTTTGGATGAAAACAGAAATATCCGGTTCTGTGGTGGCTAAGTCAATCCCAGCTCTGGCTACAGCTTCTGTGTTTGCTTGTGTTTTGTCAATAGTATCTATGGACTTTAGAGTTGTGAATTCATTGTAGCCTGTAGCATTTAGGTTTTCTGTTGGCAAACGCTAATGGTTTCAAATGAGACACAACAGGTACACATTCGTGTTTTCTGAGTAAAAAGCTGCAGAAACCAGGTTGAAAATGATATTTGTGTTTGTAAACATGACATTGAATCCACTTGCCAAAGAAAAAGACTTTGCTTTTCTCCAAAACCTGGTTGACTCTGCTTTTCTGGGTGCTTTGCACACCAACTCCACACTAGTTTGTGCATCTAGGTTTGGATGAACCAGAAATATCTGGTTCTGTGGTGGTTCTGTCAATCCCAGCTCTGGCTACAGGTACTGTGTTTGCTTGTGTTTTGTCAATAGTATCTATGGACTTTAGAGTTGTGAATGCATTGTAGCATGTAGCATTTAGGTTCTCTGTTGGCAAACGCTAATGGTTTCAAATGAGACACAACAGGTACACATTCGTGTTTTCTGAGTAAAAAGCTGCAGAAACCAGGTTAAAAATGATATTTGTGTTGGTAAACATGACATTGAATCCATGTTCCCAAGAATAAGACATTACTTTTCTCCAAAACTTGGTTGACTCTGCTTTTCTGGGTGCTTTGCACACCAACTCCACACCAGTTTGTTCAGTTAGGTTTGGATGAAAACAGAAATATCCGGTTCTGTGGTGGCTAAGTCAATCCCAGCTCTGGCTACAGCTTCTGTGTTTGCTTGTGTTTTGTCAATAGTATCTATGGACTTTAGAGTTGTGAATTCATTGTAGCCTTTAGCATTTAGGTTTTCTGTTGGCAAACGCTAATGGTTTCAAATGAGACACAACAGGTACACATTCGTGTTTTCTGAGTAAAAAGCTGCAGAAACCAGGTTGAAAATGATATTTGTGTTTGTAAACATGACATTGAATCCACTTGCCCAAGAATAAGACTTTGCTTTTCTCCAAAACCAGGTTGACTCTGCTTTTCTGGGTGCTTTGCACACCAACTCCACACTAGTTTGTGCATCTAGGTTTGGATGAAACCAGAAATATCTGGTTCTCTGGTGGTTCAGTCAATCCCAGCTCTGGCTACAGGTTCTGTGTTTGCTTGTGTTTTGTCAATAGTATCTATGGACTTTAGAGTTGTGAATGCATTGTAGCCTGTAGCATTTAGGTTCTCTGTTGGCAAACGCTAATGGTTTCAAATGAGACACAACAGGTACACATTCGTGTTTTCTGAGTAAAAAGCTGCAGAAACCAGGTTAAAAATGATATTTGTGTTGGTAAACATGACATTGAATCCATGTTCCCAAGAATAAGACATTACTTTTCTCCAAAACTTGGTTGACTCTGCTTTTCTGGGTGCTTTGCCCACCAACTCCACACCAGTTTGTTCAGTTAGGTTTGGATGAAAACAGAAATATCCGGTTCTGTGGTGGCTAAGTCAATCCCAGCTCTGGCTACAGCTTCTGTGTTTGCTTGTGTTTTGTCAATAGTATCTATGGACTTTAGAGTTGTGAATGCATTGTAGCCTGTAGCATTTAGGTTTTCTGTTGGCAAACGCGAATGGTTTCAAATGAGACACAACAGGTACACATTCGTGTTTTCTGAGTAAAAAGCTGCAGAAACAGGGATAAAAATCATATTTGTTTTTGTAACCATGACATTGAATCCACTTGCCCAAGAATAAGACTTTGCTTTTCTCCAAAACCTGGTTGACTCTGCTTTTCTGGGTGCTTTGCACACCAACTCCACACCAGTTTGTTCAGTTAGGTTTGGATGAAACCAGAAATATCCGGTTCTGTGGTGGCTAAGTCAATCCCAGCTCTTGCTCCAGCTTCTGTGTTTGCTTGTGTTTTCTCGATAGTATCTATGGACTTAGAGTTGTGAATGCATTGTAGCATGTAACATTTTGATTTTCTGTTGGCAAACGCTAACTGGTTTCACATGGAGACACAACAGGTACACATTCTTGTTTTCTTAGTCAAAAGCTGCAGAAACCAGGTTAAAAATGATATTTGTGTTTGTAAACATGACATTGAATCCACTTGCCCAAGAAAAAGACTTTGCTTTTCTCCAAAACAGGGTTGACTCTGCTTTTCTGGGTGCTTTGCACACCAATTCCATACCAGTTTGTCCAGATAAGGCTGGATGAAACCAGAAATATCCGGTTCTGTGGAGGCTAAGTGAATTCCAGCTCTTGCTACAGCTTCTATATTTGCTTGTGTTTTCTCAACAGTATCTATGGACTTTAGAGTTGTGAATGTATTGTAGCATGTAACATTTTGTTTTTCTGTTGGCAAACGCTAATTGGTTTCACATCTAGACAAAACAGGTACACATTCGTGTTTTCTGAGTAAAAAGCTGCAGAAACCAGGTTGAAAATGATATTTGTGTTTGTAAACATGACATTGAATCCACTTGCCAAAGAAAAAGATTTTGCTTTTCTCCAAAACCAGGTTGACTCTGCTTTTCTGGGTGCTTTGCACACCAACTCCACACTAGTTTGTGCATCTAGGTTTGGATGAAACCAGAAATATCTGGTTCTGTGGTGGTTCAGTCAATCCCTGCTCTGGCTACAGCTTCTGTGATTGCTTGTGTTGTGTCAATAGTATCTATGGACTTTAGAGTTGTGAATGCATTGTAGCCTGTAGCATTTAGTTTCTCTGTTGGCAAACGCTAATGGTTTCAAATGAGACACAACAGGTACACATTCGTGTTTTCTGAGTAAAAAGCTGCAGAAACCAGGTTAAAAGTGATATTTGTGTTGGTAAGCATGAGATTGAATCCATGTTCCCAAGAATAAGACATTACTTTTCTCCAAAACTTGGTTGACTCTGCTTTTCTGGGTGCTTTGCACACCAACTCCACACCAGTTTGTTCAGTTAGGTTTGGATGAAAACAGAAATATCCGGTTCTGTGGTGGCTAAGTCAATCCCAGCTCTGGCTACAGCTTCTGTGTTTGCTTGTGTTTTGTCAATAGTATCTATGGACTTTAGAGTTGTGAATTCATTGTAGCCTGTAGCATTTAGGTTTTCTGTTGGCAAACGCTAATGGTTTCAAATGAGATACAACAGGTACACATTCGTGTTTTCTGAGTAAAAAGCTGCAGAAACCAGGTTGAAAATGATATTTGTGTTTGTAAACATGACATTGAATCCACTTGCCAAAGAAAAAGACTTTGCTTTTCTCCAAAACCAGGTTGACTCTGCTTTTCTGGGTGCTTTGCACACCAACTCCACACCAGTTTGTTCAGTTAGGTTTGGATGAAACCAGAAATATCCGGTTCTGTGGTGGCTAAGTCAATCCCAGCTCTGGCTACAGCTTCTGTGTTTGCTTGTGTTTTCTCGATAGTATCTACGGACTTAGAGTTGTGAATGCATTGTAGCATGTAACATTTTGATTTTCTGTTGGCAAACGCTAACTGGTTTCACATGGAGACACAACAGGTACACATTCTTGTTTTCTTAGTCAAAAGCTGCAGAAACCAGGTTAAAAATGATATTTGTGTTTGTAAACATGACATTGAATCCACTTGCCCAAGAAAAAGACTTTGCTTTTCTCCAAAACAGGGTTGACTCTGCTTTTCTGGGTGCTTTGCACACCAATTCCATACCAGTTTGTCCAGATAAGGCTGGATGAAACCAGAAATATCCGGTTCTGTGGTGGCTAAGTGAATTCCAGCTCTTGCTACAGCTTCTATATTTGCTTGTGTTTTCTCAACAGTATCTATGGACTTTAGAGTTGTGAATGTATTGTAGCATGTAACATTTTGTTTTTCTGTTGGCAAACGCTAATTGGTTTCACATCTAGACAAAACAGGTACACATTCGTGTTTTCTGAGTAAAAAGCTGCAGAAACCAGGTTGAAAATGATATTTGTGTTTGTAAACATGACATTGAATCCACTTGCCAAAGAAAAAGACTTTGCTTTTCTCCAAAACCAGGTTGACTCTGCTTTTCTGGGTGCTTTGCACACCAACTCCACACTAGTTTGTGCATCTAGGTTTGGATGAAACCAGAAATATCTGGTTCTGTGGTGGTTCAGTCAATCCCAGCTCTGGCTACAGCTTCTGTGATTGCTTGTGTTTTGTCAATAGTATCTATGGACTTTAGAGTTGTGAATGCATTGTAGCCTGTAGCATTTAGGTTCTCTGTTGGCAAACGCTAATGGTTTCAAATGAGACACAACAGGTACACATTCGTGTTTTCTGAGTAAAAAGCTGCAGAAACCAGGTTAAAAGTGATATTTGTGTTGGTAAACATGAGATTGAATCCATGTTCCCAAGAATAAGACATTACTTTTCTCCAAAACTTGGTTGACTCTGCTTTTCTGGGTGCTTTGCACACCAACTCCACACCAGTTTGTTCAGTTAGGTTTGGATGAAAACAGAAATATCCGGTTCTGTGGTGGCTAAGTCAATCCCAGCTCTGGCTACAGCTTCTGTGTTTGCTTGTGTTTTGTCAATAGTATCTATGGACTTTAGAGTTGTGAATGCATTGTAGCCTGTAGCATTTAGGTTTTCTGTTGGCAAACGCTAATGGTTTCAAATGAGACACAACAGGTACACATTCGTGTTTTCTGAGTAAAAAGCTGCAGAAACCAGGTTGAAAATGATATTTGTGTTTGTAAACATGACATTGAATCCACTTGCCAAAGAAAAAGACTTTGCTTTTCTCCAAAACCAGGTTGACTCTGCTTTTCTGGGTGCTTTGCACACCAACACCACACTAGTTTGTGCATCTAGGTTTGGATGAAACCAGAAATATCTGGTTCTGTGGTGGTTCAGTCAATCCCAGCTTTTGCTACAGGTTCTGTGTTTGCTTGTGTTTTGTCAATAGTATCTATGGACTTTAGAGTTGTGAATGCATTGTAGCATGTAGCATTTAGGTTCTCTGTTGGCAAACGCTAATGGTTTCAAATGAGACACAACAGGTACACATTCGTGTTTTCTGAGTAAAAAGCTGCAGAAACCAGGTTAAAAATGATATTTGTGTTGGTAAACATGACATTGAATCCATGTTCCCAAGAATAAGACATTACTTTTCTCCAAAACTTGGTTGACTCTGCTTTTCTGGGTGCTTTGCCCACCAACTCCACACCAGTTTGTTCAGTTAGGTTTGGATGAAAACAGAAATATCCGGTTCTGTGGTGGCTAAGTCAATCCCAGCTCTGGCTACAGCTTCTGTGTTTGCTTGTGTTTTGTCAATAGTATCTATGGACTTTAGAGTTGTGAATTCATTGTAGCCTGTAGCATTTAGGTTTTCTGTTGGCAAACGCGAATGGTTTCAAATGAGACACAACAGGTACACATTCGTGTTTTCTGAGTAAAAAGCTGCAGAAACCGGGATAAAAATCATATTTGTTTTTGTAACCATGACATTGAATCCACTTGCCCAAGAATAAGACTTTGCTTTTCTCCAAAACCTGGTTGACTCTGCTTTTCTGGGTGCTTTGCACACCAACTCCACACCAGTTTGTTCAGTTAGGTTTGGATGAAACCAGAAATATCCGGTTCTGTGGTGGCTAAGTCAATCCCAGCTCTTGCTCCAGCTTCTGTGTTTGCTTGTGTTTTCTCGATAGTATCTATGGACTTAGAGTTGTGAATGCATTGTAGCATGTAACATTTTGATTTTCTGTTGGCAAACGCTAATGGTTTCAAATGAGACACAACAGGTACACATTCGTGTTTTCTGAGTAAAAAGCTGCAGAAACCAGGTTAAAAATGATATTTGTGTTTGTAAACATGACATTGAATCCACTTGCCCAAGAAAAAGACTTTGCTTTTCTCCAAAACAGGGTTGACTCTGCTTTTCTGGGTGCTTTGCACACCAATTCCATACCAGTTTGTCCAGATAAGGCTGGATGAAACCAGAAATATCCGGTTCTGTGGTGGCTAAGTGAATTCCAGCTCTTGCTACAGCTTCTATATTTGCTTGTGTTTTCTCAACAGTATCTATGGACTTTAGAGTTGTGAATGTATTGTAGCATGTAACATTTTGTTTTTCTGTTGGCAAACGCTAATTGGTTTCACATCTAGACAAAACAGGTACACATTCGTGTTTTCTGAGTAAAAAGCTGCAGAAACCAGGTTGAAAATGATATTTGTGTTTGTAAACATGACATTGAATCCACTTGCCAAAGAAAAAGATTTTGCTTTTCTCCAAAACCAGGTTGACTCTGCTTTTCTGGGTGCTTTGCACACCAACTCCACACTAGTTTGTGCATCTAGGTTTGGATGAAACCAGAAATATCTGGTTCTGTGGTGGTTCAGTCAATCCCAGCTCTGGCTACAGGTTCTGTGTTTGCTTGTGTTTTGTCAATAGTATCTATGGACTTTAGAGTTGTGAATGCATTGTAGCATGTAGCATTTAGGTTCTCGGTTGGCAAACGCTAATGGTTTCAAATGAGACACAACAGGTACACATTCGTGTTTTCTGAGTAAAAAGCTGCAGAAACCAGGTTAAAAATGATATTTGTGTTGGTAAACATGACATTGAATCCATGTTCCCAAGAATAAGACATTACTTTTCTCCAAAACTTGGTTGACTCTGCTTTTCTGGGTGCTTTGCCCACCAACTCCACACCAGTTTGTTCAGTTAGGTTTGGATGAAAACAGATATATCCGGTTCTGTGGTGGCTAAGTCAATCCCAGCTCTGGCTACAGCTTCTGTGTTTGCTTGTGTTTTGTCAATAGTATCTATGGACTTTAGAGTTGTGAATGCATTGTAGCCTGTAGCATTTAGGTTTTCTGTTGGCAAACGCGAATGGTTTCAAATGAGACACAACAGGTACACATTCGTGTTTTCTGAGTAAAAAGCTGCAGAAACCAGGATAAAAATCATATTTGTTTTTGTACCCATGACATTGAATCCACTTGCCCAAGAATAAGACTTTGCTTTTCTCCAAAACCTGGTTGACTCTGCTTTTCTGGGTGCTTTGCACACCAACTCCACACCAGTTTGTTCAGCTAGGTTTGGATGAAACCAGAAATATCCGGTTCTGTGGTGGCTAAGTCAATCCCAGCTCTTGCTCCAGCTTCTGTGTTGGCTTGTGTTTTCTCGATAGTATCTATGGACTTAGAGTTGTGAATGCATTGTAGCATGTAACATTTTGATTTTCTGTTGGCAAACGCTAACTGGTTTCACATGGAGACACAACAGGTACACATTCTTGTTTTCTTAGTCAAAAGCTGCAGAAACCAGGTTAAAAATGATATTTGTGTTTGTAAACATGACATTGAATCCACTTGCCCAAGAAAAAGACTTTGCTTTTCTCCAAAACAGGGTTGACTCTGCTTTTCTGGGTGCTTTGCACACCAATTCCATACCAGTTTGTCCAGATAAGGCTGGATGAAACCAGAAATATCCGGTTCTGTGGTGGCTAAGTGAATTCCAGCTCTTGCTACAGCTTCTATATTTGCTTGTGTTTTCTCAACAGTATCTATTGACTTTAGAGTTGTGAATGTATTGTAGCATGTAACATTTTGTTTTTCTGTTGGCAAACGCTAATTGGTTTCACATCTAGACAAAACAGGTACACATTCGTGTTTTCTGAGTAAAAAGCTGCAGAAACCAGGTTGAAAATGATATTTGTGTTTGTAAACATGACATTGAATCCACTTGCCAAAGAAAAAGATTTTGCTTTTCTCCAAAACCAGGTTGACTCCGGTTTTCTGGGTGCTTTGCACACCAACTCCACACTACTTTGTGCATCTAGGTTTGGTTAACCAGAAATATCTGGTTCTGTGGTGGTTCAGTCAATCCCAGCTCTGGCTACAGCTTCTGTGATTGCTTGTGTTTTGTCAATAGTATCTATGGACTTTAGAGTTGTGAATGCATTGTAGCCTGTAGCATTTAGGTTCTCTGTTGGCAAACGCTAATGGTTTCAAATGAGATACAACAGGTACACATTCGTGTTTTCTGAGTAAAAAGCTGCAGAAACCAGGTTAAAAATGATATTTGTGTTGGTTAACATGAGATTGAATCCATGTTCCCAAGAATAAGACATTACTTTTCTCCAAAACTTGGTTGACTCTGCTTTTCTGGGTGCTTTGCACACCAACTCCACACCAGTTTGTTCAGTTAGGTTTGGATGAAAACAGAAATATCCGGTTTCGTGGTGGCTAAGTCAATCCCAGCTCTGGCTACAGCTTCTGTGTTTGCTTGTGTTTTGTCAATAGTATCTATGGACTTTAGAGTTGTGAATTCATTGTAGCCTGTAGCATTTAGGTTTTCTGTTGGCAAACGCTAATGGTTTCAAATGAGACACAACAGGTACACATTCGTGTTTTCTGAGTAAAAAGCTGCAGAAACCAGGTTGAAAATGATATTTGTGTTTGTAAACATGACATTGAATCCACTTGCCCAAGAATAAGACTTTGCTTTTCTCCAAAACCAGGTTGACTCTGCTTTTCTGGGTGCTTTGCACACCAACTCCACACTAGTTTGTGCATCTAGGTTTGGATGAAACCAGAAATATCTGGTTCTGTGGTGGTTCAGTCAATCCCAGCTCTGGCTACAGGTTCTGTGTTTGCTTGTGTTTTGTCAATAGTATCTATGGACTTTAGAGTTGTGAATGCATTGTAGCATGTAGCATTTAGGTTCTCTGTTGGCAAACGCTAATGGTTTCAAATGAGACACAACAGGTACACATTCGTGTTTTCTGAGTAAAAAGCTGCAGAAACCAGGTTAAAAATGATATTTGTGTTGGTAAACATGACATTGAATCCATGTTCCCAAGAATAAGACATTACTTTTCTCCAAAACTTGGTTGACTCTGCTTTTCTGGGTGCTTTGCCCACCAACTCCACACCAGTTTGTTCAGTTAGGTTTGGATGAAAACAGAAATATCCGGTTCTGTGGTGGCTAAGTCAATCCCAGCTCTGGCTACAGCTTCTGTGTTTGCTTGTGTTTTGTCAATAGTATCTATGGACTTTAGAGTAGTGAATGCATTGTAGCCTGTAGCATTTAGGTTTTCTGTTGGCAAACGCGAATGGTTTCAAATGAGACACAACAGGTACACATTCGTGTTTTCTGAGTAAAAAGCTGCAGAAACCAGGATAAAAATCATATTTGTTTTTGTAACCATGACATTGAATCCACTTGCCCAAGAATAAGACTTTGCTTTTCTCCAAAACCTGGTTGACTCTGCTTTTCTGGGTGCTTTGCACACCAACTCCACACCAGTTTGTTCAGTTAGGTTTGGATGAAACCAGAAATATCCGGTTCTGTGGTGGCTAAGTCAATCCCAGCTCTTGCTCCAGCTTCTGTGTTTGCTTGTGTTTTCTCGATAGTATCTATGGACTTAGAGTTGTGAATGCATTGTAGCATGTAACATTTTGATTTTCTGTTGGCAAACGCTAACTGGTTTCACATGGAGACACAACAGGTACACATTCTTGTTTTCTTAGTCAAAAGCTGCAGAAACCAGGTTAAAAATGATATTTGTGTTTGTAAACATGACATTGAATCCACTTGCCCAAGAAAAAGACTTTGCTTTTCTCCAAAACAGGGTTGACTCTGCTTTTCTGGGTGCTTTGCACACCAATTCCATACCAGTTTGTCCAGATAAGGCTGGATGAAACCAGAAATATCCGGTTCTGTGGAGGCTAAGTGAATTCCAGCTCTTGCTACAGCTTCTATATTTGCTTGTGTTTTCTCAACAGTATCTATGGACTTTAGAGTTGTGAATGTATTGTAGCATGTAACATTTTGTTTTTCTGTTGGCAAACGCTAATTGGTTTCACATCTAGACAAAACAGGTACACATTCGTGTTTTCTGAGTAAAAAGCTGCAGAAACCAGGTTGAAAATGATATTTGTGTTTGTAAACATGACATTGAATCCACTTGCCAAAGAAAAAGATTTTGCTTTTCTCCAAAACCAGGTTGACTCTGCTTTTCTGGGTGCTTTGCACACCAACTCCACACTAGTTTGTGCATCTAGGTTTGGATGAAACCAGAAATATCTGGTTCTGTGGTGGTTCAGTCAATCCCAGCTCTGGCTACAGGTTCTGTGTTTGCTTGTGTTTTGTCAATAGTATCTATGGACTTTAGAGTTGTGAATGCATTGTAGCATGTAGCATTTAGGTTCTCGGTTGGCAAACGCTAATGGTTTCAAATGAGACACAACAGGTACACATTCGTGTTTTCTGAGTAAAAAGCTGCAGAAACCAGGTTAAAAATGATATTTGTGTTGGTAAACATGACATTGAATCCATGTTCCCAAGAATAAGACATTACTTTTCTCCAAAACTTGGTTGACTCTGCTTTTCTGGGTGCTTTGCCCACCAACTCCACACCAGTTTGTTCAGTTAGGTTTGGATGAAAACAGAAATATCCGGTTCTGTGGTGGCTAAGTCAATCCCAGCTCTGGCTACAGCTTCTGTGTTTGCTTGTGTTTTGTCAATAGTATCTATGGACTTTAGAGTTGTGAATGCATTGTAGCCTGTAGCATTTAGGTTTTCTGTTGGCAAACGCGAATGGTTTCAAATGAGACACAACAGGTACACATTCGTGTTTTCTGAGTAAAAAGCTGCAGAAACCAGGATAAAAATCATATTTGTTTTTGTACCCATGACATTGAATCCACTTGCCCAAGAATAAGACTTTGCTTTTCTCCAAAACCTGGTTGACTCTGCTTTTCTGGGTGCTTTGCACACCAACTCCACACCAGTTTGTTCAGCTAGGTTTGGATGAAACCAGAAATATCCGGTTCTGTGGTGGCTAAGTCAATCCCAGCTCTTGCTCCAGCTTCTGTGTTGGCTTGTGTTTTCTCGATAGTATCTATGGACTTAGAGTTGTGAATGCATTGTAGCATGTAACATTTTGATTTTCTGTTGGCAAACGCTAACTGGTTTCACATGGAGACACAACAGGTACACATTCTTGTTTTCTTAGTCAAAAGCTGCAGAAACCAGGTTAAAAATGATATTTGTGTTTGTAAACATGACATTGAATCCACTTGCCCAAGAAAAAGACTTTGCTTTTCTCCAAAACAGGGTTGACTCTGCTTTTCTGGGTGCTTTGCACACCAATTCCATACCAGTTTGTCCAGATAAGGCTGGATGAAACCAGAAATATCCGGTTCTGTGGTGGCTAAGTGAATTCCAGCTCTTGCTACAGCTTCTATATTTGCTTGTGTTTTCTCAACAGTATCTATTGACTTTAGAGTTGTGAATGTATTGTAGCATGTAACATTTTGTTTTTCTGTTGGCAAACGCTAATTGGTTTCACATCTAGACAAAACAGGTACACATTCGTGTTTTCTGAGTAAAAAGCTGCAGAAACCAGGTTGAAAATGATATTTGTGTTTGTAAACATGACATTGAATCCACTTGCCAAAGAAAAAGATTTTGCTTTTCTCCAAAACCAGGTTGACTCCGGTTTTCTGGGTGCTTTGCACACCAACTCCACACTACTTTGTGCATCTAGGTTTGGTTAACCAGAAATATCTGGTTCTGTGGTGGTTCAGTCAATCCCAGCTCTGGCTACAGCTTCTGTGATTGCTTGTGTTTTGTCAATAGTATCTATGGACTTTAGAGTTGTGAATGCATTGTAGCCTGTAGCATTTAGGTTCTCTGTTGGCAAACGCTAATGGTTTCAAATGAGATACAACAGGTACACATTCGTGTTTTCTGAGTAAAAAGCTGCAGAAACCAGGTTAAAAATGATATTTGTGTTGGTTAACATGAGATTGAATCCATGTTCCCAAGAATAAGACATTACTTTTCTCCAAAACTTGGTTGACTCTGCTTTTCTGGGTGCTTTGCACACCAACTCCACACCAGTTTGTTCAGTTAGGTTTGGATGAAAACAGAAATATCCGGTTTCGTGGTGGCTAAGTCAATCCCAGCTCTGGCTACAGCTTCTGTGTTTGCTTGTGTTTTGTCAATAGTATCTATGGACTTTAGAGTTGTGAATTCATTGTAGCCTGTAGCATTTAGGTTTTCTGTTGGCAAACGCTAATGGTTTCAAATGAGACACAACAGGTACACATTCGTGTTTTCTGAGTAAAAAGCTGCAGAAACCAGGTTGAAAATGATATTTGTGTTTGTAAACATGACATTGAATCCACTTGCCCAAGAATAAGACTTTGCTTTTCTCCAAAACCAGGTTGACTCTGCTTTTCTGGGTGCTTTGCACACCAACTCCACACTAGTTTGTGCATCTAGGTTTGGATGAAACCAGAAATATCTGGTTCTGTGGTGGTTCAGTCAATCCCAGCTCTGGCTACAGGTTCTGTGTTTGCTTGTGTTTTGTCAATAGTATCTATGGACTTTAGAGTTGTGAATGCATTGTAGCATGTAGCATTTAGGTTCTCTGTTGGCAAACGCTAATGGTTTCAAATGAGACACAACAGGTACACATTCGTGTTTTCTGAGTAAAAAGCTGCAGAAACCAGGTTAAAAATGATATTTGTGTTGGTAAACATGACATTGAATCCATGTTCCCAAGAATAAGACATTACTTTTCTCCAAAACTTGGTTGACTCTGCTTTTCTGGGTGCTTTGCCCACCAACTCCACACCAGTTTGTTCAGTTAGGTTTGGATGAAAACAGAAATATCCGGTTCTGTGGTGGCTAAGTCAATCCCAGCTCTGGCTACAGCTTCTGTGTTTGCTTGTGTTTTGTCAATAGTATCTATGGACTTTAGAGTAGTGAATGCATTGTAGCCTGTAGCATTTAGGTTTTCTGTTGGCAAACGCGAATGGTTTCAAATGAGACACAACAGGTACACATTCGTGTTTTCTGAGTAAAAAGCTGCAGAAACCAGGATAAAAATCATATTTGTTTTTGTAACCATGACATTGAATCCACTTGCCCAAGAATAAGACTTTGCTTTTCTCCAAAACCTGGTTGACTCTGCTTTTCTGGGTGCTTTGCACACCAACTCCACACCAGTTTGTTCAGTTAGGTTTGGATGAAACCAGAAATATCCGGTTCTGTGGTGGCTAAGTCAATCCCAGCTCTTGCTCCAGCTTCTGTGTTTGCTTGTGTTTTCTCGATAGTATCTATGGACTTAGAGTTGTGAATGCATTGTAGCATGTAACATTTTGATTTTCTGTTGGCAAACGCTAACTGGTTTCACATGGAGACACAACAGGTACACATTCTTGTTTTCTTAGTCAAAAGCTGCAGAAACCAGGTTAAAAATGATATTTGTGTTTGTAAACATGACATTGAATCCACTTGCCCAAGAAAAAGACTTTGCTTTTCTCCAAAACAGGGTTGACTCTGCTTTTCTGGGTGCTTTGCACACCAATTCCATACCAGTTTGTCCAGATAAGGCTGGATGAAACCAGAAATATCCGGTTCTGTGGAGGCTAAGTGAATTCCAGCTCTTGCTACAGCTTCTATATTTGCTTGTGTTTTCTCAACAGTATCTATGGACTTTAGAGTTGTGAATGTATTGTAGCATGTAACATTTTGTTTTTCTGTTGGCAAACGCTAATTGGTTTCACATCTAGACAAAACAGGTACACATTCGTGTTTTCTGAGTAAAAAGCTGCAGAAACCAGGTTGAAAATGATATTTGTGTTTGTAAACATGACATTGAATCCACTTGCCAAAGAAAAAGATTTTGCTTTTCTCTAAAACCAGGTTGACTCTGCTTTTCTGGGTGCTTTGCACACCAACTCCACACTAGTTTGTGCATCTAGGTTTGGATGAAACCAGAAATATCTGGTTCTGTGGTGGTTCAGTCAATCCCAGCTCTGGCTACAGCTTCTGTGATTGCTTGTGTTTTGTCAATAGTATCTATGGACTTTAGAGTTGTGAATGCATTGTAGCCTGTAGCATTTAGGTTCTCTGTTGGCAAACGCTAATGGTTTCAAATGAGACACAACAGGTACACATTCGTGTTTTCTGAGTAAAAAGCTGCAGAAACCAGGTTAAAAGTGATATTTGTGTTGGTAAACATGAGATTGAATCCATGTTCCCAAGAATAAGACATTACTTTTCTCCAAAACTTGGTTGACTCTGCTTTTCTGGGTGCTTTGCACACCAACTCCACACCAGTTTGTTCAGTTAGGTTTGGATGAAAACAGAAATATCCGGTTCTGTGGTGGCTAAGTCAATCCCAGCTCTGGCTACAGCTTCTGTGTTTGCTTGTGTTTTGTCAATAGTATCTATGGACTTTAGAGTTGTGAATGCATTGTAGCCTGTAGCATTTAGGTTTTCTGTTGGCAAACGCTAATGGTTTCAAATGAGATACAACAGGTACACATTCGTGTTTTCTGAGTAAAAAGCTGCAGAAACCAGGTTGAAAATGATATTTGTGTTTGTAAACATGACATTGAATCCACTTGCCAAAGAAAAAGACTTTGCTTTTCTCCAAAACCAGGTTGACTCTGCTTTTCTGGGTGCTTTGCACACCAACTCCACACCAGTTTGTTCAGTTAGGTTTGGATGAAACCAGAAATATCCGGTTCTGTGGTGGCTAAGTCAATCCCAGCTCTGGCTACAGCTTCTGTGTTTGCTTGTGTTTTCTCGATAGTATCTATGGACTTTAGAGTAGTGAATGCATTGTAGCCTGTAGCATTTAGGTTTTCTGTTGGCAAACGCGAATGGTTTCAAATGAGACACAACAGGTACACATTCGTGTTTTCTGAGTAAAAAGCTGCAGAAACCAGGATAAAAATCATATTTGTTTTTGTAACCATGACATTGAATCCACTTGCCCAAGAATAAGACTTTGCTTTTCTCCAAAACCTGGTTGACTCTGCTTTTCTGGGTGCTTTGCACACCAACTCCACACCAGTTTGTTCAGTTAGGTTTGGATGAAACCAGAAATATCCGGTTCTGTGGTGGCTAAGTCAATCCCAGCTCTTGCTCCAGCTTCTGTGTTTGCTTGTGTTTTCTCGATAGTATCTATGGACTTAGAGTTGTGAATGCATTGTAGCATGTAACATTTTGATTTTCTGTTGGCAAACGCTAACTGGTTTCACATGGAGACACAACAGGTACACATTCTTGTTTTCTTAGTCAAAAGCTGCAGAAACCAGGTTAAAAATGATATTTGTGTTTGTAAACATGACATTGAATCCACTTGCCCAAGAAAAAGACTTTGCTTTTCTCCAAAACAGGGTTGACTCTGCTTTTCTGGGTGCTTTGCACACCAATTCCATACCAGTTTGTCCAGATAAGGCTGGATGAAACCAGAAATATCCGGTTCTGTGGAGGCTAAGTGAATTCCAGCTCTTGCTACAGCTTCTATATTTGCTTGTGTTTTCTCAACAGTATCTATGGACTTTAGAGTTGTGAATGTATTGTAGCATGTAACATTTTGTTTTTCTGTTGGCAAACGCTAATTGGTTTCACATCTAGACAAAACAGGTACACATTCGTGTTTTCTGAGTAAAAAGCTGCAGAAACCAGGTTGAAAATGATATTTGTGTTTGTAAACATGACATTGAATCCACTTGCCAAAGAAAAAGATTTTGCTTTTCTCTAAAACCAGGTTGACTCTGCTTTTCTGGGTGCTTTGCACACCAACTCCACACTAGTTTGTGCATCTAGGTTTGGATGAAACCAGAAATATCTGGTTCTGTGGTGGTTCAGTCAATCCCAGCTCTGGCTACAGCTTCTGTGATTGCTTGTGTTTTGTCAATAGTATCTATGGACTTTAGAGTTGTGAATGCATTGTAGCCTGTAGCATTTAGGTTCTCTGTTGGCAAACGCTAATGGTTTCAAATGAGACACAACAGGTACACATTCGTGTTTTCTGAGTAAAAAGCTGCAGAAACCAGGTTAAAAGTGATATTTGTGTTGGTAAACATGAGATTGAATCCATGTTCCCAAGAATAAGACATTACTTTTCTCCAAAACTTGGTTGACTCTGCTTTTCTGGGTGCTTTGCACACCAACTCCACACCAGTTTGTTCAGTTAGGTTTGGATGAAAACAGAAATATCCGGTTCTGTGGTGGCTAAGTCAATCCCAGCTCTGGCTACAGCTTCTGTGTTTGCTTGTGTTTTGTCAATAGTATCTATGGACTTTAGAGTTGTGAATGCATTGTAGCCTGTAGCATTTAGGTTTTCTGTTGGCAAACGCTAATGGTTTCAAATGAGATACAACAGGTACACATTCGTGTTTTCTGAGTAAAAAGCTGCAGAAACCAGGTTGAAAATGATATTTGTGTTTGTAAACATGACATTGAATCCACTTGCCAAAGAAAAAGACTTTGCTTTTCTCCAAAACCAGGTTGACTCTGCTTTTCTGGGTGCTTTGCACACCAACTCCACACCAGTTTGTTCAGTTAGGTTTGGATGAAACCAGAAATATCCGGTTCTGTGGTGGCTAAGTCAATCCCAGCTCTGGCTACAGCTTCTGTGTTTGCTTGTGTTTTCTCGATAGTATCTACGGACTTAGAGTTGTGAATGCATTGTAGCATGTAACATTTTGATTTTCTGTTGGCAAACGCTAACTGGTTTCACATGGAGACACAACAGGTACACATTCTTGTTTTCTTAGTCAAAAGCTGCAGAAACCAGGTTAAAAATGATATTTGTGTTTGTAAACATGACATTGAATCCACTTGCCCAAGAAAAAGACTTTGCTTTTCTCCAAAACAGGGTTGACTCTGCTTTTCTGGGTGCTTTGCACACCAATTCCATACCAGTTTGTCCAGATAAGGCTGGATGAAACCAGAAATATCCGGTTCTGTGGTGGCTAAGTGAATTCCAGCTCTTGCTACAGCTTCTATATTTGCTTGTGTTTTCTCAACAGTATCTATGGACTTTAGAGTTGTGAATGTATTGTAGCATGTAACATTTTGTTTTTCTGTTGGCAAACGCTAATTGGTTTCACATCTAGACAAAACAGGTACACATTCGTGTTTTCTGAGTAAAAAGCTGCAGAAACCAGGTTGAAAATGATATTTGTGTTTGTAAACATGACATTGAATCCACTTGCCAAAGAAAAAGACTTTGCTTTTCTCCAAAACCAGGTTGACTCTGCTTTTCTGGGTGCTTTGCACACCAACTCCACACTAGTTTGTGCATCTAGGTTTGGATGAAACCAGAAATATCTGGTTCTGTGGTGGTTCAGTCAATCCCAGCTCTGGCTACAGCTTCTGTGATTGCTTGTGTTTTGTCAATAGTATCTATGGACTTTAGAGTTGTGAATGCATTGTAGCCTGTAGCATTTAGGTTCTCTGTTGGCAAACGCTAATGGTTTCAAATGAGACACAACAGGTACACATTCGTGTTTTCTGAGTAAAAAGCTGCAGAAACCAGGTTAAAAGTGATATTTGTGTTGGTAAACATGAGATTGAATCCATGTTCCCAGGAATAAGACATTACTTTTCTCCAAAACTTGGTTGACTCTGCTTTTCTGGGTGCTTTGCACACCAACTCCACACCAGTTTGTTCAGTTAGGTTTGGATGAAAACAGAAATATCCGGTTCTGTGGTGGCTAAGTCAATCCCAGCTCTGGCTACAGCTTCTGTGTTTGCTTGTGTTTTGTCAATAGTATCTATGGACTTTAGAGTTGTGAATGCATTGTAGCCTGTAGCATTTAGGTTTTCTGTTGGCAAACGCTAATGGTTTCAAATGAGACACAACAGGTACACATTCGTGTTTTCTGAGTAAAAAGCTGCAGAAACCAGGTTGAAAATGATATTTGTGTTTGTAAACATGACATTGAATCCACTTGCCAAAGAAAAAGACTTTGCTTTTCTCCAAAACCAGGTTGACTCTGCTTTTCTGGGTGCTTTGCACACCAACACCACACTAGTTTGTGCATCTAGGTTTGGATGAAACCAGAAATATCTGGTTCTGTGGTGGTTCAGTCAATCCCAGCTTTTGCTACAGCTTCTGTGTTTGCTTGTGTTTTGTCAATAGTATCTATGGACTTTAGAGTTGTGAATGCATTGTAGCATGTAGCATTTAGGTTTTCTGTTGGCAAACGGTAATGGTTTCAAATGAGACACAACAGGTACACATTTGTGTTTTCTGAGTAAAAAGCTGCAGAAACCAGGTTAAAAATGATATTTGTGTTGGTAAACATGAGATTGAATCCATGTTCCCAAGAATAAGACATTACTTTTCTCCAAAACTTGGTTGACTCTTCTTTTCTGGGTGCTTTGCACACCAACTCCACACCAGTTTGTTCAGTTAGGTTTGGATGAAAACAGAAATATCCGGTTCTGTGGTGGCTAAGTCAATCCCAGCTCTGGCTACAGCTTCTGTGTTTGCTTGTGTTTTGTCAATAGTATCTATGGACTTTAGAGTTGTGAATGCATTGTAGC
Organism: Sylvilagus floridanus; assembly: GCA_949820135.1. Lineage (NCBI taxonomy): Eukaryota > Metazoa > Chordata > Mammalia > Lagomorpha > Leporidae > Sylvilagus > Sylvilagus floridanus. The sequence goes on from OX463232.1 coordinate 27,463,344, forward strand.
CTGTAGCATTTAGGTTTTCTGTTGGCAAACGCGAATGGTTTCAAATGAGACACAACAGGTACACATTCGTGTTTTCTGAGTAAAAAGCTGCAGAAACCGGGATAAAAATCATATTTGTTTTTGTAACCATGACATTGAATCCACTTGCCCAAGAATAAGACTTTGCTTTTCTCCAAAACCTGGTTGACTCTGCTTTTCTGGGTGCTTTGCACACCAACTCCACACCAGTTTGTTCAGTTAGGTTTGGATGAAACCAGAAATATCCGGTTCTGTGGTGGCTAAGTCAATCCCAGCTCTGGCTACAGCTTCTGTGTTTGCTTGTGTTTTCTCGATAGTATCTATGGACTTAGAGTTGTGAATGCATTGTAGCATGTAACATTTTGATTTTCTGTTGGCAAACGCTAACTGGTTTCACATGGAGACACAACAGGTACACATTCTTGTTTTCTTAGTCAAAAGCTGCAGAAACCAGGTTAAAAATGATATTTGTGTTTGTAAACATGACATTGAATCCACTTGCCCAAGAAAAAGACTTTGCTTTTCTCCAAAACAGGGTTGACTCTGCTTTTCTGGGTGCTTTGCACACCAATTCCATACCAGTTTGTCCAGATAAGGCTGGATGAAACCAGAAATATCCGGTTCTGTGGTGGCTAAGTGAATTCCAGCTCTTGCTACAGCTTCTATATTTGCTTGTGTTTTCTCAACAGTATCTATGGACTTTAGAGTTGTGAATGTATTGTAGCATGTAACATTTTGTTTTTCTGTTGGCAAACGCTAATTGGTTTCACATCTAGACAAAACAGGTACACATTCGTGTTTTCTGAGTAAAAAGCTGCAGAAACCAGGTTGAAAATGATATTTGTGTTTGTAAACATGACATTGAATCCACTTGCCAAAGAAAAAGATTTTGCTTTTCTCCAAAACCAGGTTGACTCTGCTTTTCTGGGTGCTTTGCACACCAACTCCACACTAGTTTGTGCATCTAGGTTTGGATGAAACCAGAAATATCTGGTTCTGTGGTGGTTCAGTCAATCCCAGCTCTGGCTACAGCTTCTGTGATTGCTTGTGTTTTGTCAATAGTATCTATGGACTTTAGAGTTGTGAATGCATTGTAGCCTGTAGCATTTAGGTTCTCTGTTGGCAAACGCTAATGGTTTCAAATGAGACACAACAGGTACACATTCGTGTTTTCTGAGTAAAAAGCTGCAGAAACCAGGTTAAAAGTGATATTTGTGTTGGTAAACATGAGATTGAATCCATGTTCCCAGGAATAAGACATTACTTTTCTCCAAAACTTGGTTGACTCTGCTTTTCTGGGTGCTTTCCACACCAACTCCACACCAGTTTGTTCAGTTAGGTTTGGATGAAAACAGAAATATCCGGTTCTGTGGTGGCTAAGTCAATCCCAGCTCTGGCTACAGCTTCTGTGTTTGCTTGTGTTTTGTCAATAGTATCTATGGACTTTAGAGTTGTGAATGCATTGTAGCCTGTAGCATTTAGGTTTTCTGTTGGCAAACGCTAATGGTTTCAAATGAGACAAAACAGGTACACATTCGTGTTTTCTGAGTAAAAAGCTGCAGAAACCAGGTTGAAAATGATATTTGTGTTTGTAAACATGACATTGAATCCACTTGCCAAAGAAAAAGACTTTGCTTTTCTCCAAAACCAGGTTGACTCTGCTTTTCTGGGTGCTTTGCACACCAACACCACACTAGTTTGTGCATCTAGGTTTGGATGAAACCAGAAATATCTGGTTCTGTGGTGGTTCAGTCAATCCCAGCTTTTGCTACAGCTTCTGTGTTTGCTTGTGTTTTGTCAATAGTATCTATGGACTTTAGAGTTGTGAATGCATTGTAGCATGTAGCATTTAGGTTTTCTGTTGGCAAACGGTAATGGTTTCAAATGAGACACAACAGGTACACATTCGTGTTTTCTGAGTAAAAAGCTGCAGAAACCAGGTTAAAAATGATATTTGTGTTGGTAAACATGAGATTGAATCCATGTTCCCAAGAATAAGACATTACTTTTCTCCAAAACTTGGTTGACTCTGCTTTTCTGGGTGCTTTGCACACCAACTCCACACCAGTTTGTTCAGTTAGGTTTGGATGAAAACAGAAATATCCGGTTCTGTGGTGGCTAAGTCAATCCCAGCTCTGGCTACAGCTTCTGTGTTTGCTTGTGTTTTGTCAATAGTATCTATGGACTTTAGAGTTGTGAATGCATTGTAGCCTGTAGCATTTAGGTTTTCTGTTGGCAAACGCTAATGGTTTCAAATGAGACACAACAGGTACACATTCGTGTTGAAGAAACCAGGATAAAAATCATATTTCTTTTTGTAACCATGACATTGAATCCACTTGCCCAAGAATAAGACTTTGCTTTTCTCCAAAACCTGGTTGACTCTGCTTTTCTGGGTGCTTTGCACACCAATTCCATACCAGTTTGTCCAGATAAGGCTGGATGAAACCAGAAATATCCGGTTCTGTGGTGGCTAAGTGAATTCCAGCTCTTGCTACAGCTTCTATATTTGCTTGTGTTTTCTCAACAGTATCTATGGACTTTAGAGTTTTGAATGTATTGTAGCATGTAACATTTTGTTTTTCTGTTGGCAAACGCTAATTGGTTTCACATCTAGACAAAACAGGTACACATTCGTGTTTTCTGAGTAAAAAGCTGCAGAAACCAGGTTGAAAATGATATTTGTGTTTGTAAACATGACATTGAATCCACTTGCCAAAGAAAAAGACTTTGCTTTTCTCCAAAACCAGGTTGACTCTGCTTTTCTGGGTGCTTTGCACACCAACTCCACACTAGTTTGTGCATCTAGGTTTGGATGAAACCAGAAATATCTGGTTCTGTGGTGGTTCAGTCAATCCCAGCTCTGGCTACAGCTTCTGTGATTGCTTGTGTTTTGTCAATAGTATCTATGGACTTTAGAGTTGTGAATGCATTGTAGCCTGTAGCATTTAGGTTCTCTGCTGGCAAACGCTAATGGTTTCAAATGAGACACAACAGGTACACATTCGTGTTTTCTGAGTAAAAAGCTGCAGAAACCAGGATAAAAATCATATTTGTATTTGTAACCATGACATTGAATCCACTTGCCCAAGAATAAGACTTTGCTTTTCTCCAAAACCTGGTTGACTCTGCTTTTCTGGGTGCTTTGCCCACCAACTCGACACCAGTTTGTTCAGCTATGTTTGGATGAAACCAGAAATATCCGGTTCTGTGGTGGCTAAGTCAATCCCAGCTCTTGCTCCAGCTTCTGTGTTTGCTTGTGTTTTCTCGATAGTATCTATGGACTTAGAGTTGTGAATGCATTGTAGCATGTAGCATTTAGGTTTTCTGTTGGCAAAAGCTAACTGGTTTCACATGGAGACACAACAGGTACACATTCTTGTTTTCTTAGTCAAAAGCTGCAGAAACCAGGTTAAAAATGATATTTGTGTTTGTAAACATGACATTGAATCCACTTGCCCAAGAAAAAGACTTTGCTTTTCTCCAAAACAGGGTTGACTCTGCTTTTCTGGGTGCTTTGCACACCAATTCCATACCAGTTTGTCCAGATAAGGCTGGATGAAACCAGAAATATCCGGTTCTGTGGTGGCTAAGTGAATTCCAGCTCTTGCTATAGCTTCTATATTTGCTTGTGTTTTCTCAACAGTATCTATGGACTTTAGAGTTGTGAATGTATTGTAGCCTGTAGCATTTAGGTTCTCTGTTGGCAAACGCTAATGGTTTCAAATGAGACACAACAGGTACACATTCGTGTTTTCTGGGTAAAAAGCTGCAGAAACCAGGTTAAAAATGATATTTGTGTTGGTAAACATGAGATTGAATCCATGTTCCCAAGAATAAGACATTACTTTTCTCCAAAACTTGGTTGACTCTGCTTTTCTGGGTGCTTTGCACACCAACTCCACACCAGTTTGTTCAGTTAGGTTTGGATGAAAACAGAAATATCCGGTTCTGTGGTGGCTAAGTCAATCCCAGATCTGGCTACAGCTTCTGTGTTTGCTTGTGTTTTGTCAATAGTATCTATGGACTTTAGAGTTGTGAATGCATTGTAGCCTGTAGCATTTAGGTTTTCTGTTGGCAAACGCTAAGGTTTCAAATGAGACACAACAGGTACACATTCGTGTTTTCTGAGTAAAAAGCTGCAGAAACCAGGATAAAAATCATATTTGTATTTGTAACCATGACATTGAATCCACTTGCCCAAGAATAAGACTTTGCTTTTCTCCAAAACCTGGTTGACTCTGCTTTTCTGGGTGCTTTGCCCACCAACTCGACACCAGTTTGTTCAGCTATGTTTGGATGAAACCAGAAATATCCGGTTCTGTGGTGGCTAAGTCAATCCCAGCTCTTGCTCCAGCTTCTGTGTTTGCTTGTGTTTTCTCGATAGTATCTATGGACTTAGAGTTGTGAATGCATTGTAGCATGTAGCATTTAGGTTTTCTGTTGGCAAAAGCTAACTGGTTTCACATGGAGACACAACAGGTACACATTCTTGTTTTCTTAGTCAAAAGCTGCAGAAACCAGGTTAAAAATGATATTTGTGTTTGTAAACATGACATTGAATCCACTTGCCCAAGAAAAAGACTTTGCTTTTCTCCAAAACAGGGTTGACTCTGCTTTTCTGGGTGCTTTGCACACCAATTCCATACCAGTTTGTCCAGATAAGGCTGGATGAAACCAGAAATATCCGGTTCTGTGGTGGCTAAGTGAATTCCAGCTCTTGCTACAGCTTCTATATTTGCTTGTGTTTTCTCAACAGTATCTATGGACTTTAGAGTTGTGAATGTATTGTAGCATGTAACATTTTGTTTTTCTGTTGGAAAACGCTAATTGGTTTCACATCTAGACAAAACAGGTACACATTCGTGTTTTCTGAGTAAAAAGCTGCAGAAACCAGGTTGAAAATGATATTTGTGTTTGTAAACATGACATTGAATCCACTTGCCAAAGAAAAAGACTTTGCTTTTCTCCAAAACCAGGTTGACTCTGCTTTTCTGGGTGCTTTGCACACCAACTCCACACTAGTTTGTGCATCTAGGTTTGGATGAAACCAGAAATATCTGATTCTGTGGTGGTTCAGTCAATCCCAGCTCTGGCTACAGCTTCTGTGATTGCTTGTGTTTTGTCAATAGTATCTATGGACTTTAGAGTTGTGAATGCATTGTACCCTGTAGCATTTAGGTTCTCTGTTGGCAAACGCTAATGGTTTCAAATGAGACACAACAGGTACACATTCGGGTTTTCTGAGTAAAAAGCTGCAGAAACCAGGTTAAAAATGATATTTGTGTTGGTTGGTAAACATGAGATTGAATCCATGTTCCCAAGAATAAGACATTACTTTTCTCCAAAACTTGGTTGACTCTGCTTTTCTGGGTGCTTTGCACACCAACTCCACACCAGTTTGTTCAGTTAGGTTTGGATGAAAACAGAAATATCCGGTTCTGTGGTGGCTAAGTCAATCCCAGCTCTGGCTACAGCTTCTGTGTTTGCTTGTGTTTTGTCAATAGTATCTATGGACTTTAGAGTTGTGAATGCATTGTAGCCTGTAGCATTTAGGTTTTCTGTTGGCAAACGCTAATGGTTTCAAATGAGACACAACAGGTACACATTCGTGTTGAAGAAACCAGGATAAAAATCATATTTGTTTTTGTAACCATGACATTGAATCCACTTGCCCAAGAATAAGACTTTGCTTTTCTCCAAAACCTGGTTGACTCTGCTTTTCTGGGTGCTTTGCACACCAATTCCATACCAGTTTGTCCAGATAAGGCTGGATGAAACCAGAAATATCCGGTTCTGTGGTGGCTAAGTGAATTCCAGCTCTTGCTACAGCTTCTATATTTGCTTGTGTTTTCTCAACAGTATCTATGGACTTTAGAGTTGTGAATGTATTGTAGCATGTAACATTTTGTTTTTCTGTTGGAAAATGCTAATTGGTTTCACATCTAGACAAAACAGGTACACATTCGTGTTTTCTGAGTAAAAAGCTGCAGAAACCAGGTTGAAAATGATATTTGTGTTTGTAAACATGACATTGAATCCACTTGCCAAAGAAAAAGACTTTGCTTTTCTCCAAAACCAGGTTGACTCTGCTTTTCTGGGTGCTTTGCACACCAACTCCACACTAGTTTGTGCATCTAGGTTTGGATGAAACCAGAAATATCTGGTTCTGTGGTGGTTCAGTCAATCCCAGCTCTGGCTACAGCTTCTGTGATTGCTTGTGTTTTGTCAATAGTATCTATGGACTTTAGAGTTGTGAATGCATTGTAGCCTGTAGCATTTAGGTTCTCTGCTGGCAAACGCTAATGGTTTCAAATGAGACACAACAGGTACACATTCGTGTTTTCTGAGTAAAAAGCTGCAGTAACCAGGATAAAAATCATATTTGTATTTGTAACCATGACATTGAATCCACTTGCCCAAGAATAAGACTTTGCTTTTCTCCAAAACCTGGTTGACTCTGCTTTTCTGGGTGCTTTGCACACCAATTCCATACCAGTTTGTCCAGATAAGGCTGGATGAAACCAGAAATATCCGGTTCTGTGGTGGCTAAGTGAATTCCAGCTCTTGCTACAGCTTCTATATTTGCTTGTGTTTTCTCAACAGTATCTATGGACTTTAGAGTTGTGAATGTATTGTAGCATGTAACATTTTGTTTTTCTGTTGGAAAATGCTAATTGGTTTCACATCTAGACAAAACAGGTACACATTCGTGTTTTCTGAGTAAAAAGCTGCAGAAACCAGGTTGAAAATGATATTTGTGTTTGTAAACATGACATTGAATCCACTTGCCAAAGAAAAAGACTTTGCTTTTCTCCAAAACCAGGTTGACTCTGCTTTTCTGGGTGCTTTGCACACCAACTCCACACTAGTTTGTGCATCTAGGTTTGGATGAAACCAGAAATATCTGGTTCTGTGGTGGTTCAGTCAATCCCAGCTCTGGCTACAGCTTCTGTGATTGCTTGTGTTTTGTCAATAGTATCTATGGACTTTAGAGTTGTGAATGCATTGTAGCCTGTAGCAGTTAGGTTCTCTGCTGGCAAAAGCTAATGGTTTCAAATGAGACACAACAGGTACACATTCGTGTTTTCTGAGTAAAAAGCTGCAGTAACCAGGATAAAAATCATATTTGTATTTGTAACCATGACATTGAATCCACTTGCCCAAGAATAAGACTTTGCTTTTCTCCAAAACCTGGTTGACTCTGCTTTTCTGGGTGCTTTGCCCACCAACTCGACACCAGTTTGTTCAGCTATGTTTGGATGAAACCAGAAATATCCGGTTCTGTGGTGGCAAAGTCAATCCCAGCTCTTGCTCCAGCTTCTGTGTTTGCTTGTGTTTTCTCGATAGTATCTATGGACTTAGAGTTGTGAATGCATTGTAGCATGTAGCATTTAGGTTTTCTGTTGGCAAAAGCTAACTGGTTTCACATGGAGACACAACAGGTACACATTCTTGTTTTCTTAGTCAACAGCTGCAGAAACCAGGTTAAAAATGATATTTGTGTTTGTAAACATGACATTGAATCCACTTGCCCAAGAAAAAGACTTTGCTTTTCTCCAAAACAGGGTTGACTCTGCTTTTCTGGGTGCTTTGCACACCAATTCCATACCAGTTTGTCCAGATAAGGCTGGATGAAACCAGAAATATCCGGTTCTGTGGTGGCTAAGTGAATTGCAGCTCTTGCTACAGCTTCTATATTTGCTTGTGTTTTCTCAACAGTATCTATGGACTTTAGAGTTGTGAATGTATTGTAGCATGTAACATTTTGTTTTTCTGTTGGAAAACGCTAATTGGTTTCACATCTAGACAAAACAGGTACACATTCGTGTTTTCTGAGTAAAAAGCTGCAGAAACCAGGTTGAAAATGATATTTGTGTTTGTAAACATGACATTGAATCCACTTGCCAAAGAAAAAGACTTTGCTTTTCTCCAAAACCAGGTTGACTCTGCTTTTCTGGGTGCTTTGCACACCAACACCACACTAGTTTGTGCATCTAGGTTTGGATGAAACCAGAAATATCTGGTTCTGTGGTGGTTCAGTCAATCCCAGCTTTTGCTACAGCTTCTGTGTTTGCTTGTGTTTTGTCAATAGTATCTATGGACTTTAGAGTTGTGAATGCATTGTAGCATGTAGCATTTAGGTTTTCTGTTGGCAAACGGTAATGGTTTCAAATGAGACACAACAGGTACACATTCGTGTTTTCTGAGTAAAAAGCTGCAGAAACCAGGTTAAAAATGATATTTGTGTTGGTAAACATGAGATTGAATCCATGTTCCCAAGAATAAGACATTACTTTTCTCCAAAACTTGGTTGACTCTGCTTTTCTGGGTGCTTTGCACACCAACTCCACACCAGTTTGTTCAGTTAGGTTTGGATGAAAACAGAAATATCCGGTTCTGTGGTGGCTAAGTCAATCCCAGCTCTGGCTACAGCTTCTGTGTTTGCTTGTGTTTTGTCAATAGTATCTATGGACTTTAGAGTTGTGAATGCATTGTAGCCTGTAGCATTTAGGTTTTCTGTTGGCAAACGCTAATGGTTTCAAATGAGACACAACAGGTACACATTCGTGTTGAAGAAACCAGGATAAAAATCATATTTCTTTTTGTAACCATGACATTGAATCCACTTGCCCAAGAATAAGACTTTGCTTTTCTCCAAAACCTGGTTGACTCTGCTTTTCTGGGTGCTTTGCACACCAATTCCATACCAGTTTGTCCAGATAAGGCTGGATGAAACCAGAAATATCCGGTTCTGTGGTGGCTAAGTGAATTCCAGCTCTTGCTACAGCTTCTATATTTGCTTGTGTTTTCTCAACAGTATCTATGGACTTTAGAGTTGTGAATGTATTGTAGCATGTAACATTTTGTTTTTCTGTTGGCAAACGCTAATTGGTTTCACATCTAGACAAAACAGGTACACATTCGTGTTTTCTGAGTAAAAAGCTGCAGAAACCAGGTTGAAAATGATATTTGTGTTTGTAAACATGACATTGAATCCACTTGCCAAAGAAAAAGACTTTGCTTTTCTCCAAAACCAGGTTGACTCTGCTTTTCTGGGTGCTTTGCACACCAACTCCACACTAGTTTGTGCATCTAGGTTTGGATGAAACCAGAAATATCTGGTTCTGTGGTGGTTCAGTCAATCCCAGCTCTGGCTACAGCTTCTGTGATTGCTTGTGTTTTGTCAATAGTATCTATGGACTTTAGAGTTGTGAATGCATTGTAGCCTGTAGCATTTAGGTTCTCTGCTGGCAAACGCTAATGGTTTCAAATGAGACACAACAGGTACACATTCGTGTTTTCTGAGTAAAAAGCTGCAGAAACCAGGATAAAAATCATATTTGTATTTGTAACCATGACATTGAATCCACTTGCCCAAGAATAAGACTTTGCTTTTCTCCAAAACCTGGTTGACTCTGCTTTTCTGGGTGCTTTGCCCACCAACTCGACACCAGTTTGTTCAGCTATGTTTGGATGAAACCAGAAATATCCGGTTCTGTGGTGGCTAAGTCAATCCCAGCTCTTGCTCCAGCTTCTGTGTTTGCTTGTGTTTTCTCGATAGTATCTATGGACTTAGAGTTGTGAATGCATTGTAGCATGTAGCATTTAGGTTTTCTGTTGGCAAAAGCTAACTGGTTTCACATGGAGACACAACAGGTACACATTCTTGTTTTCTTAGTCAAAAGCTGCAGAAACCAGGTTAAAAATGATATTTGTGTTTGTAAACATGACATTGAATCCACTTGCCCAAGAAAAAGACTTTGCTTTTCTCCAAAACAGGGTTGACTCTGCTTTTCTGGGTGCTTTGCACACCAATTCCATACCAGTTTGTCCAGATAAGGCTGGATGAAACCAGAAATATCCGGTTCTGTCGTGGCTAAGTGAATTCCAGCTCTTGCTATAGCTTCTATATTTGCTTGTGTTTTCTCAACAGTATCTATGGACTTTAGAGTTGTGAATGTATTGTAGCCTGTAGCATTTAGGTTCTCTGTTGGCAAACGCTAATGGTTTCAAATGAGACACAACAGGTACACATTCGTGTTTTCTGGGTAAAAAGCTGCAGAAACCAGGTTAAAAATGATATTTGTGTTGGTAAACATGAGATTGAATCCATGTTCCCAAGAATAAGACATTACTTTTCTCCAAAACTTGGTTGACTCTGCTTTTCTGGGTGCTTTGCACACCAACTCCACACCAGTTTGTTCAGTTAGGTTTGGATGAAAACAGAAATATCCGGTTCTGTGGTGGCTAAGTCAATCCCAGATCTGGCTACAGCTTCTGTGTTTGCTTGTGTTTTGTCAATAGTATCTATGGACTTTAGAGTTGTGAATGCATTGTAGCCTGTAGCATTTAGGTTTTCTGTTGGCAAACGCTAAGGTTTCAAATGAGACACAACAGGTACACATTCGTGTTTTCTGAGTAAAAAGCTGCAGAAACCAGGATAAAAATCATATTTGTATTTGTAACCATGACATTGAATCCACTTGCCCAAGAATAAGACTTTGCTTTTCTCCAAAACCTGGTTGACTCTGCTTTTCTGGGTGCTTTGCCCACCAACTCGACACCAGTTTGTTCAGCTATGTTTGGATGAAACCAGAAATATCCGGTTCTGTGGTGGCTAAGTCAATCCCAGCTCTTGCTCCAGCTTCTGTGTTTGCTTGTGTTTTCTCGATAGTATCTATGGACTTAGAGTTGTGAATGCATTGTAGCATGTAGCATTTAGGTTTTCTGTTGGCAAAAGCTAACTGGTTTCACATGGAGACACAACAGGTACACATTCTTGTTTTCTTAGTCAAAAGCTGCAGAAACCAGGTTAAAAATGATATTTGTGTTTGTAAACATGACATTGAATCCACTTGCCCAAGAAAAAGACTTTGCTTTTCTCCAAAACAGGGTTGACTCTGCTTTTCTGGGTGCTTTGCACACCAATTCCATACCAGTTTGTCCAGATAAGGCTGGATGAAACCAGAAATATCCGGTTCTGTGGTGGCTAAGTGAATTCCAGCTCTTGCTACAGCTTCTATATTTGCTTGTGTTTTCTCAACAGTATCTATGGACTTTAGAGTTGTGAATGTATTGTAGCATGTAACATTTTGTTTTTCTGTTGGAAAACGCTAATTGGTTTCACATCTAGACAAAACAGGTACACATTCGTGTTTTCTGAGTAAAAAGCTGCAGAAACCAGGTTGAAAATGATATTTGTGTTTGTAAACATGACATTGAATCCACTTGCCAAAGAAAAAGACTTTGCTTTTCTCCAAAACCAGGTTGACTCTGCTTTTCTGGGTGCTTTGCACACCAACTCCACACTAGTTTGTGCATCTAGGTTTGGATGAAACCAGAAATATCTGATTCTGTGGTGGTTCAGTCAATCCCAGCTCTGGCTACAGCTTCTGTGATTGCTTGTGTTTTGTCAATAGTATCTATGGACTTTAGAGTTGTGAATGCATTGTACCCTGTAGCATTTAGGTTCTCTGTTGGCAAACGCTAATGGTTTCAAATGAGACACAACAGGTACACATTCGGGTTTTCTGAGTAAAAAGCTGCAGAAACCAGGTTAAAAATGATATTTGTGTTGGTAAACATGAGATTGAATCCATGTTCCCAAGAATAAGACATTACTTTTCTCCAAAACTTGGTTGACTCTGCTTTTCTGGGTGCTTTGCACACCAACTCCACACCAGTTTGTTCAGTTAGGTTTGGATGAAAACAGAAATATCCGGTTCTGTGGTGGCTAAGTCAATCCCAGCTCTGGCTACAGCTTCTGTGTTTGCTTGTGTTTTGTCAATAGTATCTATGGACTTTAGAGTTGTGAATGCATTGTAGCCTGTAGCATTTAGGTTTTCTGTTGGCAAACGCTAATGGTTTCAAATGAGACACAACAGGTACACATTCGTGTTGAAGAAACCAGGATAAAAATCATATTTGTTTTTGTAACCATGACATTGAATCCACTTGCCCAAGAATAAGACTTTGCTTTTCTCCAAAACCTGGTTGACTCTGCTTTTCTGGGTGCTTTGCACACCAATTCCATACCAGTTTGTCCAGATAAGGCTGGATGAAACCAGAAATATCCGGTTCTGTGGTGGCTAAGTGAATTCCAGCTCTTGCTACAGCTTCTATATTTGCTTGTGTTTTCTCAACAGTATCTATGGACTTTAGAGTTGTGAATGTATTGTAGCATGTAACATTTTGTTTTTCTGTTGGAAAATGCTAATTGGTTTCACATCTAGACAAAACAGGTACACATTCGTGTTTTCTGAGTAAAAAGCTGCAGAAACCAGGTTGAAAATGATATTTGTGTTTGTAAACATGACATTGAATCCACTTGCCAAAGAAAAAGACTTTGCTTTTCTCCAAAACCAGGTTGACTCTGCTTTTCTGGGTGCTTTGCACACCAACTCCACACTAGTTTGTGCATCTAGGTTTGGATGAAACCAGAAATATCTGGTTCTGTGGTGGTTCAGTCAATCCCAGCTCTGGCTACAGCTTCTGTGATTGCTTGTGTTTTGTCAATAGTATCTATGGACTTTAGAGTTGTGAATGCATTGTAGCCTGTAGCATTTAGGTTCTCTGCTGGCAAACGCTAATGGTTTCAAATGAGACACAACAGGTACACATTCGTGTTTTCTGAGTAAAAAGCTGCAGTAACCAGGATAAAAATCATATTTGTATTTGTAACCATGACATTGAATCCACTTGCCCAAGAATAAGACTTTGCTTTTCTCCAAAACCTGGTTGACTCTGCTTTTCTGGGTGCTTTGCACACCAATTCCATACCAGTTTGTCCAGATAAGGCTGGATGAAACCAGAAATATCCGGTTCTGTGGTGGCTAAGTGAATTCCAGCTCTTGCTACAGCTTCTATATTTGCTTGTGTTTTCTCAACAGTATCTATGGACTTTAGAGTTGTGAATGTATTGTAGCATGTAACATTTTGTTTTTCTGTTGGAAAATGCTAATTGGTTTCACATCTAGACAAAACAGGTACACATTCGTGTTTTCTGAGTAAAAAGCTGCAGAAACCAGGTTGAAAATGATATTTGTGTTTGTAAACATGACATTGAATCCACTTGCCAAAGAAAAAGACTTTGCTTTTCTCCAAAACCAGGTTGACTCTGCTTTTCTGGGTGCTTTGCACACCAACTCCACACTAGTTTGTGCATCTAGGTTTGGATGAAACCAGAAATATCTGGTTCTGTGGTGGTTCAGTCAATCCCAGCTCTGGCTACAGCTTCTGTGATTGCTTGTGTTTTGTCAATAGTATCTATGGACTTTAGAGTTGTGAATGCATTGTAGCCTGTAGCAGTTAGGTTCTCTGCTGGCAAAAGCTAATGGTTTCAAATGAGACACAACAGGTACACATTCGTGTTTTCTGAGTAAAAAGCTGCAGTAACCAGGATAAAAATCATATTTGTATTTGTAACCATGACATTGAATCCACTTGCCCAAGAATAAGACTTTGCTTTTCTCCAAAACCTGGTTGACTCTGCTTTTCTGGGTGCTTTGCCCACCAACTCGACACCAGTTTGTTCAGCTATGTTTGGATGAAACCAGAAATATCCGGTTCTGTGGTGGCTAAGTCAATCCCAGCTCTTGCTCCAGCTTCTGTGTTTGCTTGTGTTTTCTCGATAGTATCTATGGACTTAGAGTTGTGAATGCATTGTAGCATGTAGCATTTAGGTTTTCTGTTGGCCAAAGCTAACTGGTTTCACATGGAGACACAACAGGTACACATTCTTGTTTTCTTAGTCAAAAGCTGCAGAAACCAGGTTAAAAATGATATTTGTGTTTGTAAACATGACATTGAATCCACTTGCCCAAGAAAAAGACTTTGCTTTTCTCCAAAACAGGGTTGACTCTGCTTTTCTGGGTGCTTTGCACACCAATTCCATACCAGTTTGTCCAGATAAGGCTGGATGAAACCAGAAATATCCGGTTCTGTGGTGGCTAAGTGAATTCCAGCTCTTGCTATAGCTTCTATATTTGCTTGTGTTTTCTCAACAGTATCTATGGACTTTAGAGTTGTGAATGTATTGTAGCCTGTAGCATTTAGGTTCTCTGTTGGCAAACGCTAATGGTTTCAAATGAGACACAACAGGTACACATTCGTGTTTTCTGGGTAAAAAGCTGCAGAAACCAGGTTAAAAATGATATTTGTGTTGGTAAACATGAGATTGAATCCATGTTCCCAAGAATAAGACATTACTTTTCTCCAAAACTTGGTTGACTCTGCTTTTCTGGGTGCTTTGCACACCAACTCCACACCAGTTTGTTCAGTTAGGTTTGGATGAAAACAGAAATATCCGGTTCTGTGGTGGCTAAGTCAATCCCAGATCTGGCTACAGCTTCTGTGTTTGCTTGTGTTTTGTCAATAGTATCTATGGACTTTAGAGTTGTGAATGCATTGTAGCCTGTAGCATTTAGGTTTTCTGTTGGCAAACGCTAAGGTTTCAAATGAGACACAACAGGTACACATTCGTGTTTTCTGAGTAAAAAGCTGCAGAAACCAGGATAAAAATCATATTTGTATTTGTAACCATGACATTGAATCCACTTGCCCAAGAATAAGACTTTGCTTTTCTCCAAAACCTGGTTGACTCTGCTTTTCTGGGTGCTTTGCCCACCAACTCGACACCAGTTTGTTCAGCTATGTTTGGATGAAACCAGAAATATCCGGTTCTGTGGTGGCTAAGTCAATCCCAGCTCTTGCTCCAGCTTCTGTGTTTGCTTGTGTTTTCTCGATAGTATCTATGGACTTAGAGTTGTGAATGCATTGTAGCATGTAGCATTTAGGTTTTCTGTTGGCAAAAGCTAACTGGTTTCACATGGAGACACAACAGGTACACATTCTTGTTTTCTTAGTCAAAAGCTGCAGAAACCAGGTTAAAAATGATATTTGTGTTTGTAAACATGACATTGAATCCACTTGCCCAAGAAAAAGACTTTGCTTTTCTCCAAAACAGGGTTGACTCTGCTTTTCTGGGTGCTTTGCACACCAATTCCATACCAGTTTGTCCAGATAAGGCTGGATGAAACCAGAAATATCCGGTTCTGTGGTGGCTAAGTGAATTCCAGCTCTTGCTACAGCTTCTATATTTGCTTGTGTTTTCTCAACAGTATCTATGGACTTTAGAGTTGTGAATGTATTGTAGCATGTAACATTTTGTTTTTCTGTTGGAAAACGCTAATTGGTTTCACATCTAGACAAAACAGGTACACATTCGTGTTTTCTGAGTAAAAAGCTGCAGAAACCAGGTTGAAAATGATATTTGTGTTTGTAAACATGACATTGAATCCACTTGCCAAAGAAAAAGACTTTGCTTTTCTCCAAAACCAGGTTGACTCTGCTTTTCTGGGTGCTTTGCACACCAACTCCACACTAGTTTGTGCATCTAGGTTTGGATGAAACCAGAAATATCTGATTCTGTGGTGGTTCAGTCAATCCCAGCTCTGGCTACAGCTTCTGTGATTGCTTGTGTTTTGTCAATAGTATCTATGGACTTTAGAGTTGTGAATGCATTGTACCCTGTAGCATTTAGGTTCTCTGTTGGCAAACGCTAATGGTTTCAAATGAGACACAACAGGTACACATTCGGGTTTTCTGAGTAAAAAGCTGCAGAAACCAGGTTAAAAATGATATTTGTGTTGGTAAACATGAGATTGAATCCATGTTCCCAAGAATAAGACATTACTTTTCTCCAAAACTTGGTTGACTCTGCTTTTCTGGGTGCTTTGCACACCAACTCCACACCAGTTTGTTCAGTTAGGTTTGGATGAAAACAGAAATATCCGGTTCTGTGGTGGCTAAGTCAATCCCAGCTCTGGCTACAGCTTCTGTGTTTGCTTGTGTTTTGTCAATAGTATCTATGGACTTTAGAGTTGTGAATGCATTGTAGCCTGTAGCATTTAGGTTTTCTGTTGGCAAACGCTAATGGTTTCAAATGAGACACAACAGGTACACATTCGTGTTGAAGAAACCAGGATAAAAATCATATTTGTTTTTGTAACCATGACATTGAATCCACTTGCCCAAGAATAAGACTTTGCTTTTCTCCAAAACCTGGTTGACTCTGCTTTTCTGGGTGCTTTGCACACCAATTCCATACCAGTTTGTCCAGATAAGGCTGGATGAAACCAGAAATATCCGGTTCTGTGGTGGCTAAGTGAATTCCAGCTCTTGCTACAGCTTCTATATTTGCTTGTGTTTTCTCAACAGTATCTATGGACTTTAGAGTTGTGAATGTATTGTAGCATGTAACATTTTGTTTTTCTGTTGGAAAATGCTAATTGGTTTCACATCTAGACAAAACAGGTACACATTCGTGTTTTCTGAGTAAAAAGCTGCAGAAACCAGGTTGAAAATGATATTTGTGTTTGTAAACATGACATTGAATCCACTTGCCAAAGAAAAAGACTTTGCTTTTCTCCAAAACCAGGTTGACTCTGCTTTTCTGGGTGCTTTGCACACCAACTCCACACTAGTTTGTGCATCTAGGTTTGGATGAAACCAGAAATATCTGGTTCTGTGGTGGTTCAGTCAATCCCAGCTCTGGCTACAGCTTCTGTGATTGCTTGTGTTTTGTCAATAGTATCTATGGACTTTAGAGTTGTGAATGCATTGTAGCCTGTAGCATTTAGGTTCTCTGCTGGCAAACGCTAATGGTTTCAAATGAGACACAACAGGTACACATTCGTGTTTTCTGAGTAAAAAGCTGCAGTAACCAGGATAAAAATCATATTTGTATTTGTAACCATGACATTGAATCCACTTGCCCAAGAATAAGACTTTGCTTTTCTCCAAAACCTGGTTGACTCTGCTTTTCTGGGTGCTTTGCACACCAATTCCATACCAGTTTGTCCAGATAAGGCTGGATGAAACCAGAAATATCCGGTTCTGTGGTGGCTAAGTGAATTCCAGCTCTTGCTACAGCTTCTATATTTGCTTGTGTTTTCTCAACAGTATCTATGGACTTTAGAGTTGTGAATGTATTGTAGCATGTAACATTTTGTTTTTCTGTTGGAAAATGCTAATTGGTTTCACATCTAGACAAAACAGGTACACATTCGTGTTTTCTGAGTAAAAAGCTGCAGAAACCAGGTTGAAAATGATATTTGTGTTTGTAAACATGACATTGAATCCACTTGCCAAAGAAAAAGACTTTGCTTTTCTCCAAAACCAGGTTGACTCTGCTTTTCTGGGTGCTTTGCACACCAACTCCACACTAGTTTGTGCATCTAGGTTTGGATGAAACCAGAAATATCTGGTTCTGTGGTGGTTCAGTCAATCCCAGCTCTGGCTACAGCTTCTGTGATTGCTTGTGTTTTGTCAATAGTATCTATGGACTTTAGAGTTGTGAATGCATTGTAGCCTGTAGCATTTAGGTTCTCTGCTGGCAAACGCTAATGGTTTCAAATGAGACACAACAGGTACACATTCGTGTTTTCTGAGTAAAAAGCTGCAGTAACCAGGATAAAAATCATATTTGTATTTGTAACCATGACATTGAATCCACTTGCCCAAGAATAAGACTTTGCTTTTCTCCAAAACCTGGTTGACTCTGCTTTTCTGGGTGCTTTGCCCACCAACTCGACACCAGTTTGTTCAGCTATGTTTGGATGAAACCAGAAATATCCGGTTCTGTGGTGGCAAAGTCAATCCCAGCTCTTGCTCCAGCTTCTGTGTTTGCTTGTGTTTTCTCGATAGTATCTATGGACTTAGAGTTGTGAATGCATTGTAGCATGTAGCATTTAGGTTTTCTGTTGGCAAAAGCTAACTGGTTTCACATGGAGACACAACAGGTACACATTCTTGTTTTCTTAGTCAACAGCTGCAGAAACCAGGTTAAAAATGATATTTGTGTTTGTAAACATGACATTGAATCCACTTGCCCAAGAAAAAGACTTTGCTTTTCTCCAAAACAGGGTTGACTCTGCTTTTCTGGGTGCTTTGCACACCAATTCCATACCAGTTTGTCCAGATAAGGCTGGATGAAACCAGAAATATCCGGTTCTGTGGTGGCTAAGTGAATTGCAGCTCTTGCTACAGCTTCTATATTTGCTTGTGTTTTCTCAACAGTATCTATGGACTTTAGAGTTGTGAATGTATTGTAGCATGTAACATTTTGTTTTTCTGTTGGAAAACGCTAATTGGTTTCACATCTAGACAAAACAGGTACACATTCGTGTTTTCTGAGTAAAAAGCTGCAGAAACCAGGTTGAAAATGATATTTGTGTTTGTAAACATGACATTGAATCCACTTGCCAAAGAAAAAGACTTTGCTTTTCTCCAAAACCAGGTTGACTCTGCTTTTCTGGGTGCTTTGCACACCAACTCCACACTAGTTTGTGCATCTAGGTTTGGATGAAACCAGAAATATCTGATTCTGTGGTGGTTCAGTCAATCCCAGCTCTGGCTACAGCTTCTGTGATTGCTTGTGTTTTGTCAATAGTATCTATGGACTTTAGAGTTGTGAATGCATTGTAGCCTGTAGCATTTAGGTTCTCTGTTGGCAAACGCTAATGGTTTCAAATGAGACACAACAGGTACACATTCGTGTTTTCTGAGTAAAAAGCTGCAGAAACCAGGTTACAAATGATATTTGTGTTGGTATACATGAGATTGAATCCATGTGCCCAAGAATAAGACTTTGCTTTTCTCCAAAACTTGGTTGACTCTGCGTTTAGGGTGCTTTGCACACCAACTCCACACCAGTTTTTTCAGCTAGGTTTGGATGAAAACAGAAATATACGGTTCTGTGGTGGCTAAGTCAATCCCAGCTCTTGCTCCAGCTTCTGTGTTTGCTTATGTTTTCTCGATAGTACCTATGGACTTAGAGTTGTGAATGCATTGTTGCATGTAACATTTTGTTTTTCTGTTGGCAAGCGCTAACTGGTTTCACATGGAGACACAACAGGTACACATTCGTGTTTTCTTAGTAAAAAGCTGCAGAAACCAGTTTAAAAATGATATTTGTGTTTGTAAACATGACATTGAATCCACTTGCCCAAGAAAAAGACTTTGCTTTTCTCCAAAACAGGGTTGACTCTGCTTTTCTGGGTGCTTTGCACACCAATTCCATACCAGTTTGTCCAGATAAGGCTGGATGAAACCAGAAATATCCGGTTCTGTGGTGGCTAAGTGAATTCCAGCTCTTGCTACAGCTTCTATATTTGCTTGTGTTTTCTCAACAGTATCTATGGACTTTAGAGTTGTGAATGTATTGTAGCATGTAACATTTTGTTTTTCTGTTGGAAAACGCTAATTGGTTTCACATCTAGACAAAACAGGTACACATTCGTTTTTTCTGAGTAAAAAGCTGCAGAAACAAGGTTGAAAATGATATTTGTGTTTGTAAACATGACATTGAATCCACTTGCCAAAGAAAAAGACTTTGCTTTTCTCCAAAACCAGGTTGACTCTGCTTTTCTGGGTGCTTTGCACACCAACTCCACACTAGTTTGTGCATCTAGGTTTGGATGAAACCAGAAATATCTGGTTCTGTGGTGGCTAAGTCCATCCCAGCTCTGGCTACAGCTTCTGTGATTGCTTGTGTTTTGTCAATAGTATCTATGGACTTTAGAGTTGTGAATGCATTGTAGCCTGTAGCATTTAGGTTCTCTGTTGGCAAACGCTAATGGTTTCAAATGAGACACAACAGGTACACATTCGTGTTTTCTGAGTAAAAAGCTGCAGAAACCAGGTTAAAAATGATGTTTGTGTTGGTTAACATGATTGAATCCATGTTCCCAAGAATAAGACATTGCTTTACTCCAAAACTTGGTTGACTCGGCTTTTCTGGGTGCTTTGCACACCAACTCCACACCAGTTTGTTCAGTTAGGTTTGGATGAAAACAAAAATATCCGGTTCTGTGGTGGCTAAGTCAATCCCAGCTCTTGCTACAGCTTCTGTGTTTGCTTGTGTTTTGTCAATAGTATCTATGGACTTTAGAGTTGTGAATGCATTGTAGCCTGTAGCATTTAGGTTTTCTGTTGGCAAACACTAATGGTTTCAAATGAGACACAACAGGTACACATTCGTGTTTTCTGAGTAAAAAGCTGCAGAAACCAGGTTGAAAATGATATTTGTGTTTGTAAACATGACATTGAATCCACTTGCCAAAGAAAAAGACTTTGCTTTTCTCCAAAACCAGGTTGACTCTGCTTTTCTGGGTGCTTTGCACACCAACTCCACACTAGTTTGTGCATCTAGGTTTGGATGAAACCAGAAAAATCTGGTTCTGTGGTGGTTCAGTCAATCCCAGCTTTTGCTACAGCTTCTGTGTTTGCTTGTGTTTTGTCAATAGTATCTATGGACTTTAGAGTTTTGAATGCATTGTAGCATGTAGCATTTAGATTCTCTGTTGGCAAACGCTAATGGTTTCAAATGAGACACAACAGGTACACATTCGTGTTTTCTGAGTAAAAAGCTGCAGAAACCAGGTTAAAAATGATATTTGTGTTGGTAAACATGAGATTGAATCCATGTTCCCAAGAATAAGACATTACTTTTCTCCAAAACTTGGTTGACTCTGCTTTTCTGGGTGCTTTGCACACCAACTCCACACCAGTTTGTTCAGTTAGGTTTGGATGAAAACAGAAATATCCGGTTCTGTGGTGGCTAAGTCAATCCCAGCTCTGGCTACAGCTTCTGTGTTTGCTTGTGTTTTGTCAATAGTATCTATGGACTTTAGAGTTGTGAATGCATTGTAGCCTGTAGCATTTAGGTTTTCTGTTGGCAAACGCTAATGGTTTCAAATGAGACACAACAGGTACACATTCGTGTTTTCTGAGTAAAAAGCTGCAGAAACCAGGATAAAAATCATATTTTTTTTGTAACCATGACATTGAATCCACTTGCCCAAGAATAATACTTTGCTTTTCTCCAAAACCTGGTTGACTCTGCTTTTCTGGGTGCTTTGCCCACCAACTCGACACCAGTTTGTTCAGCTATGTTTGGATGGAACCAGAAATATCCGGTTCTGTGGTGGCTAAGTCAATCCCAGCTCTTGCTCCAGCTTCTGTGTTTGCTTGTGTTTTCTCGATAGTATCTATGGACTTAGAGTTGTGAATGCATTGTAGCATGTAACATTTTGTTTTGCTGTTGGCAAAAGCTAATAGGTTTCACATGGTGACACAACAGGTACATATTCTTGTTTTCTTAGTAAAAAGCTGCAGAAACCAGGTTAAAAATGATATTTGTGTTTGTAAACATGACATTGAATCCACATGCCCAAGAAAAAGACTTTGCTTTTCTCCAAAACAGGGTTGACTCTGCTTTTCTGGGTGCTTTGCACACCAATTCCATACCAGTTTGTCCAGATATGGCTGGATGATACCAGAAATATCTGGTTCTGTGGTGGCTAAGTGAATTCCAGCTCTTGCTACAGCTTCTATATTTGCTTGTGTTTTCTCAACAGTATCTATGGACTTTAGAGTTGTGAATGTATTGTAGCATGTAACATTTTGTTTTTCTGTTGGCAAACGCTATTTGGTTTCACATCTAGACAAAACAGGTACACATTCATGTTTTCTGGGTAAAAAGCTGCAGAAACCAGGTTGAAAATGATATTTGCGTTTGTAAACATGACATTGAATCCACTTGCCAAAGAAAAAGACTTTGCTTTTCTCCAAAACCAGGTTGACTCTGCTTTTCTGGGTGCTTTGCACACCAACTCCACACTAGTTTGTGCATCTAGGTTTGGATGAAACCAGAAATATCTGGTTCTGTGGTGGTTCAGTCAGTCCCAGCTCTGGCTACAGCTTCTGTGATTGCTTGTGTTTTGTCAATAGTATCTATGGACTTTAGAGTTGTGAATGCATTGTAGCCTGTAGCATTTAGGTTCTCTGTTGGCAAACGCTAATGGTTTCAAATGAGACACAACAGGTACACATTCGTGTTTTCTGAGTAAAAAGCTGCAGAAACCAGGTTAAAAATGATATTTTTGTTGGTAAACATGACATTGATCCACTTGCCAAAGAAAAAGACTTTTCTTTTATCCAAAACCAGGTTGACTCTGCTTTTCTGGGTGCTTTGCACACCAATTCCACACCAGTTTGTCCAGATAGGTATGGATGAAACCAGAAATATCCTGTTCTCTGGTGGCTAACTCAATCCCAGCTCTTGCTACAGCTTCTGTGTTTGCTTGTGTTTTGTCGATAGTATCTATGGACTTAGAGTTGTGAATGCATTGTAGCATGTAACATTTTGTTTTACTGTTGGCAAACGCTAATTGGTTTCACATGGAGACACAACAGGTACACATTCTTGTTTTCTTAGTAAAAAGCTGCAGAAACCAGGTTAAAAATGATATTTGTGTTTGTAAACATGACATTGAATCCACATGCCCAAGAAAAAGACTTTGCTTTTCTCCAAAACCAGGTTGACTCTGCTTTTCTGGGTGCTTTGCACACCAATTCCATACCAGTTTGTCCAGATAAGGCTGGATGAAACCAGAAATATCCGGTTCTGTGGTGGCTAAGTGAATTCCAGCTCTTGCTATAGCTTCTATATTTGCTTGTGTTTTCTCAACAGTATCTATGGACTTTAGAGTTGTGAATGTATTGTAGCCTGTAGCATTTAGGTTCTCTGTTGGCAAACGCTAATGGTTTCAAATAAGACACAACAGGTACACATTCGTGTTTTCTGGGTAAAAAGCTGCAGAAACCAGGTTAAAAATGATATTTGTGTTGGTAAACATGAGATTGAATCCATGTTCCCAAGAATAAGACATTACTTTTCTCCAAAACTTGGTTGACTCTGCTTTTCTGGGTGCTTTGCACACCAACTCCACACCAGTTTGTTCAGTTAGGTTTGGATGAAAACAGAAATATCCGGTTCTGTGGTGGCTAAGTCAATCCCAGCTCTGGCTACAGCTTCTGTGTTTGCTTGTGTTTTGTCAATAGTATCTATGGACTTTAGAGTTGTGAATGCATTGTAGCATGTAGCATTTAGGTTCTCTGTTGGCAAACGCTAATGGTTTCAAATGAGACACAACAGGTACACATTCGTGTTTTCTGATTAAAAAGCTGCAGAAACCACGTTAATAATGATATTTGTGTTGCTAAACATGACATTGAATCCACTTGCCCAAGAATAAGACTTTGCTTTTCTCCAAAACTTGGTTGACTCTGCTTTTCTGGGTGCTTTGCACACCAACTCCACACCAGTTTGTTCAGCTAGGTTTGGATGAAAACAGAAATATACGGTTCTGTGGTGGCTAAGTCAATCCCAGCTCTTGCTACAGCTTCTGTGTTTGCTTGTGTTTTCTCGATAGTATCTATGGACTTAGAGTTGTGAATGCATTGTTGCATGTAACATTTTGTTTTTCTGTTGGCAAACGCTAACTGGTTTCACATGGAGACACAACAGGTACACATTCGTGTTTTCTTAGTAAAAAGCTGCAGAAACCAGTTTAAAAATGATATTTGTGTTTGTAAACATGACATTGAATCCACTTGCCCAAGAAAAAGACTTTGCTTTCCTCCAAAACAGGGTTGACTCTGCTTTTCTGGGTGCTTTGCACACCAATTCCATACCAGTTTGTCCAGATAAGGCTGGATGAAACCAGAAATATCCGGTTCTGTGGTGGCTAAGTGAATTCCAGCTCTTGCTACAGCTTCTATATTTGCTTGTGTTTTCTCAACAGTATCTATGGACTTTAGAGTTGTGAATGTATTGTAGCATGTAACATTTTGTTTTTCTGTTGGCAAACGCTAATTGGTTTCACATCTAGACAAAACAGGTACACATTCGTGTTTTCTGAGTAGAAAGCTGCAGAAACCAGGTTGAAAATGATATTTGTGTTTGTAAACATGACATTGAATCCACTTGCCAAAGAAAAAGACTTTGCTTTTCTCCAAAACCAGGTTGACTCTGCTTTTCTGGGTGCTTTGCACACCAACTCCACACTAGTTTGTGCATCTAGGTTTGGATGAAACCAGAAATATCTGATTCTGTGGTGGCTAAGTCCATCCCAGCTCTGGCTACAGCTTCTGTGATTGCTTGTGTTTTGTCAATAGTATCTATGGACTTTAGAGTTGTGAATGCATTGTAGCCTGTAGCATTTAGGTTCTCTGTTGGCAAACGCTAATGGTTTCAAATGAGACACAACAGGTACACATTCGTGTTTTCTGAGTAAAAAGCTGCAGAAACCAGGTTAAAAATGATGTTTGTGTTGGTTAACATGATTGAATCCATGTTCCCAAGAATAAGACTTTGCTTTTCTCCAAAACTTGGTTGACTCGGCTTTTCTGGGTGCTTTGCACACCAACTCCACACCAGTTTGTTCAGTTAGGTTTGGATGAAAACAAAAATATCCGGTTCTGTGGTTGCTAACTCAAACCCAGCTCTTGCTGCAGCTTCTATATTAGCTTGTGTTGTCTCCATAGTATCTATGGACTTTAGAGTTGTGAATGCATTGTTGCATGTAAAATTTTGTATTTCTGTGGGCAAACGCTAATTGGTTTCACATGGAGACACAACAGGTACACATTCGTGTTTTCTGAGTAAAAAGCTGCAGAAACCAGTTTAAAACTGATATTTGTGTTTGTAAACATGACATTAAATCCACTTGCCCAAGAAAAAGACTTTGCTTTTCTACAAAACCAGGTTGACTATGCTTTTCTGGGTGCTTTGCACACCAATTCCACACCAGTTTGTCCAGATAGGGCTGAATGAAACCCGAAATATCCGGTTCTGTGGTGGCTCAGTCAATCCCAGCTCTTGCTACATCCTAAGAGTTGGTTTGTGTTTTATCAATAGTATCTATGGACTTTAGAGTTGTGAATGCATTGTAGCATGTAGCATTTAGGTTTTCTGTTGGCAAACGCTAATGGTTTCAAATGAGTCACAACAGGTACACATTCATGTTTTCTCAGTAAAAAGCTGCAGAAACCAGGTTAGAAATGATATTTGTGTTTGTAAACATGACATTGAATCCATGTGCCCAAGAAAAAGACTTTGCTTTTCTCCAAAACCAGGTTGACTCTGCTTTTCTGGTTGCTTTGCACACCAATTCCACACCAGTTTGTCCAGATAGGTTTGGATGAAACCAGAAATATCCAGTTCTGTGGTGGCTAAGTCAATCCAAGCTCTTCCTACAGCTTCTGTGTTTGCTTGTGTTTTGTCGATAGTATCTATGGACTTTAGAGTTGTGAATGAATTTTAGCATGTAACATTTTGATTTTCTGTTGGCAAATGCTAATTGGTTTCACATGGAGGCACAACAGATACACATTCGTGTTTTCTGAGTAAAAAGCTGCAGACACCAGGTTACAAATGATATTTGTGTTTGTAAACATGACATTGAATCCACTTGTCCAAGAAAATTACTTTGCTTTTCTCCAAAACCAGGTTGATCTGCTGCTCTGGGTGCTTTGCACACCAATTCCACACCAGTTTGTCCAGATATGTTTGGCTGAAACCAGAAATATCCGGTTCTGTAGTGGCTAAGTCAATTCCAGCTGTTGCTACAGCCTCTGTGTTTGCTTGTGTTTTGTCAATCGTAGCTATGGACTTTAGAGTTGTGAATGCATTGTAGCATGTAGCATTTAGGTTTTCTGTTGGCAAATGCTAATGGTTTCAAATGAGTCACAACTTGTACACATTCATGTTTTCTCAGTAAAAAGCTGCAGAAACCAGTTTAAAAATGATATTTCTGCTTGTAACCATGACATTGAATCCACTTGCCCAAGAAAAAGACTGCATTTCTCCAAAACCAGGTTGACTCTGCTTTTCTGGGTGCTTTGCACACCAACTCCACACCAGTTTGTCCAGATAGGTTTGGATGAAATCAGAAATATCCCGTTCTGTGGTGGCTAAGTCAATCCAAGCTCTTGCTACAGCTTCTGTGTTTGCTTGTGTTTTGTCGATAGTATCTATGGACTTTAGAGTTGTGAATGAATTTTAGCATGTAACATTTTCATTTTCTGTTGGCAAATGCTAATTGGTTTCACATGGAGGCACAACAGATACACATTCGTGTTTTCTGAGTAAAAAGCTGCAGAAACCAGGTTGAAAATGATATTTGTGTTTGTGAACATTACATTGAATCCACTTGTCCAAGAAAATTACTTTGCTTTTCTCCAAAACCAGGTTGATCTGCTGCTCTGGGTGCTTTGCACACCAATTCCACACCAGTTTGTCCAGATATGTTTGGCTGAAACCAGAAATATCCGGTTCTGTGGTGGCTAAGTCAAATCCAGCTGTTGCTACAGCTTTTGTGTTTGCTTGTGTTTTCTCGATAGTCTATGGACTTTAGAGTTGTGAATGCATTGTAGCATGTAACATTTTGTTTTTCTGTTGGCAAACGCTAATTTGTTTCACATGGTGACACAAAGGTACACATTCGTGTTTTCTGAGTAAAAAGCTGCAGAAACCAGTTTAAAAATGATATTTGTGCTTGTAACCATGACATTGAATCCACTTGCCCAAGAAAATGACTTTGCTTTTCTCAAAAACCAGGTTGACTCTGCTTTTCTGGGTGCTTTGCACACCAACTCCACACCAGTTTGTCCAGATAGGTTTGGATGAAATCAGAAATATCCGGTTCTGTGGTGGCTAACTCAAACCCATCTCTTACAGCAGCTACTATATTAGCTTGTGTTTTCTCCATAGTATCTGTAGACTTTAGAGTTGTGAATGCATTGTTGCATGTAACATTTTGTTTTTCTGTGGGCAAATGCTAATTGGTTTCACATGGAGACACAACAGGTACACATTCGTGTTTTCTGATTAAAAAGCTGCAGAAACCAGTTTAAAACTGATACTTGTGCTTGTAAACATGACATTGAATCCACTTGCCCAAGAAAAAGACTTTGCTTTTCGCCAAAACCAGGTTGACTCTGCTTTTCTGGGTGCTTTGCACACCAACTACATACCAGTTTGTCCAGATATGTTTGGCTGAAACCAGAAATATCCAGTTCTGTGGTGGCTCAGTCAATCCCAGCTCTTGCTACATCCTAAGAGTTTGTTTGTGTTTTGTCAATAGTATCTATGGACTTTAGAGTTGTGAATGCATTGTAGCATTTAGCATTTAGGTTTTCTGTTGGCAAACGCAAATGGTTTCAAATGAGTCACAGCAGGTACACATTCGTGTTTTCTGAGTAAAAAGCTGCAGAAACCAGGTTAAAAATGATATTTGTGTTTGTAAACATGACATTGAATCCACTTGCCAAAGAAAAAGACTTTGCTTTTCTCCAAAACCAGGTTGACTCTGCTTTTCTGGGTGCTTTGCACACCAATTCCACACCAGTTTGTCCAGATAGGGCTGGATGAAACCAGAAATATCCGGTTCTGTGGTGGCTCAGTCAATCCCAGCTCTTGCTACATCCTAAGAGTTTGTTTGTGTTTTGTCAATAGTATCTATGGACTTTAGAGTTGTGAATGCATTGTAGCATTTAGCATTTAGGTTTTCTGTTGGCAAACGCAAATGGTTTCAAATGAGTCACAGCAGGTACACATTCGTGTTTTCTGAGTAAAAAGCTGCAGAAACCAGGTTAAAAATGATATTTGTGTTTGTAAACATGACATTGAATACACTTGCCAAAGAAAAAGACTTTGCTTTTCTCCAAAACCAGGTTGACTCTGCTTTTCTGGGTGCTTTGCACACCAATTCCACACCAGTTTGTCCAGATAGGTTTGGATGAAACCAGAAATATCCAGTTCTGTGGTGGCTAAGTCAACCCAAGCTCTTGCTACAGCTTCTGTGTTTGCTTGTGTTTTGTCGATAATATCTATGGACTTTAGAGTTGTGAATGAATTTTAGCATGTAACATTTTGATTTTCTGTTGGCAAATGCTAATTGGTTTCACATGGAGGCACACAGATACACATTCGTGTTTTCTGAGTAAAAAGCTGCAGAAACCAGGTTGTAAATGATATTTGTGTTTGTAAACATGACATTGAATCCACTTGCCCAAGAAAAAGACTGCATTTCTCCAAAACCAGGTTGACTCTGCGTTTTCTGGGTGCTTTGCACACCAACTCCACACCAGTTTGTCCAGATAGGTTTGGATGAAATCAGAAATATCTGGTTCTGTGGTGGCTAACTCAAACCCAGCTCTTACTACAGCTTCTATATTAGCTTGTGTTTTCTCCATAGTATCTATGGACTTTAGATATGTGAATGCATTGTAGCATGTAACATTTTGTTTTTCTGTTGGCAAACGCTAATAGGTTTCACATGGAGACACAACAGTGACATATTCGTGTTTTCTGAGTAAAAAGCTGCAGAAACCAGGTTAAAAATGATATTTGTGTTTGTAAACATGACATTGAATCCACTTGTCCAAGAAAAAGACTTTGCTTTTCTCCAAAACCAGGTTGACTCTGCTTTTCTGGGTGCTTTGCACACCAATTCCACACCAGTTTGTCCAGATAGGGCTGGGTGAAACCAGAAATATCCGGTTCTGTGGTGGCTCAGTCAATCCCAGCTCTTGCTACATCCTAAGAGTTTTTTTGTGTTTTGTCAATAGTATCTATGGACTTTAGAGTTGTGAATGCATTGTAGCATTTAGCATTTAGGTTTTCTGTTGGCAAACGCTAATGGTTTCAAATGAGTCACAACAGGTACACATTCATGTTTTCTCAGTAAAAAGCTGCAGAAACCAGGTTAGAAATGATATTTGTGTTTGTAAACATGACATTGAATCCATGTGCCCAAGAAAAAGACTTTGCTTTTCTCCAAAACCAGGTTGACTCTGCTTTTCTGGGTGCTTTGCACACCAATTCCACACCAGTTTGTCCAGATAGGTTTGGATGAAACCAGAAATATCCAGTTCTGTGGTGGCTAAGTCAATCCAAGCTCTTCCTACAGCTTCTGTGTTTGCTTGTGTTTTGTCGATAGTATCTATGGACTTTAGAGTTGTGAATGAATTTTAGCATGTAACATTTTGATTTTCTGTTGGCAAATGCTAATTGGTTTCACATGGAGGCACACAGATACACATTCGTGTTTTCTGAGTAAAAAGCTGCAGAAACCAGGTTGTAAATGATATTTGTGTTTGTAAACATGACATTGAATCCACTTGTCCAAGAAAATGACTTTGCTTTTCTCCAAAACCAGGTTGATCTGCTGCTCTGGGTGCTTTGCACACCAATTCCACACCAGTTTGTCCAGATAGGTTTGGATGAAACCAGAAATATCAGGTTCTGTGGTGGCTAAGTCAATTCCAGCTGTTGCTACAGCTTCTGTGTTTGCTTGTGTTTTGTCAATCGTAGCTATGGACTTTAGAGTTGTGAATGCATTGTAGCATGTAGCATTTAGGTGTTCTGTTGGCAAATGCTAATGGTTTCAAATGAGTCACAACAGGTACACATTCATGTTTTCTCAGTAAAAAGCTGCAGAAACCAGTTTAAAAATGATATTTGTGCTTGTAACCATGACATTGAATCCACTTGCCCAAGAAAAAGACTGCATTTCTCCAAAACCAGGTTGACTCTGCTTTTCTGGGTGCTTTGCACACCAACTCCACACCAGTATGTCCAGATAGGTTTGGATGAAATCAGAAATATTGGTTCTGTGGTGGCTAACTCAAACCCAGCTCTTGCTGCAGCTTCTATATTAGCTTGTGTTTTCTCCATAGTATCTATGGACTTTAGATATGTGAATGCATTGTAGCATGTAACATTTTGTTTTTCTGTTGGCAAACGCTAATAGGTTTCACATGGAGACACAACAGTGACATATTCGTGTTTTCTGAGTAAAAAGCTGCAGAAACCAGGTTACAAATGATATTTGTGTTTGTAAACATGACATTGAATCCACTTGTCCAAGAAAATTACTTTGCTTTTCTCCAAAACCAGGTTGACTCTGCTTTTCTGGGTGCTTTGCACACCAACTCCATACCAGTTTGTCCAGATATGTTTGGCTGAAACCAGAAATATCCGGTTCTGTGGTGGCTAAGTCAATTCCAACTGTTGCTACAGCTTCTGTGTTTGCTTGTGTTTTGTCAGTCGTAGCTATGGACTTTAGAGTTGTGAATGCATTGTAGCATGTAGCATTTAGGTTTTCTGTTGGCAAATGCTAATGGTTTCAAATGAGTCACAACTGGTACACATTTATGTTTTCTCAGTAAAAATGCAGAAACCAGTTTAAAAATGATATTTCTGCTTGTAACCATGACATTGAATCCACTTGCCCAAGAAAAAGACTGCATTTCTCCAAAACCAGGTTGACTCTGCTTTTCTGGGTGCTTTGCACACCAACTCCACACCAGTTTGTCCAGATAGGTTTGGATGAAATCAGAAATATCCCGTTCTGTGGTGGCTAAGTCAATCCAAGCTCTTGCTACAGCTTCTGTGTTTGCTTGTGTTTTGTCGATAGTATCTATGGACTTTAGAGTTGTGAATGAATTTTAGCATGTAACATTTTGATTTTCTGTTGGCAAATGCTAATTGGTTTCACATGGAGGCACAACAGATACACATTCGTGTTTTCTGAGTAAAAAGCTGCAGAAACCAGGTTGAAAATGATATTTGTGTTTGTGAACATGACATTGAATCCACTTGTCCAAGAAAATTACTTTGCTTTTCTCCAAAACCAGGTTGATCTGCTGCTCTGGGTGCTTTGCACACCAATTCCACACCAGTTTGTCCAGATATGTTTGGCTGAAACCAGAAATATCCGGTTCTGTGGTGGCTAAGTCAAATCCAGCTGTTGCTACAGCTTCTGTGTTTGCTTGTGTTTTCTCGATAGTCTATGGACTTTAGAGTTGTGAATGCATTGTAGCATGTAACATTTTGTTTTTCTGTTGGGAAACGCTAATTTGTTTCACATGGTGACACAAAGGAACACATTCGTGTTTTCTGAGTAAAAAGCTGCAGAAACCAGTTTAAAAATGATATTTGTGCTTGTAACCATGACATTGAATCCACTTGCCCAAGAAAATGACTTTGCTTTTCTCAAAAACCAGGTTGACTCTGCTTTTCTGGGTGCTTTGCACACCAACTCCACACCAGTTTGTCCAGATAGGTTTGGATGAAATCAGAAATATCCGGTTCTTTGGTGGCTTACTCAAACCCATCTCTTACAGCAGCTACTATATTAGCTTCTGTTTTCTCCATAGTATCTATAGACTTTAGAGTTGTGAATGCATTGTTGCATGTAACATTTTGTTTTTCTGTGGGCAAACGCTAATTGGTTTCACATGGAGACACAACAGGTACACATTCGTGTTTTCTGATTAAAAAGCTGCAGAAACCAGTTTAAAACTGACACTTGTGCTTGTTAACATGACATTGAATCCACTTGCCCTAGAAAAAGACTTTGCTTTTCTCCAAAACCAGGTTGACTCTGCTTTTCTGGGTGCTTTGCACACCAACTCCATACCAGTTTGTCCAGATATGTTTGGCTGAAACCAGAAATATCCAGTTCTGTGGTGGCTCAGTCAATCCCAGCTCTTGCTACATCCTAAGAGTTTGTTTGTGTTTTGTCAATAGTATCTATGGACTTTAGAGTTGTGAATGCATTGTATCATTTAGCATTTAGGTTTTCTGTTGGCAAACGCAAATGGTTTCAAATGAGTCAGAGCAGGTACACATTCGTATTTTCTGAGTACAAAGCTGCAGAAACCAGGTTAAAAATATTTGTGTTTGTCAACATGACATTGAATCCACTTGCCAAAGAAAAAGACTTTGGTTTTCTCCAAAACCAGGTTGACTCTGCTTTTGTGGTTGCTTTGCACACCAATTCCACACCAGTTTGTCCAGATAGGTTTGGATGAAACCAGAAATATCCAGTTCTGTGGTGGCTAAGTCAACCCAAGCTCTTGCTACAGCTAATGTGTTTGCTTGTGTTTTGTCGATAGTATCTATGGACTTTAGAGTTGTGAATGAATTTTAGCATGTAACATTTTGATTTTCTGTTGGCAAATGCTAATTGGTTTCACATGGAGGCACACAGATACACATTCGTGTTTTCTGAGTAAAAAGCTGCAGAAACCAGGTTGTAAATGATATTTGTGTTTGGTAACATGACATTGAATCCACTTGCCCTAGAAAATGACTTTGCTTTTCTCCAAAACCAGGTTGATCTGCTGCTCCGGGTGCTTTGCACACCAATTCCACACCAGTTTGTCCAGATATGTTTGGCTGAAACCAGAAATATCCGGTTCTGTGGTGGCTAAGTCAAATCCAGCTGTTGCTACAGCTTCTGTGCTTGCTTGTCTTTTCTCGATAGTCTATGGACTTTAGAGTTGTGAATGAATTGTAGCATGTAACATTTTGTTTTTCTGTTGGCAAACGCTAATTTGTTTCACATGGTGACACAAAGGTACACATTCGTGTTTTCTGAGTAAAAAGCTGCAGAAACCAGTTTAAAAATGATATTTGTGCTTGTAACCATGACATTGAATCCACTTGCCCAAGAAAATGACTTTGCTTTTCTCAAAAACCAGGTTGACTCTGCTTTTCTGGGTGCTTTGCACACCAACTCCACACCATTTTGTCCAGATAGGTTTGGATGAAATCAGAAATATCCGGTTCTGTGGTGGCTAACTCAAACCCATCTCTTACAGCAGCTACTATATTAGCTTGTGTTTTCTCCATAGTATCTATAGACTTTAGAGTTGTGAATGCATTGTTGCATGTAACATTTTGTTTTTCTGTGGGCAAACGCTAATTGGTTTCACATGGAGACACAACAGTGACATATTCGTGTTTTTTGAGTAAAAAGCTGCAGAAACCAGGTTACAAATGATATTTCTGCTTGTAACCATGACATTGAATCCACTTGCCCAAGAAAAAGACTGCATTTCTCCAAAACCAGGTTGACTCTGCTTTTCTGGTTGCTTTGCACACCAACTCCACACCAGTTTGTCCAGATAGGTTTGGATGAAATCAGAAATATCTGGTTCTGTGGTGGCTAACTCAAACCCAGCTCTTGCTGCAGCTTCTATATTAGCTTGTGTTTTCTCCATAGTATCTATGGACTTTAGATATGTGAATGCATTGTAGCATGTAACATTTTGTTTTTCTGTTGGCAAACGCTAAATGGTTTCACATGGAGACACAACAGTGACATATTCGTGTTTTTTGAGTAAAAAGCTGCAGAAACCAGGTTACAAATGATATTTGTGTTTGTAACCCTGACATTGAATCCACTTGTCCAAGAAAAAGACTTTGCTTTTCTCCAAAACCAGGTTGACTCTGCTTTTGTGGGTGCTTTGCACACCAATTCCACACCAGTTTGTTCAGCTAGGTTTGGATGAAACCAGAAATATCCGGTTCTGTGGTGGCTAACTCAATCCCAGCTCTGGCTACAGCTTCTGTGTTTGCTTGTGTTTTCTCGATAGTATGTATGGACTTTGAGTTGTGAATGCATTGTAGCATTAAGCATTTAGGTTTTCTGTTGGGAAACGCTAATGGTTTCAAATGAGACACAGCAGGTACACATTCATGTTTACTGAGTAAAAAGCTGCAGAAACCAGGTTAAAACTGATACTTGTGTTTGTAAACATGACATTGAATCCACTTGCCCAAGAAAAAGACTTTGCTTTTCTCCAAAACCAGGTTGACTCTGCTTTTCTGGGTGCTTTGCACACCAATTCCACACCAGTTTGTCCAGATAGGGCTGGATGAAACCAGAAATATCAGGTTCTGTGGTGGCTCAGTCAATCCCAGCTCTTGCTACATCCTAAGAGTTTTTTTGTGTTTTGTCAATAGTATCTATGGACTTTAGAGTTGTGAATGCATTGTAGCATTTAGCATTTAGGTTTTCTGTTGGCAAACGCTAATGGTTTCAAATGAGTCACAGCAGGTACACATTCATGTTTTCTGAGTAAACAGCTGCAGAAACCAGGTTGTAAATGATATTTCTGTTTGTAAACAAGACATTGAATCCACTTGCCCAAGAAAATGACTTTCCTTTTCTCCAAAACCAGGTTAACTCTGCTTTTCTGTGTGCTTTGCAAAGCAACTCCACACCAGTTTGTCCAGATAGGTTTGGATGAAACCAGAAATATCCAGTTCTGTGGTGGCTAAGTCAATCCAAGCTCTTGCTACAGCTTCTGTGTTTGCTTGTGTATTCTCGATAGTATCTATGGACTTTAGAGTTGTGAATGAATTTTAGCATGTAACATTTTGATTTTCTGTTGGCAAATGCTAATAGGTTTCTCATGGAGGCACAACAGATACACATTCGTGTTTTCTGAGTAAAAAGCTGCAGAAACCAGGTTGAAAATGATATTTGTGTTTGTGAACATGACATTGAATCCACTTGTCCAAGAAAAAGACTTTGCTTTTCTCCAAAACCAGGTTGACTCTGCTGCTCTGGGTACTTTGCACACGAATTCCACACCAGTTTGTCCAGATATGTTTGGATGAAACCAGAAATATCCGGTTCTGTGGTGGCTAAGTCAATTCCAGCTGTTGCTACAGCTTCTGTGTTTGCTTGTGTTTTGTCAATCGTAGCTATGGACTTTAGAGTTGTGAATGCATTGTAGCCTGTAGCATTTAGGTTTTCTGTTGGCAAATGCTAATGGTTTCAAATGAGTCACAACAGGTACACATTCATGTTTTCTGAGTAAAAAGCTGCAGAAACCAGTTTAAAAATGATATTTGTGCTTGTAACCATGACATTGAATCCACTTGCCCAAGAAAAAGACTGCATTTCTGCAAAACCAGGTTGACTCTGCTTTTCTGGGTGCTTTGCACACCAACTCCACACCAGTTTGTCCAGATAGGGCTGGATGAAATCAGAAATATCTGGTTCTGTGGTGGCTAACTCAAACCCAGCTCTTACTACAGCTTCTATATTAGCTTGTGTTTTCTCCATAGTATCTATGGACTTTAGATATGTGAATGCATTGTAGCATGTAACATTTTGTTTTTCTGTTGGCAAACGCTAATAGGTTTCACATGGAGACACAACAGTGACATATTCGTGTTTTCTGAGTAAAAAGCTGCAGAAACCAGGTTAAAAATGATATTTGTGTTTGTAAACATGACATTGAATCCACTTGTCCAAGAAAAAGACTTGGCTTTTCTCCAAAACCAGGTTGACTCTGCTTTTCTGGGTGCTTTGCACACCAACTCCACACCAGTTTGTTCAGCTAGGTTTGGAGGAAACCAGAAATATCCGGTTCTGTGGTGGGTATGTCAATCCCAGCTCTGGCTACAGCTTCTGTGTTTGCTTGTGTTTTCTCCACCCTATCTATGGACTTTAGAGTTGTGAATGCATTGTAGCTTTTAGCATTTAGGTTTTCTGTTGGCAAACGCTAATGGTTTCAAATGAGTCACAGCAGGTACACATTCATGTTTTCTGAGTAAAAAGCCGCAGAAACCAGGTTAAAAATGATATTTGTGTTTGTAAACATGACATTGAATCCACTTGCCCAAGTAAAAGACTTTGCTTTTCCCCAAAACCAGGTTGACTCTGCTTTTCTGGGTGCTTTGCACACCAATTCCACACCAGTTTGTCCAGATAGGTTTGGCTGAAACCAGAAATATCCAGTTCTGTGGTGGCTAAGTCAATCCAAGCTCTTGCTACACCTTCTGTGTTTGCTTGTGTTTTCTCGATAGTATCTATGGACTTTAGAGTTGTGAATGAATTTTAGCATGTAACATTTTGATTTTCTGTTGGCAAACCCTAATTGGTTTCACATGGAGGCACAACAGATACACATTCGTGTTTTCTGAGTAAAAAGCTGCAGAAACCAGGTTGTAAATGATATTTGTGTTTGTAAACATGACATTGAATCCACTTGTCCAAGAAAATGACTTTGCTTTTTTCCAAAACCAGGTTGATCTGCTGCTCTGGGTGCTTTGCACACCAATTCCACACCAGTTTGTCCAGATATGTTTGGCTGAAACCAGAAATATCCGGTTCTGTGGTGGCTAAGTCAATTCCAGCTGTTGCTACAGCTTCTGTGTTTGCTTGTGTTTTGTCAATAGTAGCTATGGACTTTAGAGTTGTGAATGCATTGGAGCATGTAGCATTTAGGTTTTCTGTTGGCAAACGCTAATGGTTTCAAATGAGTCACAACAGGTACACATTCATGTTTTCTCAGTAAAAAGCTGCAGAAACCAGTTTAAAAATAATATTTGTGCTTGTATCCATGACATTGAATCCACTTGCCCAAGAAAAAGACTGCATTTCTCCAAAACCATGTTGACTCTGCTTTTCTGGGTGCTTTGCACACCAACTCCACACCAGTTTGTCCAGATAGGTTTGGATGAAATCAGAAATATCCGGTTCTGTGGTGGCTAACTCAAACCCAGCTCTTACAGCAGCTACTATATTAGCTTGTGTTTTCTCCATAGTATCTATAGACTTTAGAGTTGTGAATGCAGTGTTGCATGTAACATTTTGTTTTTCTGTGTGCAAACGCTAAATGGTTTCACATGGAGACACAACAGGTACACATTCGTGTTTTCTGAGTAAAAAGCTGCAGAAACCAGTTTAAAACTGATACTTGTGCTTGTAAACATGACATTGAACCCACTTGCCCTAGAAAAAGACTTTGCTTTTCTAAAAAACCAGGTTGACTATGCTTTTCTGGGTGCTTTGCACACCAACTCCACACCAGTTTGTCCAGATATGTTTGGCTGAAACCAGAAATATCCGGTTCTGTGGTGGCTCTGTCAATCCCAGCTCTTGCTACATCCTAAGAGTTTGTTTGTGTTTTGTCAATAGTATCTATGGAGTTAAGAGTTGTGAATGCATTGTAGCATTTAGCATTTAGGTTTTCTGTTGGCAAACGCTAATGGTTTCAAATGAGTCACAGCAGGTACACATTCATGTTTTCTGAGTAAAAAGCTGCAGAAACCAGGTCACAAATGATATTTGTGTTTGTAAACATGACATTGAATCCACTTGCCTAAGAAAAAGACTTTGCTTTTCTCCAAAACCAGGTTGACTCTGCTTTTCTGGGTGCTTTGCACACCAATTCCACACCAGTTTGTCCAGATAGGGCTGGATGAAACCAGAAATATCCGGTTCTGTGGTGGCTCAGTCAATCCCAGCTCTTGCTACAGCTTCTGTGTTTGCTTGTGTTTTGTCAATAGTAGCTATGGACTTTAGAGTTGTGAATGCATTGTAGCATGTAGCATTTAGGTTTTCTGTTGGCAAACGCTAATGGTTTCAAATGAGTCACAACAGGTACACATTCATGTTTTCTCAGTAAAAAGCTGCAGAAACCAGTTTAAAAATGATATTTGTGCTTGTAACCATGACATTGAATCCGCTTGCCCAAGAAAAAGACTGCATTTCTCCAAAACCAGGTTAACTCTGCTTTTCTGGGTGCTTTGCACACCAACTCCACACCAGTTTGTCCAGATAGGTTTGGATGAAATCAGAAATATCCGGTTCTGTGGTGGCTAACTCAAACCCAGCTCTTGCTACACCTTCTATATTAGCTTGTGTTTTCTCCATAGTATCTATGGACATTAGAGTTGTGAATGCATTGTTGCATGTAACATTTTGTTTTTCTGTGGGCAAACGCTAATTGGTTTCACATGGAGACACAACAGGTACACATTCGTGTTTTCTGAGTAAAAAGCTGCAGAAACCAGGTTACAAATGATACTTGTGCTTCACATTGAATCCAGTTGCCCAAGAAAAAGACTTTGCGTTCCAAAACCAGGTTGACTCTGCTTTTCTGGGTGCTTTACACACCAACTCCACACCAGTTTGTCCAGATAGGGCTGGATGAAACCAGAAATATCCGGTTCTGTGGTGGCTCAGTCAATCCCAGCTCTTGCAACATCCTAAGAGTTTGTTTGTGTTTTGTCGATAGTATCTATGGACTTTAGAGATGTGAATGCATTGTAGCATGTAACATTTTGTTTTTCTGTTGCCAAACGCTATAGGTTTCACATGGAGACACAACAGTGACATATTCGTGTTTTCTGAGTAAAAAGCTGCAGAGACCAGGTTACAAATGATATTTGTGTTTGTAAACATGACATTGAATCCACTTGTCCAAGAAAAAGACTTTGCTTTTCTCCAAAACCAGGTTGACTCTGCTTTTCTGGGTGCTTTGCACACCAACTCCACACCAGTTTGTTCAGCTAGGTTTGGAGGAAACCAGAAATATCCGGTTCTGTGGTGGGTAAGTCAATCCCAGCTCTGGCTACAGCTTCTGTGTTTGCTTGTTTTTTCTCCACCCTATCTATGGACTTTAGAGTTGTGAATGCATTGTAGCGTTTAGCATTTAGGTTTTCTGTTGGCAAACGCTACTGGTTTCAAATGAGTCACAGCAGGTACACATTCATGTTTTCTGAGTAAAAAGCCTCAGAAACCAGGTTAAAAATGATATTGGTGTTTGTAAACATGACATTGAATCCACTTGCCCAAGAAAAAGACTTTGCTTTTCTGCAAAACCAGGTTGACTCTGCTTTTCTGGGTGCTTTGCACACCAATTCCACAGCAGTTTGTCCAGATAGGTGTGGATGAAACTAGAAATATCCGGTTCTGTGGTGTCTCAGTCAATCCCAGCTCTTGCTACATCCTAAGAGTTTGTTTGTGTTTTGTCGATAGTATCTATAGACTTTAGAGTTGTGAATGCATTGTAGCATGTAGCATTTAGGTTTTCTGTTGGCAAACGCTAATTGGTTTCACATGAGTCACAACAGGTACACATTCATGTTTTCTCAGTAAAAAGCTGCAGAAACCAGGTTAGAAATGATATTTGTGTTTGTAAACATGACATTGAATCCATGTGTCCAAGAAAAAGACTTTGCTTTTCTCCAAAACCAGGTTGACTCTGCTTTTCTGGGTTCTTTGCACACCAATTCCACACCAGTTTGTCCAGATAGGTTTGGATGAAACCAGAAATATCCGGTTCTGTTGTGGCTAAGTCAATCCAAGCTCTTGCTACAGCTTCTGTGTTTGCTTGTGTTTTGTCGATAGTATCTATGGACTTTAGAGTTGTGAATGCATTGTTGCATGTAACATTTTGTTTTTCTGTGGGCAAACGCTAATTGGTTTCACATGGAGACACAACAGGTACACATTCGTCTTTTCTGAGTAAAAAGCTGCAGAAACCAGGTTACAAATGATACTTGTGCTTGTAAACATGACATTGAATCCACTTGCCCAAGAAAAAGACTTTGCTTTTCTCCAAAACCAGGTTGACTCTGCTTTTCTGGGTGCTTTGCACACCAATTCCACACCAGTTTCTCCAGATAGGACTGGATGAAACCAGAAATATCCGGTTCTCTGGTGGCTCAGTCAATCCCAGCTCTTGCTACATCCTAAGAGTTTGTTTGTGTTTTGTCGATAGTATCTATGGACTTTAGAGATATGAATGCATTGTAGCATGTAACATTTTGTTTTTCTGTTGGCAAACGCTAATAGGTTTCACATGGAGACACAACAGTGACATATTCGTGTTTTCTGAGTAAAAAGCTGCAGAAACCAGGTTACAAATGATATTTGTGTTTGTAACCCTGACATTGAATCCACCTGTCCAAGAAAAAGACTTTGCTTTTCTCCAAAACCAGGTTGACTCTGCTTTTCTGGGTGCTTTGCAAAGCAACTCCACACCAGTTTGTCCAGATAGGTTTGGATGAACCCAGAAATATCCAGTTCTGTGGTGGCTAAGTCAATCCTAGCTCTTGCTACAGCTTCTGTGTTTGCTTGTGTTTTCTCGATAGTATCTATGGACTTTAGAGTTGTGAATGAATTTTAGCATGTAACATTTTGATTTTCTGTTGGCAAATGCTAATAGGTTTCTCATGGAGGCACAACAGATACACATTCGTGTTTTCTGAGTAAAAAGCTGCAGAAACCAGGTTGAAAATGATATTTGTGTTTGTAAACATGACATTGAATCCACTTGTCCAAGAAAAAGACTTTGCTTTTCTCCAAAACCAGGTTGACTCTGCTGCTCTGGGTACTTTGCACACGAATTCCACACCAGTTTGTCCAGATATGTTTGGATGAAACCAGAAATATCCGGTTCTGTGGTGGCTAAGTCAATCCCAGCTCTTGCTACAGCTTCTGTGTTTGCTTGTGTTTTCTCGATAGTCTATGGACTTTAGAGTTGTGAATGCATTGTAGCATGTAACATTTTGTTTTTCTGTTGGCAAACGCTAATTTGTTTCACATGGTGAAACAAAGGTACACATTCGTGTTTTCTGAGTAAAAAGCTGCAGAAACCAGTTAAAAAATGATATTTGTGCTTGTAACCATGACATTGAATCCACTTGCCCAAGAAAAAGACTGCATTTCTCCAAAACCAGGTTGACTCTGCTTTTCTGGGTGCTTTGCACACCAACTCCACACCAGTTTGTCCAGATAGGTTTGGATGAAATCAGAAATATCCGGTTCTGTGGTGGCTAACTCAAACCCAGCTCTTGCTGCAGCTTCTATATTAGCTTGTGTTTTCTCCATAGTATCTATGGACTTTAGAGTTGTGAATGCATTGTTGCATGTAACATTTTGTATTTCTGTGGGCAAACGCTAATTGGTTTCACATGGAGACACAACAGGTACACATTCGTGTTTTCTGAGTAAAAACCTGCAGAAACCAGTTTAAAACTGATATTTGTGCTTGTAAACATTGCATTAAATCCACTTGCCCAAGAAAAAGTCTTTGCTTTTCTACAAAACCAGGTTGACTATGCTTTTCTGAGTGCTTTGCACACCTATTCCACACCAGTTTGTCCAGATAGGGCTGAATGAAACCAGAAATATCCGGTTCTGTGGTGGCTCAGTCAATCCAAGCTCTTGCTACATTCTAAGAGTTTGTTTGTGTTTTGTCAATAGTATCTATGGACTTTAGAGTTGTGAATGCATTGTAGCATTTAGCATTTAGGTTTTCTGGTGGCAAACGCTAATGGTTTCAAATGAGTCACAGCCCGTACACATTCATGTTTTCTGAGTAAAAAGCTGCAGAAACCAGGTTGTAAATGATATTTCTGTTTGTAAACAAGACATTGAATCCACTTGCCCAAGAAAATGACTTTGCTTTTCTCCAAAACCAGGTTGACTCTGCTTTTCTGGGTGCTTTGCACACCAACTCCACACCAGTTTGCCCAGATAGGGCTGGATGAAAGCAGAAATATCCAGTTCTGTGGTGGCTCAGTCAATTCCAGCTCTTGCTACAGCTTCTATATTTGCTTGTGTTTTCTCGATAGTATCTGTGGACATAGAGTTGTGAATGCATCGTAGCATGTAACATTTTAATTTTCTGTTGGCAAACCCTAATTGGTTTCACATGGAGGCACAACAGATACACATTCGTGTTTTCTGTGTAAAAAGCTGCAGAAACCAGGTTGAAAGTGATATTTGTGCTTGTAAACATGACATTGAATCCACTTGCCCAAGAAAAGACTTTGCTTTTCTCCAAAACCTGGTTGACTCTGCTTTTCTGGGTGCTTTGCACACCAATTCCACACCAGTTTGTCCAGATAGGGCTGGGTGAAACCAGAAATATCCGGTTCAGTGGTGGCTCAGTCAATCAAAGCTCTTGAAAAATCCTAAGAGTTTGTTTGTGTTTTCTCGATAGTTTCTATGGACTTTAGAGATGTGAATGCATTGTAGCATGTAACATTTTGTTTTTCTGTTGGCAAACGCTACTTGGTTTCACATGGAGACAAAACAGTTACATATTCGTGTTTTCTGAGTAAAAAGCTGCAGAAACCAGGTCACAAATGATATTTGTGTTTGTAAACATGACATTGAATCCACCTGTCCAAGAAAAAGACTTTGCTTTTCTCCAAAACCAGGTTGACTCTGCTTTTCTGGGTACTTTGCACACCAACTCCACACCAGTTTGTTCAGCTAGGTTTGGATGAAACCAGAAATGTCCGGTTCTATGGTGGCTAATCGAATCCCAACTCTGGCTACAGCTTCTATATTTGCTTGTGTTTTCTCAACAGTATCTATGGACTTTAGAGTTGTGAATGCATTGTAGAATGTAGCATTTAGGTTTTCTGTTGGCAAACGCTCATGGTTTCAAATGAGTCACAACAGGTACACATTCATGATTTCTGAGTAAAAAGCTGTAGAAACCAGGTTAAAAATGATATTTGTGTTTGTAAACATGACATTGAATCCATGTGCCCAAGAAAAAGACTTTGCTTTTCTCCAAAACCAGGTTGACTCTGCTTATGTGGGTTTTTTGCACACCAATTACACACCAGTTTGTCCAGATAGGTTTGGATGAAACCAGAAATATCCTGTTCTGTGGTGGCTAAGTCAATCCAAGCTCTTGCTACAGCTTCTGTGTTTGCTTGTGTTTTGTCAATAGTATCTATGGACTTTAGACTTGTGAATGATTTTAGCATGTAGCATTTTGATTTTCTGTTGGCAAACGCTAATTGGTTTCACATGGAGTCACAACAGATACACATTCGTGTTTTCTGAAAAAAAGCTGAGAAACCTGGTTGAAAATGATATTTGTGTTTGTAAACATGACATTGAATCCACTTGCCCAAGAAAATGACTTTGCTTTTCTCCAAAACCAGGTTGCCTCTTCAATCTGGGTGCTTTGTACACCAATTCCACACCAGTTTGTCCAGAAATGTTTGGCTGAAACCAGAAATATCCGGTTCTGTGGTGGCTAAGTCAATTCCAGCTGTTGCTACAGCTTCTGTGTTTGCTTGTGTTTTCTCGATAGTATCTATGGACTTTAGAGTTGTGAATGCATTGTAGCATGTAACATTTTGTTTTTCTGTTGGCAAACGCTAATTTGTTTCACATGGTGACACAAAGGGACACATTCATGTTTTCTGAGTAAAAAGCTGCAGAAAACAGTTTAAAACTGATATTTGTGCTTGTAACCATGACATTGAATCTACTTGCCTATGAAAAAGACTTTGCTTTTCCCCAAAACCAGATTGACTCTGCTTTTCTGGGTGCTTTGCACACCAACTCCACACCAGTTTGTCCAGATAGGTTTGGATGAAATCAGAAATATCCGGTTCTGTCGTGGCTAACTCAATCCCAGCTCTGGCTACATCCTAAGAGTTTGTTTGTGTTTTGTCGATAGTATCTATGGACTTTAGAGATGTGAATGCATTGTAGCATGCAACATTTTGTTTTGCTGTTGGCAAACGCTAATAGGTTTCACATGGAGACACAACAGGTACATATTCTTGTTTTCTTAGTAAAAAGCTGCAGAAACCAGGTTAAAAATGATATTTGTGTTTGTAAACATGACATTGAATCCACATGCCCAATAAAAAGACTGCTTTTCTCAAAAACCAGGTTGACTCTGCTTTTCTGGGAGCTTTGCACACCAACTCCACACCAGTTTGTCCAGATAGTCCTGGATGAAAGCAAAAATATCCGGTTCTGTGTTGGCTCAGTCAATCCCAGCTCTTGCTACATCCTAAGAGTTTGTTTGTGTTTTGTCGATAGTATCTATGGACTTTAGAGATGTGAATGCATTGTAGCATGTAACATTTTGTTTTTCTGTTGGCAAACGCTAATAGGTTTCACACGGAGACACAACAGTGACATATTCGTGTTTTCTGAGTAAAAAGCTGCAGAAACCAGGTTAAAAATGATATTGGTGTTTGTAAACATGACATTGAATCCACTTGCCCAAGAAAAAGACTTTGCTTTTCTGCAAAACCAGGTTGACTCTGCTTTTCTGGGTGCTTTGCACACCAATTCCACAGCAGTTTGTCCAGATAGGTCTGGATGAAACTTGAAATATCCGGTTCTGTGGTGGCTCAGTCAATCCCAGCTCTTGCTACATCCTAAGAGTTTGTTTGTGTTTTCTGGATAGTATCTATGGACTTTAGAGATGTGAATGCATTGTAGCATGTAACATTTTGTTTTTCTGTTGGCAAACACTAATTGGTTTCACATGGAGACACAACAGTGACATACTCGTGTTTTCTGAGTAAAAAGCTTGCAGAAACCAGGTCACAAATGATATTTGAGTTTGTAAACCTGACATTGAATCCACCTGTCCAAGAAAAAGACTTTGCTTTTCTCCAAAACCAGGTTGACTCTGCTTTTCTGGGTGCTTTGCACACCAACTCCACACCAGTTTGTTCAGCTAGGTTTGGAGGAAACCAGAAATATCCAGTTCTGTGGTGGGTAAGTCAATCCCAGCTCTGGCTACAGCTTCTGTGTTTGCTTGTGTTTTCTCCACAGTATCTATGGACTTTAGAGTTGTGAATGCATTGTAGCATTTAGCATTTAGGTTTTCTGTTGGCAAACGCTAATGGTTTCAAATGAGTCACAGCAGGTACACATTCGTATTTTCTCAGTAAAAAGCTGCAGAAACCAGGTTTAAAATGATATTTGTGTTTGTAAACATGACATTGAATCCATGTGCCCAAGAAAAAGACTTTGCTTTCTCCAAAACCAGGTTGACTCTGCTTTTCTGGGTGCTTTGCACACCAATTCCACACCAGTTTGTCCAGATAGGGCTGGATAAACCAGAAATATCCGGTTCTGTGGTGGCTCAGTCAATCCCAGCTCTTGCTACATCCTAAGAGTTTGTTTGTGTTTTGTCAATAGTATCTATGGACTTTAGAGATGTGAATGCATTGTAGCATGTAACATTTTGTTTTTCTGTTGGCAAATGCTAATAGGTTTCACATGGAGACACAACAGTGACATATTCGTGTTTTCTGAGTAAAAAGCTGCAGAAACCAGGTCACAAATGATATTTGTGTTTGTAAACATGAGATTGAATCCACTTGCCCCAGAAAAAGACTTTGCTTTTCTCCAAAACCAGGTTGACTCTGCTTTTCTTTGTGCTTTGCACACGAACTCCACACCAGTTTGTTCAGCTAGGTTTGGATGAAACCAGAAATATCCGGTTCTGTGGTGGGTAAGTCAATCCCAGCTCTGGCTACAGCTTCTGTGTTTGCTTGTGTTTTCTCCACAGTATCTATGGACTTTAGAGTTGTGAATGCATTGTAGCATTTAGCATTTAGGTTTTCTGGTGGCAAACGCTAAT
Source organism: Sylvilagus floridanus (assembly GCA_949820135.1). Taxonomy (NCBI): domain Eukaryota; kingdom Metazoa; phylum Chordata; class Mammalia; order Lagomorpha; family Leporidae; genus Sylvilagus; species Sylvilagus floridanus. Next base: position 27,508,236 of record OX463232.1, read on the forward strand.
GGTTTCAAATGAGTCACAGCAGGTACACATTCATGTTTTCTGAGTAAAAAGCTGCAGAAACCAGGTTAAAAATGATATTTGTGTTTGTAAACATGACATTGAATCCATGTGCTGAAGAAAAAGACTTTGCTTTCTCCAAAACCAGGTTGACTCTGCTTTTCTGGGTTATTTGCACACCAATTCCACACCAGTTTGTCCAGATAGGGCTGGATGAAACCAGAAATATCCGGTTCTCTGGTGGCTAAATCAATCCAAGCTCTTGCTACAGCTTCTGTGTTTGCTTGTGTTTTGTCGATAGTATCTATGGACTTTAGAGTTGTGAATGAATTTTAGCATGTAACATTTTGATTTTCTGTTGGCAAATGCTAATTGGTTTCACATGGAGGCACAACAGATACACATTCGTGTTTTCTGAGTAAAAAGCTGCAGAAACCAGGTTAAAAATGATATTTGTTTTTGTGAACTTGACATTGAATCCATGTGCCCAAGAAAAAGACTTTGCTTTTCTCCAAAACCAGGTTGACTCTCTTTTCTGGGTCCTTTGCACACCAATTCCACACCAGTTTGATCAGATAGGGCTGGATGAAACCAGAAATATCCGGTACTGTGGTGGGTAAGTCAATCCCAGCTCTGGCTACATCCTAAGAGTTTTTTGTATTTTGTCAATAGTATCTATGGACTTTAGAGTTGTGAATGCATTGTAGCATGTAACATTTTGTTTTTCTGTTGGCATACGCTAATCGGTTTCACAGGGAGACACCACAGGTACACATTCGTGTTTTCTGAGTAAAAAGCTGCAGAAACCAGGTTGTAAATGATATTGGTGCTTGTAACCATGACATTGAATCCACTTGCCCAAGAAAAAGACTTTGCTTTTCTCAAAAACCAGGTTGACTCTGCTTTTCTGGGAGCTTTGCACACCAACTCCACACCAGTTTGTCCAGATAGTGCTGGATGAAAGCAAAAATATCCGGTTCTGTGTTGGCTCAGTCAATCGCAGCTCTTGCTACATCCTAAGAGTTTGTTTGTGTTTTGTCGATAGTATCTATGGACTTTAGAGATGTGAATGCATTGTAGCATGTAACATTTTGTTTTTCTGTTGGCAAACGCTAATAGGTTTCACATGGAGACACAACAGTGACATATTCGTGTTTTCTGAGTAAAAAGCTGCAGAAACCAGGTCACAAATGATATTTGTGTTTGTAAACATGACATTGAATCCACCTGTCCAAGAAAAAGACTTTGCTTTTCTCCAAAACCAGGTTGACTCTGCTTTTCTGGGTACTTTGCACACCAACTCCACACCAGTTTGTTCAGCTAGGTTTGGAGGAAACCAGAAATATCCGGTTCTGTGGTGGGTAAGTCAATCACAGCTCTGGCTACAGCTTCTGTGTTTGCTTGTGTTTTCTCCACAGTATCTATGGACTTTAGAGTTGTGAATGCATTGTAGCATTTAGCATTTAGGTTTTCTGTTGGCAAACGCTAATGGTTTCAAATGAGTCACAGCAGGTACACATTCGTGTTTTCTGAGTAAAAAGCTGCAGAAACAAGGTTAAAAATGATATTTGTGTTTGTAAACATGACATTGAATCCATGTGCCCAAGAAAAAGACTTTGCTTTCTCCAAAACCAGGTTGACTCTGCTTTTCTGGGTGCTTTGCACACCAATTCCACACTAGTTTGTGCATCTAGTTTTGGAAGAAACCAGAAATATCCGGTTCTGTGGCGGCTCATCAATCCCAGCTCTTGCTACATCCTAAGAGTTTGTTTGTGTTTTCTCGATAGTATCTATGGACTTTAGAGATGTGAATGCATTGTAGCATTTAGCATTTAGGTTTTCTGTTGGCAAACGCTAATGGTTTCAAATGAGTCTCAACAGGTGCACATTCATGTTTTCTGAGTAAAAAGCTGCAGAAACCAGGTTACAAATCATATTTGTGTTTGTAAACATGACATTGAATCCATGTGCCAAGAAAAAGACTTTGCTTTTCTCCAAAACCAGGTTGACTCTGCTTTTCTGGTTGCTTTGCACACCAATTCCACACCAGTTTGTCCAGATTTGTTTGGATGAAACCAGAAATATCCAGTTCTGTGGTGGCTAAGTCAATTCCAGCTGTTGCTACAGCTTCTGTGTTTGCTTGTGTTTTGTCAAGGGTATCTATGGACTTTAGAGTTGTGAATGAATTTTAGCATGTAACATTTTGATTTTCTGTTGGCAAATGCTAATTGGTTTCACATGGAGGCACAACAGATACACATTCGTGTTTCCTGAGTAAAAAGCTGCAGAAACCAGGTGGAAAATGATATTTGTGTTTGTAAAAATGACATTGAATCCATTTGCCCAAGAAAAAGTCTTTGCTTTTCTCCAAAACCAAGTTGACTCTGCTTTTCTTGGTGCTTTGCACACCAATTGCACACCAGTTTGTCCAGACATGTTTGGATGAAACCAGAAATATCCGGTTCTGTGGTGGCTATTCAATTCCAGCTGTTGCTACAGCTTCTGTATTTGCTTGTGTTTTCTGGATAGTATCTATGGACTTTAGAGTTGTGAATGCATTGTAGCATGTAACATTTTGTTTTTCTGTTGGCAAACGCTAATTTTTTTCACATGGTGACACAAAGGTACACATTCGTGTTTTCTGAGTAAAAAGCTACATGAACCAGTTTAAAAATGATATTTGTGCTTGTAACCATGACATTGAATCCACTTGCCCAAGAAAAAGACGGCATTTCCCCAAAACCAGGTTGACTCTGCCTTTCCGGGTGCTTTGCACACCAACTCCACACCAGTTTGTCCAGATAGGTTAGGATGAAATCAGAAATATCCGGTTCTGTCGTGGCTAACTCAATCCCAGCTCTGGCTACAGCTTCTGTGTTTGCTTGTGTTTTCTCGATAATATCTATGGACTTTAGAGTTGTGAATGCATTGTAGCATGTATCATTTTGTTTTTCTGTGGGCAAACGCTAATTGGTTTCACATGGAGACACAACAGATACACATTAGTGTTTTCTGAGTAAAAAGCTGCAGAAAACAGGTTGTAAATGATATTTGTGCTTGTAACCATGACATTGAATCCACTTGCCCAATAAAAAGACTGCTTTTCTCAAAAACCAGGTTGACTCTGCTTTTCTGGGAGCTTTGCACACCAACTCCACACCAGTTTGTCCAGATAGTCCTGGATGAAAGCAAAAATATCCGGTTCTGTGTTTGCTCAGTAAATGCCAGCTCTTGCTACATCCTAAGAGTTTGTTTGTGTTTTGTCGATAGTATCTATGGACTTTAGAGATGTGAATGCATTGTAGCATGTAACATTTTGTTTTTCTGTTGGCAAACGCTAATAGGTTTCACACGGAGACACAACAGTGACATATTCGTGTTTTCTGAGTAAAAAGCTGCAGAAACCAGGTCACAAATGATATTTGTGTTTGTAAACATGACATTGAATCCACTTGTCCAAGAAAAAGACTTTGCTTTTCTCCAAAACAGGGTTGACTCTGCTTTTCTTTGTGCTTTGCAAACGAACTCCACACCAGTTTGTTCAGCTAGGTTTGGATGAAACCAGAAATATCCGGTTCTGTGGTGGGTAAGTCAATCCCAGCTCTGGCTACAGCTTCTGTGTTTGCTTGTGTTTTCTCCACAGTATCTATGGACTTTAGAGTTGTGAATGCATTGTAGCATTTAGCATTTTGGTTTTCTGTTGGCAAACGCTAATGGTTTCAAATGAGTCACAGCAGGTACACATTCATGTTTTCTGAGTAAAAAGCTGCAGAAACCAGGTTAAAAAAGATATTTGTGTTTGTAAACATGACATTGAATCCATGTGCCCAAGAAAAAGACTTTGCTTTCTCCAAAACCAGGTTGACTCTGCTTTTCTGGTTGCTTTGCACACCAATTCCACACCAGTTTGTCCAGATAGGGCTGGATGAAACCAGAAATATCCGGTTCTGTGGTGGCTCAGTCAATCCCAGCTCTTGCTACATCCTAAGAGTTTGTTTGTGTTTTCTGGAATGTATCTATGGACTTTAGAGATGTGAATGCATTGTAGCATGTAACATTTTGTTTTTCTGTTGGCAAACGCTAATAGGTTTCACATGGAGACACAACAATGACATATTCGTGTTTTCTGAGTAAAAAGCTGAAGAAACCATGTCACAAATGATTTTTGTGTTTGTAAACATGACATTGAATCCACTTGTCCAAGAAAAAGACTTTGCTTTTCTCCAAAACCAGATTGACTCTGCTTTTCTGGGTGCTTTGCACACCAACTCCACACCAGTTTGTTCAGCTAGGTTTGGATGAAACCAGAAATATCCGGTTCTGTGGTGGGTAAGTCAATCACAGCTCTGGCTACAGCTTCTGTGTTTGCTTGTGTTTTCTCCACAGTATCTATGGACTTTAGAGTTGTGAATGCATTGTAGCATTTAGCATTTAGGTTTTCTGTTGGCAAACGCTAATGGTTTCAAATGAGTCACAGCAGGTACACATTCATGTTTTCTCAGTAAAAAGCTTCAGAAACCAGGTTAAAAATGATATTTGTGTTTGTAAACATGACATTGAATCCACTTGCCCAAGAAAAAGACTTTGCTTTCTCCAAAACCAGGTTGACTCTGCTTTTCTGGGTGCTTTGCACACTAATTCCACACCAGTTTGTCCATATAGGGCTGGATGGAACCAACAACATCCGGTCTGTGGTGGCTAACTCAAACCCAGCTCTTGCTACAGCTTCTATATTAGCTTGTGTTTTCTCCAGAGTATCTATGGACTTTAGAGTTGTGAATGCATTGTAGCTTGTATCATTTTGTTTTTCTGTGGGCAAACGCTAATTGGTTTCACATGGAGACACAACAGATACACAATCGTGTTTTCTGAGTAAAAAGCTGCAGAAACCAGGTTGTAAAGATATTTGTGTTTGTAAACATGACATTGAATCCAGTTGCCCAAGAAAAAGACTTTGATTTTCTCCAAAACAAGGTTGACTCTGCTTTTCTGGGTGCCCTCACACCAGTTCCACACCAGTTTGTTCAGCTAGGTTTGGATGAAACCAGATATATCCGGTTCTGTGGTGGGTAAGTCAATCCCAGCTCTGGCTACAGCTTCTGTGTTTGCTTGTGTTTTCTCAATAGTATCTATGGACTTTAGAGTTGTGAATGCATTGCAGCATGTAACATTTTGTTTTTCTGTTGGCAAACGCTAATTTGTTTCACATGGTGACAAAAAGGTACACATTCGTGTTTTCTGAGTAAAAAGCTGCAGAAACCAGGTTGTAAATGATATTTGTGCTTGTAACCATGACATTGAATCCACTTGCCCAAGAAAAAGACTTTGCTTTTCTCAAAAACCAGGTTGACTCTGCTTTTCTGGGAGCTTTGCACACCAACTCCACACCAGTTTGTCCAGATAGTGCTGGATGAAAGCAAAAATATCCGTTTCTGTGTTGGCTCAGTCAATCCCAGCTCTTGCTACATCCTAAGAGTTTGTTTGTGTTTTGTCGATAGTATCTATGGACTTTAGAGATGTGAATGCATTGTAGCATGTAACATTTTGTTTTTCTGTGGGCAAACGCTAATAGGTTTCACATGGAGACACAACAGTGACATATTCGTGTCTTCTGAGTAAAAAGCTGCAGAAACCAGGTCACAAATGATATTTGTGTTTGTAAACATGACATTGAATCCACCTGGCCAAGAAAAAGACTTTGCTTTTCTCCAAAACCAGGTTGACTCTGCTTTTCTGGGTGCTTTGCACACCAACTCCACACCAGTTTGTTCAGCTAGGTTTGGAGGAAACCAGAAATATCCGGTTCTGTGGTGGGTAAGTCAATCCCAGCTCTGGCTACAGCTTCTGTGTTTGCTTGTGTTTTCTCCACAGTATCTACGGACTTTAGAGTTGTGAATGCATTGTAGCATTTAGCATTTAGGTTTTCTGTTGGCAAACGCTAATGGTTTCAAATGAGTCACAGCAGGTACACATTCGTGTTTTCTGAGTAAAAATCTGCAGAAACCAGGTTAAAAATGATATTTGTGTTTGTAAACATGACATTGAATCCATGTGCCCAAGAAAAAGACTTTGCTTTCTCCAAAACCAGGTTGACTCTTCTTTTCTGGGTGCTTTGCACACCAATTCCACACCAGTTTGTCCAGATAGGGCTGGATGAAACCAGAAATATCTGGTTCTGTGGTGGCTCAGTCAATCCCAGCTCTTGCTACATCCTAAGAGTTTGTTTGTGTTTTCTCGATAGTATCTATGGACTTTAGAGATGTGAATGCATTGTAGCATTTAGCATTTAGGTTTTCTGTTGGCAAACGCTAATGGTTTCAAATGAGTCTCAACAGGTGCACATTCATGTTTTCTGAGTAAAAAGCTGCAGAAACCAGGTTAAAAATCATATTTGTGTTTGTAAACATGACATTTAATCCATGTGCCAAGAAAAAGACTTTGCTTTTCTCCAAAACCAGGTTGACTCTGCTTTTCTGGTTGCTTTGCACACCAATTCCACACCAGTTTGTCCAGATTGGTTTGGATGACACCAGAAATATCCAGTTCTGTGGTGGCTAAGTCAATTCCAGCTGTTGCTACAGCTTCTGTGTTTGCTTGTGTTTTGTCAAGGGTATCTATGGACTTTAGAGTTGTGAATGAATTTTAGCATGTAACATTTTGATTTTCTGTTGGCAAATGCTAATTGGTTTCACATGGAGGCACAACAGATACACATTCGTGTTTTCTGAGTAAAAAGCTGCAGAAACCAGGTGGAAAATGATATTTGTGTTTGTAAAAATGACATTGAATCCATTTGCCCAAGACAAAGTCTTTGCTTTTCTCCAAAACCAAGTTGACTCTGCTTTTCTGGGTGCTTTGCACACCAATTGCACACCAGTTTGTCCAGATATGTTTGGATGAAAACAGAAATATCCGGTTCTGTGGTGGCTATTCAATTCCAGCTGTTGCTACAGCTTCTGTGTTTGCTTGTGTTTTCTGGATAGTATCTATGGACTTTAGAGTTGTGAATGCATTGTAGCATGTAACATTTTGTTTTTCTGTTGGCAAACGCTAATTTTTTTCACATGGTGACACAAAGGTACATATTAGTGTTTTCTGAGTAAAAAGCTACATGAACCAGTTTAAAAATGATATTTGTGCTTGTAACCATGACATTGAATCCTCTTGCCCAAGAAAAAGACGGCATTTCCCCAAAACCAGGTTGACTCTGCCTTTGCGGGTGCTTTGCACACCAACTCCACACCAGTTTGTCCAGATAGGTTTGGATGAAATCAGAAATATCCGGTTCTGTCGTGGCTAACTCAATCCCAGCTCTGGCTACAGCTTCTGTGTTTGCTTGTGTTTTCTCGATAATATCTATGGACTTTAGAGTTGTGAATGCATTGTAGCATGTATCATTTTGTTTTTCTGTGGGCAAACGCTAATTGGTTTCACATGGAGACACAACAGATACACATTTGTGTTTTCTGAGTAAAAAGCTGCAGAAACCAGGTTGTAAATGATATTTGTGCTTGTAACCATGACATTGAATCCACTTGCCCAATAAAAAGACTGCTTTTCTCAAAAACCAGGTTGACTCTGCTTTTCTGGGAGCTTTGCACACCAACTCCACACCAGTTTGTCCAGATAGTCCTGGATGAAAGCAAAAATATCCGGTTCTGTGTTGGCTCAGTCAATCCCAGCTCTTGCTACATCCTAAGAGTTTGTTTGTGTTTTGTCGATAGTATCTATGGACTTTAGAGATGTGAATGCATTGTAGCATGTAACATTTTGTTTTTCTGTTGGCAAACGCTAATAGGTTTCACACGGAGACACAACAGTGACATATTCGTGTTTTCTGAGTAAAAAGCTGCAGAAACCAGGTTACAAATGATATTTGTGTTTGTAAACATGACATTGAATCCACTTGTCCAAGAAAAAGACTTTGCTTTTCTCCCAAACCAGGTTGACTCTGCTTTTCTTTGTGCTTTGCACACGAACTCCACACCAGTTTGTTCAGCTAGGTTTGGATGAAACCAGAAATATCCGGTTCTGTGGTGGGTAAGTCAATCCCAGCTCTGGCTGCAGCTTCTGTGTTTGCTTGTGTTTTCTCCACAGTATCTATGGACTTTAGAGTTGTGAATGCATTGTAGCATTTAGCATTTAGGTTTTCTGTTGGCAAACGCTAATGGTTTCAAATGAGTCACAGCAGGTACACATTCATGGTTTCTCAGTAGAAAGCTGCAGAAACCAGGTTAAAAATGATATTTGTGTTTGTAAACATGACATTGAATCCACTTGCCCAAGAAAAAGACTTTGCTTTCTCCAAAACCAGGTTGACTCTGCTTTTCTGGGTGCTTTGCACACTAATTCCACACCAGTTTGTCCATATAGGGCTGGATGGAACCAGAAACATCCGGTCTCTGGTGGCTAACTCAAACCCAGCTCTTGCTACAGCTTCTATATTAGCTTGTGATTTCTCCAGAGTATCTATGGACTTTAGAGTTGTGAATGCATTGTAGCTTGTATCATTTTGTTTTTCTGTGGGCAAACGCTAATTGGTTTCACATGGAGACACAACAGGTACAGATTCGTGTTTTCTGAGTAAAAAGCTGCAGAAACCAGGTTGTAAATGATATTTGTGTTTGTAAACATGACATTGAATCCAGTTGCCCAAGAAAAAGACTTTGATTTTCTCCAAAACAAGGTTGACTCTGTTTTTCTGGGTGCCCTCACACCAGTTCCACACCAGTTTGTTCAGCTAGGTTTGGATGAAACCAGATATATCCGGTTCTGTGGTGGGTAAGTGAATCCCAGCTCTGGCTACAGCTTCTGTGTTTGCTTGTGTTTTCTCAATAGTATCTATGGACTTTAGAGTTGTGAATGCATTGCAGCATGTAACATTTTGTTTTTCTGTTGGCAAACGCTAATTTGTTTCACATGGTGACAAAAAGGTACACATTCGTGTTTTCTGAGTAAAAAGCTGCAGAAACCAGGTTGTAAATGATATTTGTGCTTGTAACCATGACATTGAATCCACTTGCCCAAGAAAAAGACTTTGCTTTTCTCAAAAACCAGGTTGACTCTGCTTTTCTGGGAGCTTTGCACACCAACTCCACACCAGTTTGTCCAGATAGTGCTGGATGAAAGCAAACATATCCGGTTCTGTGGTGGCTCAGTCAATCCCAGCTCTTGCTACATCCTAAGAGTTTGTTTGTGTTTTGTCGATAGTATCTATGGACTTTAGAGATGTGAATGCATTGTAGCATGTAACATTTTGTTTTTCTGTTGGCAAACGCTAATAGGTTTCACAAGGAGACACAACAGTGACATATTCGTGTTTTCTGAGTAAAAAGCTGCAGAAACCAGGTCACAAATGATATTTGTGTTTGTAAACATGACATTGAATCCACCTGTCCAAGAAAAAGACTTTGCTTTTCTCCAAAACCAGGTTGACTCTGCTTTTCTGGGTACTTTGCACACCAACTCCACACCAGTTTGTTCAGCTAGGTTTGGAGGAAACCAGAAATATCCGGTTCTGTGGTGGGTAAGTCAATCCCAGCTCTGGCTACAGCTTCTGTGTTTGCTTGTGTTTTCTCCACAGTATCTATGGACTTTAGAGTTGTGAATGCATTGTAGCATTTAGCATTTAGGTTTTCTGTTGGCAAACGCTAATGGTTTCAAATGAGTCACAGCAGGTACACATTCGTGTTTTCTGAGTAAAAAGCTGCAGAAACAGGTTAAAAAAGATATTTGTGTTTGTAAACATGACATTGAATCCATGTGCCCAAGAAAAAGACTTTGCTTTCTCCAAAACCAGGTTGACTCTGCTTTTCTGGGTGCTTTGCACACCAATTCCACACCAGTTTGTCCAGATAGGGCTGGATGAAACCAGAAATATCCGGTTCTGTGGTGGCTCAGTCAATCCCAGCTCTTGCTACATCCTAAGAGTTTGTTTGTGTTTTCTCGATAGTATCTATGGACTTTAGAGATGTGAATGCATTGTAGCATTTAGCATTTAGGTTTTCTGTTGGCAAACGCTAATGGTTTCAAATGAGTCTCAACAGGTGCACATTCATGTTTTCTGAGTAAAAAGCTGCAGAAACCAGGTTACAAATCATATTTGTGTTTGTAAACATGACATTGAATCCATGTGCCAAGAAAAAGACTTTGCTTTTCTCCAAAACCAGGTTGACTCTGCTTTTCTGGTTGCTTTGCACACCAATTCCACACCAGTTTGTCCAGATTTGTTTGGATGAAACCAGAAATATCCAGTTCTGTGGTGGCTAAGTCAATTCCAGCTGTTGCTACAGCTTCTGTGTTTGCTTGTGTTTTGTCAAGGGTATCTATGGACTTTAGAGTTGTGAATGAATTTTAGCATGTAACATTTTGATTTTCTGTTGGCAAATGCTAATTGGTTTCACATGGAGGCACAACAGATACACATTCGTGTTTTCTGAGTAAAAAGCTGCAGAAACCAGGTGGAAAATGATATTTGTGTTTGTAAAAATGACATTGAATCCATTTGCCCAAGAAAAAGTCTTTGCTTTTCTCCAAAACCAAGTTGACTCTGCTTTTCTGGGTGCTTTGCACACCAATTGCACACCAGTTTGTCCAGATATGTTTGGATGAAAACAGAAATATCCGGTTCTGTGGTGGCTATTCAATTCCAGCTGTTGCTACAGCTTCTGTGTTTGCTTGTGTTTTCTGGATAGTATCTATGGACTTTAGAGTTGTGAATGCATTGTAGCATGTAACATTTTGTTTTTCTGTTGGCAAACGCTAATTTTTTTCACATGGTGACACAAAGGTACATATTCGTGTTTTCTGAGTAAAAAGCTACATGAACCAGTTTAAAAATGATATTTGTGCTTGTAACCATGACATTGAATCCTCTTGCCAAAGAAAAAGACGGCATTTCCCCAAAACCAGGTTGACTCTGCCTTTGCGGGTGCTTTGCACACCAACTCCACACCAGTTTGTCCAGATAGTCCTGGATGAAAGCAAAAATATCCGGTTCTGTGTTGGCTCAGTCAATCCCAGCTCTTGCTACATCCTAAGAGTTTGTTTGTGTTTTGTCGATAGTATCTATGGACTTTAGAGATGTGAATGCATTGTAGCATGTAACATTTTGTTTTTCTGTTGGCAAACGCTAATAGGTTTCACACGGAGACACAACAGTGACATATTCGTGTTTTCTGAGTAAAAAGCTGCAGAAACCAGGTTACAAATGATATTTGTGTTTGTAAACATGACATTGAATCCACTTGTCCAAGAAAAAGACTTTGCTTTTCTCCCAAACCAGGTTGACTCTGCTTTTCTTTGTGCTTTGCACACGAACTCCACACCAGTTTGTTCAGCTAGGTTTGGATGAAACCAGAAATATCCGGTTCTGTGGTGGGTAAGTCAATCCCAGCTCTGGCTACAGCTTCTGTGTTTGCTTGTGTTTTCTCCACAGTATCTATGGACTTTAGAGTTGTGAATGCATTGTAGCATTTAGCATTTAGGTTTTCTGTTGGCAAACGCTAATGGTTTCAAATGAGTCACAGCAGGTACACATTCATGGTTTCTCAGTAAAAAGCTGCAGAAACCAGGTTAAAAATGATATTTGTGTTTGTAAACATGACATTGAATCCACTTGCCCAAGAAAAAGACTTTGCTTTCTCCAAAACCAGGTTGACTCTGCTTTTCTGGGTGCTTTGCACACTAATTCCACACCAGTTTGTCCATATAGGGCTGGATGGAACCAGAAACATCCGGTCTGTGGTGGCTCAGTCAATCCCAGCTCTTGCTACAGCTTCTATATTAGCTTGTGTTTTCTCCAGAGTATCTATGGACTTTAGAGTTGTGAATGCATTGTAGCTTGTATCATTTTGTTTTTCTGTGGGCAAACGCTAATTGGTTTCACATGGAGACACAACAGATACACATTCGTGTTTTCTGAGTAAAAAGCTGCAGAAACCAGGTTGTAAATGATATTTGTGTTTGTAAACATGACATTGAATCCAGTTGCCCAAGAAAAAGACTTTGATTTTCTCCAAAACAAGGTTGACTCTGTTTTTCTGGGTGCCCTCACACCAGTTCCACACCAGTTTGTTCAGCTAGCTTTGGATGAAACCAGATATATCCGGTTCTGTGGTGGGTAAGTCAATCCCAGCTCTTGCTACATCCTAAGAGTTTGTTTGTGTTTTGTCGATAGTATCTATGGACTTTAGAGATGTGAATGCATTGTAGCATGTAACATTTTGTTTTTCTGTTGGCAAACGCTAATAGGTTTCACACGGAGACACAACAGTGACATATTCGTGTTTTCTGAGTAAAAAGCTGCAGAAACCAGGTCACAAATGATATTTGTGTTTGTAAACATGACATTGAATCCACCTGTCCAAGAAAAAGACTTTGCTTTTCTCCAAAACCAGGTTGACTCTGCTTTTCTGGGTGCTTTGCACACCAACTCCACACCAGTTTGCTCAGCTAGGTTTGGAGGAAACCAGAAATATCCGGTTCTGTGGTGGGTAAGTCAATCACAGCTCTGGCTACAGCTTCTGTGTTTGCTTGTGTTTTCTCCACAGTATCTATGGACTTTAGAGTTGTGAATGCATTGTAGCATTTAGCATTTGGGTTTCCTGTTGGCAAACGCTAATGGTTTCAAATGAGTCACAGCAGGTACACATTCGTGTTTTCTGAGTAAAAAGCTGCAGAAACAGGTTAAAAATGATATTTGTGTTTGTAAACATGACATTGAATCCATGTGCCCAAGAAAAAGACTTTGCTTTCTCCAAAACCAGGTTGACTCTGCTTTTCTGGGTGCTTTGCACACCAATTCCACACCAGTTTGTCCAGATAGGGCTGGATGAAAGCAGAAATATCCGGTTCTGTGGTGGCTCAGTCAATCCCAGCTCTTGCTACATCCTAAGAGTTTGTTTGTGTTTTCTCGATAGTATCTATGGACTTTAGAGATGTGAATGCATTGTAGCATTTAGCATTTAGGTTTTCTGTTGGCAAACGCTAATGGTTTCAAATGAGTCTCAACAGGTGCACATTCATGTTTTCTGAGTAAAAAGCTGCAGAAACCAGGTTACAAATCATATTTGTGTTTGTAAACATGACATTTAATCCATGTGCCAAGAAAAAGACTTTGCTTTTCTCCAAAACCAGGTTGACTCTGCTTTTCTGGTTGCTTTGCACACCAATTCCACACCAGTTTGTCCAGATTTGTTTGGATGAAACCAGAAATATCCAGTTCTGTGGTGGCTAAGTCAATTCCAGCTGTTGCTACAGCTTCTGTGTTTGCTTGTGTTTTGTCAAGGGTATCTATGGACTTTAGAGTTGTGAATGAATTTTAGCATGTAACATTTTGATTTTCTGTTGGCAAATGCTAATTGGTTTCACATGGAGGCACAACAGATACACATTCGTGTTTTCTGAGTAAAAAGCTGCAGAAACCAGGTGGAAAATGATATTTGTGTTTGTAAAAATGACATTGAATCCATTTGCCCAAGAAAAAGTCTTTGCTTTTCTCCAAAACCAAGTTGACTCTGCTTTTCTTGGTGCTTTGCACACCAATTGCACACCAGTTTGTCCAGACATGTTTGGATGAAACCAGAAATATCCGGTTCTGTGGTGGCTATTCAATTTCAGCTGTTGCTACAGCTTCTGTATTTGCTTGTGTTTTCTGGATAGTATCTATGGACTTTAGAGTTGTGAATGCATTGTAGCATGTAACATTTTGTTTTTCTGTTGGCAAATGCTAATTTTTTTCACATGGTGACACAAAGGTACACATTCGTGTTTTCTGAGTAAAAAGCTACATGAACCAGTTTAAAAATGATATTTGTGCTTGTAACGATGACATTGAATCCACTTGCCCAAGAAAAAGACGGCATTTCCCCAAAACCAGGTTGACTCTGCCTTTCCGGGTGCTTTGCACACCAACTCCACAACAGTTTGTCCAGATAGGTTTGGATGAAATCAGAAATATCCGGTTCTGTCGTGGCTAACTCAATCCCAGCTCTGGCTACAGCTTCTGTGTTTGCTTGTGTTTTCTCGATAATATCTATGGACTTTAGAGTTGTGAATGCATTGTAGCATGTATCATTTTGTTTTTCTGTGGGCAAACGCTAATTGGTTTCACATGGAGACACAACAGATACACATTAGTGTTTTCTGAGTAAAAAGCTGCAGAAAACAGGTTGTAAATGATATTTGTGCTTGTAACCATGACATTGAATCCACTTGCCCAATAAAAAGACTGCTTTTCTCAAAAACCAGGTTGACTCTGCTTTTCTGGGAGCTTTGCACACCAACTCCACACCAGTTTGTCCAGATAGTCCTGGATGAAAGCAAAAATATCCGGTTCTGTGTTTGCTCAGTAAATGCCAGCTCTTGCTACATCCTAAGAGTTTGTTTGTGCTTTGTCGATAGTATCTATGGACTTTAGAGATGTGAATGCATTGTAGCATGTAACATTTTGTTTTTCTGTTGGCAAACGCTAATAGGTTTCACACGGAGACACAACAGTGACATATTCGTGTTTTCTGAGTAAAAAGCTGCAGAAACCAGGTCACAAATGATATTTGTGTTTGTAAACATGAGATTGAATCCACTTGTCCAAGAAAAAGACTTTGCTTTTCTCCAAAACCAGATTGACTCTGCTTTTCTGGGTGCTTTGCACACCAACTCCACACCAGTTTGTTCAGCTAGGTTTGGATGAAACCAGAAATATCCGGTTCTGTGGTGGGTAAGTCAATCCCAGCTCTGGCTACAGCTTCTGTGTTTGCTTGTGTTTTCTCCACAGTATCTATGGACTTTAGAGTTGTGAATGCATTGTAGCATTTAGCATTTTGGTTTTCTGTTGGCAAACGCTAATGGTTTCAAATGAGTCACAGCAGGTACACATTCATGTTTTCTGAGTAAAAGGCTGCAGAAACCAGGTTAAAAAAGATATTTGTGTTTGTAAACATGACATTGAATCCATGTGCCCAAGAAAAAGACTTTGCTTTCTCCAAAACCAGGTTGACTCTGCTTTTCTGGGTGCTTTGCACACCAATTCCACACCAGTTTGTCCAGATAGGGCTGGATGAAAGCAGAAATATCCGGTTCTGTGGTGGCTCAGTCAATCCCAGCTCTTGCTACATCCTAAGAGTTTGTTTGTGTTTTCTGGATAGTATCTATGGACTTTAGAGATGTGAATGCATTGTAGCATGTAACATTTTGTTTTTCTGTTGGCAAACGCTAATAGGTTTCACATGGAGACACAACAATGACATATTCGTGTTTTCTGAGTAAAAAGCTGAAGAAACCATGTCACAAATGATTTTTGTGTTTGTAAACATGACATTGAATCCACTTGTCCAAGAAAAAGACTTTGCTTTTCTCCAAAACCAGGTTGACTCTGATTTTCTGTGTGCTTTGCACACAAACTCCACACCAGTTTGTTCAGCTAGGTTTGGATGAAACCAGAAATATCCGGTTCTGTGGTGGGTAAGTCAATCCCAGCTCTGGCTACAGCTTCTGTGTTTGCTTGTGTTTTCTCCACAGTATCTATGGACTTTAGAGTTGTGAATGCTTTGTAGCATTTAGCATTTAGGTTTTCTGTTGGCAAACGCTAATGGTTTCAAATGAGTCACAGCAGGTACACATTCATGTTTTCTCAGTAAAAAGCTGCAGAAACCAGGTTAGAAATGATATTTGTGTTTGTAAACATGACATTGAATCCACTTGCCCAAGAAAAAGACTTTGCTTTCTCCAAAATCAGGTTGACTCTGCTTTTCTGGGTGCTTTGCACACTAATTCCACACCAGTTTGTCCATATATGGCTGGATGGAACCAGAAACATCCGGTCTGTGGTGGCTAACTCAAACCCAGCTCTTGCTACAGCTTCTATATTAGCTTGTGTTTTCTCCAGAGTATCTATGGACTTTAGAGTTGTGAATGCATTGTAGCTTGTATCATTTTGTTTTTCTGTGGGCAAACGCTAATTGGTTTCACATGGAGACACAACAGATACAGAGTCGTGTTTTCTGAGTAAAAAGCTGCAGAAACCAGGTTGTAAATGATATTTGTGTTTGTAAACATGACATTGAATCCAGTTGCCCAAGAAAAAGACTTTGATTTTCTCCAAAACAAGGTTGACTCTGCTTTTCTGGGTGCCCTCACACCAGTTCCACACCAGTTTGTTCAGCTAGGTTTGGATGAAACCAGATATATCCGGTTCTGTGGTGGCTCAGTCAATCCCAGCTCTGGCTACAGCTTCTGTGTTTGCTTGTTTTTTCTCAATAGTATCTATGGACTTTAGAGTTGTGAATGCATTGCAGCATGTAACATTTTGTTTTTCTGTTGGCAAACGCTAATTTGTTTCACATGGTGACACAAAGGTACACATTCGTGTTTTCTGAGTAAAAAGCTGCAGAAACCAGGTTGTAAATGATATTTGTGCTTGTAACCATGACATTAAATCCACTTGCCCAAGAAAAAGACTTTGCTTTTCTCAAAAACCAGGTTGACTCTGCTTTTCTGGGAGCTTTGCACACCAACTCCACACCAGTTTGTCCAGATAGTGCTGGATGAAAGCAAAAATATCCGGTTCTGTGTTGGCTCAGTCAATCCCAGCTCTTGCTACATCCTAAGAGTTTGTTTGTGTTTTGTCGATAGTATCTATGGACTTTAGAGATGTGAATGCATTGTAGCATGTAACATTTTGTTTTTCTGTTGGCAAACGCTAATAGGTTTCACATGGAGACACAACAGTGACATATTCGTGTTTTCTGAGTAAAAAGCTGCAGAAACCAGGTTACAAATGATATTTGTGTTTGTAAACATGACATTGAATCCACTTGTCCAAGAAAAAGACTTTGCTTTTCTCCAAAACCAGGTTGACTCTGCTTTTCTGGGTGCTTTGCACACCAACTCCACACCAGTTTGTTCAGCTAGGTTTGGAGGAAACCAGAAATATCCGGTTCTGTGGTGGGTAAGTCAATCACAGCTCTGGCTACAGCTTCTGTGTTTGCTTGTGTTTTCTCCACAGTATCTATGGACTTTAGAGTTGTGAATGCATTGTAGCATTTAGCATTTAGGTTTTCTGTTGGCAAACGCTAATGGTTTCAAATGAGTCACAGCAGGTACACAATCGTATTTTCTCAGTAAAAAGCTGCAGAAACCAGGTCACAAATGATATTTGTGTTTGTAAACATGACATTGAATCCATGTGCCCAAGAAAAAGACTTTGCTTTCTCCAAAACCAGGTTGACTCTGCTTTTCTGGGTGCTTTGCACACCAATTCCACACCAGTTTGTCCAGATAGGGCTGGATGAAACCAGAAATATCCGGTTCTGTGTTGGCTCAGTCAATCCCAGCTCTTGCTACATCCTAAGAGTTTGTTTGTGTTTTCTCGATAGTATCTATGGACTTTAGAGATGTGAATGCATTGTAGCATGTAACATTTTGTTTTTCTGTTGGCAAACGCTAATAGGTTTCACATGGAGACACAACAGTGACTTATTCGTGTTTTCTGAGTAAAAAGCTGCAGAAACCAGGTCACAAATGATATTTGTGTTTGTAAACATGAGATTGAAACCACTTGCCCAAGAAAAAGACTTTGCTTTTCTCCCAAACCAGGTTGACTCTGCTTTTCTTTGTGCTTTGCACACGAACTCCACACCAGTTTGTTCAGCTAGGTTTGGATGAAACCAGAAATATCCGGTTCTGTGGTGGCTAAGTCAATCCCAGCTCTGGCTACAGCTTCTGTGTTTGCTTGTGTTTTCTCCACAGTATCTATGGACTTTAGAGTTGTGAATGCATTGTAGCATTTAGCATTTAGGTTTTCTGGTGGCAAACGCTAATGGTTTCAAATGAGTCACAGCAGGTACACATTCGTGTTTTCTGAGTAAAAAGCTGCAGAAACCAGGTTAAAAATGATATTTGTGTTTGTAAACATGACATTGAATCCATGTGCTGAAGAAAAAGACTTTGCTTTCTCCAAAACCAGGTTGACTCTGCTTTTCTGGGTGCTTTGCACACCAATTCCACACAAGTTTGTCCAGATAGGGCTGGATGAAACCAGAAATATCCGGTTCTCTGGTGGCTAAATCAATCCAAGCTCTTGCTACAGCTTCTGTGTTTGCTTGTGTTTTGTCGATAGTATCTATGGACTTTAGAGTTGTGAATGCATTGTAGCATTTAGCATTTTGATTTTCTGTTGGCAAATGCTAATTGGTTTCACATGGAGGCACAACAGATACACATTTGTGTTTTCTGAGTAAAAAGCTGCAGAAACCAGGTTAAAAATGATATTTGTGTTTGTGAACTTGACATTGAATCCATGTGCCCAAGAAAAAGACTTTGCTTTTCTCCAAAACCAGGTTGACTCTGCTTTTCTGGGTGCTTTGCACACCAATTTCACACCAGTTTGTCCAGATAGGGCTGGATGAAACCAGAAATATCCGGTTCTGTGGTGGCTCAGTCAATCCCAGCTCTGGCTACAGCTTCTGGGTTTGCTTGTGTTTTGTCAATAGGATCTATGGACTTTAGATTTGTGAATGCATTGTAGAATGTAGCATTTAGGTTTTCTGTTGGCAAACGCTAATTGGTTTCACATGGAGAAACTACAGGTACACATTCGTGTTTTCTTAGTAAAAAGCTGCAGAAACCAGGTTATAAATGATACTTGTTTTTGAAAACATGACATTGAATCCATGTGCCCAAGAATAAGACTTTGCTTTTCTCCAAAACCACTTTGACTCTGCTTTTCTGTGTGCTTGGCACACCAACTCCACACTAGTTTGTTCAGATATGGTTGAATGAAACCAGAAATATCCAGTTCTGTGGTGGCACAGTCAATCACAGCTCTGGCTACAGCTTCTGTGGTTGCTAGTGTTTTATCAATAGTATCTATGGACTTTAGTGTTGTCAATGCATTGTAGAATATAGCATTTAGGTTTTATGTTGGCAAACGCTAATGGTTTCAAATAAGTCACAACAGGTACACATTCATGTTTTCTCAGTAAAAAGCTGCAGAAACCAGGTTAGAAATGATATTTGTGTTTGTCAACATGACATTGAATCCATGTGCCCAAGAATAAGACTTTACTTTTCTCCAAAACCAGGTTGACTCTGCTTTTCTGGGTGCTTTGCACACTAATTCCACACCAGTTTGTCCAGGTAGGTTTGGATAAAACCAGAAATATCCGGTTCTCTGGGGGCTAACTCAATCCCTGCTGTTGCTACAGCTTCTGTGTTTGCTTGTGTTTTCTCCACAGTATCTATGGACTTAGAGTTGTGAATGCATTGTAGCATGTAACATTTTGGTTTTCTGTTGGCAAACGCTAATTGGGTTCACATGGAGGCACAACAGATACACATTCGTGTTTTCTGAGTAAAAAGCTGCAGAAAACAGGTTAAAAATGATATTTGTGTTTGTAAACATGACATTGAATCCACTTGCCCAAGGAAAAGACTTTGCTTTTCTCCAAAACCAGGTTGACTCTGCTTTTCTGGGTGCTTTGCACACCAATTCCACACCAGTTTGTCCAGATAGGTCTGGATGAAATCAGAAATATCCGGTTCTGTGTTGGCTAAGTCAATTCCAGCTCTTGCTACAGCTTCTATATTTGCTTGTGTTTTCTCGACAGTATCTATGGACTGTAGAGTTGTGAATGCATTGTTGCATGTAACATTTTGTTTTTCTGTTGGCAAACGCTAAATGGTTTCACAAGGAGACACTACAGGTACACATTCGTGTTGTCGGAGTAAAATCTGCAGAAACCAGGTTGAAAATGATATTTGTGTTTGTAAACATGACATTGAATCCACTTGCCCAAGAAAATGACTTGGCTTTTCTCCAAAACCAGGTTGACTCTGCTTTTCTTGGTGGTTTGCACACTAATTCCACACCAGTTTGTCCAGATAGGTTTGGATGAAACCAGAAATATCCGGTTCTCTGGTGGCTAACTCAATCCCAGCTGTTGCTACAACTTCTGTGTTTGCTTGTGTTTTCTCGATTGTATCTATGGACTGAGAGTTGTGAATGCATTTTAGCATGTAACATTTTGATTGGCTAAGTCAATCCAAGCTCTTGCTACAGCTTCTGTGTTTGCTTGTGTTTTGTCGATAGTATCTAAGGACTTTAGAGTTGTGAATGCATTTTAGCATGTAACATTTTGATTTTCTGTTGGCAAATGCTAATTGGTTTCACATGGAGGCACATTTACACATTCATGTTTTCTGAGTAAAAAGCTACAGAAACCAGGTTACAAATGATATTTGTGTTTGTAAACATGACATTGAAAACACTTACCCAAGAAAAAGACTTTGCTTTTCCCCAAAACCAGGTTGACTCTGCTGCTCTGGGTGCTTTGCACAACAATTCCACACCAGTTTGTCCAGATAGGGGTGGATGAAACCAGAAACATCCAGTACTGTGCTGGCTAAGACAATCCCAGCTCTTGCTACATCCTAAGTGTTTGTTTGTGTTTTGTCGAGAGTATGTATGGACTTTAGAGATGTGAATGCATTGTAGCATGTAGCATTTAGGTTTTCTGTTGGCAAACGCTAATTGTTTCATATGAGACACAACAGGGACACATTCGTGTTTTCTGAGTAAAAAGCTGCAGAAACCAGGTTACAAATTATATTTGTGTTTGTAACCATGACATTGAATCCACTTGCCCAAGAAAAAGACCGCATTTCTCCAAAACCAGGTTGACTCTGCTTTTCTGGGTGCTTTGACACCAACTCCACACCAGTTTGTTCAGCTAGGTTTGGAGGAAACCAGAAATATCCGGTTCTGTGGAGGCTAACTCAAACCCAGCTCTTGCTACAGCTTCTATATTAGCTTGTGTTTTCCCCATAGTATATATGGACTTTAGAGTTGTGAAAGCATTGTTGCATGTAACATATTTTTTTTCTGTTGGCAAACGCTAATTGGTTTCACATGGAGACACTACAGGTACAAATTCGTGTTTTCTGAGTAAAAAAATGCAGAAACCAGGTTACAAATGATATCTGTGTTTGTAACCATGTCATTGAATCCACTTGCCCAAGAAAAAGTCTTTGCTTTTCTCCAAAACCAAGTTGACTCTGCTTTTCTGGGTGCTTTGCACACCAATTCCACACCAGTTTGTCCAGATAGGTTTGGATGAAACCAGAAAAATCCAGTTCTGTTGTTGCTATGTCAATCCCAGCTCTTGCAACAGCTTCTGTGTTTGCTTGTGTTTTCTCGATTGTATCTATGGACTGAGAGTTGTGAATGCATTTTAGCATGTAACATTTTGATTTTCTGTTGGCAAACGCTAATTGGTTTCACATGGAGACACAACAGATACACATTCATGTTTTCTGAGTAAAAAGCTGCAGAAACCAGGTTACAAATGATATTTGTGTTTGTAAACATGACATTGAATCCACTTGCCCAAGAAAAAGACTTTGCTTTTCCCCAAAACCAGGTTGACTCTGCTGCTCTGGGTGCTTTGCACAACAATTCCACACCAGTTTGTCCAGATAGAGCTGGATGAACCCAGAAACATCCGGTTCTGTGGTGGCTAAATCAATCCCAGCTCTTGCTACATCCTCGAGTTTGTTTGTGTTTTATCGATAGTATCTATGGACTTTAGAGATGTGAATGCATTGTAGCATGTAACATTTTGTTTTTCTGTTGGCAAACGCTAATTGGTTTCACATGGAGACACTACAGGGACACATTCATATTGTCTGATTAAAAAGCTGCAGAAATAGGTTACAAATGATATCTGTGTTTGTAACCATGTCATTGAATCCACTTGCCCAAGAAAAAGACTTTGCTTTTCTCCAAAACCAGGTTGACTCTGCTTTTCTGGGTGCTTTGCACATAAACTCCACACCAGTTTGTCCAGTTAGGTTTGGCTGAAACCAGAAATATCCGGTTCTGTGTTGGCTAAGTCAATTCTGTCTGTTGCTACAGTTTCTGTGTTTGCTTGTGTTTAGTCAATAGTATCTATGGACTTTAGAGTTGTGAAAGCATTGTTGCATGTAACATTTTGTTTTTCTGTTGGCAAACGCTAATTGGTTTCACATGGAGACACCACAGGTAAATATTCGTGTTTTCTGAGTAAAAAGCTGCAGAGACAAGGTTAAAAATTATATTTGTGTTTCTTAACATGACATTGAATCCACTTGCCCAAGAAACAGACTTTGCTTTTCTCCAAAACCAAGTTGACTCTGCTTTTCTGGGTGCTTTGCACACCAATTACACACCAGGTTTTCCAGTTAGGGCTGGATGGAACCAGAAATATCCGGTTCTGTGGTGGCGAACTCAATCCCAGCTCTTGCTACAGCTTCTGTGTTTGCTTGTGTTTTGTCGATAGTATCTATGGTCTTTAGAGTTGTGAATGCATTTTAGCATGTAACATTTTGATTTTCTGTTGGCAAATGCTAATTGGATTAACATGGAGGCACAACAGATACACATTCGTGTTTTCTGCGTAAAAAGCTGCAGAAACCAGGTTAAAAATGATATTTGTGTTTGTAAACATGACATTGAATCCATGTGCCCAAGAAACAGACATTGCTTTTCCCCAAAACCAGGTTGACTCTGCTTTGCTGGGTGCTTTGCACACCAATTCCATACCAGTTAGTCCAGATAGGGCGGGATGAAACCAGAAATATCCGGTTCTGTGGTGGCTCAGTCAATCCCAGCTCTGGCTACAGCTTCTGGGTTTGCTTGTGTTTTGTCAATAGTACCTATGGACTTTAGAGTTGTGAATGCATTGTAGAATGTAGCATTTAGGTTTTCTGTTGGCAAACGCTAATTGCTTTCACATGGAGACACTACAGGTACACATTCGTGTTTTCTGAGTAAAAAGCTGCAGAAACTAGGTTATAAATGATACTTGTTTTTGAAAACATGACATTGAATCCATGTGCCCAAGAATAAGACTTTGCTTTTCTCCAAAACCACGTTGACTCTGCTTTTCTGGGTGCTTTGCACACCAACTCCACACCAGTTTGTTCAGATATGTTTGGATGAAACCAGAAATATCCAGTTCTGTGGTGGCTCAGTCAATTACAGCTCTGGCTACAGCTTCTGTGGTTGCTTGTGTTTTATCAATAGTATCTATGGACTTTAGTGTTGTGAATGCATTGTAGCATGTAGCATTTAGGTTTTCTGTTCGCAAACGCTAATGGTTTCAAATGAGACACAACAGGGACACATTCGTGTTTTCTGAGTAAAAAGCTGCAGAAACCAGGTTAAAAATGATATTTGTGTTTGTAAACATGACATTGAAATCACTTGCCCAAGAAAAAAAAAAGACTTTGCTTTTCTCAAAAACCAGGTTGACTCTGCTTTTCTGGGTGCTTTGCACACCAATTCCACACCAGTTTGTCCAGATAGGTTTGGATGAAACCAGAAATATACAGTTCTGTGGTGGCTCAGTCAATCCAAACTCTTGCTACAGCTTTTGTGTTTGCTTGTGTTTTGTCGATAGTATCTATGGACTTTAGAGTTGTGAATGCATTTTAGCATGTAACATTTTGATTTTCTTTTGGGAAATGCTAACTGGTTTCACATGGAGGCACAACAGTTACACATTCGTGTTTTCTGAGTAAAACCTGCAGAAACCAGGTTACAAATGATATTTGTGTTTGTAAACATGACATTGAATCCATGTGCCCAAGAAAAAGACTTTGCTTTCTCCAAAACCAGGTTGACTCTGCTTTTCTGGGTGCTTTGCACACCAATTCCACACCAGTTTGTCCAGATAGGGCTGGATGAAACCAGAAATATCCGGTTCTGTGGTGGCTCAGTCAATCCCAGCTCTTGCTACATCCTAAGAGTTTGTTTGTGTTTTCTCGATAGTATCTATGGACTTTAGAGATGTGAATGCATTGTAGCATTTAGCATTTAGGTTTTCTGTTGGCAAACGCTAATGGTTTCAAATGCGTCTCAACAAGTGCACATTCATGTTTTCTGAGTAAAAAGCTGCAGAAACCAGGTTACAAATCATATTTGTGTTTGTAAACATGACATTTAATCCATGTGCCAAGAAAAAGACTTTGCTTTTCTCCAAAACCAGGTTGACTCTGCTTTTCTGGTTGCTTTGCACACCAATTCCACACCAGTTTGTCCAGATTTGTTTGGATGAAACCAGAAATATCCAGTTCTGTGGTGGCTCAGTCAATCCAAGCTCTTGCTACAGCTTCTGTGTTTGCTTGTGTTTTCTCGATAGTGTCTAAGGACTTTAGAGTTGTGAATGCATTTTAGCAAAGTCTTTTTCTTCGGTAAGTGTTTTCAATGTCATGTTTACAAACACAAATATCATTTGTTACCTGGTTTCTGCAGCTTTTTACTCAGAAAACACGAATGTGTACCTGTTGTGCCTCCATGTGAAACCAATTAGCGTTTGCCAACAGAAAATCAAAATGTTACATGCTAAAATGCATTCACAACTCTCAGTCCATAGATACAATCGAGAAAACACAAGCAAATACAGAAGCTGTTGCAAGAGCTGGAATTGACTTAGCCACCACAGAACCGGATATTTCTGGTTTCATCCAAACCTAACTGAACAAACTGGTGTGGAATTGATGTGCACAGCACCCAGAAAAACAGAGTCAACCTGGTTTTGGAGAAACGCAAAGTCTTATTCTTGGGCACATGGATCAATGTCATGTTTACAAACACAAATATCATTTGTAACCTGGTTTCTGCAGCTTTTTACACAGAAAACACGAATGTGTCCCTGCTGTGTCGCATTTGAAACCATTAGCGTTTGCCAACAGAAAACCTAAATGCTACAGGCTACAATGCATTCACAACTCTAAAGTCCATAGATACTATTGACAAAACACAAGCAAACACAAAAGCTGTAGACACAGCTGGGATTGACTCAGCCACCACAGAACCAGATATTTCTGGTTTCATCCAAACCTAGCTGAACAAACTGGTGTGGAGTTGGTGTGCAAAACACCCAGAAAAGCAGAGTCAACCTGGTTTTGGAGAAAAGCAAAGTCTTATTCTTGGGCACGAGGATTCAATGTCATGTTTACAAACACAAATATCATTTGTAACCTGGTTTCTGCATTTTTTTACTCAGAAAACACGAATGTGTATCTGTTGTGCCTCCATGTGAAACCAATTAGCATTTGCCAACAGAAAATCAAAATGTTACATGCTAAAATTCATTCACAACTCTAAAGTCCATAGA
Source organism: Sylvilagus floridanus (assembly GCA_949820135.1). Classification (NCBI taxonomy): domain Eukaryota; kingdom Metazoa; phylum Chordata; class Mammalia; order Lagomorpha; family Leporidae; genus Sylvilagus; species Sylvilagus floridanus. The sequence goes on from OX463232.1 coordinate 27,533,390, forward strand.
TACTATACAGAAAACACAAGCTAATATAGAAGCTGTAGCAAGAGCTGGGTTTGAGTTAGCCACCACAGAACCGGATATTTTTGATTTCATCCAAACCTATCTGGACAAACTGGTGTGGAGTTGGTGTGCAAAGCACCCAGAGCAGCAGAGTCAACCTGGTTTTGGGGAAAAGCAAAGTCTTTTTCTTCGGTAAGAGTTTTCAATGTCATGTTTACAAACACAAATATCATTTTTAACCTGGTTTCTGCAGCTTTTTACGCAGAAAACAAGAATGTGTATCTGTTGTGCTTCCATGTTAAACCAATTAGCATTTGCCAACAGAAAATCAAAATGTTACATGCTAAAATGCATTCACAACTCTAAAGACCATAGATACTATCGACAAAACACAAGCAAACACAGAAGCTGTAGCAAGAGCTGGGATTGAGTTCGCCACCACAGAACTGGATATTTCTGGTTCCATCCAGCCCTAACTGGAAAACCTGGTGTGTAATTGGTGTGCAAAGCACCCAGAAAAGCAGAGTCAACCTGGTTTTGGAGAAAAGCCAAGTCATTTTCTTGGGCAAGTGGATTCAATGTCATGTTTAGAAACACAAATATTATTTTTAACCTGGTCTCTGCAGCTTTGTACTCATAAAACACGAATGTGTACCCTTAATGGTTTCATGTGAAACCATTAGCTTTTGCCAACAGAAAACAAAATGTTACGTACAACAATACATTCACAACTCTAAAGTCCACAGATACTATCGACAAAACACAAGCAAACACAGAAGATTTAGCAACAGCTGGGATTGACTGAGCCACCACAGAACTGGATATTTCTGGTTCCATCCAAACCTATCTGGACAAACTGGTGTGGAATTGGTGTGCAAAGCACCCAGAAAAGCAGAGTCAACTTGGTTTTTGAGACAAGCAAAGTCTTATTCTTGGGCACATGGATTAAATGTCATGTTTACAAACACAAATATCATTTGTAACCTGGTATCTCCAACTTTTTACTCAGAAAACACGAATGTGTACCTTTTGTGTATCCATGTGAAACCATTAGCGTTTGCCAACAGAAAAACAAAATGTTACATGCTACAATGCATTGACAACTCTAAAGTCCATAGATACTATCGAGAAAACACAAGCAAACACAGAAGCTGTAGCCAGAGCTGGGATTGAAATAGCCACCACAGAACTGGATATTCCTGGTTCTATCCAAACCTAGCTGAACAAACTGGTGTGGAGTGGGTGTGCAAAGCACCCAGAAAAGCAGAGTCAACCTGGTTTTGGAGAAATGCAGTCTTTTCTTGGGCAAGTGGATTCAATGTCAGGGTTACAAACACAAATATAATTTGTGACCTAGTTTCTGCAGCTTTTTACTCAGAAAACACGAATGTGTCCCTGTTGTGTCTCATATGAAACAATTAGCGTTTGCCAACAGAAAACCTAAATGCTACATGCTACAATGCATTCACATCTCTAAAGTCCATACATACTCTCGACAAAACACAAACACACACTTAGGATGTAGCAAGAGCTGGGATTGTCTTAGCCAGCACAGTACTGGATGTTTCTGGTTTCATCCAGCCCTATCTGGACAAACTGGTGTGGAATTGTTGTGCAAAGCACCCAGAGCAGCAGAGTCATCCTGGTTTTGGGGAAAAGCAAAGTATTTTTCTTGGGTAAGTGTTTTCAATGTCATGTTTACAAACACAAATATCATTTGTAACCTGGTTTCTGCAGGTTTTACTCAGAAAACACGAATGTGTAACTGTTGTGCCTCCATGTGAAACCAATTAGCATTTGCCAACAGAAAATCAAAATGTTACATTCTAAAATGCTTTCACAACTCTAAAGTCCTTAGACACTTTCGAGAAAACACAAGCAAACACAGAAGCTGTAGCAAGAGCTTGAATTGACTGAGCCACCACAGAACTGGATATTTCTGGTTTCATCCAAACATATCTGAACAAACTGCTGTGGGGTTGGTGTGCAAATGACCCAGAAAAGCAGAGTCAAAGTGGTTTTGGAGAAAAGCAAAGTCTTATCCTTGGGCACATGGATTCAATGTCATGTTTTCAAAAACAAGTATCATTTATAACCTGGTTTCTGCAGCTTTTTACTGAGAAAACACGAATGTGTACCTTTGTGTCACCATGTGAAACAAATTAGCGTTTGCCAACAGAAAAACAAAATGTTACATGCAACAATGCTTTCACAACTCTAAACTATATAGATACTATCGACAAAACAGAAGCAAACACAGAAGCTGTAGCAAAAGTTTGTATTGAGTTAGCTACCACAGAACTGGATATTTCTGGTTTTATCCAAACCTATCTGGACAAACTGGTGTGGAATTGGTGTGCAAATGACCCAGAAAAGCAGAGTCAACCTGGTTTTGGAGAAAAGCAAAGTCTTTTTCAAGGGCAAGTGGATTCAATGTCATGTTGACAAACACAAATATCATTTTTAACCTGGTTTCTCCAGCTTTTTACTCAGAAAACACGAATGTGTCCCTGTTGTGTCTCATTTGAAACAATTAGCGTTTGCAACAGAAAATCTAAATGCTACATGCTACAATGCATTCACAACTCTAAAGTCCATAGAAAATATTGGCAAAACACAAGTAAAAACAGAAGCTGTAGCCAGAGCTGGGATTGACTGAGCCACCACAGAAATGGATATTTCCGGTTTCATCCAAACCTAGCTGAACATACTGCTGTGGAGTTGGTGTGCAAAGCACCCAGAAAAGCAGAGTCATCCGGGTTTTGGAGAAAAGTAATGTCTTATTCTTGGGAACATGGATTCAATCTCATGTTTACCAACACAAATATCATTTTTAACCTGGTTTCTGCAGCTTTTTACTCAGAAAACACGAATGTGTACCTGTTGTGTCTCATTTGAAACCATTAGCGTTTGCCAATAGAAAACCTAAATGCTACATGCTACAATGCATTCACAACTCTAAAGTCCATACATACTATCGACAAAACACAAACAAACACTTAGGATTTAGCAAGAGCTGGGATTGAGTTCGCCACCACAGAACTGGATATTTCTGGTTCCATCCAGCCCTAACTGGAAAACCTGGTGTGTAATTGGTGTGCAAAGCACCCAGAAAAGCAGAGTCAACCTGGTTTTCGAGAAAAGCAAAGTCTGTTTCTTGGGCAAGTGGATTCAATGTCATGTTTAGAAACACAAATATTATTTTTAACCTGGTCTCTGCAGCTTTTTACTCATAAAACACGAATGTGTACCCTTAATGGTTTCATGTGAAATCAATTAGCTTTTGCCAACAGAAAACAAAATGTTACGTACAACAATGCATTCACAACTCTAAAGTCCACAGATACTATCGACAAAACACAAGGAAACACAGAAGATTTAGCAACAGCTGGGATTGACTGAGCCACCACAGAACTGGATATTTCTGGTTCCATCCAAACCTATCTGGAAAAACTGGTGTGGAATTGGTGTGCAAAGCACCCAGAAAAGCAGAGTCAACCTGGTTTTTGAGACAAGCAAAGTCTTATTCTTGGGCACATGGATTCAATGTCATGTTTACAAACACCAATATCATTTGTAACCTGGTTTCTCCAACTTTTTACTCAGAAAACACGAATGTGTACCTTTTGTGTATCCATGTGAAACCATTAGCGTTTTCAACAGAAAAACAAAATGTTACATGCTACAATGCATTCACATCTCTAAAGTCCATAGATACTATCGAGAAAACACAAGCAAACACAGAATCTGTAGCCAGAGCTGGGATTGACTGAGCCACCACAGAACTGGATATTTCTGGTTTTATCCAACCTAGCTGTACAAACTGGTGTGGAGTGGGTGTGCAAAGCACCCAGAAAAGCAGAGTCAACCTGGTTTTGGAGAATCAAAGTCTTATTCTTGGGCACATGGATTCAATGTCATGTTTACAAACAGAAATATCATTTCTACCCTAGTTTCTGCAGCTTTTTACTCAGAAAACACGAATATGTACCTGTAGTTTCTCCATGTGAAACCAATTAGCGTTTGCCAACAGAAAAACAAAATGTTACATGTAACAATGCTTTCACAACTCTAAAGTTCATAGGTACTATTGAGAAAACACAAGCAAACACAGAAGCTGTAGCAACAGACAGAATTGACTTAGCCACCACAGAACCGGATATTTCTAGTTTCAGCCAAACCTATCTGGACAAACTGGTGTGGAGTTGATGTGCAAAGCACCCAGAAAAGCAGAGTCAACCTGGTTTTGGAGAAAAGCATAGTCTTTTTCTTGGGCACATGGATTCAATGACATGGTTACAAACACAGATATCATTTGTAACCTGGTTTCTGCAGCTTTTTACTCAGACAATATGAATGTGTTCCTGTAGTGTCTCCATGTGAAACCAATTAGCGTTTGCCAACAAAAAAACAAAATGTTACATGCTACAATGAATTCACAACTCTAAAGTCCATAGATACTATGGACAAAACACAAACAAACTCAAGGATGTAGCAAGAGCTGGGATTGATTTAGCCACCACAGAACCGGATGTTTCTGGGTTCATCCAGCTCTATCTGGACAAACTGGTGTGGAATTATTGTGCAAAGCACACAGAGCAGCAGTGTCAACCTGGTTTTGGGGAAAAGCAAAGTCTTTTTCTTGGGCAAGTGGTTTCAATGTCATGTTTACAAACACAAATATCATTTGTAACCTGGTTTCTGCAGCTTTTTACTCAGAAAACACGAATTTGTACCTTTGTGTCACCATGTGAAACAAATAAGCGTTTGCCAACAGAAAACCTAAATGCTACATGCTACAATGCATTCACATCTCTAAAGTCCATAGATACTATCGAGAAAACACAAGCAAATATAGAAGCTGTAGCAACAGCTGGAATTGACTTAGCCACCACAGAACCGGATATTTCTGGTTTCATCCAAACCTATCTGGACAAACTGGTGTGGAATTGGTGTGCAAAGCACCCAGAAAAGCAGAGTCAACCTGGTTTTGGAGAAAAGCAAAGTCTTTTTCTTGTGCAAGTGTATTCAATGTCATGTTTACAAAAACAAATATCATTTTCGCCCTGGTTTCTGCAGCTTTTTACTCAGAAAACACGAATCTGTACCTGTTGTGCCACCATGTGAAACCAATTAGCGTTTGCCAACAGAAAATCAAAATGTTACATGGTACCATGCATTCACAACTCTACGTCCATAGATACTAATGAGAAAACACAAGCAAATACAGAAGCTGTAGCCAGAGCTGGGATTGACTCAGCCACCACAGAACCAGATATTTCTGGTTTCATCCCAACCTAGCTGAACAAACTGGTGTGGAGTTGGTGTGCAAAGCACCCAGAAAAGCAGAGTCAACCTGGTTTTGGAGAAAAGCAAAGTCTTATTCTTGGGCACGTGGATTCAATGTCATGTTTACAAACACAAATATCATTTGTAACCTGGTTTCTGCATTTTTTTACTCAGAAAACACGAATATGTACCTGTAGTGTCTCCATGTGAAACCAATTAGCGTTTGCCAACAGAAAAACAATATGTTACATGCAACAATGCTTTCACAACTCTAAAGTCCATAGATACTATGGAGAAAACACAAGCTAATATAGAAGCTGTAGCAAGAGCTGGGTTTGAGTTAGCCACCACAGAACCGGATATTTCTGATTTCATCCAAACCTATATGGACAAACTGGTGTGGAGTTGGTGTGCAAAGCACCCAGAAAAGCAGAGTCAACCTGGTTTTGGAGAAATGAGTCTTTTCTTGGGCAAGTGGATTCTTTGTCATGGTTACAAACACAAATATAATTTGTAACCTGGTTTCTGCAGCTTTTTACTCAGAAAACACGAATGTGTCCTTGTTGTGTCTCATATGAAACAATTAGCGTTTGCAACAGAAAACCTAAATGCTACATGCTACAATGCATTCACAACTCTAAAGTCCATACATACTCTCGACAAAACACAAACAAACACTTAGGATGTAGCAAGAGCTGGGATTGTCTTAGCCAGCACAGAACTGGATGTTTCTGGTTTCATCCAGCCCTATCTGGACAAACTGGTGTGGAATTGGTGTGCAAAGCACCCAGAGCAGCAGAGTCAACCTGGTTTTGGGGAAAAGCAAAGTCTTTTTCTTGGGTAAGAGTTTTCAATGTCATGTTTACAAACACAAATATCATTTGTAACCTGGTTTCTGCAGGTTTTACTCAGACAACATGAATGTGTACCTGTAGTGTCTCCATGTGAAACCATTTAGCGTTTGCCAACAGAAAAAGAAAATGTTACATGCAACAATGCATTCACAACTCTAAAGTCCATAGATACTATTGACAAAACACAAGCAAACACAGAAGCTGTAGCAAGAGCTTGGATTGACTTAGCCACCACAGAACTGGATATTTCTGGTTTCATCCAAACCTATCTGGACAAACTGGTGTGGAATTGGTGTGCAAAGCACCCAGAAAAGCAGAGTCAACCTGGTTTTCGAGAAAAGCAAAGTCTTTTTTTTTCTTGTGCAAGTGATTTCAATGTCATGTTTACAAACACAAATATCATTTTTAACCTGGTTTCTGCAGTTTTTTACTCAGAAAACACGAATGTGTCCCTGTTGTGTCGCATTTGAAACCATTAGCGTTTGCCAACATAAAACCTAAATGCTACATGCTACAATGCATTCACAACACTAAAGTCCATAGATACTATTGATAAAACACAAGCAACCACAGAAGCTGTAGCCAGAGCTGGGATTGACTGTGCCACCACAGAACTGGATATTTCTGGTTTCATCCAACCATATCTGAGCAAACTGGTGTGGAGTTGGTGTGCCAAGCACACAGAAAAGCAGAGTCAAAGTGGTTTTGGAGAAAAGCAAAGTCTTATTCTTGGGCACATGGATTCAATGTCATGTTTTCAAAAACAAGTATCATTTATAACCTGGTTTCTGCAGCTTTTTACTCAGAAAACACGAATGTGTACCTGTAGTGTCTCCATGTGAAACCAATTAGCGTTTGCCAACAGAAAACCTAAATGCTACATTCTACAATGCATTCACAAATCTAAAGTCCATAGATCCTATTGACAAAACACAAGCAAACCCAGAAGCTGTAGCCAGAGCTGGGATTGACTGAGCCACCACAGAACCGGATATTTCTGGTTTCATCCAGCCCTATCTGGACAAACTGGTGTGAAATTTGTGTGCAAAGCACCCAGAAAAGCAGAGTCAACCTGGTTTTCGAGAAAAGCAAAGTCTTTTTTTTTTCTTGGGCAAGTGATTTCAATGTCATGTTTACAAACACAAATATCATTTTTAACCTGGTTTCTGCAGCTTTTTACTCAGAAAACATGAATGTGTACCTGCTGTGACTCATTTGAAACCATTAGCGTTTGCCAACAGAAAACCTAAATGCTAAATGCTACAATGCATTCACAACTCTAAAGTCCATAGATACTATTGACAAAACACAAGCAAACACAAAAGCTGTAGCCAGAGCTGGGATTGACTTAGCCACCACAGAACTGGATATTTCTGGTTTCATCCAAACCTATCTGGACAAACTGGTGTGGAATTGGTGTGCAAAGCACCCAGAAAAGCAGAGTCAACCTGGTTTTGGAAAAAAGCAAAGTCTTTTTCTTGGGCACATGGATTCAATGTCATGTTTACAAACACAAATATCATTTGTAACCTGGTTTCTGCAGCTTTTTACTCAGAAAACACGAATATGTAATTGTTGTGTCTCCATGTGAAACCAATCAGAGTTTGCAAACAGAAAAACAAAATGTTACATGCTACAATGCATTCACATCTCTAAAGTCCATAGATACTATCGAGAAAACACAAGCAAATATAGAAGCTGTAGCAACAGCTGGAATTGACTTAGCCACCACAGAACCGGATATTTCTGGTTTCATCCAAACCTATCTGGACAAACTGGTGTGGAATTGGTGTGCAAAGCACCCAGAAAAGCAGAGTCAACCTGGTTTTGGAGAAAAGCAAAGTCTTTTTCTTGTGCAAGTGTATTCAATGTCATGTTTACAAACACAAATATCATTTTCGCCCTGGTTTCTGCAGCTTTTTACTCAGAAAACACGAATCTGTACCTGTTGTGCCACCATGTGAAACCAATTAGCGTTTGCCAACAGAAAATCAAAATGTTACATGGTACCATGCATTCACAACTCTACGTCCATAGATACTAATGAGAAAACACAAGCAAATACAGAAGCTGTAGCCAGAGCTGGGATTGACTCAGCCACCACAGAACCAGATATTTCTGGTTTCATCCCAACCTAGCTGAACAAACTGGTGTGGAGTTGGTGTGCAAAACACCCAGAAAAGCAGAGTCAACCTGGTTTTGGAGAAAAGCAAAGTCTTATTCTTGGGCACGTGGATTCAATGTCATGTTTACAAACACAAATATCATTTGTAACCTGGTTTCTGCATTTTTTTACTCAGAAAACACGAATTTGTACCTGTAGTGTCTCCATGTGAAACCAATTAGCGTTTGCCAACAGAAAAACAATATGTTACATGCAACAATGCTTTCACAACTCTAAAGTCCATAGATACTATACAGAAAACACAAGCTAATATAGAAGTTGTAGCAAGAGTTGGGTTTGAGTTAGCCACCACAGAACCGGATATTTCTGGTTTCATCCAAACCTATCTGGACAAACTGGTGTGGAGTTGGTGTGCAAAGCACCCAGAGCAGCAGAGTCAACCTGGTTTTGGGGAAAAGCAAAGTCTTTTTCTTCGGTAAGAGTTTTCAATGTCATGTTTACAAACACAAATATCATTTTTAACCTGGTTTCTGCAGCTTTTTACGCAGAAAACAAGAATGTGTATCTGTTGTGCTTCCATGTTAAACCAATTAGCATTTGCCAACAGAAAATCAAAATGTTACATGCTAAAATGCATTCACAACTCTAAAGACCATAGATACTATCGACAAAACACAAGCAAACACAGAAGCTGTAGCAAGAGCTGGGATTGAGTTCGCCACCACAGAACTGGATATTTCTGGTTCCATCCAGCCCTAACTGGAAAACCTGGTGTGTAATTGGTGTGCAAAGCACCCAGAAAAGCAGAGTCAACCTGGTTTTGGAGAAAAGCCAAGTCATTTTCTTGGGCAAGTGGATTCAATGTCATGTTTAGAAACACAAATATTATTTTTAACCTGGTCTCTGCAGCTTTGTACTCATAAAACACGAATGTGTACCCTTAATGGTTTCATGTGAAACCATTAGCTTTTGCCAACAGAAAACAAAATGTTACGTACAACAATACATTCACAACTCTAAAGTCCACAGATACTATCGACAAAACACAAGCAAACACAGTAGATTTAGCAACAGCTGGGATTGACTGAGCCACCACAGAACTGGATATTTCTGGTTCCATCCAAACCTATCTGGACAAACTGGTGTGGAATTGGTGTGCAAAGCACCCAGAAAAGCAGAGTCAACCTGGTTTTTGAGACAAGCAAAGTCTTATTCTTGGGCACATGGATTCAATGTCATGTTTACAAACACAAATATCATTTGTAACCTGGTATCTCCAACTTTTTACTCAGAAAACACGAATGTGTACCTTTTGTGTATCCATGTGAAACCATTAGCGTTTGCCAACAGAAAAACAAAATGTTACATGCTACAATGCATTCACATCTCTAAAGTCCATAGATACTATCGAGAAAACACAAGCAAACACAGAAGCTGTAGCCAGAGCTGGGATTGAAATAGCCACCACAGAACTGGATATTCCTGGTTCTATCCAAACCTAGCTGAACAAACTGGTGTGGAGTGGGTGTGCAAAGCACCCAGAAAAGCAGAGTCAACCTGGTTTTGGAGAAATGCAGTCTTTTCTTGGGCAAGTGGATTCAATGTCAGGGTTACAAACACAAATATAATTTGTGACCTAGTTTCTGCAGCTTTTTACTCAGAAAACACGAATGTGTCCCTGTTGTGTCTCATATGAAACAATTAGCGTTTGCCAACAGAAAACCTAATGCTACATGCTACAATGCATTCACATCTCTAAAGTCCATACATACTCTCGACAAAACACAAACACACACTTAGGATGTAGCAAGAGCTGGGATTGTCTTAGCCAGCACAGTACTGGATGTTTCTGGTTTCATCCAGCCCTATCTGGACAAACTGATGTGGAATTGTTGTGCAAAGCACCCAGAGCAGCAGAGTCATCCTGGTTTTGGGGAAAAGCAAAGTCTTTTTCTTGGGTAAGTGTTTTCAATGTCATGTTTACAAACACAAATATCATTTGTAACCTGGTTTCTGCAGGTTTTACTCAGAAAACACGAATGTGTAACTGTTGTGCCTCCATGTGAAACCAATTAGCATTTGCCAACAGAAAATCAAAATGTTACATTCTAAAATGCTTTCACAACTCTAAAGTCCTTAGACACTATCGAGAAAACACAAGCAAACACAGAAGCTGTAGCAAGAGCTTGAATTGACTGAGCCACCACAGAACTGGATATTTCTGGTTTCATCCAAACATATCTGAACAAACTGCTGTGGGGTTGGTGTGCAAATGACCCAGAAAAGCAGAGTCAAAGTGGTTTTGGAGAAAAGCAAAGTCTTATCCTTGGGCACATGGATTCAATGTCATGTTTTCAAAAACAAGTATCATTTATAACCTGGTTTCTGCAGCTTTTTACTGAGAAAACACGAATGTGTACCTTTGTGTCACCATGTGAAACAAATTAGCGTTTGCCAACAGAAAAACAAAATGTTACATGCAACAATGCTTTCACAACTCTAAACTATATAGATACTATCGACAAAACAGAAGCAAACACAGAAGCTGTAGCAAAAGTTTGTATTGAGTTAGCTACCACAGAACTGGATATTTCTGGTTTTATCCAAACCTATCTGGACAAACCGGTGTGGAATTGGTGTGCAAATGACCCAGAAAAGCAGAGTCAACCTGGTTTTGGAGAAAAGCAAAGTCTTATTCTTGGGCACGTGGATTCAATGTCATGTTTACAAACACAAATATCATTTGTAACCTGGTTTCTGCATTTTTTTACTCAGAAAACACGAATATGTACCTGTAGTGTCTCCATGTGAAACCAATTAGCGTTTGCCAACAGAAAAACAATATGTTACATGCAACAATGCTTTCACAACTCTAAAGTCCATAGATACTATGGAGAAAACACAAGCTAATATAGAAGCTGTAGCAAGAGCTGGGTTTGAGTTAGCCACCACAGAACCGGATATTTCTGATTTCATCCAAACCTATATGGACAAACTGGTGTGGAGTTGGTGTGCAAAGCACCCAGAAAAGCAGAGTCAACCTGGTTTTGGAGAAATGAGTCTTTTCTTGGGCAAGTGGATTCAATGTCATGGTTACAAACACAAATATAATTTGTAACCTGGTTTCTGCAGCTTTTTACTCAGAAAACACGAATGTGTCCTTGTTGTGTCTCATATGAAACAATTAGCGTTTGCAACAGAAAACCTAAATGCTACATGCTACAATGCATTCACAACTCTAAAGTCCATACATACTCTCGACAAAACACAAACAAACACTTAGGATGTAGCAAGAGCTGGGATTGTCTTAGCCAGCACAGAACTGGATGTTTCTGGTTTCATCCAGCCCTATCTGGACAAACTGGTGTGGAATTGGTGTGCAAAGCACCCAGAGCAGCAGAGTCAACCTGGTTTTGGGGAAAAGCAAAGTCTTTTTCTTGGGTAAGAGTTTTCAATGTCATGTTTACAAACACAAATATCATTTGTAACCTGGTTTCTGCAGGTTTTACTCAGACAACACGAATGTGTACCTGTAGTGTCTCCATGTGAAACCATTTAGCGTTTGCCAACAGAAAAAGAAAATGTTACATGCAACAATGCATTCACAACTCTAAAGTCCATAGATACTATTGACAAAACACAAGCAAACACAGAAGCTGTAGCAAGAGCTTGGATTGACTTAGCCACCACAGAACTGGATATTTCTGGTTTCATCCAAACCTATCTGGACAAACTGGTGTGGAATTGGTGTGCAAAGCACCCAGAAAAGCAGAGTCAACCTGGTGTTCGAGAAAAGCAAAGTCTTTTTTTTTCTTGTGCAAGTGATTTCAATGTCATGTTTACAAACACAAATATCATTTTTAACCTGGTTTCTGCAGTTTTTTACTCAGAAAACACGAATGTGTCCCTGTTGTGTCGCATTTGAAACCATTAGCGTTTGCCAACATAAAACCTAAATGCTACATGCTACAATGCATTCACAACACTAAAGTCCATAGATACTATTGATAAAACACAAGCAACCACAGAAGCTGTAGCCAGAGCTGGGATTGACTGTGCCACCACAGAACTGGATATTTCTGGTTTCATCCAACCATATCTGAACAAACTGGTGTGGAGTTGGTGTGCCAAGCACACAGAAAAGCAGAGTCAAAGTGGTTTTGGAGAAAAGCAAAGTCTTATTCTTGGGCACATGGATTCAATGTCATGTTTTCAAAAACAAGTATCATTTATAACCTGGTTTCTGCAGCTTTTTACTCAGAAAACACGAATGTGTACCTGTAGTGTCTCCATGTGAAACCAATTAGCGTTTGCCAACAGAAAACCTAAATGCTACATTCTACAATGCATTCACAAATCTAAAGTCCATAGATCCTATTGACAAAACACAAGCAAACCCAGAAGCTGTAGCCAGAGCTGGGATTGACTGAGCCACCACAGAACCGGATATTTCTGGTTTCATCCAGCCCTATCTGGACAAACTGGTGTGAAATTTGTGTGCAAAGCACCCAGAAAAGCAGAGTCAACCTGGTTTTCGAGAAAAGCAAAGTCTTTTTTTTTTCTTGGGCAAGTGATTTCAATGTCATGTTTACAAACACAAATATCATTTTTAACCTGGTTTCTGCAGCTTTTTACTCAGAAAACATGAATGTGTACCTGCTGTGACTCATTTGAAACCATTAGCGTTTGCCAACAGAAAACCTAAATGCTAAATGCTACAATGCATTCACAACTCTAAAGTCCATAGATACTATTGACAAAACACAAGCAAACACAAAAGCTGTAGCCAGAGCTGGGATTGACTTAGCCACCACAGAACTGGATATTTCTGGTTTCATCCAAACCTATCTGGACAAACTGGTGTGGAATTGGTGTGCAAAGCACCCAGAAAAGCAGAGTCAACCTGGTTTTGGAAAAAAGCAAAGTCTTTTTCTTGGGCACATGGATTCAATGTCATGTTTACAAACACAAATATCATTTGTAACCTGGTTTCTGCAGCTTTTTACTCAGAAAACACGAATATGTAATTGTTGTGTCTCCATGTGAAACCAATCAGAGTTTGCAAACAGAAAAACAAAATGTTACATGCTACAATGCATTCACATCTCTAAAGTCCATAGATACTATCGACAAAAAACAAGGAAACTCTGAGGATGTAGCAAGAGCTGGGATTAACTGAGCCACCACAGAACGGGATATTTCTGGTTTCATCCAAACATATCTGGAAAAAGCGGTGTGGAATTGTTGTGCAAAGCACCCAGAAAAGCAGAGTCAACCTGGTTTTGGAGAAAAGCAAAGTCTTTTTCTGGGGCACGTGGATTCAATGTCATGTTTACAAACACAAATATCATTTCTAAACTAGTTTCTGCAGCTTTTTACTCAGAAAACACGAATGTGTCCCTGTTGTGTCTCATTTGAAACCATTAGCATTTTCCAACAGGAAACCTAAATGCTAAATGCTACAATGCATTCACAACTCTAAAGTCCATAGATACTGTGGAGAAAACACAAGCAAACACAGAAGCTGTAGCCAGAGCTGGGATTGACTTAGCCACCACAGAACTGGATATTTCTGGTTTCATCCAAACCTAGCTGAACAAAATGGTGTGGAGTTGGTGTGCAAAGCACCCAGAAAAGCAGAGTCAACCTTTTTGGAGAAATGCAAATTCTTATTCTTGGACACATGGATTCAATGTCATGTTTACAAACAGAAATATCATTTGTAACCTGGTTTCTGCATTTTTTTACTCAGAAAACACGAATTTGTACCTGTAGTGTCTCCATGTGAAACCAAATAGCGTTTGCCAACAGAAAAACATTATGTTACATGCAACAATTCTTTCACAACTCTAAAGTCCATAGATACTATGGAGGAAACACAAGATAATATAGAAGCTGTAGCAAGAGCTGGGTTTGAGTTAGCCACCACAGAACCGGATATTCCTGGTTCCATCCAAACCTATCTGGACAAACTGGTGTGGAGTTGGTGTGCAAAGCACCCATAAAAGCAGAGTCTACCTGGTTTTGGAGAAATGCAGTCTTTTTCTTGGGCAAGTGGATTCAATGTCATGGTTACAAGCACAAATATCATTTTATAACTGGTTTCTGCAGCTTTTTACTCAGAAAACACGAATATGTCACTGTTGTGTCTCCATGTGAAACCTATTAGCGTTTGCCAACAGAAAAACAAAATGTTACATGCTACAATGCATTCACATCTCTAAAGTCCATAGATACTATCAACAAAACACAAACAAACTCTTAGGATGTAGCAAGAGCTGGGATTGACTGATCCAACACAGAACCGGATATTTTTGCTTTCATCCAGCACTATCATGACAAACTGGTGTGGAGTTGGTGTGCAAAGCTCGCAGAAAAGCAGAGTCAACCTGGTTTTTGAGAAAAGCAAAGTCTTTTTCTTGGGCAAGTGGATTCAATGTCATGGTTACAAGCACAAATATCATTTACAACCTGGTTTCTGCAGCTTTTTACTCAGAAAACACGAATGTGTACCTTTGTGTCACCATGTGAAACAAATTAGCGTTTGCCAACAGAAAAACAAAATGTTACATGCTGCATTGCATTCACAACTCTAAAGTCCATAGATACTATCGAGAAAACACAAGCAAACACAGAAGCTGTAGCCAGAGCTGGGATTGACTTACCCACCACAGAACCGGATATTTCTGGTTTCATCCAAACCTAGCTGAAAAAACTGGTGTGGTGTTGGTGTGAGGGCACCCAGAAAAGCAGAGTCAACCTGGTTTTGGAAAAAAGCAAAGTCTTTTTCTTGGGCAACTGGATTCAATGTCATGTTTACAAACACCAATATCATTTCTAACCTGGTTTCTGCAGCTTTTTACTCAGAAAACACGAATGTGTACCTGCTGTGACTCATTTGAAACCATTAGCGTTTGCCACCAGAAAACCTAAATGCTAAATGCTACAATGCATTCACAACTCTAAAGTCCATAGATACTGTGGAGAAAACACAAGCAAACACAGAAGCTGTAGCCAGAGCTGGGATTGACTGAGCCACCACAGAACCGGATATTTCTGGTTTCATCCAAACCTAGCTGAACAAACTGGTGTGGAGTTGGTGTGCAAAGCACCCAGAAAAGCAGAGTCAACCTGGTTTTGGAGAAAAGCAATGTCTTTTTCTTGGACAAGTGGATTCAATGTCATGTCTACAAACACAAAAATCATTTGTGACATGGTTTCTGCAGCTTTTTACTCAGAAAACACGAATATGTCACTGTTGTGTCTCCATGTGAAACCAAGTAGCGTTTGCCAACAGAAAAACAAAATGTTACATGGTACAATGCATTCACATCTCTAAAGTCCATAGAAACTATCGAGAAAACACAAACAAACTCTTAGGATTTTACAAGAGCTGGGATTGACTGAGCCACCACAGAACCGGATATTTCTGGTTTCACCCAGCCCTATCTGGACAAACTGTTGTGGAATTGGTGTGCAAAGCACCCAGAAAAGCAGAGTCAACCTGGTTTTGGAGAAAAGCAAAGTCTTTTTCTTGGGCAAGTGGATTCAATGTCATGTTACCAAACACAAATATCACTTTCAACCTGGTTTCTGCAGCTTTTTACACAGAAAACACGAATGTGTATCTGTTGTGCCTCCATGTGAAACCAATTAGGATTTGCCAAAAGAAAATTAAAATGTTACATGCTACGATGCATTCACAACTCTAAGTCCATAGATACTATCGAGAAAACACAAGCAAATATAGAAGCTGTAGCAAGAGCTGGAATTGACTTAGCCACCACAGAACTGGATATTTCTGGTTTCATCCAAACCTATCTGGACAAACTGGTGTGGAATTGGTGTGCAAAGCAGCGAGAAAAGCAGAGTCAACCTGGTTTTGGAGAAAAGCAAAGTCTTTTTCTTGGGCACATGGATACAATGTCATGTTTACAAACACAAATATCATTTCTAACCTGGTTTCTGCAGCTTTTTACTGAGAAAACATGAATGTGTACCTGTTGTGACTCATTTGAAACCATTAGCGTTTGCCAACAGAAAAACAAAATGCTACATGCTACAATGCATTCACAACTCTAAAGTACATAGATACTATTGACAAAACACAAAAAAACTCTTAGGATGTAGCAAGAGCTGGGATTGACTGAGCCACCACAGAACCGGATATTTCTGGTTTCACCCAGCCCTATCTGGACAAACTGGTGTGGAATTGGTGTGCAAAGCACCCAGAAAAGCAGAGTCAACTTGGTTTTGGAGAAAAGCAAAGTCTTTTTCTTGGGCAAGTGGATTCAATGTCATGTTTACAAGCACAAATATCAGTTTTAAACTGGTTTCTGCAGATTTTACTCAGAAAACACGAATGTGTACCTGTTGTGTCTCCATGTGAAACCAATTAGCGTTTGCCCACAGAAAAACAAAATGTTACATGCAACAATGCATTCACAACTCTAAAGTCTATAGATACTATGGAGAAAACACAAGCTAATATAGTAGCTGCTGTAAGAGATGGGTTTGAGTTAGCCACCACAGAACCGGATATTTCTGATTTCATCCAAACCTATCTGGATAAACTGGTGTGGAGTTGGTGTGCAAAGCACCCAGAAAAGCAGAGTCAACCTGGTTTTGGAGAAATGCAGTCTTTTTCTTGGGCAAGTGGATTCAATGTCATGGTTACAAGCACAAATATCATTTTTTAACTGGTTTCTGCAGCTTTTTACTCAGAAAACACGAATGTGTACCTTTGTGTCACCATGTGAAACAAATTAGCGTTTGTCAACAGAAAAACAAAATGTTACATGCTACAATGCATTCACAACTCTAAAGTCCATAGACTATCGAGAAAACACAAGCAAACACAGAAGCTGTAGCAACAGCTGGAATTGACTTAGCCACCACAGAACCGGATATTTCTGGTTTCAGCCTAACATATCTGGACAAACTGGTGTGGAATTTGTGTGCAAAGCACCCAGAAAAGCAGATCAACCTGGTTTTGGAGAAAAGCAAAGTAATTTTCTTGGACAAGTGGATTCAATGTCATGTTCACAAACACAAATATCATTTTCAACCTGGTTTCTGCAGCTTTTTACTCAGAAAACACGAATGTGTATCTGTTGTGCCTCCATGTGAAACCAATTAGCATTTGCCAACAGAAAATCAAAATGTTACATGCTAAAATTCATTCACAACTCTAAAGTCCATAGATACTGTGGAGAAAACACAAGCAAACACAGAAGCTGTAGCAAGAGCTGGGATTGACTTAGCCACCACAGAACCGGATTTTTCTGGTTTCACCCAGCCATATCTGGACAAACTGGTGTGGAATTGGTGTGCAAAGCACCCAGAAAAGCAGAGTCAACCTGGTTTTGGAGAAAAGTAAAGTCTTTTTCTTGGGCACATGGATTCAATGTCATGTTGACAAACACAAATATCATTTCTAACCTGGTTTCTGCAGCTTTTTACTCAGAAAACATGAATGTGTACCTGCTGTGTCTCATTTGAAACCATTAGCGTTTGCCAACAGAAAACCTAAATGCTACAATGCATTCACAACTCTAAGTCCATAGATACTATCGAGAAAACACAAGCAAACACAGAAGCTGTAGCCAGAGCTGGGATTGACTGAGCCACCACAGAACCGGATATTTCTGGTTTCATCCAAACCTAGCTGAACAAACTGGTGTGGAGTTGGTGTGCAAAGCACCCAGAAAAGCAGAGTCAACCTGGTTTTGGAGAAAAGCAAAGTCTTTTTATTGGGCAAGTGGATTCAATGTCATGTTTACAAACACAAATATCATTTGTAACCTGGTTTCTGCAGCTTTTTACTGAGAAAACATGAATGTGTACCTGCTGTGTCTCATTTGAAACCATTAGCGTTTGCCAACAGAAAACCTAAATGCTACATGCTACAATGCATTCACAACTCTAAGTCCATAGATACTGTGTAGAAAACACAAGCAAACACAGAAGCTGTAGCCAGAGCTGGGATTGAGTTAGCCACCACAGAACCGGATATTTCTGGTTTCATCCAAACCTAGCTGAACAAACTGGTGTGGAGTTGGTGTGCAAAGCACCCAGAAAAGCAGAGTCAACCTGGTTTTGGAGAAAAGCGAAGTCTTTTTCTTGGACAACTGGATTCAATGTCATGGTTACAAATCAAATATCATTTGTAACCTGGTTTCTGCAGCTTTTTACTCAGAAAACACGAATATGTCACTGTTGTGTCTCCATGTGAAACCTATTAGCGTTTCCCAACAGAAAAACAAAATGTTACATGCTACAATGCATTCACATCTCTAAAGTCCATAGATACTATCGACAAAACACAAACAAACTCTTAGGATGTAGCAAGAGCTGGGATTGACTGAGCCAACACAAAACCGGATATTTCTGGTTTCATCCAGTCCTATCTGGAAAAACTGGTGTGGAATTGGTGTGCAAAGCACCCAGAAAAGCAGAGTCAACCTGGTTTTGGAGAAACGCAAAGTCTTTTTCTTGGGCAAGTGGATTCAATGTCATGTTTACAAGCACAAGTATCATTTGTAACCTGGTTTCTGCAGCTTTTTACTCAGAAAACACGAATGTGTACCTGTTGTGTCTCCATGTGAAACCAATTAGCGTTTGCCCACAGAAAAACAAAATGTTACATGCAACAATGCTTTCACAACTCTAAAGTCCATAGATACTATCGACAAAACACAAGCAAACACAGAAGCTGTAGCAAGAGCTTGCATTGACTTAGCCACTACAGAACCGGATATTTCTGGTTTCATCCAAACCTATCTGGACAAACTGGTGTGGAATTGGTGTGCAAAGCACCCAGAAAAGCAGAGTCAACCTGGTTTTGGAGAAAAGCAAAGAATTTTTCTTGGGCACATGGATTCAATGTCATGTTTACAAACACAAATATCATTTCTAACCTGGTTTCTGCAGCTTTTTACTGAGAAAACATGAATGTGTACCTGTTGTGACTCATGTGAACAAAATAGCGTTTGCCAACAGAAAACCTAAATGCTACATGCTACAATGCCTTCACAACTCTAAAGTCCATACATAATGTGGACAAAACACAAACAAACTCTTAGGATGTAGCAAGAGCTGGGATTGAGATAGCCACCACAGAACCGGATATTTCTGGTTTCATCCAGACCTATCTGGACAAAATGGTGTGGAGTTGGTGTGCAAAGCACCCAGAAAAGCAGAGTCAACCTGGTTTTGCAGAAAAGCAAAGTCTTTTTCTTGGGCACATGGATTCAATGTCATGTTTACAAACACAAATATCATTTTTAACCTGGTTTATGCAGCTTTTTACTCAGAAAACATGAATGTGTACCTGCTGTGACTCATTTGAAACCATTAGCGTTTGCCAACAGAAAACCTAAATGCTAAATGCTACAATGCATTCACAACTCTAAAGTCCATAGATACGGTGGAGAAAACACAAGCAAACAGAGAAGCTGTAGCCAGAGCTGGGATTGACTTACCCACCACAGAACCGGATATTTCTGGTTTCATCCAAACCTAGCTGAACAAACTGGTGTGGAGTTGGTGTGCAAAGCACCCAGAAAAGAAGAGTCAACCTGGTTTTGGAGAAAAGCAAAGTCTTTTTCTTGGACAAGTGGATTCAATGTCATGTTTACAAACACAAATATCATTGGTAACCTGGTTTCTACAGCTTTTTACTCAGAAAACACGAATATGTCACTGTTGTGTCTCCATGTGAAACCTATTAGCGTTTGCCAACAGAAAAACAAAATGTTACATGCTACAATGCATTCACATCTCTAAAGTCCCTAGATACTATCGACAAAACACAAACAAACTCTTAGGATGTAGCAAGAGCTGGGATTGACTGAGCCAACACAGAACCGGATATTTCTGGTTTCACCCAGCCCTATCTGGACAAACTGGTGTGGAATTGGTGTGCAAAGCACCCAGAAAAGCAGAGTCAACCTGGTTTTGGAGAAAAGCAAAGTCTTTTTCTTGGGCAAGTGAATTCAATGTCATGTTTACAAACACAAATATCATTTTCAACCTGGTTTCTGCAGCTTTTTACTCAGAAAACACGAATGTGTATCTGTTGTGACTCCATGTGAAACCAATTAGCATTTGCCAACAGAAAATCAAAATGTTACATGCTAAAATTCATTCACAACTCTAAAGTCCATAGATACTGTGGAGAAAACACAAGCAAACACAGAAGCTGTAGCAAGAGCTTGGATTGACTTAGCCACCACAGAACTGGATATTTCTGGTTTCATCCAAACCTATCTGGACAAACTGGTGTGGAATTGGTGTGCAAAGCACCGAGAAAAGCAGAGTCAACCTGGTTTTGGAGAAAAGCAAAGTCTTTTTCTTGGGCACATGGATACAATGTCATGTTTACAAACACAAATATCATTTCTAACCTGGTTTCTGCAGCTTTTTACTGAGAAAACATGAATGTGTACCTGTTGTGACTCATTTGAAACCATTAGCGTTTGCCAACACAAAACCTAAATGCTACATGCTACAATGCATTCACAACTCTAAAGTCCATAGATACTATTGACAAAACACAAAAAAACTCTTAGGATGTAGCAAGAGCTGGGATTGACTGAGCCACCACAGAACCGGATATTTCTGGTTTCACCCAGCCCTATCTGGACAAACTGGTGTGGAATTGGTGTGCAAAGCACCCAGAAAAGCAGAGTCAACCTGGTTTTGGAGAAAAGTAAAGTCTTTTTCTTGGGCACATGGATTCAATGTCATGTTGACAAACACAAATATCATTTTTAACCTGGTTTCTGCAGCTTTTTACTCAGAAAACATGAATGTGTACCTGCTGTGTCTCATTTGAAACCATTAGCGTTTGCCAACAGAAAACCTAAATGCTAAATGCTACAATGCATTCACAACTCTAAGTCCATAGATACTATCGAGAAAACACAAGCAAACACAGAAGCTGTAGCCAGAGCTGGGATTGACTTACCCACCACAGAACCGGATATTTCTGGTTTCATCCAAACCTAGCTGAACAAACTGGTGTGGAGTTGGTGTGCAAAGCACCCAGAAAAGCAGAGTCAACCTGGTTTTGGAGAAAAGCAAAGTCTTTTTCTTGGGCAAGTGGATTCAATGTCATGTTTACAAACACAAATATCATTTGTAACCTGGTTTCTGCAGCTTTTTACTGAGAAAACATGAATGTGTACCTGCTGTGTCTCATTTGAAACCATTAGCGTTTGCCAACAGAAAACCTAAATGCTAAATGCTACAATGCATTCACAACTCTAAGTCCATAGATACTGCGGAGAAAACACAAGCAAACACAGAAGCTGTAGCAAGCGCTTGGATTGACTTAGCCACCACAGAACTGGATATTTCTGATTTCAACCCAACCTATCTGGACAAACTGGTGTGGAGTTGGTGTGCAAAGCACCCAGAGAAGCAGAGTCAACCTGGTTTTGGAGAAATGCAGTCTTTTTCATGGGCAAGTGGATTCAATGTCATGGTTACAAACACAAATATCATTTTTAAACTGGTTTCTGCAGCTTTTTACTCAGAAAACACGAATGTGTAACTGTTGTGTCTCCATGTGAAACCAATTAGCATTTACCAACAGAAAAACAAAATGTTACATGCTACAATGCATTCACATTTATAAAGTCCCTAGATACTATCGACAAAACACAAACAAACTCTTAGGATGTACCAAGAGCTGGGATTGACTTAGCACCACAGAACAGGATATTTCTAGTTTCATCTAGTCCCTTCTGGACAAACTGGTATGGAATTGGTGTGCAAAGCACCCAGAAAAGCAGAGTCATCCTGGTTTTCGAGAAAAGCAATGTCATTTTCTTGGGCAAGTGGATTCAATGTCATGTTTACAAACACAAACATCATTTGTAACCTGGTTTCTGCAGCTTTTTACTCAGAAAACACGAATGTGTACCTGTTGTGTCTCCATGTGAATCCAATTAGCGTGTGCCAACAGAAAAACAAAATGTTACATGCTACAATGCATTCACAACTCTAAAGTCCATAGATACTCTCGAGAAAACACAAGCAAACACAGAAGCTGTAGCAGGAGCTGGAATTGAGTTAGCCACCACAGAACCGGATATTTCTTGTTACATTCAGACCTATCTGGACAAACTCTTGTGGATTTGGAGTGCAAAGCACCCAGAAAAGCAGAGTCAACCTGGTTGTGAAGAATAGCAAAGTCTTCTTCTTGGGCAAGTGGATTCAATGTCATGTTTACAACACAAATAACATTTTTAACCTGGTTTCTGCAGCTTTTTACTCGGAAAACACGAATGTGTACCTGTTTTGTATCCATGTTAAACCATTTAGCATTTTCCACAGAAAAACAAAATGTTACATGCAACAATGCATTCACAACCCTAAAGTCCACAGATACTATGGAGAAAACACAAGCAAACCAGAAGCTGTAGCCAGAGCCTGGTTTGTCTTAGCCACCACAGAACTGGATATTTCTGGTTTCATCCAGCCCTATGTGGACAAACTGGTGTGGAATTGCTTTGCAAAGCACCCAGAAAAGCATAGTCAACCTGGTTTTGGAGAAAAGCAAAGTCTTTTTCTTGGGCAAGTGGATTCAATGTCATGTTTACCAACACAAATATCATTTGTAACCTGGTTTCTGCAGGTTTTACTCATAAACACGAATGTGTAACTGTTGTGTCTCCATGTGAAACCAATTAGCATTTGCCAACAGAAAACCTAAATTCTAAATGCTACAATGCATTCACAACTCTAAAGTCATAGATACTGTGGAGAAAACACAAACAAACTCTTAGGATGTACCAAGAGCTGGGATTGACTTAGCACCACAAAACAGGATATTTCTGGTTTTATCCAGTCCTATCTGGACAAACTGGTATGGAATTGGTGTGCAAAGCACCCAGAAAAGCAGAGTCAACCTGGTTTTGGAGAAAAGCAATGTCTTTTTCTTGGGCAAGTGGATTCAATGTCATGGTTACAAGCACAAATATCATTTTTAAACTGGTTTCTGCAACTTTTTACTCAGAAAACACGAATGTGTACCTCTTGTGTCTCCATGTGAATCCAATTAGCGTTTGCCAACCGAAAAACAAAATGTTACATGCTACAATGCATTCACAACTCTAAGTCCATAGATACTATCGAGAAAACACAAGCAAACACAGAAGCTGTAGCAACAGCTGGAAATGACTTAGCCACCACAGAACCGGATATTTCTGGTTTCAGCAAAACATATGTGGACAAACTGGTGTGGAATTGGTGTGCACAGCACCCAGAGCAGCAGATCAACCTGGTTTTAGAGAAAAGCAAAATCTTTTTCTTGGACAAGTGGATTCAATGTCATGTTTACAAACACAAATATCATTTTCAACCTGGTTTCTGCAGCTTTTTACTCAGAAAACACGAATGTGTATCTGTTGTGCCTCCATGTGAAACCAATTAGCATTTGCCATCAGAAAATCAAAATGTTACATGCTAAAATTCATTCACAACTCTAAAGTCCATAGATACTCTCGACAAAACACAAACAAACAGAGAAGCTGTACAAAACAGCTGGGATTGACTTAGCCACCTCAGAACTCAATATTTCTGGTTTCATCCAAACCTATCTGGACAAACTAGTGTGGAATTGGAGTGCAAAGCACCCAGAAAAGCAGAGTCAACCTGGTTTTGGAGAAAAGCAAAGTCTTTTTCTTGGGCAAGTGGACTCAATGTCATGTTTACAAACACAAATATCATTTGTAACCTGGTTTCTGCAGCTTTTTACTGAGAAAACATGAATGTGTACCTGTTGTGACTCATTTGAAACCATTAGCGTTTGCCAACAGAAAACCTAAATGCTACATGCTAAAATGCATTCACAACTCTAAAGTCCATAGATACTATCGACAAAACACAAACAAACTCTTAGGATGTAGCAAGAGCTGGGATTGACTTAGCCACCACAGAACCGGATATTTCTGGTTTCATCCAAACATATCTGGACAAACTGGTGTGGAATTGGTTTGCAAAGCACCCAGAAAAGAAGAGTCAACTTTGTTTTGGAGAAAAGCAAAGTCTTTTTCTTGGGCAAGTGGATTCAATGTCATGTTTACAAACACAAATATCATTTTCAACCTGGTTTCTGCAGCTTTTTACTCAGAAAACATGAATGTGTACCAGCTGTGACTCATTTGAAACCATTAGCGTTTGCCAACAGAAAACCTAAATGCTAAATGCTACAATGCATTCACAACTCTAAAGTCCATAGATATGGTGGAGAAAACACAAGCAAACACAGAAGCTGTAGCCAGAGCTGGGATTGAATAAGCCACCATAGAACCAGATATTACTGGTTTCTGCCAAACATAGCTGAACAAACTGGTGTGGAGTTGGTGTGCAAAGCACCCAGAAAAGCAGAGTCAACCTGGTTTTGGAGAAAAGCAAAGTCATTTTCAAGGGCAAGTGGATTCAATGTCATGTTTACAAACACAAATATCATTTGTAACCTGGTTTCTGCAGATTTTTACTCAGAAAACACGAATATGTAACTGTTTTGTTTCCATGTGAAACCAAGTAGCGTTTGCCAACAGAAAATCAAAATGTTACATGCTACAATGCATTCACATCTCTAAAGTCCATAGATACTATCGACAAAACACAAACAAACTCTTAGGATGTACCAAGAGCTGGGATTGACTTAGCCACCACGGAACTGGATATTTCTGGTTTCATCCAAACCTATCTGGACAAACTGGTGTGGAATTGGTGTGCAAAGCACCCAGAAAAGCAGAGTCAACCTGGTTTTGGAGAAAAGCAATGACTTTTTCTTGGGCAAGTGGATTCAATGTCATGTTTACAAACACAAATATCATTTTTAACCAGGTTTCTGCAACGTTTTACTCAGAAAACACGAATGTGTACCTCTTGTGTCTCCATGTGAATCCAATTAGCATTTGCCAACAGAAAAACAAAATGTTACATGCTACAATGCATTCACAACTCTAAAGTCCATAGACTCGAGAAAACACAAGCAAACACAGAAGCTGTAGCAACAGCTGGAAATGACTTAGCCACCACAGAACCGGATATTTGTGGTTTCAGCAAAACATATCTGGACAAACTGGTGTGGAATTGGTGTGCAAAGCACCCAGAGCAGCAGATCAACCTGGTTTTAGAGAAAAGCAAAATCTTTTTCTTGGATAATTGGATTCAATGTCATGTTTACAACACAAATATCATTTGTAACCTGGTTTCTGCAGATTTTTGCTCAGAAAACACGAATGTGTATCTGTTGTGCCTCCATGTGAAACCAATTAGCATTTGCCAACAGAAAATCAAAATGTTACATGCTAAAATTCATTCACAACTCTAAAGTCCATAGATACGATCGACAAAACACAAACAAACAGAGAAGCTGTACAAAACAGCTGGGATTGACTTAGCCAACACAGAACTGGATATTGCTGGTTTCATCCAAACCTATCTGGACAAACTAGTGTGGAATTGGTGTGCAAAGCAACCAGAAAAGCAGAGTCAACCTGGTTTTGGAGAAAAGCAAAGTCTTTTTCTTGGGCACATGGATTTAATGTCATGTTTACAAACACAAATATCATTTCTAACCTGGTTTCTGCAGTTTTTTACTGAGAAAACATGAATGTGTACCTGTTGTGACTCATTTGAAACCATTAGCGTTTGCCAACAGAAAACCTAAATGCTACATGCTAAAATGCATTCACAACTCTAAAGTCCATAGATACTATTGACAAAACACAAACAAACTCTTAGGATGTAGCAAGAGCTGGGATTGACTTAGCCACCACAGAACCGGATATTTCTGGTTTCATCCAAACATATCTGGACAAACTGGTGTGGAATTGGTTTGCAAAGCACCCAGAAAAGAAGAGTCAACTTTGTTTTGGAGAAAAGCAAAGTCTTTTTCTTGGGCAAGTGGATTCAATGTCATGTTTACAAACACAAATATCATTTTCAACCTGGTTTCTGCAGCTTTTTACTCAGAAAACATGAATGTGTACCTGCTGTGACTCATTTGAAACCATTAGCGTTTGCCAACAGAAAACCTAAATGCTAAATGCTACAATGCATTCACAACTCTAATGTCCATAGATATGGTGGAGAAAACACAAGCAAACACAGAAGCTGTAGCCAGAGCTGGGATTGAATAAGCCACCATAGAACCAGATATTACGGGTTTCTGCCAAACATAGCTGAACAAACTGGTGTGGAGTTGGTGTGCAAAGCACCCAGAAAAGCAGAGTCAACCTGGTTTTGGAGAAAAGCAAAGTCATTTTCTAGGGCAAGTGGATTCAATGTCATGTTTACAAACACAAATATCATTTGTAACCTGGTTTCTGCAGATTTTTACTCAGAAAACACGAATATGTAACTGTTTTGTTTCCATGTGAAACCAAGTAGCGTTTGCCAACAGAAAATCAAAATGTTACATGCTACAATGCATTCACATCTCTAAAGTCCATAGATACTATCGACAAAACACAAACAAACTCTTAGGATGTACCAAGAGCTGGGATTGACTTAGCCACCACGGAACTGGATATTTCTGGTTTCATCCAAACCTATCTGGACAAACTGGTGTGGAATTGGTGTGCAAAGCACCCAGAAAAGCAGAGTCAACCTGGTTTTGGAGAAAAGCAATGACTTTTTCTTGGGCAAGTGGATTCAATGTCATGTTTACAAACACAAATATCATTTTTAACCAGGTTTCTGCAACGTTTTACTCAGAAAACACGAATGTGTACCTCTTGTGTCTCCATGTGAATCCAATTAGCATTTGCCAACAGAAAAACAAAATGTTACATGCTACAATGCATTCACAACTCTAAAGTCCATAGACTCGAGAAAACACAAGCAAACACAGAAGCTGTAGCAACAGCTGGAAATGACTTAGCCACCACAGAACCGGATATTTGTGGTTTCAGCAAAACATATCTGGACAAACTGGTGTGGAATTGGTGTGCAAAGCACCCAGAGCAGCAGATCAACCTGGTTTTAGAGAAAAGCAAAATCTTTTTCTTGGATAATTGGATTCAATGTCATGTTTACAACACAAATATCATTTGTAACCTGGTTTCTGCAGATTTTTGCTCAGAAAACACGAATGTGTATCTGTTGTGCCTCCATGTGAAACCAATTAGCATTTGCCAACAGAAAATCAAAATGTTACATGCTAAAATTCATTCACAACTCTAAAGTCCATAGATACGATCGACAAAACACAAACAAACAGAGAAGCTGTACAAAACAGCTGGGATTGACTTAGCCAACACAGAACTGGATATTGCTGGTTTCATCCAAACCTATCTGGACAAACTAGTGTGGAATTGGTGTGCAAAGCAACCAGAAAAGCAGAGTCAACCTGGTTTTGGAGAAAAGCAAAGTCTTTTTCTTGGGCACATGGATTTAATGTCATGTTTACAAACACAAATATCATTTCTAACCTGGTTTCTGCAGCTTTTTACTGAGAAAACATGAATGTGTACCTGTTGTGACTCATTTGAAACCATTAGCGTTTGCCAACAGAAAACCTAAATGCTACATGCTACAATGCATTCACAACTTTAAAGTCCATAGATACTATTGACAAAACACAAACAAACTCTTAGGATGTTGCAAGAGCTGGGATTGACTGAGCCACCACAGAACCGGATATTTCTGGTTTCATCCAAACATATCTGGACAAACTGGTGTGGAATTGGTTTGCAAAGCACCCAGAGAAGCAGGGTCAACCTGGTTTTGGGGAAAAGCAAAGTCTTTTTCTTGGGCAAGTGGATTCAATGTCATGTTTACAAACACAAATATCATTTTCAACCTGGTTTCTGCAGCTTTTTACTCAGAAAACATGAATGTGTACCTGCTGTGACTCATTTGAAACCATTAGCGTTTGCCAACAGAAAACCTAAATGCTAAATGCTACAATGCATTCACAACTCTAATGTCCATAGATATGGTGGAGAAAACACAAGCAAACACAGAAGCTGTAGCCAGAGCTGGGATTGAATAAGCCACCATAGAACCAGATATTACTGGTTTCTGCCAAACATAGCTGAAAAAACTGGTGTGGAGTTGGTGTGCAAAGCACCCAGAAAAGCAGAGTCAACCTGGTTTTGGAGAAAAGCAAAGTCATTTTCTAGGGCAAGTGGATTCAATGTCATGTTTACAAACACAAATATCATTTGTAACCTGGTTTCTGCAGATTTTTACTCAGAAAACACGAATATGTAACTGTTTTGTTTCCATGTGAAACTAAGTAGCGTTTGCCAACAGAAAATCAAAATGTTACATGCTACAATGCATTCACATCTCTAAAGTCCATAGATACTATCGACAAAACACAAACAAACTCTTAGGATATTGCAAGAGCTGGGATTGACTGAGCCACCACAGAACCGGATATTTCTGGTTTCATCCAAACATATCTGGACAAACTGGTGTGGAATTGGTGTGCAAAGCACCCAGAGAAGCAGGGTCAACCTGGTTTTGGGGAAAAGCAAAGTCTTTTTCTTGGGCAAGTGGATTCAATGTCATGTTTACAAACACAAATATCATTTTCAACCTGGTTTCTGCAGGTTTTACTCAGAAAACATGAATGTGTATCTGTTGTGCCTCCATGAGAAACCAATTAGCATTTGCCAACAGAAAATCAAAATGTTACATGCTACAATTCATTCACAACTCTAAGTCCATAGATACTATCGAGAAAACACAAGCAAACACAGAAGCTGTAGCAAGAGCTCGGATTGACTTAGCCACCACGGAACTGGATATTTCTGGTTTCATCCAAGCCTATCTGGACAAACTGGTGTGGAATTGGTGTGCAAAGCACCCAGAAAAGCAGAGTCAACCTGGTTTTGGAGAAAAGCAATGACTTTTTCTTGGGCAAGTGGATTCAATGTCATGTTTACAAACACAAATATCATTTTTAACCAGGTTTCTGCAACGTTTTACTCAGAAAACACGAATGTGTACCTCTTGTGTCTCCATGTGAATCCAATTAGCATTTGCCAACAGAAAAACAAAATGTTACATGCTACAATGCATTCACAACTCTAAAGTCCATAGACTCGAGAAAACACAAGCAAACACAGAAGATGTAGCAACAGCTGGAAATGACTTAGCCACCACAGAACTGGATATTTCTGGTTTCAGCAAAACATATCTGGACAAACTGGTGTGGAATTGGTGTGCAAAGCACCCAGAGCAGCAGATCAACCTGGTTTTAGAGAAAAGCAAAATCTTTTTCTTGGACAAGTGGATTGAATGTCATGTTTACAAACACAAATATCATTTGTAACCTGGTTTCTGCAGATTTTTGCTCAGAAAACACGAATGTGTATCTGTTGTGCCTCCATGAGAAACCAATTAGCATTTGCCAACAGAAAATCAAAATGTTACATGCTAAAATTCATTCACAACTCTAAAGTCCATAGATACTATCGACAAAACACAAACAAACAGAGAAGCTGTACAAAACAGCTGGGATTGACTTAGCCAACACAGAACTGGATATTGCTGGTTTCATCCAAACCTATCTGGACAAACTAGTGTGGAATTGGTGTGCAAAGCAACCAGAAAAGCAGAGTCAACCTGGTTTTGGAGAAAAGCAAAGTCTTTTTCTTGGGCACATGGATTTAATGTCATGTTTACAAACACAAATATCATTTCTAACCTGGTTTCTGCAGCTTTTTACTGAGAAAACATGAATGTGTACCTGTTGTGACTCATTTGAAACCATTAGCGTTTGCCAACAGAAAACCTAAATGCTACATGCTACAATGCATTCACAACTCTAAAGTCCATAGATACTATTGACAAAACACAAACAAACTCTTAGGATGTTGCAAGAGCTGGGATTGACTGAGCCACCACAGAACCGGATATTTCTGGTTTCATCCAAACATATCTGGACAAACTGGTGTGGAATTGGTTTGCAAAGCACCCAGAGAAGCAGGGTCAACCTGGTTTTGGGGAAAAGCAAAGTCTTTCTTGGGCAAGTGGATTCAATGTCATGTTTACAAACACAAATATCATTTTCAACCTGGTTTCTGCAGCTTTTTACTCAGAAAACATGAATGTGTATCTGTTGTGCCTCCATGAGAAAACAGTTAGCATTTGCCAACAGAAAATCAAAATGTTACATGCTACAATTCATTCACAAGTCTAAACTCCATAGATACTATCGTCAAAACACAAGCAAACACAGAAGCTGTAGCAAGAGCTCGGATTACTTAGCCACCACGGAACTGGATATTTCTGGTTTCATCCAAACCTATCTGGACAAACTGGTGTGGAATTGGTGTGCAAAGCACCCAGAAAAGCAGAGTCAACCTGGTTTTGGAGAAAAGCAAAGTCTTTTTCTTGGGCACATTGATTCAATGTCATGTTCACAAACACAAATATCATTTTTAACCTGGTTTCTGCAGCTTTTTACTCAGAAAACATGAATGTGTACCTGCTGTGACTCATTTGAAACCATTAGCGTTTGCCAACAGAAAACCTAAATGCTAAATGCTACAATGCATTCACAACTCTAAAGTCCATAGATATGGTGGAGAAAACACAAGCAAACACAGAAGCTGTAGCCAGAGCTGGGATTGAATAAGCCACCATAGAACCAGATATTACTGGTTTCTGCCAAACATAGCTGAAAAAACTGGTGTGGAGTTGGTGTGCAAAGCACCCAGAAAAGCAGAGTCAACCTGGTTTTGGAGAAAAGCAAAATCATTTTCTAGGGCAAGTGGATTCAATGTCATGTTTACAAACACAAATATCATTTGTAACCTGGTTTCTGCAGATTTTTACTCAGAAAACACGAATATGTAACTGTTTTGTTTCCATGTGAAACTAAGTAGCGTTTGCCAACAGAAAATCAAAATGTTACATGCTACAATGCATTCACATCTCTAAAGTCCATAGATACTATCGACAAAACACAAACAAACTCTTAGGATATTGCAAGAGCTGGGATTGACTGAGCCACCACAGAACCGGATATTTCTGGTTTCATCCAAACATATCTGGACAAACTGGTGTGGAATTGGTGTGCAAAGCACCCAGAGAAGCAGGGTCAACCTGGTTTTGGGGAAAAGCAAAGTCTTTTTCTTGGGCAAGTGGATTCAATGTCATGTTTACAAACACAAATATCATTTTCCACCTGGTTTCTGCAGGTTTTACTCAGAAAACATGAATGTGTATCTGTTGTGCCTCCATGAGAAACCAATTAGCATTTGCCAACAGAAAATCAAAATGTTACATGCTACAATTCATTCACAACTCTAAGTCCATAGATACTATCGAGAAAACACAAGCAAACACAGAAGCTGTAGCAAGAGCTCGGATTGACTTAGCCACCACGGAACTGGATATTTCTGGTTTCATCCAAGCCTATCTGGACAAACTGGTGTGGAATTGGTGTGCAAAGCACCCAGAAAAGCAGAGTCAACCTGGTTTTGGAGAAAAGCAATGACTTTTTCTTGGGCAAGTGGATTCAATGTCATGTTTACAAACACAAATATCATTTTTAACCAGGTTTCTGCAACGTTTTACTCAGAAAACACGAATGTGTACCTCTTGTGTCTCCATGTGAATCCAATTAGCATTTGCCAACAGAAAAACAAAATGTTACATGCTACAATGCATTCACAACTCTAAAGTCCATAGACTCGAGAAAACACAAGCAAACACAGAAGATGTAGCAACAGCTGGAAATGACTTAGCCACCACAGAACTGGATATTTCTGGTTTCAGCAAAACATATCTGGACAAACTGGTGTGGAATTGGTGTGCAAAGCACCCAGAGCAGCAGATCAACCTGGTTTTAGAGAAAAGCAAAATCTTTTTCTTGGACAAGTGGATTGAATGTCATGTTTACAAACACAAATATCATTTGTAACCTGGTTTCTGCAGATTTTTGCTCAGAAAACACGAATGTGTATCTGTTGTGCCTCCATGTGAAACCAATTAGCATTTGCCAACAGAAAATCAAAATGTTACATGCTAAAATTCATTCACAACTCTAAAGTCCATAGATACTATCGACAAAACACAAACAAACAGAGAAGCTGTACAAAACAGCTGGGATTGACTTAGCAACACAGAACTGGATATTGCTGGTTTCATCCAAACCTATCTGGACAAACTAGTGTGGAATTGGTGTGCAAAGCAACCAGAAAAGCAGAGTCAACCTGGTTTTGGAGAAAGGCAAAGTCTTTTTCTTGGGCACATGGATTTAATGTCATGTTTACAAACACAAATATCATTTCTAACCTGGTTTCTGCAGCTTTTTACTGAGAAAACATGAATGTGTACCTGTTGTGACTCATTTGAAACCATTAGCGTTTGCCAACAGAAAACCTAAATGCTACATGCTACAATGCATTCACAACTCTAAAGTCCATAGATACTATTGACAAAACACAAACAAACTCTTAGGATGTAGCAAGAGCTGGGATTGACTGAGCCACCACAGAACCGGATATTTCTGGTTTCATCCAAACATATCTGGACAAACTGGTGTGGAATTGGTTTGCAAAGCACCCAGAGAAGCAGGGTCAACCTGGTTTTGGGGAAAAGCAAAGTCTTTCTTGGGCAAGTGGATTCAATGTCATGTTTACAAACACAAATATCATTTTCAACCTGGTTTCTGCAGCTTTTTACTCAGAAAACATGAATGTGTATCTGTTGTGCCTCCATGAGAAACCAATTAGCATTTGCCAACAGAAAATCAAAATATTACATGCTACAATTCATTCACAAGTCTAAACTCCATAGATACTATCGTCAAAACACAAGCAAACACAGAAGCTGTAGCAAGAGCTCGGATTGACTTAGCCACCACGGAACTGGATATTTCTGGTTTCATCCAAACCTATCTGGACAAACTGGTGTGGAATTGGTGTGCAAAGCAACCAGAAAAGCAGAGTCAACCTGGTTTTGGAGAAAAGCAAAGTCTTTTTCTTGGGCACATGGATTCAATGTCATGTTCACAAACACAAATATCATTTTTAACCTGGTTTCTGCAGCTTTTTACTAAGAAAACATGAATGTGTACCTGCTGTGACTCATTTGAAACCATTAGCGTTTGCCAACAGAAAACCTAAATGCTAAATGCTACAATGCATTCACAACTCTAAAGTCCATAGATATGGTGGAGAAAACACAAGCAAACACAAAAGCTGTAGCCAGAGCTGGGATTGAATAAGCCACCATAGAACCGGATATTTCTGGTTTCATCCAAACCTAGCTGAACAAACTGGTGTGGAGTTGGTGTGCAAAGCACCCAGAAAAGCAGAGTCAACCTGGTTTTGGAGAAAAGCAAAGTCTTTTTCTAGGTCAAGTAGATTCAATGTCATGTTTACAAACACAAATATCATTTGTAACCTGGTTTCTGCAGATTTTTACTCAGAAAACACGAATATGTAACTGTTTTGTTTCCATGTGAAACCAAGTAGCGTTTGCCAACAGAAAAACAAAATGTTACATGCTACAATGCTTTCACATCTCTAAAGTCCATAGATACTATCGACAAAACACATACAAACTCTTAGGATGTTGCAAGAGCTGGGAATGACTGAGCCACCACAGAACCGGATATTTCTGGTTTCATCCAAACATATCTGGACAAACTGCTGTGGAATAGGTTTGCAAAGCACCCAGAGAAGCAGGGTCAACCTGGTTTTGGGGAAAAGCAAAGTCTTTTTCTTGGGCAAGTGGATTCAATGTCATGTTTACAAACACAAATATCTTTTTCAACCTGGTTTCTGCAGCTTTTTACTCAGAAAACACGAATTTGTACCTTTGTGTCACCATGTGATACAAATTAGCATTTGCCGACAGAAAAACAAACTGTTAGATGCTACTATGCATTCACAACTCTAAAGTCCATAGAATATCGAGAAAACACAAGGAAACACAGAAGCTGTAGCAACAGCTGGAATTGACTTAGGCACCACAGAACCGGATATTTCTGGTTTCATCCAGCCCTATCTGGACAAACTGGTGTGGAATTGGTGTGCAAAGCACCCAGAAAAGCAGAGTCAACCTGGTTTTGGAGAAAAGCAAAGTCTTTTTCTTGGGCATGTGGATTCAATGTCATGTTTACAAACACAATTATCATTTTCAACCTGGTTTCTGCAGCTTTTTACTCAGAAAACACGAATGTGTAACTGTTGTGTCTTCATGTGAAACCAATTAGCATTTGCCAACAGAAAAACAAAATGTTACATGCTACAATGCATTCACAACTCTAAAGTCCATAGATACTATCCAGAAAAAAAAAACAAACTCTTAGGATGTACCAAGAGCTGGGATTGATTTAGCACCACAGAACAGGATATTTCTGGTTTCATCTAGTCCTATCTGGACAAACTGGTATGGAATTGGTGTGCAAAGCACCCAGAAAAGCAGAGTCAACCTGGTTTTGGAGAAAAGCAATGTCTTTTTCTTGGGCAAGTGGATTCAATGTCATGTTTACAAACACAAATATCATTTTTAACCAGGTTTCTGCAACTTTTTACTCAGAAAACACGAATGTGTACCTCTTGTGTCTCCATGTGAATCCAATTAGCGTTTGCCAACCGAAAAACAAAATGTTACATGCTACAATGCATTCACAACTCTAAAGTGCATAGATACTGTCGAGAAAACACAAGCAAACATAGAAGCTGTAGCAGGAGTTGGAATTGAGTTAGCCACCACAGAACCAGATATTTCTTGTTACATTCAGACCTATCTGGACAAACTGGTGTGGAATTGGAGTGCAAAGCACCCAGAAAAGCAGAGTCAACCTGGTTTTGAAGAATAGCAAAGTCTTCTTCTTGGGCAAGTGGATTCAATCTCATGTTTACAACACAAATAACATTTTTAACCTGGTTTCTGCAGCTTTTTACTCAGAAAACACGAATGTGTATCTGTTGTGCCTCCATATGAAACCAATTAGCATTTGCCAACAGAAAAACAAAATGTTACATGCTACAATGCATTCACAACTCTAAGTCCATACATACTATTGAGAAAAAACAAGCAAACACAGAAGCTGTAGCAAGAGCTGGAATTGACTTACCTACCATAGAACGGGATACTTCTGGTTTCATCCAGCCATATGTGGACAAACTGGTGTGGAATTGGTGTGCAAAGCACCCAGAAAAGCAGAGTCAACCTGGTTTTGGAGAAAAGCAAAGTCTTTTTCTTGGGCAAGTGGATTCAATGTCATGTTTACAAGCGCAAGTACCAGTTTTAAACTGGTTTCTGCAGCTTTTTACTCAGAAAACACGAATGTGTAACTTTGTGTCCCCATGTGTAACAAATTAGCGTTTGCCAACAGAAAAACAAAATGTTACATGCTACAATGCATTCACATCTCTAAAGTCCATAGACTATCGAGAAATCACAAGCAAACACAGAAGCTGTAGCAACAGCTGGAATTGATTTAGACACCAACGAACCAGATATTTCAGGTTTCATCCAAACCTATCTGGACAAACTGGTGTGGAATTGGTGTGCAAAGCACCCAGAAAAGCAGACTCAACCTGGTTTTGGAGAAAAGCAAAGTCTTTTTCTTGGGCACATGTATTCAATGTCATGTTTACAAACACAAATATCATTTTCAACCTGGTTTCTGCAGCTTTTTACTCAGAAAACATGAATGTGTACCTGTTGTGACTCATTTGAAAAAATTAGCGTTTGCCAACAGAAAACCTAAATGCTACATTCTACAATGCATTCACAACTCTAAAGTCCATAGATAGTATTGACAATACACAAGCAAACACAGAAGCTGTAGCAACAGCTGGGATTGAATAAGCCAACATAGAGCCGGATATTTCTGAATTCATCCAAACATATCTGGACAAACTGGTGTGGAATTTGTTTGCAAAGCACCCAGAGAAGCAGGATCAACCTGGTTTTGGAGAAAAGCAAAGTCTTTTTCTTGGGCAAGTGGATTCAATGTCATGTTTTCAAACACAAATATCATTTGTAACCTGGTTTCTGCAGCTTTTTACTCAGAAAACACGAATGTGTAACTCTTGTGCCTCCATGAGAAACCAATTAGCATTTGCCAACAGAAAAACAAAATGTTACATGCTACAATGCATTCACAACTCTAAACTCCATAGATACTGTCGAGAAAACACAAGCAAACATAGAAGCTGTAGCAGGAGCTGGATTTGAGTTAGCCACCACAGAACCAGATATTTCTTGTTACATTCAGACCTATCTGGACAAACTGGTGTGGAATTGGAGTGCAAAGCACCCAGAAAAGCAGAGTCAACCTGGTTTTGGAGAAAAGCAAAGTCTTTTTCTTGGGCAAGTGGACTCAATGTCATGTTTACAAACACAAATATCATTTGTAACCTGGTTTCTGAAGCTTTTTACTCAGAAAACACGAATGTGTATCTGTTGTGCCTCCATGTGAAACCAATTAGCGTTTGCCAACAGAAAATCAAAATGTTACATGCTAAAATTCATTCACAAGTCTAAACTCCATAGATACTATCGTCAAAACACAAACAAAAACAGAAGCTGTAGCAAGAGCTCGGATTGACTTAGCCACCACAGAACTGGATATTTCTGGTTTCATCCAAACCTATCTGGACAAACTAGTGTGGAATTGGTGTGCAAAGCACCCAGAAAAGCAGACTCAACCTGGTTTTGGAGAAAAGCAAAGTCTTTTTCTTGGGCACATGGATTCAATGTCAAATTACAACCACAAATAACATTTTTAACCTGGTTTCTGCAGCTTTTTACTCAGAAAACATGAATGTGTACCTGTTGTGACTCATTTGAAAAAATTAGCGTTTGCCAACAGAAAACCTAAATGCTAAATGCTACAATGCATTCACAACTCTAAAGTCCATAGATAGTATTGACAATACACAAGCAAGCACAGAAGCTGTAGCAACAGCTGGGATTGAATAAGCCAACATAGAGCCGGATATTTCTGGTTTCATCCAACCTAGCTGAACAAACTGGTGTGGAGTTGGTGTGCAAAGCACCCAGAAAAGCAGAGTCAACCTGGTTTTGGAGAAAAGCAAAGTCTTTTTCTAGGGAAAGTGGATTCAATGTCATGTTTACAAACACAAATATCATTTGTAACCTGGTTTCTGCAGATTTTTACTCAGAAAACATGAATATGTAACTGTTTTGTTTCCATGTGAAACCAAGTAGCGTTTTCCAACAGAAAAACAAAATCTTACATGCTACAATGCATTCATATCTCTAAAGTCCATAGATACTATGGACAAAACACAAACAAACTCTTAGGATGTAGCAAGAGCTGGGATTGACTGAGCCACCACAGAACCGGATATTTCTGGTTTCATCCAAACATATCTGGACAAACTGGTGTGGAATTTGTTTGCAAAGCACCCAGAGAAGCAGGGTCAACCTGGTTTTGGAGAAAAGCAAAGTCTTTTTCTTGGGCAAGTGGATTCAATGTCATGTTTTCAAACACAAATATCATTTTCAACCTGGTTTCTGCAGCTTTTTACTCAGAAAACACGAATTTGTACCTTTGTGTCACCATGTGAAACTAATTAGCATTTGCCAACAGAAAATCAAAATGTTACATGCTACAATTCATTCACAACTCTAAGTCCATAGATACTATCGAGAAAACACAAGCAAACACAGAAGCTGTAGCAAGAGCTGGAATTGACTTAGGCAACACGGAACGGGATACTTCTGGTTTCATCCAGCCCTATCTGGACAAGCTGGTGTGGAATTGGTGTGCAAAGCACCCAGAAAAACAGAGTCAACCTGGTTTTGGAGAAAAGCAAAGTCTTTTTCTTGGGCAAGTGGATTCAATGTCATGTTTACAAACACAAATATCATTTTCAACCTGGTTTCTGCAGCTTTTTACTCAGAAAACACGAATGTATATCTGTTCTGCCTGCATGTGAAACCAATTAGCATTTGCCAACAGAATATCAAAATGTTACATGCTACAATGCATTCACAACTCTAAGTCCATAGATACTATCGAGAAAACACAAGCAAACCAGAAGCTGTAGCCAGAGCCGGGTTTTTCTTAGCCACCACAGAACTGGATATTTCTGGTTTCATCCAGACCTATCTGGACAAACTGGTGTGGAATTGGTTTGCAAAGCACCCAGAAAAGCAGAGTCAACCTGGTTTTGGAGAAAAGCAAAGTCTTTTTCTTGGGCAAGTGGATTCAATGTCATGTTTACAAACACAAATATCATTTTTAAACTGGTTTCTGCAGGTTTTTACTCAAAAAACACGAATATGTAACTGTTGTGGCTCCATGTGAAAATTATTAGCGTTTGCCAACAGAAAAACAAAATGTTACAAGCTACAATGCATTCACATCTGTAAAATCCATAGATATTATCGACAAAACTCAAACAAACTCTTAGGATTTTGCCAGAGCTGGGATTGACTGAGACACCAAAGAACCGGATATTTCTGGTTCATCCAGCCCTATCTGGACAAACTGGTGTGGAATTGGTGTGCAAAGCACCCAGAAAAGCAGAGTCAACTTGGTTTTGGAGAAAAGCAAAGTCTTTTTCTTGGGCAAGTGGATTCAATGTCATGTTTACAAATACAAATATCATTTTTTACCTGGTTTCTGCTGGTTATTACTCAGAAAACACGATTGTGTACCTGTTGTGTCTCCATGTGAAACCAATTAGCGTTTTCCAACAGAAAAACAAAATGTTACATGCAACAATGCATTTTCAACTCTAAAGTCCATAGATACTATGGAGAAAACACAAGCAAACACAGAAGCTGTAGCCAGAGCTGGGATTGAGTTAGCCACCACATAACCGGATATTTCTGATTTCATCCAAACCTATCTGGACAAACTGGTGTTGAGTTGGTGTGCAAAGCACCCAGAAAAGCAGAGTCAACCTGGTTTTGGAGAAAAGTAAAGTCTTTTTCTTGGGCAAGTGGATTCAATGTCATGTTTACAAACACAAATATCATTTTTAACCTTGTTTCTGCAGCTTTTTACTCAGAAAACACGAATGTGTACCTTTGTGTCACCATGTGATACAAATTAGCGTTTGCCGACAGAAAAACAAACTGTTAGATGCTACAATGCATTCACAACTCTAAAGTCTATAGAATATCGAGAAAACACAAGCAAACACAGAAGCTGTAGCAAGAGCTGGGATAAGTTAGCCACCAAAGAACCGGATATTTCTGGTTTCATCCAGCCCTATCTGGACAAACTGGTGTGGAATTGGTGTGCAAAGCACCCAGAAATGCAGAGTCAACCTGGTTTTGGAGAAAAGCAAAGTCTTTTTTTTTCTTGGGCTAGTGGATTCAATGTCATGTTTACAAAAACAAATGTCATGTTTAACCTGGTTTCTGCAGCTTTTTGCTCAGACAACACGAATATGTACCTGTTGTGTCTCCATGTGAAACTATTTAGCGTTTCCCAACAGAAAACAAAAATGTTACATGCTACAATGCATTCACATTTCTAAAGTCCATAGATACTATCTAGAAAACACAAGCAAACACAGAATCTCTAGCTAGAGCTGGGATTGAGTTAGCTACCACAGAACCGGATATTTCTGGTTTCATCCAGGCCTATCTGTACAAACTGTTATGGAGTTGTTGTGCAAAGCACCCAGAAAAGCAGAGTCAACCTGGTTTTGGAGAAAAGCAAAGTCTTTTTTTTTCTTGGGCAAGTGGATTCAATGTCATGTTTACAAACACAAATACCATTTTTAACCTGGTTTCTGCAGCTTTTTACTCAGACAACACGAATGTGTACCTGTTGTGTCTCCTTTTGAAAGCAATTAGCATTTGCCAACAGAAAAACAAATTGTTACGTGCTACAAGGCATTCACAACTCCAAAGTCCATAGATACTATCGAGAAAACACAAGCTAACACAGAAGCTGTAGCAAGAGCTAGATTCCATCGAGAATACAATAATAAACTAAGAAGCTCTAGCAAGAGCTTGGATTGAGTTAGCCATCACAGACCGGATATTTCTGGTTCCTTCCAGCCCTAGGATACAGACCGCTGAAACTTCTTTGTACTCAACAAGAATACAGAAATCCTGTGAACAGAATCACTCTACAGCCAACCATAAGCTGTGTTTCCTATAGCCAGGGTAAATAAATCCCGCATATTGCGAATGCCTACTCCCAGGCTACAGAATTCTTACAAACTGCTACGTTCCACAACTCAGATACAAAACTCATGTAAGCTGCACCTCATTACACTCAGGTTACAGAACTCCTGTAAGCTCTGTCTCCTACACTCAGGCTACAGACTTTGCGCACATTGTGTAAGCTTATTCCCAGGGTACAGAATGCTGAACCAGTTTTGTACTCCATTAGCATGCAGAACTCCCATGACCTGAATCTCTCTACAGCATGTATCCAGAATTCCTATAAGCTGCAAATCCCAGAGTCAGGCTACAGAAATCCCGCATATTGTGAATGCCTACTCTCATGCTACAGAACTATTCCAAACTGCTTCATTGCACACCTATAACACAGAACTGATATATGCTGCATCTTAGTACACTCAGGTTATGGAACTCCTTTAAGCTCTGTCTCCTACACTCAGGCTACACACATTGTGCACATTGTGTATGCATATAACCAGGCTCTAGACCGCTGAAACAGCTTTGTACTCCACTAGAATACAGAACTCCCGTGAACTGAATCTGTCTACAGCCAGGAAGCAGACCGACCATAAGCAGCGTTTCCTATAGACAGGCTACAGAAATCCCGCATATTGCAAATCCCTACTTCCAGGCTACAGAACTCTTCCAAACTGCTTCGTTCCACAACTGTAATACAGAACTCATGTATGCTGTAAATCACTACACTCAGGTTACAGAACTCCTGTACACTCTGGTTCCTACACTCAGGCTACTAAAATTGCACACACTGTGTATGTGTATTCCCAGGTTACAGACCGCTGAAACAGCTATGCACTCCAC
This sequence comes from Sylvilagus floridanus, assembly GCA_949820135.1. Lineage (NCBI taxonomy): Eukaryota > Metazoa > Chordata > Mammalia > Lagomorpha > Leporidae > Sylvilagus > Sylvilagus floridanus. Next base: position 27,574,601 of record OX463232.1, read on the forward strand.
TAGCATACAGAAATCCCGTGAACTGAATCTCTCTACAGCCTGTAACCAGAATGCCTATAAGCTACATATCCCAGAGTCAGGCTACAGAAATCCTGCATATTGCGAATGCCTACTCCCAGGGTACAGAACTCTTCCAAACTGCTTCGTTCCATACCTGTAATACAGAACTCATGTAAGCTACATGTGACTAAACTCAGGTGACAGAACTCCTGTAAGCTCTCATACACTCTGGCTACGGACATTGCGTACATTGTGTATGCCTATTCCCAGGCTACAGACCGCTGAAACAGCTTTGTACTCCACTAGCATACAGACTCCCGTGAACTGAATCTCTCTACAGCCTGTTTCCAGAATTCCTATAAGATTCACATCCCAGAGTCTGGCTACAGAAATCCCGCATATTTAGTGTCCCTAGTCCCAGGCTACACTACTCTTCCAACTGCATCGTTCCACACCTATAATACAGAATTCATGTACACTGAATCTCACTAAACTCAGGTTACAGAAATCCTGTAAGCTCTGTCTCCTACACTCAGGCTAAGACTTTGTGCACATTGTGTGAGCCTATTCCCAGGCTAGAGACAGCTGAAACAGCTTTGTACTCCGCTAGCATACAGAACTCCCGTGAACTGAATTTCTCTACAGCCAGGAAGCAGACCTACCATAAGCTGCGTTTCCTATAGACAGGCTACAGAAATCACGCATATTCCAAATGCCTACTCTTAGGCTACAGAACCCTTCATAACTGCTTCATTGCATACCTGTAATAAGAATCATGTAAGCTGCATCTGACTAAACTCAGGTTACAGAAATCCTGTAAGCTCTGTCTCCTACACTCAGGATAGACATTGCGCACATTGTGTATGCCTATTCATAGGCTAAAGACCGCTGAACCTGCTGTGTACTCCACTAGCATACAGAAATCCCGTGAACTGAAACTCTCTACAGCCAGGTAGTAGACCGACAATAAGCTGCACATCCCAGAGTCAGGCTACAGAAATCCCGCATATTGCGAATCCCTACTCCCAGGCTACAGAACCCTTCGAAACTGCTTTGTTACACACCTGTAATAAGAACTCATGTACGCTGCATCTGACTAAACTCAGGTTACAGAACTCCTGTAAGCTCTGTCTGCTACACTCAGTCTTCAGACATTGCGCACATTGTGTATGCCTATTCCCAGGCTACGGACCACAGAAACAGCTTTGTACTCTGCTAGCATACAGAACGCCCATGAACTGAATCTCTCTACAGCGAGGAAGCAGACCAACCATAAGCTGCGTTTCCTATAGACAGGCTACAGAAATCCCACACATTGCGAATCCCTACTCCAAGGACACAGGACTCTTCCAAACTGCTTCGTTTCACACCTGTAATACAGAACTCATGTACGCTGCATCTGACTACACTCAGGTTACAGAACTTCTGTAAGCTCTGTCTCCTACACTCAGGATACAGACATTGCACACATTGTGTATGCCTATTTCCAGGCTAAAGACCCTTGAACCAGCTGTGTACTCCACTAGCATACAGAACTCCCGTGAACTGAATCTCTCTGCAGCCAGGAAGCAGACCGACAATGAGCTGCACATCCCAGAGACAGGCTACACAAATCCCACATATTGCGAATGCCTACTCCCAGACTACAGAACCCTTCCTAACTACTTCGTTCCACACCTCCGATACAGAACTAATGTATGCTGTAAATCACTACACTCAGGTTACAGAACTCCTGTACGCTCTCTCTCCTACACTCAGGCTACCAAAGTTGCGCACATTGTGTCAACTTATTCCCACGCTACAGAACGCTGAAACTGCTCTGCACTCCACTAGCATATAGAACTCCCGTGAACTGAATCTCTCTGCAGCCTTTATCCAGAATTCCTGTAAGCTGCACATCCCAGAGTCAGGCTACAGAAATCCCGCATATTGCGAACGCTTACTCCCAGGCTACAGAACTCTTACAAACTGCTCCGTTACACACCTCCGATACAGAACTGATGTAAGCTGAACCTCACCTCAACCAGGAGACAGAACGCACATAAGCTGCGCAACCTAGAGTAAGGCTACAGAAATCCTGCATTTTGCGAGCCTACTCCCGGGCTACAGAATTCTTCCAAACTGCTTACATCCACACCTCCAATACAGAACTCATGTATGCTGCATCTGACTAAACTCAGGATACAGAAATCCAGTAATCTCTGTCTTCTACACTCAGGCTACAGAAATTGAGCACATTGTGTATGCGTCTTCCCAGGCTACAGACAGCTGAAACAGCTTTGTACTCCACTAGCATTCAGAAATCCCATGAACTGTATCTCTCTACAGCTAGGAAGGAGACCAACCATAAGCTGCATTTCCTATAGACAGACTACAGAAATTACGCATATTGCGAATGGCTACACCCAGGCTACAGAACCCTTCCAAACGGCTTTGTTCCACACCTGTAATACAGAACTCATGTAAGCTGCATCTGACTAAACTCAGGTTACAGAACTCCTATAAGCTCTGGCTCCTACACGCGGGCTACATACATTGTGCATATTGTGTATGTCTATTCCCAGGCTACAGACCACTGAAACGGCTTTGTACTCTACTAGCATACAGAAATCCCGTGAACTGAATCTCTCTACAGCCAGGAGGCAGACCGACCATAACCTGCGTTTCCTATAGACTGGCAACAGAAATCCCGCATATTGCGAATGCCAACTCCCAGGCTACAGAACTCTTCCAAACTGCTTCATTCCCCACCTCAGATACAGAACTCACGTATGCTGTAAATCACTACACTAGGGTTGCAGAACTCCTGTATGCTCTCTCTCTTACACTCAGTCTACCAAAATTGTGCACATTTTGTAAGCCTATTCCCAGGATACAGAACGCTGAAACAGCTTTGCACTCCACCAGCATACAGAACTCCCGTGAACTGAATCTCTCTACAGCCTGTATCCAGAATTCCTATAAGCTACACATCGCAGAGTTATGCTACACAAATCCCACATATTGCGAATAGGTACTCCCAGGCTACAGAACCCTTCCTAACTGCTTCGTTCCAATCCTCAGATACAGAACTCATGTATGCTCTAAATCACTACACTCAGGTTACAGAACTCCTGTACCCTCTCACTCCTACACTCAGGCTACTAAAGTTGCGCACATTGTGTCATCCTATTCCCAGGCTACAGAACGCTGAAACTGCTCGGCACTCCACTTGCATACAAAAATCTCGTGAACTGAATCTCTCTACAGCCTGTATCCAGAATTCCTATAAGCTGCACATCCCATAGTCAGGCTACAGAAATCCCGCATATTGCGATTGCCTGCTCCCAGGCTACAGAACTCTTACAATCTGCTTCATTACACACCTCCGATACAGAACTCATGTAGCTGCACCTTACTACACTAAGGTTACAGAACTCCTGTAAGCTCTGTCTAAGGATACAGACATTGTGCACATTGTGTCATCCGATTCCCAGGCAACAGAACTCTGAAATAGCATTGCAATCCACTAGCATACAGAAACCCCCTGAACTGCATCTCTCTACAGCCAGGAAGCAGGCCAACCATGAGCTGCGTTTCCTATAGACAGGCTACAGAAATCCAGCATATTGCGAATGCCTATTCCCAGTCTACAGAATTCTTCCAAACTGCTTCTTTCCACACCACCGATACAGAACTCATGTACGCTGCATCTCACTACACTCAGATTGCAGAACTCCTGTAAGCTCTGTCTCCTACACTTAGGCTACAGACATTGCGCACAATGTGTAAAGGTATTCCCAGGGTACAGAATGCTGAAACAGCTTTGTACTCCACTAGCATACAGATCTCCCATGAACAGAATCTCTACACAGCCAAGAAGCAGACTGACCATAAGGTGCATTTCCTCTAGACAGGCTACAGAAATCCCACATATTGCGAGTGCCTACCCAGAGGCTACAGAACATTTACTAACTGCAACGTTCCACACCTCCTATACAGAATTCATGTATGCTGTAAATCACTACACTCAGGTTGCAGAACCCAGGTATGCTGTCTTCTACACTCAGGCTACCGAAAGTGCCTACATTGTTTATGCGTATTCCCAGGCTACAGAACTCAGAAACAGCTTTGCACTCCACTAGCATACAGAACTACCGTGAACTGCATCATTCTACAGCCAGCACGCAGAACGCCCATAAGCTGCACATCCAAGAGTCAGGCTACAGAAATCCTGCATATTGCGAATCCCTACTCCCAGGTTACAGAAATCTTCAAAACTGCTTACATACACACCTCCGATACAGAACTCATGTACGCTGCATCTGACTAAACTCAGGATACAGAACTCCTGTAAGCTCTGTCTCCTACACTCAGGCTGCAGACATTGCGCACATTGTGTATGCTTATTTCAGGCTAGAGACCGCTGAAACAGCTTTGTACTCCACTAGCATACATATCTCCCGTGAACTGAATCTCTCTAAAGCCATGTAGCAGACCAACCATAAGCTGTGTTTCGTATAACTGGCTACAGAAATCCCACATATTGCGAATCCCTACTCCCAAGCTACAGAACTCTTACAAACTGCTTCGTTCTACACCTGTAGTACAGAACTCATGTACGCTGCATCTGACTACTCTCAGGTTACAGAACTCCTGTAATCTCTGTCTCCTACACACAATCTACAGATATTGCGCACATGGGGTAAGTGTATTCCCAGGCAACAGAACTCTGAAATAGCATTACCCTCCACTAGCATACAGAACTCCTGAACTGAATGTCTCTGAAGGCTGTATCCAGAATTTTATAAGCTGCGTCTCTTATAGACAGTCTACAGAAACCCCGCATATTGTGAATGCCTCCTCCCAGGCTACAGAACTCTTCCAAACTGCTTCGTTCCACACCTGCAATACAGAACTCATGTAAGCTGCCTCTGACTACACTCAGGTTACAGAACATGTGTAAGCTCTGTCTAAGGATACAGAGATTGCACACATTGTGTCATCCTATTCCCAGGCAACAGAACTCTGAAACAGCATTGCATTCCACTAGCATACAGAACTCCCATGAACTGAATCTCTCTACAGCCAAGAATCAGAACACCCATAAGCTGCATTTCCTACAGTCAGGCTACAGATATGCCGCACATTGCCAATGCCTACTCCCTGGCTACAGAACCCTTCCTAACTGCTTCGTTCCACACCTCCAATACAGAACTCATGTAAGCTGTAAATCACTACACTCAGGGAACAGAACTCCTGTACACTCTCTCTCCTATACCCAGGCTAACGAAATTGCCCACATTTTGTAAGCGTATTCCCAGGCTACAGAACGCTGAAACAGCTGTGCACGCCACTAGCATACAGAACTCCCATGAACTGAATCTCTCTACAGCCTGTATGCAGAATTCCTATAAGATTCACATCCCAGAGTTAGACTACAGAAATCCCGCATATTGTGAATCCCTGCTCCGGGGCTACAGAACTCTTCTAAACTGCTTACATCCATATCTCAGATACAGAACTCATGTACGCTGCATCTGACTAAACTCAGGTTACAAAACTCCTGTAAGCTCTGTGTCCTACACACAATCTACAGATATTGCGCACATAGTGTAAGCGTATTCCCAGACTACAAAATGCTGAAATAGCATTACCCTCCACTTGCATACAGAACTCCCATGAACTGCATATCTCTACACCCAGGACACAGAATGCCCATAAGCTGCGCATCCTAGAGTCAGGCTACAGAAATCACGCATATTGCGAATGCCTACTCCCAGGTTACAGAACTCTGCCAAGCTGCTTACATCCACAACCCCGAAACATTTCTAATGTAATCTGCATCTGACAACACTCCAGTTACAGTATTCCTGTAAACCCTGTCTTCTAAACTCAGGCTACAGACATTGCACACATTGTGTATGCCTATTCCCAGGCTAAAGACCCCTGAAACAGCTTTTTCACTCCACTAGCATACAGAACTCCCGTGTACTGCATCTATCTACAGCCAGGAAGCAGACCGACCTTAAGCCGCGTTTCCTATAGACAGGCTACAGAAATCCCGCATATTGTGAATGCATACTCCCAGGCTACAAACTCTTCCAAACTGCTTCCTTCCACAGCTCTGATACAGAACTCAGCTGCGCTGCATCTGACTAAACTGAGGTTACAGAACTCCTGTAAGCTCTGTCTCCTACACACAGGTTACATACATTGGGCACATGGGGTAAGCCTATTCCCACGCAACATAACTGTGAAATAGCATTGCACATCACTAGCATACAGAACTCTTGTGAACTGAATCTCTCTACAGCCTGTATCCAGAATTCCTATAAGTGCTGTTTCCTATAGAAAAGCTACAGGAATCCTGCATATTGTGAATGAATACTCCCGGGCTACAGAACTCTTCCAAAAAGCTTACATCCACACCTCTGATACAGAACTCATGTAAGCTGCATCTGACTAAACACAGGTTACAGAACTCCTGTAAGTTCTGTCTCCTACACTCAGGCTGCAGACATTCCTCACATTTTGTATGCCTATTTTCAGGCTACAGACCGCTGAAACAGCTTTTTACTCCACTAGCATACAGAACTCCAAAACTGAATCTCCCTACACCCAGGAATCAGACCGACCATAAGCTGCGTTTCCTATAGACGTGCTACAGAAATCCCGCATATTGCGAATCCCTACTCTCAGGCTACAGAACCCTTCAAAACTGCTTCGTTCCAAACTTCAGATACAGAACTCATGAAAGTTGCATCAGACTATACTCAGGTTACAGAACTCATGTACGCTCTCTTTCCTACACTCAGGCTACTGAAATTGCGCACAATGTGCAAGTGTATTCCCAGGCTACAGAACGCTGAAAGAGCTTTGCACTCCACTAGTATGCAGAACTCCCATGAACTGAATATCTCTGCAGCCTGTAACCAGAATTCCTATAAGCTGCACATCCCAGAGTCAGGCTACAGAAATCCCGCATATTGCGAATGGCTACTCCCAAGCTACAGAACTCTTACACACTGCTTCCTTACACACCTCAGATACAGAACTCATATAAGCTGCACCTCACTGCACTCACGTTACAGAACTCCTGTAAGCTCTGTCTAAGGATACAGACATTGTGCACGTTGTGTCATCCTATTCCCAGGCAACAGAACTCTGAAATAGCATTGCACTCCACTAGCATATATAACTCCTGTGATCTGCATCTCTCTACAGCCAGGACGAAGAACGCCCATAAGCTGCGCCCCTAGAGTCAGGCTACAGAAATCCCGCATATTGAGAATCCCTAGGCCTAGGCTACAGAACTCTTCCTCACTGTTTCTTTCCACACCTGTAATACAGATCTCATGAAATCTGCATCTGACAACACTCAGGTTACAGACTCCTGTAAGCTCTGTCTCCTACACTCAGGCTGCAGACATTGCGCACATTGTGTATGCTTATTTCAGGCTACAGACCGCTGAAACAGCTTTGTACTCCACTAGCATACAGAACTCCCGTGAACTGAATCTCTCTACAGCCAGGAAGCAGACTGACCATAAGCTGTGTTTCCTATAGACAGGCTATAGACATCCCGCATATGAGAATGCCTCCTCCCATTCTACAGAACTCTTACAAACTGCTTTGTTCCACACCTGTAATACAGAACTCATGTATGCTGCATCTGACTATGCTCAGGTTACAGAACTCATGTAAGCTCTGTCCCCTACACTCAGGCTAATGATATTGCGCACATTGTGTATGCCTATACCCAGGATACAGACCACTGAAACAGCTTTGTACTACACTAGCATACAGAATTCCAGTGTACTGAATCTCTCTACAGCCAGGAAGCAGACAGACCATAAGCTGAGTTTTCTATAGACAGGCTACTGAAAACCCGCATATTGCAAATTCCTACTGCCAGGCATCAGAAGCCTTCCTAAGTGCTTCGTTCCACACCTATGATACAGAACTCATGTGTTCTGTAAATAACTACATTCAGGTTACAGAACTCCAGTATGCTCTGTCTCCTACACTCTGGCTATCGAAATTGCTCACAATGTGTAAGCGTATTCCCAGGCTACAAAAAGCTGAAACAGCTGTGCACTCCACTAGCATACAGAACTCCCATGAACTGAATCTCTCTACAGCCTGTATCCAGAATTCCTATAACCTGCACTTCCCAGAGTCAGGCTACAGAAATCCCGCATATTGCGAATACCTATTCCCACGCTACAGAACTCTTACAAACAGCTTCGTTATACACCTCCAATACAGAACTCATGTACGCTGCACCTCACTACACTCAGGTTACAGAACTTCTGTAAGCTCTAAGGACACAGACATGGCGCATATTGTGTCAACCTATTCACAGGCAACAGAACTCTGAAAGAGCTTTACGCTCCACTATCATACAATAATCCCATGAACTGAATATCTCTACAGCCTGCATGTAGAATTCCTATAAGCTGTGTTTCCTATACAAAGGCTACAGAAATTCTGCATATTGCGAATGCCTACTCCCAGGCTACAGAACTCTTACAAACTGCTTTGTTCCACACCTCCGATACAGAACTCAAGTAAGCTGCACTCACTACATTCAGGTTACAAAAGTCCTGTAAGCTCTATCTAAGGATTAAAACATTGTGCACATTGTGACTTCCTATTCCCAAGCAACAGAACTCTGATATACCATCGACTCCACTAGCATACAGAACTCCCGTGAACTGCATCTCTCTACAGCCAGGACGCAGAATGCCCATAAGCTGCGCATCCTATAGTCAGGCTATAGAAATCCTGCATATTACGAATGCCTACTCCCAGGCTAGAAAACTCTTCCAAACTGCTTACATCCACACCTCTGATACAGAACTCATGTACGCTGCATCTGACTAAAATCAGGTTACAGTACTCCTGTAAGCTCTGTCTGCTACACTCAGGCTACAGACATTGTGCACATTGTGTAAGCGAATTCCCAGGCTACAGAACTCTGTAACAGCTAAGTACTTCAAAGCACACAGAACTCCTGTGAACTGAATATCTCTACAGCCAGGAACCAGACCGACCATAAGATGCGTTTCCTAATACAGGCTACAGAAATCCTGCATATTGCGAATCCCTACTCCCAGGCTACAGAACTCCTCCAAACTGCTTCGTTCCACACCTGTAATACAGAACTCATACATGCTGTAAATCACTACACTTAGGTTACAGACTCCTGTAAGCTCTGTGACCTACAAGCAGGCTACAAACATTGCAACATGGGGTAAGCCTATTCCCAGGCAACAGAACTCTGAAATAGCATTGCCCTCCACTAGCATACAGATCTCCCGTGAACTGAACCTCTCTACAGCATGTATCCAGAATTCCTGTAAGCTGCTTTTCCTATAGACAGTCTACAGAAATCCTGCATATTGCCAATGCCTACTCCCAGGCTACAGAACTCTTCCAAACTGCTTTGTTCCACACCTCCGATCCAGAACTCATGTGAGCTGCACTCACAACACTCAGGTTACAAAACTCCTGTAAGCTCTGTCTAAGGATACAGACATTGTGCACATTGTGTCATCCTATTCCCAGGCAACAGGACTTTGAAATAGCATTGCAATCCACTAGCATACAGAATTGCCGAGAAATGCATCTCTCTACAGCCAGGACGCAGAACGCCCATAAGCTGCCCATCCTAGAGTCAGGGTACAAAAATCCCGCATATGGTGAATCCCTACTCCCAGGCTACAGAAATCTTCCAAACTGCTTACATCCAAACCTCCAATACAGAGCTCATGTATGATTGCATCTGACTAAACTCAGGTTACAGAACTCCTGTAAGCTCTGTGTCCTACACTCAGGATACAGACATTGAGCACATTGTGTAAGCCTATTCCAAGGCTGCAGACCACTGAAACAGCTTTGTACTCCACTAGCATACAGAACTCCCGTGAACTGAATCTCCCTACAGCCAGGAAACAGACCGACCATAAGCTGCGCATCCTAGTGTCAGGCTACAGAAATCACACATATTGCGAATGGCTACTCCCAGGCTACAGAACTCTTACAAACTGCTTACATCCACACCTCCGCTACAGAACTCATGTAAGCTGCATCTGACTACACTCTGGATACAGAACTCCTGTAAGCTCTGTCTCCTAAACACAGTCTACAGATATTGCGCACATAGGGTAAGCTTATTCACAGGCAACAGAACTCTGAAATAGCATTACTCTCCACTAGCATACAGAACTGCCGTTAACTGAATGTCTCTAAAGCCTGTACCAGAATTCCTAAAAGCAGCGTTTCTTATAGACAGGCTACAGAAATCCTGCATATTGCGAATGCCTACTCCCAGGCTACAGAACTCTTCCAAACTGCTTGCATCCACACCTCCGATACAGAACTCATATAAGCTGCACCTCACTACACTCAGGTTACAGAACACCTGTAAGCTCTGTCTCCTACACTCAGGTTACAGAAATTGTGCACATTGTGTATGCCTTTTCCAGGCTATAGACCGCTGAAACAGCTTTGTACTCCACGAGAATACTGAACTCCCCTGAAGTGCTTCTCTCTACAGCCAGGACGCAGAACGCCCATAAGCTGCGCATCCTAGAGTCAGGGTGCAGAAATCCCTCATATTGCGAATCCCTACTCCCAAGCTACAGAATGCTTCCAAGCTGCTTACATCCACACTTCCGATGCAGAACTCATGTGCGCTGCATCTGATGAAACTCAGGTTACAGAAATCCTGTAAGCGCTGTCTGCTACACTCAGGCTACAGACATTGCGCATATTGTGTATGCCTATTCCCTTGCTACAGACTGCTGAAACACCTTTGTACTCCACTAGCATACAGAATTCCCCTGAACTGAATCTCTCTACAAGCAGGAAGCAGACCGACCATAATTTGCGTTTTCTATAGACAGGCTACAGAAATCCCGCATATTGCGATTTCCTAATCCCAGGCTACAGAACTCTTCCAAACAGCTTCATTCCACACCTGTAATACAGAACTCATGTAAGCTGCATCTGACTACACTCAGGTTACAGAACACCTGTAAGCTCTGTCTAAGGATACAGACATTGCACACATTGTGTCACCCTATTCCCAGGCAACAGAACTCTGAAATAGCATTGCACTCCACTAGCATACAGAACTCCCGTGAACTGAATCTGTCTACAGCCAGGACGCAGAACGCCCATAAGCTGTGTTTCCTATAGACAGTCGACTGAAATCCCGCATATTGTGAATGCATACTCCCAGGCTACAGAACTCTTCCAAACTGCTTCGTTCCTCACGTCCAATACAGAACTCATGTACACTGCATCTGACTAAACTCAGGTTACAGAACTCCTGTAAGCTCTGTCTCCTACACTCAGGCTACAGACATTGCGCACATTATGTATGCCTATTCCCAGGCTACAGACCGCTGAAACAGCTTTGTACTCCACTAGCATACAGAACTCCCATGAACTGAATCTCTCCACAGCCAGGAAGCAGACCGACCATAAGCTGCGGATCCTAGAGTCTGGCTACAGAAATCCTGCATATTGCGAATCCCTACTCACATGCTACAGAAATCTTCCAAACTGCTTACATCCACACCTCTGATACAGAACTCCTGTAAGCTGCATGTAACTACACTCAGGTTACAGAACTCCTGTAAGCTCTGTCTAAGGATACAAACATTGCACACATTGTGTCATCCTATTCCCTGGCTACAGACTGCTGAAAGAGCTTTGTACTCCACTAGCATACAGAACTACCGTGAACTGCATCACTCTACAGCCAGAAAGCAGACAGACCATAAGCTGCATTTCCCATAGAAAGGCTACAGAAATCCCGCATATTGCGAATGCCTACTCCCAATCTACAGAACCCTTCCTAACGTCTTCGTTCCATATCTCCGATACAGAAATCATGTACGCTGCATCTGACTAAACTCAAGTTACTGAACTCCTGTAAGCTCTGTCTCCTACACTCAGGCTACAGACATTGGGCACATTGTGTAGGCCTATTCCCAGGCTACAGACCGCTGAAACAGCTTTGTACTCCACTAGCATACAGAACTCCCATGAACTGAATCTGTATAGAACCAGGAAGTAGACCGACCATAAGCTGCGTTTCCTATAGACAAGCTACAAAACTCCCGCATATTGTGAATGCCTACTCCCAGGCTACAGAACTCTTCCAAAATGCTTTGATCCACACTTGTAATACAGAATTCATATACACTGCATCTGACTACACTCAGGTTACAGAACTCCTGTAAGCTTGTCTAACGATACAGACGTTGCGCACATTGTGTATGCCTATTCCCAGGCAAAATAACACTGAAATATTATTGCACTCCACTAGCATACAGAACTCCCGTGAACTGCATCTCTCTATAGCCAGCTCACAGAATGCCCAGAAGCTGCATTTCCTATAGACAGGCTACAGAAATCCCCCAAATTGCGAATGCCTACTCCCAGGATACAGAACTCTTCCAAACAGCTTCATTCCACAACTCCATTTTGGAACTCATGTATGCTGTTAATAACCACCCTCCGGTTACCGATCTCCTGTACACTCTCTGTCCAACACTCAGGCGACCAATATTGCGCACATTGTGTAAGTGTATTCCCAGGTTACAGACTGCTGAAACAGCTTTGCACTCCACTAGCATACAGAGCTCCCGTGAACTGAATCTCTCTACAGCCAGGACGCAGAACGCCCATAAGCTGCGCATCCTAGAGTCAGGCTACAGCAATCCCACATATTGCAAGTCCCTACTCCCAGGCTACAAAACTCTTACAAACTGCTTCATTACAAACACCGATGCAGAACTCATGTAAGCTACATCTCACTACACTCTTCTTACAGAACACATGTAAGCTCTGTCTCTTACACTCAGGCTACGGACGTTGCGAACATTGTGTATGTCTATTCCCAGGCTACACGCCACTGAAACAGCTTTGTACTCCACTAGCATACAGAACTCCTGTGAACTGAATCTCTCTAAAGCCAGGAAGCAGACCGACCATAAGCTGCATTTCATAGAGACAGTCTACAGATATCCCTCATATTGTGAATGCCTACTCCCAGGCTACAGAACCCTTCCTAACTGCTTCGATCATCACCTCCAATGCAGAACTCATGTATGCTCTAAATCACTACACTCAGGTAACAGAACTACTGTACGATCTCTCACCTACACTCAGGCTAGCGAAATCGCTCACATTGTCTAAGCGTGTTCCCAAGCTACACAACACTGAAACAGCTTTGTACTCCACTAGCATACAGAACACCCATGATCTGAATCTCTCTACAGCCTGTATCCAGAATTCCAATAAGCTGCACATCCCAGAGTCAGGCTACAGAAATCCCGCCATTGCGATTGCCTGCTCCCAGGCTACAAAACTCTTACAAACTGCTTCGTTACACACCTGTAATACAGAACTCATTTAAGCTGCATCTGACTACACTCAGGTTACAGAACTCTTGCATGCTCTGTCTAAGGAAACAACATTGTGCACATTATGTCATCCTATTCCCAGGCAACAGAACTCTGAAATAGCATTGCACTCCACTAGCTTACAGAACTCCCGTGAACTGAATCTCTCTACAGCCAGGATGCAGAACGCCCATAAGCTTCGCATCCTAGAGTCAAGCTACAGAAATGTCGCATATTGTGAATCCCTACTCCCAGGCTACAGAACTCTTCCAAACTGCTTACATCCACACCTCAAATACAGAACTCATGTACACTGCATCTGACTTAATCAGGTTACAGAACTCCTGTAAGCTCTGTCACCTACACTCAGGCTACAGACATTGCGCACATTGTGAAGGCCTATTCCCAGGCTATAGACCGCTGAAACAGCTTTGTACTCCAGTAGCATACAGAAATGCCAACAACTGAATCTCTCTACAGCCAGGACGCAGACCGATCTTCAGCTGCGTTTCCTATAGACAGGGTACAAAAATCCCTCATATTGTGAACGCCTACTTTGAGGCTACAGAACCCTTCCTAACTGCTTCGATCCGCACCTCCAATGTGGAACTCTTGTGTGCTGTAAATCACTACAGTCAGGTTACAGACAACCTGTACACTCCTACACTCAAGCTACCGAAATCGTGCACATTGTGTAAGCGTATTCCCAGGCTAAAGACGCTGAAAGAGCTTTGCACTCCACTAGTTACAGAACTCACGTGAACTGCATCTCTCTACAGCCTGTATCCAGAATTCCAATAAGCTGCACATCCCAGAGTGGGGATACAGAAATCCCGGTATTATGAATGCCTACTCCCAGGCTACAGAACTCTTCCTCACTGCTTAATCCACACCTCCGATACAGAACTCATGTAGGCTGCATCTGACTACACTCAGTTTACAGAACTCCTGTAAGCTCTGTCTCCTAAACTCAGGCTACAGACATTGCATACATTGTGTATGCCTATTACCAGGCTAGAGACAACTGAAACAGATTGTATCCACTAGGATACAGAACTCCCGTGAACTGCATGTCTCTACATCCATTAGGCAGACCGACCAGAAGCTGCGTTTCGTATAGACAGGCTACAGAAATCCAGCATATTGCGAATGCCTACTCCCAGGCTACAGAACCCTTCCTAACTGCTTTGATTCACACCTCCGATACTTAATTCATGTATGCTGTAAATCACTACACTCAGGTTACAGAACTCCTGTATGTTCTCTCTCCTACACTCAGGCTAGCGTAATTGCGCACATAGTGTAAGCGTATTCCCATGCTACAAAACGCTGAAACAGCTTTGTACTCCACTAGCATACAGAACTCCCATGAACGGAATCACTCTACAGCCAGGACACAAACTGACAGTAAGCTGCATTTCCTATAGACAGGCTACAGAAAACTCGCATATTGTGAATGCCTACTCCCAGTCTACAGAACTCTTCCAAAGTGCTCACATCCACACCTCCGATACAGAAGTCATGTACTCTGCACCTCACTACACTCAGGTTACAGAACTCCTGTAAGCTCTGTCTCCTACACTCAGGCTACAGACATTTTCGCATTGTGAAATCCTACTCCCAGTCTACAGAGCGCTGAATCACCTTTGTACTCCACTAGCATACAGAACTCCCGTGAACTGCATCTCTCTACAGCCTGTATCTAGAATTCTTATAAGCTACACATCCCTGAGTCAGGCTACAGAAATCCCGAATATTGCGAATGCCTACTCCCAGGCTACAGAACTCTTCCAAACTGCTTACATCCAGACCTCCGATACAGAAGTCATGTACGCTGCATCTGACTAAACTCAGGTTTCAGAACTCGTGTAAGCTCTGTCTCCTAAACTCAGGCTATGGACATAGCGCACATTATGTATGCCTATTCCCAGGCTACACACCGCTGAAACAGCTTTGTACTCCACTAGCATACAGAACTCCCATGAACTGAATCTCTCTAAATCCAGGAAGTAGACCGACCATAAGCTGTGTTTCCTATAGACAGGCTACAGATATCCTGCATATTGTGAATGCTACTCCCAGGCTACAGAACTCTTCCTAACTGCTTCGATTCAAACCTCTGATGCAGAACTTATGTATGCTGTAAATCATTACACTCAAATAACAGAACTCCTGTACAATCTCTCACCTACACTCAGGATAGCGAAATCGCGCACAGTTTGTAAGCGTATTACCAGGCTACAGAACGCTGAAACAGCTTTGTACTCCACTAGCATACAGAACACCCATGATCTGAATCTCTCTACAGCCTGTATCCAGAATTCCAATAAGCTGCACATCCCAGAGTCAGGCTACAGAAATCCCGCATATTGCGAATGCCTACTCCCAGGCTACAGAACTCTTCCAAACTGCTTACATCCACAAATCTGATACAGAACTCATGTAGGCTCCATCTGACTACACTCATGTTACACAAATCCTGTAAGCTCGGTCTCCTACACTCAGGCTACGGACATTGCGCACATTGTGTATGCCTATTCCCAGGCTACAGACCGCTGAAACAGCTTTGTACTACACTAGCATATAGTACTCCCATGAACTGAATCTCATTACAGCCAAGAACCAGACCGACCATAAGCTGTGTTTCCTATAGACAGGCTACTGAAATCCTGCATATTGCTAATCCCTATTCCCAGGCTACAGAACTCTTACAAACTGCTTCGTTCCACACCTGTAATACAGAACTCACGTAAGCTGCATCTGAGTACACTCAGGTTACAGAACTCCTGTAAGCTTTGTCTAAAGATACAGACTTTTCGCACCTTGTGTCATCCAAATCCCAAGCAACAGAACTCTGAAATAACATTGCACTCCACTATCATAAAGAACTCCCATGAACTGCATCTCTCTGCAGCCAGGACGCAGAACTCCCATCAGCTGCGCATCCTAGAGTCAGGCTACAGAAATCCCACATATGGCGAATCCCTACTCCCAGGTTACAGAACTCTTCCACACTGCCTTCATCCACACCTCCTATACAGAACTCATGTACGCTGCATCTGACTACACTCAGGTTACAGAACTCCTGTAAGCTCTGTCTCCTAAACTCAGGCTATGGACATTTCACACATTGTGTATGCCTATTCCCAGGCTAGACACCGCTGAAATAGCATTCCACTCCACTAGCATACAGAACTCCCGTGACCTGAATCTCTCTACAACCAGGAAGCAGACCGACCATAAGCTGCGTTTCCTATAGACAGGCTACCGAAATCCCTCGTATTGTGAATGCCTACTCCCAGGCTACAGAACACTTGCTAACTGCTTCGATCCAAACCTACGATGCAGAACTCTTGCATGCTGTAAATATTTACACTCAGGTAACAGAACTCCTGTACGATCTCTCACCTACACTCAGGCTAGCGAAATAGCGCACATTGTGTAAGCGTATTCCCAGGCTACAGAATTTTGAAAGAGCTTTGTACTCCACTAGCATACAAAACACCCATGATCTGAATCACTCTACAGCCTGTATCCTTAATACCTATAAGCTGCACATCCCTGAGTTCGGCTACAGAAATCCCGCATATTGCAAATGCCTAATCCCAGGCTACAGAACTCTTCCAAACTGCTTCATTCCACACCACAGATACAGAACTCATGTACGCTGCATCACACTAAACTCAGGTTACAGAACTTTGTAAGCTCTGACTCCTACACTCCGGCAAATGACATGGCGCACAATGTGTATGCCTATTCCCAGGCTACAGACCGCTGAAACAGCTTTGTACTCTACTAGCATACAGAATTCCCGTGAACTAAATATCTCTCCAGCCAGGACACAGAAAGACCATAAGCTGTGTTTCATATAGACAGGCTACAGAAATCCCACATATTGCGAATCCCTACTCCCAGGCTACAGAACCCTTCCTAACTCCTTCATTCCCCACATCTGATGCGGAAATCATGTAAGCTTAACTTCACTACACTCAGGTTACAGAACTCCTGTAAGCTCTGTCTAAGGATACAGACATTGTGCACATTGTGTCATCCAATTCCCAGGCAACAGAACTCTGAAATAGCATTGCACTCCATTATTATAAAGAACTCCCGTGAACTGCATCTCTCTACAGCCAGGACGCAGAACACCCTCAGCTGTGCATCTTAGAGTCAGGCTACAGATTTCCCGCATATGACGAATCCCTACTCCCAGGATACAGAAATCTTCCACACTGTTTACATCCACACTTCCGATACAGAGCTCATGTACGCTGCATCTGACTACACTCAGGTTACAGAACTCGTGTAAGCTCTGTCTCCTTAACTCAGGCTATGGACATTGCGCACATTGTGTATGCCTATTCCCAGGCTAGAGAACGCTGAAACAGCTTTGCACTCCACTAGCATACAAAACTCCCGTAAACTGAATCTCTCCAAAGCCAAGAAGCAGACCGACCATAAGCTGTGTTTCCTATATACAGGCTACAGAAATCCCGCATATTGCGAATCCCTACTCCAAGGCTACAGAACTCTTCCAAATTTCTTTGTTCCACATCTGTAATACAGAATTCATGTACGCTGCATCAGACTACACTCAGGTTACAGAACTCCTGTAATCTCTGTCTAACGATACAGACATTGCGCATATTGTGTCATCCTATTCTCAGGCAACAGAACTCTAAAATAGCATTGCACTCCACTATCATAAAGAACTCCCGTGTACTGCATCTCTCTACAGCCAGGACCCATAACCCCCATCAGGTGTGCATCCTAGAGTCAGGCTACTGAAATCCCGCATATGGCGAATCCCTACTCCCAGGCTACAGAACTCTTCCACATTACTTACATCCACACCTCCAATACAGAACTCATGTACGCTGCATCTGACTTAATCAGGTTACAGAACTCCTGTAAGCTCTGTCTCCTAAACTCAGGCTATGGACATTGCGCACTTTGTGTATGCCTATTCCCAGGCTAGAGTGCATCCTAGAGTCAGGCTACTGAAATCCCGCATATGGCGAATCCCTACTCCCAGGCTACAGAACTCTTCCACATTACTTAAATCCACACCCCCAATACAGAACTCATGTACGCTGCATCTGACTTAATCAGGTTACAGAACTCCTGTACTCCACTATCTATAGTACTCCCGTGAACTGAGTCTGTCAGCAGCCAGGAAGCAGACCAACCATAAGCTGCATTTCCTAAAGACGGGCTACAGAAATCCCGCATATTGTGAATGCCTACACACAGGCTACAGAACCCTTCCTTACTGCTTCGATTCACACCTCCGATACAGAATTCATGTATGCTGCAAATCACTACAAACAGGTTATAGAACTCCTGTACGTTCTCTCTCCTACACTCAGGCTACCGAATTTGCGCACATTGTGTAAGACTATTCCCAGGCTACAAAACGCTGAAAGAGCTTTGCACACCAATAGCATACAGAACTCTCGTGAACTGAATCTCTCTACAGCCAGGAAGCAGACCGACCATAAGCTGCGTTTCCTATAGAAAGGCTACAGAAATCCCGCATATTGCAAATCCCTACTTCCAGGCTACAGAACTCTTCCAAACTGCTTCATTCCACAACTGTAATACAGAACTCAAGTACGCTGCATCTGACGAAACTCAGGTTACGGAACTCCTGTAAGCTCTGTCTCCTACACTCAGGCTACAGACATTGCGCACATTGTGAATGGCTATTCCAAGGATACAGACCGCTGAAACAGCTTTGTACTCCATTAGCATACTGAACTCCCGTGAACTAAATCTCTCTAAAGCCAGGAAGCAGACCGACCATAAGCTGCGTTTCCTATAGACAGGCTACAGAAATCCCAAATACTGGGAATGCCTACCCCCCAGGCTACAGAACCCTTCCTAAGTGCTTCACTCCACACCTCCGATACAGAACTCATGTGTGCTGTAAATCAATACACTAAGGTTACAGAACTCCAGTACGCTCTCTCTCCTACACTCAGGCTTTGAAAATTGCATACATTGTGTAGGCGTATTCCCAGGCCACAGAACGCTGAAACAGCTTTGCACGCCACTAGCATATAGAACTCCCATGAACTGAATTTCTCTACAGCTTGTATCCAGAATGCCTATAATCGGCGTTTCCTATAGACAGGCTACAGAAATGCCGCATATCGCGAATGCCTACTCCCAGGCTACAGAACTCTTCCAAACTGCTTCGTTCTACACCTGTAATACAGAACTCATGTAAGCCTTATTCTGACTACACTCAGGTTACAGAACTCCTGTAAGCTCTGTCTCCTACACTCAGGCTATGGACATTGCGCACATTGTGTATGCGTAGTCCCAGGGTACAGCCCGCTGAAACAGCTATGTACTACACAAGCATACAGAACTCCCTTGAACTGAATCTCTCTACAGCCAGGAAGCAGACCGACCATAAGCTCCGTTACCTATAGACAGGCTACAGAAATTTCGCATATTGCGAATACCTATTCCCTGGTTTTAGAACCCTCCCTAACCGCTTCGTTCCACACCTCCGATACAGAACTCAAGTAGCTATATATAACTACACTCAGGTAACAGAAATCATGTACGCTCTGTCTCTTACACTGAGACTACCGAAATTGCGAACATTGTGTAAGCGATTTCCAGGCTTTAGAACGCTGAAACAGCTTTGCCCTCCACTAGCGTAAAGAACTCCCATGAACTGAATCTATCTGCTGCCTGTATCCAGAATTCCTATAAGCTTCACATCCCTGAGTCAGGCTACAGAAATCCCGCATATTGAGAATCCCTACTCCCAGGCTACAGAACTCTTCCAAACTGCTTACATCCACACTTCTGATACAGAACTCATGTACGCTGCATCTGACTTAATCAGGTTACAGAACTCCTGTAAGCTCTGTCTCCTACACGCAGGCTACAGATATTGCGCACATGTTTATGCCTATTCCCAGGCTACAGAACACTGAAACAGCTTTGCAAAATGCTTTTTTACACAGCTCAGATACAGAACTCATGTAAGCTGCACCTCACTACACTCAGGTTACAGAACTCCTGTAAGTACTGTCTAAGGATACAGACATTGCGCACATTGTGTCATCCTATTCCCAGGCAACAGAACTCTGAAATAGCATTGCACTCAACTAGCATACAGAACTCCGATGAACTGAATCTCTCTACAACCTGTATCCAGAATTCCTATAAGCTGCACATCCCTGAGTCCGGCTACAGAAATCACGCATATTGAGAATCCCTACTCCCAGGCTACAGAACTCTTCCAAACTGCTTACATCCACACCTCCGATACAGAACTCATGTACGCTGCATCTGACTACACTCAGGTTAGAGAACTCCTGTAAGGCTGCTCCTACACTCAGGCTACACATTTGGCTCATTGTGTATGCCTATTCCCAGGCTACAGACCACAGAAACAGCTTTGTACTCCACTAGCATACATAATCCCGTGAACTGAATATCTCTACAGCCAGGAAGAAAAATGCCCATAAGCTGCGTTTCCTATACACAGGTTAGAGAAATCCTGCATATTGCGAATGCCTAACCCCAGGCTACAGAACTCTTCCAAATGCCTCATTCCACACCTGTAATACATAACTCAATACGTTGCAAATGACTACACTCAAGTTATAGAACTCCTGTAAGCTCTGTCTCTTACACTCAGGCTACCGAAATTCTGTATATTGTGTATGCCTATTCCCAGGCTACAGACCACAGAAAGAGCTTCGCACTCCACTAGCATACAGAACTCCCATAAACTCAATCTCTCTACAGCCTGTATCCAGAATGCCTATAGGCTGCACATCCCAGAGTCAGGCTACAGAAATACCGCATGTTGCAAATGCCTACTCCCAGGCTACAGAACTCTTACAAACTGTTTCGTTACACACCTTTTATACAGAATTCTTGTAAGCTGCACCTTACTATATTTAGATTTCAATACTCCTGTAAGCTCTGTCTAAGCATACAGACATTGTGCACGTTGTGTCATCCTATTCCCAGGCAACAAAACAGAACTCTGAAACAGCATTGCACTCCACTAGCATACAGAACTCCCGTGAGCTGCATCTCTCTCCAGCCAGTACGAGGAACGCCCATAAGCTGCGCATCCTAGAGTTAGGCTGCAGAAATCCCGCATATTGCGAATCCCTAGTCCCAGGCTACAGAACTCTTACAAAGAGCTTACATCCACACCTCCTATACAGAACTCATGTACGCTGCATCTGACTAAACTCAGGTTACAGAACTCCTGTAAGCTCTGTCTCCTACACTCAGGCTACTGACATTGCGCACATTGTGTATGCCTTTTCCCAGGCTACAGACTGCTAAAACAGCTTTGTACTCCACTAGCATACATAATCCCGTGAACTGAATCTCTCTACATCCAGGAACCAGACCGACCATAAGCTGTGTTTCCTATAAACAGGCTACAGAAATCCCTCATATTGCGAATACCTACTCTCAGGCTACTGAACCCTTCCTAACTGCTTCGTTCGACACCTCCGATACGGGACTCATGTATGCTGGCTGATATTCATTTAGCAACAAAAGAAGCGATATTTCTGGTTAGATCCAGACCTATCTGGAAAAATTCATGTGGAGTTCTTCTGCAAAGGACGCAGAGATGCAGAATCAATCTGGTTTGGAGAAAAGCAAGGTGTTTTTCTTGGTCAAGTGGATTCAATGTCATGTTTACAAACACAAATGTCATTCTGAACCTGGTTTTTGTAGCATTTTACTGTGGAAACTCGAATGTGTAACTCTTGTTTCTCCATGTGAATCCAATTAGCTTTTTCAACAGAAAAACAAAATGTTACACGCCAGAATTCATTACAAACTCTAAAGTTCATAGTTAATATCCAGAACACAGAAACAAACACAGAGGCTGTAGCATGAGCTGGGATTGAGTTAGGCAGAACATAACCGGAAATTTCTGGTTGGATCCAGACCTATCTGGTCAAACTCGTGTGGAATTCTTGTACAAAGGACCCAGAAAAGAATATTGAAACTGTTTTTGGAGAAAAGCAAAGTCTTTTACTTGGGCAAGTAGATACAATGTCATGTTTACAAACACAAATAACATTTTTAACCAGGTTTCTGTAGCATTCTACTCAGAAAACACTTATGTGTACCTGTTGTGTCTCCATGTGGAACCAGTTAGCCTTTGCTAACATAAACACAAAATGTTACTTGCTAAAATTCATTCAATGCTCCAAAGCTCATAGATAATATCAAAAAAAAGGAACAAACACACAGGCTGTATTAAAAGCTGAGATTCACTTAGCCACACAGAACCGGATATTTCTGGTTAGTTCCAGACCTATCTGGACAAACTCGTGTGGAATTCGTGTGCAAAGCACCCAGAAAAGAATATTGCAACAGGTTTTGGAGAAAAGCAAAGTCTGTTTTCATGGGCAAGTGGATTCAATGTCATGTTGAGAAACACAAATAGCATTTTTATCCTGGTTTCTGTAGCATTCTACTCAGAAAACACTTATGTGTACCTGGTGTGTCTCCATGTGGAAGGAAATAGAGTTTCTGACAAAAAAACACATTGTTACATGGTAAAATTCGTGCAAAACTCTAAAGTTCATAGAAAATATCCAGAAAACAGAAACAAACACAGAGGCTGTAGCAAGAGCTGGGATTTAGTTAGGCAGAACAGAAACGGGTATTTCTGGTGAGATCCAGATATATCTGGACAAACTCGTGTGGAATTCGTGTGCAAAGTACCCAGAAAAGCACAGTCAAACAGCTTTGGACAAAAACAAAGACTTTATCTTGGCAGGTGGATTCAATGTCATGTTAGCAAACACAAATATAATTTTTCACCTGGTTTCTGTAGCATTCTACTCAGAAAACTTGAATGTGTACCTGTTGTGTCTCCATGTGAATCCAATTACCGTTTGCCAAAAGGAAAAAAAAAATGTTACATGTCAGAATTCATTCCAAACTCCTAAGTTCCTAGTTAATATCCAGAAAACACTAACAAACACACAGACTGTTTTAAAAGCTGATATTCATTTAGCCCCAACAGAACCGGATATTTCTGGTGCAATCCAGACCTATCTGGACAAACTCATGAGGAATTCGTGTGCAAAGGACCCAGAAAAGCAGAGTCAAACTGGTTTTGGAGAAAAGCAAAGTCTTTTTCGTGGGCCAGTGGATTCAATGTCATGTTTACAGTCGCAAATATCATTTTATCATGGTTTCTGTAGCATTCTACTCAAAAAACTAGAATGTGTACCTGTTGTGTCTCCATATGGAACGAATTAGTTTTCCAAGAAAAAAAACACAATGTCACATGCTAAAATTCATTCAAAACTTTAAAATTCAAACGTAATATCCAGAAAACACTACCAAACACAAAGGCTGTTTTAAAAGCTGATATTCATTTAGCCACAACAGAATCGGATATTTCTGGTTTGATCCAGACCTATCTGGACAAACTCGTGTGGATTTCTTGTGCAAAGGACACAGAAAAGCAGAGTCAAAGAGGTTTTGGAGAAAAGCAAAGTCTTATTCGTGGGCAAGCAGATTCATTGTCATGTTAACAAACAGAAATATCCTTTTTAATCTGGTTTCTGTAGCATTCTACTCAGAAAACTTGAATGTGTACACGTTGTGTCTCCATGTGGAACCAATTAGTTTTCACCAACAAAAAGTACAACGTGTTACATGCCAGAATTCATTCCAAAATCTAAATTTCTTAGATAATATCCAGAAAACAGAAACAAACACAGAGGCTGTAGCAAGAGTTGGGATTGTTTAGGCAGAACAGAACCGGATATTTCTGGTTTGATCCAGACCTATCTGGACAAACTCGTGTGGAATTCTTGTGCAAAGGTCCCAGAAAAGAATATTGAAACTGGTTTTGGAAAAAAGCAAAGTCTTTTTCTTGGGCAAGTGGAAACAATGTCAAGTTTACAAACACAAATAATATTTTTAATCAGGTTTCTGTAGCATTTTACTCAGAAAACTCGAATGTGTACCTGTTGTGTCTCCATCTGGAATGAAATAGTGTTTCCATCAAAAACACAATGTTACATGCTAAAATTTATTCAAAACTCTAAAGTTCATAGAAAATATTCAGAAAACACAAGGAAACACAGAAGCTGTAGTAAGAGCTGGGATTGAGTTAGGCAGAACATTTCCGGAAATTCCTGCTTAGATCCAGACCTATCTGGACAAACTCGTGTGGAATTCTTGTACAAAGGACCAAGAAAAGAATATTGAAACTGGTTTTGGAGAACAGCAAAGTCTTTTCCTTGGGCAAGTGGATACAATGTCATGTTTACAAACACAAATAACATTTTTAACCAGGTTTCTGTAGCATTCTACTCAGAAAACTCGAATGTGTACCTGTTGTGTCTCCATGTGGAACCAGTTAGCCTTTGCCAACATAAACAGAAAATGTTACTTGCTAAAATTCATTCAAAACTCTAACGTTCATAAACAATATCCAGAATTCACTAACAAACACATAGGCGGTTTTAACATCAGATATTCATTTAGCCACACAGAACCGGATATTTCTGGTTAGATCCAGACATATCTGGACAAACTCGGGTGGCATTCATGTGCAAAGGACCCAAAAAAACATAGTCAAACTGGTTTTGGAGAAAAGCTTAGTCTTTTTTATGGGCAAGTGGATTCAATATCATGTTAGCAAACACAAATATCATTTTTAACCTGGTTTCTGTAGCATTCTACTCAGAAAACACTTATGTGCACCTGTTGTGTCTCCATGTGGAACCAATTAGCGTTTGCCAAAAAAAAAAATGTAACATGCTAAAATTCATTCAATACTCTAAAGCTCATAGATAATATCCAGAAAACACTTAAAAACACACAGGCTGTTTTAAAAGCTGATATTCATTTAGCCACACAGAACCGGATATTTCTGGTTAGATCCCGACCTATCTGGACAAACTCGTGTGGAATCCGTGTGCAAAGGACACAGAAAACAATATTGAAGCAGACCGACCATAAGCTGCATTTCCTGTAGACAGGCTACAGAAATCCCGCATATTGCGAATGCCTACTCTCAGGCTACAGTATGTTTCCAAACTGCTTACATCCACACCTCCGATGCAGAACTCATGTACACTGCATCTGCCTAAACTCAGGTTACAGAACTCCTGTAAGCTCTGTCTCCTACACTCAGGCTACAGACATTGCGCATATTGTGTATGCGTATTCCCAGCCTACAGACCGCTGAAACACCTTTGTACTCCACTAGCATACAGAACTCCCGTGACCTGAATCTCTCTACAGCCAGGAAGCAGACCAACCATAAGCTGCGTTTCCTATAGACAGGCTACAGACACCCGCGTGTTGCGAATCCCTAATCCCATGCTACAGAACTCTTCCAAACTGCTTCGTTCCACACCTGTAATACAGAACTCATGTAAGCTGCATCTGACTACACTCAGGTAACAGAATTCCTGTAAGCTCTGTCTCCTACAATCAGGCTATGGACATTGTGCGCATTGTGTATGCTTATTCCCAGGCTACAGACCGCTGAAATAGCATTCCACTTCTCTAGCATACAGAACTCCCATGATCTGAATCACTGTACAGCCAGGAAGCAGACCGACCATAAGTTGCGTTTCCTATAGACAGGCTACAGAAATCCCGCATATTGGGAATCCCTACTCCCAAGCTACAGAACTCTTCCTAACTGCGTACATCAACACCTCCAATACAGAACTCATGTACGCTGCACCTCACTACATTCAGGTTACAGAACTCCTGTAAGCTCTGTCTCCTACACTCAAGCTACGGACATGGTTCAAGTTGTGTATTATGCCTATTCCCAGGCTACAGACTGCTGAAACAGCTTTGTACTCCACTAGCATACAGAACTCCTGTGAACTGAATCTCTCTACAGACAGAAAGCTGCGTTTCCTATAGATAGGCTACAGAAATTCTGCGTATTGCGAATGCCTTTTCTCGGACTACAGAACTCTTCCAAACTGCTTTCTTCCACACCTGTAATACAGAACTCATGCATGCTGCACCTCCCTATACTCGGGTTACAGAACTCCTGTAAGCTCTGTCTCCTACACTCAGGCTACAGACATTGCCCACATTGTGTATGCCTATTCCCAGGCTACAGACCGCTGAAACAGCTTTGTACTCCACTAGCATACAGAACTTCTGTGAACTGAATCTCTCTACATCCAGGAAGCAGAACGCCCATAAGCTGCACATCCTAGAGAAAGGCTACAGAAATCACGCATATTGCGAATGTCTACTCCCTGGCTACAGAACCCTTCCTAACTGCTTCGTTCCACACCTCCGATACAGAACTCATGTATGCTGTAAATCGCTACACTCAGGGTACAGAACTCCTGTACACTCTCTCTCCTCCACTCAGGCTAAAGATATTGCACACATAGTGTAAATGTATTCCCAGGCTAGAGAACGCTGAAACAGCTTTGCACTCCACTATCATACAGAATTCCCATGAACTGAACCTCTCTACAGCATGTATCCAGAATTCCTATAACTGCACATCCCAGAGTCAGGCTACAGAAATACCGCATATTGCGAATGCCCACTCCCAGGCTACAGAACTCTTACAAACTGCTTCATTCCACACCTCAGATAAAAACTCATGTAAGCTGCACCTCACTACACTCAGGTTAGAAAACTCCTGTAAGCTCTGTCAAAGGATACAGACATTGCGCACATGGTTTCATCCTATACCCAGGCTACAGAACTCTGAAACTGTTTTGCACTCCACTGGCACACAGAACTCCCGTGAACTGCATCTCTCTACAGCCAGGACACAGAACGCCCATAAGCTGCGCATCCTAGAGTGAGGCTACAGAAATCCCGCATATTGCGAATCCCTACTCCCAGGCTACAGAACTCTTCCAAACTGTTTACATCCACACCTCCAATACAGAACTCATGTACGCTACACCTCAGTACACTCAGCTTACTGTAATCCTGCAAGTACTGTCTGC
Source organism: Sylvilagus floridanus (assembly GCA_949820135.1). Taxonomy (NCBI): domain Eukaryota; kingdom Metazoa; phylum Chordata; class Mammalia; order Lagomorpha; family Leporidae; genus Sylvilagus; species Sylvilagus floridanus. The sequence goes on from OX463232.1 coordinate 27,601,983, forward strand.
TACACTCAGGCTACAGACATTGCGCACATGTGTATCCCTATTCCCAGGCTACAGACCACTGAAACAGCTTGGTACTCCACTAGCATACGGAACTCCCATGAACTGAATCTCTCTACGGCCAGAGGCAGACCGACCATAATCTGTGTTTCCAATAGACAGGCTACAGAATCCCGCATATTGCGAATCCCTACTCCCAGGCTACAGAACTGTTCCAAACTGCTTCGTTCCACACCTGTAATACAGAACTCATGTAAGCTGCATCTGACTACACTCAGGTTACAGAAATCCTGTAAGCTCTGTCTCCTACACTCAGGCTATGGACATTGTGCACATTGTGTATTCCTATTCCCAGGCTACAGACCGCTGAAATAGCATTCCACTCCACTAGCATACAGAACTCCCATGACCTGAATCTCTCTACAGCCAGGAAGCAGACTGACCATAATCTGCATTTGCTATAGACAGGCTACAGAAATCACGAATTGCTAATGCCTACTGCTAGATACAGAACCCTTCCTAACTGCTTCGTTCCACAGCTCCGATACAGGACTCAAGTATGATGTAAATTACTACACTCAGGTTACAGAACTCCTGTCCGCTCTCTCTCCTACTCTGGCTACCAAAATTACGCACATTGTGTAAGCGTATTCCCTGGCAACAGAACTCCTAAATAGCATTGCACTCCACCAGCATACAGAACTCCCGTGAACTGAATCTCTCTGCAGCCTGTTTCCAGAATTCCTATAAGCTGCACATACCAGAATCAGGGTACACAAATCCCGCATATTGCAAATCCCTACTCCCAGACTACAAAACTCTTCCAAACTGCTTACATCCACACCTCAGACACAGAACTCATGTACGCTGCATCTGACGAAACTCTGATTACAGAACTCCTGTAATCTCTGTCTACTACACTCAGGCTACAGACATTGCGCACATGTGTATGCCTATTTCCAGGCTACAGACCGCTGAAACAGCTTTGTACTCCACTAGCATACAGAACTCCTGTGAACTGAATCTCTCTACAGCCAGGAAGCAGACCGACCAAAAGCTGCGTTTCCTATAGACAGGCTACAGAAATCCCGCATATTGCGAATGCCTACTCCCAGGCTACAGAACCCTTCCTAACTGCTTCGTTAAACACCTCAGATAAAGAACTCATGTATGCTGTAAATCACAATACTCAGGTTGCAAAACTCCTCTAAGCTCTGTCTCCTACACTCAGGCTACTCAATTTGCTCATATTGTGTAAGCGTATTCCCAGGCTGAAGAATGCTGAAACAGCTTTGCACTCCACTAGCATACAGAACTCCCTTGAACTGAATCTCTCTGCAGCCTGTATCCAGAATTCCTATAAGTTGCACAACCTAGAGTTAGGCTACAGAAATCCCGCATATTGCGAATGCCTACTCCCAGGCTACAGAACGCTTACAAACTGCTTCATTCCACACCTCTGATACAGAACTCATGTATGCTGTAAATCACTACACTCAGGTTGCAGAACTACTGTACGCTCTGTCTCCTACACTCAGGCTACCGACATTAGTCACATTATGTAAGAGTATTCCCAGGCTACAGACTGCTGAAACAGCTTTGTACTCCACTAGCATACAGAACTCACGTGAGCTGAATCTCTCTACAGCCAGGAAGCAGACTGCCCATAAGCTACGTTTCTTATAAACAGGCAACAGAAATCCCGCATATTGCGAATGCCTACTCCCAGGCTTCTGAACCCTTCCTAACTGCTTCTTTCCACACTTCCGATACAGAACTCATGCATGTTGTAAATAACTACACTCAGGTTGCAGAACTCCTGTGCGCACTCTCTGTTACACTCAGGCTACTGAAATTGCGTACATTGTGTAAGCGTATTTCCAGTCTAAAAACACTGAAAGTTCATTACACTTTAGTAGCATGCAGAACTCCCATGAACTGAATCTCTCTACAGCTTGTATCCAGAATGCCTATAGGCTGCGTTTCATAGAGAGGCTACAGATATCCCGCATATTGCGAATGCCTTCTCCCAGGCTACAGAACTCTTACACACTGTTTCATTACACAGTTCCGATACAGAACTCATGTAAGCTGCACCTCACCACACTCAGGTTACTGAACTCCTGTAAGCTCTGTATAAAGATACAGACATTGCGCACATTATGCCATCCTATTCCCTGGCAACAGAACTCTGAAATAGCATTGCACTCCACTAGCATACAGAACTCCCATGAACAGAATATCTCTAAAACAGCTTTACAGTCCATTAGCATACAGATCTCCCGTGAACTGCATCTCTCTACAGCCAGGTAGCAGAACGCCCATAAGCTGCACATCCTAGAGTTAGGCTGCAGAAATCCCGCATATTGTGAATACCTACTTCCAGACTACAGAACTCTTACAAAATGCTTACATCCACACGTCCAACACAGAACTCAAGTGCACTTCACGAACTACACTCAGGAAGCAGAACTCCTGTAAGCTCTGTCTAAGGATACAGACATTGCACACATTATGCCATCCTAGTCCCTGGCAACAGAACTCTGAAATAGCATTGCACTCCACTAGCATACAGAACTCCCATGAACAGAATATCTCTACAGCCAGGACGCAGAACGCCCATAAGCTGCGCATCCTAGAGTCAGGCTACAGAAATCCTGCATATTGCGAATCCCTACTCCCAGGCTACAGAACTCTTCCAAACTGCTTACATCCACACCTCCAATACAGAACTCATGTACGCTGCATCTGACTTAATCAGTTTACAGAACTCCTGTAAGCTCTGTCACCTACTCTCAGGCTACACTATTACACACATTGTGTATGCCTATTCCCAGGCCTCAGACCGCTGAAACAGCTTTGTTCTCCACTAGCATACAGAACTCCCGTGACCTGAATCTCTCTACAGCCAGGAAGCAGACCAACCATAAGCTGCGTTTCCTATAGACAGGCAATAGAAATCCCGCATATTGCGAATGCGTACTCCCTGGCTTCAGAACCCTTCCTAACTGCTTCGTTCCACACCTCTGATAAAGAACTCATGTATGCTGTCAATCACAATAATCAGGTTGCAAAGCTCCTCTAAGCTCTGTCTCCTACACTCAGGCTACTCAATTTGCTCATATTGTGTAAGCGTATTCCCAGGCTAAAGAATGCTGAAACAGATTTGCATTACAATAGCATGCAGAACTCCCTTGAACTGAATCAATCTGCAGCCTGTATCCAGAATTCCTACAAGCTGCACATCCCAGAGTCAGGCTAGAGAAATCCCGCATATTGCGAATGCCTACTCCCATGCTACAGAACTCTTACAAATGCTTCGTTACACACCTCCGATACAGAACTCATGTAAGCTGCACCTCACTACACAAAGGTTACAGAACTCCTCTAAGCTCTGTCTAAGGATACAGACATTGCGCACATGGTGCCATCCTAATCCCAGGCAACAGAACTCTAAAACAGCTTTTCAGTCCATTAGCATACAGATCTCCCGTGAACTGCATCTCTCTACAGCCAGGTAGCAGAACGCCCATAAGCTGCACATCCTAGAGTTAGGCTGCAGAAATCCCGCATATTGTGAATACCTACTTCCAGACTACAGAACTCTTACAAAATGCTTACATCCACACGTCCAACACAGAACTCAAGTGCACTTCACGAACTACACTCAGGAAGCAGAAATCCTGTAAGCTCTGTCTAAGGATACAGACATTGCGCACATTATGCCATCCTAGTCCCTGGCACCAGAACTCTGAAATAGCATTGCACTCCACTAGCATACAGAACTCACTTGAACTGCATCCCTCTACAGCCAGGACGCAGAATGCCCATAAGCTGCGCATCCTAGAGTCAGGCTACAGAAATCCCGCATATTGCGAATCCCTACTCCCAGGCTACAGAACTCTTCCAAACTGCTTACATCCACACCTCCAATACAGAACTCATGTACGCTGCATCTGACTTAATCAGTTTACAGAACTCCTGTAAGCTCTGTCACCTACTCTCAGGCTACACTATTGCACACATTGTGTATGCCTATTCCCAGGCTACAGACCACTGAAACAGCTTTGTTCTCCACTAGCATACAGAACTCCTGTGATCTGAATCTCTCTACAGCCAGGAAGCAGACCGACCATAAGCTGCGTTTCCTATAAACAGGCAACAGAAATACCCCATATTGCGAATGCCTACTCCCAGGCTTCAGAACCCTTCCTAACTGCTTCGTCCCACCGCTCAGATACAGAACTCATGTATGCTGTAAATCACAATACTCAGGTGACAAAACTCCTCTAAGCTCTGTCTCCTACACTCAGGCTACTCAATTTGCTCATATTGTGTAAGCGTATTCCCAGGCTAAATAACGCTGAAACAGATTTGCACTCGACTAGCGTACAGAACTCCCTTGAACTGAATCTCTCTGCAGCCTGTATCCAGAATTCCTATAACCTGCACATACCAGAGTCAGGCTAGAGAAATCCCGCATATTGCGAATGCCTACTCCCAGGCTACAGAACTCTTACAAACTGCTTCGTTACACACCCATGATACAGAAATCATGTAAGCTGCACCTCACTACACTCAGGTTACAGAACTCCTGTAAGCTCAGTCTAAGAATACAGACATTGCGCACATTATGTCATCCTATTCCCAGGAAGCAGAACTCTGAAATAGCATTGCACTCCACTAGCACAAAAAACTCCCGTGAACTGCATCTCTGTACAGCCAGGAGGCAGAACTCCCATAAGTTGTGCATCCTAGAGTTAGGCTACAGAAATCCCGCATATTGCGAATCCCTACTCCCAGGCTACAGAACGCTTCCTAACTGCTTCTTTCCACACCTCCGTTACAGAACTCATGAATGTTGTAAATCACTACACTCAGGTTACAGAAATCCTGTACGCACTCTCTGTTACACTCAGGCTACCGAAATTGCGTACATTGTGTAACCGTATTCCCAGGCTAAAACCACTGAAAGATTTTTGTACTTTAGTAGCATACAGAAATCCCATGAACTGAATCTCTCTACAGCTTGTATCCAGAGTGCCTATAGGCTGCGTTTCATATAGAGAGGCTACAGATATCCCGCATATTGCGAATGCCATCTCCCAGGCTACAGAACTCTTACACACTGTTTCATTACACAGCTCCGATACAGAACTCATGTAAGCTGCACCTCACCACACTCAGGTTACAGATCTCCTGTAAGCTCTGTCTAAGGATACAGACATTGCGCACATTATGTTATCCTATTCCCTGGCAACAGAACTCTGAAACAGCATTGCACTCCACTAGCTTTCAGAACTCCCATGAACAGAATATCTCTACAGCCAGGACGCAGAACGCCCATAAGCTGCGCATCGTAGAGTCAGGCTACAGAAATCCTACATATTGCGAATCACTACTCCCAGGCTACAGAACTCTTCCAAACTGCTTACATCCACATCTCCGATACAGAACTCATGTACACTGCATCTGACTTAATCAGTTTACAGAACTCCTGTAAGCTCTGTCACCTACACTCAGGCTACACACATTGCACACATTTTGTATGCCTATTCCCAGGCTACAGACCGCTGAAACAGCTTTGTTCTCCACTAGCATACAGAACTCCTGTGAACTGATTCTCTCTAAAGCCAGCATGCAGACCGACCATAAGCTGTGTTTCCTATAGACAGGCTACAGAAATCCCGCATATTGTGAATGCCTACTCCCAGGCTACAGAAATCTTCCTAACACCTTCGTTCCACACCTCTGATACGGAACTCATGTATGCTGTAAATCACTACACTCAGGTTCCAGAACTCTTGTAAGTTCTGTCTCCTACTCAGGCTAACGAAATTGCGTACATTGCGTAAGACTATTCCCAGGCGACAGAATGCTGAAACAGCTTAGCACTGAACTAGCATACAGAACTCCCATGAACTGAATCTCTCTACAGCCTGTATCCAGAATTCCTACAAGTTGCACATCCCAGAGTCAGGCTACAGAAATCCCGCATATTGCATATGCCTAATCCCAGGCTACAGAACTCTTACACACTGCTTCGTTACACACCTCCAATACAGAACTCATGTAAGCTGCACCTCACTACACTCAGGTTACAGAACTCCTGTAAGCTCTGTCTAAGGATACAGACATTGTGCACATGGTGTCATCCTAATCCCAGGCAACAGAACTCTAAACAGCTTTTCAGTCCATTAGCATACAGATCTCCCGTGAACTGCATCTCTCTACAGCCAGGTCGCAGAATGCCCATAAGCTGCACATCCTAGAGTCAGGCTGCAGGAATCCCGCATATTGCGAATCCCTACTCCCAGGCTACAGAACTCTTCCAAATTGCTTTCATCCACACCTCCAAAACAGAACTCACGTTCACTTCACTGACTACACTCAGGTTACAGAACTCCTGTAAGCTCTGTCTCCTACACTCAGGCTACAGAAATTGCTCACAATGTGTATGCCTATTCCCAGGCTACAGACCGCTGAAACAGCTTTGCACTCCTCTAGCATACAGAACTCCCGTGAACTGAATCTCTCTACAGCCAGGACGCAGAAAACCATAAGATGTGTTTCGTATAGACAGGCTGCAGAAATCCCACTTATTGCGAATCCCAACACTCAGGCTACAGAACTCTTCCAAACTGCTTCGTTCCGCACCTGTAATACAGAAATCATGTAAGCTGCATTCTATACACTCAGGTTACAGAACTCCTGTAAGCTCTGTCTTAGGATACAGACATTGCACATATTGTGTCATCATATTCGCAGGCAACAGAACTCTGAAATAGCATTGCACTACACTAGCATGCAGTACTCCCGTGAACTGCATCTCTCTACAGCCAGGACACAGAAGGCCCATCAGCTGTGCATCCTAGAGTCAGGCTACAGAAAACCCGCATATTGTGAATGCCTACTCCCAGGCTACAGAACTCTTACAAAATGCTTACATCCACACTTCCGATACAGAACTCATGTACGCTGCATCTGACTTAATCAGTTTACAGAACTCCTGTAAGCTCTGTCACCTACACTCAGGCTAGACACATTGCGCACATTATGTATGCCTATTCCCAGACTACAGACTGCTGAAACACATTTGCACTCCACTAGCATACAAAACTCCCGTGAACTGAATCTCTCCACAGCTAAGAATCAGACCAACCACAAGCTGTGTTTCCTATAGAGAGGGTACAGAAATCCTGCATATTGTGTATTCCTATTCCTGGGCTACAGAAGTCTTCCAAACTACTTCGTTCCACACCTGTAATACAGAATTCATGTACGCTGCATCTGACTACACTCAGCTTACAGAAATCCTGTAAGCTACATCTCCTACACTCAGGCTACCGAAATCGCGCACATTGTGTAAGCGTATTCCCAGGCTATAGAACGCTGAAACAGCTTTGCACTCCACTAGCATGCAGAACTCCCATGAACTGAATCAATCTACAGTCTGTATCCAGATTTCCTATAAGCTGCACATCCCAGGTCATGCTACAGAAATCCCGCATATTGCGAATGCCTACTCACAGGCTACAGAACTCTTACAAACTTTTCGTTCCACACACTAGATACAGAAATCTTGTACACTGCACTTGACTAAACTCAGGTTACAGAACTCCTGTAAGCTCAGTCTCCCACAATCAGTCTACAGACATTCGCACATTGTGTTTTCCTATTCCCAGGCTGGACGCAGAACGCCCATTAGCTGCGCATCCTAGAGTCAGGCTACAGAAATGCCGCATATTGTGAATCCCTACTCCCAGGCTACAGAACTATTCCAAACTGCTTACATCCACACCTGTTATACAGAAGTCATGTACGCTGCATCTGACTAAATCAGGTAACAGAACTCCTGTAAGCTCTGTCTCTTACACTCAGGATACGGCCTTTGGAACATTGTGTATGCCTATTCCCAGTCTACACACCGCTGAAACAGCTTTGTACTCCACTAGCATACAGAACTCTTGTGAACTGAATCACTCTGCAGCCAGGAAGCAGACCGACCATAAGCTGCGTTTCCTATAGACAGGCTACAGATATCCCGCATATTGTGAATGCCTACTCCAAGGCTACAGAACCCTTCATAAAAACTTCTATCAACACCAAAATTGCAGAACTCATATATGCTGTAAATCACTACACTCAGGTAACAGAACTCCTGTACGATCTCTCACCTACACTCAGGCTAGAGGAATTGTGCACATTGTGTAAGCGTATTCCCAGGCTACAGAATGCTGAAACATCTTTATACTCCACTAGCATAGAGAACACCCATGATCTGAATCTCTCTACAGCCTGTATCCTGAATCCCAATAAGCTGCACATCCCAGAGTCAGGCTACAGAAATGCCTCATATTGCGAATCCCTACTCCCAGGCTACAGAACTCTTCCAAACTGCTTCGTTCCACACCTGTAATACAGAACTCATGTAAGCTGCATCTCACTAAACTCAGGTTATAGAACTCCTGTAAGCTCTGTCTCCTACACTCAGGCTAGAGACATTGCGTACAATGTGTATGCCTATTCCCAGGCAACAGACCGCTGAAAAAGCTTTGTATTCCACTAGCATACAGAACTCCCGTGAACTCAATCTCTCTACAGCCAGGACGCAGAAACACCATAAATGCGTTTCCTATAGACAGGCTACTGAAACCTTCCTAACTGCTTAAATTCACACCTCCGATACAGAATTCATGTATGCTGTAAATCACTACACTCAGGATACAGAACTCCTGTAGGCTCTCTCTCCTACACTGAAGCTACCGAAATTGCGCACATTGTGTAAGCGTATTCCCAGGCTACAGAACGCTGAAACAGCTTTGCACTCCACTAGCATACAGAACTCCCATGAACTGAATCTCTCTACAGCCTGTATCCAGAATTCCAATAACCTGCACATCCCAGAGTCAGGCTAAGAAATCCCGCATTTTGCTAATCCCTACTCCCAGGCTACAGAACTCTTCCTCACTGCTTACATACACACCTCTGATACAGAACTCATGTAGGCTGCATCTGACTACACTCAGTTCACAGAACTCCTGTAAGCTCTGTCTCCTAAACTCAGGCTATGGCCATTGCGCACATTGTGTAAGCCTACTCCCAGGATACAGACCGCTGTAACAGCTTTTTTACTCCACTAGCATATAGTACTCAAGTGAACTGAATTTCTCTACAGCCAAGAACCACACCGACCATAAGCTGTTTTTCCTATAGAGAGGCTACAGAAATCCCGCATATTGGAATCCCTACTCCCAGGCTACAGAACTCTTACAAACTGCTTCGTTCCACACCTGTAATACAGAACTCACGTAAGCTGCATCTGACTAGTCTCAGGTTACAGAAATCATGTAAGCTCTGTCTAAGGATACAGACATTGCGCACATTGTGTCATCCTATTCCCATTCAAAAGAACTCTGAAATAGCATTGCAATCCACTAGCATGCAGTACTCCCGGGAACTGAATCTCTCTACAGCCTGTATCCAGAATTCCTATAACCTGCACATCCCTGAGACAGGCTACAGAAATCCCGCATATTGCGAATCCCTACTCCCAGGCTACAGAACTCTTACAAAATGGTTTTTTACACACCTCAGATACAGAACTCATATAAGCTGCACCTCACTACACTCAGGTTACAGAACTCCTCTAAGCTCTGTCTAAGGATATAGATATTACGCACATTGTGTCATCCTATTCCAAGGCAACAGAAGTCTGAAATAGCATTGGACACCACTAGCATACAGAACTCACTTGAACTGCATCCCTCTACAGCCAGGAGGCAGAACGCCCATAAGCTGCGCATCCTAGAGTTAGGCTACAGAAATCCCGCATATTGCGAATGCCTAATCCCAGGCAACAGAACTCTTACAAAGAGCTTACATCCACACCTCTGATACAGAACTCATGTACGCTGCCTCTGACTAAACTCAGCTTACAGAACTCTTGTAAGGCTGTCTCCTACACTCAGGCTACAGACATTGCGCACATTGTGTATGCCTATTCCCAGGCTACAGACCCCTGAAACAGCTTTGTACTCCACTAGCATAAAGAACTCCCGAAAACTGAATCTCTCTACAGGCAGGAAGCAGACCGACCATAAGCTGCATTTCCTATAGACAGGCTACAGAAATCCCGCATGTTGCGAAAGCGTACTTCGAAGCTACAGAACCCTTCCTAACTGCTTCGAACCACACCTCTGATGGGGAACTCATGTATGCTCTAAATCACCACACTCAGGTTACAGAACTCCTGTATGCTCTCTCACCTACACTCAGGCTACCGAAATCGTGCACAATATGTAAGCATACTCCCAGGCTACAGACTGCTGAAACAGCTTTGCACTCCACTAGCATACAGAACTCCTGTGAACTGAATCTCTCTACAGCCTGTATCCAGAATTCCTATAAGCTGCACATCCCTGAGTACGGCTACAGAAATCCCGCATATTGTGAATCCCTATTCCCAGGCTGCAGAACTCTTCCAAACTGCTTATATCCACACCTCCGATACAGAACTCATGTGTGCTGCAACTGACTACACTCAGGTTACAGAACTCCTGTAAGGCTGTCTCCTACACTCAGGCTACAGACATTGCACACATTGTGTATGCCTATTCCTAGGCTACAGACCGCTGAAACAGCTTTGCACTCCACTAGCATACAGAACTCCCATGAAGTGAATCTCTCTACTGCCTGTATCCAGAAATCCTATAAGCTGCACATTCCAGAGTCAGGATACAGAAATCCCGCATATTGCGAATGCCTACTCCCAGGCTACAGAACTCTTACAAACTGCATCATTCCACAGCTCAGATACAGAACTCATGTACGCTTCACTTGACTAAACTCAGGTTACAGAACTCCTGTAAGCTCTGTGTCCTACACTCAGGCTTCAGACATTGCGCACATTGTGTATGACTATTCCCAGACTCCAGACCGCTGAAACAGCTTAGTACTCCACTAGCATACAGAACTCTCGTGAACTGAATCTCTGTACAGCCTGTATCCAGAATTCCTATAAGCTGCACATCCCTGAGTCAGGCTACAGAAATCCCGCATATTGCGAATGCCTATTCCCAGGCTACAGAACTCTTACAAACTGCTTTTTTTACACACCACGGATACAGAACTCATGTAAGCTGCACCTCACTACACTCAGGTTACAGAACTCCTGTAAACTCTGTCTAAGGATATAGATATTGCACACATTGTGTCATTCTATTCCCAGGCCACACAACTCGAAATAACATTGCACTCCACTAGAATACAGAACTCCCTTGAACTGCATAGCTCTACAGCCAGGAGGCAGAACGCCCATAAGCTGCGCATCCTAGAGTTAGGCTACAGAAATCCCGCATATTATGAATGCCTAATCTCAGGCTACAGAACTCTTACAAAGAGCTTACATCCACACCTCCGATACAGAACTCATGTACGCTGCATCTGACTAAACTTATGTTAGAGATCTCCTGTAATCTGTCTCCTACACTCAGGCTACAGACATTGCACACATTGTGTATGCATATTCCCAGGCTACAGACCACTGAAAGAGCTTTGTACTCCACTAGCATACAGAACTCTCGTGAACTGAATCTCTCTACAGCCAGGAATCAGACCTACCATAAAATGCGTATCCTATAGACAGGCTACAGAAATCCCGCATATTGCAAATGCGTACTCCCTGGCTACAGAACTCTTACAAACTGCTTCGTTCCACCCCTCAGATACAGAACTCATGTACGCTGCACTGGACTAAACTCAGGTGACCGAACTCCTGTAAGCTCTGTCTCCTACACTCAGGCTACAGACATTGCGCACATTGTGTAGGCCTATTCCCAGGTTACAGACCGCTGAAACACCTTTGTACTCCACTAGCATACAGAACTCCCGTGAACTGAATCTCTCTACAGCCTGTATCTGGAATTCCTATAAGCTGCACATCCCTGAGTCAGGCTACAGAAATCCCGCATATTGCGAATGCCTACTCCCAGGCTACAGAACTCTTACAAATTGCTTTTTTTTACACACCTCAGATACAGAACTCATATAAGCTGCACATCACTACACTCAGGATACAGAACTCCTGTAAGCTCTGTCTAAGGATATAGACATTGCGCACATTGTGTCTTCCTACTCCCAGGCAACAGAACTCTGAAATAGCATTGCACTCCACTAGCATACAGAACCTTTGAACTGCATCGCTCTACAGCCAGGACACAGAACGCCCATTAGCTGCGCATCCTAGAGTCAGGCTACAGAAATTCCGCATATTGCATATGCCTACTCCCAGGCTTCAGAACTCCTACAAACTGCTTTGTTACACATCCGATAGAGAAATCATGTAAGCTGCATTCAATACTCTCAGGTTACAGAACTCCTGTAAGCTCTGTTAAGGATATAGACATTGCGCACATTGTGTCTTCCTACTCCCAGGCAACAGAACTCTGAAATAGCATTGCACTCCACTAGCATACAGAACCTTTGAACTGCATCGCTCTACAGCCAGGACACAGAACGCCCATTAGCTGCGCATCCTAGAGTCAGGCTACAGAAATTCTGCATATTGCATATGCCTACTCCCAGGCTTCAGAACTCCTACAAACTGCTTTGTTACACATCCGATAGAGAAATCATGTAAGCTGCATTCAATACTCTCAGGTTACAGAACTCCTGTAAGCTCTGTCTAAGGATACAGACATTACGCACATGCTGTCATCCTATTCCCAGGCAACAGAACTCTAAAACAGCATTGCACTCCACTAGCATACAGAACTACCCTGAACTGCATCTCTGTACAACCAGGACGCAGAATGCCCATAAGCTGCGCATCCGAGAGTCAGGCTACAGAAATCCCACATATCGCGAATCCCTACTCCCAGGCTACAGAACTCTTACAAAGAGCTTACATCCACACCTCTGATACAGAACTCATGTACACTGGATCTGACTAAACTCAGGTTACGGAACTCCTGTAAGCTCTGTCTGCTACATTCAGGCTACAGACATTGCGCACATTGTGTATGCCTATTCCCTGGCTACAGACCGCTGAAACAGCTTTGTACTCCACTAGCATAAAGAACTCCCGAAAACTGTATCTTCTACAGCCAGGAAGTAGACCTTCCTTAAGCTGCGTTTCCTAAGACAGTCTACAGAAATCCCGCATGTTGCGAATCCCTACTCACAGGCTACAGAACTCTTCCAAACTGTTTCATTCCACACCTGTAATACAGAACTCATATAAGCTGCATCTGACTACACTCAGGTTACACAACTCCTGTAAGCTCTGTCTCCTACACTCAGGCTATGGACATTGCGCACATTGTGAATGCCTACTCCCAGGATACAGACCACTGAAACAGCTTTGTACTCCACTAGCATACAGAACTCATGTGTACTGAATCTCTCTATAGCCAGGAACCAGCCAACCATAAGCTGCGTTTCCTATAGACACTCTACAGAAATTCATCATAATGCGAATGCCTACTCTCAGGCTACAGAATGTTTCCAAACTGCTTACATCCACACCTCCCATACAGAACTCATGTACGCTGGATCTGACTGAACTCAGGTTACAGAACTCCTGTATGCACTGTCTACTACAATCAGGATACAGACATTGCGCACATTGTGTATGGCTATTCCCAGGCTACAGAACGCTGAAAAAGCTTTGCACTCCACTAGCATACAATACTCCCATAAACTCAATCTCTCTACAGCCTGTATCGAGAATTCCTATAAACTGCACATCCCAGAGTCTGGCTAAAAAATCCCGCATATTGCGAATGCCTACTCCCAGGCTACAGAACTCTTACAAACTGCTTACATCCACACCTCCGATACAGAACACTTGTAAGCTGCACCTCACTACACTCAGGTTACAGATCTCCTGTAAGCTCTGTCTAAGCATACAGACATTGCGCACATGGTGTCATCCTATTGCCAGGCAACAAAACTCTGACACAGCTTTGCACTCCACTAGCATACAGAACTCCCGTGAACTGAATCTCTCTGCAGCCTGTTTCCAGAATTCCTATAAGCTGCACATCCCAGCTATCAGGCTACAGAAATCCAGCATATTGCAAATCCCTACTCCCAGGCTACAGAACTCTTCCAAACTGCTTACATCCACACCTCCGATACAGAACTCATGTACGCTGCATCTGACTAAACTCAGGTTACAGAACTCCTTTTAGCTCTGTCTGATACACTCAGGCTAAAGATATTGAGCACATTATGTATGCCTACTCGCAGGCTACAGACAGCTGAAACAGCTTTTTTCCTCCACTAGCATACAGAACTCTGTGAAATGAATCACTCTACAGACAGGAAGCAGACCGACCATTTGCTGCATTTCCTATAGAGTGGCTACAGAAATCCTGCATATTGCGAATGCCTAACCCCAGGCTACAGAACCCTTCCTAAATGCTTGGTTCCACACTTCTGATGCAGAACTCATGTATGTTGTAAATCACTACACTCAGGTTACAGAACTCCTGTATGCTCTCTCTCTTACACTCTGGCTACCGAAATTGCATACATTGTGTAAGCATATACCCAGGCTAAAGAACACTGAAAGAGCTTTGCACTCTACTAGCATACAGAACTCCCATGAATGAATTTCTCTACAGCTTGTATCCAGAATGCCTATGAGCTGCGTTTCCTATAGAGAGGCTACAGAAATCCCACATATTGTGAATGCCTACTACCAGGCTACAGACTCTTACACACTGTTTCGTTACACAGCTCTGACACAGAACACATGTAAGCTGCAGTCCACTACACTCAGGTTACAGAACTCCTGTAAGCTCTGTCTAAGGATACAGACATTGCGCACATGGTGTCATCCAATTCCCAGGCTACAAAACACTGAAACTGCTTTGCACTCCATTAGCATACCGAAATCCCATGAACTGCATCTCTCTACAGCCAGGATGCAGAACGCTCGAAAGCTGCGCATTGCTACAGTCAGGCTACAGCAATCCCGCATATTGCAAATCCCTACGCCAAGGCTACAGAACTCTTCCAAATTGCTTACATCCACTCCTCTGATACAGAACTCATGTACGCTGCATCTGACGCAACTCAGGTTACAGAACTCCTGTAAGCTCTACTGCTACACTCAGGCTACAGACATTGTGCACATCGTGTATGGCTTTTCCCAGGCTACAGACCACAGAAACAGCTTTGTACTCCACTAGCAAACAGAAATCCCGTGAACTGAATCTCTCTATACCATGAAGCAGACTGGCCATAAGCTCCGTTTCCTATAGACAGGCTACAAAAATTCCGCATATTGCGAATGCCTACTCCCTGGCTACGAAACCCTTCCTAAATGCTTCATTCCGCACCTCCGATACGGAACTCATGTATGCACTAAATCACTACACTCAGGTTACAGAACTTCTGTATGCTTTCTCTCCTACACTCAGGCTACAGGCATTGTGCACATTGTGTATGCCTATTCCCAGGCTACAGACCACTGAAACAGCTTTGTATACCACTAGCATACAGAACTCACATGAACCGAATCTCTCTACAGGCTGTATCCAGAATTCCTAAAACTGCACATCCCAGAGTCAGGCTACAGAAATCCCACATATTGCGAATGGCTACTCCCAGGCTACAGAACTCTTCCATACTTCTTCGTACCACACCTCCGATACAGAACTCATGTAAGTTGTACCTCACTACAATCAGCTTACAGAACTCCTGTAAGCTCTGTCTAAGGATACAGACATTGCGCACATTGTGTATGCCTATTCCCAAGCTACAGACCAGAGAAACAGCTTTGTCCTACACTAGGATACAGAAATCCCGTGAACTGAATCTATCTACAGCCAGGAAGCAGACCGAACATAAGCTCCGTTTCATATAGAGAAGCTACCGAAAACGCGCATATTGCGAATGCCTACTCCCAGGCTACAGAACCCTTCCTAACTGTTTCGTTCCACACCTCCAATACAGAACTCTTGTAAGCTGCACCTCACTACACTCAGGTTACAGAACTCCTGTAAGCTCTGTCTAACAATACAGACATTGCGCACATGGTGTCATCCTATTCCCACGCAACAGAAAGCTGAAACAGTTTTGCACTCCACTAGCATACATAACTCCCGTGAACTGAACCTCTCTACAGCATGTATCTAGAATTCTTATAAGATTCACATCCCAGAGTTAGGCTACAGAAATCCCGCATATTGTGAATCCCTACTCCCAGGCTACAGAATTCTTCTAAACGGCTTACATCCATATCTCAGATAAGAACTCATGTACGCTGCATCTGACTAAACTCAGGTTACAGAACTCCTCTAAGCTCTGTCTCCTACACTCAGGCTACAGACATTTCTCACATTGTGTATGCTTATTCCCAGGCTACAGACAGCTGAAACAGCTGTGTACTCCACTAGCATACAGAACTACCGTGAACTGAATCTCTCTACAGGCAGGAAGCAGACCGACCATAAGCTGCGTTTCCTATAGAGAGACTACAGAAATCCAGCATGTTCCGAATGCCTACCCCCATGCTACAGAACTCTTACAAACTGCTTACATCCACACCTGTAATACAGAACTCATATAAGCTGCATCTGAATACACTAAGGTTACACAACTCCTGTAATTCTGTCTCCTACACTCAGGCTATGGACATTGCGCACATTGTGTATGCCTATTCCCAGGGTACAGCCCACTCAAACAGCTTTGTATTCCACTAGCATACAGAACTCCCGTGAACTGAATCTCTCTACAGCCAGAAAGCAGACCGACCATAAGCTGCGTTTCCTATAGACAGGCTACAGAAATCCCGCATTTTGCGAATGCCTACCGTCATAATACAGAACCCTTCCTAACTGCTTCGTTCCCCACCTCCGATACAGAACTCAAGTATGCTGTAAATCACTACACTCACGTAACTGAAACCATGTATGCTCTGTCTCCTACACTGACGCTACCGAAATTGCGCACATTGTGTAAGCCTATTCCCAGGCTAGAGTATGCTGAAGCAGCTTTGCACTCCACTAGCATACAGAACTCCCGTGAACTGAACCTCTCTGCAGCATGTATCTAGAGTTCCTATCAGCTGCATATCGCAGGGCAGGCTACAGAAATCCCGCATGTTGCGAATCCCTACTCCCAGGCTACAAAACTCTTCCAAACAGCTTACATCCACACCTCCGATACAGAACTCATGTACGCTGCATCTGGCTAAATTCAGGTTACAGAACTCCTGTAAGCTCTGTGTCCTACACTCAGGGTACAGACATTGCACACATTGTGTATGGCTATTCCCAGGCTACAGAACGCTGAAAAAACTTTGTATTCCACTAGCATAAAGTTCTTCCGTGAACTGAATCTCTCTACAGCCAGGAACCAGCCGACCATAAGCTGCGTTTCCTATAGACACTCTACAGAAATCCATCATATTGTGAATGCCTACTCTCAGGCTACAGAATGTTTCCAAACTGCTTACATCCACACCTCCCATACAGAAATCATGTACGCGGGATCTGACTAAACTCAGGTTACAGAACTCCTGTAAGCACTGTCTCCTACACTCAGGGTACAGACATTGCACACATTGTGTATGGCTATTCCCAGGCTACAGAACGCTGAAAAAGCTTTGTACTCCACTAGCATACAGAACTCCCTTGAACTTAATCTCTCTACAGCCAGGAACCACCAGACCATAGCTGCATTTCCTATAGACAGGATACAGAAATCCTGCATATTGCGAATGCCTACTCCCAGGCTACAGAACTCTACCAAACTGCTTCGTTCCACACCTGTAATACAGAACTCATGTAAGCTGCATCTGACTACACTCAGGTTACAGAACTCCTGTAAGGTCTGTCTCCTACACTCAGGCTATGGACTTTGTGCACATTGTGAATGCCTATTCCCAGGTAAAGACCGCTGATATAACATTCCACTCCACTAGCATTCAGAACTCCAGTGAACTGAATCAGTCTACAGCCAGGAAGCAGACCGACCATAAGCTGCTTTTCCTATAGAGAGGCTACAGAAATCCCGCATATTGCTAATGCCTACTCCCAGGCTACTGAATGCTTCTTAACTGCTTCGTTTCACACCTCTGATACAGAACTCATGTATGCTGTAAATCACTACACTCAGGTTACAGAACTCCTGTACTCTCTGAATCCTGTATCAGTCTACCAAAATTGCACACATTGTGTAGTCCAATTTCTATGCTAGAGAATGCTGAAACAGATTTGCACTCCACTAGCATATAGAACTCCTGTGAACTGAATCACTCTGCAGCCTCTGTCCAGAATTCCTATAAGCAGCACATCCCAGAATATGGCTACATAAATCACGCCTATTGCGAATGACTACTCCCAGTCTACAGAACTCTTCCAAACTGCTTTGTTACACACATCTGATGGAGAAATCATGTAAGCTGCATTCAATACACTCAGGTTAGAAAACTCCTGCATCTCTCTAAAGCCAGGATGCAATGCCCATAAGCTGCGCATTCTAGAGTCAGGCTACAGAAATCCCAAATATTGCGAATCCCTCTCCCAGGCTACAGAACTCCTCCAAACTGCTTCGTTCCACACCTGTAATACAGATCTCATATAAGCTGCATCTGACTACACTTAGGTTACAGAACTCCTGTAAGCTCTGTCTCCTACACTCAAGCTACGGACATTACGCACATTGTGTATACCTATTCTCAGGCTACAGACCCCTGAAACAGCTTTGTACTCCACCAGCGCACAGAACTCCTGTGACCTGAATCTCTCTACAGCCAGGAAGCAGACCGACCATAAGCTGCGTTTCCTATAGACAGGCTACAGAAATCCTACATATTGCGAATGCCTACTCCCAGGCTACAGAACTCTTACAAACTGCTTCGTTACACACCTCTGATACAGAACTCATGTAAGCTGCACCTCACTACACTCAGGTTACAGAACTCCTGTAAGCTCTGTCTAAGGATACAAACATTGCGCCCATTATGACATCCTATTCCCAAGCAACAGAAATCTGAAATAGCATTGCACTCCACTAGCATACAGAACACCCATGAACTGCATTTCTCTACAGCCATGATGCAGAACGCCCATCAGCTGTGCATCCTAGAGTCAGGCTAAGAAATCCCGCATATTGCAAATGCCTAATCCCAGGCTACAGAACGATTCCAAACTGCTTACATCCACACCTCCGATACAGAACTCATGTACGCTGCATCTGACTAAACTCAGGTTACAGAACTCCTGTAAGCAATGTCTCCTACACTCAGGCTACAGACATTGCACACATTGTGTATGCCTATTCCCAGGCTACAGACAGATGAAACAGCTTTGTACTCCACTAGCATTCAGAACTCCCGAGAACTGCATCTCTCTACAGCCAGGAAGCAGACCGACCATTAGCTGCGTTTCCTATAGACAGGCTACAGATTTCCCGCATATTGCGAATGCCTACTCCCTGGCTACAGAACCCTTCGTAATTGCTTCATTCCACACCTCTGATACAGAACTCATGTATGCTGTAAATCACAATACTCAGGTTGCAGAAGTCCTGTACGCTCTGTCTCCTACACTCAGGCTAAAGACATTGCACACATTGTGTATGCCTACTCCCAGGCTTGTATTCCACTAGTATACAGAACTCATGTGAGCTGAATCTCTCTACAGCCAGGAAGCAGACTTCCCATAAGCTGCGTTTCCTATAGACAGGCTACATAAATCCCGCATATTGCGAATGCCTACTACCAGGCTACAGAACCCTTCCTAACTGCTCCTTTCCAGACCTCCGATACAGTACTCATGTATGTTGTAAATAACTACACTCAGGTTACAGATCTCCTGTATGCACTCTCTGTTACACTCAGGCTACCGAAATTGTATACATTGTGTAAGCGTATTCCCAGGCTAAAAACACTGAGAGATCTTTGCACTCTACTAGCATACAGAACTCCCATGAACAGAATCTCTCTACAGCCAGGAAGCTGACCGACCATAAGCTGCATTTCTTATACACAGGCTACAGAAATTGTGCATATTGCGAATGCCTACCCACAGGCTACAGAACCCTTCCTAACTGCTTCATTCCACACCTCTGATACAGAACTCATGTATGCTGTAAATCAATACACACAGGTTACAGAACTCCTGTGTGCTCTCTCTCCTACACTCAGGCTTCGGAAATTGCATACATTGTGTAAGCGTATTCCCAGGCTACAGAATGGTTAAACAGCGTTGCACTCTTCTGGCATACAGAACTCCCATGAACTGAATCTCTCTACAGCTTGTATCCAGAATGCCTATAAACAGCGTTTCCTATAGAAAGGCTACAGAAATCCCGAATATTGCGAATGCCTACTGCCAGGCTACAGAACTCTTCCAAACTGCTTCGTTCCACACCTGTAATCCAGAACTCACGTAAGCTGCATCTGACTACACTCAGGTTACAGAACTCCTGTAAGCTCTGTCTCCTACACTCAGGCTACGGACATTGCGCAAATTGTGTATGCCTAGCCCAGGATACAGACCGCTGAAACAGATTTGTACTCCACTAGCATACAGAACTCCCATTAACTGGATCTCTCTACAGCCAGGAAGCAGACTGACCATTAGCTGCATTTCCTACAGACAGGCTACAGACATCCCGCATATTGTGAATACCTACTCCCTGGCTAGAGAACCCTTCCTAATTGCTTCATTCCACACCTATGATACAGAACTCAAGTATGCTGTAAATAACTACACTCACGTAACTGAAACCATGTATGCTCTGTCTCCTACACTGACGAACCGAAATTGCGCCCATTGTGTAAGCTTATTCCCAGGGTACAGAACGCTGAAACAGCTTTTTACACCACTAGCATAAAGAACTCCCAGAAAATGAATCTCTCTGCAGCCTGTATCCAGAATCCTATAAGCTGCACATCCCAGAGTCAGGCTACAGAAATCCTGCATATTGGGAATGCCTACTCCCAGGCTACAGAACTCTTACAAACTGCTTCCTTACACACCTCAGATACAGAACTCATGTAAGATGCACCTCACTGCACTCAGGTTACAGAACTCCTGTACGCTCTGTATAAGGATACAGACATTGCGCACGTTGTGTCATCCTATTCCCAGGCAACAGAACTCTGAAATAGAATTGCACTCCACTAGCATACAGAACTCCCATGAACTGAATCTCTCTACAGCCAGGTCACTGAACACCCATAAGCTGCGCATCCTGTAGTCAGGCTACAGAAATCCCGCATATTGCGAATGCCTACTGCCAGTCCACAGAACTCTTCCATAATGCCTCGTTCCACAACTCATATACAGAACTCATGTAAGCTGCATCTGACTACACTCAGGTTACAGAACTCCTGTAAAGTCTGTCTCCTACCCTCAGGCTACTGACATTGGGCACATTGTGCATGCATTTCCCATGCTACAGACCGCGGAAACAGCTTTGTACTCCGCTAGCATACAGATCTCCTGTGAACTGAATCTCTCTGCAGCCATTATGCAGACGGACCATAAGCTGTGTTTCCTATAGAGAGGCTACAGAAATCCCGTATATTGAGAATGCCTACTCCCAGGCTATGGAACCCTTCCTAACTGCTTTGTTCCACACCTCCGATACCGAACTCATGTATGCTGGCTGATATTCATTTAGCCACAACAGAACCGATATTTCTGGTTAGATCCAGACCTATCTGGACAACTTCGTGTGTAATTCTTGTGCAAAGGACACAGAGAAGCAGAATCAATCTGGTTTTGGAGAAAAGCAAAGTCTTTTTCTTGGGCAAGTGGATTCATTGTCATGTTCACAAACACAAATATCCTTCTGAACCTGGTTTTTGTAGCATTTTACTCTGAAAACTAGAATGTGTTCCTCTTGTTTCTCCATGTGAATCCAATTAGCGTTTGCCAACATAGAAACAAAATGTTACATGCCAGAATTCATTCCAAAATCTAAATTTAATAGAAAGTATCCAGAAAACACTAACAAACACACAGGCTGTTTTAAAAGCTGATATTCATTAAGCCACAACAAAACGGGATATTTCTTGTTTGATCCAGACCTATCTGGCCAAACTCGTGTGGAATCCGTCTGCAAAGGACTCAGAAAAGCACAGTCAAACCAGTTTTGGAAAAAAGCAAAGGCTTATTCTTGGGCAAGTGTATTCAATGTCATGTTACCAAACACAAATATAATTTTTCACCTGGTTTCTAAAGCATTCTACTCAGAAAGCTCAAATGGGTACCTGTTGTGTCTCCATGCGGAACCAATTATTGTTTTCCAACAAAAAAAATGAAGTGTTACATGCCAGAATGCATTCTAAACTCTATAGTTCATAGATAATATGCAGAAAACAGAAACAAACACAGAGGCTGTAGCAAGAGCTGGGATTGAGTTAGGCAGAACACACCCGGATAATTCTGGTTAGATCCAGACCTATCTGGACAAACTCATGTGTCAAATCTTGTGCAAAGGTCCCAGAAAAGAATATTGAAACTGGTTTTGGAGAAAAGCAAGGTCTTTTTCTTTGGCTAGTGGATTCAATGTCATGTTTACAGTGGCAAATATCATGTTGAACCTGGTTTCCGTTGCATTCTACTCAGAAAACTCGAATGTGTACCTTTTGTGTCTCCATGTGAATCCAATTAGTGTTGGCAACAGAAAAACAAAGAGTTAAATGCCAGAATTCAATACAATCTCTAAAGTACATAGTTAATACCCAGAATACACAAACAAACGCACAGGCTGTTTTAAAAGCTGATATTCATTTAGCCACAACAGAACCGGATATTTCTGGTTTGATCTAGACCTATCTGGACAAAGTCATGTGGAATTCTTGTGCAAAGGACCCCGAAAAGCAGAGTCAAACTGGTTTTGGAGAAAAACAAAGTCTTTTTCATAGGCAAGTGAATTCAATGTCATTTTATCAAACACAAATATCATTTTTAACCTGCTTTCTGTAGTATTCTACTCAGAAACCTCTTATGTGTACCTGTTGTGTCTCCTAGTGGAACCAATTAGTGTGTGGCAACAAAAAAACAAAGTGTTACATGACAGAATTAATTCCAAATCCTAAAGTTCATAGTTAATATCCAGAAAACACTAACAAACACACAGGCTGTTTTAAAAGCTGATGTTCATTTAGCCAAAAGAGAACCGGATATTTCTGGTTTGATCCAGAACTATCTGGACAAGCTCATGTGGAATTCTTGTGCAAAGGAACCATAGAAGCAGAGGCAAAGTGGATTTGGATAAAAGCAAAGACTTTTCATGGGCAAGTGGATTCAATGTCATGTTAGCAAACACAAACACCATTTTGAACCTGGTTTCTGTAGCATTCTACTCAGAAAACTCGAATGCGTACCTACTGTTTCTCCATGTGAAACCAATTAGCGTTTGCCAACATAAAAACAAAATGTAACATGCTAAAATTCATTCAAACCTGTAACGTTCAGAGATAATATACAGAAAATACTAACAAAAGCACAGGCTGTTTTAAAAGCTGACATTCATTTAGCCACACAGAACAGGGAATATCTGGTTCGATCCAGACCAATCTGGACAAACTCATGAGGAATTCGTGTGCAATGTACCCAGAAAAGAAGAGTCAAATTGGTTTTGGAGAAAAGCAAAGTATTTTTCGTTGGCAAGTGGATTCAATGTCATGTTTACAAACACAAATGTCATTTTGAACCTGGTTTCTGTAGCATTCTCCTCAGAAAACACTTATGTGAACCTGTTGTGACTCACTGTGAAACGATTTAGTGTTTCCAACAAAAAACCACAATGTTACATGCTAAAATTCATTCAAAACTTTAAAGTTCATAGAAAATATCCAGAAAACACTAACAAACACACAGGCTGTATTAAAGGCTGATATTCATTTACCCACAACAGAACCAGATATTTCTGGTTTCATCCAGCCATATCTGGACAAACTCATGTGGAATCTGTGTGCAAAGGACCGAGAAAAGCACAGTCAAACTGCTTTAGGATAAAAGCAAAGTCTTTTTCGTGGGCAAGTGGATTCAATGGCATGTTTACAAACACAAATATCATTTTTAACCTGGTTTTGTATCATTCTACTCAGAAAACTCTTATGTGTACCTGTTGTGTCTCCATGTGAATTCAATTACCGTTTGCCAAGAGAAAAACAAAATGTTACATGCCAGAATTCATTCCAAACAGTAAAGTTCATAGATAATACCCAGAAAACACAAACAAACACACAGGCTGTTTTAAAAGCTGATATTCATTTAGCCACAACGGAACCGATATTCCTGGTTATATCCAGACATATCTGGACAAACTCGTGTGGAATTCATGTGCAAAGGACCCAGAGAAGAAGAGTCAAACTGGTTTTGTTGAAAAGCAAAGTCTTTTTCGTGGGCAAGTGCATTCAATGGCATGTTTACAAACACAAATGTCATTTTTAACCTGGTTTCTGTAGCATTCTACTCAGAAATCACTTATATGTACCTGTTGTGTCTCCATGTGGAACGAATTAGATTTTCCAACAAAAAAACACAATGTTACATGCTAAAATTCATTCAAAATGCTAAAGTTCATAGAAAATATCCAGAAAAAAGAAGCAAACACAGAGGCTGTAGCAAGAGCTGGGATTGAGTTAGGCAGAACACTACCGGTATTTCTGGTTAGACCCAGACCTATCTGGACAAACTCGTGTGGCATTCTTGTGCAGAAGACCCAGAAAAGTATATTGAAACTGGTTTTGCAGAAAAGCAAAGTGTTTTTCGTGGGCAAGTAGATTCAATGCCATGTTTACAAACACAAATATCTTTTTTAACCTGGTTTCTGTAACATTCTACTCAGAAAACTCGAATGTGGACCTCTTGTGTCTCCATGTGGAACCAATGAGTGTTTGCCAACAAAAACACAAAGTGTTACATGCTAAATTTCATTCAAAACTCTAAAGTTCATAGAAAATATCCAGAAAACAGAAACAAACACAGAGACTGTAGCAAGAGCTGGGATTGATTTAGGCAGAACAGAACTGGATCTTTCTGATTAGATCCAGACCTATCTGGACAAACTCGTGAGGAATCCGTGTACATAGGACCCAGAAAAGCAAAGTCCAACTGGTTTTGGAGAAAAGCAAGGTCTTTCTCTTGGGCAAGTGGATTCAATGTCATGTTTACAGTCGCAAATATCATTTTCAATCCTGGTTACTGTAGCATTCTACCCAGAAAACCCTTATGTGTACCTGCTGTGTCTCCATGTGGAACCAATGAGTGTTTCCAACAGAAAAACACAATATTACATGCTAAAACTCATTCAGAACTCTAAAGTTCATAGAAAATATCCAGAAAACACTAACAAACACTCAGGCTATTTTAAAAGCTGATATTCATTTAGCCACACATAACTGGATTTTTCTGGTTCGATCCAGACCAATCTGGGCAAACTCGTGTGGAATTCGTGTGCAAAGGACCCAGAAAAACAGAGTCAAAGTGGTTTTGGAGAAAAGCAAAGTCTTTTTCGTTGGCAAGTGGATTCAATGTCATGTTAGCAAACACAAATGTCATTTTGAACATGGTTTCTGTAGCATTCTCCTCAGAAAACACTTATGTGAACCTGTTGTGACTCACTGTGAAACGATTTAGTGTTTCCAACAAAAAACCACAATGTTACATGCTAAAATTCATTCAAAATTTTAAAGTTCATAGAAAATATCCAGAAAACACTAACAAACACACAGGCTGTATTAAAGGCTGATATTCATTTACCCACAACAGAACCAGATATTTCTGGTTTCATCCAGCCATATCTGGACAAACTCATGTGGAATCTGTGTGCAAAGGACCGAGAAAAGCACAGTCAAACTGCTTTAGGATAAAAGCAAAGTCTTTTTCGTGGGCAAGTGGATTCAATGGCATGTTTACAAACACAAATATCATTTTTAACCTGGTTTTGTATCATTCTACTCAGAAAACTCTTATGTGTACCTGTTGTGTCTCCATGTGAATTCAATTACCATTTGCCAAGAGAAAAACAAAATGTTACATGCCAGAATTCATTCCAAACAGTAAAGTTCATAGATAATACCCAGAAAACACAAACAAACACACAGGCTGTTTTAAAAGCTGATATTCATTTAGCCACAACGGAACCGATATTCCTGGTTATATCCAGACATATCTGGACAAACTCGTGTGGAATTCATGTACAAACGACCCAGAAAAGAAGAGTCAAACTGGTTTTGTTGAAAAGCAAAGTCTTTTTCATGGGCAAGTGCATTCAATGGCATGTTTACAAACACAAATGTCATTTTGAACCTGGTTTCTGTAGCATTCTCCTCAGAAAACACTTATGTGAACCTGTTGTGACTCACTGTGAAACGATTTAGTGTTTCCAACAAAAAACCACAATGTTACGTGCTAAAATTCATTCAAAACTTTAAAGTTCATAGAAAATATCCAGAAAACACTAACAAACACACAGGCTGTATTAAAGGCTGATATTCATTTACCCACAACAGAACCAGATATTTCTGGTTTCATCCAGCCATATCTGGACAAACTCATGTGGAATCTGTGTGCAAAGGACCGAGAAAAGCACAGTCAAACTGCTTTAGGATAAAAGCAAAGTCTTTTTCGTGGGCAAGTGGATTCAATGGCATGTTTACAAACACAAATATCGTTTTTAACCTGGTTTTGTATCATTCTACTCAGAAAACTCTTATGTGTACCTGTTGTGTCTCCATGTGAATTCAATTACCATTTGCCAAGAGAAAAACAAAATGTTACATGCCAGAATTCATTCCAAACAGTAAAGTTCATAGATAATACCCAGAAAACACAAACAAACACACAGGCTGTTTTAAAAGCTGATATTCATTTAGCCACAACGGAACCGATATTCCTGGTTATATCCAGACATATCTGGACAAACTCGTGTGGAATTCATGTGCAAAGGACCCAGAGAAGAAGAGTCAAACTGGTTTTGTTGAAAAGCAAAGTCTTTTTCGTGGGCAAGTGCATTCAATGGCATGTTTACAAACACATATGTCATTTTTAACCTGGTTTCTGTAGCATTCTACTCAGAAATCACTTATATGTACCTGTTGTGTCTCCATGTGGAACGAATTAGATTTTCCAACAAAAAAACACAATGTTACATGCTAAAATTCATTCAAAATGCTAAAGTTCATAGAAAATATCCAGAAAAAAGAAGCAAACACAGAGGCTGTAGCAAGAGCTGGGATTGAGTTAGGCAGAACACAACCGGTATTTCTGGTTAGACCCAGACCTATCTGGACAAACTCGTGTGGCATTCTTGTGCAGAAGACCCAGAAAAGTATATTGAAACTGGTTTTGCAGAAAAGCAAAGTGTTTTTCGTGGGCAAGTAGATTCAATGCCATGTTTACAAACACAAATATCTTTTTTAACCTGGTTTCTGTAACATTCTACTCAGAAAACTCGAATGTGGACCTCTTGTGTCTCCATGTGGAACCAATGAGTGTTTGCCAACAAAAACACAAAGTGTTACATGCTAAATTTCATTCAAAACTCTAAAGTTCATAGAAAATATCCAGAAAACAGAAACAAACACAGAGACTGTAGCAAGAGCTGGGATTGATTTAGGCAGAACAGAACTGGATCTTTCTGATTAGATCCAGACCTATCTGGACAAACTCGTGAGGAATCCGTGTACATAGGACCCAGAAAAGCAAAGTCCAACTGGTTTTGGAGAAAAGCAAGGTCTTTTTCTTGGGCAAGTGGATTCAATGTCATGTTTACAGTCGCAAATATCATTTTTAATCCTGGTTTCTGTAGCATTCTACCCAGAAAACCCTTATGTGTACCTGCTGTGTCTCCATGTGGAACCAATGAGTGGTTCCAACAGAAAAACACAATGTTACATGCTAAAACTCATTCAGAACTCTAAAGTTCATAGAAAATATCCAGAAAACACTAACAAACACTCAGGCTATTTTAAAAGCTGATATTCATTTAGCCACACATAACTGGATTTTTCTGGTTCGATCCAGACCAATCTGGACAAACTCGTGTGGAATTCGTGTGCAAAGGACCCAGAAAAACAGAGTCAAAGTGGTTTTGGAGAAAAGCAAAGTCTTTTTCGTTGGCAAGTGGATTCAATGTCATGTTAGCAAGCACAAATGTCATTTTGAACCTGGTTTCTGTAGCATTCTACTCAGAAAACTCTTATGTGAACCTGTTGTGACTCACTGTGAAACGATTTAGTGTTTCCAACAAAAAACCACAATGTTACATGCTAAAATTCATTCAAAACTTTAAAGTTCATAGAAAATATCCAGAAAACACTAACAAACACACAGGCTGTATTAAAGGCTGATATTCATTTACCCACAACAGAACCAGATATTTCTGGTTTCATCCAGCCATATCTGGACAAACTCATGTGGAATCTGTGTGCAAAGGACCGAGAAAAGCACAGTCAAACTGCTTTAGGATAAAAGCAAAGTCTTTTTCGTGGGCAAGTGGATTCAATGGCATGTTTACAAACACAAATATCATTTTTAACCTGGTTTTGTATCATTCTACTCAGAAAACTCTTATGTGTACCTGTTGTGTCTCCATGTGAATTCAATTACCATTTGCCAAGAGAAAAACAAAATGTTACATGCCAGAATTCATTCCAAACAGTAAAGTTCATAGATAATACCCAGAAAACACAAACAAACACACAGGGTGTTTTAAAGGCTGATATTCATTTAGCCACAACGGAACCGATATTCCTGGTTATATCCAGACATATCTGGACAAACTCGTGTGGAATTCGTGTACAAACGACCCAGAAAAGAAGAGTCAAACTGGTTTTGTTGAAAAGCAAAGTCTTTTTCATGGGCAAGTGCATTCAATGGCATGTTTACAAACACAAATGTCATTTTGAACCTGGTTTCTGTAGCATTCTCCTCAGAAAACACTTATGTGAACCTGTTGTGACTCACTGTGAAACGATTTAGTGTTTCCAACAAAAAACCACAATGTTACATGCTAAAATTCATTCAAAACTTTAAAGTTCATAGAAAATATCCAGAAAACACTAACAAACACACAGGCTGTATTAAAGGCTGATATTCATTTACCCACAACAGAACCAGATATTTCTGGTTTCATCCAGCCATATCTGGACAAACTCATGTGGAATCTGTGTGCAAAGGACCGAGAAAAGCACAGTCAAACTGCTTTAGGATAAAAGCAAAGTCTTTTTCGTGGGCAAGTGGATTCAATGGCATGTTTACAAACACAAATATCATTTTTAACCTGGTTTTGTATCATTCTACTCAGAAAACTCTTATGTGTACCTGTTGTGTCTCCATGTGAATTCAATTACCATTTGCCAAGAGAAAAACAAAATGTTACATGCCAGAATTCATTCCAAACAGTAAAGTTCATAGATAATACCCAGAAAACACAAACAAACACACAGGCTGTTTTAAAAGCTGATATTCATTTAGCCACAACGGAACCGATATTCCTGGTTATATCCAGACATATCTGGACAAACTCGTGTGGAATTCATGTGCAAAGGACCCAGAGAAGAAGAGTCAAACTGGTTTTGTTGAAAAGCAAAGTCTTTTTCGTGGGCAAGTGCATTCAATGGCATGTTTACAAACACAAATGTCATTTTTAACCTGGTTTCTGTAGCATTCTACTCAGAAATCACTTATATGTACCTGTTGTGTCTCCATGTGGAACGAATTAGATTTTCCAACAAAAAAACACAATGTTACATGCTAAAATTCATTCAAAATGCTAAAGTTCATAGAAAATATCCAGAAAAAAGAAGCAAACACAGAGGCTGTAGCAAGAGCTGGGATTGAGTTAGGCAGAACACAACCGGTATTTCTGGTTAGACCCAGACCTATCTGGACAAACTCGTGTGGCATTCTTGTGCAGAAGACCCAGAAAAGTATATTGAAACTGGTTTTGCAGAAAAGCAAAGTGTTTTTCGTGGGCAAGTAGATTCAATGCCATGTTTACAAACACAAATATCTTTTTTAACCTGGTTTCTGTAACATTCTACTCAGAAAACTCGAATGTGGACCTCTTGTGTCTCCATGTGGAACCAATGAGTGTTTGCCAACAAAAACACAAAGTGTTACATGCTAAATTTCATTCAAAACTCTAAAGTTCATAGAAAATATCCAGAAAACAGAAACAAACACAGAGACTGTAGCAAGAGCTGGGATTGATTTAGGCAGAACAGAACTGGATCTTTCTGATTAGATCCAGACCTATCTGGACAAACTCGTGAGGAATCCGTGTACATAGGACCCAGAAAAGCAAAGTCCAACTGGTTTTGGAGAAAAGCAAGGTCTTTTTCTTGGGCAAGTGGATTCAATGTCATGTTTACAGTCGCAAATATCATTTTTAATCCTGGTTTCTGTAGCATTCTACCCAGAAAACCCTTATGTGTACCTGCTGTGTCTCCATGTGGAACCAATGAGTGGTTCCAACAGAAAAACACAATGTTACATGCTAAAACTCATTCAGAACTCTAAAGTTCATAGAAAATATCCAGAAAACACTAACAAACACTCAGGCTATTTTAAAAGCTGATATTCATTTAGCCACACATAACTGGATTTTTCTGGTTCGATCCAGACCAATCTGGACAAACTCGTGTGGAATTCGTGTGCAAAGGACCCAGAAAAACAGAGTCAAACTGGTTTTGGAGAAAAGCAAAGTCTTTTTCATGGGCAAGTGCATTCAATGGCATGTTTACAAACACAAATGTCATTTTGAACCTGGTTTCTGTAGCATTCTACTCAGAAAACTCTTATGTGAACCTGTTGTGACTCACTGTGAAACGATTTAGTGTTTCCAACAAAAAACCACAATGTTACATGCTAAAATTCATTCAAAACTTTAAAGTTCATAGAAAATATCCAGAAAACACTAACAAACACACAGGCTGTATTAAAGGCTGATATTCATTTACCCACAACAGAACCAGATATTTCTGGTTTCATCCAGCCATATCTGGACAAACTCATGTGGAATCTGTGTGCAAAGGACCGAGAAAAGCACAGTCAAACTGCTTTAGGATAAAAGCAAAGTCTTTTTCGTGGGCAAGTGGATTCAATGGCATGTTTACAAACACAAATATCATTTTTAACCTGGTTTTGTATCATTCTACTCAGAAAACTCTTATGTGTACCTGTTGTGTCTCCATGTGAATTCAATTACCATTTGCCAAGAGAAAAACAAAATGTTACATGCCAGAATTCATTCCAAACAGTAAAGTTCATAGATAATACCCAGAAAACACAAACAAACACACAGGGTGTTTTAAAGGCTGATATTCATTTAGCCACAACGGAACCGATATTCCTGGTTATATCCAGACATATCTGGACAAACTCGTGTGGAATTCGTGTACAAACGACCCAGAAAAGAAGAGTCAAACTGGTTTTGTTGAAAAGCAAAGTCTTTTTCATGGGCAAGTGCATTCAATGGCATGTTTACAAACACAAATGTCATTTTGAACCTGGTTTCTGTAGCATTCTCCTCAGAAAACACTTATGTGAACCTGTTGTGACTCACTGTGAAACGATTTAGTGTTTCCAACAAAAAACCACAATGTTACATGCTAAAATTCATTCAAAACTTTAAAGTTCATAGAAAATATCCAGAAAACACTAACAAACACACAGGCTGTATTAAAGGCTGATATTCATTTACCCACAACAGAACCAGATATTTCTGGTTTCATCCAGCCATATCTGGACAAACTCATGTGGAATCTGTGTGCAAAGGACCGAGAAAAGCACAGTCAAACTGCTTTAGGATAAAAGCAAAGTCTTTTTCGTGGGCAAGTGGATTCAATGGCATGTTTACAAACACAAATATCATTTTTAACCTGGTTTTGTATCATTCTACTCAGAAAACTCTTATGTGTACCTGTTGTGTCTCCATGTGAATTCAATTACCATTTGCCAAGAGAAAAACAAAATGTTACATGCCAGAATTCATTCCAAACAGTAAAGTTCATAGATAATACCCAGAAAACACAAACAAACACACAGGCTGTTTTAAAAGCTGATATTCATTTAGCCACAACGGAACCGATATTCCTGGTTATATCCAGACATATCTGGACAAACTCGTGTGGAATTCATGTGCAAAGGACCCAGAGAAGAAGAGTCAAACTGGTTTTGTTGAAAAGCAAAGTCTTTTTCGTGGGCAAGTGCATTCAATGGCATGTTTACAAACACAAATGTCATTTTTAACCTGGTTTCTGTAGCATTCTACTCAGAAATCACTTATATGTACCTGTTGTGTCTCCATGTGGAACGAATTAGATTTTCCAACAAAAAAACACAATGTTACATGCTAAAATTCATTCAAAATGCTAAAGTTCATAGAAAATATCCAGAAAAAAGAAGCAAACACAGAGGCTGTAGCAAGAGCTGGGATTGAGTTAGGCAGAACACAACCGGTATTTCTGGTTAGACCCAGACCTATCTGGACAAACTCGTGTGGCATTCTTGTGCAGAAGACCCAGAAAAGTATATTGAAACTGGTTTTGCAGAAAAGCAAAGTGTTTTTCGTGGGCAAGTAGATTCAATGCCATGTTTACAAACACAAATATCTTTTTTAACCTGGTTTCTGTAACATTCTACTCAGAAAACTCGAATGTGGACCTCTTGTGTCTCCATGTGGAACCAATGAGTGTTTGCCAACAAAAACACAAAGTGTTACATGCTAAATTTCATTCAAAACTCTAAAGTTCATAGAAAATATCCAGAAAACAGAAACAAACACAGAGACTGTAGCAAGAGCTGGGATTGATTTAGGCAGAACAGAACTGGATCTTTCTGATTAGATCCAGACCTATCTGGACAAACTCGTGAGGAATCCGTGTACATAGGACCCAGAAAAGCAAAGTCCAACTGGTTTTGGAGAAAAGCAAGGTCTTTTTCTTGGGCAAGTGGATTCAATGTCATGTTTACAGTCGCAAATATCATTTTTAATCCTGGTTTCTGTAGCATTCTACCCAGAAAACCCTTATGTGTACCTGCTGTGTCTCCATGTGGAACCAATGAGTGGTTCCAACAGAAAAACACAATGTTACATGCTAAAACTCATTCAGAACTCTAAAGTTCATAGAAAATATCCAGAAAACACTAACAAACACTCAGGCTATTTTAAAAGCTGATATTCATTTAGCCACACATAACTGGATTTTTCTGGTTCGATCCAGACCAATCTGGACAAACTCGTGTGGAATTCGTGTGCAAAGGACCCAGAAAAACAGAGTCAAAGTGGTTTTGGAGAAAAGCAAAGTCTTTTTCGTTGGCAAGTGGATTCAATGTCATGTTAGCAAGCACAAATGTCATTTTGAACCTGGTTTCTGTAGTATTCTACTCAGAAAACTCTTATGTGAACCTGTTGTGACTCACTGTGAAACGATTTAGTGTTTCCAACAAAAAACCACAATGTTACATGCTAAAATTCATTCAAAACTTTAAAGTTCATAGAAAATATCCAGAAAACACTAACAAACACACAGGCTGTATTAAAGGCTGATATTCATTTACCCACAACAGAACCAGATATTTCTGGTTTCATCCAGCCATATCTGGACAAACTCATGTGGAATCTGTGTGCAAAGGACCGAGAAAAGCACAGTCAAACTGCTTTAGGATAAAAGCAAAGTCTTTTTCGTGGGCAAGTGGATTCAATGGCATGTTTACAAACACAAATATCATTTTTAACCTGGTTTTGTATCATTCTACTCAGAAAACTCTTATGTGTACCTGTTGTGTCTCCATGTGAATTCAATTACCATTTGCCAAGAGAAAAACAAAATGTTACATGCCAGAATTCATTCCAAACAGTAAAGTTCATAGATAATACCCAGAAAACACAAACAAACACACAGGGTGTTTTAAAGGCTGATATTCATTTAGCCACAACGGAACCGATATTCCTGGTTATATCCAGACATATCTGGACAAACTCGTGTGGAATTCGTGTACAAACGACCCAGAAAAGAAGAGTCAAACTGGTTTTGTTGAAAAGCAAAGTCTTTTTCATGGGCAAGTGCATTCAATGGCATGTTTACAAACACAAATGTCATTTTGAACCTGGTTTCTGTAGCATTCTACTCAGAAAACTCTTATGTGAACCTGTTGTGACTCACTGTGAAACGATTTAGTGTTTCCAACAAAAAACCACAATGTTACATGCTAAAATTCATTCAAAACTTTAAAGTTCATAGAAAATATCCAGAAAACACTAACAAACACACAGGCTGTATTAAAGGCTGATATTCATTTACCCACAACAGAACCAGATATTTCTGGTTTCATCCAGCCATATCTGGACAAACTCATGTGGAATCTGTGTGCAAAGGACCGAGAAAAGCACAGTCAAACTGCTTTAGGATAAAAGCAAAGTCTTTTTCGTGGGCAAGTGGATTCAATGGCATGTTTACAAACACAAATATCATTTTTAACCTGGTTTTGTATCATTCTACTCAGAAAACTCTTATGTGTACCTGTTGTGTCTCCATGTGAATTCAATTACCATTTGCCAAGAGAAAAACAAAATGTTACATGCCAGAATTCATTCCAAACAGTAAAGTTCATAGATAATACCCAGAAAACACAAACAAACACACAGGCTGTTTTAAAAGCTGATATTCATTTAGCCACAACGGAACCGATATTCCTGGTTATATCCAGACATATCTGGACAAACTCGTGTGGAATTCATGTGCAAAGGACCCAGAGAAGAAGAGTCAAACTGGTTTTGTTGAAAAGCAAAGTCTTTTTCGTGGGCAAGTGCATTCAATGGCATGTTTACAAACACAAATGTCATTTTTAACCTGGTTTCTGTAGCATTCTACTCAGAAATCACTTATATGTACCTGTTGTGTCTCCATGTGGAACGAATTAGATTTTCCAACAAAAAAACACAATGTTACATGCTAAAATTCATTCAAAATGCTAAAGTTCATAGAAAATATCCAGAAAAAAGAAGCAAACACAGAGGCTGTAGCAAGAGCTGGGATTGAGTTAGGCAGAACACAACCGGTATTTCTGGTTAGACCCAGACCTATCTGGACAAACTCGTGTGGCATTCTTGTGCAGAAGACCCAGAAAAGTATATTGAAACTGGTTTTGCAGAAAAGCAAAGTGTTTTTCGTGGGCAAGTAGATTCAATGCCATGTTTACAAACACAAATATCTTTTTTAACCTGGTTTCTGTAACATTCTACTCAGAAAACTCGAATGTGGACCTCTTGTGTCTCCATGTGGAACCAATGAGTGTTTGCCAACAAAAACACAAAGTGTTACATGCTAAATTTCATTCAAAACTCTAAAGTTCATAGAAAATATCCAGAAAACAGAAACAAACACAGAGACTGTAGCAAGAGCTGGGATTGATTTAGGCAGAACAGAACTGGATCTTTCTGATTAGATCCAGACCTATCTGGACAAACTCGTGAGGAATCCGTGTACATAGGACCCAGAAAAGCAAAGTCCAACTGGTTTTGGAGAAAAGCAAGGTCTTTTTCTTGGGCAAGTGGATTCAATGTCATGTTTACAGTCGCAAATATCATTTTTAATCCTGGTTTCTGTAGCATTCTACCCAGAAAACCCTTATGTGTACCTGCTGTGTCTCCATGTGGAACCAATGAGTGGTTCCAACAGAAAAACACAATGTTACATGCTAAAACTCATTCAGAACTCTAAAGTTCATAGAAAATATCCAGAAAACACTAACAAACACTCAGGCTATTTTAAAAGCTGATATTCATTTAGCCACACATAACTGGATTTTTCTGGTTCGATCCAGACCAATCTGGACAAACTCGTGTGGAATTCGTGTGCAAAGGACCCAGAAAAACAGAGTCAAACTGGTTTTGGAGAAAAGCAAAGTCTTTTTCATTGGCAAGTGGATTCAATGTCATGTTAGCAAACACAAATGTCATTTTGAACATGGTTTCTGTAGCATTCTCCTCAGAAAACACTTATGTGAACCTGTTGTGACTCACTGTGAAACGATTTAGTGTTTCCAACAAAAAACCACAATGTTACATGCTAAAATTCATTCAAAACTTTAAAGTTCATAGAAAATATCCAGAAAACACTAACAAACACACAGGCTGTATTAAAGGCTGATATTCATTTACCCACAACAGAACCAGATATTTCTGGTTTCATCCAGCCATATCTGGACAAACTCATGTGGAATCTGTGTGCAAAGGACCGAGAAAAGCACAGTCAAACTGCTTTAGGATAAAAGCAAAGTCTTTTTCGTGGGCAAGTGGATTCAATGGCATGTTTACAAACACAAATATCATTTTTAACCTGGTTTTGTATCATTCTACTCAGAAAACTCTTATGTGTACCTGTTGTGTCTCCATGTGAATTCAATTACCATTTGCCAAGAGAAAAACAAAATGTTACATGCCAGAATTCATTCCAAACAGTAAAGTTCATAGATAATACCCAGAAAACACAAACAAACACACAGGCTGTTTTAAAAGCTGATATTCATTTAGCCACAACGGAACCGATATTCCTGGTTATATCCAGACATATCTGGACAAACTCGTGTGGAATTCTTGTACAAACGACCCAGAAAAGAAGAGTCAAACTGGTTTTGTTGAAAAGCAAAGTCTTTTTCATGGGCAAGTGCATTCAATGGCATGTTTACAAACACAAATGTCATTTTGAACCTGGTTTCTGTAGCATTCTCCTCAGAAAACACTTATGTGAACCTGTTGTGACTCACTGTGAAACGATTTAGTGTTTCCAACAAAAAACCACAATGTTACATGCTAAAATTCATTCAAAACTTTAAAGTTCATAGAAAATATCCAGAAAACACTAACAAACACACAGGCTGTATTAAAGGCTGATATTCATTTACCCACAACAGAACCAGATATTTCTGGTTTCATCCAGCCATATCTGGACAAACTCAAGTGGAATCTGTGTGCAAAGGACCGAGAAATGCACAGTCAAACTGCTTTAGGATAAAAGCAAAGTCTTTTTCGTGGGCAAGTGGATTCAATGGCATGTTTACAAACACAAATATCATTTTTAACCTGGTTTTGTATCATTCTACTCAGAAAACTCTTATGTGTACCTGTTGTGTCTCCATGTGAATTCAATTACCATTTGCCAAGAGAAAAACAAAATGTTACATGCCAGAATTCATTCCAAACAGTAAAGTTCATAGATAATACCCAGAAAACACAAACAAACACACAGGCTGTTTTAAAAGCTGATATTCATTTAGCCACAACGGAACCGATATTCCTGGTTATATCCAGACATATCTGGACAAACTCGTGTGGAATTCATGTGCAAAGGACCCAGAGAAGAAGAGTCAAACTGGTTTTGTTGAAAAGCAAAGTCTTTTTCGTGGGCAAGTGCATTCAATGGCATGTTTACAAACACAAATGTCATTTTTAACCTGGTTTCTGTAGCATTCTACTCAGAAATCACTTATATGTACCTGTTGTGTCTCCATGTGGAACGAATTAGATTTTCCAACAAAAAAACACAATGTTACATGCTAAAATTCATTCAAAATGCTAAAGTTCATAGAAAATATCCAGAAAAAAGAAGCAAACACAGAGGCTGTAGCAAGAGCTGGGATTGAGTTAGGCAGAACACAACCGGTATTTCTGGTTAGACCCAGACCTATCTGGACAAACTCGTGTGGCATTCTTGTGCAGAAGACCCAGAAAAGTATATTGAAACTGGTTTTGCAGAAAAGCAAAGTGTTTTTCGTGGGCAAGTAGATTCAATGCCATGTTTACAAACACAAATATCTTTTTTAACCTGGTTTCTGTAACATTCTACTCAGAAAACTCGAATGTGGACCTCTTGTGTCTCCATGTGGAACCAATGAGTGTTTGCCAACAAAAACACAAAGTGTTACATGCTAAATTTCATTCAAAACTCTAAAGTTCATAGAAAATATCCAGAAAACAGAAACAAACACAGAGACTGTAGCAAGAGCTGGGATTGATTTAGGCAGAACAGAACTGGATCTTTCTGATTAGATCCAGACCTATCTGGACAAACTCGTGAGGAATCCGTGTACATAGGACCCAGAAAAGCAAAGTCCAACTGGTTTTGGAGAAAAGCAAGGTCTTTTTCTTGGGCAAGTGGATTCAATGTCATGTTTACAGTCGCAAATATCATTTTTAATCCTGGTTTCTGTAGCATTCTACCCAGAAAACCCTTATGTGTACCTGCTGTGTCTCCATGTGGAACCAATGAGTGGTTCCAACAGAAAAACACAATGTTACATGCTAAAACTCATTCAGAACTCTAAAGTTCATAGAAAATATCCAGAAAACACTAACAAACACTCAGGCTATTTTAAAAGCTGATATTCATTTAGCCACACATAACTGGATTTTTCTGGTTCGATCCAGACCAATCTGGACAAACTCGTGTGGAATTCGTGTGCAAAGGACCCAGAAAAACAGAGTCAAAGTGGTTTTGGAGAAAAGCAAAGTCTTTTTCGTTGGCAAGTGGATTCAATGTCATGTTAGCAAACACAAATGTCATTTTGAACATGGTTTCTGTAGCATTCTACTCAGAAAACTCTTATGTGAACCTGTTGTGACTCACTGTGAAACGATTTAGTGTTTCCAACAAAAAACCACAATGTTACATGCTAAAATTCATTCAAAACTTTAAAGTTCATAGAAAATATCCAGAAAACACTAACAAACACACAGGCTGTATTAAAGGCTGATATTCATTTACCCACAACAGAACCAGATATTTCTGGTTTCATCCAGCCATATCTGGACAAACTCAAGTGGAATCTGTGTGCAAAGGACCGAGAAATGCACAGTCAAACTGCTTTAGGATAAAAGCAAAGTCTTTTTCGTGGGCAAGTGGATTCAATGGCATGTTTACAAACACAAATATCATTTTTAACCTGGTTTTGTATCATTCTACTCAGAAAACTCTTATGTGTACCTGTTGTGTCTCCATGTGAATTCAATTACCATTTGCCAAGAGAAAAACAAAATGTTACATGCCAGAATTCATTCCAAACAGTAAAGTTCATAGATAATACCCAGAAAACACAAACAAACACACAGGCTGTTTTAAAAGCTGATATTCATTTAGCCACAACGGAACCGATATTCCTGGTTATATCCAGACATATCTGGACAAACTCGTGTGGAATTCATGTGCAAAGGACCCAGAGAAGAAGAGTCAAACTGGTTTTGTTGAAAAGCAAAGTCTTTTTCGTGGGCAAGTGCATTCAATGGCATGTTTACAAACACAAATGTCATTTTTAACCTGGTTTCTGTAGCATTCTACTCAGAAATCACTTATATGTACCTGTTGTGTCTCCATGTGGAACGAATTAGATTTTCCAACAAAAAAACACAATGTTACATGCTAAAATTCATTCAAAATGCTAAAGTTCATAGAAAATATCCAGAAAAAAGAAGCAAACACAGAGGCTGTAGCAAGAGCTGGGATTGAGTTAGGCAGAACACAACCGGTATTTCTGGTTAGACCCAGACCTATCTGGACAAACTCGTGTGGCATTCTTGTGCAGAAGACCCAGAAAAGTATATTGAAACTGGTTTTGCAGAAAAGCAAAGTGTTTTTCGTGGGCAAGTAGATTCAATGCCATGTTTACAAACACAAATATCTTTTTTAACCTGGTTTCTGTAACATTCTACTCAGAAAACTCGAATGTGGACCTCTTGTGTCTCCATGTGGAACCAATGAGTGTTTGCCAACAAAAACACAAAGTGTTACATGCTAAATTTCATTCAAAACTCTAAAGTTCATAGAAAATATCCAGAAAACAGAAACAAACACAGAGACTGTAGCAAGAGCTGGGATTGATTTAGGCAGAACAGAACTGGATCTTTCTGATTAGATCCAGACCTATCTGGACAAACTCGTGAGGAATCCGTGTACATAGGACCCAGAAAAGCAAAGTCCAACTGGTTTTGGAGAAAAGCAAGGTCTTTTTCTTGGGCAAGTGGATTCAATGTCATGTTTACAGTCGCAAATATCATTTTTAATCCTGGTTTCTGTAGCATTCTACCCAGAAAACCCTTATGTGTACCTGCTGTGTCTCCATGTGGAACCAATGAGTGGTTCCAACAGAAAAACACAATGTTACATGCTAAAACTCATTCAGAACTCTAAAGTTCATAGAAAATATCCAGAAAACACTAACAAACACTCAGGCTATTTTAAAAGCTGATATTCATTTAGCCACACATAACTGGATTTTTCTGGTTCGATCCAGACCAATCTGGACAAACTCGTGTGGAATTCGTGTGCAAAGGACCCAGAAAAACAGAGTCAAAGTGGTTTTGGAGAAAAG
Organism: Sylvilagus floridanus; assembly: GCA_949820135.1. NCBI lineage: Eukaryota > Metazoa > Chordata > Mammalia > Lagomorpha > Leporidae > Sylvilagus > Sylvilagus floridanus. The sequence goes on from OX463232.1 coordinate 27,642,332, forward strand.
CAAAGTCTTTTTCGTTGGCAAGTGGATTCAATGTCATGTTAGCAAACACAAATGTCATTTTGAACATGGTTTCTGTAGCATTCTACTCAGAAAACTCTTATGTGAACCTGTTGTGACTCACTGTGAAACGATTTAGTGTTTCCAACAAAAAACCACAATGTTACATGCTAAAATTCATTCAAAACTTTAAAGTTCATAGAAAATATCCAGAAAACACTAACAAACACACAGGCTGTATTAAAGGCTGATATTCATTTACCCACAACAGAACCAGATATTTCTGGTTTCATCCAGCCATATCTGGACAAACTCATGTGGAATCTGTGTGCAAAGGACCGAGAAAAGCACAGTCAAACTGCTTTAGGATAAAAGCAAAGTCTTTTTCGTGGGCAAGTGGATTCAATGGCATGTTTACAAACACAAATATCATTTTTAACCTGGTTTTGTATCATTCTACTCAGAAAACTCTTATGTGTACCTGTTGTGTCTCCATGTGAATTCAATTACCGTTTGCCAAGAGAAAAACAAAATGTTACATGCCAGAATTCATTCCAAACAGTAAAGTTCATAGATAATACCCAGAAAACACAAACAAACACACAGGCTGTTTTAAAAGCTGATATTCATTTAGCCACAACGGAACCGATATTCCTGGTTATATCCAGACATATCTGGACAAACTCGTGTGGAATTCATGTGCAAAGGACCCAGAGAAGAAGAGTCAAACTGGTTTTGTTGAAAAGCAAAGTCTTTTTCGTGGGCAAGTGCATTCAATGGCATGTTTACAAACACAAATGTCATTTTTAACCTGGTTTCTGTAGCATTCTACTCAGAAATCACTTATATGTACCTGTTGTGTCTCCATGTGGAACGAATTAGATTTTCCAACAAAAAAACACAATGTTACATGCTAAAATTCATTCAAAATGCTAAAGTTCATAGAAAATATCCAGAAAAAAGAAGCAAACACAGAGGCTGTAGCAAGAGCTGGGATTGAGTTAGGCAGAACACAACCGGTATTTCTGGTTAGACCCAGACCTATCTGGACAAACTCGTGTGGCATTCTTGTGCAGAAGACCCAGAAAAGTATATTGAAACTGGTTTTGCAGAAAAGCAAAGTGTTTTTCGTGGGCAAGTAGATTCAATGCCATGTTTACAAACACAAATATCTTTTTTAACCTGGTTTCTGTAACATTCTACTCAGAAAACTCGAATGTGGACCTCTTGTGTCTCCATGTGGAACCAATGAGTGTTTGCCAACAAAAACACAAAGTGTTACATGCTAAATTTCATTCAAAACTCTAAAGTTCATAGAAAATATCCAGAAAACAGAAACAAACACAGAGACTGTAGCAAGAGCTGGGATTGATTTAGGCAGAACAGAACTGGATCTTTCTGATTAGATCCAGACCTATCTGGACAAACTCGTGAGGAATCCGTGTACATAGGACCCAGAAAAGCAAAGTCCAACTGGTTTTGGAGAAAAGCAAGGTCTTTTTCTTGGGCAAGTGGATTCAATGTCATGTTTACAGTCGCAAATATCATTTTTAATCCTGGTTTCTGTAGCATTCTACCCAGAAAACCCTTATGTGTACCTGCTGTGTCTCCATGTGGAACCAATGAGTGGTTCCAACAGAAAAACACAATGTTACATGCTAAAACTCATTCAGAACTCTAAAGTTCATAGAAAATATCCAGAAAACACTAACAAACACTCAGGCTATTTTAAAAGCTGATATTCATTTAGCCACACATAACTGGATTTTTCTGGTTCGATCCAGACCAATCTGGACAAACTCGTGTGGAATTCGTGTGCAAAGGACCCAGAAAAACAGAGTCAAAGTGGTTTTGGAGAAAAGCAAAGTCTTTTTCGTTGGCAAGTGGATTCAATGTCATGTTAGCAAACACAAATGTCATTTTGAACATGGTTTCTGTAGCATTCTACTCAGAAAACTCTTATGTGAACCTGTTGTGACTCACTGTGAAACGATTTAGTGTTTCCAACAAAAAACCACAATGTTACATGCTAAAATTCATTCAAAACTTTAAAGTTCGTAGAAAATATCCAGAAAACACTAACAAACACACAGGCTGTATTAAAGGCTGATATTCATTTACCCACAACAGAACCAGATATTTCTGGTTTCATCCAGCCATATCTGGACAAACTCAAGTGGAATCTGTGTGCAAAGGACCGAGAAATGCACAGTCAAACTGCTTTAGGATAAAAGCAAAGTCTTTTTCGTGGGCAAGTGGATTCAATGGCATGTTTACAAACACAAATATCATTTTTAACCTGGTTTTGTATCATTCTACTCAGAAAACTCTTATGTGTACCTGTTGTGTCTCCATGTGAATTCAATTACCATTTGCCAAGAGAAAAACAAAATGTTACATGCCAGAATTCATTCCAAACAGTAAAGTTCATAGATAATACCCAGAAAACACAAACAAACACACAGGCTGTTTTAAAAGCTGATATTCATTTAGCCACAACGGAACCGATATTCCTGGTTATATCCAGACATATCTGGACAAACTCGTGTGGAATTCATGTGCAAAGGACCCAGAGAAGAAGAGTCAAACTGGTTTTGTTGAAAAGCAAAGTCTTTTTCGTGGGCAAGTGCATTCAATGGCATGTTTACAAACACAAATGTCATTTTTAACCTGGTTTCTGTAGCATTCTACTCAGAAATCACTTATATGTACCTGTTGTGTCTCCATGTGGAACGAATTAGATTTTCCAACAAAAAAACACAATGTTACATGCTAAAATTCATTCAAAATGCTAAAGTTCATAGAAAATATCCAGAAAAAAGAAGCAAACACAGAGGCTGTAGCAAGAGCTGGGATTGAGTTAGGCAGAACACAACCGGTATTTCTGGTTAGACCCAGACCTATCTGGACAAACTCGTGTGGCATTCTTGTGCAGAAGACCCAGAAAAGTATATTGAAACTGGTTTTGCAGAAAAGCAAAGTGTTTTTCGTGGGCAAGTAGATTCAATGCCATGTTTACAAACACAAATATCTTTTTTAACCTGGTTTCTGTAACATTCTACTCAGAAAACTCGAATGTGGACCTCTTGTGTCTCCATGTGGAACCAATGAGTGTTTGCCAACAAAAACACAAAGTGTTACATGCTAAATTTCATTCAAAACTCTAAAGTTCATAGAAAATATCCAGAAAACAGAAACAAACACAGAGACTGTAGCAAGAGCTGGGATTGATTTAGGCAGAACAGAACTGGATCTTTCTGATTAGATCCAGACCTATCTGGACAAACTCGTGAGGAATCCGTGTACATAGGACCCAGAAAAGCAAAGTCCAACTGGTTTTGGAGAAAAGCAAGGTCTTTTTCTTGGGCAAGTGGATTCAATGTCATGTTTACAGTCGCAAATATCATTTTTAATCCTGGTTTCTGTAGCATTCTACCCAGAAAACCCTTATGTGTACCTGCTGTGTCTCCATGTGGAACCAATGAGTGGTTCCAACAGAAAAACACAATGTTACATGCTAAAACTCATTCAGAACTCTAAAGTTCATAGAAAATATCCAGAAAACACTAACAAACACTCAGGCTATTTTAAAAGCTGATATTCATTTAGCCACACATAACTGGATTTTTCTGGTTCGATCCAGACCAATCTGGACAAACTCGTGTGGAATTCGTGTGCAAAGGACCCAGAAAAACAGAGTCAAAGTGGTTTTGGAGAAAAGCAAAGTCTTTTTCGTTGGCAAGTGGATTCAATGTCATGTTAGCAAACACAAATGTCATTTTGAACATGGTTTCTGTAGCATTCTACTCAGAAAACTCTTATGTGAACCTGTTGTGACTCACTGTGAAACGATTTAGTGTTTCCAACAAAAAACCACAATGTTACATGCTAAAATTCATTCAAAACTTTAAAGTTCATAGAAAATATCCAGAAAACACTAACAAACACACAGGCTGTATTAAAGGCTGATATTCATTTACCCACAACAGAACCAGATATTTCTGGTTTCATCCAGCCATATCTGGACAAACTCATGTGGAATCTGTGTGCAAAGGACCGAGAAAAGCACAGTCAAACTGCTTTAGGATAAAAGCAAAGTCTTTTTCGTGGGCAAGTGGATTCAATGGCATGTTTACAAACACAAATATCATTTTTAACCTGGTTTTGTATCATTCTACTCAGAAAACTCTTATGTGTACCTGTTGTGTCTCCATGTGAATTCAATTACCGTTTGCCAAGAGAAAAACAAAATGTTACATGCCAGAATTCATTCCAAACAGTAAAGTTCATAGATAATACCCAGAAAACACAAACAAACACACAGGCTGTTTTAAAAGCTGATATTCATTTAGCCACAACGGAACCGATATTCCTGGTTATATCCAGACATATCTGGACAAACTCGTGTGGAATTCATGTGCAAAGGACCCAGAGAAGAAGAGTCAAACTGGTTTTGTTGAAAAGCAAAGTCTTTTTCGTGGGCAAGTGCATTCAATGGCATGTTTACAAACACAAATGTCATTTTTAACCTGGTTTCTGTAGCATTCTACTCAGAAATCACTTATATGTACCTGTTGTGTCTCCATGTGGAACGAATTAGATTTTCCAACAAAAAAACACAATGTTACATGCTAAAATTCATTCAAAATGCTAAAGTTCATAGAAAATATCCAGAAAAAAGAAGCAAACACAGAGGCTGTAGCAAGAGCTGGGATTGAGTTAGGCAGAACACAACCGGTATTTCTGGTTAGACCCAGACCTATCTGGACAAACTCGTGTGGCATTCTTGTGCAGAAGACCCAGAAAAGTATATTGAAACTGGTTTTGCAGAAAAGCAAAGTGTTTTTCGTGGGCAAGTAGATTCAATGCCATGTTTACAAACACAAATATCTTTTTTAACCTGGTTTCTGTAACATTCTACTCAGAAAACTCGAATGTGGACCTCTTGTGTCTCCATGTGGAACCAATGAGTGTTTGCCAACAAAAACACAAAGTGTTACATGCTAAATTTCATTCAAAACTCTAAAGTTCATAGAAAATATCCAGAAAACAGAAACAAACACAGAGACTGTAGCAAGAGCTGGGATTGATTTAGGCAGAACAGAACTGGATCTTTCTGATTAGATCCAGACCTATCTGGACAAACTCGTGAGGAATCCGTGTACATAGGACCCAGAAAAGCAAAGTCCAACTGGTTTTGGAGAAAAGCAAGGTCTTTTTCTTGGGCAAGTGGATTCAATGTCATGTTTACAGTCGCAAATATCATTTTTAATCCTGGTTTCTGTAGCATTCTACCCAGAAAACCCTTATGTGTACCTGCTGTGTCTCCATGTGGAACCAATGAGTGGTTCCAACAGAAAAACACAATGTTACATGCTAAAACTCATTCAGAACTCTAAAGTTCATAGAAAATATCCAGAAAACACTAACAAACACTCAGGCTATTTTAAAAGCTGATATTCATTTAGCCACACATAACTGGATTTTTCTGGTTCGATCCAGACCAATCTGGACAAACTCGTGTGGAATTCGTGTGCAAAGGACCCAGAAAAACAGAGTCAAAGTGGTTTTGGAGAAAAGCAAAGTCTTTTTCGTTGGCAAGTGGATTCAATGTCATGTTAGCAAACACAAATGTCATTTTGAACATGGTTTCTGTAGCATTCTACTCAGAAAACTCTTATGTGAACCTGTTGTGACTCACTGTGAAACGATTTAGTGTTTCCAACAAAAAACCACAATGTTACATGCTAAAATTCATTCAAAACTTTAAAGTTCGTAGAAAATATCCAGAAAACACTAACAAACACACAGGCTGTATTAAAGGCTGATATTCATTTACCCACAACAGAACCAGATATTTCTGGTTTCATCCAGCCATATCTGGACAAACTCAAGTGGAATCTGTGTGCAAAGGATCGAGAAAAGCACAGTCAAACTGCTTTAGGATAAAAGCAAAGTCTTTTTCGTGGGCAAGTGGATTCAATGGCATGTTTGCAAACACAAATATCATTTTTAACCTGGTTTTGTATCATTCTACTCAGAAAACTCTTATGCGTATCTGTTGTGTCTCCATGTGAATTCAATTACCATTTGCCAAGAGAAAAACAAAATGTTACATGCCAGAATTCATTCCAAACAGTAAAGTTCATAGATAATACCCAGAAAACACAAACAAACACACAGGCTGTTTTAAAAGCTGATATTCATTTAGCCACAACGGAACCGATATTCCTGGTTATATCCAGACATATCTGGACAAACTCGTGTGGAATTCATGTGCAAAGGACCCAGAGAAGAAGAGTCAAACTGGTTTTGTTGAAAAGCAAAGTCTTTTTCGTGGGCAAGTGCATTCAATGGCATGTTTACAAACACATATGTCATTTTTAACCTGGTTTCTGTAGCATTCTACTCAGAAATCACTTATATGTACCTGTTGTGTCTCCATGTGGAACGAATTAGATTTTCCAACAAAAAAACACAATGTTACATGCTAAAATTCATTCAAAATGCTAAAGTTCATAGAAAATATCCAGAAAAAAGAAGCAAACACAGAGGCTGTAGCAAGAGCTGGGATTGAGTTAGGCAGAACACAACCGGTATTTCTGGTTAGACCCAGACCTATCTGGACAAACTCGTGTGGCATTCTTGTGCAGAAGACCCAGAAAAGTATATTGAAACTGGTTTTGCAGAAAAGCAAAGTGTTTTTCGTGGGCAAGTAGATTCAATGCCATGTTTACAAACACAAATATCTTTTTTAACCTGGTTTCTGTAACATTCTACTCAGAAAACTCGAATGTGGACCTCTTGTGTCTCCATGTGGAACCAATGAGTGTTTGCCAACAAAAACACAAAGTGTTACATGCTAAATTTCATTCAAAACTCTAAAGTTCATAGAAAATATCCAGAAAACAGAAACAAACACAGAGACTGTAGCAAGAGCTGGGATTGATTTAGGCAGAACAGAACTGGATCTTTCTGATTAGATCCAGACCTATCTGGACAAACTCGTGAGGAATCCGTGTACATAGGACCCAGAAAAGCAAAGTCCAACTGGTTTTGGAGAAAAGCAAGGTCTTTTTCTTGGGCAAGTGGATTCAATGTCATGTTTACAGTCGCAAATATCATTTTTAATCCTGGTTTCTGTAGCATTCTACCCAGAAAACCCTTATGTGTACCTGCTGTGTCTCCATGTGGAACCAATGAGTGGTTCCAACAGAAAAACACAATGTTACATGCTAAAACTCATTCAGAACTCTAAAGTTCATAGAAAATATCCAGAAAACACTAACAAACACTCAGGCTATTTTAAAAGCTGATATTCATTTAGCCACACATAACTGGATTTTTCTGGTTCGATCCAGACCAATCTGGACAAACTCGTGTGGAATTCGTGTGCAAAGGACCCAGAAAAACAGAGTCAAAGTGGTTTTGGAGAAAAGCAAAGTCTTTTTCGTTGGCAAGTGGATTCAATGTCATGTTAGCAAACACAAATGTCATTTTGAACATGGTTTCTGTAGCATTCTACTCAGAAAACTCTTATGTGAACCTGTTGTGACTCACTGTGAAACGATTTAGTGTTTCCAACAAAAAACCACAATGTTACATGCTAAAATTCATTCAAAACTTTAAAGTTCATAGAAAATATCCAGAAAACACTAACAAACACACAGGCTGTATTAAAGGCTGATATTCATTTACCCACAACAGAACCAGATATTTCTGGTTTCATCCAGCCATATCTGGACAAACTCATGTGGAATCTGTGTGCAAAGGACCGAGAAAAGCACAGTCAAACTGCTTTAGGATAAAAGCAAAGTCTTTTTCGTGGGCAAGTGGATTCAATGGCATGTTTACAAACACAAATATCATTTTTAACCTGGTTTTGTATCATTCTACTCAGAAAACTCTTATGTGTACCTGTTGTGTCTCCATGTGAATTCAATTACCGTTTGCCAAGAGAAAAACAAAATGTTACATGCCAGAATTCATTCCAAACAGTAAAGTTCATAGATAATACCCAGAAAACACAAACAAACACACAGGCTGTTTTAAAAGCTGATATTCATTTAGCCACAACGGAACCGATATTCCTGGTTATATCCAGACATATCTGGACAAACTCGTGTGGAATTCATGTGCAAAGGACCCAGAGAAGAAGAGTCAAACTGGTTTTGTTGAAAAGCAAAGTCTTTTTCGTGGGCAAGTGCATTCAATGGCACGTTTACAAACACAAATGTCATTTTTAACCTGGTTTCTGTAGCATTCTACTCAGAAATCACTTATATGTACCTGTTGTGTCTCCATGTGGAACGAATTAGATTTTCCAACCAAAATACACAATATTACATGCTAAAATTCATTCAAAATGCTAAAGTTCATAGAAAATATCCAGAAAAAAGAAGCAAACACAGAGGCTGTAGCAAGAGCTGGGATTGAGTTAGGCAGAACACAACCGGTATTTCTGGTTAGACCCAGACCTATCTGGACAAACTCGTGTGGCATTCTTGTGCAGAAGACCCAGAAAAGTATATTGAAACTGGTTTTGCAGAAAAGCAAAGTGTTTTTCGTGGGCAAGTAGATTCAATGCCATGTTTACAAACACAAATATCTTTTTTAACCTGGTTTCTGTAACATTCTACTCAGAAAACTCGAATGTGGACCTCTTGTGTCTCCATGTGGAACCAATGAGTGTTTGCCAACAAAAACACAAAGTGTTACATGCTAAATTTCATTCAAAACTCTAAAGTTCATAGAAAATATCCAGAAAACAGAAACAAACACAGAGACTGTAGCAAGAGCTGGGATTGATTTAGGCAGAACAGAACTGGATCTTTCTGATTAGATCCAGACCTATCTGGACAAACTCGTGAGGAATCCGTGTACATAGGACCCAGAAAAGCAAAGTCCAACTGGTTTTGGAGAAAAGCAAGGTCTTTTTCTTGGGCAAGTGGATTCAATGTCATGTTTACAGTCGCAAATATCATTTTTAATCCTGGTTTCTGTAGCATTCTACCCAGAAAACCCTTATGTGTACCTGCTGTGTCTCCATGTGGAACCAATGAGTGGTTCCAACAGAAAAACACAATGTTACATGCTAAAACTCATTCAGAACTCTAAAGTTCATAGAAAATATCCAGAAAACACTAACAAACACTCAGGCTATTTTAAAAGCTGATATTCATTTAGCCACACATAACTGGATTTTTCTGGTTCGATCCAGACCAATCTGGACAAACTCGTGTGGAATTCGTGTGCAAAGGACCCAGAAAAACAGAGTCAAAGTGGTTTTGGAGAAAAGCAAAGTCTTTTTCGTTGGCAAGTGGATTCAATGTCATGTTAGCAAACACAAATGTCATTTTGAACCTGGTTTCTGTAGCATTCTCCTCAGAAAACACTTATGTGAACCTGTTGTGACTCACTGTGAAACGATTTAGTGTTTCCAACAAAAAACCACAATGTTACATGCTAAAATTCATTCAAAACTTTAAAGTTCATAGAAAATATCCAGAAAACACTAACAAACACACAGGCTGTATTAAAGGCTGATATTCATTTACCCACAACAGAACCAGATATTTCTGGTTTCATCCAGCCATATCTGGACAAACTCATGTGGAATCTGTGTGCAAAGGACCGAGAAAAGCACAGTCAAACTGCTTTAGGATAAAAGCAAAGTCTTTTCGTGGGCAAGTGGATTCAATGGCATGTTTGCAAACACAAATATCATTTTTAACCTGGTTTTGTATCATTCTACTCAGAAAACTCTTATGCGTATCTGTTGTGTCTCCATGTGAATTCAATTACCATTTGCCAAGAGAAAAACAAAATGTTACATGCCAGAATTCATTCCAAACAGTAAAGTTCATAGATAATACCCAGAAAACACAAACAAACACACAGGCTGTTTTAAAAGCTGATATTCATTTAGCCACAACGGAACCGATATTCCTGGTTATATCCAGACATATCTGGACAAACTCGTGTGGAATTCATGTGCAAAGGACCCAGAGAAGAAGAGTCAAACTGGTTTTGTTGAAAAGCAAAGTCTTTTTCGTGGGCAAGTGCATTCAATGGCATGTTTACAAACACATATGTCATTTTTAACCTGGTTTCTGTAGCATTCTACTCAGAAATCACTTATATGTACCTGTTGTGTCTCCATGTGGAACGAATTAGATTTTCCAACAAAAAAACACAATGTTACATGCTAAAATTCATTCAAAATGCTAAAGTTCATAGAAAATATCCAGAAAAAAGAAGCAAACACAGAGGCTGTAGCAAGAGCTGGGATTGAGTTAGGCAGAACACAACCGGTATTTCTGGTTAGACCCAGACCTATCTGGACAAACTCGTGTGGCATTCTTGTGCAGAAGACCCAGAAAAGTATATTGAAACTGGTTTTGCAGAAAAGCAAAGTGTTTTTCGTGGGCAAGTAGATTCAATGCCATGTTTACAAACACAAATATCTTTTTTAACCTGGTTTCTGTAACATTCTACTCAGAAAACTCGAATGTGGACCTCTTGTGTCTCCATGTGGAACCAATGAGTGTTTGCCAACAAAAACACAAAGTGTTACATGCTAAATTTCATTCAAAACTCTAAAGTTCATAGAAAATATCCAGAAAACAGAAACAAACACAGAGACTGTAGCAAGAGCTGGGATTGATTTAGGCAGAACAGAACTGGATCTTTCTGATTAGATCCAGACCTATCTGGACAAACTCGTGAGGAATCCGTGTACATAGGACCCAGAAAAGCAAAGTCCAACTGGTTTTGGAGAAAAGCAAGGTCTTTTTCTTGGGCAAGTGGATTCAATGTCATGTTTACAGTCGCAAATATCATTTTTAATCCTGGTTTCTGTAGCATTCTACCCAGAAAACCCTTATGTGTACCTGCTGTGTCTCCATGTGGAACCAATGAGTGGTTCCAACAGAAAAACACAATGTTACATGCTAAAACTCATTCAGAACTCTAAAGTTCATAGAAAATATCCAGAAAACACTAACAAACACTCAGGCTATTTTAAAAGCTGATATTCATTTAGCCACACATAACTGGATTTTTCTGGTTCGATCCAGACCAATCTGGACAAACTCGTGTGGAATTCGTGTGCAAAGGACCCAGAAAAACAGAGTCAAAGTGGTTTTGGAGAAAAGCAAAGTCTTTTTCGTTGGCAAGTGGATTCAATGTCATGTTAGCAAACACAAATGTCATTTTGAACCTGGTTTCTGTAGCATTCTCCTCAGAAAACACTTATGTGAACCTGTTGTGACTCACTGTGAAACGATTTAGTGTTTCCAACAAAAAACCACAATGTTACATGCTAAAATTCATTCAAAACTTTAAAGTTCATAGAAAATATCCAGAAAACACTAACAAACACACAGGCTGTATTAAAGGCTGATATTCATTTACCCACAACAGAACCAGATATTTCTGGTTTCATCCAGCCATATCTGGACAAACTCATGTGGAATCTGTGTGCAAAGGACCGAGAAAAGCACAGTCAAACTGCTTTAGGATAAAAGCAAAGTCTTTTTCGTGGGCAAGTGGATTCAATGGCATGTTTACAAACACAAATATCATTTTTAACCTGGTTTTGTATCATTCTACTCAGAAAACTCTTATGTGTACCTGTTGTGTCTCCATGTGAATTCAATTACCGTTTGCCAAGAGAAAAACAAAATGTTACATGCCAGAATTCATTCCAAACAGTAAAGTTCATAGATAATACCCAGAAAACACAAACAAACACACAGGCTGTTTTAAAAGCTGATATTCATTTAGCCACAACGGAACCGATATTCCTGGTTATATCCAGACATATCTGGACAAACTCGTGTGGAATTCATGTGCAAAGGACCCAGAGAAGAAGAGTCAAACTGGTTTTGTTGAAAAGCAAAGTCTTTTTCGTGGGCAAGTGCATTCAATGGCATGTTTACAAACACATATGTCATTTTTAACCTGGTTTCTGTAGCATTCTACTCAGAAATCACTTATATGTACCTGTTGTGTCTCCATGTGGAACGAATTAGATTTTCCAACAAAAAAACACAATGTTACATGCTAAAATTCATTCAAAATGCTAAAGTTCATAGAAAATATCCAGAAAAAAGAAGCAAACACAGAGGCTGTAGCAAGAGCTGGGATTGAGTTAGGCAGAACACAACCGGTATTTCTGGTTAGACCCAGACCTATCTGGACAAACTCGTGTGGCATTCTTGTGCAGAAGACCCAGAAAAGTATATTGAAACTGGTTTTGCAGAAAAGCAAAGTGTTTTTCGTGGGCAAGTAGATTCAATGCCATGTTTACAAACACAAATATCTTTTTTAACCTGGTTTCTGTAACATTCTACTCAGAAAACTCGAATGTGGACCTCTTGTGTCTCCATGTGGAACCAATGAGTGTTTGCCAACAAAAACACAAAGTGTTACATGCTAAATTTCATTCAAAACTCTAAAGTTCATAGAAAATATCCAGAAAACAGAAACAAACACAGAGACTGTAGCAAGAGCTGGGATTGATTTAGGCAGAACAGAACTGGATCTTTCTGATTAGATCCAGACCTATCTGGACAAACTCGTGAGGAATCCGTGTACATAGGACCCAGAAAAGCAAAGTCCAACTGGTTTTGGAGAAAAGCAAGGTCTTTTTCTTGGGCAAGTGGATTCAATGTCATGTTTACAGTTGCAAATATCATTTTTAATCCTGGTTTCTGTAGCATTCTACCCAGAAAACCCTTATGTGTACCTGCTGTGTCTCCATGTGGAACCAATGAGTGGTTCCAACAGAAAAACACAATGTTACATGCTAAAACTCATTCAGAACTCTAAAGTTCATAGAAAATATCCAGAAAACACTAACAAACACTCAGGCTATTTTAAAAGCTGATATTCATTTAGCCACACATAACTGGATTTTTCTGGTTCGATCCAGACCAATCTGGACAAACTCGTGTGGAATTCGTGTGCAAAGGACCCAGAAAAACAGAGTCAAAGTGGTTTTGGAGAAAAGCAAAGTCTTTTTCGTTGGCAAGTGGATTCAATGTCATGTTAGCAAACACAAATGTCATTTTGAACATGGTTTCTGTAGCATTCTCCTCAGAAAACACTTATGTGAACCTGTTGTGACTCACTGTGAAACGATTTAGTGTTTCCAACAAAAAACCACAATGTTACATGCTAAAATTCATTCAAAACTTTAAAGTTCATAGAAAATATCCAGAAAACACTAACAAACACACAGGCTGTATTAAAGGCTGATATTCATTTACCCACAACAGAACCAGATATTTCTGGTTTCATCCAGCCATATCTGGACAAACTCATGTGGAATCTGTGTGCAAAGGACCCAGAAAAGCACAGTCAAACTGCTTTTGGTTAAAAGCAAAGTCTTTTCGTGGGCAAGTGGATTCAAAGTCATGTTTACAAACACGAATATCATTTTTAACCTGGTTTCTGTATCATTCTACTCAGAAAACTCTTATGTGTACCTGTTGTGTCTCCATGTGAATTCAATTACCGTTTGCCAAGAGAAAAACAAAATGTTACATGCCAGAATTCATTCCAAACAGTAAAGTTCATAGATAATACCCAGAAAACACAAACAAACACACAGGCTGTTTTAAAAGCTGATATTCATTCAGCCACAACGGAACCGATATTCCTGGTTATATCCAGACATATCTGGACAAACTCGTGTGGAATTCGTGTACAAACGACCCAGAAAAGAAGAGTCAAACTGGTTTTGCTGAAAACCAAAGTCTTTTTCGTGGGCAAGTGGATTCAATGGCATGTTTACAAACACAAATATCATTTTTAACCTGGTTTTGTATCATTCTACTCAGAAAACTCTTATGTGTACCTGTTGTGTCTCCATGTGAATTCAATTACCATTTGCCAAGAGAAAAACAAAATGTTACATGCCAGAATTCATTCCAAACAGTAAAGTTCATAGATAATACCCAGAAAACACAAACAAACACACAGGCTGTTTTAAAAGCTGATATTCATTTAGCCACAACGGAACCGATATTCCTGGTTATATCCAGACATATCTGGACAAACTCGTGTGGAATTCATGTGCAAAGGACCCAGAGAAGAAGAGTCAAACTGGTTTTGTTGAAAAGCAAAGTCTTTTTCGTGGGCAAGTGCATTCAATGGCATGTTTACAAACACAAATGTCATTTTTAACCTGGTTTCTGTAGCATTCTACTCAGAAATCACTTATATGTACCTGTTGTGTCTCCATGTGGAACGAATTAGATTTTCCAACAAAAAAACACAATGTTACATGCTAAAATTCATTCAAAATGCTAAAGTTCATAGAAAATATCCAGAAAAAAGAAGCAAACACAGAGGCTGTAGCAAGAGCTGGGATTGAGTTAGGCAGAACACAACCGGTATTTCTGGTTAGACCCAGACCTATCTGGACAAACTCGTGTGGCATTCTTGTGCAGAAGACCCAGAAAAGTATATTGAAACTGGTTTTGCAGAAAAGCAAAGTGTTTTTCGTGGGCAAGTAGATTCAATGCCATGTTTACAAACACAAATATCTTTTTTAACCTGGTTTCTGTAACATTCTACTCAGAAAACTCGAATGTGGACCTCTTGTGTCTCCATGTGGAACCAATGAGTGTTTGCCAACAAAAACACAAAGTGTTGCATGCTAAATTTCATTCAAAACTCTAAAGTTCATAGAAAATATCCAGAAAACAGAAACAAACACAGAGACTGTAGCAAGAGCTGGGATTGATTTAGGCAGAACAGAACTGGATCTTTCTGATTAGATCCAGACCTATCTGGACAAACTCGTGAGGAATCCGTGTACATAGGACCCAGAAAAGCAAAGTCCAACTGGTTTTGGAGAAAAGCAAGGTCTTTTTCTTGGGCAAGTGGATTCAATGTCATGTTTACAGTCGCAAATATCATTTTTAATCCTGGTTTCTGTAGCATTCTACCCAGAAAACCCTTATGTGTACCTGCTGTGTCTCCATGTGGAACCAATGAGTGGTTCCAACAGAAAAACACAATGTTACATGCTAAAACTCATTCAGAACTCTAAAGTTCATAGAAAATATCCAGAAAACACTAACAAACACTCAGGCTATTTTAAAAGCTGATATTCATTTAGCCACACATAACTGGATTTTTCTGGTTCGATCCAGACCAATCTGGACAAACTCGTGTGGAATTCGTGTGCAAAGGACCCAGAAAAACAGAGTCAAAGTGGTTTTGGAGAAAAGCAAAGTCTTTTTCATTGGCAAGTGGATTCAATGTCATGTTAGCAAACACAAATGTCATTTTGAACCTGGTTTCTGTAGCATTCTCCTCAGAAAACTCTTATGTGAACCTGTTGTGACTCACTGTGAAACGATTTAGTGTTTCCAACAAAAAACCACAATATTACATGCTAAAATTCATTCAAAACTTTAAAGTTCATAGAAAATATCCAGAAAACACTAACAAACACACAGGCTGTATTAAAGGCTGATATTCATTTACCCACAACAGAACCAGATATTTCTGGTTTCATCCAGCCATATCTGGACAAACTCATGTGGAATCTGTGTGCAAAGGATCGAGAAAAGCACAGTCAAACTGCTTTAGGATAAAAGCAAAGTCTTTTTCGTGGGCAAGTGGATTCAATGGCATGTTTGCAAACACAAATATCATTTTTAACCTGGTTTTGTATCATTCTACTCAGAAAACTCTTATGCGTATCTGTTGTGTCTCCATGTGAATTCAATTACCATTTGCCAAGAGAAAAACAAAATGTTACATGCCAGAATTCATTCCAAACAGTAAAGTTCATAGATAATACCCAGAAAACACAAACAAACACACAGGCTGTTTTAAAAGCTGATATTCATTTAGCCACAACGGAACCGATATTCCTGGTTATATCCAGACATATCTGGACAAACTCGTGTGGAATTCATGTGCAAAGGACCCAGAGAAGAAGAGTCAAACTGGTTTTGTTGAAAAGCAAAGTCTTTTTCGTGGGCAAGTGCATTCAATGGCATGTTTACAAACACATATGTCATTTTTAACCTGGTTTCTGTAGCATTCTACTCAGAAATCACTTATATGTACCTGTTGTGTCTCCATGTGGAACGAATTAGATTTTCCAACAAAAAAACACAATGTTACATGCTAAAATTCATTCAAAATGCTAAAGTTCATAGAAAATATCCAGAAAAAAGAAGCAAACACAGAGGCTGTAGCAAGAGCTGGGATTGAGTTAGGCAGAACACAACCGGTATTTCTGGTTAGACCCAGACCTATCTGGACAAACTCGTGTGGCATTCTTGTGCAGAAGACCCAGAAAAGTATATTGAAACTGGTTTTGCAGAAAAGCAAAGTGTTTTTCGTGGGCAAGTAGATTCAATGCCATGTTTACAAACACAAATATCTTTTTTAACCTGGTTTCTGTAACATTCTACTCAGAAAACTCGAATGTGGACCTCTTGTGTCTCCATGTGGAACCAATGAGTGTTTGCCAACAAAAACACAAAGTGTTACATGCTAAATTTCATTCAAAACTCTAAAGTTCATAGAAAATATCCAGAAAACAGAAACAAACACAGAGACTGTAGCAAGAGCTGGGATTGATTTAGGCAGAACAGAACTGGATCTTTCTGATTAGATCCAGACCTATCTGGACAAACTCGTGAGGAATCCGTGTACATAGGACCCAGAAAAGCAAAGTCCAACTGGTTTTGGAGAAAAGCAAGGTCTTTTTCTTGGGCAAGTGGATTCAATGTCATGTTTACAGTCGCAAATATCATTTTTAATCCTGGTTTCTGTAGCATTCTACCCAGAAAACCCTTATGTGTACCTGCTGTGTCTCCATGTGGAACCAATGAGTGGTTCCAACAGAAAAACACAATGTTACATGCTAAAACTCATTCAGAACTCTAAAGTTCATAGAAAATATCCAGAAAACACTAACAAACACTCAGGCTATTTTAAAAGCTGATATTCATTTAGCCACACATAACTGGATTTTTCTGGTTCGATCCAGACCAATCTGGACAAACTCGTGTGGAATTCGTGTGCAAAGGACCCAGAAAAACAGAGTCAAAGTGGTTTTGGAGAAAAGCAAAGTCTTTTTCGTTGGCAAGTGGATTCAATGTCATGTTAGCAAACACAAATGTCATTTTGAACCTGGTTTCTGTAGCATTCTCCTCAGAAAACACTTATGTGAACCTGTTGTGACTCACTGTGAAACGATTTAGTGTTTCCAACAAAAAACCACAATGTTACATGCTAAAATTCATTCAAAACTTTAAAGTTCATAGAAAATATCCAGAAAACACTAACAAACACACAGGCTGTATTAAAGGCTGATATTCATTTACCCACAACAGAACCAGATATTTCTGGTTTCATCCAGCCATATCTGGACAAACTCATGTGGAATCTGTGTGCAAAGGACCGAGAAAAGCACAGTCAAACTGCTTTAGGTTAAAAGCAAAGTCTTTTCGTGGGCAAGTGGATTCAAAGTCATGTTTACAAACACGAATATCATTTTTAACCTGGTTTTGTATCATTCTACTCAGAAAACTCTTATGTGTACCTGTTGTGTCTCCATGTGAATTCAATTACCGTTTGCCAAGAGAAAAACAAAATGTTACATGCCAGAATTCATTCCAAACAGTAAAGTTCATAGATAATACCCAGAAAACACAAACACACAGGCTGTTTTAAAGGCTGATATTCATTTAGCCACAACGGAACCGATATTCCTGGTTATATCCAGACATATCTGGACAAACTCGTGTGGAATTCATGTACAAACGACCCAGAAAAGAAGAGTCAAACTGGTTTTGTTGAAAAGCAGAGTCTTTTTCATGGGCAAGTGCATTCAATGGCATGTTTACAAACACAAATGTCATTTTGAACCTGGTTTCTGTAGCATTCTCCTCAGAAAACTCTTATGTGAACCTGTTGTGACTCACTGTGAAACGATTTAGTGTTTCCAACAAAAAACCACAATATTACATGCTAAAATTCATTCAAAACTTTAAAGTTCATAGAAAATATCCAGAAAACACTAACAAACACACAGGCTGTATTAAAGGCTGATATTCATTTACCCACAACAGAACCAGATATTTCTGGTTTCATCCAGCCATATCTGGACAAACTCATGTGGAATCTGTGTGCAAAGGACCCAGAAAAGCACAGTCAAACTGCTTTTGGTTAAAAGCAAAGTCTTTTCGTGGGCAAGTGGATTCAAAGTCATGTTTACAAACACGAATATCATTTTTAACCTGGTTTCTGTATCATTCTACTCAGAAAACTCTTACGTGTACCTGTTGTGACTCCATGTGAATTCAATTACCATTTGCCAAGAGAAAAACAAAATGTTACATGCCAGAATTCATTCCAAACAGTAAAGTTCATAGATAATACCCAGAAAACACAAACAAACACACAGGCTGTTTTAAAAGCTGATATTCATTTAGCCACAACGGAACCGATATTCCTGGTTATATCCAGACATATCTGGACAAACTCGTGTGGAATTCATGTGCAAAGGACCCAGAGAAGAAGAGTCAAACTGGTTTTGTTGAAAAGCAAAGTCTTTTTCGTGGGCAAGTGCATTCAATGGCATGTTTACAAACACATATGTCATTTTTAACCTGGTTTCTGTAGCATTCTACTCAGAAATCACTTATATGTACCTGTTGTGTCTCCATGTGGAACGAATTAGATTTTCCAACAAAAAAACACAATGTTACATGCTAAAATTCATTCAAAATGCTAAAGTTCATAGAAAATATCCAGAAAAAAGAAGCAAACACAGAGGCTGTAGCAAGAGCTGGGATTGAGTTAGGCAGAACACAACCGGTATTTCTGGTTAGACCCAGACCTATCTGGACAAACTCGTGTGGCATTCTTGTGCAGAAGACCCAGAAAAGTATATTGAAACTGGTTTTGCAGAAAAGCAAAGTGTTTTTCGTGGGCAAGTAGATTCGATGCCATGTTTACAAACACAAACATCTTTTTTAACCTGGTTTCTGTAACATTCTACTCAGAAAACTCGAATGTGGACCTCTTGTGTCTCCATGTGGAACCAATGAGTGTTTGCCAACAAAAACACAAAGTGTTACATGCTAAATTTCATTCAAAACTCTAAAGTTCATAGAAAATATCCAGAAAACAGAAACAAACACAGAGACTGTAGCAAGAGCTGGGATTGATTTAGGCAGAACAGAACTGGATCTTTCTGATTAGATCCAGACCTATCTGGACAAACTCATGAGGAATCCGTGTACATAGGACCCAGAAAAGCAAAGTCCAACTGGTTTTGGAGAAAAGCAAGGTCTTTTTCTTGGGCAAGTGGATTCAATGTCATGTTTACAGTCGCAAATATCATTTTTAATCCTGGTTTCTGTAGCATTCTACCCAGAAAACCCTTATGTGTACCTGCTGTGTCTCCATGTGGAACCAATGAGTGGTTCCAACAGAAAAACACAATGTTACATGCTAAAACTCATTCAGAACTCTAAAGTTCATAGAAAATATCCAGAAAACACTAACAAACACTCAGGCTATTTTAAAAGCTGATATTCATTTAGCCACACATAACTGGATTTTTCTGGTTCGATCCAGACCAATCTGGACAAACTCGTGTGGAATTCGTGTGCAAAGGACCCAGAAAAACAGAGTCAAAGTGGTTTTGGAGAAAAGCAAAGTCTTTTTCGTTGGCAAGTGGATTCAATGTCATGTTAGCAAACACAAATGTCATTTTGAACCTGGTTTCTGTAGCATTCTCCTCAGAAAACACTTATGTGAACCTGTTGTGACTCACTGTGAAACGATTTAGTGTTTCCAACAAAAAACCACAATGTTACATACTAAAATTCATTCAAAACTTTAAAGTTCATAGAAAATATCCAGAAAACACTAACAAACACACAGGCTGTATTAAAGGCTGATATTCATTTACCCACAACAGAACCAGATATTTCTGGTTTCATCCAGCCATATCTGGACAAACTCATGTGGAATCTGTGTGCAAAGGACCGAGAAAAGCACAGTCAAACTGCTTTTGGTTAAAAGCAAAGTCTTTTCGTGGGCAAGTGGATTCAAAGTCATGTTTACAAACACGAATATCATTTTTAACCTGGTTTCTGTATCATTCTATTCAGAAAACTCTTATGTGTACCTGTTGTGTCTCCATGTGAATTCAATTACCGTTTGCCAAGAGAAAAACAAAATGTTACATGCCAGAATTGATTCCAAACAGTAAAGTTCATAGATAATACCCAGAAAACACAAACAAACACACAGGCTGTTTTAAAAGCTGATATTCATTTAGCCACAACGGAACCGATATTCCTGGTTATATCCAGACATATCTGGACAAACTCGTGTGGAATTCGTGTACAAACGACCCAGAAAAGAAGAGTCAAACTGGTTTTGTTGAAAAGCAAAGTCTTTTTCATGGGCAAGTGCATTCAATGGCATGTTTACAAACACAAATGTCATTTTGAACCTGGTTTCTGTAGCATTCTCCTCAGAAAACTCTTATGTGAACCTGTTGTGACTCACTGTGAAACGATTTAGTGTTTCCAACAAAAAACCACAATGTTACATGCTAAAATTCATTCAAAACTTTAAAGTTCATAGAAAATATCCAGAAAACACTAACAAACACACAGGCTGTATTAAAGGCTGATATTCATTTACCCACAACAGAACCAGATATTTCTGGTTTCATCCAGCCATATCTGGACAAACTCATGTGGAATCTGTGTGCAAAGGACCGAGAAAAGCACAGTCAAACTGCTTTTGGTTAAAAGCAAAGTCTTTTTCGTGGGCAAGTGGATTCAATGGCATGTTTACAAACACAAATATCATTTTTAACCTGGTTTTGTATCATTCTACTCAGAAAACTCTTATGTGTACCTGTTGTGTCTCCATGTGAATTCAATTACCATTTGCCAAGAGAAAAACAAAATGTTACATGCCAGAATTCATTCCAAACAGTAAAGTTCATAGATAATACCCAGAAAACACAAACAAACACACAGGCTGTTTTAAAAGCTGATATTCATTTAGCCACAACGGAACCGATATTCCTGGTTATATCCAGACATATCTGGACAAACTCGTGTGGAATTCATGTGCAAAGGACCCAGAGAAGAAGAGTCAAACTGGTTTTGTTGAAAAGCAAAGTCTTTTTCGTGGGCAAGTGCATTCAATGGCATGTTTACAAACACAAATGTCATTTTTAACCTGGTTTCTGTAGCATTCTACTCAGAAATCACTTATATGTACCTGTTGTGTCTCCATGTGGAACGAATTAGATTTTCCAACAAAAAAACACAATGTTACATGCTAAAATTCATTCAAAATGCTAAAGTTCATAGAAAATATCCAGAAAAAAGAAGCAAACACAGAGGCTGTAGCAAGAGCTGGGATTGAGTTAGGCAGAACACAACCGGTATTTCTGGTTAGACCCAGACCTATCTGGACAAACTCGTGTGGCATTCTTGTGCAGAAGACCCAGAAAAGTATATTGAAACTGGTTTTGCAGAAAAGCAAAGTGTTTTTCGTGGGCAAGTAGATTCAATGCCATGTTTACAAACACAAATATCTTTTTTAACCTGGTTTCTGTAACATTCTACTCAGAAAACTCGAATGTGGACCTCTTGTGTCTCCATGTGGAACCAATGAGTGTTTGCCAACAAAAACACAAAGTGTTACATGCTAAATTTCATTCAAAACTCTAAAGTTCATAGAAAATATCCAGAAAACAGAAACAAACACAGAGACTGTAGCAAGAGCTGGGATTGATTTAGGCAGAACAGAACTGGATCTTTCTGATTAGATCCAGACCTATCTGGACAAACTCGTGAGGAATCCGTGTACATAGGACCCAGAAAAGCAAAGTCCAACTGGTTTTGGAGAAAAGCAAGGTCTTTTTCTTGGGCAAGTGGATTCAATGTCATGTTTACAGTCGCAAATATCATTTTTAATCCTGGTTTCTGTAGCATTCTACCCAGAAAACCCTTATGTGTACCTGCTGTGTCTCCATGTGGAACCAATGAGTGGTTCCAACAGAAAAACACAATGTTACATGCTAAAACTCATTCAGAACTCTAAAGTTCATAGAAAATATCCAGAAAACACTAACAAACACTCAGGCTATTTTAAAAGCTGATATTCATTTAGCCACACATAACTGGATTTTTCTGGTTCGATCCAGACCAATCTGGACAAACTCGTGTGGAATTCGTGTGCAAAGGACCCAGAAAAACAGAGTCAAAGTGGTTTTGGAGAAAAGCAAAGTCTTTTTCGTTGGCAAGTGGATTCAATGTCATGTTAGCAAACACAAATGTCATTTTGAACCTGGTTTCTGTAGCATTCTCCTCAGAAAACACTTATGTGAACCTGTTGTGACTCACTGTGAAACGATTTAGTGTTTCCAACAAAAAACCACAATGTTACATGCTAAAATTCATTCAAAACTTTAAAGTTCATAGAAAATATCCAGAAAACACTAACAAACACACAGGCTGTATTAAAGGCTGATATTCATTTACCCACAACAGAACCAGATATTTCTGGTTTCATCCAGCCATATCTGGACAAACTCATGTGGAATCTGTGTGCAAAGGACCCAGAAAAGCACAGTCAAACTGCTTTTGGTTAAAAGCAAAGTCTTTTCGTGGGCAAGTGGATTCAAAGTCATGTTTACAAACACGAATATCATTTTTAACCTGGTTTCTGTATCATTCTACTCAGAAAACTCTTATGTGTACCTGTTGTGTCTCCATGTGAATTCAATTACCGTTTGCCAAGAGAAAAACAAAATGTTACATGCCAGAATTCATTCCAAACAGTAAAGTTCATAGATAATACCCAGAAAACACAAACAAACACACAGGCTGTTTTAAAAGCTGATATTCATTTAGCCACAACGGAACCGATATTCCTGGTTATATCCAGACATATCTGGACAAACTCGTGTGGAATTCGTGTACAAACGACCCAGAAAAGAAGAGTCAAACTGGTTTTGTTGAAAAGCAAAGTCTTTTTCGTGGGCAAGTGCATTCAATGGCATGTTTACAAACACAAATGTCATTTTGAACCTGGTTTCTGTAGCATTCTACTCAGAAATCACTTATGTGTACCTGTTGTATCTCCATGTGGAACGAATTAGATTTTCCAACAAAAAAACACAATGTTACATGCTAAAATTCATTCAAAACTCTAAAGTTCATAGAACATATCCAGAAAATGGAAACTAACACAGAGGCTGTAGCAAGAGCTGGGATTGAGTTAGGCAGAACAAAACCACATAATCGGATTAGATCCACCCCTATCTGGGCAAACCCGTGTGGAATTCATGTGCAGAAGACCCAGAAAAGTATTTTGAAACTGGTTTTGCAGAAAAGCAAATTCTTTTTCGTGGGCAAGTGGATTCAATGTCATGTTAGCAAACACAAATATCATTATGAACCTGGTTTCTGTAGCATTCTACTCAGAAAACTCGAATGTGTACCTGTTGTGTCTCCATGTGTTACCAGTTATTGTTTGCTAACAAAAACACAAGGTGTTACATGCTAGAATTCATTCCAATCACTAAAGTTCATAGATAATATCCAGAAAACAGAAACAAACATATAGGCTGTAGCAAGAGCTGGGATTGAGTTTGGAAGAACTGACCCGGATCTTTCTGGTTAGATCCAGAACTACCTGGAAGAACTCGTGTGGAATTCTTGTGCAGAGGACCCAGAAAAGAATATTGAACCTGGTTTTGGAGAAAAGTAAGGTCTTTTTCTTGGGCAAGTGGATTCAATGTCATGTTTACAAACTCAAGTAAAATTTTGAACCTGGTTTCTGTAGCATTGTGCTCAGAAAACACTTATGTGTACCTGTTGTGTCTCCATGTGGAACCAATTAGCATTTGCCAACATAAAAACAAAATTTAACATGCTAAAGTTCATTCAAAACTCTAACATTCATAGATAATATACAGAAAACACTAACAAAATCTCAGGCTGTTTTAAAAGCTGATATACATTTAGCCACAAAAGAACCGGATATTTCTGGTAAGATCCAGACCTATCTGGACAAACTCATGTGGAATCTGTGTGCAAAGGAGCCAGAAAAACAGAACCAAAGTGGTTTTGTTGAAAAGCAAAGTCTTTTTCGTGGGCAAGTTGATTCAATGTCATGTTTACAAACACAAGTACCATTTGTAAACTCGTTTCTGTAGCATTCCCTTCAGAAAAATCGAATGTGTAACTGCTGTCTTCATTGAATCCAATTACCGTTTGCCAACAGAAAAACAAAATGTTACGTGCCAGAATTCATTCCAAACTCTAAAGTTCATAGTTAATATCCAGAAAAGACTAACAATCCGACAGGCTGTTTTAAAAGCTGATATTCATTTAGCCACTATAGAACCAGATATTTTTGGTTTGATGCACACCTATGTTGACAAACTCTTGTAGAATCTGTGTGGAATGGACCAAGAAAAGCAGAGTCAAACTGGTTTTGGAGAAAAGCAAAGTCTTTTTTGTGGGCAGTGGATTCAATGTCATGTTAGCAAACACAAATATAATTTTTATCCTGGTTTCTGTAGCATTCTATTCAGTAAACACTTATGTGTACCTGTTCTGACTCCATGTGAAACCAATTAGTTTTTGCCAACAAAAAAACAAAGTGTTACATGCCAGAATTCATTCCAAAATCTAAAGTTCATAGATAATATCCAGAAAACAGAGAAAACACAGAGGCTCTAGCAAGAGCTTGGATTGAGTTAGGCAGAACAGAACCGGAAATTTCTTCTTAGTTCCAGACGTTTTGGACATAATGCTGTGGAAATCTTGTGCAAAGGACCAAGAAAAGAATATTGGAAATGGTTTTGGAGAAAAGCAAAGTCTTTTTCTTGGGCAAGTGGATTCAATGTCATGTTACCAAATACAAATATCATTTTTAACATGGTTTCTGTATATTCTACTCAGAAAACTCGAATGTGTACCTGTTGTTTCTCCCTTTGTATCCAAATAGCGATTGGCCACAGAAAAACAAAATGTTACATGTCAGAATTCATTCCAAACTCTGAAGTTCATAGATAATATCCAGAACACAGAAACAAACCAGAGTCTGTAGCATGAGCTGGGATTGAGTTAGGCAGAACATAAACGGAAATTTTTGGTTAGATCCAGACCTATGTGGACAAACTCGTGTGGAATTCTTATACAAAGGACCCAGAAAAGAATATTGAAACTGATTTTGGAGAAAAGCAAGGTATGTTTCTTGGTCAAGTGGATACAATGTCATGTTTACAAACACAAATAACATTTTTAACCTGGTTTCTGCAGCTTTTTACTCAGAAAACACGAAAATGTACCTTATGTGGTCCATGTGAAACCAATTAGCGTTTGCCAATAGAAAAACAAATGTTACATGCTACAATGCATTCACAACTCTACAGTCCATAGATATTATCCAGAAAACACAAACAAACATAGAAGCTGTAGCAAGAGCTGGGATTGACTTAGCCTCCACAGAACCGGATATTTCTGCTTTCATCCATCCCTATCTGGACAATCTGGTTTGGAATTGGTGTAAAGCACCCCGAAAAGCAGAGTCAACCTGGTATTGGAGAAAAGCAATGTCTTTTTCTTGGGCAAGAGGATTCAATGTCATGTTTACAAACAGAAATATCATTTGTAACCTGGTTTCTAAAGCTTTTTACTCAGAAAACACGAATGTGTACCTGTTGTGTCTCCATGTGAAACCAATTAGCGTTTGCCAACAGAAAAACAAAATGTTACATGCTATAATGCATTCAAAACTCTAAAGTCCATAGATACTATCGAGAAAAAACAAGCAAACACAGAAGCTGTAGCAAGAGCTGGGATTGAGTTACCCGCCACAGAACCGGATATTTCCCCTTTCATCCAGACCTAACTGGACATTCTGGAGTGCAGTTAGTGTGTATATTAAGGTTTCATCATAGAAAATATCCAGAAAACAGAAACAAACACAGACGCTGTAGCAAGAGCTGGAATTGAGTTAGGCAAAACAGAAACAGGTATTTCTGGTTAGATCTAGACCTATCTGGACAAACTCGTGTGGAATTTGTGTGCAAAGTACACAGAGAAGCAGAATCAATCAGGTTTGGAGAAAAGCCAAGTCTTTTTCTTGGGCAAGTGGATTCTATGTGATGTTTACAGTCGCAAATATCATTTTTAACCTGGTTTCTGCAGCTTTTTACTCAGAAAACAAAAATGTGTACCTGTTGTGTCTCCTTGGGGAACCAATTGGTGTTTGCCAAAAAAAAAAACAAAAACAAAATGTAACATGTCACAATTCATTCAAACTCTACAGTTCATAAAAAATATCCAGAAAAGAGCAACAAACACAGAGGCTGTAGCAAGATCTGGGAATCAGTTAGGCAGAACAGAACCAGATATTTCTGGTTAGATCCATACCTATCGGGACAAACTCGTGTGGAATTCTTGTGCAAAGCAGACAGAGAAGCAGAATCAATCTGGTATGGAGAAAAGCAAAGTATTTTTCTTGGGCAATTGGATTCAATTTTATGTTTACAAACACAAATGTCATTTTGAACCTGGTTTCTGTAGCATTGTATTCAGAAATCTCTTATGTGTACCTGTTGTGTCTCCATGTGGAACGAATTAGCTTTTCCAACAAAAAAACAGAAAGTTACATGCTAAAATTCATTCAAAACTCTAAACTTCATAGAAAATATCCAGAAAACAGAAAGAAACACAGAGGCTGCAGCAAGATCTGGGATTGAGTTAGGCAGAACAGACGCGGATCTTTCTGGTTAAATCCAGACATATCTGGACAAACTCATGTGGAATTCGTGTGCAAAGGACCCAGAAAAGGAGAGGCAAAGTGGTTTTGGAGAAAAGCAAAGTCTTTTTCATGCATAAGTGGATTCAATGTCATGTTTACAAACACAAATATCATTTTGAACCTGGTTTCTGTAGCATTCTTCTCAGAAAACACTTATGTGTACCTGTTGTGCTCCATGTGGAACGAATTAGCGTTTCAAACCAAAAAACACAATGTTACATGGCAAATTTCATTCAAAACTCCAAAGTTCAGAGAAAATATCCAGAAAACAGAAACAAACACAGAGGCTGTAGCAAAATCTGGGATTGAGTCAGGCAGAACAGAACCGGGTATTTCGGACTAGATCCAGAGCTATCTGGACAAACTCATGAGGAATCCATGTGCATAGGACCCAGAAGAGCAACGTCCAACAGGTTTTGGAGAAAAGCAAGGTCTTTTTCTTGGGAAAGTGGATTCAATGTCATGTTTACAGTCGCAAATATCAGTTTTAACCTGGTTTCTGTAGCATTCTACCCAGAAAACACTTATGTGTACCTGTTGTGTCTCCATGTGGAAGCAATTAGTGTTTCCAACAAAAAAACACAATGTTGCATGCTAAAATTCATTCCAAACTCTAAAGTTCATAGAAAATATCCAGAAATCACTAACAAACACACAGGCAGTTTCCAAAGCTGATATTCATTTAGGCACACCAGAACCGTATATTTCTGGTTTGATCCAGACCTATCTGGGCAAAGTCGTGTTGAAAGGACCCAGAAAAGCAGAGTCAAACTGGTTTTGGAGAAAAGCAATGTCTTTTTCGTGAGCTAGTGGATTCAATGTCATGTTTACAGTAGGAAATATCCTTTTGAACCTGGTTTCTGTAGCATTCTACTCAGAAAACTCGAATGTGTACCTGTTGTGTCTCCATGTGGAACCAATTAGTTTTTGCCAAAATAAAACAAAGTGTTACATGCCAGAATTCATTCCAAACTCTAAAGTTCATAGATAATATCCAGAAAACAGAGAAAATACAGAGGCTCTAGCAAGACCTGGGATTCAGTTAGGCAGAACAGAACCGGAAATTTCTTCTTAGTTCCAGACGTTCTGGACATAATGCTGTGGAAATCTTGTGCAAAGGACCAAGAAAAGAATATTGGAAATGGTTTTGGAGAAAAGCAATGTCTTTTTCTTGGGCTAGTGGATTCAATGTCATGTTAGCAAACACAAATATCATTTTTAACCTGGTTTCTGTACATTTTACTCAGACAACTCACATGTGTACCTGTTGTTTCTCCCTTTGAATCCAATTAGCGATTGGCAACAGAAAAAAAAAAGTGTTACATGTCAGAATTCATTCCAAACTCTAAAGTTCATAGTTAATATCCAGAAAAGACTAACAAACACACAGGTTGTTTTAAAAGCTGATATTCATTTATCCACAACAGAACTGGATATTTCTGGATTGATCCAGACCTAACTCGACAAACTCATGTGGAATTCATGTGCAAAGGACCCAGAAAAGCGGAGTCAAACTGGTTTTGGAGAAAAGCAACGTCTTTTTCTTGGGCAAGTGGATTCAATGTCATGTTAATAAACACAAATATCATTTTTAACTTTGTTTCTGTAGTATTCTACTCAGACAACTCACATGTGTACCTGTTGTGTCTCCATGATGAACCAAATTTTGTTTGCCAAAAAAAAATAAATGTTACGTGCTCAAATCATTCCAATCTCTAAAGTTCACAGAGAACATCCAGAAAAAACCAAGAAACATACAGGCTCTTTTAAAAGCTGATATTCATTTAGCCACAACAGAACCGGATATTTCTGGTTTGATCCAGACCAAACTGGATAAACTTGTGTGGAATTCATATACGAAGGACCCAGAAAATCAGAGTCAAACTGGTTTTGGAGAAAAGCAAAGTCTTTTTCATGGGCAAGTGGATTCAATGTCATGTTAGCAAACACAAATATCATTTTTAACCTGGTTTCTGTAGCATTCTACTCAGAAAACTGGAATGTGTACCTGTTGTTTCTCCATGTGGAACCAATTAGTGTGTGCCAACAAAAAAACAAAGTGTTACATGCCAGAATTCATTCCAAACTCTAAAGTTCATAGAAAATATCCAGAAAACAGAAACAAACACAGAGGCTGTAGCAATAGCTGTGATTGAGATAGGCAGAACTGAACCGGAAATTTCTGGTTAGATCCAGACCTATCAAAACAAACTCGTGTGGAATTCGTGTGCAAAGGACCCAGAAGAGTGGAATCAAACTGGTTTTCGAGAATAGCAAAGTCTTTTTCGTCGGCAAGTGTATTCAATGTCATGTTTACCCACATAAATACCATTTTTCACCTGGTTTCTATACCATTCTACTCACAATTCTCAAAGGTGTACCTGTTTAGTCTCCATGTCGAACCAATTAGCATTTCCAACATATAAACACAATGTTACATTCCAGAATTCATTCCAAACTCTAAAGTTCATAGTTAATATCCAGAAAACACTAACAAACACAGAGGCTGTTTTAAAAGCTGATATTCATTTACCCACACAGAGCCGGATATTTCTGGTTTGATCCTGACCTATCTGGAAAAATTCGTGTGGAATTCGTGTGCAAAGGACCCAGAAAAGCAGAGTCAAACTGGTTTTGGAAAAAAGCAAAGTCTTTTTCGTGGACAAGTGGATTCAATTTCATGTTTACAAACACAAGTATAATTTTGAACCTGGTTTCTATAGCATTCTACACAGACAACTCACATCTGAACCTGTTGTGTCTCCATGTGGAACCAAATAGCGTTTGCCTACAAAAAAAACAAAATGAAACATGCTAAAATTCATTCAAAACTCTAAAGTACATAGAAAATATCCAGAACACAGAAACAAACACAGAGGCTGTAGCAAGAGCTGGGATTGAGTTAGGCAGAAAAAAACGGGTATTTCTGGTTAGATCCAGAACTATCTGGACAAACTCGTGAGGAATTCGTGTGCAAAGGACACAGAAAAGCACAGTCAAACTGCTTTTGGAGAAAAGCAAAGTCTTTTTCTTGGGCAAGTGGATTCAATGTCATGTTAGCAAACACAAATATCATTTTGAACCTGGTTTCTGTAGCATTCTACTCAGAAAACTCGAATGTGTACCTGTTGTGTCTCCATGTGGAACCAATTAGAGTTTGGCAACAAAAATACAGTGCTACATGTCAGAATTCATTCCAAACTCTGAAGTTCATAGACAATATCCAGAACACAGAAACAAACACAGAGGCTGTAGCAAGAGCTGGGATTGAGGTAAGCAGATCATAACCGGAAATTTCTGGTTAGATCCAGACCTATCTGGACAAACTCGTGTGAAATTCTTGTACAAAGGACCCAGAAAAGCAGAGTCCACCTGGTTTTGGAGAAAAGCAAGGTAATTTTCTTGGGCAAGTGGATACAATGTCATGTTTATAAACACAAATAACATTTTTAACCTGGTTTCTGGAGCATTCTACTCAGAAAATTCGAATGTGTACCTGTTGTGTCTCCATGTGGAACCTATTAGCCTTTGCCAACATAAACACAAAATGTAACATGCTAAAATTCATTCAAAACTCTATGTTCATAGATAATATCCAGAATTCACTAAGAAACACATATGCTGTTTTAAAATCAGTTATTCATTTAGCCACACAGAACCGGATATTTCTGGTTAGATCCAGAAATATCTGGACAAACTCGTGTGGCATTGATGTGCAAAGGACCCAGAAAAATAGAGTCAAACTGGTTTTGGAGGAAAGCAAAGTCTTTTTCTTGGGCAAGTGGTTTCAATATCATGTTAGCAAACACAAATATAATTTTTAATCTTGTTTCTGTACCATTCTACTCAGAAAACACTTATGTGTACCGCTTATGTCCCATGTGGAACCAATTAATGTTTGCCAACAAAAAAAAAATAAAATGTAACATGCTAAAATTCATTCAACACTCTAAAGCTCATAGATAATATCCAGAAAACACTAACAAAAACACAGAGCGTTTTAAAAGCTGATATTCATTTAGCCACACAGAACCGGATATTTCTGAATAGTTCCAGACCTATCTGGAGAAACTCGTGTGAAATTCATGTGCTAAGGACCCAGAAAAGAATATTGAAACAGGTTTTAGAGAAAAGAAAAGACTGTTTTCGTGGGCAAGTGGATTCAATGTCATGTTTAGAAACACAAATATCATTTTTAACCTGGTTTTTGTAGCATTATACTCAGAAAACTCTTATGTGTACCTGGTGTGTCTCCATGTGGAAGGAAATAGAGCTTCCGACAAAAAAACACATTGTTACATGGTAAAACTCGTGCAGAACTCTAAAGTTCATAGAAAATATCCAGAACACAGAAACAAACACAGATGCTGTAGCAAGAGCTGGGGTTGAGTTAGGCAGAACAGAAACGGGTATCTCTGGTGAGATCCAGACCTATCTGGACCAACTGGTGTGGAGTTGGTGTGCAAAGGACCCAGAAAAGAAAAGTCAAACTGGTTTTGGAGAAAAGCAAAGACTTTCTCTTTGGCAAGTGGATTCAATGTCATGTTAACAAACACATGTGGCATTTTTAACCTGGTTTCTGTAGCATTCTACTCAGAAAACTCGAATGTGTACCTGTTGTGTCTCCATGTGGAACCAATTAGCGTTTGCAAAAAAAAAAAAATATCACATGCTAAAATTCGTGCAAAAATCTTAAGTTAATAGATAATATCCAGAATCCACTAACAAACACTCAGGCTGTTTTAAAAGCTGATATTCTTTTGGCCACTACAGAACCGGATATTTCTGGTTTGTCCAGACCTATCTGGACAAACTCGTGTGGAATCCATGTGCAAAGGACCCAGAAAAGCAGAGTCAACCTGGTTTTGGAGAAAAGCAAAGCCTTTTTCATGGGCAAGTGGATTCAATGTCATGTTTACAAACACAAATATCATTTTCAACCTGGTTTCTGCAGCCTTTAACTCAGAAAACAAGAATTTGTACCTGTTGTGTCTCCTTGTGAAACCAATTAGCGTTTACCAAACAAAAACCTAAATGTTACATGCTACAATGCATTCACAACTCTAAAGTCCACACATACTATCGAGAAAACACAAACAAACTCTGAGGATGTAGCAAGAGCTGGGATTGAGTTAGCCACCACAGAACCGGATATTTCTGGTTTGTCCAGACCTATCTGGACAAACTCGTGTGGAATCCATGTGCAAAGGACCCAGAAAAGCAGAGTCAACCTGGTTTTGGAGAAAAGCAAAGCCTTTTTCATGGGCAAGTGGATTCAATGTCATGTTTACAAACACAAATATCATTTTCAACCGGGTTTCTGCAGCTTTTCACTCAGAAAACACGAATTTGTACCTGTTGTGTCTCCTTGTGAAACCAATTAGCATTTACCAAACAAAAACCTAAATGTTACATGCTACAACGCATTCACAACTCTAAAGTCCACACATACTATCGAGAAAACACAAACAAACTCTGAGGCTGTAGCAAGAGCTGGGATTGAGTTAGCCACCACAGAACCGGATATTTCTGGTTTAAGCCAGCCCTATCTGGACAAAGCGGTGTGTAATTGGTGTGCAAAGCACCCAGAAAAGCAGAGTCAACTGGTTTTGGAGAAAAGCAAAGTCTTTTTCTTGGGCAAGTGGATTCAATGTCATGTTTACAAACACAAATATAATTTCTAACCTGGTTTCTGCATCTTTTTACTCAGAAAACACGAATGTGTTCCTGTTGTGTGTACATGTGAAACAAATTAGCATATGCCAACAGAAAAACAAAATGTTACATGCTACTATGCATTCACAACTCTAAAGTCCATTGATACTAATGAGAAAACATAAACACTCAGAGGCTGTAGCAAGAGCTGGGATTGAATTAGCCACCACAGAACCGGATATTTCTCATTTCATCCAGCCCTATCTGGACAAACTGGTGTGGAATTGGTGTGCAAAGCACCCAGAAAAGCAGAGTCTACCTGGCTTTGGAGAAAAAAAGGATTTTTCTTGGGCAAGTGGATTCAATGTCATGTTTACAAACACAAATAGCATTTTTAACCTGGTTTCTGCAGCTTTTTACTCAGAAAACACGAATGTGTACCTGTTGTGTCTCCCCGTAAAACCATTTGGCGTTTTTCAACAGAAAAACAAAATGTTACATGCTACAATGCATTCACAACTCTAAAGTCCATAGATACTATCGACAAAACACAAGCAAACACTGAAGCTGTAGCAAGAGCTGGGAGTGAATTAGCCACCACAGAACCGGATATATCTGGTTTCATCCAGACCTATCTAGATAAAATGGTGTGGAATTGGTGTGCAAAGCACCCAGAATAGCAGAGTCAACCTGGTTTTGTGGAAAATAAAAGTCTTTTTCTTGGGCAAGTGGATTCAATGTCATGTTTACAAACACCAATATCATTTTGAACCTGCTTTCTGCAACTTTTCACTAAGAAAACCCGAATATGAACCAGTTGTGTCACCTTGTGAAACCAATTAGCATTTGCCAACAAGAAGCAAAATGGTACATGCTACAATGCATACACAAATCCAAAGTTCATAGATACTAAACAGAAAACACAAACAAACACAGACGCTGTAGCAAGGGCTGGGATTGAGTTAGCCACCACGGAACCAGATATTTCTGGTTTCATTCAGGCCTCTCCAGACACACTGGTGGGGAATTGGTGTGCAAAGCACCCAGAAAAGCTGATCAACCTGGTTTTGGAGAAAAGCAATGTCTTTTTCTTGGGCACGTGGATTCAATGTCATGTTTACAAACACCAATATCATTTTTAACCTGGTTTCTGCAGCTTTTCACTCAGAAAACACGAATGTGTACCTGTTGTGTCTCCTTTTGAAAACAAAGAGCATTTTCCAACAAGAAGCAAAATGTTATGTGCTACAGTGCATTCACTACTCTAAAGTCCATAGATACTATCGATAAAACACAAACAACTCAGAAGCTGTAGCAAGAGCTGGCATTGAGTTAGCCACCACAGAACTGGATATTTCTGATTTGATCCACACCTATCTGGACAAACTAGTGTGGAATTAGTCTGCAAAACACCCAGAAAAACAGAGTCAACCTGTCATTGTAGAAAACAAAAGTCTTTTTCTTGGGAAAGTGGATTCAATGTCATGTTTACAAACACAAATATCATTTTTAACCTGGTTTCTGCAGCTTTTCACTCAGAAAACACCAATGTGTACCTGTTGTGTCTCCATGTGAAACCATTTAGCGTTTGCCAACAGAAAAACAAACTGTTACATGCTACAATGCATTCACAACTCTAAAGGCCATTGATACTATCGACAAAACACAAGCAAACACAGCAGCTGTAGCAATAGCTGGGATTGAGTTAGCCACTACACAACCGGATGTTTCTACTTTCATATAGACCTATCTGGACAAACTGGTGTGGAATTGGTGTGCAAAGCACAAGGAAATGTAGAGTCATTCTGGTTTTAGAGAAAAGCAAAGTCTTTTGCTTTGGCAAGTGTAATCAATTTCATGTTTACAAACACAAATATCCTTTTAACCTGGTTTCTGCAGCTTTTTACTCAGAAAACACGAATGTGTACCTGTTGTGTCTCCATGTAATACCAATTACGTTTTCCAACAGAAAAACAAAATGTTACATGCTACAATGCATTCGCAATTCTAAAGTCCATAGATACTAACGAGAAAACATAAAAACTCAGAGGCTGTAGCAAGAGCTGGGATTGAGTTAGCCACCACAGAACCGGATATTTCTCATTTCATCCAGCCCTATCTGGACACACTGGTGTGGAATTGGTGTGCAAAGCACCCGGAAAAGCAGAGTCAACCTGGTTTTGGAGAAAAGCAAAGTCTTTTTCTTGGGCAAGTGGATTCAATGTCATGTTTACAAACACCAATATCATTTTTAACCTGGTTTCTTCAGCTTTTCACTCAGAATACAACGAATGTGTACCTGTTGTGACTCCATGTGAAACCAATTAGTGTTTTCCAACAGAAAAACAAAATATTACATGCTACAATGCATTCACAACTCTAAAATCCATAGATACTATCGAGAACACACAAAAAACTCAGAGGCTGTAGCAAGAGCTGGGATTGAATTAGCCACCACAGAACCGGATATTTCTGGTTTCATCCAGTCCTATCTAGATAAAATGCTGTGGAATTGGTGTGCAAAGCACCCAGAACAGCAGAGTCAACCTGGTTTTGTAGAAAAGCAAAGTCTTTTTCTTGGACACGTGGATTCAATGTCATGTTTATAAACCTAAATATCATTTTGAACCTGGTTTATGCAGCTTTTTCCTCAGAAAACAGGAATGTGTACCTGTTGTGTCTCCATGTGAAACAATTTAGCGTTTTTCAACAGAAAAACAAACTGTTTCATGCTACAATGCATTCACAACTCTAAAGGCCA
Organism: Sylvilagus floridanus; assembly: GCA_949820135.1. Taxonomy (NCBI): domain Eukaryota; kingdom Metazoa; phylum Chordata; class Mammalia; order Lagomorpha; family Leporidae; genus Sylvilagus; species Sylvilagus floridanus. Next base: position 27,677,604 of record OX463232.1, read on the forward strand.
TAGATACTATCGACAAAACACAAGCAAACACAGCAGCTGTAGCAATAGCTGGGATTGAGTTAGCCATTACACAACCGGATGTTTCTGCTTTCATATAGACCTATCTGGACAAACTGGTGTGGAATTGGTGTGCAAAGCACACAGAAATGTAGAGTCATCCTGGTTTTGGAGAAAAGCAAAGTCTTTTGCTTTGGCAAGTGGAATCAATGTCAAGTTTACAAACACAAATATCATTTTAACCTGGATTCTGTAGCTTTTTACTCAGAAAACTCGAATGTGTCCCTTTTGTGTCTATATGTAATACCAATTACGTTTTCCAACAGAAAAACAAAATGTTACATGCTACAATGCATTCACAACTCTAAAGTCCATAGATACTAATGAGAAAACATAAACACTCAGAGGCTGTAGCAAGAGCTGGGATTGAATTAGCCACCACAGAACCGGATATTTCTCATTTCATCCAGCCCTATCTGGACAAACTGGTGTGGAATTGGTGTGCAAAGCACCCAGAAAAACAGAGTCTACCTGGCTTTGGAGAAAAGCAAAGTCTTCTTCTTGCGCAAGTGGATTCAATGTCATGTTTTCAAACACAAATAGCATTTTTAACCTGGTTTCTGCAGCTTTTTACTCAGAAAACACGAAAGTGTACCTGTTGTGTCTCCCTGTGAAACCAATTAGCGTATGCCAACAGAAAAACAAAATGTTACATGCTACAATGCATTCACAACTCTAAAGTCCATAGATACTATCGACAAAACACAAGCAAACACTGAAGCTGTAGCAAGAGCTGGGAGTGAGTTAGCCACCACAGAACCGGATATATCTAGTTTCATCCAGACCTATCTAGATAAAATGGTGTGGAATTGGTGTGCAAAGCACCCAGAATAGCAGAGACAACCTGGTGTTGTGGAAAATAAAAGTCTTTTTCTTTGGCAAGTGGATTCAATGTCATGTTTACAAACACAAATATCATTTTGAACCTGCTTTCTGCAACTTTTCACTAAGAAAACCTGAATATGAACCAGTTGTGTCTCCTTGTGAAACCAATTAGCATTTTCCAGCAAGAAGCAAAATGGTACATGCTACAATGCATACACAAATCCAAAGTTCATAGATACTAAACAGAAAACACAAACAAACACAGACGCTGTAGCAAGAGCTGGGATTGAGTTAGCCACCACGGAACCAGATATTTCTGGTTTCATTCAGGCCTCTCCGGACACACTGGTGTGGAATTGGTGTGCAAAGCACCCAGAAAAGCTGATCAACCTGGTTTTGGAGAAAAGCAAAGTCTTATTCTTGGGCACGTGGATTCAATGTCATGTTTACAAACCTAAATATCATTTTGAACCTGGTTTCTGCAGCTTTTTACTCAGAAAACACGAATGTGTACCTGTTGTGTCTCCCTGTGAAACCATTTAGCGTTTGCCAACAGAAAAACAAACTGTTACATGCTACAATGCATTCACAACTCTAAAGGCCATAGATACTATCGACAAAACACAAGCAAACACAGCAGCTGTAGCAATAGCTGGGATTGAGTTTGCCACTACACAACCGGATGTTTCTGCTTTCATTTGACCTATCTGGACAAACTGGTGTGGAATTGGTGTGCAAAGCACACAGAAATGTAGAGTCATCCTGGTTTTGGAGAAAAGCAAGGTCTTTTGCTTTGGCAAGTGGATTCAATGTCATGTTTACAAACACAAATATCAATTTAACCTGGATTCTGTAGCTTTTTACTCAGAAAACTCGAATGTGTACCTGTTGTGTCTTATGTAATACCAATTACGTTTTCCAACAGAAAAACAAAATGTGACATGCTACAATGCATTCACAATTCTAAAGTCCATAGATACTATCAAGAAAACACAAGACAACACAGAAGCTGTAGCAAGAGCTGGGACTGAGTTAGCCACTACAGAACCGGATATTTCTGGATTCATCCAGCCTTATCTGGACAAACTGGTGTGGAATTGGTGTGCAAAGCACCCAGAAAAGCTGATCAACCTTGTTTTGGAGAAAAGCAAAGTGTTTTTCTTGGGCACGTGGATTCAATGTCATGTTTACAAACCTAAATATCATTTTGAACCTGGTTTCTGCAGCTTTTTCCTCAGAAAACACGAATGTGTACATGTTGTGTCTCCATGTGAAACCATTTAGCGTTTTTCATCAGAAAAACAAACTGTTTCATGCTACAATGCATTCACAACTCTAAAGGCCATAGATACTATCGACAAAACACAAGCAAACACAGCAGCTGTAGCAATAGCTGGGATTGAGTTAGCCACTACACAACCGGATGTTTCTGCTTTCATATAGACCTATCTGGACAAACTGGTGTGGAATTTGTGTGCAAAGCACACAGAAATGTAGAGTCATCCTGGTTTTGGAGAAAAGCAAAGTCTTTTGCTTTGGCAAGTGGAATCAATGTCAAGTTTACAAACACAAATATCATTTTAACCTGGTTTCTGTAGCTTTTTACTCAGAAAACTCGAATGTGTCCCTTTTGTGTCTATATGTAATACCAATTACGTTTTCCAACAGAAAAACAAAATGTTACATGCTACAATGCATTCACAACTCTAAAGTCCATAGATACTAATGAGAAAACATAAACACTCAGAGGCTGTAGCAAGAGCTGGGAATGAATTAGCCACCACAGAACCGGATATTTCTCATTTCATCCAGCCCTATCTGGACTAACTGGTGTGGAATTGGTGTGCAAAGCACCCAGAAAAAGAGAGTCTACCTGGCTTTGGAGAAAAGCAAAGTCTTTTTCTTGCGCAAGTGGATTCAATGTCATGTTTTCAAACACAAATAGCATTTTTAACCTGGTTTCTGCAGCTTTTCACTGACAAAACACGAAAGTGTACCTGTTGTGTCTCCCTGTGAAACCAATTAGCGTATGCCAACAGAAAAACAAAATGTTACATGCTACAATGCATTCACAACTCTAAAGTCCATAGATACTATCGACAAAACAGAAGCAAACACTGAAGCTGTAGCAAGAGCTGGGAGTGAGTTAGCCACCACAGAACCGGATATATCTGGTTTCATCCAGACCTATCTAGATAAAATGGTGTGGAATTGGTGTGCAAAGCACCCAGAATAGCAGAGACAACCTGGTGTTGTGGAAAATAAAAGTCTTTTTCTTTGGCAAGTGGATTCAATGTCATGTTTACAAACACAAATATCATTTTGAACCTGCTTTCTGCAACTTTTCACTAAGAAAACCTGAATATGAACCAGTTGTGTCTGCTTGTGAAACCAATTAGCATTTTCCAGCAAGAAGCAAAATGGTACATGCTACAATGCATACACAAATCCAAAGTTCATAGATACTAAACAGAAAACACAAACAAACACAGACGCTGTAGCAAGAGCTGGGATTGAGTTAGCCACCACGGAACCAGATATTTCTGGTTTCATTCAGGCCTCTCCGGACACACTGGTGTGGAATTGGTGTGCAAAGCACCCAGAAAAGCTGATCAACCTGGTTTTGGAGAAAAGCAAAGTCTTTTTCTTGGGCACGTGGATTCAATGTCATGTTTACAAACACCAATATCATTTTGAACCTGGTTTCTGCAGCTTTTTCCTCAGAAAACACGAACGTGTACCTGTTGTGTCTCCATGTGAAACCATTTAGCGTTTGCCAACAGAAAAACAAACTGTTACATGATACAATGCATTCACAACTCTAAAGGCCATAGATACTATCGACAAAACACAAGCAAGCACAGCAGCTGTAGCTATAGCTGGGATTGAGTTAGCCACTACACAACCGGATGTTTGTGCTTTCATATAGACCTATCTGGACAAACTGGTGTGGAATTGGTGTGCAAAGCACACAGAAATGTAGAGTCATCCTGGTTTTGGAGAAAAGCAAAGGCTTTTGCTTTGGCAAGTGGAATCAATGTCATGTTTACAAACACAAATATCATTTTAACCTGGATTCTGTAGCTTTTTACTCAGAAAACTCGAATGTGTACCTGTTGTGTCTATATGTAATACCAATTACGTTTTCCAACAGAAAAACAAAATGTTACATGCTACAATGCATTCACAATTCTAAAGTCCATAGATACTATCAAGAAAACACAAGACAACACAGAAGCTGTAGCAAGAGCTGGGATTGAGTTAGCCACCACAGAACCGGATATTTCTCGTTTCATCCAGCCTTATCTGGACAAACTGTTGTGGAATTGGTGTGCAAAGCACCCAGAAAAGCTGATCAACCTGGTTTTGGAGAAAAGCAATGTCTTTTTCTTGGGCACGTGGATTCAATGTCATGTTTACAAACACCAATATCATTTTTAACCTGGTTTCTGCAGCTTTTTCCTCAGAAAACACGAATGTGTACCTGTTGTGTCTCCATGTGAAACCATTTAGCGTTTTTCAACAGAAAAACAAACTGTTACATGCTACAATGCATTCACAACTCTAAAATCCATAGATACTAACGAGAAAACATAAACAACTCAGAGGCTGTAGCAAGAGCTGGGATTGAGTTAGCCCCCACAGAACCGGATATATCTGGTTTCATCCAGTCCTATCTGGATAACCTGGTGTGGAATTGGAGTGCAAAGCACCCAGAAATGCAGAGTCAACCTGGTTTTGGGGAAAATAAAAGTCTTTTGCTTTGGCAAGTGGATTCAATGTCATGTTTACAAATACAAATATCATTTTTATCCTGCTTTCTGCAGCTTTTCACTAAGAAAACACGAATATGTACCAGTTGTGTCTCCTTGTGAAAACAATTAGCATTTGCCAACAAGAACCAAATGGTACATGTGCAATGCATACACAAATCCAAAGTTCATAGATACTAAACAGAAAACACAAACAAACACAGACGCTGTAGAAATTGCTGGGATTGAGTTAGCCACCACGGAACCGGGTATTTCTGGTTTCATTCAGCCCTATGGACAAACTGGGGTGGAAATGGTGTGCAAAGCACCCAGAATAGCAGAATGAACCTGGTTTTGGAGAATAGTAATGTCTTTTTCTTGGGCAAGTGGTTTCAATGTCATCTTCACAAATACAAATATATTTTCAAATTGGTTTCTGCAGCTTTTCACTGAGACAACAAGTATATGCAGCTGTAGCGTGTATATGTGAACCCAATTGGTTTATGCCAACAGAAAAACAAAATCTTACATGCAACAATGCATTAACATTTCAAAAATCCATGGATACCTTCCAGAAAACACTAGCAAACAGAGAAGCTGTAGCAAGAGCTGGGATTGAGTTAGCCTCCTCAGAACCGGATATTTCTGGTTTCATCCAGCCCTATCTGGAAAAACTCTTGTGGAATTGGTGTGCAAAGCACGCAGAAAAGCAGAGTCAACCTGGTTTTGGAGAAAAGCAAAGTAATTTTCTTTTGCAAGTGGATTCAATGTCATGTTTACAAACACAAATATCATTTGTAACCTGGTTTCTGCAGTTTTTCACTCAGAAAACCCGAACGTGTAGCTGTTGTGTCTCCATGTGAAACCAATTAGCGTTTGCCAACAGGAAAAGAAAATGTTACATGCTACAATACATTCACAACTCTAAAGTCCATAGATACTAACGAGAAAACATAAACACTCAGAGGCTGTAGCAAGAGCTGGGATTGACTTAGCCACCACGGTAACGGATATGTCTGGTTTCATCCAGCCCTATCTGGACAAACTGGTGTGGAATTGGTGTGCAAAGCACCCAGAAAAACAGAGTCTACCTGGCTTTGGAGAAAAGCAAAGTCTTTTTCTTGGGCAAGTGGATTCAATGTCATGTTTACAAACACAAATAGCATTTTTAACCTGGTTTCTGCAGCGTTTTACTCAGAAAACACGAAAGTGTACCTGTTGTGTCTCCCTGTGAAACCAATTAGCGTATGCCAACAGAAAAACAAAATGTTACATGCTACAATGCATTCACAACTCTAAAGTCCATAGATACTATAAACAAAACACAAGCAAACACTGAAGCTGTAGCAAGAGTGGGAGTGAGTTAGCCACCACAGAACCGGATATATCTGGTTTCATCCAGACCTATCTAGATAAAATGGTGTGGAATTGGTGTGCAAAGCACCCAGAAAAGCTGATCAACCTGGTTTTGGAGAAAAGCAATGTCTTTTTCTTGGGCAAGTGGATTCAATGTCATGTTTACAAACACCAGTATCATTTTTAACCTGGTTTCTGCAGCTTTTCACTCAGAAAACACCAATGTGTACCTGCTGTGTCTCCATGTGAAACCATTTAGCGTTTGCCAACAGAAAAACAAACTGTTACATGCTACAATGCATTCACAACTCTAAAGGCCATAGATACTATCGACAAAACACAAGCAAGCACAGCAGCTGTAGCAATAGCTGGGATTGAGTTAGCCACTACACAACCGGATGTTTCTGCTTTCATATAGACCTACTTGGACAAACTGGTGTGGAATTGGTGTAAAAGCACACTGAAATGTAGAGTCATCCTGGTTTTGGAGAAAAGCAAAGTCTTTTGCTTTGGCAAGTGGAATCAATGTCATGTTTACAAACACAAATATCATTTTAACCTGGTTTCTGTAGCTTTTTACTCAGAAAACTCGAATGTGTACCTGTTGTGTCTATATGTAATACCAATTACGTTTTCCAACAGAAAAACAAAATTTTAAATGCTACAATGCATTCACAATTCTAAAGTCCATAGATACTATCAAGAAAACACAAGACAACACAGAAGCTGTAGCAAGAGCTGGGATTGAGTTAGCCACCACAAAACCGGATATTTCTCGTTTCATCAAGCCCTTTCTGGACAAACTGTTGTGGAATTGGTGTGCAAAGCACCCAGAAAAGCTGATCAACCTGGTTTTGGAGAAAAGCAATGTCTTTTTCTTGGGCACGTGGATTCAATGTCATGTTTACAAACACCAATATCATTTTTAACCTGGTTTCTGCAGCTTTTTCCTCAGAAAACACGAATGTGTACCTGTTGTGTCTCCATGTGAAACCATTTAGCGTTTGCCAACAGAAAAACAAACTGTTACATGCTACAATGCATTCCCAACTCTAAAGGCCATAGATACTATCGACAAAACACAAGCAAGCACAGCAGCTGTAGCAATAGCTGGGATTGAGTTAGCCACTACACAACCGGATGTTTCTGCTTTCATGTAGAACTATCTGGACAAACTGGTGTGGAATTGGTGTGAAAAGCACACAGAAATGTAGAGTCATCCTGGTTTTGGAGAAAAGCAAAGTCTTTTGCTTTGGCAAGTGGTATCAATGTCATGTTTACAAATACAAATATCATTTTAACCTGGTTTCTGTAGCTTTTTACTCAGAAAACTCGAATGTGTCCCTTTTGTGTCTATATGTAATACCAATTAAGTTTTCCAACAGAAAACCAAAATGTTACATGCTACAATGCATTCACAACTCTAAACTCCACAGATACTAACGAGAAAACATAAACAACTCAGAGGCTGTAGCAAGAGCTGGCATTGAGTTAGCCACCACAGAACCAGATATTTCTCATTTCATCCAGCCCTATCTGGACAAACTGGTGTGGAATTGGTGTGAAAAGCACCCAGAAAAACAGAGTCTACCTGGTTTTGGAGAAAAGCAAAGTCTTTTTCTTGGGCAACTGGATTCAATATCATGTTTACAAACACAAATATCATTTTTAACCTGGTTTCTGCAGCTTTTTACTCAGAAAACACGAAAGTGTACCTGTTGTGTCTCTCTGTGAAACCAATTAGCGTTTTCCAACAGAAAAACAAAATATTATATGCTACAATGCATTCACAACTCTAAAATCCATAGATACTACTGATAAAACACAAACATCTCAGAGGCTGTAGCAAGAGCTGGGATTGAGTTAGCCAACACAGAACAGGATATATCTGGTTTCATCCAGTCCTATCTGGATAAACTGGTGTGGAATTGGAGTGCAAAGCACCCAGAAATGCAGAGTCAACCTGGTTTTGGGGAAAATAAAAGTCTTTTTCTTTGGCAAGTGGATTCAATGTCATGTTTACAAATACAAATATCATTTTTATCCTGCTTTCTGCAGCTTTTCACTAAGAAAACACGAATGTATACCAGTTGTGTCTCCTTGTGAAACCAATTAGCATTTGCCAACAAGAACCAAATAGTACATGTGCAATGCATACACAAATCCAAAGTTCATAGATACTAAACAGAAAACACAAACAAACACAGACGCTGTAGCAAGAGCTGGGATTGAGTTAGCCACCACAGAACCGGATATTTCTGGTTTCATTCAGCCCTATGGACAAACTGGGGTGGAAATGGTGTGCAAAGCACCCAGAATAGCAGAATGAACCTGGTTTTGGAGAATAGTAATGTCTTTTTCTTGGGCAAGTGGTTTCAATGTCATCTTCACAAATACAAATATATTTTCAAATTGGTTTCTGCAGCTTTTCACTGAGAAAACAAGAATATGCAGCTGTAGTGTTTATATGTGAAACCAATTGGTTTATGCCAACAGAAAAACAAAATCTTACATGCAACAATGCATTCACAACTCAAAAATCCATGGATACCTTCCAGAAAACACTAGCAAACAGAGAAGCTGTAGCAAGAGCTGGGATTGAGTTAGCCTCCTCAGAACCGGATATTTCTGGTTTCATCCAGCCCTATCTGGAAAAACTCTTGTGGAATTGGTGTGCAAAGCACGCAGAAAAGCAGAGTCAACCTGGTTTTGGAGAAAAGCAAAGTAATTTTCTTTTGCAAGTGGATTCAATGTCATGTTTACAAACACAAATATCATATGAAACCTGGTTTCTGCAGTTTTTCACTCAAAAACACGAATGTGTAGCTGTTGTGTCTCCATGTGAAACCAATTAACGTTTGCCAACAGGAAAAGAAAATGTTACATGCTACAATGCATTCACAACTCTAAAGTCCATAGATAGTATCAACAAAAAGCAAGGAACATAGAAGCTTTAGAAAGAGCTGGGATTGACTTAGCCACCACGGTAATGGATATGTCTGGTTTCATCCAGCCCTATCTGGACAAACTGGTGTGGAATTGGTGTGCAAAGCACCCAGAAAAGCAGAGTCAACCTGGTTTTGGTGAAAGGCAAAGTCTTTTTCTTTTGCAAGTGGATTCAATGTCATGTTTACAAACACAAATGTCATTTTTAACCTGGTTTTTGCAGCTTTTCACTCCGAAAACACGAATGTGTACCTTTTGTGTCTCCATGTGAAACCAATTAGCATTTGGCAACAGAAAAACAAAATGTTACATGTTACAATGCATTCACAACTCCAAAGTCCATGGATACTTTCGAGAAAACACTAGCAAACACAGAAGCTGTAGCAAGAGCTGGGATTGAGTTAGCCCCCTCAGAACCGGATATCTTGTTTCATCCAGCCCTATCTGGACAAACTGGTGTGGAATTGGTGTGCAAAGCACCCACTAAAGCAGAGGCAACCTGTCTTTGGAGAAAACCATAGTCTGTTTCTTGGGTAACTGGATTCAATGTCATGTTTAGAAACAACAATATCATTTCTAACCTGGTTTCTGCAGCTTTTTACTCAGAAAACACCAAAGTGTACCTATTGTGTCTCCATGTGAAACCAATTAGCGTATGCCAACAGAAAAACAAACTGTTACATGCTACAATGCATTCACATCTCTAAAGTCCACGGATACTTTTGAGAAAACACAAACAACTCAGAGGCTGTAGCAAGAGCTGGGATTGAGTTAGCCACCACAGAACCGGATATTTCTGGTTTCATCGAGCCCTATCTGGACAAATTGGTGTGGAATTGGTGATAGTTTCTGGGGGCTTAGCCAAGATGGTGGAATAGTGAGGACGCGCACTAGCAGTCCGCAAAAAGACAGTTTAATAAAAACAGAGTTACTGTAGCCTCAGGAAAAATCTCAGGGAATAAAATGCAGTGGAAATTCTTCCGGAACCAGTGAATGAGACGCAGAGGACCTAGGGGAAAGTAAGTTTGCGAACGGCAAATCGTGCCATAGTGGCACGGGAGCTGCCGGGAGGGACGGGAACCAGACGGAACACAGTCGCCATTGGAATTGAGCGCTTAAACGGGAGCCGATACAGGGATCCCGAGACACTGGCGGGGGGAAGCAGACCCCAGGTGGAAACAGCACAATTGAGGTGAGCCCACACGGACACTAGCCTCTCTCGTCACCCACCCTGCTAAGTCGAGCTAGATTAAATGCTGTGGCACGGCCTGCGCCCGCCGGCTGAGACGGGAGCCGGGCGGAACACAATCGCCGCAGGATCTGCGCGCGTGAACGGGAGCCGATACAGGGATCCCGAGACACTGGCGGGGGGAAGCAGACCCCCACGGGGGAAACAGCACAGTTGAGGCGAGCCCGCATGGACACTAGCCCCTCTCGCCGCCCACCTTGCGAAGTCGAATTTGATTAAACGCAGTGGGACAAGGTGCGCCCGCCCATCACTGAGGCAGACGGAACCAAAAACCCGAGGTTGTAGAAACCTGAAGGGGATCCAAAAACTGGGAACACACCGCGCACACAAACTCCATTACCTTGACAACCCAGAGAAAGAGTGTGGGGAAAAAAAAATGTCAAACAAAAACAGATTCCGAGGGAGCAAGATCAAGGAAGACGCTATGATGACCCCAAATGGAAAAGACACCCCAAGTCAGGATTATGAAGATAATGAGATAGAAGAAATACAAGAAGCAGATCTCAAAGAATTGATAAGAACATTAAGAAGTTCTCAAAAACAAATTCTTGAACTACAGAAATCTTTAATGGATAAGATAGAAAATCTCTCTCGCGAGAATGAAGTACTAAGGAGAAATCAAAACGAAATGAAACAACTAGTAGAACAAGAAGCTACGAGAGTGACAAAAAATCTTAATGAATTGAAGAACTCAATAGATCAAGTGACAAGCAATCTTGAGGGCCTTAAAACCAGAATGGGTGAAGCAGAAGAGAGAATATCGGACCTAGAAGACAGTGAACAGGAGAGGAAACAGTCAAACCAAAGACAAGAAGAGGAAATTAGAAAACTAAAAGATATCATCGGGAATTTACAGGATACTATTAAAAAACCCAACATTCGGGTTCTAGGTGTTCCTGAAGGTATGGAGAGGGAGAAAGGATTAGAAGGCCTTTTTAGGGAGATACTAGCAGAAAATTTTCCAGGCTTGGAGAAAGACAGAGAAATCCTAATCCAGGAAGCTCATAGAACCCCTAATAAACATGACCAAAAGAGATCCTCTGCACGACATATTGTAATTAAACTCACCACAGTGAAGCAAAAAGAAAAGATCTTAAAATGTGCAAGAGAGAAACGTCAGATTACTCTCAGAGGATCTCCAATTAGACTCACAGCAGACTTCTCAACAGAAACCCTACAAGCTAGAAGGGAATGGCGAGACATAGCCCAGGTACTTAGAGAGAAAAACTGTCAGCCCAGAATATTATACCCTGCAAAGCTCTCATTTGTGAATGAAGGTGAAATAAAGACCTTTCATAACAAACAAAAATTGAAAGAATTTGTTGCCACTCGTCCAGCCCTGCAAAAGATACTTAAAGACGTGTTACACACAGAAACACAGAAACACGACCATCAACATGAAAGAAGGTAAACGAAGGGAACCTCACGGCAAAAGATCACAGGGAATTCAAAGCATACATTAGAAAATATCTGGCAAATGGCAGGGCAAACTTACCACTTATCAATAGTCACATTGAACGTTAAAGGTCTAAACTGTCCTGTTAAAAGACAGAGATTGGCTGACTGGGTTAAGGAACAAAAACCATCTATTTGCTGCCTACAAGAAACACATCTTTCCAACGAAGATCCATACAGACTGAAAATAAAAGGATGGAACAAGATATACCATGCCAACAGAAATGAAAAAAGAGCGGGTGTAACCATCTTAATATCGGACTACATAAACTTTAACACAAAAACTGTTAAGAGAGACAAAGAGGGGCACTATATAATGATTAAGGGATCAATACTACAGGAAGATATAACAATTCTCAATGTATATGCACCTAATTACAGGCCACAGGTTTATTTAAAAAATTTGTTAAGAAACTTAAAGGGAGACTTAGACCCCAACACAATAGTACTGGGGTACTTCAATACTCCACTCACAGATATTGACAGATCGACAGAACAGAAGATCAACAAGGAGACAGTAGATTTAAACAACACTATAGCCCAAATGGATCTAACAGATATCTACAGAACTTTTCATCCTACACGTAAAGCATTCACATTCTTCTCAGCAGTACATGGAACCTACTCTAGGATTGATCACATATTAGGCCATAAAGCAAGTCTCAGCAAATTCAAAAGAATTAGAATCATACGATGCAACTTCTCAGACCATAAGGGATTGAAGTTGGAAATTAGCAACTCAGGAATCCCTAGAGCATATGCAAACACATGGAGATTGAACAACATGCTCCTGAATGAACAATGGGTCACTGAAGAAATCAAAAGAGAAATCAAAAATTTTCTGGAAGTAAATGAGGATAACAGCACAACATACCAAAACTTATGGGATAAAGCAAAAGCAGTGTTAAGAGGAAAGTTTATATCAATAGGTGCCTACATCAAGAAACTGGAAAGGCACCAAATAGATGAGCTTTCAATGCATCTCAAGGATCTAGAAAATTAGCAGCAAACTAGACCCAAATCTAGTAGAAAAAGAAAAATAATCAAAATCAGAGAAGAAATCAATAGGATTGAATCCAAAAAAACATTACAAAAAATCAGCCAAACGAGGAGCTGGTTTTTTGAAAAAATAAACAAGATTGACACCCCATTGGCCCAACTAACTAAAAAAAGAAGAGAAAAGACCCAAATCAGTAAAATCAGAGATGAAAAAGGAAATATAACAACAGACACCACAGAAATCAAAAGAATCATCAGAAATTACTACAAGGACTTGTATGCCAGTAAACAGGGAAACCTATCAGAAATGGATAGATTCCTGGACACATGCAACCTACCTAAATTGAACCAGGAAGACATAGAAAACCTAAACAGACCCATAAGTGAGTCAGAAATTGAATCAGTAATAAAGGCCCTCCCAACAAAGAAAAGCCCAGGACCAGATGGATTCACTGCTGAATTCTAACAGACATTTAAAGAAGAACTAACCCCAATTCTTCTCAAACTTTTCAGAACAATCGAAAAAGAGGGAATTCTTCCAAATTCTTTCTATGAAGCCAGCATCACCTTAATTCCTAAGCCAGAAAAAGATGCAGCATTGAAAGAGAATTACAGACCAATATCCCTCATGAACATAGATGCAAAAATCCTCAACAAAATTCTGGCCAATAGACTGCAACAACACATCAGAAAGATCATCCACCCAGACCAAATGGGATTCATCCCTGGTATGCAGGGATGGTTCAATATTCGCAAAACAATCAACGTGATACACCACATTAACAGACTGCAGAAGAAAAACCATATGATTATCTCACTAGACGCAGAGAAAGCATTCGATAAAATTCAACACCCTTTCATGATGAAAACCCTAAGCAAACTGGGTATAGAAGGCACATTCCTCAATACAATCAAAGCAATTTATGAAAAACCCACGGCCAATATCCTATTGAATGGGGAAAAGTTGGAAGCATTTCCACTGAGATCTGGTACCAGACAGGGATGCCCACTCTCACCACTGCTATTCAATATAGTGCTGGAAGTCTTAGCCAGAGCTATTAGGCAAGAAAAAGAAATTAAAGGGATACAAGTTGGGAAGGAAGAACTCAAACTATCCCTCTTTGCAGACGACATGATTCTTTATTTAGGGGACCCAAAGAACTCTACTAAGAGACTATTGGAACTCATAGAAGAGTTTGGCAAAGTAGCAGGATATAAAATCAATGCACAAAAATCAACAGCCTTTGTATACACAGACAATGCCACAGCTGAGGAAGAACTGCTAAGATCAATCCTATTCACAATAGCTACAAAAACAATCAAATACCTTGGAATAAATTTAACTAAGGACATTAAAGACCTCTACAATGAAAATTACAAAACCTTAAAGAAAGAAATAGAAGAGGATACCAAAAAATGGAGAAATCTCCCATGCTCATGGATTGGAAGAATCAATATCATCAAAATGTCCATTCTCCCAAAAGCAATTTACAGATTCAACGCAATACCAATCAAGATACCGAGGACATTCTTCTCAGATCTGGAAAAAATGATGCTGAAATTCATATGGAGACACAGGAGACCTTGAATAGCTAAAGCAATCTTGTACAACAAAAACAAAGCCGGAGGCATCACAATACCAGATTTCAGGACATACTACAGGACAGTTGTTATCAAAACAGCATGGTACTGGTACAGAAACAGATGGATAGACCAATGGAACAGAATAGAAACTCCAGAAATCAATCCAAACACCTACAGCCAACTTATATTTGATCAACGATCCAAAACCAGTCCCTGGAGTAAGGTCAGTCTGTTTAATAAATGGTGCTGGGAAAACTGGATTTCCACGTGCAGAACCATGAAGCAAGACCCCTACATTTCACCTTACACAAAAATTCATTCAACATGGATTAAAAATTTAAACCTATGACCCGACACCATCAAATTACTAGAGAGCATAGGAGAAACCCTGCAAGACATAGGTACTGGCAAAGACTTCTTGGAAAAGACCCCAGAAGCACAGGCACTGAAAACCAAAATTAACTACTGGGATTGCATCAAATTGAAAAGTTTCTGTACTGCAAAAGAAACAGTCAGGAAAGTGAATAGGAAACCGACAGAATGGGAAAATATATTTGCAAACTATGCAACAGATAAAGGGTTGATAACCAGAATCTACAAAGAAATTAAGAAACTCCAGAACATCAAAACAAACAACCCACTTAAGAGATGGGCCAAGGACCTCAATAGACATTTTTCAAAAGAGGAAATCCAAATGGCCAACAGACACATGAAAAAATGTTCAAGATCCCTAGCAATCAGGGAAATGCAAATCAAAACCACAATGAGGTTTCACCTCACCCCGGTGAGAATGGCTCACATTCAGAAATCCACCAACAATAGATGCTGGAGAGGATGTGGGGAAAAAGGGACACTAATCCACTGTTGGTGGGAATGCAAACTGGTGAAGCCACTATGGAAGTCAGTCTGGAGATTCCTCAGAAACCTGAATATAACCCTACCATTCAACCCAGCCATCCCACTCCTTGGAATTTACCCAAAGGAAATTAAATGGGCAAACAAAAAAGCCGTCTGCACAGTAATGTTTATTGCGGCTCAATTCACAATAGCTAAGACTTGGAACCAACCCAAATGCCCATCAACAGTAGACTGGATTAGGAAATTATGGGACATGTACTCTACAGAATACTATACAGCAGTCAAAAACAATGAAATCCGGTCACTTGCAACAAAATGGAGGAATCTGAAAAACATCATGCTGAGTGAATTAAGTCAGTCCCAAAGAGACAAATATCATTTGTTTCCCTTGATTGGCGATGACTAACTGAGCACCAAAGGGGAAACCTGTAGAAGTGAAATGGACACTATGAGAAACAGTGACTCGATCAGCTCTTGTGCTGACTGTTGTTGTACAATGTAATACTTTATCCATGGTAGTATTTTTTTTTTATCCTAGTACTAGTGGTTGAACTCTGTAATTAACACACAATTATTCTTAGGTGTTTAAACTTTAACTGAAAAGTGATCTCTGTGAAATATAAGAGTGGGAATAAGAGAGGGAGGAGATGTAAAATTTGGGACATGCTCAATCGGAACAGCCCCAAATGATGGAGTTAGAATTGTGCCAGGGGAGGCCGGCGCCGTAGCTCAACAGGCTAATCCTCCGCCTTGCGGCGCCGGCACACCGGGTTCTAGTCCCGGTCGGGGCACTGGATTCTGTCCCGGTTGCCCCTCTTCCAGGCCAGCCCTCTGCTGTGGCCCGGGAGTGCAGTGGAGGATGGCCCAGGTGCTTGGGCCCTGCACCGCATGGGGAGACCAGGAAAAGCACCTGGCTCCTGGCTCCTGCCATCAGATGAGCGCGGTGCGCCGGCCGCAGCGCGCCGACCGCGGCGGGCATTGGAGGGTGAACCAATGGCAAAGGAAGACCTTTCTCTCTGTCTCTCTCTCTCACTGTCCACTCTGCCTGTAAAAAAAAAAAAATGTGCCAGGGGATTCCAATACAATCCCATCAAGGTGGCATGTACCAAGGCCATCTCATTAGTCCAAGTGATCAATTTCAGCTCACAATTGATCACACTCATAGGTCTAAGAGTCAAAGGGATCGCACAAGCAAGACTAGTGTCTGCTAATACTAACTGATAGAATGAAAAAGGGAGAGAATGATCCAACATGGGAAGCAGGATACACAGCAGACTCATAGAATGGCAGATGTCCTAAATAGCACTCTGGCCTCAGAATCAGCCCTTAAGGCATTCGGATCTGGCTGAAGAGCCCATGAGAATAGTTTAGGCATGGAAAGCCAAGACATTCTGGAAAAAACAGAAGACCTAAATGAAAGATCTCTGCGAGTGAGATCCCAGTGGAAAGAACGGGGCCATCAAAGAAGGAGGTACCTTTCTCTGAAGGGAGGAGAGAACTTCCACTTTGACTATGACCCTGTCGGAATAAGATCGAAGTCAGCGAACCCTAAAGTCTTCCATAGCCTCGGCAACTCATGAACAGAGCCTAGGGAGATTACTGACGCCATAAACAAGAGTGTCAAATTGTTAAATCAACATCAGGAGTCACTGTGTACTTACGTCTCATGAGGGATCTGTCCTTAATGTGTTATCCAATGTGAAATAATGCTATTACTAGTACTGAAACAGTATTTTTACACTTTGTGTTTCTGAGTGGGTGCAAACTGATGAAATGTTTACATAGTATATATTGAATCGTTCTTCTTTGTATAAAGATAATTGCAAATGATTAAAAAATCTTGGTGTTAAACTGGAAATTGCATAGACAATTAATCAATTTAAAAAAAAAAATCATGTAGGATCTCTGTCCTTAATGTGCTGTACATTGTGATTTAATACTATAACTAGCACTCCAAAAGTATTATCATTTTGTATCTCTATGTGAGGGCAAACCGTTGAAATCTTTATGTAATATGTACTAAATTGATCTTCTGTGTATAAAGAGAATTGAAAAAGAATCTTGATGTGAACAGAAGGGGAGAGGGAGCGGGAAACGGGAGGGTACGGGGAGGGAGAGAAGTTGTGGGGGGAGAGCCATTGTGATCCATAAGGTGTTCTTTGGAAATTTATATTCTTTAAATAAAAGCTTTATATAAAAAATAATAAAAAAAACAAACACAAATATCATTTTTAACCTGGTTTCTGCAGCTTTTACTCAGAAAACACGAATGTGTACCTGTAGTGTCTCCATGTGAAACCAATTAGCGTATGCCAACAGAAAAACAAAATGTTACATGCTACAATGCATTCACAACTCTAAAATCCATAGATACTATCGACAAACCGCAAGCAAACACAGAAGCTGTAGCAAGAGCAGCGTTTGAGTTAGACACCACAGACCTGGATATGTCTGGTTTCATCCAGTCCTATGTATGTCAATGGCTTGTTAACGAACACAAATATCATTTCTAACCTGGTTTCTGCAGCTTTTCACTCCGAAAACACGAATGTGTACCTGTTGTGTCTCCATGTGAAATTAATAAGCGTTTGCCAACAGAAAACAAAAATGTTACATGCTACAATGCTTTCACAACTCTAAAGTCCATAGACAGTATCGGGAAAACACAAATATCTCAGAGGCTGTAGCAAGAGCTGGGATTGAGTTAGCCACCTCAGAACCGGATATTTCTGGTTTCATCCAGCCCTATTTGGAAAATCTCTTGTGGAATTGGTATGCAAAGCACGCAGAAAAGCAGAGTCAACCTGGTTTTGCAGAAAAGCAAAGTTTTTTCTTTTGCAAGTGGATTCAATGTCATATTTACAAACACAAATATTATTTGTAACCTGGTTTCTGCAGCTTTTCACTCAGAAAACACGAATGTGTACCTGTTGTGTCTCCATGTGAAACCAATTAGCATTTGGCAACAGAAAAGCAAAATGTTACATGCTACAATGCATTCACAACTCCAAAGTCCATGGATACTTTCAAGAAAACACTAGCAAACACAGAAGCTGTAGCAAGAGCTGGGATTGAGTTAGCCACCTCAGAACCGGATATCTGGTTTCATCGAGCCCTATCTGGACAAACTGGTGTGGAATTGGTGTGCAAAGCACCCAGAAAAGCAGAGTCAACCTGGTTTTGCAGAAAAGCAAAGTCTTATTCTTTGGCAAGTGGATTCAATATCATGTTTACAAACACAAATATCATTTTTAACCTGCTTTCTGCAGCTTTTCACCTGTAAAACACACTTGTAAACATTTTGTCTCAATGTAAAACCAATTAGCATTAGCCAAGAGAAAACCAAAATTTTACATGCTACAATGCATTCACAACTCTAAAGTCCATAGATACTTCTGAGAAAACACAAAGATCTCAGACGCTGTAGCAAGAGCAGGGATTGAGTTAGCCACCACAGAACCGTATATTTCTGGTTTTACCCAGAACTATCTTGACAAAATCGTTTGGAATTGGTGTGCAAAGCAGCCAGAAAAGCAGAGTCAACCTGGTTTTGGAGAGAAGCAAGGTCTTTTTCTTGGGCAAGTGGATTCAATGTCATGTTTACAAACACAAATATCATTTTGAACCTGGTTTCTGCAGCTTTTCACTCAGAAAACACGAAAGTATACCTGTTGTGTCTCCATGTGAAACCAATTAGCCTATGCCAACAGAAAAACAAAATGTTACATGCTACAATGCATTCACAACTCTAAAGTCCATAGATACTATCGACAAAACGCAAGCAAACACAGAAGCTGTAGCAAGAGCTGGGATTCACTTAGCCACCACAGAACCGGATGTTTCTGGTTTGATTGAGACTTATCTGGACAAACTGGTGTGGAATTGGTGTGCAAAGCACCCAGAAAAGCAGATTCAACCTGGTTTTGGAGAAAAGCAAAGTCTTTTTCTTGGGCAAGTGGATTCAATGTCATGTTTGCAAACACAAATATCATTTTTAACCTGCTTTCTGCAGCTTTTCACTCAGAAAACACGAATGTGTACCTGTTGTGTCTCCATGAGAAACCAATCAGCGTTTGCCAACAGAAAACCAAAATGTTACAGCTGCAAGGCTTTCACAACTCTAAAGTACATAGATAGTATCGACAAAAAACAAGCAACACAGAAGCTGTAGCAAGAGCTGGGATTGAGGTAGCCACCACGGTACCGGATATTTCTGGTTCATCCAGCCCTATTTGGACAAACTGGTGTGGAATTGGTGTGCAAAGCACCCAGAAAAGCAGAGTCAACCTGGTTTTGGAGAAAAGCAAACTCTTTTTCTTGGCAAGTGGATTCAATGTCATGTCTACAAACACAAATGTCATTTTTAACCTCGTTTTTACAGCTTTTCATTCCGAAAACACGAATGTGTACCTGTTGTGTCTCCATGTGAAACCAATTAGCATTTGGCAACAGAAAAACAAAATGTTACATGCTACAATGCATTCACAACTCCAAAGTCCATGGATACTTTCGAGAAAACACTAGCAAACACAGAAGCTGTAGCAAGAGCAGGTATTGAGTTAGCCACCTCAGAACCGGATATCTGGTTTCATCCAGCCCTATCTGGACAAACTGGTGTGGAATTGGTGTGCAAAGCACCCAGAAAAGCAGAGTTTTGGAGAAAAGGAAATTCTTTTTCTTGGGCAAGTGGATTCAATGTCATGTTTAAAAACACAAATGTCATATTTAAACTGGTTTCTGCAGCTTTACAAGAGAAAACAAGAATGTGTACCTGTAGTGTCTCCATGAGAAACCAATTAGCGTTTGACAACAGAAAAACAAAATAATAATGCTACAATGCATTCACAACTCCAAAGTCCATGGATACTTTCGAGAAAACACTAGCAAACACAAAAGATAAAGCAAGAGCTGGGATTGAGTTAGCCACCTCAAAACCGGATATTTCTGGTTTCATTGAGCCCTATCTGGACAAACTGGAGTGGAATTGGTGTGCAAAGCACCCAGAAAAGCAGAGTCAACCTGGTTTTGGAGAAAAGCAAAGTCTTATTCTTTTGCAAGTGGATTCAATGTCATGTTTACAAACACAAATATCATTTTTAACCTGGTTTCTGCAGCTTTTCACTCAGAAAACACGAATGTGTTCCTGTTGTGTCTCCATGAGAAACCAATTAGTGTTTGCGAACAGAAAACCAAAATGTTACAAGCAACAATGCATTCACAACTCTAGAGTGCATTGATAGTATCGACAAAAAAAAAGCAACACAGAAGCTGTAGCAAGAGCTGGGATTGAGTTAGCCACCTCAGAACTGGATATTTCTGGTTTCATCCAGCCCTGTCTGAACAAACTGGTGTGGAATTGGTGTGCAAAGCACGCAGAAAAGAAGAGTCAACCTAGTTTGGAGAAAAGCAAAGTCGTTTTCTTTAGCAAGTGGATTCAATGTCATGTTTACAAACACAAATATCATTTGTAACCTGGTTTCTGCAGCTTTTCACTCAGAAAACATGAATGCGTACCTGTTGTGTCTCCATGTGAAACCAATTAACGTTAGCCAACAGGAAAAGAAAATGTTACATGCTACAATGCATTCACAACTCTAAAGTCCATGGATACTTTCGAGAAAACACAGACAACTCAGATGCTGTAGCAAGAGATGGGATTGAGTTAGCCACCACAGAACCAGATATTTCTGCTTTCATCCAGTCCTATCCGGACAAACTGGTGTGGAATTGGTGTGCAAAGCACCCAGAAAAGCAGAGTCAACCTGGCTTTGGAGAAAAGCAAAGTCTTTTTCTTGGGAAATGAATTCAATGTCGTGTTTACAAACACAAATATCATTTTTAACCTGGTTTCTGCAGCTCTTTACTCAGAAAACACGAAAGTGTAACTAATGTGTGTCCATGTGAAACCAATTAGTGTATTCCAACAGAAAAACAAAATGTTATATGCTACAATGCATTCGCAACTCTAAAGTCCATAGATACTATCCAGAAAACACAAGCCAACACAGAAGCTGTAGCAAGAGCTTGGATTCAGTTAGCCACCACAAAACCGGATATTTCTGCTTTGATTGAGACCAATTTGGACAATCTGGTGTGGAACTGGTGTGCAAAGCACCCAGAAAAGCAGAGTCAACCTGGTTTAGGAAAAAAGCAAAGTCTTTTTCTTGGGCAAGTGGATTCAATGGCTTGTTAACGAACACAAATGTCATTTTTAACCTGGTTTTTGCAGCTTTTCACTCCGAAAACATGAATGTGTACCTGTTGTGTCTCCATGTGAAACCAATTAGCATTTGGCAACAGAAAAACAAAATGTTACATGCTACAATGCATTCACAACTCCAAAGTCCATGGATACTTTCGAGAAAACACTAGCAAACACAGAAGCTGTAGCAAGTTCAGGGATTGAGTTAGCCACCGCAGAAAAGGAAATTTCTGGTTTCATCCAGCCCTATCTGGACAAACTGGTGTGGAATTGGTGTGTAAAGTACCCAGTAAAGCAGAGTTTTGGAGAAAAGCAAAGTCTTTTTCTTGGGCAAGTGGATTCAATGTCATGTTTACAAACACAAATGTCATATTTAAACTGGTTTCTGCAGCTTTACACTGAGAAAACAGGAATGTGTACCTGTAGTGTCTCCAGGAGAAACCAGTTAGCGTTTGACAACAGAAAAACAAAATGTTAATGCTACAATGCATTCACAATTCCAAAGACCATGGATACTTTCGAGAAAACACTAGCAAACACAGAAGCTGTAGCAAGAGCTGGGATTGAGTTAGCCACCTCAAAACCGGATATTTCTGGTTTCATCCAGCCCTATCTGGACAAACTCTTGTGGAATTGGTGTGCAAAGCACCCAGAAAAGCAGAGTCAACCTGGTTTTGGAGAAAAGCAAAGTCTTATTCTTTTGCAAGTGGATTCAATGTCATGTTTACAAACACAAATATCATTTTTAACCTGGTTTCTGCAGCTTTTCACTCAGAAAACACGAATGTGTTCCTGTTGTGTCTCCATGAGAAACCAATTAGCGTTTGCCAACAGAAAACCAAAATGTTACAAGCAACACTGCATTCACAACTCTAGAGTCCATTGATAGCATTGACAAAAAAACACTAGCAAACACAGAAGCTGTAGCAAGAGCTGGGATTGAGTTAGCCACCTCAAAACCGGATATTTCTGGTTTCATCCAGCCCTGTCTGGATAAACTGGTGTGGAATTGGTGGTGTGCAAAGCACGCAGAAAAGCAGAGTCAACCTAGTTTGGAGAAAAGCAAAGTCTTTTTCTTTTGCAAATGGATTCAATGTAATGTTTACAAACACAAATATCATTTGTAACCTGGTTTCTGTAGCTTTTCACTCAGAAAACACGAATGTGTACCTGTTGTGTCTCCATGTGAAACCAATTAACGTTAGCCAACAGGAAAAGAAAATGTTACATGCTACAATGCATTCACAACTCCAAAGTCCATGGACACTTTAGAGAAAACACAGACAACTCAGATGCTGTAGCAAGAGCTGGGATTGAGTTAGCCACCACAGAACCGGATATTTCTGCTTTCATCCAGACCTATCCGGACAAACTGGTGTGGAATTGGTGTGCAATGCACCCAGAAACGCAGAGTCAACCTGGCTTTGGAGAAAAGCAAAGTCTTTTTCTTGGGCAATTGGATTCAATGTCATTTTTACAAACACAAATATCATTTGTAACCTGGTTTCAGTGGCTTTTCACTCAGAAAACATGAATGTGTACCTGATGTATCTGTATGTGAAAACAATTAACGTTAGCCAACAGGAAAAGAGAATGTTACATGCTACAATGCATTCACAACTCTAAAGTCCATGGATACTTTCGAGAAAGCACAGACAACTCAGATGCTGTAGCAAGAGTTGGGATTGAGTTATCCAACACAGTGCAGATATTTGTGCTTTCATCCAGTCCTATCTGGACAAACTGGTGTGGAATTGGTGTGCAAAGCACGCAGAAAAGCAGAGTCAACCTAGTTTGGAGAAAAGCAAAGTCTTTTCTTTCGCAAGTGGATTTAATGTCATGTTTACAAACACAAATATCATTTTTAACCTGGATTCTGCAGTTCTTTACTCAGAAAACACGAAAGTGTACCTAATGTGTCTCCATGTGAAACCAATTAGTGTATTCCAAAAGAAAAACAAAATGTTACATGCTACAATGCATTCGCAACTCTAAAGTCCATAGATACTATCCAGAAAACACAAGCCAACACAGAAGCTGTAGCAAGAGCTTGGATTCAGTTAGCCAACACAAAACCGGATATTTCTGCTTTGATTGAGATCAATTTGGACAATCTGGTGTGGAATTGGTGTGCAAAGCACCCAGAAAAGCAGAGTCAACCTGGTTTAGGAAAAAAGCAAAGTCTTTTTCTTGGGCAAGTGGATTCAATGGCTTGTTAACGAACACAAATGTCATTTTTAACCTGGCTTTTGCAGCTTTTCATTCCGAAAACATGAGTGTGTACCTTTTAGGTCTCCATGTGAAACCAAATAGCATTGGGCAACAGAAAAACAAAATGTTACATGCTACAATGCATTCACAATTCCAAAGTTCATGGATACTTTCGAGAAAACACTAGCAAACACAGAAGCTGTAGCAAGAGCTGGGATTGAGTTAGGCACTTCAGAACTGGATTTCTGGTTTCATCCAGCCCTATCTGGACAAACTGGTGTGGAATTGCTGTGCAAAGCACCCAAAAAAGCAGAGTCAACCTGGATTTGGAGAAAAGCAAAGTCTTTTTCTTGGGCAAGTGGATTCAATGTCATGTTTACAAACACAAATACCATTTGTAACCTGGTTTCAGTGGCTTTTCACTCAGAAAACATGAATGTGTACCTGATTTTTCTCCATGTGAATCCAATTAGTGTTTGCAAAAACAAAAACAAAATGTTACATTCTACAATTCATAAGCAACTCTAAAGTCCATAGATACTATCCAGAAAACACAAGACAACACAGAAGCTGTAGCAAGAGCTGGGATTGAGTTAGCCACCCCAGAAGCAGATATTTCCGGATTAATCCAGCCATATCTGGACAAACTGGTGTGGAATTGGGGTGCAAAGCACACAGAGAAGCAGAGTCAACCTGGCTTTGGAGAAAAGCAAAGTCTTTTTCTTGGCCAAGTGCATTCAATCTCATGTTAACGAACATAAATACCATTTGTAACCTGGTTTCAGTGGCTTTTCTCTCAGAAAACACGAATGTGTACCTGTTGTCTCTGCATGTGAAACCAATTAGCGTTTGCCAACAGAAAAACCAAATGTCACATTCTACAATTCATACTCAACTCTAAAGTCCATAGATACTATCCAGAAAACACAAGACAACACAGAAGCTGTAGCAAGAGCTGGGATTGAGTTAGCCACCATAGAACCGGATATTTCTGGTTTCCACAGAACTATCTCGACAAACTGGTTTGGAATTGGTGTGCAAAGCACCCAGAAAAGCAGAGTCAACCTGGTTTTGGAGAAAAGCAAAGTCTTTTTCTTGGGCAAGTGGATTCAATCTCATGTCTATGAACACAATTTTCATTTGTAACCTGGTTTCAGTCGCTTTTCTCTAAGAAAACATGAATTTGTACCTGTTTTGTCTCCATGTGAAACCAATTAGTGTTTGCCAAAAGAAAAACAAAATGTTACATGCTACAATGCATTCACAACTCTAAAGTCCATAGATACTATCCAGAAAACACAAGACAACACAGAAGCTGTAGCAAGAGCTGGGATTGAGTTAGCCACCCCAGAAGCAGATATTTCTGGATTCATCCAGCCATATCTGGAAAAACTGGTGTGGAATTGGTGTGCAAAGCACCCACAAAAGCAGAGTCAACCTGGTTTTGGAGAAAAGCAAAGTCTTTTTCTTGGGCAAGTGGATTCAATGTCATGTTTACAAACACAAATATCATTTTTAACCTGGTTTCTGCAGCTTTTCTCTCAGAAAACACCAATGTGTACCTGTTGTATCTGCATGTGAAACAAATTAGCATTTGCCAACAGAAAAAATGTTACATTCTACAATTCATACGCAACTCTAAAGTCCATAGATACTATCCAGAAAAATACAAGCAAACACAGAAGCTGTAGCAAGAGCTGGGATTGAGTTAGCCACCAGGAACCGCATATTTCTGGTTTCATCCAGCCCTGTCTGGAAAAACTTGTGTGGAATTGGTGTGCAAAGCACCCACAAAAGCAGAGCAACCTGGATTTGGAGAAAAGCAAAGTCTTATGCTTTTGCAAGTGGATTCAATGTCATGTTTACAAACACAAATATCATTTTTAACCTGGTTTCAATGGCTTTTCACTATGAAAACCCGAATCTCTACCTGTTGTATCTGAATGTGAAACAAATTAGCGTTTGCCAACAGAAAAAATGTTACATTCTACAATTCATACGCAACTCTAAAGTCTATAGATACTAAGCAGAAAACACAAGCAAACACAGAAGCTGTAGCAAGAGCTTGGATTGAGTAGCCACCACAGAACCGGATATTTCTGGTTTCATCCAGCCCTATCTGGACAAACTGGTGTGGAATTGGTGTGCAAAGCACCCAGAGAAGCAGAGTCAACCTGGTTTTGGAGAAAAGCAAAGTCTTTTTCTTGGGCAAGTGGATTCAATCTCATGTCTATGAACACAGTTATCATTTGTTACCTGGTTTCTGCAGGTTTTTACTCAGAAAACACGAATATGTACCTGTTTTTTCTCCATGTGAAACCAATTAGTGTTTGCCAAAAGAAAAACAAAATGTTACATGCTACAATGCATTCACAACTATAAAGTACATAGATACTATCCAGAAAGAAACAAGCAAACACAGAAGCTGTAGCAAGAGCTGGGATTGAGTTAGCCACCCCAGAAGCAGATATTTCTGGATTCATCCAGCAATATCTATACAAACTGGTGTGGAATTGGTGTGCAAAGCACCCCGAGAAGCAGAGTCAACATGGTTTTGGAGAAAAGCAAAGTTTTTTTCATGGGCAGGTGGATTCAATGTCATGTTTACAAACACAAATACCATTTGTAACCTGGTTTCAGTGGCTTTTAACTCCGAAACACGAACGTGTACCTGTTGTCTCTGCATGTGTAACCAATTAGCGTTTACCAACAGAAAAACCAAATGTCACATGCTACAATTCATACGCAACTCTAAAGTCCATAGATACTATCCAGAAAGAAACAAGCAAACACAGAAGCTGTAGCAAGAGCTGGGATTGAGTTAGCCACCACAGAACCGGATATTTCCGGATTCATCCAGCCCTATCTGGACAAACTGGTGTGGAATTGGTGTGCAAAGCACACAGAGAAGCAGAGTCAACCTAGTTTTGGAGAAAAGCAAAGTCTTTTTCTTGGGCAAGTGGATTCAATCTCATGTTTACAAGCACAAATATCATTTTTAACCTGGTTTCTGCAGCTTTTCACTCAGAAAACACGAATGTGTACCTGTTGTATCTGCATGTGAAACAAATTAGCGTTTGACAACAGAAAAAATGTTACATTCTACAATTCATATGCAACTCTAAAGTCCATAGATACTATCCAGAAAACACAAGACAACACAGATGCTGTAGCAAGAGCTGGGATTGAGTTAGCCACCACAAAACCGGATGTTTCTGGTTTGATTGAGACTTATCTGGACAAACTGGTGTGGAATTGGTTTGCAAAGCACCCAGAGAAGCAGAGTCAACCTGGCTTTGGAGAAAAGCAAAGTCTTTTTCATGGGCAGGTGGATTGAATGTCATGTTTACAAACACAAATACCATTTGTAACCTGGTTTCAGTGGCTTTTCACTCAGAAAACATGAATGTGTACCTGTTGTCTCTGCATGTGAAACCAATTAGCGTTTGCCAACAGAAAAACCAAATGTCACATGCTACAATTCACATGCAACTCTAAAGTCCATAGATACTATCCAGAAAACACGAGACAACA
The DNA here is from genome assembly GCA_949820135.1 of Sylvilagus floridanus. Classification (NCBI taxonomy): domain Eukaryota; kingdom Metazoa; phylum Chordata; class Mammalia; order Lagomorpha; family Leporidae; genus Sylvilagus; species Sylvilagus floridanus. The sequence continues at coordinate 27,704,632 of OX463232.1, forward strand.
GCGAAGCTGTAGCAAGAGCTGGGATTGAGTTAGCCACCACAGAACCGGATATTTCTGGTTTCATTCAGCCCTATCTGGACAAACTGGTGTGGAATTGGTGTGCAAAGCACCCAGAAAAGCAGAGTCAACCTGGTTTTGGAGAAAAGCAAAGTTTTTTTTTTGGGGGCAAGTGAATTCAATGTCATGTTCACAAACGCAAATAATATTTTTAACCTGGTTTCTGCAGCTTTTCACTCAGAAAACACGAATGTGTACCTGTTGTATCTGCATGTGAAACAAATTAGCGTTTGACAACAGAAAAAATGTTACATTCTACAAATCATACGCAACTCTAAAGTCCATATATACAATCTAGGAAACACAAGCAAACACAGAAGCTGTAGCAAGTTCAGGGATTGAGTTAGCCACCCCAGAAGCAGATATTTCCGGATTCATCCAGCCCTATCTGGACAAACTGGTGTGGAATTGGTGTGCAAAGCACACAGAGAAGCAGAGTCAACCTAGTTTTGGAGAAAAGCAAAGTCTTTTTCTTGGGCAAGTGGGTTTAATCTCATGTTTACAAGCACAAATATCATTTTTAACCTGGTTTCTGCAGCTTTTCACTCAGAAAACACGAATGTGTACCTGTTGTATCTGCATGTGAAACAAATTAGCGTTTGACAACAGAAAAAATGTTACATTCTACAATTCATATGCAACTCTAAAGTCCATAGATACTATCCAGAAAACACAAGACAACACAGACGCTGTAGCAAGAGCTGCGATTGAGTTAGCCACCACAATACCGGATGTTTCTGGTTTGATTGAGACTTATCTGGACAAACTGGTGTGGAATTGGTTTGCAAAGCACCCAGAGAAGCAGAGTCAATCTGGCTTTGGAGAAAAGCAAAGTCTTTTTCATGGGCAGGTGGATTGAATGTCATGTTTACAAACACAAATACCATTTGTAACCTGGATTCAGTGGCTTTTCACTCAGAAAACACGAATGTGTACCTGTTGTCTCTGCATGGGAAACAAATTAGCGTTTGACAACAGAAAAACCAAATGTCACATGCTACAATTCACATGCAACTCTAAAGTCCATAGATACTATCCAGAAAACACAAGACAACAGAGAAGCTGTAGCAAGAGCTGGGATTGAGTTAGCCACCACAGAACCGGATATTTCTGGTTTCATTCAGCCCTATCTGGACAAACTGGTGTGGAATTGGTGTGCAAAGCACCCAGAAAAGCAGAGTCAACCTGGTTTTGGAGAAAAGCAATGTTTTTTTTTGTTTGGGCAAGTGAATTCAATGTCATGTTCACAAACGCAAATAATATTTTTAACCTGGTTTCTGCAGATTTTCACTCAGAAAACACGAATGTGTACCTGTTGTATCTGCATGTGAAACAAATTAGCATTTGACAACAGAAAAAATGTTACATTCTACAAATCATACGCAACTCTAAAGTCCATAGATAAAATCTAGGAAACACAAGACAACACAGAAGCTGTAGCAAGAGCTGGGATTGAGTTAGCCACCACAGAACCGGATATTTCTGGTTTCATTCAGCCCTATCTGGAAAACTGGTGTGGAATTGGTGTGCAAAGCACCCAGAAAAGCAGAGTCAACCTGGTTTTGGAGAAAAGCAAAGTTTTTTTTTTTGGGGGGCAAGTGAATTCAATGTCATGTTCACAAACGCAAATAATATTTTTAACCTGGTTTCTGCAGCTTTTCACTCAGAAAACACGAATGTGTACCTGTTGTCTCTGCATGTGAAACAAATTAGCGTTTGACAACAGAAAAAATGTTACATTCTACAAATCATACGCAACTCTAAAGTCCATATATACAATCTAGGAAACACAAGACAACACAGACGCTGTAGCAAGAGCTGGGATTGAGTTAGCCACCACAAAACCGGATGTTTCTGGTTTGATTGAGACTTATCTGGACAAACTGGTGTGGAATTGGTTTGCAAAGCACCCAGAGAAGCAGAGTCAACCTGGCTTTGGAGAAAAGCAAAGTCTTTTTCATGGGCAGGTGGATTCAATGTCATGTTTACAAACACAAATACCATTTGTAACCTGGTTTCAGTGGCTTTTCACTCAGAAAACACGAATGTGTACCTGTTGTATCTGAATGTCAAACAAATTAGCATTTGCCAACAGAAAAAATGTTACATTCTACAATTCATACGCACCTCTAAAGTCTATAGATACTAACCAGAAAACACAAGCAAACACAGAAGCTGTAGCAAGAGCTGGGATTGAGTTAGCCACCACAAAACCGGATGTTTATGGTTTGATTGAGACTTATCTGGACAAACTGGTGTGGAATTGGTGTGCAAAGCACCCAGAGAAGCAGAGTCAACCTGGTTGTGGAGAAAAGCAAAGTCTTTTTCTTGGGCAAGTGGATTCAATCTCATGTCTATGAACACAATTATCATTTGTAACCTGGTTTCTGCAGGTTTTTACTCAGAAAACACGAATGTGTACCTGTTTTGTCTCCATGTGAAACCAATTAGTGTTTACCAAAAGAAAAACAAAATGTTACATGCTACAATGCATTCACAACTCTAAAGTCCATAGATACTATCCAGAAAACACACCAAACACAGAAGCTGTAGCAAGAGCTGGGATTGAGTTAGCCACCACAAAACCGGATGTTTCTGGTTTGATTGAGACTTATCTGGACAAACTGGTGTGGAATTGGTGTGCAAAGCACCCAGAGAAGCAGAGTCAACCTGGTTTTGGAGAAAAGCAAAGTCTTTTTCTTGGGCAAGTGGATTCAATCTCATGTTTACAAACACAAATACCATTTGTAACCTGGTTTCAGTGGTTTTCACTAAGAAAAGACGAATGTGTACCTGTTGTCTCTGCATGTGAAACCAATTAGCGTTTGCCAACAGAAAAACCAAATGTCACATGCTACAATTCATACGCAACTCTAAAGTCCATAGATACTATCCAGAAAGAAACAAGCAAACACAGAAGCTGTAGCAAGAGCTGGGATTGAGTTAGCCACCCCAGAAGCAGATATTTCCGGATTCATCCAGCCATATCTGGAGAAACTGGTGTGGAATTGGTGTGCAAAGCAGCCAGAGAAGCAGAGTCAACCTGGTTTTGGGGAAAAGCAAAGTCTTTTTCTTGGGCAAGTGGATTCAATGTCATGTTTACAAACACCAATATCATTTTTAACCTGATTTCTGCAGCTTTTCACTCAGAAAACACGAATGTGTACCTGTTGTATCTGCATGTGAAACAAATTAGCGTTTGCCATCAGAAAAAATGTTACATTCTACAATTCATACACAAATCTAACGTCCATAGATACTACCCAGAAAAAACAAGACAACACAGAAGCTGTAGCAAGAGCTGGGATTGAGTTAGCCACCACAGAACCGGATATTTCTGGTTTCATCCAGCCCAATCTGGACAAACTGGTGTGGAATTGGTGTGCAAAGCACCCAGAGAAGCAGAGTCAACCTGGTTTTGGAGAAAAGCAAAGTCTTTTTCTTGGGCACTTGAATTCAATGTCATGTTTACAAGCACAATTATCATATTTAACCTGGTTTCTGCAGCTTTTCACTCAGAAAACACGAATGTGTACCTGTTGTATCTGCATGTGAAACAAATTAGCATTTGACAACAGAAAAAAATGTTACATTCTACAATTCATATGCAACTCCAAATTCCATATATACTATCCAGAAAACACAAGACAACACAGAAGCTGTAGCAAGAGCTGGGATTGAGTTAGCCACCACAGAACCGGATATTTCTGGTTTCAACAGAACTATCTCGAGAAACTAGTTTGGAATTGGTGTGCAAAGCACCCAGAGAAGCAGAGTCAACCTGGTTTTGGAGAAAAGCAAAGTCTTTTTCATAGGCTTGTGGATTCAATGTCAGGATTACAAACACCAATATCATTTTTACCCTGGTTTCTGCAGCTTTTCACTCTGAAAACACGAATGTGTACCTGTTGTATCTGAATGTGAAACAAATTAGCGTTTGCCAACAGAAAAAATGTTACATTCTACAATTCATACGCAACTCTAAAGTCCATAGATACTATCCAGAAAACACAAGACAACACAGAAGCTGTAGCAAGAGCTGGGTTGAGTTAGCCACCACAGAACCGGATGTTTCCGGTTTGATTGAGACTTATCTGGACAAACTGGTGTGGAATTGGTGTGCAAAGCACCCAGAAAAGCAGAGTCAACCTGGTTTTGGAGAAAAGCAAAGTCTTTTTCTTGGGCAAGTGTATTCAATCTCATGTTTACGAACACAAATACCATTTGTAACCTGGTTTCAGTGGCTTTTCACTCAGAAAACAAGCATGTGTACCTGTTGTCTCTGCATGTGAAACGAATTAGCGTTTGCCAACAGAAAAACCAAATGTCACATGCTACAATTCATACGCAACTCTAAAGTCCATAGATACTATCCAGAAAGAAACAAGCAAACACAGAAGCTGTAGCAAGAGCTGGGATTGAGTTAGCCACCCCAGAAGCAGATATTTCCGCATTCATCCAGCCATATCTGGAGAAACTGGTGTGGAATTGGTGTGCAAAGCAGCCAGAAAAGCAGAGTCAACCTGGTTTTGGAGAAAAGCAAAGTCTTTTTCTTGGGCAAGTGGATTCAATGTCATGTTTACAAACACCAATATCATTTTTAACCTGGTTTCTGCAGCTTTTCACTCAGAAAACACGAATGTGTACCTGCTGTATCTGCATGTGAAACAAATTAGCGTTTGCCAACAGAAAAAATGTTACATTCTACAATTCATACACAACTCTAAAGTCCATAGATACTACCCAGAAAAAACAAGACAACACAGAAGCTGTAGCAAGAGCTGGGATTGAGTTAGCCACCACAGAACCGGATATTTCTGGTTTCATCCAGCCCAATCTGGACAAACTGGTGTGGAATTGGTGTGCAAAGCACCCAGAGAAGCAGAGTCAACCTGGTTTTGGAGAAAAGCAAAGTCTTTTTCTTGGGCACGTGAATTCAATGTCTTGTTTACAAGCACAAATATCATATTTAACCTGGTTTCTGCAGCTTTTCACTCAGAAAACACGAATGTGTACCCGTTGTATCTGCATGTGAAACAAATTAGCATTTGACAACAGAAAAAAATGTTACATTCTACAATTCATATGCAACTCTAAATTACATATATACTATCCAGAAAACACAAGACAACACAGAAGCTGTAGCAAGAGCTGGGATTGAGTTAGCCACCACAGAACCGGATATTTCTGGTTTCAACAGAACTATCTCGAGAAACTAGTTTGGAATTGGTGTGCAAAGCACCCAGAGAAGCAGAGTCAACCTGGTTTTGGAGAAAAGCAAAGTCTTTTTCATAGGCTTGTGGATTCAATGTCAGGATTACAAACACCAATATCATTTTTAACCTGGTTTCTGCAGCTTTTCACTCTGAAAACACGAATGTGTACCTGTTGTATCTGAATGTGAAACAAATTAGCGTTTGCCAACAGAAAAAATGTTACATTCTACAATTCATACGCAACTCTAAAGTCCATAGATACTATCCAGAAAACACAAGACAACACAGAAGCTGTAGCAAGAGCTGGGATTGAGTTAGCCACCACAGAACCGGATGTTTCCGGTTTGATTGAGACTTATCTGGACAAACTGGTGTGGAATTGGTGTGCAAAGCACCCAGAAAAGCAGAGTCAACCTGGTTTTGGAGAAAAGCAAAGTCTTTTTCTTGGGCAAGTGGATTCAATGTCATGTTTACAAACACCAATATCATTTTTAACATGGTTTATGCAGGTTTACACTCAGAAAACACGAATGTGTACCTGTTGTATCTGCATGTGAAACAAATTAGCGTTTGCCAACAGAAAAAATGTTACATTCTACAACTCTTACGCAACTCTAAAGTCCATAGATACTATCTAGAAAACACAAGACAACACAGAAGCTGTAGCAAGAGCTAGGATTGAGTTAGCCACCACAGAACCGGATATTTCTGGTTTCATCCAGCCCTATCTGGACAAACTGGTGTGGAATTGGTGTGCAAAGCACCCAGAGAAGCAAAGTCAACCTGGTTTTGGAGAAAAGCAATGTCTTTTTCTTGGGCAAGTGGATTCAATCTCATGTCTATGAACACAATTATCATTTGTAACCTGGTTTCAGTGGCTTTTCACTAAGAAAACATGAATGTGTACCTGTTTTGTCTCCATGTGAAACCAATTAGTGTTTGCCAAAAGAAAAACAAAATGTTACATGCTACAATGCATTCACAACTCTAAAGTCCATAGATACTACCCAGAAAACACAAGACAACACAGAAGCTGTAGCAAGAGCTGGGATTGAGTTAGCCACCACAAAACCGGATGTTTCTGGTTTGATTGAGACTTATCTGGACAAACTGGTGTGGAATTGGTGTGCAAAGCACCCAGAGAAGCAGAGTCAACCTGGTTTTGGAGAAAAGCAAAGTCTTTTTCTTGGGCAAGTGGATTCAATCTCATGTTTACAAACACAGATACCATTTGTAACCTGGTTTCAGTGGCTTTTCACTAAGAAAACACGAATGTGTACCTGTTGTCTCTGCATGTGAAACCAATTAGCGTTTGCCAACAGAAAAACCAAATGTCACATGCTACAATTCATACGCAATTCTAAAGACCATAGATACTATCCAGAAAGCACAACCAAACACAGAAGCTGTAGCCAGAGCTGGGATTGAGTTAGCCACCCCAGAAGCAGATATTTCCGGATTCATCCAGCCATATCTGGACAAACTGGTGTGGAATTGGTGTGCAAAGCAGCCAGAAAAGCAGAGTCAACCTGGTTTTGGAGAAAAGCAAAGTCTTATGCTTTTGCAAGTGGATTCAATGTCATGTTTACAAACACAAATATCATTATTAACCTGCTTTCTGCAGCTTTTCACTCAGAAAACACGAATGTGTACCTGTTGTATCTGCATGTGAAACAAATTAGCGTTTGCCAACAGAAAAAATGTTACATTCTACAATTCATACGCAACTCTAAAGTCCATAGATACTATCCAGAAAACACAAGACAACACAGAAGCTGTAGCAAGAGCTAGGATTGAGTTAGCCACCACAGAACCGGATATTTCCGGTTTCATCCAGTCCTATCTGGACAAACTGGTGTGGAATTGGTGTACAAGGCACCCACAAAAGCAGAGTCAACCTGGTTTTGGAGTAAAGCAAAGTCTTTTTCTTTGGCAGGTGGATTCAATGTCATGTTTACAAACACCAATATCATTTTTAACCTCGTTTCTGCAGCTTTTCACTCAGAAAACACGAACGTGTACCTGTTGTATCAGCATGTGAAACAAATTAGTGTTTGCCAACAGAAAAAATGTTACATTCTACAATTCATACGCAACTCTAAAGTCCATAGATACTATCCAGAAAACACAAGACAACACAGAAGCTGTAGCAAGAGCTAGGATTGAGTTAGCCACCACAGAACCGGATATTTCTGGTTTCATCCAGCCCTATCTGGACAAACTGGTGTGGAATTGGTGTGCAAAGCACCCAGAGAAGCATAGTCAACCTGGTTTTGGAGAAAAGCAATGTCTTTTTCTTGGGCAAGTGGATTCAATCTCATGTCTATGAACACAATTATCATTTGTAACCTGGTTTCAGTGGCTTTTCACTAAGAAAACATGAATGTGTACCTGTTTTGTCTCCATGTGAAACCAATTAGTGTTTGCCAAAAGAAAAACAAAATGTTACATGCTACAATGCATTCACAACTCTAAAGTCCATAGATACTACCCAGAAAACACAAGACAACACAGAAGCTGTAGCAAGAGCTGGGATTGAGTTAGCCACCACAAAACCGGATGTTTCTGGTTTGATTGAGACTTATCTGGACAAACTGGTGTGGAATTGGTGTGCAAAGCACCCAGAGAAGCAGAGTCAACCTGGTTTTGGAGAAAAGCAAAGTCTTTTTCTTGGGCAAGTGGATTCAATCTCATGTTTACAAACACAGATACCATTTGTAACCTGGTTTCAGTGGCTTTTCACTAAGAAAACACGAATGTGTACCTGTTGTCTCTGCATGTGAAACCAATTAGCGTTTGCCAACAGAAAAACCAAATGTCACATGCTACAATTCATACGCAATTCTAAAGACCATAGATACTATCCAGAAAGCACAACCAAACACAGAAGCTGTAGCCAGAGCTGGGATTGAGTTAGCCACCCCAGAAGCAGATATTTCCGGATTCATCCAGCCATATCTGGACAAACTGGTGTGGAATTGGTGTGCAAAGCAGCCAGAAAAGCAGAGTCAACCTGGTTTTGGAGAAAAGCAAAGTCTTTTTCTTGGGCACGTGGATTCATTGTCATGTTTGCAAGCACAAATATCATATTTAACCTGGTTTCTGCAGCATTTCACTCAGAAAACACGAATGTGTACCTGTTGTATCTGCATGTGAAACAAATTAGCATTTGACAACAGAAAAAAATGTTACATTCTATAATTAATATGCAACTCTAAATTCCATATATACTATCCAGTAAACACAAGACAACACAGAAGCTGTAGCAAGAGCTGGGATTGAGTTAGCCACCACAGAACCGGATATTTCTGGTTTCAACAGAACTATCTCGAGACACTAGTTTGGAATTGGTGTGCAAAGCACCCAGAGAAGCAGAGTCAACCTGGTTATAGAGAAAAGCAAAGTCTTTTTCATAGGCTTGTGGATTCAATATCAGGATTACAAACACCAATATCATTTTTAACCTGGTTTCTGCAGCTTTACACTCTGAAAACACGAATGTGTACCTGTTGTATCTGCATGTGAAACAAATTTGCGTTTGCCAACAGAAAAAATGTTACATTCTACAATTCATACGCAACTCTAAAGTCCATAGATACTATCCAGAAAACACAAGACAACACAGAAGCTGTAGCAAGAGCTGGGATTGAGTTAGCCACCACAGAACCGGATATTTCTGCTTTCATCCAGCCCTATCTGGACAAACTGGTGTGGAATTGGTGTGCAAAGCACCCACAAAAGCAGAGTCAACCTGGTTTTGGAGAAAAGCAAAGTCTTTTTATTTGGCAGGTGGATTCAATGTCATGTTTACAAACACAAATATCATTTTTAACCTGGTTTCAGTGGCTTTTCACTAAGAAAAAACAATTCTGTACCTGTTGTATCTGAATGTGAAACAAATTAGCGTTTGCCAACAGAAAAAATGTTACATTCTACAATTCATACGCAACTCTAAAGTCTATAGATACTAAGCAGAAAACACAAGCAAACACAGAAGCTGTAGCAAGAGCTGGGATTGAGTTAGCCACCACAAAACCGGATGTTTCTGGTTTGATTGAGACTTATCTGGACAAACTGGTGTGGAATTGGTGTGCAAAGCACCCAGAGAAGCAGAGTCAACCTGGTTTTGGAGAAAAGCAAAGTCTTTTTCTTGGGCAAGTGTATTCAATCTCATGTTTACGAACACAAATACCATTTGTAACCTGGTTTCAGTGGTTTTCACTAAGAAAAGACGAATGTGTACCTGTTGTCTCTGCATGTGAAACCAATTAGCGTTTGCCAACAGAAAAACCAAATGTCACATGCTACAATTCATACGCAACTCTAAAGTCCATAGATACTATCCAGAAAGAAACAAGCAAACACAGAAGCTGTAGCAAGAGCTGGGATTGAGTTAGCCACCCCAGAAGCAGATATTTCCGGATTCATCCAGCAATATCTGGAGAAACTGGTGTGGAATTGGTGTGCAAAGCAGCCAGAAAAGCAGAGTCAACCTGGTTTTGGAGAAAAGCAAAGTCTTTTTCTTGGGCAAGTGGATTCAATGTCATGTTTACAAACACCAATATCATTTTTAACCTGGTTTCTGCAGCTTTTCACTCAGAAAACACGAATGTGTACCTGTTGTATCTGCATGTGAAACAAATTAGCATTTGCCATCAGAAAAAATGTTACATTCTACAATTCATACACAACTCTAACGTCCATAGATACTACCCAGAAAAAACAAGACAACACAGAAGCTGTAGCAAGAGCTGGGATTGAGTTAGCCACCACAGAACCGGATATTTCTGGTTTCATCCAGCCCAATCTGTACAAACTGGTGTGGAATTGGTGTGCAAAGCACCCAGAGAAGCAGAGTCAACCTGGTTTTGGAGAAAAGCAAAGTCTTTTTCTTGGGCACTTGAATTCAATGTCATGTTTACAAGCACAATTATCATATTTAACCTGGTTTCTGCAGCTTTTCACTCAGAAAACACGAATGTGTACCTGGTGTATCTGCATGTGAAACAAATTAGCATTTGACAACAGAAAAAAATGTTACATTCTACAATTCATATGCAACTCCAAATTCCATATATACTATCCAGAAAACACAAGACAACACAGAAGCTGTAGCAAGAGCTGGGATTGAGTTAGCCACCACAGAACCGGATATTTCTGGTTTCAACAGAACTATCTCGAGAAACTAGATTGGAATTGGTGTGCAAAGCACCCAGAGAAGCAGAGTCAACCTGGTTTTGGAGAAAAGCAAAGTCTTTTTCATAGGCTTGTGGATTCAATGTCAGGATTACAAACACCAATATCATTTTTACCCTGGTTTCTGCAGCTTTTCACTCTGAAAACACGAATGTGTACCTGTTGTATCTGCATGTGAAACAAATTAGCGTTTGCCAACAGAAAAAATGTTACATTCTACAATTCATACGCAACTCTAAAGTCCATAGATACTATCCAGAAAACACAAGACAACACAGAAGCTGTAGCAAGAGCTGGGATTGAGTTAGCCACCACAGAACCGGATGTTTCCGGTTTGATTGAGACTTATCTGGACAAACTGGTGTGGAATTGGTGTGCAAAGCACCCAGAAAAGCAGAGTCAACCTGGTTTTGGAGAAAAGCAAAGTCTTTTTCTTGGGCAAGTGGATTCAATGTCATGTTTACAAACACCAATATCATTTTTAACATGGTTTATGCAGGTTTACACTCAGAAAACACGAATGTGTACCTGTTGTATCAGCATGTGAAACAAATTAGCGTTTGCCAACAGAAAAAATGTTACATTCTACAACTCTTACGCAACTCTAAAGTCCATAGATACTATCTAGAAAACACAAGACAACACAGAAGCTGTAGCAAGAGCTAGGATTGAGTTAGCCACCACAGAACCGGATATTTCTGGTTTCATCCAGCCCTATCTGGACAAACTGGTGTGGAATTGGTGTGCAAAGCACCCAGAGAAGCAAAGTCAACCTGGTTTTGGAGAAAAGCAATGTCTTTTTCTTGGGCAAGTGGATTCAATCTCATGTCTATGAACACAATTATCATTTGTAACCTGGTTTCAGTGGCTTTTCACTAAGAAAACATGAATGTGTACCTGTTTTGTCTCCATGTGAAACCAATTAGTGTTTGCCAAAAGAAAAACAAAATGTTACATGCTACAATGCATTCACAACTCTAAAGTCCATAGATACTACCCAGAAAACACAAGACAACACAGAAGCTGTAGCAAGAGCTGGGATTGAGTTAGCCACCACAAAACCGGATGTTTCTGGTTTGATTGAGACTTATCTGGACAAACTGGTGTGGAATTGGTGTGCAAAACACCCAGAGAAGCAGAGTCAACCTGGTTTTGGAGAAAAGCAAAGTCTTTTTCTTGGGCAAGTGGATTCAATCTCATGTTTACAAACACAGATACCATTTGTAACCTGGTTTCAGTGGCTTTTCACTAAGAAAACACGAATGTGTACCTGTTGTCTCAGCATGTGAAACCAATTAGCGTTTGCCAACAGAAAAACCAAATGTCACATGCTACAATTCATACGCAACTCTAAAGTCCATAGATACTATCCAGAAAGCACAACCAAACACAGAAGCTGTAGCCAGAGCTGGGATTGAGTTAGCCACCCCAGAAGCAGATATTTCCGGATTCATCCAGCCATATCTGGACAAACTGGTGTGGAATTGGTGTGCAAAGCAGCCAGAAAAGCAGAGTCAACCTGGTTTTGGAGAAAAGCAAAGTCTTATGCTTTTGCAAGTGGATTCAATGTCATGTTTACAAACACAAATATCATTATGAACCTGCTTTCTGCAGCTTTTCACTCAGAAAACACGAATGTGTACCTGTTGTATCTGCATGTGAAACAAATTAGCGTTTGCCAACAGAAAAAATGTTACATTCTACAATTCATACGCAACTCTAAAGTCCATAGATACTATCCAGAAAACACAAGACAACACAGAAGCTGTAGCAAGAGCTAGGATTGAGTTAGCCACCACAGAACCGGATATTTCCGGTTTCATCCAGTCCTATCTGGACAAACTGGTGTGGAATTGGTGTACAAAGCACCCACAAAAGCAGAGTCAACCTGGTTTTGGAGTAAAGCAAAGTCTTTTTCTTGGGCAAGTGGATTCAATGTCATGTTTACAAACACCAATATCATTTTTAACCTGGTTTCTGCAGCTTTTCACTCAGAAAACACGAACGTGTACCTGTTGTATCTGCATGTGAAACAAATTAGTGTTTGCCAACAGAAAAAATGTTACATTCTACAATTCATACGCAACTCTAAAGTCCATAGATACTATCCAGAAAACACAAGACAACACAGAAGCTGTAGCAAGAGCTAGGATTGAGTTAGCCACCACAGAACCGGATATTTCTGGTTTCATCCAGCCCTATCTGGACAAACTGGTGTGGAATTGGTGTGCAAAGCACCCAGAGAAGCAAAGTCAACCTGGTTTTGGAGAAAAGCAATGTCTTTTTCTTGGGCAAGTGGATTCAATCTCATGTCTATGAACACAATTATCATTTGTAACCTGGTTTCAGTGGCTTTTCACTAAGAAAACATGAATGTGTACCTGTTTTGTCTCCATGTGAAACCAATTAGTGTTTGCCAAAAGAAAAACAAAATGTTACATGCTACAATGCATTCACAACTCTAAAGTCCATAGATACTACCCAGAAAACACAAGACAACACAGAAGCTGTAGCAAGAGCTGGGATTGAGTTAGCCACCACAAAACCGGATGTTTCTGGTTTGATTGAGACTTATCTGGACAAACTGGTGTGGAATTGGTGTGCAAAGCACCCAGAGAAGCAGAGTCAACCTGGTTTTGGAGAAAAGCAAAGTCTTTTTCTTGGGCAAGTGGATTCAATCTCATGTTTACAAACACAAATACCATTTGTAACCTGGTTTCAGTGGCTTTTCACTAAGAAAACACGAATGTGTACCTGTTGTCTCTGCATGTGAAACCAATTAGCGTTTGCCAACAGAAAAACCAAATGTCACATGCTACAATTCATACGCAATTCTAAAGACCATAGATACTATCCAGAAAGCACAACCAAACACAGAAGCTGTAGCCAGAGCTGGGATTGAGTTAGCCACCCCAGAAGCAGATATTTCCGGATTCATCCAGCCATATCTGGAGAAACTGGTGTGGAATTGGTGTGCAAAGCAGCCAGAAAAGCAGAGTCAACCTGGTTTTGGAGAAAAGCAAAGTCTTTTTCTTGGGCAAGTGGATTCAATGTCATGTTTACAAACACCAATATCATTTTTAACCTGGTTTCTGCAGCTTTTCACTCAGAAAACACGAATGTGTACCTGTTGTATCTGCATGTGAAACAAATTAGCGTTTGCCAACAGAAAAATGTTACATTCTACAATTCATACGCAACTCTAAAGTCCATAGATACTATCCAGAAAACACAAGACAACACAGAAGCTGTAGCAAGAGCTAGGATTGAGTTAGCCACCACAGAACCGGATATTTCTGGTTTCATCCAGTCCTATCTGGACAAACTGGTGTGGAATTGGTGTACAAAGCACCCACAAAAGCAGAGTCAACCTGGTTTTGGAGTAAAGCAAAGTCTTTTTCTTTGGCAGGTGGATTCAATGTCATGTTTACAAACACCAATATCATTTTTAACCTGGTTTCTGCAGCTTTTCACTCAGAAAACACGAACGTGTACCTGTTGTATCTGCATGTGAAACAAATGAGCGTTTGCCAACAGAAAAAATGTTACATTCTACAATTCATACGCAACTCTAAAGTCCATAGATACTATCCAGAAAACACAAGACAACACAGAAGCTGTAGCAAGAGCTGGGATTGAGTTAGCCACCGCAGAAAAGGATATTTCTGGTTTCATCCAGCCCTATCTGGACAAACTGGTGTGGAATTAGTGTGCAAAGCACACAGAGAAGCAGAATCAACCTGGTTTTGGATAAAAGCAATGTCTTTTTCTTGGGCAAGTGGATTCAATCTCATGTCTATGAACACAATTATCATTTGTAACCTGGTTTCAGTTGCTTTTCACTAAGAAGACATTAATGTGTACCTGTTTTGTCTCCATGTGAAACCAATTAGTGTTTTCCAAAAGAAAAACAAAATGTTACATGCTACAATGCATTCACAACTGTAAAGTCCATAGATACTATCCAGAAAACACACCAAACACAGAAGCTGTAGCAAGAGCTGGGATTGAGTTAGCCACCACAAAACCGGATGTTTCTGGTTTGATTGAGACTTATCTGGACAAACTGGTGTGGAATTGGTGTGCAAAGCACCCAGAGAAGCAGAGTCAACCTGGTTTTGGAGAAAAGCAAAGTCTTTTTCTTGGGCAAGTGGATTCAATGTCATGTTTACAAACACCAATATCATTTTTAACCTGGTTTCTGCAGCTTTTCACTCAGAAAACACGAATGTGTACCTGTTGTATCTGCATGTGAAACAAATTAGCGTTTGCCAACAGAAAAAATGTTCCATGCTACAATTCATACGCAACTCTAAATTCCATATATATATAGTATCCAGTAAACACAAGACAACACAGAAGCTGTAGCAAGAGCTGGGATTGAGTTAGCCACCACAGAACCAGATGTTTCCGGTTTGATTGAGACTTATCTGGACAAACTGGTGTGGAATTGGTGTGCAAAGCACCCAGAGAAGCAGAGTCAACCTGGCTTTGGAGAAAAGCAAAGTCTTTTTCTTGGGCAAGTGGATTCAATCTCATGTTTACAAACACAAATACCATTTGTAACCTGGTTTCAGTGGCTTTTCACTAAGAAAACACGAATGTGTACCTGTTGTCTCTGCATGTGAAACAAATTAGCGTTTGCCAACAGAAAAACCAAATGTCACATGCTACAATTCATACGCAACTCTAAAGTCCAAAGATACTATCCAGAAAGAAACAAGCAAACAGAAGCTGTAGCAAGAGCTGGGATTGAGTTAGCCACCCCAGAAGCAGATATTTCCGCATTCATCCAGCCATATCTGGACAAACTGGTGTGGAATTGGTGTGCAAAGCAGCCAGAAAAGCAGAGTCAACCTGGTTTTGGAGAAAAGCAAAGTCTTTTTCTTGGGCAAGTGGATTCAATGTCATGTTTACAAACACCAATATCATTTTTAACCTGGTTTCTGCAGCTTTTCACTCAGAAAACACGAATGTGTACCTGTTGTATCTGCATGTGAAACAAATTAGCGTTTGCCAACAGAAAAAATGTTACATTCTACAATTCATACGCAACTCTAAAGTCCAAAGATACTATCCAGAAAACACAAGACAACACAGAAGCTGTAGCAATAGCTGGGATTGAGTTAGCCACCACAGAACCGGATATTTCTGGTTTCATCCAGCCCAATCGGGACAAACTGGTGTGGAATTAGTGTGCAAAGCACACAAAGAAGCAGAGTCAACCTGGTTTTGGATAAAAGCAAAGTCTTTTTCTTGGGCAAGTGGATTCAATCTCATGTCTATGAACACAATTATCATTTGTAACCTGGTTTCAGTGGCTTTTCACTAAGAAAACATTAATGTGTACCTGTTTTGTCTCCATGTGAAACCAATTAGTGTTTTCCAAAAGAAAAACAAAATGTTACATGCTACAATGCATTCACAACTCTAAAGTCCATAGATACTATCCAGAAAGAAACAAGCAATCACAGAAGCTGTAGCAAGAGCTGGGATTGAGTTAGCCACCACAAAACCGGATGTTTCTGTTTTGATTGAGACTTATCTGGACAAATTCGTGTGGAATTGGTGTGCAAAGCACCCAGAGAAGCAGAGTCAACCTGGTTTTGGAGAAAAGCAAAGTCTTTTTCTTGGGCAAGTGGATTCAATCTCATGTTTACGAACACAAATACCATTGTAACCTGGTTTCAGTGGCTTCTCACTCAGAAAACACGAATGTGTAACTGTTGTCTCTGCATGTGAAACCAACTAGCGTTTGCCAACAGAAAAACCAAATGTCACATACTACAATTCATACGCAACTCTAAAGTCCATAGATACTATCCAGAAAAAACAAGACAACACAGAAGCTGTAGCAAGAGCTGCGATTGAGTTAGCATTCCAGAAGCAGATATTTCCGGATTCATCCAGCCCAATCTGGACAAACTGGTGTGGAATTGGTGTGCAAAGCACCCGGAGAAGCAGAGTAAACCTGCCTTGGAGAAAAGCAAAGTCTTTTTCTTGGGCACGTGAATTCATTGTCATGTTTGCAAGCACAAATATCACATTTAACCTGGTTTCTGCAGCTTTTCGCTCAGAAAACACGAATGTGTACCTGTTGTATCTGCATGTGAAACAAATTAGCATTTGAAAACAGAAAAAAATGTTACATTCTATAATTAATATGCAACTCTAAATTCCATATATACTATCCAGTAAACACAAGACAACACAGAAGCTGTAGCAAGAGCTGGGATTGAGTTAGCCACCACAGAACCGGATATTTCTGGTTTCAACAGAACTATCTCGAGACACTAGTTTGGAATTGGTGTGCAAAGCACCCAGAGAAGCAGAGTCAACCTGGTTTTGGAGAAAAGCAAAGTCTTTTTCATAGGCTTGTGGATTCAATATCAGGATTACAAACACCAATATCATTTTTAACCTGGTTTCTGCAGCTTTTCACTCTGAAAACACGAATGTGTACCTGTTGTATCTGCATGTGAAACAAATGAGCGTTTGCCAACAGAAAAAATGTTACATTCTACAATTCATACGCAACTCTAAAGTCCATAGATACTATCCAGAAAACACAAGACAACACAGAAGCTGTAGCAAGAGCTGGGATTGAGTTAGCCACAACAGAACCGGATATTTCTGGTTTCATCCAGCCCTATCTGGACAAACTGGTGTGGAATTGGTGTGCAAAGCACCCACAAAAGCAGAGTCAACCTGGTTTTGGAGAAAAGCAAAGTCTTATGCTTTTGCAAGTGGATTCAATGTCATGTTTACGAACACCAATATCATTTTTAACATGGTTTATGCAGGTTTACACTCAGAAAACACGAATGTGTACCTGTTGTATCTGCATGTGAAACAAATTAGCGTTTGCCAACAGAAAAAATGTTACATTCTACAACTCATACGCAACTCTAAAGTCCATAGATACTATCTAGAAAACACAAGACAACACAGAAGCTGTAGCAAGAGCTAGGATTGAGTTATCCACCACAGAACCGGATATTTCTGCTTTCATCCAGCCCTATCTGGACAAACTGGTGTGGAATTGGTGTGCAAAGCACCCACAAAAGCAGAGTCAACCTGGTTTTGGAGAAAAGCAAAGTCTTTTTATTTGGCAGGTGGATTCAATGTCATGTTTACAAACACAAATATCATTTTTAACCTGGTTTCAGTGGCTTTTCACTAAGAAAACACAAATCTGTACCTGTTGTATCTGAATGTGAAACAAATTAGCGTTTGCCAACAGAAAAAATGTTACATTCTACAATTCATACGCAACTCTAAAGTCTATAGATACTAAGCAGAAAACACAAGCAAACACAGAAGCTGTAGCAAGAGCTGGGATTGAGTTAGCCACCACAAAACCGGATGTTTCTGGTTTGATTGAGACTTATCTGGACAAACTGGAGTGGAATTGGTGTGCAAAGCACCCAGAGAAGCAGAGTCAACCTGGTTTTGGAGAAAAGCAAAGTCTTTTTCTTGGGCAAGTGGATTCAATCTCATGTTTACAAACACAGATACCATTTGTAACCTGGTTTCAGTGGTTTTCACTAAGAAAAGACGAATGTGTACCTGTTGTCTCTGCATGTGAAACCAATTAGCGTTTGCCAACAGAAAAACCAAATGTCACATGCTACAATTCATACGCAACTCTAAAGTCCATAGATACTATCCAGAAAGAAACAAGCAAACACAGAAGCTGTAGCAAGAGCTGGGATTGAGTTAGCCACCCCAGAAGCAGATATTTCCGGATTCATCCAGCCATATCTGGAGAAACTGGTGTGGAATTGGTGTGCAAAGCAGCCAGAAAAGCAGAGTCAACCTGGTTTTGGAGAAAAGCAAAGTCTTTTTCTTGGGCAAGTGGATTCAATGTCATGTTTACAAACACCAATATCATTTTTAACCTGGTTTCTGCAGCTTTTCACTCAGAAAACACGAATGTGTACCTGTTGTATCTGCATGTGAAACAAATTAGCGTTTGCCAACAGAAAAAATGTTCCATGCTACAATTCATACGCAACTCTAAATTCCATATATACTATCCAGTAAACACAAGACAACACAGAAGCTGTAGCAAGAGCTGGGATTGAGTTAGCCACCACAGAACCAGATGTTTCCGGTTTGATTGAGACTTATCTGGACAAACTGGTGTGGAATTGGTGTGCAAAGCACCCAGAGAAGCAGAGTCAACCTGGCTTTGGAGAAAAGCAAAGTCTTTTTCTTGGGCAAGTGGATTCAATCTCATGTTTACAAACACAAATACCATTTGTAACCTGGTTTCAGTGGCTTTTCACTAAGAAAACACGAATGTGTACCTGTTGTCTCTGCATGTGAAACCAATTAGCGTTTGCCAACAGAAAAACCAAATGTCACATGCTACAATTCATACGCAACTCTAAAGTCCAAAGATACTATCCAGAAAGAAACAAGCAAACAGAAGCTGTAGCAAGAGCTGGGATTGAGTTAGCCACCCCAGAAGCAGATATTTCCGCATTCATCCAGCCATATCTGGACAAACTGGTGTGGAATTGGTGTGCAAAGCAGCCAGAAAAGCAGAGTCAACCTGGTTTTGGAGAAAAGCAAAGTCTTTTTCTTGGGCAAGTGGATTCAATGTCATGTTTACAAACACCAATATCATTTTTAACCTGGTTTCTGCAGCTTTTCACTCAGAAAACACGAATGTGTACCTGTTGTATCTGCATGTGAAACAAATTAGCGTTTGCCAACAGAAAAAATGTTACATTCTACAATTCATACGCAACTCTAAAGTCCAAAGATACTATCCAGAAAACACAAGACAACACAGAAGCTGTAGCAAGAGCTGGGATTGAGTTAGCCACCACAGAACCGGATATTTCTTGTTTCATCCAGCCCAATCGGGACAAACTGGTGTGGAATTAGTGTGCAAAGCACACAGAGAAGCAGAGTCAACCTGGTTTTGGATAAAAGCAAAGTCTTTTTCTTGGGCAAGTGGATTCAATCTCATGTCTATGAACACAATTATCATTTGTAACCTGGTTTCAGTGGCTTTTCACTAAGAAAACATTAATGTGTACCTGTTTTGTCTCCATGTGAAACCAATTAGTGTTTTCCAAAAGAAAAACAAAATGTTACATGCTACAATGCATTCACAACTCTAAAGTCCATAGATACTATCCAGAAAGAAACAAGCAAACACAGAAGCTGTAGCAAGAGCTGGGATTGAGTTAGCCACCACAAAACCGGATGTTTCTGTTTTGATTGAGACTTATCTGGACAAATTGGTGTGGAATTGGTGTGCAAAGCACCCAGAGAAGCAGAGTCAACCTGGTTTTGGAGAAAAGCAAAGTCTTTTTCATGGGCAAGTGGATTCAATGTCAGGATTACAAACACCAATATCATTTTTAACCTGGTTTCTGCAGCTTTTCACTCTGAAAACACGAATGTGTACCTGTTGTATCTTCATGTGAAACAAATTAGTGTTTGCCAACAGAAAAAATGTTACATTCTACAATTCATACGCAACTCTAAAGTCCATAGATACTATCCAGAAAACACAAGACAACACAGAAGCTGTAGCAAGAGCTAGGATTGAGTTAGCCACCACAGAACCGGATATTTCTGGTTTCATCCAGCCCTAACTGGACAAACTGGTGTGGAATTAGTGTGCAAAGCACACACAGAAGCAGAATCAACCTGGTTTTGGAGAAAAGCAATGTCTTTTTCTTGGGCAAGTGGATTCAATCTCATGTCTATGAACACAATTATCATTTGTAACCTGGTTTCAGTTGCTTTTCACTAAGAAGACATTAATGTGTACCTGTTTTGTCTCCATGTGAAACCAATTAGTGTTTTCCAAAAGAAAAACAAAATGTTACATGCTACAATGCATTCACAACTCTAAAGTCCATAGATACTATCCAGAAAACACACCAAACACAGAAGCTGTAGCAAGAGCTGGGATTGAGTTAGCCACCACAAAACCGGATGTTTCTGGTTTGATTGAGACTTATCTGGACAAACTGGTGTGGAATTGGTGTGCAAAGCACCCAGAGAAGCAGAGTCAACCTGGTTTTGGAGAAAAGCAAAGTCTTTTTCTTGGGCAAGTGGATTCAATGTCATGTTTACAAACACCAATATCATTTTTAACCTGGTTTCTGCAGCTTTTCACTCAGAAAACACGAATGTGTACCTGTTGTATCTGCATGTGAAACAAATTAGCGTTTGCCAACAGAAAAAATGTTCCTTGCTACAATTCATACGCAACTCTAAATTCCATATATACTATCCAGTAAACACAAGACAACACAGAAGCTGTAGCAAGAGCTGGGATTGAGCTAGCCACCGCAGAAAAGGATATTTCTGGTTTCATCCAGCACTAAATGGACAAACTGGTGTGGAATTGGTGTGCAAAGCACCCAGAGAAGCAGAGTCAACCTGGCTTTGGAGAAAAGCAAAGTCTTTTTCTTGGGCAAGTGGATTCAATCTCATGTTTACAAACACAAATACCATTTGTAACCTGGTTTCAGTGGCTTTTCACTAAGAAAACACGAATGTGTACCTGTTGTCTCTGCATGTGAAACCAATTAGCGTTTGCCAACAGAAAAACCAAATGTCACATGCTACAATTCATACGCAACTCTAAAGTCCACAGATACTATCCAGAAAGAAACAAGCAAACACAGAAGCTGTAGCAAGAGCTGGGATTGAGTTAGCCACCCCAGAAGCAGATATTTCCGGATTCATCCAGCCATATCTGGACAAACTGGTGTGGAATTGGTGTGCAAAGCAGCCAGAAAAGCAGAGTCAACCTGGTTTTGGAGAAAAGCAAAGTCTTATGCTTTTGCAAGTGGATTCAATGTCATGTTTACAAACACAAATATCATTATTAACCTGGTTTCTGCAGCTTTTCACTCTGAAAACACGAATGTGTACCTGTTGTATCTGCATGTGAAACAAATGAGCGTTTGCCAACAGAAAAAATGTTACATTCTACAATTCATACGCAACTCTAAAGTCCATAGATACTATCCAGAAAACACAAGACAACACAGAAGCTGTAGCAAGAGCTGGGATTGAGTTAGCCACAACAGAACCGGATATTTCTGGTTTCATCCAGCCCTATCTGGACAAACTGGTGTGGAATTGGTGTGCAAAGCACCCACAAAAGCAGAGTCAACCTGGTTTTGGAGAAAAGCAAAGTCTTTTTCTTGGGCAAGTGGATTCAATGTCATGTTTACGAACACCAATATCATTTTTAACATGGTTTATGCAGGTTTACACTCAGAAAACACGAATGTGTACCTGTTGTATCTGCATGTGAAACAAATTAGCGTTTGCCAACAGAAAAAATGTTACATTCTACAACTCATACGCAACTCTAAAGTCCATAGATACTATCTAGAAAACACAAGACAACACAGAAGCTGTAGCAAGAGCTAGGATTGAGTTATCCACCACAGAACCGGATATTTCTGCTTTCATCCAGCCCTATCTGGACAAACTGGTGTGGAATTGGTGTGCAAAGCACCCACAAAAGCAGAGTCAACCTGGTTTTGGAGAAAAGCAAAGTCTTTTTATTTGGCAGGTGGATTCAATGTCATGTTTACAAACACAAATATCATTTTTAACCTGGTTTCAGTGGCTTTTCACTAAGAAAACACAAATCTGTACCTGTTGTATCTGAATGTGAAACAAATTAGCGTTTGCCAACAGAAAAAATGTTACATTCTACAATTCATACGCAACTCTAAAGTCTATAGATACTAAGCAGAAAACACAAGCAAACACAGAAGCTGTAGCAAGAGCTGGGATTGAGTTAGCCACCACAAAACCGGATGTTTCTGGTTTGATTGAGACTTATCTGGACAAACTGGTGTGGAATTGGTGTGCAAAGCACCCAGAGAAGCAGAGTCAACCTGGTTTTGGAGAAAAGCAAAGTCTTTTTCTTGGGCAAGTGGATTCAATCTCATGTTTACAAACACAAATACCATTTGTAACCTGGTTTCAGTGGTTTTCACTAAGAAAAGACGAATGTGTACCTGTTGTCTCTGCATGTGAAACCAATTAGCGTTTGCCAACAGAAAAACCAAATGTCACATGCTACAATTCATACGCAACTCTAAAGTCCATAGATACTATCCAGAAAGAAACAAGCAAACACAGAAGCTGTAGCAAGAGCTGGGATTGAGTTAGCCACCCCAGAAGCAGATATTTCCGGATTCATCCAGCCATATCTGGAGAAACTGGTGTGGAATTGGTGTGCAAAGCAGCCAGAAAAGCAGAGTCAACCTGGTTTTGGAGAAAAGCGAAGTCTTTTTCTTGGGCAAGTGGATTCAATGTCATGTTTACAAACACCAATATCATTTTTAACCTGGTTTCTGCAGCTTTTCACTCAGAAAACACGAATGTGTACCTGTTGTATCTGCATGTGAAACAAATTAGCGTTTGCCAACAGAAAAAATGTTCCATGCTACAATTCATACGCAACTCTAAATTCCATATATACTATCCAGTAAACACAAGACAACACAGAAGCTGTAGCAAGAGCTGGGATTGAGTTAGCCACCGCAGAAAAGGATATTTCTGGTTTCATCCAGCCCTAAATGGACAAACTGGTGTGGAATTGGTGTGCAAAGCACCCAGAGAAGCAGAGTCAACCTGGCTTTGGAGAAAAGCAAAGTCTTTTTCTTGGGCAAGTGGATTCAATCTCATGTTTACAAACACAAATACCATTTGTAACCTGGTTTCAGTGGCTTTTCACTAAGAAAACACGAATGTGTACCTGTTGTCTCTGCATGTGAAACCAATTAGCGTTTGCCAACAGAAAAACCAAATGTCACATGCTACAATTCATACGCAACTCTAAAGTCCAAAGATACTATCCAGAAAGAAACAAGCAAACAGAAGCTGTAGCAAGAGCTGGGATTGAGTTAGCCACCCCAGAAGCAGATATTTCCGCATTCATCCAGCCATATCTGGACAAACTGGTGTGGAATTGGTGTGCAAAGCAGCCAGAAAAGCAGAGTCAACCTGGTTTTGGAGAAAAGCAAAGTCTTTTTCTTGGGCAAGTGGATTCAATGTCATGTTTACAAACACCAATATCATTTTTAACCTGGTTTCTGCAGCTTTTCACTCAGAAAACACGAATGTGTACCTGTTGTATCTGCATGTGAAACAAATTAGCGTTTGCCAACAGAAAAAATGTTACATTCTACAATTCATACGCAACTCTAAAGTCCAAAGATACTATCCAGAAAACACAAGACAACACAGAAGCTGTAGCAAGAGCTGGGATTGAGTTAGCCACCACAGAACCGGATATTTCTGGTTTCATCCAGCCCAATCTGGACAAACTGGTGTGGAATTAGTGTGCAAAGCACACAGAGAAGCAGAGTCAACCTGGTTTTGGATAAAAGCAAAGTCTTTTTCTTGGGCAAGTGGATTCAATCTCATGTCTATGAACACAATTATCATTTGTAACCTGGTTTCAGTGGCTTTTCACTAAGAAAACATTAATGTGTACCTGTTTTGTCTCCATGTGAAACCAATTAGTGTTTTCCAAAAGAAAAACAAAATGTTACATGCTACAATGCATTCACAACTCTAAAGTCCATAGATACTATCCAGAAAGAAACAAGCAAACACAGAAGCTGTAGCAAGAGCTGGGATTGAGTTAGCCACCACAAAACCGGATGTTTCTGTTTTGATTGAGACTTATCTGGACAAATTGGTGTGGAATTGGTGTGCAAAGCACCCAGAGAAGCAGAGTCAACCTGGTTTTGGAGAAAAGCAAAGTCTTTTTCATGGGCAAGTGGATTCAATGTCAGGATTACAAACACCAATATCATTTTTAACCTGGTTTCTGCAGCTTTTCACTCTGAAAACACGAATGTGTACCTGTTGTATCTTCATGTGAAACAAATTAGTGTTTGCCAACAGAAAAAATGTTACATTCTACAATTCATACGCAACTCTAAAGTCCATAGATACTATCCAGAAAACACAAGACAACACAGAAGCTGTAGCAAGAGCTAGGATTGAGTTAGCCACCACAGAACCGGATATTTCTGGTTTCATCCAGCCCTAACTGGACAAACTGGTGTGGAATTAGTGTGCAAAGCACACACAGAAGCAGAATCAACCTGGTTTTGGAGAAAAGCAATGTCTTTTTCTTGGGCAAGTGGATTCAATCTCATGTCTATGAACACAATTATCATTTGTAACCTGGTTTCAGTTGCTTTTCACTAAGAAGACATTAATGTGTACCTGTTTTGTCTCCATGTGAAACCAATTAGTGTTTTCCAAAAGAAAAACAAAATGTTACATGCTACAATGCATTCACAACTCTAAAGTCCATAGATACTATCCAGAAAACACACCAAACACAGAAGCTGTAGCAAGAGCTGGGATTGAGTTAGCCACCACAAAACCGGATGTTTCTGGTTTGATTGAGACTTATCTGGACAAACTGGTGTGGAATTGGTGTGCAAAGCACCCAGAGAAGCAGAGTCAACCTGGTTTTGGAGAAAAGCAAAGTCTTTTTCTTGGGCAAGTGGATTCAATGTCATGTTTACAAACACCAATATCATTTTTAACCTGGTTTCTGCAGCTTTTCACTCAGAAAACACGAATGTGTACCTGTTGTATCTGCATGTGAAACAAATTAGCGTTTGCCAACAGAAAAAATGTTCCTTGCTACAATTCATACGCAACTCTAAATTCCATATATACTATCCAGTAAACACAAGACAACACAGAAGCTGTAGCAAGAGCTGGGATTGAGCTAGCCACCGCAGAAAAGGATATTTCTGGTTTCATCCAGCCCTAAATGGACAAACTGGTGTGGAATTGGTGTGCAAAGCACCCAGAGAAGCAGAGTCAACCTGGCTTTGGAGAAAAGCAAAGTCTTTTTCTTGGGCAAGTGGATTCAATCTCATGTTTACAAACACAAATACCATTTGTAACCTGGTTTCAGTGGCTTTTCACTAAGAAAACACGAATGTGTACCTGTTGTCTCTGCATGTGAAACCAATTAGCGTTTGCCAACAGAAAAACCAAATGTCACATGCTACAATTCATACGCAACTCTAAAGTCCACAGATACTATCCAGAAAGAAACAAGCAAACACAGAAGCTGTAGCAAGAGCTGGGATTGAGTTAGCCACCCCAGAAGCAGATATTTCCGGATTCATCCAGCCATATCTGGACAAACTGGTGTGGAATTGGTGTGCAAAGCAGCCAGAAAAGCAGAGTCAACCTGGTTTTGGAGAAAAGCAAAGTCTTATGCTTTTGCAAGTGGATTCAATGTCATGTTTACAAACACAAATATCATTATTAACCTGCTTTCTGCAGCTTTTCACTCAGAAAACACGAATGTGTACCTGTTGTATCTGCATGTGAAACAAATTAGCGTTTGCCAACAGAAAAAATGTTACATTCTACAACTCATACGCAACTCTAAAGTCCATAGATACTATCTAGAAAACACAAGACAACACAGAAGCTGTAGCAAGAGCTAGGATTGAGTTAGCCACCACAGAACCGGATATTTCTGCTTTCATCCAGCCCTATCTGGACAAACTGGTGTGGAATTAGTGTGCAAAGCACCCACAAAAGCAGAGTCAACCTGGTTTTGGAGAAAAGCAAAGTCTTTTTATTTGGCAGGTGGATTCAATGTCATGTTTACAAACACAAATATCATTTTTAACCTGGTTTCAGTGGCTTTTCACTAAGAAAACACAAATCTGTACCTGTTGTATCTGAATGTGAAACAAATTAGCGTTTGCCAACAGAAAAAATGTTACATTCTACAATTCATACGCAACTCTAAAGTCTATAGATACTAAGCAGAAAACACAAGCAAACACAGAAGCTGTAGCAAGAGCTGGGATTGAGTTAGCCACCACAAAACCGGATGTTTCTGGTTTGATTGAGACTTATCTGGACAAACTGGTGTGGAATTGGTGTGCAAAGCACCCAGAGAAGCAGAGTCAACCTGGTTTTGGAGAAAAGCAAAGTCTTTTTCTTGGGCAAGTGGATTCAATCTCATGTTTACAAACACAAATACCATTTGTAACCTGGTTTCAGTGGTTTTCACTAAGAAAAGACGAATGTGTACCTGTTGTCTCTGCATGTGAAACCAATTAGCGTTTGCCAACAGAAAAACCAAATGTCACATGCTACAATTCATACGCAACTCTAAAGTCCATAGATACTATCCAGAAAGAAACAAGCAAACACAGAAGCTGTAGCAAGAGCTGGGATTGAGTTAGCCACCCCAGAAGCAGATATTTCCGGATTCATCCAGCCATATCTGGAGAAACTGGTGTGGAATTGGTGTGCAAAGCAGCCAGAAAAGCAGAGTCAACCTGGTTTTGGAGAAAAGCAAAGTCTTTTTCTTGGGCAAGTGGATTCAATGTCATGTTTACAAACACCAATATCATTTTTAACCTGGTTTCTGCAGCTTTTCACTCAGAAAACATGAATGTGTACCTGTTGTATCTGCATGTGAAACAAATTAGCATTTGCCATCAGAAAAAATGTTACATTCTACAATTCATACACAACTCTAAAGTCCATAGATACTACCCAGAAAAAACAAGACAACACAGAAGCTGTAGCAAGAGCTGGGATTGAGTTAGCCACCACAGAACCGGATATTTCTGGTTTCATCCAGCCCAATCTGTACAAACTGGTGTGGAATTGGTGTGCAAAGCACCCAGAGAAGCAGAGTCAACCTGGTTTTGGAGAAAAGCAAAGTCTTTTTCTTGGGCACTTGAATTCAATGTCATGTTTACAAGCACAATTATCATATTTAACCTGGTTTCTGCAGCTTTTCACTCAGAAAACACGAATGTGTACCTGTTGTATCTGCATGTGAAACAAATTAGCATTTGACAACAGAAAAAAATGTTACATTCTACAATTCATATGCAACTCCAAATTCCATATATACTATCCAGAAAACACAAGACAACACAGAAGCTGTAGCAAGAGCTGGGATTGAGTTAGCCACCACAGAACCGGATATTTCTGGTTTCAACAGAACTATCTCAAGAAACTAGTTTGGAATTGGTGTGCAAAGCACCCAGAGAAGCAGAGTCAACCTGGTTTTGGAGAAAAGCAAAGTCTTTTTCATAGGCTTGTGGATTCAATGTCAGGATTACAAACACCAATATCATTTTTACCCTGGTTTCTGCAGCTTTTCACTCTGAAAACACGAATGTGTACCTGTTGTATCTGAATGTGAAACAAATTAGCGTTTGCCAACAGAAAAAATGTTACATTCTACAATTCATACGCAACTCTAAAGTCCATAGATACTATCCAGAAAACACAAGACAACACAGAAGCTGTAGCAAGAGCTGGGATTGAGTTAGCCACCACAGAACCAGATGTTTCCGGTTTGATTGAGACTTATCTGGACAAACTGGTGTGGAATTGGTGTGCAAAGCACCCAGAGAAGCAGAGTCAACCTGGTTTTGGAGAAAAGCAAAGTCTTTTTCTTGGGCAAGTGTATTCAATCTCATGTTTACGAACACAAATACCATTTGTAACCTGGTTTCAGTGGCTTTTCACTAAGAAAACACAAATCTGTACCTGTTGTATCTGAATGTGAAACAAATTAGCGTTTGCCAACAGAAAAACCAAATGTCACATGCTACAATTCATACGCAACTCTAAAGTCCATAGATACTATCCAGAAAGAAACAAGCAAACACAGAAGCTGTAGCAAGAGCTGGGATTGAGTTAGTCACCCCAGAAACAGATATTTCCGGATTCATCCAGCCATATCTGGAGAAACTGGTGTGGAATTGGTGTGCAAAGCAGCCAGAAAAGCAGAGTCAACCTGGTTTTGGAGAAAAGCAAAGTCTTTTTCTTGGGCAAGTGGATTCAATGTTATGTTTACAAACACCAATATCATTTTTAACATGGTTTATGCAGGTTTACACTCAGAAAACACGAATGTGTACCTGTTGTATCTGCATATGAAACAAATTAGCGTTTGCCAACAGAAAAAATGTTACATTCTACAACTCTTACGCAACTCTAAAGTCCATAGATACTATCTAGAAAACACAAGACAACACAGAAGCTGTAGCAAGAGCTAGGATTGAGTTAGCCACCACAGAACCGGATATTTCTGGTTTCATCCAGCCCTATCTGGACAAACTGGTGTGGAATTGGTGTGCAAAGCACCCAGAGAAGCAAAGTCAACCTGGTTTTGGAGAAAAGCAATGTCTTTTTCTTGGGCAAGTGGATTCAATCTCATGTCTATGAACACAATTATCATTTGTAACCTGGTTTCAGTGGCTTTTCACTAAGAAAACATGAATGTGTACCTGTTTTGTCTCCATGTGAAACCAATTAGTGTTTGCCAAAAGAAAAACAAAATGTTACATGCTACAATGCATTCACAACTCTAAAGTCCATAGATACTACCCAGAAAACACAAGACAACACAGAAGCTGTAGCAAGAGCTGGGATTGAGTTAGCTACCACAAAACCGGATGTTTCTGTTTTGATTGAGACTTATCTGGACAAACTGGTGTGGAATTGGTGTGCAAAGCACCCAGAGAAGCAGAGTCAACCTGGTTTTGGAGAAAAGCAAAGTCTTTTTCTTGGGCAAGTGGATTCAATCTCATGTTTACAAACACAGATACCATTTGTAACCTGGTTTCAGTGGCTTTTCACTAAGAAAACACGAATGTGTACCTGTTGTCTCTGCATGTGAAACCAATTAGCGTTTGCCAACAGAAAAACCAAATGTCACATGCTACAATTCATACGCAATTCTAAAGACCATAGATACTATCCAGAAAGCACAACCAAACACAGAAGCTGTAGCAAGAGCTGGGATTGAGTTAGCCACCCCAGAAGCAGATATTTCCGGATTCATCCAGCCATATCTGGACAAACTGGTGTGGAATTGGTGTGCAAAGCAGCCAGAAAATCAGAGTCAACCTGGTTTTGGAGAAAAGCAAAGTCTTATGCTTTTGCAAGTGGATTCAATGTCATGTTTACAAACACAAATATCATTATTAACCTGGTTTCTGCAGCTTTTCACTCAGAAAACACGAATGTGTACCTGTTGTATCTGCATGTGAAACAAATTAGCGTTTGCCAACAGAAAAAATGTTACATTCTACAATTCATACGCAACTCTAAAGTCCAAAGATACTATCCAGAAAACACAAGACAACACAGAAGCTGTAGCAAGAGCTGGGATTGAGTTAGCCACCACAGAACCGGATATTTCTGGTTTCATCCAGCCCAATCTGGACAAATGGTGTGGAATTAGTGTGCAAAGCACACAGAGAAGCAGAGTCAACCTGGTTTTGGAGAAAAGCAAAGTCTTTTTCTTGGGCAAGTGGATTCAATGTCAGGATTACAAACACCAATATCATTTTTAACCTGGTTTCTGCAGCTTTTCACTCTGAAAACACGAATGTGTACCTGTTGTATCTTCATGTGAAACAAATTAGTGTTTGCCAACAGAAAAAATGTTACATTCTACAATTCATACGCAACTCTAAAGTCCATAGATACTATCCAGAAAACACAAGACAACACAGAAGCTGTAGCAAGAGCTAGGATTGAGTTAGCCACCACAGAACCGGATATTTCTGGTTTCATCCAGCCCTAACTGGACAAACTGGTGTGGAATTAGTGTGCAAAGCACACAGAGAAGCAGAATCAACCTGGTTTTGGATAAAAGCAATGTCTTTTTCTTGGGCAAGTGGATTCAATCTCATGTCTATGAACACAATTATCATTTGTAACCTGGTTTCAGTGGCTTTTCACTAAGAAGACATTAATGTGTACCTGTTTTGTCTCCATGTGAAACCAATTAGTGTTTTCCAAAAGAAAAACAAAATGTTACATGCTACAATGCATTCACAACTCTAAAGTCCATAGATACTATCCAGAAAACACACCAAACACACAAGCTGTAGCAAGAGCTGGGATTGAGTTAGCCACCACAAAACCGGATGTTTCTGGTTTGATTGAGACTTATCTGGACAAACTGGTGTGGAATTGGTGTGCAAAGCACCCAGAGAAGCAGAGTCAACCTGGTTTTGGAGAAAAGCAAAGTCTTTTTCTTGGGCAAGTGGATTCAATGTCATGTTTACAAACACCAATATCATTTTTAACCTGGTTTCTGCAGCTTTTCACTCAGAAAACACGAATGTGTACCTGTTGTATCTGCATGTGAAACAAATTAGCGTTTGCCAACAGAAAAAATGTTCCATGCTACAATTCATACGCAACTCTAAATTCCATATATACTATCCAGTAAACACAAGACAACACAGAAGCTGTAGCAAGAGCTGGGATTGAGCTAGCCACCGCAGAAAAGGATATTTCTGGTTTCATCCAGCCCTAAATGGACAAACTGGTGTGGAATTGGTGTGCAAAGCACCCAGAGAAGCAGAGTCAACCTGGTTTTGGAGAAAAGCAAAGTCTTTTTCATGGGCAAGTGGATTCAATGTCAGGATTACAAACACCAATATCATTTTTAACCTGGTTTCTGCAGCTTTTCACTCAGAAAACACGAACGTGTACCTGTTGTATCTGCATGTGAAACAAATGAGCGTTTGCCAACTAAAAAAATGTTACATTTTACAATTCATACGCAACTCTAAAGTCCATAGATACTATCCAGAAAACACAAGACAACACAGAAGCTGTAGCAAGAGCTAGGATTGAGTTAGCCACCACAGAACCGGATATTTCTGGTTTCATCCAGCCCTAACTGGACAAACTGGTGTGGAATTAGTGTGCAAAGCACACAGAGAAGCAGAGTCAACCTGGTTTTGGATAAAAGCAAAGTCTTTTTCTTGGGCAAGTGGATTCAATCTCATGTCTATGAACACAATTATCATTTGTAACCTGGTTTCAGTGGCTTTTCACTAAGAAAACATTAATGTGTACCTGTTTTGTCTCCATGTGAAACCAATTAGTGTTTGCCAAAAGAAAAACAAAATGTTACATGCTACAATGCATTCACAACTCTAAAGTCCATAGATGCTACCCAGAAAACACAAGACAACACAGAAGCTGTAGCAAGAGCTGGGATTGAGTTAGCCACCACACAACCGGATGTTTCTGGTTTGATTGAGACTTATCTGGACAAACTGGTGTGGAATTGGTGTGCAAAGCACCCAGAGAAGCAGAGTCAACCTGGTTTTGGAGAAAAGCAAAGTCTTTTTCTTGGGCAAGTGGATTCAATCTCATGTTTACAAACACAGATACCATTTGTAACCTGGTTTCAGTGGCTTTTCACTAAGAAAACACGAATGTGTACCTGTTGTCTCTGCATGTGAAACCAATTAGCGTTTGCCAACAGAAAAACCAAATGTCACATGCTACAATTCATACGCCATTCTAAAGACCATAGATACTATCCAGAAAGCACAACCAAACACAGAAGCTGTAGCCAGAGCTGGGATTGAGTTAGCCACCGCAGAAAAGGATATTTCCGGATTCATCCAGCCATATCTGGACAAACTGGTGTGGAATTGGTGTGCAAAGCAGCCAGAAAAGCAGAGTCAACCTGGTTTTGGAGAAAAGCAAAGTCTTATGCTTTTGCAAGTGGATTCAATGTCATGTTTACAAACACAAATATCATTATTAACCTGCTTTCTGCAGCTTTTCACTCAGAAAACACGAATGTGTACCTGTTGTATCTGCATGTGAAACAAATTAGCGTTTGCCAACAGAAAAAATGTTACATTCTACAATTCATACGCAACTCTAAAGTCCATAGATACTATCCAGAAAACACAAGACAACACAGAAGCTGTAGCAAGAGCTAGGATTGAGTTAGCCACCACAGAACCGGATATTTCCGGTTTCATCCAGTCCTATCTGGACAAACTGGTGTGGAATTGGTGTACAAAGCACCCACAAAAGCAGAGTCAACCTGGTTTTGGAGTAAAGCAAAGTCTTTTTCTTTGGCAGGTGGATTCAATGTCATGTTTGCAAACACCAATATCATTTTTCACCTGGTTTCTGCAGCTTTTCACTCAGAAAACACGAACGTGTACCTGTTGTATCTGCATGTGAAACAAATTAGCGTTTGCCAACAGAAAAAATGTTACATTCTACAATTCATACGCAAATCTAAACTCCATAGATACTATCCAGAAAACACAAGACAACACAGAAGCTGTAGCAAGAGCTAGGATTGAGTTAGCCACCACAGAACCGGATATTTCTGGTTTCATCCAGCCCTATCTGGACAAACTGGTGTGGAATTGGTGTGCAAAGCACCCAGAGAAGCAAAGTCAACCTGGTTTTGGAGAAAAGCAATGTCTTTTTCTTGGGCAAGTGGATTCAATCTCATGTCTATGAACACAATTATCATTTGTAACCTGGTTTCAGTGGCTTTTCACTAAGAAAACATGAATGTGTACCTGTTTTGTCTCCATGTGAAACCAATTAGTGTTTGCCAAAAGAAAAACAAAATGTTACATGCTACAATGCATTCACAACTCTAAAGTCCATAGATACTACCCAGAAAACACAAGACAACACAGAAGCTGTAGCAAGAGCTGGGATTGAGTTAGCCACCACAAAACCGGATGTTTCTGGTTTGATTGAGACTTATCTGGACAAACTGGTGTGGAATTGGTGTGCAAAGCACCCAGAGAAGCAGAGTCAACCTGGTTTTGGAGAAAAGCAAAGTCTTTTTCTTTGGCAGGGGGATTCAATGTCATGTTTACAAACACCAATATCATTTTTAACCTGGTTTATGCAGCTTTTCACTCAGAAAACACGAACGTGTACCTGTTGTATCTGCATGTGAAACAAATGAGCGTTTGCCAACAGAAAAAATGTTACATTCTACAATTCATACGCAACTCTAAAGTCCATAGATACTATCCAGAAAACCCAAGACAACACAGAAGCTGTAGCAAGAGCTGGGATTGAGTTAGCCACCGCAGAAAAGGATATTTCTGGTTTCATCCAGCCCTATCTGGACAAACTGGTGTGGAATTGGTGTGCAAAGCACCCAGAGAAGCAGAGTAAACCTGGTTTTGGAGAAAAGCAAAGTCTTTTTCATGGGCAAGTGGATTCAATGTCAGGATTACAAACACCAATATCATTTTTAACCTGGTTTCTGCAGCTTTTCACTCTGAAAACACGAATGTGTACCTGTTGTATCTTCATGTGAAACAAATTAGTGTTTGCCAACAGAAAAAATGTTACATTCTACAATTCATACGCAACTCTAAAGTCCATAGATACTATCCAGAAAACACAAGACAACACAGAAGCTGTAGCAAGAGCTAGGATTGAGTTAGCCACCACAGAACCGGATATTTCTGGTTTCATCCAGCCCTAACTGGACAAACTGGTGTGGAATTAGTGTGCAAAGCACACAGAGAAGCAGAATCAACCTGGTTTTGGATAAAAGCAATGTCTTTTTCTTGGGCAAGTGGATTCAATCTCATGTCTATGAACACAATTATCATTTGTAACCTGGTTTCAGTTGCTTTTCACTAAGAAGACATTAATGTGTACCTGTTTTGTCTCCATGTGAAACCAATTAGTGTATTCCAAAAGAAAAACAAAATGTTACATGCTACAATGCATTCACAACTCTAAAGTCCATAGATACTATCCAGAAAACACACCAAACACACAAGCTGTAGCAAGAGCTGGGATTGAGTTAGCCACCACAAAACCGGATGTTTCTGGTTTGATTGAGACTTATCTGGACAAACTGGTGTGGAATTGGTGTGCAAAGCACCCAGAGAAGCAGAGTCAACCTGGTTTTGGAGAAAAGCAAAGTCTTTTTCTTGGGCAAGTGGATTCAATGTCATGTTTACAAACACCAATATCATTTTTAACCTGGTTTCTGCAGCTTTTCACTCAGAAAACACGAATGTGTACCTGTTGTATCTGCATGTGAAACAAATTAGCGTTTGCCAACAGAAAAAATGTTCCATGCTACAATTCATACGCAACTCTAAAGTCCATAGATACTATCCAGAAAACACAAGACAACACAGAAGCTGTAGCAAGAGCTAGGATTGAGTTAGCCACCACAGAACCGGATATTTCCGGTTTCATCCAGTCCTATCTGGACAAACTGGTGTGGAATTGGTGTACAAAGCACCCACAAAAGCAGAGTCAACCTGGTTTTGGAGTAAAGCAAAGTCTTTTTCTTTGGCAGGTGGATTCAATGTCATGTTTACAAACACCAATATCATTTTTAACCTGGTTTCTGCAGCTTTTCACTAAGAAAACACGAAAGTGTACCTGTTGTATCTGCATGTGAAACAAATTAGCGTTTGCCAACAGAAAAAATGTTACATTCTACAATTCATACGCAACTCTAAACTCCATAGATACTATCCAGAAAACACAAGACAACACAGAAGCTGTAGCAAGAGCTAGGATTGAGTTAGCCACCACAGAACCGGATATTTCTGGTTTCAACAGAACTATCTCGAGACACTAGTTTGGAATTGGTGTGCAAAGCACCCAGAGAAGCAGAGTCAACCTGGTTTTGGAGAAAAGCAAAGTCTTTTTCATAGGCTTGTGGATTCAATATCAGGATTACAAACACCAATATCATTTTTAACCTGGTTTCTGCAGCTTTTCACTCTGAAAACACGAATGTGTACCTGTTGTATCTGCATGTGAAACAAATGAGCGTTTGCCAACAGAAAAAATGTTACATTCTACAATTCATACGCAACTCTAAAGTCCATAGATACTATCCAGAAAACACAAGACAACACAGAAGCTGTAGCAAGAGCTGGGATTGAGTTAGCCACAACAGAACCGGATATTTCTGGTTTCATCCAGCCCTATCTGGACAAACTGGTGTGGAATTGGTGTGCAAAGCACCCACAAAAGCAGAGTCAACCTGGTTTTGGAGAAAAGCAAAGTCTTATGCTTTTGCAAGTGGATTCAATGTCATGTTTACGAACACCAATATCATTTTTAACATGGTTTATGCAGGTTTACACTCAGAAAACACGAATGTGTACCTGTTGTATCTGCATGTGAAACAAATTAGCGTTTGCCAACAGAAAAAATGTTACATTCTACAACTCATACGCAACTCTAAAGTCCATAGATACTATCTAGAAAACACAAGACAACACAGAAGCTGTAGCAAGAGCTAGGATTGAGTTATCCACCACAGAACCGGATATTTCTGCTTTCATCCAGCCCTATCTGGACAAACTGGTGTGGAATTGGTGTGCAAAGCACCCACAAAAGCAGAGTCAACCTGGTTTTGGAGAAAAGCAAAGTCTTTTTATTTGGCAGGTGGATTCAATGTCATGTTTACAAACACAAATATCATTTTTAACCTGGTTTCAGTGGCTTTTCACTAAGAAAACACAAATCTGTACCTGTTGTATCTGAATGTGAAACAAATTAGCGTTTGCCAACAGAAAAAATGTTACATTCTACAATTCATACGCAACTCTAAAGTCTATAGATACTAAGCAGAAAACACAAGCAAACACAGAAGCTGTAGCAAGAGCTGGGATTGAGTTAGCCACCACAAAACCGGATGTTTCTGGTTTGATTGAGACTTATCTGGACAAACTGGAGTGGAATTGGTGTGCAAAGCACCCAGAGAAGCAGAGTCAACCTGGTTTTGGAGAAAAGCAAAGTCTTTTTCTTGGGCAAGTGGATTCAATGTCATGTTTACAAACACCAATATCATTTTTAACCTGGTTTCTGCAGCTTTTCACTCAGAAAACACGAATGTGTACCTGTTGTATCTGCATGTGAAACAAATTAGCGTTTGCCAACAGAAAAAATGTTCCATGCTACAATTCATACGCAACTCTAAATTCCATATATACTATCCAGTAAACACAAGACAACACAGAAGCTGTAGCAAGAGCTGGGATTGAGTTAGCCACCGCAGAAAAGGATATTTCTGGTTTCATCCAGCCCTAAATGGACAAACTGGTGTGGAATTGGTGTGCAAAGCACCCAGAGAAGCAGAGTCAACCTGGCTTTGGAGAAAAGCAAAGTCTTTTTCTTGGGCAAGTGGATTCAATCTCATGTTTACAAACACAAATACCATTTGTAACCTGGTTTCAGTGGCTTTTCACTAAGAAAACACGAATGTGTACCTGTTGTCTCTGCATGTGAAACCAATTAGCGTTTGCCAACAGAAAAACCAAATGTCACATGCTACAATTCATACGCAACTCTAAAGTCCAAAGATACTATCCAGAAAGAAACAAGCAAACAGAAGCTGTAGCAAGAGCTGGGATTGAGTTAGCCACCCCAGAAGCAGATATTTCCGCATTCATCCAGCCATATCTGGACAAACTGGTGTGGAATTGGTGTGCAAAGCAGCCAGAAAAGCAGAGTCAACCTGGTTTTGGAGAAAAGCAAAGTCTTTTTCTTGGGCAAGTGGATTCAATGTCATGTTTACAAACACCAATATCATTTTTAACCTGGTTTCTGCAGCTTTTCACTCAGAAAACACGAATGTGTACCTGTTGTATCTGCATGTGAAACAAATTAGCGTTTGCCAACAGAAAAAATGTTACATTCTACAATTCATACGCAACTCTAAAGTCCAAAGATACTATCCAGAAAACACAAGACAACACAGAAGCTGTAGCAAGAGCTGGGATTGAGTTAGCCACCACAGAACCGGATATTTCTGGTTTCATCCAGCCCAATCTGGACAAACTGGTGTGGAATTAGTGTGCAAAGCACACAGAGAAGCAGAGTCAACCTGGTTTTGGATAAAAGCAAAGTCTTTTTCTTGGGCAAGTGGATTCAATCTCATGTCTATGAACACAATTATCATTTGTAACCTGGTTTCAGTGGCTTTTCACTAAGAAAACATTAATGTGTACCTGTTTTGTCTCCATGTGAAACCAATTAGTGTTTTCCAAAAGAAAAACAAAATGTTACATGCTACAATGCATTCACAACTCTAAAGTCCATAGATACTATCCAGAAAGAAACAAGCAAACACAGAAGCTGTAGCAAGAGCTGGGATTGAGTTAGCCACCACAAAACCGGATGTTTCTGTTTTGATTGAGACTTATCTGGACAAATTGGTGTGGAATTGGTGTGCAAAGCACCCAGAGAAGCAGAGTCAACCTGGTTTTGGAGAAAAGCAAAGTCTTTTTCATGGGCAAGTGGATTCAATGTCAGGATTACAAACACCAATATCATTTTTAACCTGGTTTCTGCAGCTTTTCACTCTGAAAACACGAATGTGTACCTGTTGTATCTTCATGTGAAACAAATTAGTGTTTGCCAACAGAAAAAATGTTACATTCTACAATTCATACGCAACTCTAAAGTCCATAGATACTATCCAGAAAACACAAGACAACACAGAAGCTGTAGCAAGAGCTAGGATTGAGTTAGCCACCACAGAACCGGATATTTCTGGTTTCATCCAGCCCTAACTGGACAAACTGGTGTGGAATTAGTGTGCAAAGCACACACAGAAGCAGAATCAACCTGGTTTTGGAGAAAAGCAATGTCTTTTTCTTGGGCAAGTGGATTCAATCTCATGTCTATGAACACAATTATCATTTGTAACCTGGTTTCAGTTGCTTTTCACTAAGAAGACATTAATGTGTACCTGTTTTGTCTCCATGTGAAACCAATTAGTGTTTTCCAAAAGAAAAACAAAATGTTACATGCTACAATGCATTCACAACTCTAAAGTCCATAGATACTATCCAGAAAACACACCAAACACAGAAGCTGTAGCAAGAGCTGGGATTGAGTTAGCCACCACAAAACCGGATGTTTCTGGTTTGATTGAGACTTATCTGGACAAACTGGTGTGGAATTGGTGTGCAAAGCACCCAGAGAAGCAGAGTCAACCTGGTTTTGGAGAAAAGCAAAGTCTTTTTCTTGGGCAAGTGGATTCAATGTCATGTTTACAAACACCAATATCATTTTTAACCTGGTTTCTGCAGCTTTTCACTCAGAAAACACGAATGTGTACCTGTTGTATCTGCATGTGAAACAAATTAGCGTTTGCCAACAGAAAAAATGTTCCTTGCTACAATTCATACGCAACTCTAAATTCCATATATACTATCCAGTAAACACAAGACAACACAGAAGCTGTAGCAAGAGCTGGGATTGAGCTAGCCACCGCAGAAAAGGATATTTCTGGTTTCATCCAGCCCTAAATGGACAAACTGGTGTGGAATTGGTGTGCAAAGCACCCAGAGAAGCAGAGTCAACCTGGCTTTGGAGAAAAGCAAAGTCTTTTTCTTGGGCAAGTGGATTCAATCTCATGTTTACAAACACAAATACCATTTGTAACCTGGTTTCAGTGGCTTTTCACTAAGAAAACACGAATGTGTACCTGTTGTCTCTGCATGTGAAACCAATTAGCGTTTGCCAACAGAAAAACCAAATGTCACATGCTACAATTCATACGCAACTCTAAAGTCCACAGATACTATCCAGAAAGAAACAAGCAAACACAGAAGCTGTAGCAAGAGCTGGGATTGAGTTAGCCACCCCAGAAGCAGATATTTCCGGATTCATCCAGCCATATCTGGACAAACTGGTGTGGAATTGGTGTGCAAAGCAGCCAGAAAAGCAGAGTCAACCTGGTTTTGGAGAAAAGCAAAGTCTTATGCTTTTGCAAGTGGATTCAATGTCATGTTTACAAACACAAATATCATTATTAACCTGCTTTCTGCAGCTTTTCACTCAGAAAACACGAATGTGTACCTGTTGTATCTGCATGTGAAACAAATTAGCGTTTGCCAACAGAAAAAATGTTACATTCTACAACTCATACGCAACTCTAAAGTCCATAGATACTATCTAGAAAACACAAGACAACACAGAAGCTGTAGCAAGAGCTAGGATTGAGTTAGCCACCACAGAACCGGATATTTCTGCTTTCATCCAGCCCTATCTGGACAAACTGGTGTGGAATTAGTGTGCAAAGCACCCACAAAAGCAGAGTCAACCTGGTTTTGGAGAAAAGCAAAGTCTTTTTATTTGGCAGGTGGATTCAATGTCATGTTTACAAACACAAATATCATTTTTAACCTGGTTTCAGTGGCTTTTCACTAAGAAAACACAAATCTGTACCTGTTGTATCTGAATGTGAAACAAATTAGCGTTTGCCAACAGAAAAAATGTTCCTTGCTACAATTCATACGCAACTCTAAAGTCTATAGATACTAAGCAGAAAACACAAGCAAACACAGAAGCTGTAGCAAGAGCTGGGATTGAGTTAGCCACCACAAAACCGGATGTTTCTGGTTTGATTGAGACTTATCTGGACAAAC
Organism: Sylvilagus floridanus; assembly: GCA_949820135.1. Lineage (NCBI taxonomy): Eukaryota > Metazoa > Chordata > Mammalia > Lagomorpha > Leporidae > Sylvilagus > Sylvilagus floridanus. The sequence continues at coordinate 27,744,362 of OX463232.1, forward strand.
TGGTGTGGAATTGGTGTGCAAAGCACCCAGAGAAGCAGAGTCAACCTGGTTTTGGAGAAAAGCAAAGTCTTTTTCTTGGGCAAGTGGATTCAATCTCATGTTTACAAACACAAATACCATTTGTAACCTGGTTTCAGTGGTTTTCACTAAGAAAAGACGAATGTGTACCTGTTGTCTCTGCATGTGAAACCAATTAGCGTTTGCCAACAGAAAAACCAAATGTCACATGCTACAATTCATACGCAACTCTAAAGTCCATAGATACTATCCAGAAAGAAACAAGCAAACACAGAAGCTGTAGCAAGAGCTGGGATTGAGTTAGCCACCCCAGAAGCAGATATTTCCGGATTCATCCAGCCATATCTGGAGAAACTGGTGTGGAATTGGTGTGCAAAGCAGCCAGAAAAGCAGAGTCAACCTGGTTTTGGAGAAAAGCAAAGTCTTTTTCTTGGGCAAGTGGATTCAATGTCATGTTTACAAACACCAATATCATTTTTAACCTGGTTTCTGCAGCTTTTCACTCAGAAAACATGAATGTGTACCTGTTGTATCTGCATGTGAAACAAATTAGCATTTGCCATCAGAAAAAATGTTACATTCTACAATTCATACACAACTCTAAAGTCCATAGATACTACCCAGAAAAAACAAGACAACACAGAAGCTGTAGCAAGAGCTGGGATTGAGTTAGCCACCACAGAACCGGATATTTCTGGTTTCATCCAGCCCAATCTGTACAAACTGGTGTGGAATTGGTGTGCAAAGCACCCAGAGAAGCAGAGTCAACCTGGTTTTGGAGAAAAGCAAAGTCTTTTTCTTGGGCACTTGAATTCAATGTCATGTTTACAAGCACAATTATCATATTTAACCTGGTTTCTGCAGCTTTTCACTCAGAAAACACGAATGTGTACCTGTTGTATCTGCATGTGAAACAAATTAGCATTTGACAACAGAAAAAAATGTTACATTCTACAATTCATATGCAACTCCAAATTCCATATATACTATCCAGAAAACACAAGACAACACAGAAGCTGTAGCAAGAGCTGGGATTGAGTTAGCCACCACAGAACCGGATATTTCTGGTTTCAACAGAACTATCTCAAGAAACTAGTTTGGAATTGGTGTGCAAAGCACCCAGAGAAGCAGAGTCAACCTGGTTTTGGAGAAAAGCAAAGTCTTTTTCATAGGCTTGTGGATTCAATGTCAGGATTACAAACACCAATATCATTTTTACCCTGGTTTCTGCAGCTTTTCACTCTGAAAACACGAATGTGTACCTGTTGTATCTGAATGTGAAACAAATTAGCGTTTGCCAACAGAAAAAATGTTACATTCTACAATTCATACGCAACTCTAAAGTCCATAGATACTATCCAGAAAACACAAGACAACACAGAAGCTGTAGCAAGAGCTGGGATTGAGTTAGCCACCACAGAACCAGATGTTTCCGGTTTGATTGAGACTTATCTGGACAAACTGGTGTGGAATTGGTGTGCAAAGCACCCAGAGAAGCAGAGTCAACCTGGTTTTGGAGAAAAGCAAAGTCTTTTTCTTGGGCAAGTGTATTCAATCTCATGTTTACGAACACAAATACCATTTGTAACCTGGTTTCAGTGGCTTTTCACTAAGAAAACACAAATCTGTACCTGTTGTATCTGAATGTGAAACAAATTAGCGTTTGCCAACAGAAAAACCAAATGTCACATGCTACAATTCATACGCAACTCTAAAGTCCATAGATACTATCCAGAAAGAAACAAGCAAACACAGAAGCTGTAGCAAGAGCTGGGATTGAGTTAGCCACCCCAGAAACAGATATTTCCGGATTCATCCAGCCATATCTGGAGAAACTGGTGTGGAATTGGTGTGCAAAGCAGCCAGAAAAGCAGAGTCAACCTGGTTTTGGAGAAAAGCAAAGTCTTTTTCTTGGGCAAGTGGATTCAATGTTATGTTTACAAACACCAATATCATTTTTAACATGGTTTATGCAGGTTTACACTCAGAAAACACGAATGTGTACCTGTTGTATCTGCATATGAAACAAATTAGCGTTTGCCAACAGAAAAAATGTTACATTCTACAACTCTTACGCAACTCTAAAGTCCATAGATACTATCTAGAAAACACAAGACAACACAGAAGCTGTAGCAAGAGCTAGGATTGAGTTAGCCACCACAGAACCGGATATTTCTGGTTTCATCCAGCCCTATCTGGACAAACTGGTGTGGAATTGGTGTGCAAAGCACCCAGAGAAGCAAAGTCAACCTGGTTTTGGAGAAAAGCAATGTCTTTTTCTTGGGCAAGTGGATTCAATCTCATGTCTATGAACACAATTATCATTTGTAACCTGGTTTCAGTGGCTTTTCACTAAGAAAACATGAATGTGTACCTGTTTTGTCTCCATGTGAAACCAATTAGTGTTTGCCAAAAGAAAAACAAAATGTTACATGCTACAATGCATTCACAACTCTAAAGTCCATAGATACTACCCAGAAAACACAAGACAACACAGAAGCTGTAGCAAGAGCTGGGATTGAGTTAGCTACCACAAAACCGGATGTTTCTGTTTTGATTGAGACTTATCTGGACAAACTGGTGTGGAATTGGTGTGCAAAGCACCCAGAGAAGCAGAGTCAACCTGGTTTTGGAGAAAAGCAAAGTCTTTTTCTTGGGCAAGTGGATTCAATCTCATGTTTACAAACACAGATACCATTTGTAACCTGGTTTCAGTGGCTTTTCACTAAGAAAACACGAATGTGTACCTGTTGTCTCTGCATGTGAAACCAATTAGCGTTTGCCAACAGAAAAACCAAATGTCACATGCTACAATTCATACGCAATTCTAAAGACCATAGATACTATCCAGAAAGCACAACCAAACACAGAAGCTGTAGCAAGAGCTGGGATTGAGTTAGCCACCCCAGAAGCAGATATTTCCGGATTCATCCAGCCATATCTGGACAAACTGGTGTGGAATTGGTGTGCAAAGCAGCCAGAAAATCAGAGTCAACCTGGTTTTGGAGAAAAGCAAAGTCTTATGCTTTTGCAAGTGGATTCAATGTCATGTTTACAAACACAAATATCATTATTAACCTGGTTTCTGCAGCTTTTCACTCAGAAAACACGAATGTGTACCTGTTGTATCTGCATGTGAAACAAATTAGCGTTTGCCAACAGAAAAAATGTTACATTCTACAATTCATACGCAACTCTAAAGTCCAAAGATACTATCCAGAAAACACAAGACAACACAGAAGCTGTAGCAAGAGCTGGGATTGAGTTAGCCACCACAGAACCGGATATTTCTGGTTTCATCCAGCCCAATCTGGACAAATGGTGTGGAATTAGTGTGCAAAGCACACAGAGAAGCAGAGTCAACCTGGTTTTTGAGAAAAGCAAAGTCTTTTTCTTGGGCAAGTGGATTCAATGTCAGGATTACAAACACCAATATCATTTTTAACCTGGTTTCTGCAGCTTTTCACTCTGAAAACACGAATGTGTACCTGTTGTATCTTCATGTGAAACAAATTAGTGTTTGCCAACAGAAAAAATGTTACATTCTACAATTCATACGCAACTCTAAAGTCCATAGATACTATCCAGAAAACACAAGACAACACAGAAGCTGTAGCAAGAGCTAGGATTGAGTTAGCCACCACAGAACCGGATATTTCTGGTTTCATCCAGCCCTAACTGGACAAACTGGTGTGGAATTAGTGTGCAAAGCACACAGAGAAGCAGAATCAACCTGGTTTTGGATAAAAGCAATGTCTTTTTCTTGGGCAAGTGGATTCAATCTCATGTCTATGAACACAATTATCATTTGTAACCTGGTTTCAGTGGCTTTTCACTAAGAAGACATTAATGTGTACCTGTTTTGTCTCCATGTGAAACCAATTAGTGTTTTCCAAAAGAAAAACAAAATGTTACATGCTACAATGCATTCACAACTCTAAAGTCCATAGATACTATCCAGAAAACACACCAAACACACAAGCTGTAGCAAGAGCTGGGATTGAGTTAGCCACCACAAAACCGGATGTTTCTGGTTTGATTGAGACTTATCTGGACAAACTGGTGTGGAATTGGTGTGCAAAGCACCCAGAGAAGCAGAGTCAACCTGGTTTTGGAGAAAAGCAAAGTCTTTTTCTTGGGCAAGTGGATTCAATGTCATGTTTACAAACACCAATATCATTTTTAACCTGGTTTCTGCAGCTTTTCACTCAGAAAACACGAATGTGTACCTGTTGTATCTGCATGTGAAACAAATTAGCGTTTGCCAACAGAAAAAATGTTCCATGCTACAATTCATACGCAACTCTAAATTCCATATATACTATCCAGTAAACACAAGACAACACAGAAGCTGTAGCAAGAGCTGGGATTGAGCTAGCCACCGCAGAAAAGGATATTTCTGGTTTCATCCAGCCCTAAATGGACAAACTGGTGTGGAATTGGTGTGCAAAGCACCCAGAGAAGCAGAGTCAACCTGGTTTTGGAGAAAAGCAAAGTCTTTTTCATGGGCAAGTGGATTCAATGTCAGGATTACAAACACCAATATCATTTTTAACCTGGTTTCTGCAGCTTTTCACTCAGAAAACACGAACGTGTACCTGTTGTATCTGCATGTGAAACAAATGAGCGTTTGCCAACTAAAAAAATGTTACATTTTACAATTCATACGCAACTCTAAAGTCCATAGATACTATCCAGAAAACACAAGACAACACAGAAGCTGTAGCAAGAGCTAGGATTGAGTTAGCCACCACAGAACCGGATATTTCTGGTTTCATCCAGCCCTAACTGGACAAACTGGTGTGGAATTAGTGTGCAAAGCACACAGAGAAGCAGAATCAACCTGGTTTTGGATAAAAGCAATGTCTTTTTCTTGGGCAAGTGGATTCAATCTCATGTCTATGAACACAATTATCATTTGTAACCTGGTTTCAGTTGCTTTTCACTAAGAAGACATTAATGTGTACCTGTTTTGTCTCCATGTGAAACCAATTAGTGTTTTCCAAAAGAAAAACAAAATGTTACATGCTACAATGCATTCACAACTCTAAAGTCCATGGATACTATCCAGAAAACACACCAAACACAGAAGCTGTAGCAAGAGCTGGGATTGAGTTAGCCACCACAAAACCGGATGTTTCTGGTTTGATTGAGACTTATCTGGACAAACTGGTGTGGAATTGGTGTGCAAAGCACCCAGAGAAGCAGAGTCAACCTGGTTTTGGAGAAAAGCAAAGTCTTTTTCTTGGGCAAGTGGATTCAATGTCATGTTTACAAACACCAATATCATTTTTAACCTGGTTTCTGCAGCTTTTCACTCAGAAAACACGAATGTGTACCTGTTGTATCTGCATGTGAAACAAATTAGCGTTTGCCAACAGAAAAAATGTTCCATGCTACAATTCATACGCAACTCTAAATTCCATATATACTATCAGGAAACACAAGACAACACAGAAGCTGTAGCAAGAGCTGGGATTGAGTTAGCCACCGCAGAAAAGGATATTTCTGGTTTCATCCAGCCCTAAATGGACAAACTGGTGTGGAATTGGTGTGCAAAGCACCCAGAGAAGCAGAGTCAACCTGGCTTTGGAGAAAAGCAAAGTCTTTTTCTTGGGCAAGTGGATTCAATGTCATGTTTACAAACACCAATATCATTTTTAACCTGGTTTCTGCAGCTTTTCACTCAGAAAACACGAATGTGTACCTGTTGTATCTGCATGTGAAACAAATTAGCGTTTGCCAACAGAAAAAATGTTACATTCTACAATTCATACGCAACTCTAAAGTCCAAAGATACTATCCAGAAAACACAAGACAACACAGAAGCTGTAGCAAGAGCTGGGATTGAGTTAGCCACCACAGAACCGGATATTTCTGGTTTCATCCAGCCCAATCTAGACAAACTGGTGTGGAATTAGTGTGCAAAGCACCCAGAGAAGCAGAGTCAACCTGGTTTTGGATAAAAGCAAAGTCTTTTTCTTGGGCAAGTGGATTCAATCTCATGTCTATGAACACAATTATCATTTGTAACCTGGTTTCAGTGGCTTTTCACTAAGAAAACATTAATGTGTACCTGTTTTGTCTCCATGTGAAACCAATTAGTGTTTGCCAAAAGAAAAACAAAATGTTACATGCTACAATGCATTCACAACTCTAAAGTCCATAGATGCTACCCAGAAAACACAAGACAACACAGAAGCTGTAGCAAGAGCTGGGATTGAGTTAGCCACCACACAACCGGATGTTTCTGGTTTGATTGAGACTTATCTGGACAAACTGGTGTGGAATTGGTGTGCAAAGCACCCAGAGAAGCAGAGTCAACCTGGTTTTGGAGAAAAGCAAAGTCTTTTTCTTGGGCAAGTGGATTCAATCTCATGTTTACAAACACAGATACCATTTGTAACCTGGTTTCAGTGGCTTTTCACTAAGAAAACACGAATGTGTACCTGTTGTCTCTGCATGTGAAACCAATTAGCGTTTGCCAACAGAAAAACCAAATGTCACATGCTACAATTCATACGCCATTCTAAAGACCATAGATACTATCCAGAAAGCACAACCAAACACAGAAGCTGTAGCCAGAGCTGGGATTGAGTTAGCCACCGCAGAAAAGGATATTTCCGGATTCATCCAGCCATATCTGGACAAACTGGTGTGGAATTGGTGTGCAAAGCAGCCAGAAAAGCAGAGTCAACCTGGTTTTGGAGAAAAGCAAAGTCTTATGCTTTTGCAAGTGGATTCAATGTCATGTTTACAAACACAAATATCATTATTAACCTGCTTTCTGCAGCTTTTCACTCAGAAAACACGAATGTGTACCTGTTGTATCTGCATGTGAAACAAATTAGCGTTTGCCAACAGAAAAAATGTTACATTCTACAATTCATACGCAACTCTAAAGTCCATAGATACTATCCAGAAAACACAAGACAACACAGAAGCTGTAGCAAGAGCTAGGATTGAGTTAGCCACCACAGAACCGGATATTTCCGGTTTCATCCAGTCCTATCTGGACAAACTGGTGTGGAATTGGTGTACAAAGCACCCACAAAAGCAGAGTCAACCTGGTTTTGGAGTAAAGCAAAGTCTTTTTCTTTGGCAGGTGGATTCAATGTCATGTTTGCAAACACCAATATCATTTTTCACCTGGTTTCTGCAGCTTTTCACTCAGAAAACACGAACGTGTACCTGTTGTATCTGCATGTGAAACAAATTAGCGTTTGCCAACAGAAAAAATGTTACATTCTACAATTCATACGCAAATCTAAACTCCATAGATACTATCCAGAAAACACAAGACAACACAGAAGCTGTAGCAAGAGCTAGGATTGAGTTAGCCACCACAGAACCGGATATTTCTGGTTTCATCCAGCCCTATCTGGACAAACTGGTGTGGAATTGGTGTGCAAAGCACCCAGAGAAGCAAAGTCAACCTGGTTTTGGAGAAAAGCAATGTCTTTTTCTTGGGCAAGTGGATTCAATCTCATGTCTATGAACACAATTATCATTTGTAACCTGGTTTCAGTGGCTTTTCACTAAGAAAACATGAATGTGTACCTGTTTTGTCTCCATGTGAAACCAATTAGTGTTTGCCAAAAGAAAAACAAAATGTTACATGCTACAATGCATTCACAACTCTAAAGTCCATAGATACTACCCAGAAAACACAAGACAACACAGAAGCTGTAGCAAGAGCTGGGATTGAGTTAGCCACCACAAAACCGGATGTTTCTGGTTTGATTGAGACTTATCTGGACAAACTGGTGTGGAATTGGTGTGCAAAGCACCCAGAGAAGCAGAGTCAACCTGGTTTTGGAGAAAAGCAAAGTCTTTTTCTTTGGCAGGGGGATTCAATGTCATGTTTACAAACACCAATATCATTTTTAACCTGGTTTATGCAGCTTTTCACTCAGAAAACACGAACGTGTACCTGTTGTATCTGCATGTGAAACAAATGAGCGTTTGCCAACAGAAAAAATGTTACATTCTACAATTCATACGCAACTCTAAAGTCCATAGATACTATCCAGAAAACCCAAGACAACACAGAAGCTGTAGCAAGAGCTGGGATTGAGTTAGCCACCGCAGAAAAGGATATTTCTGGTTTCATCCAGCCCTATCTGGACAAACTGGTGTGGAATTGGTGTGCAAAGCACCCAGAGAAGCAGAGTAAACCTGGTTTTGGAGAAAAGCAAAGTCTTTTTCATGGGCAAGTGGATTCAATGTCAGGATTACAAACACCAATATCATTTTTAACCTGGTTTCTGCAGCTTTTCACTCTGAAAACACGAATGTGTACCTGTTGTATCTTCATGTGAAACAAATTAGTGTTTGCCAACAGAAAAAATGTTACATTCTACAATTCATACGCAACTCTAAAGTCCATAGATACTATCCAGAAAACACAAGACAACACAGAAGCTGTAGCAAGAGCTAGGATTGAGTTAGCCACCACAGAACCGGATATTTCTGGTTTCATCCAGCCCTAACTGGACAAACTGGTGTGGAATTAGTGTGCAAAGCACACAGAGAAGCAGAATCAACCTGGTTTTGGATAAAAGCAATGTCTTTTTCTTGGGCAAGTGGATTCAATCTCATGTCTATGAACACAATTATCATTTGTAACCTGGTTTCAGTTGCTTTTCACTAAGAAGACATTAATGTGTACCTGTTTTGTCTCCATGTGAAACCAATTAGTGTATTCCAAAAGAAAAACATTATGTTACATGCTACAATGCATTCACAACTCTAAAGTCCATAGATACTATCCAGAAAACACACCAAACACACAAGCTGTAGCAAGAGCTGGGATTGAGTTAGCCACCACAAAACCGGATGTTTCTGGTTTGATTGAGACTTATCTGGACAAACTGGTGTGGAATTGGTGTGCAAAGCACCCAGAGAAGCAGAGTCAACCTGGTTTTGGAGAAAAGCAAAGTCTTTTTCTTGGGCAAGTGGATTCAATGTCATGTTTACAAACACCAATATCATTTTTAACCTGGTTTCTGCAGCTTTTCACTCAGAAAACACGAATGTGTACCTGTTGTATCTGCATGTGAAACAAATTAGCGTTTGCCAACAGAAAAAATGTTCCATGCTACAATTCATACGCAACTCTAAAGTCCATAGATACTATCCAGAAAACACAAGACAACACAGAAGCTGTAGCAAGAGCTAGGATTGAGTTAGCCACCACAGAACCGGATATTTCCGGTTTCATCCAGTCCTATCTGGACAAACTGGTGTGGAATTGGTGTACAAAGCACCCACAAAAGCAGAGTCAACCTGGTTTTGGAGTAAAGCAAAGTCTTTTTCTTTGGCAGGTGGATTCAATGTCATGTTTACAAACACCAATATCATTTTTAACCTGGTTTCTGCAGCTTTTCACTAAGAAAACACGAAAGTGTACCTGTTGTATCTGCATGTGAAACAAATTAGCGTTTGCCAACAGAAAAAATGTTACATTCTACAATTCATACGCAACTCTAAACTCCATAGATACTATCCAGAAAACACAAGACAACACAGAAGCTGTAGCAAGAGCTAGGATTGAGTTAGCCACCACAGAACCGGATATTTCTGGTTTCATCCAGCCCTATCTGGACAAACTGGTGTGGAATTGGTGTGCAAAGCACCCAGAGAAGCAAAGTCAACCTGGTTTTGGAGAAAAGCAATGTCTTTTTCTTGGGCAAGTGGATTCAATCTCATGTCTATGAACACAATTATCATTTGTAACCTGGTTTCAGTGGCTTTTCACTAAGAAAACATGAATGTGTACCTGTTTTGTCTCCATGTGAAACCAATTAGTGTTTGCCAAAAGAAAAACAAAATGTTACATGCTACAATGCATTCACAACTCTAAAGTCCATAGATACAACCCAGAAAACACAAGACAACACAGAAGCTGTAGCAAGAGCTGGGATTGAGTTAACCACCACAAAACCGGATGTTTCTGGATTGATTGAGACTTATCTGGACAAACTGGTGTGGAATTGGTGTGCAAAGCACCCAGAGAAGCAGAGTCAACCTGGTTTTGGAGAAAAGCAAAGTCTTTTTCTTTGGCAGGTGGATTCAATGTCATGTTTACAAACACCAATATCATTTTTAACCTGGTTTATGCAGCTTTTCACTCAGAAAACACGAACGTGTACCTGTTGTATCTGCATGTGAAACAAATGAGCGTTTGCCAACAGAAAAAATGTTACATTCTACAATTCATACGCAACTCTAAAGTCCAGAGATACTATCCAGAAAACACAAGACAACACAGAAGCTGTAGCAAGAGCTGGGATTGAGTTAGCCACCGCAGAAAAGGATATTTCTGGTTTCATCCAGCCCTATCTGGACAAACTGGTGTGGAATTGGTGTGCAAAGCACCCAGAGAAGCAGAGTAAACCTGGTTTTGGAGAAAAGCAAAGTCTTTTTCATGGGCAAGTGGATTCAATGTCAGGATTACAAACACCAATATCATTTTTAACCTGGTTTCTGCAGCTTTTCACTCTGAAAACACGAATGTGTACCTGTTGTATCTTCATGTGAAACAAATTAGTGTTTGCCAACAGAAAAAATGTTACATTCTACAATTCATACGCAACTCTAAAGTCCATAGATACTATCCAGAAAACACAAGACAACACAGAAGCTGTAGCAAGAGCTAGGATTGAGTTAGCCACCACAGAACCGGATATTTCTGGTTTCATCCAGCCCTAACTGGACAAACTGGTGTGGAATTAGTGTGCAAAGCACACAGAGAAGCAGAATCAACCTGGTTTTGGATAAAAGCAATGTCTTTTTCTTGGGCAAGTGGATTCAATCTCATGTCTATGAACACAATTATCATTTGTAACCTGGTTTCAGTTGCTTTTCACTAAGAAGACATTAATGTGTACCTGTTTTGTCTCCATGTGAAACCAATTAGTGTTTTCCAAAAGAAAAACAAAATGTTACATGCTACAATGCATTCACAACTCTAAAGTCCATAGATACTATCCAGAAAACACACCAAACACAGAAGCTGTAGCAAGAGCTGGGATTGAGTTAGCCACCACAAAACCGGATGTTTCTGTTTTGATTGAGACTTATCTGGACAAACTGGTGTGGAATTGGTGTGCAAAGCACCCAGAGAAGCAGAGTCAACCTGGTTTTGGAGAAAAGCAAAGTCTTTTTCTTGGGCAAGTGGATTCAATGTCATGTTTACAAACACCAATATCATTTTTAACCTGGTTTCTGCAGCTTTTCACTCAGAAAACACGAATGTGTACCTGTTGTATCTGCATGTGAAACAAATTAGCGTTTGCCAACAGAAAAAATGTTCCATGCTACAATTCATACGCAACTCTAAAGTCCAGAGATACTATCCAGAAAAAAACAAGCAAACATAGAAGCTGTAGCCAGAGCTGGGATTGAGTTAGCCACCCCAGAAGCAGATATTTCCGGATTCATCCAGCCATATCTGGACAAACTGGTGTGGAATTGGTGTGCAAAGCAGCCAGAAAAGCAGAGTCAACCTGGTTTTGGAGAAAAGCAAAGTCTTTTTCTTGGGCAAGTGGATTCAATGTCATGTTTACAAACACCAATATCATTTGTAACCTGGTTTCTGCAGCTTTTCACTCAGAAAACACGAATGTGTACCTGTTGTATCTGCATGTGAAACAAATTAGCGTTTGCCAACAGAAAAAATGTTACATGCTACAATTCATACGCAACTCTAAAGTCCAAAGATACTATCCAGAAAACACAAGACAACACAGAAGCTGTAGCAAGAGCTGGGATTGAGTTAGCCACCACAGAACCGGATATTTCTGGTTTCATCCAGCCCAATCTGGACAAACTGGTGTGGAATTAGTGTGCAAAGCACACAGAGAAGCAGAGTCAACCTGGTTTTGGAGAAAAGCAAAGTCTTTTTCATGGGCAAGTGGATTCAATGTCAGGATTACAAACACCAATATCATTTTTAACCTGGTTTCTGCAGCTTTTCACTCTGAAAACACGAATGTGTACCTGTTGTATCTTCATGTGAAACAAATTAGTGTTTGCCAACAGAAAAAATGTTACATTCTACAATTCATACGCAACTCTAAAGTCCATAGATACTATCCAGAAAACACAAGACAACACAGAAGCTGTAGCAAGAGCTAGGATTGAGTTAGCCACCACAGAACCGGATATTTCTGGTTTCATCCAGCCCTAACTGGACAAACTGGTGTGGAATTAGTGTGCAAAGCACACAGAGAAGCAGAATCAACCTGGTTTTGGATAAAAGCAATGTCTTTTTCTTGGGCAAGTGGATTCAATCTCATGTCTATGAACACAATTATCATTTGTAACCTGGTTTCAGTTGCTTTTCACTAAGAAGACATTAATGTGTACCTGTTTTTTCTCCATGTGAAACCAATTAGTGTTTTCCAAAAGAAAAACAAAATGTTACATGCTACAATGCATTCACAACTCTAAAGTCCATAGATACTATCCAGAAAACACACCAAACACAGAAGCTGTAGCAAGAGCTGGGATTGAGTTAGCCACCACAAAACCGGATGTTTCTGGTTTGATTGAGACTTATCTGGACAAACTGGTGTGGAATTGGTGTGCAAAGCACCCAGAGAAGCAGAGTCAACCTGGTTTTGGAGAAAAGCAAAGACTTTTTCTTGGGCAAGTGTATTCAATGTCATGTTTACAAACACCAATATCATTTTTAACCTGGTTTCTGCAGCTTTTCACTCAGAAAACACGAATGTGTACCTGTTGTATCTGCATGTGAAACAAATTAGCGTTTGCCAACAGAAAAAATGTTCCATGCTACAATTCATACGCAACTCTAAAGTCCAGAGATACTATCCAGAAAAAAACAAGCAAACATAGAAGCTGTAGCAAGAGCTGGGATTGAGCTAGCCACCGCAGAAAAGGATATTTCTGGTTTCATCCAGCCCTAACTGGACAAACTGGTGTGGAATTAGTGTGCAAAGCACACAGAGAAGCAGAATCAACCTGGTTTTGGATAAAAACAATGTCTTTTTCTTGGGCAAGTGGATTCAATCTCATGTCTATGAACACAATTATCATTTGTAACCTGGTTTCAGTTGCTTTTCACTAAGAAGACATTAATGTGTACCTGTTTTGTCTCCATGTGAAACCAATTAGTGTATTCCAAAAGAAAAACAAAATGTTACATGCTACAATGCATTCACAACTCTAAAGTCCATAGATACTATCCAGAAAACACACCAAACACAGAAGCTGTAGCAAGAGCTGGGATTGAGTTAGCCACCACAAAACCGGATGTTTCTGTTTTGATTGAGACTTATCTGGACAAACTGGTGTGGAATTGGTGTGCAAAGCACCCAGAGAAGCAGAGTCAACCTGGTTTTGGAGAAAAGCAAAGTCTTTTTCTTGGGCAAGTGGATTCAATGTCATGTTTACAAACACCAATATCATTTTTAACCTGGTTTCTGCAGCTTTTCACTCAGAAAACACGAATGTGTACCTGTTGTATCTGCATGTGAAACAAATTAGCGTTTGCCAACAGAAAAAATGTTCCATGCTACAATTCATACGCAACTCTAAAGTCCATAGATACTATCCAGAAAACACAAGACAACACAGAAGCTGTAGCAAGAGCTAGGATTGAGTTAGCCACCACTGAACCGGATATTTCCGGTTTCATCCAGTCCTATCTGGACAAACTGGTGTGGAATTGGTGTACAAAGCACCCACAAAAGCAGAGTCAACCTGGTTTTGGAGTAAAGCAAAGTCTTTTTCTTTGGCAGGTGGATTCAATGTCATGTTTACAAACACCAATATCATTTTTAACCTGGTTTCTGCAGCTTTTCACTAAGAAAACACGAAAGTGTACCTGTTGTATCTGCATGTGAAACAAATTAGCGTTTGCCAACAGAAAAAATGTTACATTCTACAATTCATACGCAACTCTAAACTCCATAGATACTATCCAGAAAACACAAGACAACACAGAAGCTGTAGCAAGAGCTAGGATTGAGTTAGCCACCACAGAACCGGATATTTCTGGTTTCATCCAGCCCTATCTGGACAAACTGGTGTGGAATTGGTGTGCAAAGCACCCAGAGAAGCAAAGTCAACCTGGTTTTGGAGAAAAGCAATGTCTTTTTCTTGGGCAAGTGGATTCAATCTCATGTCTATGAACACAATTATCATTTGTAACCTGGTTTCAGTGGCTTTTCACTAAGAAAACATGAATGTGTACCTGTTTTGTCTCCATGTGAAACCAATTAGTGTTTGCCAAAAGAAAAACAAAATGTTACATGCTACAATGCATTCACAACTCTAAAGTCCATAGATACTACCCAGAAAACACAAGACAACACAGAAGCTGTAGCAAGAGCTGGGATTGAGTTAACCACCACAAAACCGGATGTTTCTGGATTGATTGAGACTTATCTGGACAAACTGGTGTGGAATTGGTGTGCAAAGCACCCAGAGAAGCAGAGTCAACCTGGTTTTGGAGAAAAGCAAAGTCTTTTTCTTTGGCAGGTGGATTCAATGTCATGTTTACAAACACCAATATCATTTTTAACCTGGTTTATGCAGCTTTTCACTCAGAAAACACGAACGTGTACCTGTTGTATCTGCATGTGAAACAAATGAGCGTTTGCCAACAGAAAAAATGTTACATTCTACAATTCATACGCAACTCTAAAGTCCAGAGATACTATCCAGAAAACACAAGACAACACAGAAGCTGTAGCAAGAGCTGGGATTGAGTTAGCCACCGCAGAAAAGGATATTTCTGGTTTCATCCAGCCCTATCTGGACAAACTGGTGTGGAATTGGTGTGCAAAGCACCCAGAGAAGCAGAGTAAACCTGGTTTTGGAGAAAAGCAAAGTCTTTTTCATGGGCAAGTGGATTCAATGTCAGGATTACAAACACCAATATCATTTTTAACCTGGTTTCTGCAGCTTTTCACTCTGAAAACACGAATGTGTACCTGTTGTATCTTCATGTGAAACAAATTAGTGTTTGCCAACAGAAAAAATGTTACATTCTACAATTCATACGCAACTCTAAAGTCCATAGATACTATCCAGAAAACACAAGACAACACAGAAGCTGTAGCAAGAGCTAGGATTGAGTTAGCCACCACAGAACCGGATATTTCTGGTTTCATCCAGCCCTAACTGGACAAACTGGTGTGGAATTAGTGTGCAAAGCACACAGAGAAGCAGAATCAACCTGGTTTTGGATAAAAGCAATGTCTTTTTCTTGGGCAAGTGGATTCAATCTCATGTCTATGAACACAATTATCATTTGTAACCTGGTTTCAGTTGCTTTTCACTAAGAAGACATTAATGTGTACCTGTTTTGTCTCCATGTGAAACCAATTAGTGTTTTCCAAAAGAAAAACAAAATGTTACATGCTACAATGCATTCACAACTCTAAAGTCCATAGATACTATCCAGAAAACACACCAAACACAGAAGCTGTAGCAAGAGCTGGGATTGAGTTAGCCACCACAAAACCGGATGTTTCTGTTCTGATTGAGACTTATCTGGACAAACTGGTGTGGAATTGGTGTGCAAAGCACCCAGAGAAGCAGAGTCAACCTGGTTTTGGAGAAAAGCAAAGTCTTTTTCTTGGGCAAGTGGATTCAATGTCATGTTTACAAACACCAATATCATTTTTAACCTGGTTTCTGCAGCTTTTCACTCAGAAAACACGAATGTGTACCTGTTGTATCTGCATGTGAAACAAATTAGCGTTTGCCAACAGAAAAAATGTTCCATGCTACAATTCATACGCAACTCTAAAGTCCAGAGATACTATCCAGAAAAAAACAAGCAAACATAGAAGCTGTAGCCAGAGCTGGGATTGAGTTAGCCACCCCAGAAGCAGATATTTCCGGATTCATCCAGCCATATCTGGACAAACTGGTGTGGAATTGGTGTGCAAAGCAGCCAGAAAAGCAGAGTCAACCTGGTTTTGGAGAAAAGCAAAGTCTTTTTCTTGGGCAAGTGGATTCAATGTCATGTTTACAAACACCAATATCATTTGTAACCTGGTTTCTGCAGCTTTTCACTCAGAAAACACGAATGTGTACCTGTTGTATCTGCATGTGAAACAAATTAGCGTTTGCCAACAGAAAAAATGTTACATGCTACAATTCATACGCAACTCTAAAGTCCAAAGATACTATCCAGAAAACACAAGACAACACAGAAGCTGTAGCAAGAGCTGGGATTGAGTTAGCCACCACAGAACCGGATATTTCTGGTTTCATCCAGCCCAATCTGGACAAACTGGCGTGGAATTAGTGTGCAAAGCACACAGAGAAGCAGAGTCAACCTGGTTTTGGAGAAAAGCAAAGTCTTTTTCATGGGCAAGTGGATTCAATGTCAGGATTACAAACACCAATATCATTTTTAACCTGGTTTCTGCAGCTTTTCACTCTGAAAACACGAATGTGTACCTGTTGTATCTTCATGTGAAACAAATTAGTGTTTGCCAACAGAAAAAATGTTACATTCTACAATTCATACGCAACTCTAAAGTCCATAGATACTATCCAGAAAACACAAGACAACACAGAAGCTGTAGCAAGAGCTAGGATTGAGTTAGCCACCACAGAACCGGATATTTCTGGTTTCATCCAGCCCTAACTGGACAAACTGGTGTGGAATTAGTGTGCAAAGCACACAGAGAAGCAGAATCAACCTGGTTTTGGATAAAAGCAATGTCTTTTTCTTGGGCAAGTGGATTCAATCTCATGTCTATGAACACAATTATCATTTGTAACCTGGTTTCAGTTGCTTTTCACTAAGAAGACATTAATGTGTACCTGTTTTTTCTCCATGTGAAACCAATTAGTGTTTTCCAAAAGAAAAACAAAATGTTACATGCTACAATGCATTCACAACTCTAAAGTCCATAGATACTATCCAGAAAACACACCAAACACAGAAGCTGTAGCAAGAGCTGGGATTGAGTTAGCCACCACAAAACCGGATGTTTCTGGTTTGATTGAGACTTATCTGGACAAACTGGTGTGGAATTGGTGTGCAAAGCACCCAGAGAAGCAGAGTCAACCTGGTTTTGGAGAAAAGCAAAGACTTTTTCTTGGGCAAGTGGATTCAATGTCATGTTTACAAACACCAATATCATTTTTAACCTGGTTTCTGCAGCTTTTCACTCAGAAAACACGAATGTGTACCTGTTGTATCTGCATGTGAAACAAATTAGCGTTTGCCAACAGAAAAAATGTTCCATGCTACAATTCATACGCAACTCTAAAGTCCAGAGATACTATCCAGAAAAAAACAAGCAAACATAGAAGCTGTAGCAAGAGCTGGGATTGAGCTAGCCACCGCAGAAAAGGATATTTCTGGTTTCATCCAGCCCTAAATGGACAAACTGGTGTGGAATTGGTGTGCAAAGCACCCAGAGAAGCAGAGTCAACCTGGCTTTGGAGAAAAGCAAAGTCTTTTTCTTGGGCAAGTGGATTCAATCTCATGTTTACAAACACAAATACCATTTGTAACCTGGTTTCAGTGGCTTTTCACTAAGAAAACACGAATGTGTACCTGTTGTCTCTGCATGTGAAACCAATTAGCGTTTGCCAACAGAAAAACCAAATGTCACATGCTACAATTCATACGCAACTCTAAAGTCCACAGATACTATCCAGAAAGAAACAAGCAAACACAGAAGCTGTAGCAAGAGCTGGGATTGAGTTAGCCACCCCAGAAGCAGATATTTCCGGATTCATCCAGCCATATCTGGACAAACTGGTGTGGAATTGGTGTGCAAAGCAGCCAGAAAAGCAGAGTCAACCTGGTTTTGGAGAAAAGCAAAGTCTTTTTCTTGGGCAAGTGGATTCAATGTCATGTTTACAAACACCAATATCATTTTTAACCTGGTTTCTGCAGCTTTTCACTCAGAAAACACGAATGTGTACCTGTTGTATCTGCATGTGAAACAAATTAGCGTTTGCCAACAGAAAAAATGTTACATTCTACAATTCATACGCAACTCTAAAGTCCAAAGATACTATCCAGAAAACACAAGACAACACAGAAGCTGTAGCAAGAGCTGGGATTGAGTTAGCCACCACAGAACCGGATATTTCTGGTTTCATCCAGCCCAATCTGGACAAACTGGTGTGGAATTAGTGTGCAAAGCACCCAGAGAAGCAGAGTCAACCTGGTTTTGGATAAAAGCAAAGTCTTTTTCTTGGACAAGTGGATTCAATCTCATGTCTATGAACACAATTATCATTTGTAACCTGGTTTCAGTGGCTTTTCACTAAGAAAACATTAATGTGTACCTGTTTTGTCTCCATGTGAAACCAATTAGTGTTTGCCAAAAGAAATACAAAATGTTACATGCTACAATGCATTCACAACTCTAAAGTCCATAGATACTACCCAGAAAACACAAGACAACACAGAAGCTGTAGCAAGAGCTGGGATTGAGTTAGCCACCACAAAACCGGATGTTTCTGGTTTGATTGAGACTTATCTGGACAAACTGGTGTGGAATTGGTGTGCAAAGCACCCAGAGAAGCAGAGTCAACCTGGTTTTGGAGAAAAGCAAAGTCTTTTTCTTGGGCAAGTGGATTCAATCTCATGTTTACAAACACAGTTACCATTTTTAACCTGGTTTCAGTGGCTTTTCACTAAGAAAACACGAATGTGTACCTGTTGTCTCTGCATGTGAAACCAATTAGCGTTTGCCAACAGAAAAACCAAATGTCACATGCTACAATTCATACGCAATTCTAAAGACCATAGATACTATCCAGAAAGCACAACCAAACACAGAAGCTGTAGCCAGAGCTGGGATTGAGTTAGCCACCCCAGAAGCAGATATTTCCGGATTCATCCAGCCATATCTGGACAAACTGGTGTGGAATTGGTGTGCAAAGCAGCCAGAAAAGCAGAGTCAACCTGGTTTTGGAGAAAAGCAAAGTCTTATGCTTTTGCAAGTGGATTCAATGTCATGTTTACAAACACAAATATCATTATTAACCTGCTTTCTGCAGCTTTTCACTCAGAAAACACGAATGTGTACCTGTTGTATCTGCATGTGAAACAAATTAGCATTTGCCAACAGAAAAAATGTTACATTCTACAATTCATACGCAACTCTAAAGTCCATAGATACTATCCAGAAAACACAAGACAACACAGAAGCTGTAGCAAGAGCTAGGATTGAGTTAGCCACCACAGAACCGGATATTTCTAGTTTCATCCAGTCCTATCTGGACAAACTGGTGTGGAATTGGTGTACAAAGCACCCACAAAAGCAGAGTCAACCTGGTTTTGGAGTAAAGCAAAGTCTTTTTCTTTGGCAGGTGGATTCAATGTCATGTTTACAAACACCAATATCATTTTTAACCTGGTTTCTGCAGCTTTTCACTCAGAAAACACGAACGTGTACCTGTTGTATCTGCATGTGAAACAAATGAGCGTTTGCCAACAGAAAAAATGTTACATTCTACAATTCATACGCAACTCTAAAGTCCATAGATACTATCCAGAAAACACAAGACAACACAGAAGCTGTAGCAAGAGCTGGGATTGAGTTAGCCACCGCAGAAAAGGATATTTCTGGTTTCATCCAGCCCTATCTGGACAAACTGGTGTGGAATTGGTGTGCAAAGCAGCCAGAAAAGCAGAGTCAACCTGGTTTTGGAGAAAAGCAAAGTCTTTTTCTTGGGCAAGTGGATTCAATGTCATGTTTACAAACACCAATATCATTTTTAACCTGGTTTCTGCAGCTTTTCACTCAGAAAACACGAATGTGTACCTGTTGTATCTGCATGTGAAACAAATTAGCGTTTGCCAACAGAAAAAATGTTACATTCTACAATTCATACGCAACTCTAAAGTCCAAAGATACTATCCAGAAAACACAAGACAACACAGAAGCTGTAGCAAGAGCTGGGATTGAGTTAGCCACCACAGAACCGGATATTTCTGGTTTCATCCAGCCCAATCTGGACAAACTGGTGTGGAATTAGTGTGCAAAGCACACAGAGAAGCAGAGTCAACCTGGTTTTGGAGAAAAGCAAAGTCTTTTTCATGGGCAAGTGGATTCAATGTCAGGATTACAAACACCAATATCATTTTTAACCTGGTTTCCGCAGCTTTTCACTCTGAAAACACGAATGTGTACCTGTTGTATCTTCATGTGAAACAAATTAGTGTTTGCCAACAGAAAAAATGTTACATTCTACAATTCATACGCAACTCTAAAGTCCATAGATACTATCCAGAAAACACAAGACAACACAGAAGCTGTAGCAAGAGCTAGGATTGAGTTAGCCACCACAGAACCGGATATTTCTGGTTTCATCCAGCCCTAACTGGACAAACTGGTGTGGAATTAGTGTGCAAAGCACACAGAGAAGCAGAATCAACCTGGTTTTGGATAAAAGCAATGTCTTTTTCTTGGCCATTGGATTCAATCTCATGTCTATGAACACAATTATCATTTGTAACCTGGTTTCAGTTGCTTTTCACTAAGAAGACATTAATGTGTACCTGTTTTGTCTCCATGTGAAACCAATTAGTGTTTTCCAAAAGAAAAACAAAATGTTACATGCTACAATGCATTCACAACTCTAAAGTCCATAGATACTATCCAGAAAACACACCAAACACAGAAGCTGTAGCAAGAGCTGGGATTGAGTTAGCCACCACAAAACCGGATGTTTCTGGTTTGATTGAGACTTATCTGGACAAACTGGTGTGGAATTGGTGTGCAAAGCACCCAGAGAAGCAGAGTCAACCTGGTTTTGGAGAAAAGCAAAGTCTTTTTCTTTGGCAGGTGGATTCAATGTCATGTTTACAGACACCAATATCATTTTTAACCTGGTTTATGCAGCTTTTCACTCAGAAAACACGAACGTGTACCTGTTGTATCTGCATGTGAAACAAATGAGCGTTTGCCAACAGAAAAAATGTTACATTCTACAATTCATACGCAACTCTAAAGTCCATAGATACTATCCAGAAAACACAAGACAACACAGAAGCTGTAGCAAGAGCTGGGATTGAGTTAGCCACCGCAGAAAAGGATATTTCTGGTTTCATCCAGCCCTATCTGGACAAACTGGTGTGGAATTGGTGTGCAAAGCACCCAGAGAAGCAGAGTAAACCTGGTTTTGGAGAAAAGCAAAGTCTTTTTCATGGGCAAGTGGATTCAATGTCAGGATTACAAACACCAATATCATTTTTAACCTGGTTTCTGCAGCTTTTCACTCTGAAAACACGAATGTGTACCTGTTGTATCTTCATGTGAAACAAATTAGTGTTTGCCAACAGAAAAAATGTTACATTCTACAATTCATACGCAACTCTAAAGTCCATAGATACTATCCAGAAAACACAAGACAACACAGAAGCTGTAGCAAGAGCTAGGATTGAGTTAGCCACCACAGAACCGGATATTTCTGGTTTCATCCAGCCCTAACTGGACAAACTGGTGTGGAATTAGTGTGCAAAGCACACAGAGAAGCAGAATCAACCTGGTTTTGGATAAAAGCAATGTCTTTTTCTTGGGCAAGTGGATTCAATCTCATGTCTATGAACACAATTATCATTTGTAACCTGGTTTCAGTTGCTTTTCACTAAGAAGACATTAATGTGTACCTGTTTTGTCTCCATGTGAAACCAATTAGTGTTTTCCAAAAGAAAAACAAAATGTTACATGCTACAATGCATTCACAACTCTAAAGTCCATAGATACTATCCAGAAAACACACCAAACACAGAAGCTGTAGCAAGAGCTGGGATTGAGCTAGCCACCGCAGAAAAGGATATTTCTGGTTTCATCCAGCCCTAAATGGACAAACTGGTGTGGAATTGGTGTGCAAAGCACCCAGAGAAGCAGAGTCAACCTGGTTTTGGAGAAAAGCAAAGACTTTTTCTTGGGCAAGTGGATTCAATGTCATGTTTACAAACACCAATATCATTTTTAACCTGGTTTCTGCAGCTTTTCACTCAGAAAACACGAATGTGTACCTGTTGTATCTGCATGTGAAACAAATTAGCGTTTGCCAACAGAAAAAATGTTCCATGCTACAATTCATACGCAACTCTAAAGTCCAGAGATACTATCCAGAAAAAAACAAGCAAACATAGAAGCTGTAGCAAGAGCTGGGATTGAGCTAGCCACCGCAGAAAAGGATATTTCTGGTTTCATCCAGCCCTAAATGGACAAACTGGTGTGGAATTGGTGTGCAAAGCACCCAGAGAAGCAGAGTCAACCTGGCTTTGGAGAAAAGCAAAGTCTTTTTCTTGGGCAAGTGGATTCAATCTCATGTTTACAAACACAAATACCATTTGTAACCTGGTTTCAGTGGCTTTTCACTAAGAAAACACGAATGTGTACCTGTTGTCTCTGCATGTGAAACTTATTAGCGTTTGCCAACAGAAAAACCAAATGTCACATGCTACAATTCATACGCAACTCTAAAGTCCACAGATACTATCCAGAAAGAAACAAGCAAACACAGAAGCTGTAGCAAGAGCTGGGATTGAGTTAGCCACCCCAGAAGCAGATATTTCCGGATTCATCCAGCCATATCTGGACAAACTGGTGTGGAATTGGTGTGCAAAGCACCCAGAGAAGCAGAGTCAACCTGGCTTTGGAGAAAAGCAAAGTCTTTTTCTTGGGCAAGTGGATTCAATGTCATGTTTACAAACACCAATATCATTTTTAACCTGGTTTCTGCAGCTTTTCACTCAGAAAACACGAATGTGTACCTGTTGTATCTGCATGTGAAACAAATTAGCGTTTGCCAACAGAAAAAATGTTACATTCTACAATTCATACGCAACTCTAAAGTCCAAAGATACTATCCAGAAAACACAAGACAACACAGAAGCTGTAGCAAGAGCTGGGATTGAGTTAGCCACCACAGAACCGGATATTTCTGGTTTCATCCAGCCCAATCTGGACAAACTGGTGTGGAATTAGTGTGCAAAGCACACAGAGAAGCAGAGTCAACCTGGTTTTGGAGAAAAGCAAAGTCTTTTTCATGGGCAAGTGGATTCAATGTCAGGATTACAAACACCAATATCATTTTTAACCTGGTTTCTGCAGCTTTTCACTCTGAAAACACGAATGTGTACCTGTTGTATCTTCATGTGAAACAAATTAGTGTTTGCCAACAGAAAAAATGTTACATTCTACAATTCATACGCAACTCTAAAGTCCATAGATACTATCCAGAAAACACAAGACAACACAGAAGCTGTAGCAAGAGCTAGGATTGAGTTAGCCACCACAGAACCGGATATTTCTGGTTTCATCCAGCCCTAACTGGACAAACTGGTGTGGAATTAGTGTGCAAAGCACACAGAGAAGCAGAATCAACCTGGTTTTGGATAAAAGCAATGTCTTTTTCTTGGCCATTGGATTCAATCTCATGTCTATGAACACAATTATCATTTGTAACCTGGTTTCAGTGGCTTTTCACTAAGAAGACATTAATGTGTACCTGTTTTGTCTCCATGTGAAACCAATTAGTGTTTTCCAAAAGAAAAACAAAATGTTACATGCTACAATGCATTCACAACTCTAAAGTCCATAGATACTATCCAGAAAACACACCAAACACAGAAGCTGTAGCAAGAGCTGGGATTGAGTTAGCCACCACAAAACCGGATGTTTCTGGTTTGATTGAGACTTATCTGGACAAACTGGTGTGGAATTGGTGTGCAAAGCACCCAGAGAAGCAGAGTCAACCTGGTTTTGGAGAAAAGCAAAGACTTTTTCTTGGGCAAGTGGATTCAATGTCATGTTTACAAACACCAATATCATTTTTAACCTGGTTTCTGCAGCTTTTCACTCAGAAAACACGAATGTGTACCTGTTGTATCTGCATGTGAAACAAATTAGCGTTTGCCAACAGAAAAAATGTTCCATGCTACAATTCATACGCAACTCTAAAGTCCAGAGATACTATCCAGAAAAAAACAAGCAAACATAGAAGCTGTAGCAAGAGCTGGGATTGAGCTAGCCACCGCAGAAAAGGATATTTCTGGTTTCATCCAGCCCTAAATGGACAAACTGGTGTGGAATTGGTGTGCAAAGCACCCAGAGAAGCAGAGTCAACCTGGCTTTGGAGAAAAGCAAAGTCTTTTTCTTGGGCAAGTGGATTCAATCTCATGTTTACAAACACAAATACCATTTGTAACCTGGTTTCAGTGGCTTTTCACTAAGAAAACACGAATGTGTACCTGTTGTCTCTGCATGTGAAACCAATTAGCGTTTGCCAACAGAAAAACCAAATGTCACATGCTACAATTCATACGCAACTCTAAAGTCCACAGATACTATCCAGAAAGAAACAAGCAAACACAGAAGCTGTAGCAAGAGCTGGGATTGAGTTAGCCACCCCAGAAGCAGATATTTCCGGATTCATCCAGCCATATCTGGACAAACTGGTGTGGAATTGGTGTGCAAAGCAGCCAGAAAAGCAGAGTCAACCTGGTTTTGGAGAAAAGCAAAGTCTTTTTCTTGGGCAAGTGGATTCAATGTCATGTTTACAAACACCAATATCATTTTTAACCTGGTTTCTGCAGCTTTTCACTCAGAAAACACGAATGTGTACCTGTTGTATCTGCATGTGAAACAAATTAGCGTTTGCCAACAGAAAAAATGTTACATTCTACAATTCATACGCAACTCTAAAGTCCAAAGATACTATCCAGAAAACACAAGACAACACAGAAGCTGTAGCAAGAGCTGGGATTGAGTTAGCCACCACAGAACCGGATATTTCTGGTTTCATCCAGCCCAATCTGGACAAACTGGTGTGGAATTAGTGTGCAAAGCACACAGAGAAGCAGAGTCAACCTGGTTTTGGAGAAAAGCAAAGTCTTTTTCATGGGCAAGTGGATTCAATGTCAGGATTACAAACACCAATATCATTTTTAACCTGGTTTCTGCAGCTTTTCACTCTGAAAACACGAATGTGTACCTGTTGTATCTTCATGTGAAACAAATTAGTGTTTGCCAACAGAAAAAATGTTACATTCTACAATTCATACGCAACTCTAAAGTCCATAGATACTATCCAGAAAACACAAGACAACACAGAAGCTGTAGCAAGAGCTAGGATTGAGTTAGCCACCACAGAACCGGATATTTCTGGTTTCATCCAGCCCTAACTGGACAAACTGGTGTGGAATTAGTGTGCAAAGCACACAGAGAAGCAGAATCAACCTGGTTTTGGATAAAAGCAATGTCTTTTTCTTGGCCATTGGATTCAATCTCATGTCTATGAACACAATTATCATTTGTAACCTGGTTTCAGTTGCTTTTCACTAAGAAGACATTAATGTGTACCTGTTTTGTCTCCATGTGAAACCAATTAGTGTTTTCCAAAAGAAAAACAAAATGTTACATGCTACAATGCATTCACAACTCTAAAGTCCATAGATACTATCCAGAAAACACACCAAACACAGAAGCTGTAGCAAGAGCTGGGATTGAGTTAGCCACCACAAAACCGGATGTTTCTGGTTTGATTGAGACTTATCTGGACAAACTGGTGTGGAATTGGTGTGCAAAGCACCCAGAGAAGCAGAGTCAACCTGGTTTTGGAGAAAAGCAAAGTCTTTTTCTTTGGCAGGTGGATTCAATGTCATGTTTACAAACACCAATATCATTTTTAACCTGGTTTATGCAGCTTTTCACTCAGAAAACACGAACGTGTACCTGTTGTATGTGCATGTGAAACAAATGAGCGTTTGCCAACAGAAAAAATGTTGCATTCTACAATTCATACGCAACTCTAAAGTCCATAGATACTATCCAGAAAACACAAGACAACACAGAAGCTGTAGCAAGAGCTGGGATTGAGTTAGCCACCGCAGAAAAGGATATTTCTGGTTTCATCCAGCCCTATCTGGACAAACTGGTGTGGAATTGGTGTGCAAAGCACCCAGAGAAGCAGAGTAAACCTGGTTTTGGAGAAAAGCAAAGTCTTTTTCATGGGCAAGTGGATTCAATGTCAGGATTACAAACACCAATATCATTTTTAACCTGGTTTCTGCAGCTTTTCACTCTGAAAACACGAATGTGTACCTGTTGTATCTTCATGTGAAACAAATTAGTGTTTGCCAACAGAAAAAATGTTACATTCTACAATTCATACGCAACTCTAAAGTCCATAGATACTATCCAGAAAACACAAGACAACACAGAAGCTGTAGCAAGAGCTAGGATTGAGTTAGCCACCACAGAACCGGATATTTCTGGTTTCATCCAGCCCTAACTGGACAAACTGGTGTGGAATTAGTGTGCAAAGCACACAGAGAAGCAGAATCAACCTGGTTTTGGATAAAAGCAATGTCTTTTTCTTGGGCAAGTGGATTCAATCTCATGTCTATGAACACAATTATCATTTGTAACCTGGTTTCAGTGGCTTTTCACTAAGAAGACATTAATGTGTACCTGTTTTGTCTCCATGTGAAACCAATTAGTGTTTTCCAAAAGAAAAACAAAATGTTACATGCTACAATGCATTCACAACTCTAAAGTCCATAGATACTATCCAGAAAACACACCAAACACAGAAGCTGTAGCAAGAGCTGGGATTGAGCTAGCCACCGCAGAAAAGGATATTTCTGGTTTCA
Organism: Sylvilagus floridanus; assembly: GCA_949820135.1. NCBI lineage: Eukaryota > Metazoa > Chordata > Mammalia > Lagomorpha > Leporidae > Sylvilagus > Sylvilagus floridanus. The sequence continues at coordinate 27,771,009 of OX463232.1, forward strand.
TCCAGCCCTAAATGGACAAACTGGTGTGGAATTGGTGTGCAAAGCACCCAGAGAAGCAGAGTCAACCTGGTTTTGGAGAAAAGCAAAGACTTTTTCTTGGGCAAGTGGATTCAATGTCATGTTTACAAACACCAATATCATTTTTAACCTGGTTTCTGCAGCTTTTCACTCAGAAAACACGAATGTGTACCTGTTGTATCTGCATGTGAAACAAATTAGCGTTTGCCAACAGAAAAAATGTTCCATGCTACAATTCATACGCAACTCTAAAGTCCAGAGATACTATCCAGAAAAAAACAAGCAAACATAGAAGCTGTAGCAAGAGCTGGGATTGAGCTAGCCACCGCAGAAAAGGATATTTCTGGTTTCATCCAGCCCTAAATGGACAAACTGGTGTGGAATTGGTGTGCAAAGCACCCAGAGAAGCAGAGTCAACCTGGCTTTGGAGAAAAGCAAAGTCTTTTTCTTGGGCAAGTGGATTCAATCTCATGTTTACAAACACAAATACCATTTGTAACCTGGTTTCAGTGGCTTTTCACTAAGAAAACACGAATGTGTACCTGTTGTCTCTGCATGTGAAACCAATTAGCGTTTGCCAACAGAAAAACCAAATGTCACATGCTACAATTCATACGCAACTCTAAAGTCCACAGATACTATCCAGAAAGAAACAAGCAAACACAGAAGCTGTAGCAAGAGCTGGGATTGAGTTAGCCACCCCAGAAGCAGATATTTCCGGATTCATCCAGCCATATCTGGACAAACTGGTGTGGAATTGGTGTGCAAAGCAGCCAGAAAAGCAGAGTCAACCTGGTTTTGGAGAAAAGCAAAGTCTTTTTCTTGGGCAAGTGGATTCAATGTCATGTTTACAAACACCAATATCATTTTTAACCTGGTTTCTGCAGCTTTTCACTCAGAAAACACGAATGTGTACCTGTTGTATCTGCATGTGAAACAAATTAGCGTTTGCCAACAGAAAAAATGTTACATTCTACAATTCATACGCAACTCTAAAGTCCAAAGATACTATCCAGAAAACACAAGACAACACAGAAGCTGTAGCAAGAGCTGGGATTGAGTTAGCCACCACAGAACCGGATATTTCTGGTTTCATCCAGCCCAATCTGGACAAACTGGTGTGGAATTAGTGTGCAAAGCACCCAGAGAAGCAGAGTCAACCTGGTTTTGGATAAAAGCAATGTCTTTTTCTTGGGCAAGTGGATTCAATCTCATGTCTATGAACACAATTATCATTTGTAACCTGGTTTCAGTGGCTTTTCACTAAGAAAACATGAATGTGTACCTGTTTTGTCTCCATGTGAAACCAATTAGTGTTTTCCAAAAGAAAAACAAAATGTTACATGCTACAATGCATTCACAACTCTAAAGTCCATAGATACTACCCAGAAAACACAAGACAACACAGAAGCTGTAGCAAGAGCTGGGATTGAGTTAGCCACCACAAAACCGGATGTTTCTGGTTTGATTGAGACTTATCTGGACAAACTGGTGTGGAATTGGTGTGCAAAGCACCCAGAGAAGCAGAGTCAACCTGGTTTTGGAGAAAAGCAAATTCTTTTTCTTGGGCAAGTGGATTCAATCTCATGTTTACAAACACAGATACCATTTGTAACCTGGTTTCAGTGGCTTTTCACTAAGAAAACACGAATGTGTACCTGTTGTCTCTGCATGTGAAACCAATTAGCGTTTGCCAACAGAAAAACCAAATGTCACATGCTACAATTCATACGCAATTCTAAAGACCATAGATACTATCCAGAAAGCACAACCAAACACAGAAGCTGTAGCCAGAGCTGGGATTGAGTTAGCCACCCCAGAAGCAGATATTTCCGGATTCATCCAGCCATATCTGGACAAACTGGTGTGGAATTGGTGTGCAAAGCAGCCAGAAAAGCAGAGTCAACCTGGTTTTGGAGAAAAGCAAAGTCTTATGCTTTTGCAAGTGGATTCAATGTCATGTTTACAAACACAAATATCATTATTAACCTGCTTTCTGCAGCTTTTCACTCAGAAAACACGAATGTGTACCTGTTGTATCTGCATGTGAAACAAATTAGCGTTTGCCAACAGAAAAAATGTTACATTCTACAATTCATACGCAACTCTAAAGTCCATAGATACTATCCAGAAAACACAAGACAACACAGAAGCTGTAGCAAGAGCTAGGATTGAGTTAGCCACCACAGAACCGGATATTTCTGGTTTCATCCAGTCCTATCTGGACAAACTGGTGTGGAATTGGTGTACAAAGCACCCACAAAAGCAGAGTCAACCTGGTTTTGGAGTAAAGCAAAGTCTTTTTCTTTGGCAGGTGGATTCAATGTCATGTTTACAAACACCAATATCATTTTTAACCTGGTTTCTGCAGCTTTTCACTCAGAAAACACGAACGTGTACCTGTTGTATCTGCATGTGAAACAAATGAGCGTTTGCCAACAGAAAAAATGTTACATTCTACAATTCATACGCAACTCTAAAGTCCATAGATACTATCCAGAAAACACAAGACAACACAGAAGCTGTAGCAAGAGCTGGGATTGAGTTAGCCACCGCAGAAAAGGATATTTATGGTTTCATCCAGCCCTATCTGGACAAACTGGTGTGGAATTGGTGTGCAAAGCACCCAGAGAAGCAGAGTCAACGTGGTTTTGGAGAAAAGCAAAGTCTTTTTCATGGGCAAGTGGATTCAATGTCAGGATTACAAACACCAATATCATTTTTAACCTGGTTTCTGCAGCTTTTCACTCTGAAAACACGAATGTGTACCTGTTGTATCTTCATGTGAAACAAATTAGTGTTTGCCAACAGAAAAAATGTTACATTCTACAATTCATACGCAACTCTAAAGTCCACAGATACTATCCAGAAAACACAAGACAACACAGAAGCTGTAGCAAGAGCTAGGATTGAGTTAGCCACCACAGAACCGGATATTTCTGGTTTCATCCAGCCCTAACTGGACAAACTGGTGTGGAATTAGTGTGCAAAGCACACACAGAAGCAGAATCAACCTGGTTTTGGAGAAAAGCAATGTCTTTTTCTTGGGCAAGTGGATTCAATCTCATGTCTATGAACACAATTATCATTTGTAACCTGGTTTCAGTTGCTTTTCACTAAGAAGACATTAATGTGTACCTGTTTTGTCTCCATGTGAAACCAATTAGTGTTTTCCAAAAGAAAAACAAAATGTTACATGCTACAATGCATTCACAACTCTAAAGTCCATAGATACTATCCAGAAAACACACCAAACACAGAAGCTGTAGCAAGAGCTGGGATTGAGTTAGCCACCACAAAACCGGATGTTTCTGGTTTGATTGAGACTTATCTGGACAAACTGGTGTGGAATTGGTGTGCAAAGCACCCAGAGAAGCAGAGTCAACCTGGTTTTGGAGAAAAGCAAAGTCTTTTTCTTGGGCAAGTGGATTCAAAGTCATGTTTACAAACACCAATATCATTTTTAACCTGGTTTCTGCAGCTTTTCACTCAGAAAACACGAATGTGTACCTGTTGTATCTGCATGTGAAACAAATTAGCGTTTGCCAACAGAAAAAATGTTCCATGCTACAATTCATACGCAACTCTAAAGTCCAGAGATACTATCCAGAAAAAAACAAGCAAACATAGAAGCTGTAGCAAGAGCTGGGATTGAGCTAGCCACCGCAGAAAAGGATATTTCTGGTTTCATCCAGCCCTAAATGGACAAACTGGTGTGGAATTGGTGTGCAAAGCACCCAGAGAAGCAGAGTCAACCTGGCTTTGGAGAAAAGCAAAGTCTTTTTCTTGGGCAAGTGGATTCAATCTCATGTTTACAAACACAAATACCATTTGTAACCTGGTTTCAGTGGCTTTTCACTAAGAAAACACGAATGTGTACCTGTTGTCTCTGCATGTGAAACCAATTAGCGTTTGCCAACAGAAAAACCAAATGTCACATGCTACAATTCATACGCAACTCTAAAGTCCACAGATACTATCCAGAAAGAAACAAGCAAACACAGAAGCTGTAGCAAGAGCTGGGATTGAGTTAGCCACCCCAGAAGCAGATATTTCCGGATTCATCCAGCCATATCTGGACAAACTGGTGTGGAATTGGTGTGCAAAGCAGCCAGAAAAGCAGAGTCAACCTGGTTTTGGAGAAAAGCAAAGTCTTATGCTTTTGCAATTGGATTCAATGTCATGTTTACAAACGCAAATATCATTATTAACCTGCTTTCTGCAGCTTTTCACTCAGAAAACACGAATGTGTACCTGTTGTATCTGCATGTGAAACAAATTAGCGTTTGCCAACAGAAAAAATGTTACATTCTACAATTCATACGCAACTCTAAAGTCCAAAGATACTATCCAGAAAACACAAGACAACACAGAAGCTGTAGCAAGAGCTGGGATTGAGTTAGCCACCACAGAACCGGATATTTCTGGTTTCATCCAGCCCAATCTGGACAAACTGGTGTGGAATTAGTGTGCAAAGCACACAGAGAAGCAGAGTCAACCTGGTTTTGGATAAAAGCAATGTCTTTTTCTTGGGCAAGTGGATTCAATCTCATGTCTATGAACACAATTATCATTTGTAACCTGGTTTCAGTGGCTTTTCACTAAGAAAACATTAATGTGTACCTGTTTTGTCTCCATGTGAAACCAATTAGTGTTTTCCAAAAGAAAAACAGGATTAGGGCAAGATGGCGGAATAGGAAGGCAGCACACCGATAGTCCGGGGAGAGACAGTTTAATAAAAGTGGAGATACTGCGGGGTCTAGGAAGAGTAGGGGAAGAAACAGCAGAGGAAACTCTTCCAGAACTAGTGATTCACAGTGGACCTTCGAGGAGAGCGTGGGAGCCTGCAGTTCGGGACACCAGCAGCAGACTCAACGCACCAGCGCTGGAACGCCAGGTGAGCCGATCCTCAATAGCCCGAAACACCAGCAGGGAAGCGGAAAGAGGAGACTAGAGCGAACAAGGCTTGAAACCCTGTGGGAAAAAGTTCACCAGGCTAACTAGAAGAGAGAGAGAAAGAAAAAAGTGACCCATACGGACACGAGTTTCTCTCTCCGCCCACCTCTCAAAGGTGAGCAAGACAAAGAGCAGGCGCCATTTTGGACATACGTCATAAGCAGGGCGACCTCAGGTCTGCACCGGCCCTGAGCCTAGCAGAAAAACCTGACTCTGGGCGTGGGGTTGAAATAACAGGAGATTAGAACCTAATAATGTGTGGTGCTAATGAACTGAGACTGTGAAAAAAGAGACGGTTGGGGAGAGAACTCACGGAATTCACCACGTGAATACTCTCCAGAGACGTGACAGTTCGGTAGCCTTGGTAGCCCAGTGGTGAGACTGCAAGAGAATTTGAACCCACACTGAAGGCCGCAGAGATTCCCTCTGTGGTCCTTGGGAAAGAGCTTCTGATCTCTGGCTCCTGTGGGTATATCATTTGCCTGCTAACCACCCCCAATTCCATTCAGCTGTGTGGAATTACTTCCCTTTTGAACCAAAAAAAAAAAAAAAAAGTAACAGAGAGAGATTTACCACGCCTAACCTGGGAGTGTCTCCTTTGACACACCCTCAACCCAGAGGAACCAAACAGAGCTCTCAGGCCACACCCATCTCAAGCCTCTAAGGCTCCATCAAAAGCAGACAGTCCACTTAATCTAGAGTCATAGTATAACAAGAAAAAAACACCACAGTGAAGAAACCAATATGCCAAACAACAAACGCAAAAACCGAGGTAATAAGAACAAGGAAGACACTATGGCATCCCCAAATGAAAAAGACACCCCAATTCAAGATTACAAAGATGATGAGATAGAAGAGATGCAAGAAGCAGATCTCAAAAAATTGATAAGAACACTAAGAAGTACTCAAAAACAAATTCTTGAACTACAGAAATCCTTAATGGACAAGGTAGAAAATCTCTCTCGTGAAAATGAAATATTAAGGAGAAATCAAGCTGAAATGAAACAACTAGTAGAACATGAAACTGTGATAGTGACGAGAAATCATAATGAAGTGAAGAATTCAATAGATCAAATGAAAAACACATTAGAGAGCCTTACAAACAGAATGGGTGAGGCAGAAGAGAGAATATCGGACTTAGAAGACAGAGCACAGGAAACTATACAGTCAAACCAAAGAAAAGAAGAGGAAATTAGAAATCTAAAAAATATTGTTGGGAATCTACAGGATACTATTAAAAAACCCAACATTCGAGTTCTAGGAGTTCCTGAAGGCATGGAGAGGGAGAAAGGATTAGAATGCCTTTTTAGTGAGATAATAGCAGAAAATTTCCCAGTTTTGGAGAAGGACAGAGACATCCTAGTACAGGAAGCACATAGAACCCCTAGTAAACATGACCAAAAGAGGTCCTCACCACGACACGTTGTAATTAAACTCACCACAGTGAAACAGAAAGAAAAGATCCTAAAATGCGCAAGAGAGAAACGTCAAATTACACTCAGAGGATCTCCAATTAGACTCACAGCAGACTTCTCATCAGAAACCCTACAAGCTAGAAGGGAATGGCGAGACATAGCCCAGGTACTTAGAGAGAAAAACTGCCAGCCCAGAATATTATATCCTGCCAAGCTCTCATTTGTGAATGAAGGTGAAATAAGGACCTTTCATAACAAACAAAAATTGAAAGAATTTGTTGCCACTCGTCCAGCCCTGCAAAAGATACTTAAAGATGTGTTACACACAGAAACACGGCCATCAACATGAAAGAAGGTAAACGAAGGGAACCTCACAGCAAAAGATCACAGGGAATTCAAAGCATACATTTGGATAAAGAAATTATGGGACATGTACTCTATAGAATACTATACAGCAGTCAAAAACAATGAAATCCGGTCATTTGCAATAAGATGGAGGAATCTGGAAAACATCATTCTGAGTGAATTAAGCCAGTCCCAAAGGGACAAATATCATATGTTCTCCCTGATCAGTGACAACTAATTGAGCACCAAAGGTGAAACCTATTGAAGTGAAATGGACACTATGAGAAACAGTTACTTGATCAGCTCTTGTGCTGACTGTTGTTGTACAATGTAATACTTTATCCATTTTAGTAATTTTTTTATTCTAGTACTATTGGTTGAACTCTGTAATTAACAAACAATTATTCTTAGGTGTTTAAATTTTAACTGAAAAGTGATCCCTGTGAAATATAAGAGTGGGAATAAGAGAGGGAGGAGATGTACAATTTGGGACATGCTCAATCGGAACTGCCCCAAATGATGGAGTTAGAAACAGGCCAGGGAATTCCAATACAATCCCATCAAGGTGGCATGTACCAAGGCCATCTCACTAGTCCAAGTGATCAATTTCAGTTCACAGTTGATCACACTGATAGGTCTAAGAGTCAAAGGGATCACACAAACAAGACTAGTGTCTGCTAATACTAACTGATAGAATCAAAAAGGGAGAGAATGATCCAACATGGGAAGCGAGATACACAGCAGACTCATAGAATGTCAGATATCCTAAATAGCACTCTGGCCTCAGAATCAGCCCTTAAAGCGTTCAGATCTGGCTCAAGAGCCCATGAGAATATTCTAGGCATGGAAAGCCAAGACACTCTGGAAAAAAGAAGACCCAAAAGAAAAACAAAATGTTACATGCTACAATGCATTCACAACTCTAAAGTCCATAGATACTATCCAGAAAACACACCAAACACAGAAGCTGTAGCAAGAGCTGGGATTGAGTTAGCCACCACAAAACCGGATGTTTCTGGTTTGATTGAGACTTATCTGGACAAACTGGTGTGGAATTGGTGTGCAAAGCACCCAGAGAAGCAGAGTCAACCTGGTTTTGGAGAAAAGCAAAGTCTTTTTCTTGGGTAAGTGGATTCAATGTCATGTTTACAAACACCAATATCATTTTTAACCTGGTTTCTGCAGCTTTTCACTCAGAAAACACGAATGTGTACCTGTTGTATCTGCATGTGAAACAAATTAGCGTTTGCCAACAGAAAAAATGTTCCATGCTACAATTCATACGCAACTCTAAAGTCCAGAGATACTATCCAGAAAAAAACAAGCAAACATAGAAGCTGTAGCAAGAGCTGGGATTGAGCTAGCCACCGCAGAAAAGGATATTTCTGGTTTCATCCAGCCCTAAATGGACAAACTGGTGTGGAATTGGTGTGCAAAGCACCCAGAGAAGCAGAGTCAACCTGGCTTTGGAGAAAAGCAAAGTCTTTTTCTTGGGCAAGTGGATTCAATCTCATGTTTACAAACACAAATACCATTTGTAACCTGGTTTCAGTGGCTTTTCATTAAGAAAACACGAATGTGTACCTGTTGTCTCTGCATGTGAAACCAATTAGCGTTTGCCAACAGAAAAACCAAATGTCACATGCTACAATTCATACGCAACTCTAAAGTCCACAGATACTATCCAGAAAGAAACAAGCAAACACAGAAGCTGTAGCAAGAGCTGGGATTGAGTTAGCCACCCCAGAAGCAGATATTTCCGGATTCATCCAGCCATATCTGGACAAACTGGTGTGGAATTGGTGTGCAAAGCAGCCAGAAAAGCAGAGTCAACCTGGTTTTGGAGAAAAGCAAAGTCTTTTTCTTGGGCAAGTGGATTCAATCTCATGTTTACAAACACCAATATCATTTTTAACCTGGTTTCTGCAGCTTTTCACTCAGAAAACACGAATGTGTACCTGTTGTATCTGCATGTGAAACAAATTAGCGTTTGCCAACAGAAAAAATGTTACATTCTACAATTCATACGCAACTCTAAAGTCCAAAGATACTATCCAGAAAACACAAGACAACACAGAAGCTGTAGCAAGAGCTAGGATTGAGTTAGCCACCACAGAACCGGATATTTCTGGTTTCATCCAGCCCTATCTGGACAAACTGGTATGGAATTGGTGTGCAAAGCAGCCAAAAAGCAGAGTCAACGTGGTTTTGGAGAAAAGCAAAGTCTTTTTCTTGGGCAAGTGGATTCAATGTCATGTTCACAAACGCAAATAATATTTTTAACCTGGTTTCTGCAGCTTTTCACTCAGAAAACACGAACGTGTACCTGTTGTATCTGCATGTGAAACCAATTAGCGTTTGCCAACAGAAAAACCAAATGTCACATGCTACAATTCATACGCAACTCTAAAGTCCATAGATACTATCCAGGAAAAAACAAGCAAACACAGAAGCTGTAGCAAGAGCTGGGATTGAGTTAGCCACCACAGAACCGGATATTTCTGGTTTCATTCAGCCCTATCTGGACATACTGGTGTGGAATTGGTGTGCAAAGCACCCAGAAAAGCAGAGTCAACCTGGTTTTGGAGAAAAGCAAAGTCTTCTTCTTGGGCAAGTGGATTCAATGTCATGTTTACAAACACCAATATCATTTCTAACCTGGATTCTGCAGCTTTTCACTCAGAAAACACGAATGTGTACCTGTTGTCTCTGCATGTGAAACCAAATAGCATTTGCCAACAGAAACACCAAATGACACATGCTACCATTCATACACAACTCTAAAGTCCATAGATACTATCCAGAAAAAAACAAGCAAATACAGAAGCTGTAGCAAGAGCTGGGATTGAGGTAACCACCGCAGAGTAGGATATTTCTGGTTTCATCCAGCCCTATCTGAACAAACTGGTGTGGAATTCGTGTGCAAAGCTCCCAGAGAAGCAGAGTCAACCTGGTTTTGGAGAAAAGCAAAGTCTTTTTCTTGGGCATGTGGATTCAATGTCATGTTCACAAACGCAAGTAATATTTTTAACCTGGTTTCTGCAGCTTTTCACTCAGAAAACACGAATGTGTACCTGTTGTATCTGCATGTGAAACAAATTAGCGTTTGCCAACAGAAAAAATGTTACATTCTACAATTCATACGCACCTCTAAAGTCCATAGATACTATCCAGAAAACACAAGACAACACAGAAGCTGTAGCAAGAGCTGGGATTGAGTTAGCCACCACAGAACCGGATATTTCTGGTTTCATCCAGCCCAATCTGGACAACTGGTGTGGAATTAGTGTGCAAAGCACACAGAGAAGCAGAGTCAACCTGGTTTTGGAGAAAAGCAAAGTCTTTTTCTTGGGCAAGTGAATTCAATGTCATGTTTACAAGCACAAATATCGTATTTAACCTGGTTTCTGCAGCTTTTCACTCAGAAAACACGAATGTGTACCTGTTGTATCTGCATGTGAAACAAATTAGCATTTGCCAACAGAAAAAATGTTACATTCTACAATTCATACTCACCTCTAAAGTCCATAGATACTATCCAGAAAACACAAGACAACACAGTAGCTGTAGCAAGAGCTGGGATTGAGTTAGCCAACACAGAAACAGATATTTCTGGTTTCATCCAGAACTATCTCGACAAACTGCTGTGGTATTGGTGTGCAAAGCACCCAGAAAAGCAGAGTCAACCTGGTTTTGGAGAAAAGCAAAGTTTTTTTCTTGGGCAAGTGAATTCAATGTCATGTTCACAAACGCAAATAATATTTTTAACCTGGTTTCTGCAGCTTTTCAGTCTGAAAACACGAATGTGTACCTGTTGTATCTGCATGTGAAACAAATTAGCGTTTGCCAAGAGAAAAAATGTTACATTCTACAATTCATATGCAACTCTAAATTCCATATATACCATCCAGAAAACACAAGACAACACAGAAGCTGTAGCAAGAGCTAGGATTGAGTTAGCCACCACAGAAAAGGATATTTCTGGTTTCATCCAGCCCTATCTGGACAAACTGGTGTGGAATTGGTGTGCAAAGCACCCACAAAAGCAGAGTCAACCTGGTTTTGGAGAAAAGCAAAGTCTTTTTCATGGGCAAGTGGATTCAATGTCATGTTTACAAAAACCAATATCATTTTTAACCTGGTTTCTGCAGCTTTTCACTCAGAAAACACAAATGTGTACCTGTTGTATCTGCATTTGAAACAAATTAGCGTTTGCCAACAGAAAAAATGTTACATTCTACAATTCATACGCAACTCTAAAGTCCATAGATACTATCCAGAAAACACAAGACAAAACAGAATCTGTAGCAAGAGCTAGGATTGAGTTAGCCACCACAGAACCGGATATTTCTGGTTTCATCCAGCCCTATCTGGACAAACTGGTGTGGAATTGTGGTGCAAAGCACCCACAAAAGCAGAGTCAACCTGGTTTTGGAGAAAAGCAAAGTCTTTTTCTTGGGCAAGTGGATTCAATCTCATGTCTATGAACACAATTATCATTTGTAACCTGGTTTCAGTGGCTTTTCACTAAGAAAACATGAATGTGTACCTGTTTTGTCTCCATGTGAAACCAATTAGTGTTTGCCAAAATAAAAACAAAATGTTACATGCTACAATTCATACGCAACTCTAAAGTCCATAGATACTATCCAGAAAACACAAGCAAAAAAAGAAGCTGTAGCAAGAGCTGGGATTTAGTTAGCCACCACAAAACCGGATGTTTTTGGTTTGATTGAGACTTATCTGGACAAACTGGTGTGGAATTGGTGTTCAAAGCACCCAGAGAAGCAGAGTCAACCTGCCTTTGGAGAAAAGCAAAGTCTTTTTCTTGGGCAAGTGGATTCAATCTCATGTTTACAAACACAAATACCATTTGTAACCTGGTTTCAGTGGCTTTTCACTAAGAAAACACGAATGTGTACCTGTTGTCTCTGCATGTGAAACCAATTAGCGTTTGCCAACAGAAAAACCAAATGTCACATGCTATAATTCATACGCAACTCTAAAGTCCATAGATACTATCCAGAAAAAAACAAGCAAATACAGAAGCTGTAGCAAGAGCTGGGATTGAGTTAACCACCGCAGAAAAGGATATTTCTGGTTTCATCCAGCCCTATCTGAACAAACTGGTGTGGAATTCGTGTGCAAAGCACCCAGAGAAGCAGAGTCAACCTGGTTTTGGAGAAAAGCAAAGTCTTTTTCTTGGGCAAGTGGATTCAATGTCATGTTTACAAACACCAATATCATTTTTAACCTGGTTTCTGCAGCTTTTCACTCAGAAAACACGAATGTGTACCTGTTGTATCTGCATGTGAAACAAATTAGCGTTTGCCAACAGAAAAAATGTTACATTCTACAATTCATACGCAACTCTAAAGTACATAGATACTATCCAGAACAAAACAAGCAAACACAGAAGCTGTAGCAAGAGCTGGGATTGAGTTAGCCATCACAGAACCGGATATTTCTGGTTTCATCCAGCCCAATCTGGACAAACTGGTGTGGAATTGGTGTGCAAAGCACCCAGAGAAGCAGAGTCAACCTGGTTTTGGAGAAAAGCAAAGTCTTTTTCTTGGGCAAGTGAATTCAATGTCAGGTTTACAAGCACAAATATCATATTTAACTGGTTTCTGCAGCTCTTCTCTCAGAAAACACGAATGTGTACCCGTTGTATCTGCATGTGAAACAAATTAGCGTTTGCCAACAGAAAAAATGTTACATTCTACAATTCATACGCACCTCTAAAGTCCATAGATACTATCCAGAAAACACAAGACAACACAGAAGCTGTAGCAAGAGCTGGGATTGAGTTAGCCAACACAGAAACAGATATTTCTGGTTTCATCCAGCCCAATCTGGACAAACTGGTGTGGAATTGGTGTGCAAAGCACCCAGAGAAGCAGAGTCAACCTGGTTTTGGAGAAAAGCAAAGTCTTTTTCTTGGGCAAGTGAATTCAATGTCATGTTCAAAAACGCAAATAATATTTTTAACCTGGTTTCTGCAGCTTTTCACTCAGAAAACACGAATGTGTACCTGTTGTATCTGCATGTGAAACAAATTAGCGTTTGCCAACAGAAAAAATGTTACATTCTACAATTTATATGCAACTCTAAATTCCATATATACCATTCAGAAAACACAAGACAACACAGAAGCTGTAGCAAGAGCTGGGATTGAGTTAGCCACCACAGAACCGGATATTTCTGGTTTCATCCAGCCCTATCTGGACAAACTGGTGTGGAATTGGTGTGCAAAGCACCCAGAGAAGCAAAGTCAACCTGGTTTTGGAGAAAAGCAAAGTCTTTTTCATGGGCAAGTGGATTCAATGTCATGTTTACAAACACCAATATCATTTTTAACCTGGTTTCTGCAGTTTTTCACTCAGAAAACACGAATGTGTACCTGTTGTATCTGCATGTGAAACAAATTAGCGTTTGCCAACAGAAAAAATGTTACATTCTACAATTCATACGCAACTCTAAAGTCCATAGATACTATCCAGAAAACACAAGACAACACAGAAGCTGTAGCAAGAGCTAGGATTGAGTTAGCCACCACAGAACCAGATATTTCTGGATTCATCCAGCCCTATCTGGACAAACTGGTGTGGAATTGTTGTGCAAAGCACCCACAAAAGCAGAGTCAACCTGGTTTTGGAGAAAAGCAAAGTCTTTTTCTTGGGCAAGTGGATTCAATCTCGTGTCTATGAACACAATTATCATTTGTAACCTGGTTTCAGTGGCTTTTCACTAAGAAAACATGAATGTGTACCTGTTTTGTCTCCATGTGAAACCAATTAGTGTTTGCCAAAAGAAAAACAAAATGTTACATGCTACAATGCATTCACAACTCTAAAGTCCATAGATACTATCCAGAAAACACAAGCAAACAAAGAAGCTGTAGCAAGAGCTGGGATTGGGTTAGCCACCACAAAACCGGATGTTTCTGGTTTGATTGAGACTTATCTGGACAAACTGGTGTGGAATTGGTGTGCAAAGCACCCAGAGAAGCAGAGTCAACCTGCCTTTGGAGAAAAGCAAAGTCTTTTTCTTGGGCAAGTGGATTCAATGTCATGTTTACAAACACAAATATCATTTCTAACCTGGTTTCAGTGGCTTTTCACTAAGAAAACACGAATGTGTACCTGTTGTCTCTGCATGTGAAACCAATTAGCGTTTGCCAACAGAAACACCAAATGACACATGCTACCATTCATACGCAACTCTAAAGTCCATAGATACTATCCAGAAAGCACAACCAAACACAGAAGCTGTAGCAAGAGCTGGGATTGAGTTAGCCAACCAAGAAGCAGATATTTCCGGATTCATCCAGCAATATCTGGACAAACTGGTGTGGAATTGGTGTGCAAAGCAGCCAGAAAAGCAGAGTCAACCTGGTTTTGGAGAAAAGCAAAGTTTTTTTTCTTGGGCAAGTGAATTCAATGTCATGTTCACAAACGCAAATAATATTTTTAACCTGGTTTCTGCAGCTTTTCAGTCTGAAAACACGAATGTGTACCTGTTGTATCTGCATGTGAAACAAATTAGCGTTTGCCAAGAGAAAAAATGTTACATTCTACAATTCATATGCAACTCTAAATTCCATATATACCATCCAGAAAACACAAGACAACACAGAAGCTGTAGCAAGAGCTAGGATTGAGTTAGCCACCACAGAAAAGGATATTTCTGGTTTCATCCAGCCCTATCTGGACAAACTGGTGTGGAATTGGTGTGCAAAGCACCCACAAAAGCAGAGTCAACCTGGTTTTGGAGAAAAGCAAAGTCTTTTTCATGGGCAAGTGGATTCAATGTCATGTTTACAAACACCAATATCATTTTTAACCTGGTTTCTGCAGCTTTTCACTCAGAAAACACAAATGTGTACCTGTTGTATCTGCATTTGAAACAAATTAGCGTTTGCCAACAGAAAAAATGTTACATTCTACAATTCATACGCAACTCTAAAGTCCATAGATACTATCCAGAAAACACAAGACAAAACAGAATCTGTAGCAAGAGCTAGGATTGAGTTAGCCACCACAGAACCGGATATTTCTGGTTTCATCCAGCCTATCTGGACAAACTGGTGGTGGAATTGTGGTGCAAAGCACCCACAAAAGCAGAGTCAACCTGGTTTTGGAGAAAAGCAAAGTCTTTTTCTTGGGCAAGTGGATTCAATCTCATGTCTATGAACACAATTATCATTTGTAACCTGGTTTCAGTGGCTTTTCACTAAGAAAACATGAATGTGTACCTGTTTTGTCTCCATGTGAAACCAATTAGTGTTTGCCAAAATAAAACAAAATGTTACATGCTACAATTCATACGCAACTCTAAAGTCCATAGATACTATCCAGAAAACACAAGCAAAAAAAGAAGCTGTAGCAAGAGCTGGATTTAGTTAGCCACCACAAAACCGGATGTTTTTGGTTTGATTGAGACTTTTATCTGGACAAACTGGTGTGGAATTGGTGTTCAAAGCACCCAGAGAAGCAGAGTCAACCTGCCTTTGGAGAAAAGCAAAGTCTTTTTCTTGGGCAAGTGGATTCAATCTCATGTTTACAAACACAAATACCATTTGTAACCTGGTTTCAGTGGCTTTTCACTAAGAAAACACGAATGTGTACCTGTTGTCTCTGCATGTGAAACCAATTAGCGTTTGCCAACAGAAAAACCAAATGTCACATGCTATAATTCATACGCAACTCTAAAGTCCATAGATACTATCCAGAAAAAAACAAGCAAATACAGAAGCTGTAGCAAGAGCTGGGATTGAGTTAACCACCGCAGAAAAGGATATTTCTGGTTTCATCCAGCCCTATCTGAACAAACTGGTGTGGAATTCGTGTGCAAAGCACCCAGAGAAGCAGAGTCAACCTGGTTTTGGAGAAAAGCAAAGTCTTTTTCTTGGGCAAGTGGATTCAATGTCATGTTTACAAACACCAATATCATTTTTAACCTGGTTTCTGCAGCTTTTCACTCAGAAAACACGAATGTGTACCTGTTGTATCTGCATGTGAAACAAATTAGCGTTTGCCAACAGAAAAAATGTTACATTCTACAATTCATACGCAACTCTAAAGTACATAGATACTATCCAGAACAAAACAAGCAAACACAGAAGCTGTAGCAAGAGCTGGGATTGAGTTAGCCATCACAGAACCGGATATTTCTGGTTTCATCCAGCCCAATCTGGACAAACTGGTGTGGAATTGGTGTGCAAAGCACCCAGAGAAGCAGAGTCAACCTGGTTTTGGAGAAAAGCAAAGTCTTTTTCTTGGGCAAGTGAATTCAATGTCAGGTTTACAAGCACAAATATCATATTTAACTGGTTTCTGCAGCTCTTCTCTCAGAAAACACGAATGTGTACCCGTTGTATCTGCATGTGAAACAAATTAGCGTTTGCCAACAGAAAAAATGTTACATTCTACAATTCATACGCACCTCTAAAGTCCATAGATACTATCCAGAAAACACAAGACAACACAGAAGCTGTAGCAAGAGCTGGGATTGAGTTAGCCAACACAGAAACAGATATTTCTGGTTTCATCCAGCCCAATCTGGACAAACTGGTGTGGAATTGGTGTGCAAAGCACCCAGAGAAGCAAAGTCAACCTGGTTTTGGAGAAAAGCAAAGTCTTTTTCATGGGCAAGTGGATTCAATGTCATGTTTACAAACACCAATATCATTTTTAACCTGGTTTCTGCAGTTTTTCACTCAGAAAACACGAATGTGTACCTGTTGTATCTGCATGTGAAACAAATTAGCGTTTGCCAACAGAAAAAATGTTACATTCTACAATTCATACGCAACTCTAAAGTCCATAGATACTATCCAGAAAACACAAGACAACACAGAAGCTGTAGCAAGAGCTAGGATTGAGTTAGCCACCACAGAACCAGATATTTCTGGATTCATCCAGCCCTATCTGGACAAACTGGTGTGGAATTGTTGTGCAAAGCACCCACAAAAGCAGAGTCAACCTGGTTTTGGAGAAAAGCAAAGTCTTTTTCTTGGGCAAGTGGATTCAATCTCGTGTCTATGAACACAATTATCATTTGTAACCTGGTTTCAGTGGCTTTTCACTAAGAAAACATGAATGTGTACCTGTTTTGTCTCCATGTGAAACCAATTAGTGTTTGCCAAAAGAAAAACAAAATGTTACATGCTACAATGCATTCACAACTCTAAAGTCCATAGATACTATCCAGAAAACACAAGCAAACAAAGAAGCTGTAGCAAGAGCTGGGATTGGGTTAGCCACCACAAAACCGGATGTTTCTGGTTTGATTGAGACTTATCTGGACAAACTGGTGTGGAATTGGTGTGCAAAGCACCCAGAGAAGCAGAGTCAACCTGCCTTTGGAGAAAAGCAAAGTCTTTTTCTTGGGCAAGTGGATTCAATGTCATGTTTACAAACACAAATATCATTTCTAACCTGGTTTCAGTGGCTTTTCACTAAGAAAACACGAATGTGTACCTGTTGTCTCTGCATGTGAAACCAATTAGCGTTTGCCAACAGAAACACCAAATGACACATGCTACCATTCATACGCAACTCTAAAGTCCATAGATACTATCCAGAAAGCACAACCAAACACAGAAGCTGTAGAAAGACCTGGGATTGAGTTAGCCAACCAAGAAGCAGATATTTCCGGATTCATCCAGCAATATCTGGACAAACTGGTGTGGAATTGGTGTGCAAAGCAGCCAGAAAAGCAGAGTCAACCTGGTTTTGGAGAAAAGCAATGTCTTTTTCTTGGGCAAGTGGATTCAATGTCATGTTTACAAACACCAATATCATTTTTAACCTGTTTTCTGCAGGTTTTCACTCAGAAAACACGAATGTGTTCCTGTTGTATCTGCATGTGAAACAAATTAGCGTTTGCCAACAGAAAAAATGTTACATTCTACAATTCATACGCACCTCTAAAGTCCATAGATACTATCCAGAAAACACAAGACAACAGAGAAGCTGTAGCAAGAGCTAGGATTTAGTTAGCCACCACAGAACCGGATATTTCTGGTTACATCCAGCCCTATCTGGACAAACTGGTGTGGAACTGGTGTGCAAAGCACCCACAAAAGCAGAGTCAACCTGGTTTTGGAGAAAAGCAAAGTCTTTTTCTTGGGCAAGTGGATTCAATGTCATGTTTACAAACACCAATATCATTTTTAACCTGGTTTCTGCAGGTTTTCACTGAGAAAACACGAATGTGTACCTGTTGTATCTGCATGTGAAACAAATTAGCGTTTGCCAGCAGAAAAAATGTTACATTCTACAATTCATACGCAACTCTAAAGTCCATAGATACTATCCAGAAAACACAAGACAACAGAGAAGCTGTAGCAAGAGCTAGGATTTAGTTAGCAACCACAGAACCAGATATTTCTGGTTACATCCAGCCCTATCTGGACAAACTGGTGTGGAACTGGTGTGCAAAGCACCCACAAAAGCAGAGTCAACCTGGTTTTGGAGAAAAGCAAAGTCTTTTTCTTGGGCAAGTGGATTCAATGTCATGTTTACAAACACCAATATCATTTTTAACCTGGTTTCTGCAGCTTTTCACTCAGAAAACACGAATGTGTACCTGTTGTATCTGCATGTGAAACAAATTAGCGTTTGCCAACAGAAAAAATGTTACATTCTACAATTCATACGCACCTCTAAAGTCCATAGATACTATCCAGAAAACACAAGACAACAGAGAAGCTGTAGCAAGAGCTGGGATTGAGTTAGCCACCACTGAACCGGATGTTTCCGGTTTGATTGAGACTTATCTGGACAAACTGGTGTGGAATTGCTGTGCAAAGCACCCAGAGAAGCAGAGTCAACCTGGTTGTGGAGAAAAGCAAAGTCTTTTTCTTGGGCAAGTGGATTCAATCTCATGTCTATGAACACAATTATCATTTGTAACCTGTTTTCTGCAGGTTTTTACTCAGAAAACACGAATGTGTACCTTTTTTGTCTCCATGTGAAACCAATTAGTGTTTACCAAAGAAAAACAAAATGTTACATGCTACAATGTGTTCACAACTCTAAAGTCCATAGATACTATCTAGAAAACACAAGCAAACACAGAAGCTGTAGCAAGAGCTGGGATTGAGTTAGCCACCACAAAACCGGATGTTTCTGGATTGATTGAGACTTATCTGGACAAACTGGTGTGGAATTGGTGTGCAAAGCACCCAGAGAAGCAGAGTCAACCTGGCTTTGGAGAAAAGCAAAGTCTTTTTCATGCGTAGGTGGATTCAATGTCATGTTTACAAACACAAATACCATTTGTAACATGGTTTCAGTGGCTTTTCACTAAGAAAACACCAATGTGTACCTGTTTTGTCTCCATGTGAAACCAATTAGCGTTTGCCAACAGAAAAACCAAATGTTACATGCTACAATTCATACGCAACTCTAAAGTCCATAGATACTATCCAGAAAAAAACAAGCAAACACAGAAGCTGTAGCAAGAGCTGGGATTGAGTTAGCCACCACAGAAGCAGATATTTTCGGATTCATCCAGCCATATCTGGACAAACTGGTGTGGAATTCGTGTGCAAAGCACCCAGAGAAGCAGAGTCAACCTGGTTTGGAGAAAAGCAAAGTCTTCTTCTTGGGCAAGTGGATTCAATGTCATGTTTACAAACACCAATATCATTTCTAACCTGGATTCTGCAGCTTTTCACTCAGAAAACACGAATGTGTACCTGTTGTCTCTGCATGTGAAACCAATTAGCATTTGCCAACAGAAACACCAAATGACACATGCTACCATTCATACGCAACTCTAAAGTCCATAGATACTATCCAGAAAAAAACAAGCAAATACAGAAGCTGTAGCAAGAGCTGGGATTGAGTTAACCACCGCAGAAAAGGAAATTTCTGGTTTCATCCAGCCCTATCTGAACAAACTGGTGTGGAATTCATGTGCAAAGCACCCAGAGAAGCAGAGTCAACCTGGTTTTGGAGAAAAGCAAAGTCTTTTTCTTGGGCAAGTGGATTCAATGTCATGTTTACAAACACCAATATCATTTCTAACCTAGTTTCTGCAGCTTTTCACTCAGAAAACACGAATGTGTACCTGTTTTGTCTCCATGTGAAACAAATTAGCGTTTGCCAACAGAAAAAATGTTACATTCTACAATTCATACGCAACTCTAAAGTACATAGATACTATCCAGAAAAAACAAGCAAACACAGAAGCTGTAGCAAGAGCTGGGATTGAGTTAGCCAACACAGAAAAGGATATTTCTGGTTTCATCCAGCCCAATCTGGACAAACTGGTGTGGAATTGGTGTGCAAAGCACACAGAGAAGCAGAGTCAACCTGGTTTTGGAGAAAAGCAAAGTCTTTTTCTTGGGCAAGTGAATTCAATGTCATGTTTACAAGCACAAATATCATATTTAACCTGGTTTCTGCAGCTTTTCACTCAGAAAACACGAATGTGTACCTGTTGTATCTGCATGTGAAACAAATTAGCGTTTGCCAACAGAAAAACCAAATGTCACATGCTACAATTCATACGCAACTCTAAAGTCCATAGATAAAATCCAGAAAAAAACAAGCAAACACAGAAGCTGTAGCAAGAGCTGGGATTGAGTTAGCCACCACAGAACCGGATATTCTTGGATTCATTCAGCCCTATCTGGACAAAATGGTGTGGAATTGGTGTGCAAAGCACCCAGAAAAGCAGAGTCAACCTGGTTTTGGGGAAAAGCAAGGTTTTTTTTTTTTTGGGCAAGGGAATTCAATGTCATGTTCACAAACGCAAGTAATATTTTTAACCTGGTTTCTGCAGCTTTTCACTCAGAAAACACGAATGTGTACCTGTTGTATCTGCATGTGAAACCAATTAGCGTTTGTCAACAGAAAAAATGTTACATTCTACAATTCATATGCAACTCTAAAGTCCATAGAAACTATCCAGGAAACACAAGACAACACAGAAGCTGTAGCAAGAGCTGGGATTGAGTTAGCCACCACAGAACCGGATATTTCTGGTTTCATCCAGCCCAATCTGGACAAACTGGTGTGGAATTGGTGTGCAAAGCACCCAGAAAAGCAGAGTCAACCTGGTTTTGGAGAAAAGCAAAGTTTTATGCTTTTGCAAGTGGAATCAATGTCATGTTTACAAACACAAATATCATTTTGAACCTGGTTTCAGTGGCTTTTCACTAAGAAAACACAAATCTGTACCTGTTGTATCTGAATGTGAAATAAATTAGCGTTTGCCAACAGAAAAAATGTTACATTCCAAAATTCATACTCAACTCTAAAGTCTATAGATACTAACCAGAAAACACAAGCAAACACAGAAGCTGTAGCAAGAGCTGGGATTGAGTTAGCCACCACAAAACCGGATGTTTCTGGTTTGATTGAGACTTATTTGGACAAACTGGTGTGGAATTGCTGTGCAAAGCACCCACAGAAGCAGAGTCAACATGGCTTTGGAGAAAAGCAAAGTCTTTTTCATGGGCAGGTGGATTCAATGTCATGTTTACAAACACAAATACCATTTGTAACATGGTTTCAGTGGCTTTTCACTAAGAAAACACGAATGTGTACCTGTTTTGTCTCCATGTGAAACCAATTAGCGTTTGCCAACAGAAAAACCAAATGTCACATGCTACAATTCATACGCAACTCTAAAGTCCATAGATATTATCCAGAAAAAAACAAGCAAACACAGAAGCTGTAGCAAGAGCTGGGATTGAGTTAGCCACCACAGAAGCAGATATTTTCGGATTCATCCAGCCATATCTGGACAAACTGGTGTGGAATTCGTGTGCAAAGCACCCAGAGAAGCAGAGTCAACCTGGTTTTGGAGAAAAGCAAAGTCTTTTTCTTGGGCAAGTGGATTCAATGTCATGTTTACAAACACCAATATCATTTCTAACCTGGATTCTGCAGCTTTTCACTCAGAAAACACGAATGTGTACCTGTTGTCTCTGCATGTGAAACCAATTAGCATTTGCCAACAGAAACACCAAATGACACATGCTACCATTCATACGCAACTCTAAAGTCCATAGATACTATCCAGAAAGAAACAAGCAAACACAGAAGCTGTAGCAAGAGCTGGGATTGAGTTAGCCACCCCAGAAGCAGATATTTCCGGATTCATCCAGCCATATCTGGACAAACTGGTGTGGAATTCGTGTGCAAAGCACCCAGAGAAGCAGAGTCAACCTAGTTTTGGAGAAAAGCAAAGTCTTCTTCTTGGGCAAGTTAATTCAATGTCATTTTTACAAACACCAATATCATTTCTAAGCTGGATTCTGCAGCTTTTCACTCAGAAAACACGAATGTGTACCTGTTGTCTCTGCATGTGAAACCAATTAGCATTTGCCAACAGAAACACCAAATGACACATGCTACCATTCATACGCAACTCTAAAGTCCATAGATACTATCCAGAAAAAAACAAGCAAATACAGAAGCTGTAGCAAGAGCTGGGATTGAGTTAACCACCGCAGAAAAGGATATTTCTGGTTTCATCCAGCCCTATCTGAACAAACTGGTGTGGAATTGGTGTGCAAAGCAGCCAGAAAAGCAGAGTCAACCTGGTTTTGGAGAAAAGCAAAGTCTTTTTCTTGGGCAAGTGAATTCAATGTCATGTTTACAAGCACAAATATCATATTTAACCTGGTTTCTGCAGCTTTTCACTCAGAAAACACGAATGTGTACCTGTTGTATCTGCATGTGAAACAAATTAGCATTTGCCAACAGAAAAAATGTTACATTCTACAATTCATACGCACCTCTAAAGTCCATAGATACTATCCAGAAAACACAAGACAACACAGAAGCTGTAGAAAGAGCTGGGATTGAGTTAGCCAACACAGAAACAGATATTTCTGGTTTCATCCAGAACTATCTCGACAAACTGCTGTGGAATTGGTGTGCAAAGCACCCAGAAAAGCAGAGTCAACCTGGTTTTGGAGAAAAGCAAAGTTTTTTTTCTTGGGCAAGTGAATTCAATGTCATGTTCACAAACGCAAATAATATTTTTAACCTGGTTTCTGCAGCTTTTCAGTCTGAAAACACGAATGTGTACCTGTTGTATCTGCATGTGAAACAAATTAGCGTTTGCCAACAGAAAAAATGTTGCATTCTACAATTCATATGCAACTCTAAATTCCACATATACCATCCAGAAAACACAAGCAAACACAGAAGCTGTAGCAAGAGCTGGGATTGAGTTAGCCACCACAGAACCGGATATTTCTGGTTTCATCCAGCCCTATCTGGACAAACTGGTGTGGAATTGGTGTGCAAAGCACCCAGAGAAGCAGAGTCAACCTGGTTTTGGAGAAAAGCAAAGTTTTTTTCATGGGCAAGTGGATTCAATGTCATGTTTACAAACACCAATATCATTTTTAACCTGGTTTCTGCAGTTTTTCACTCAGAAAACACGAATGTGTACCTGTTGTATCTGCATGTGAAACAAATTAGCGTTTGCCAACAGAAAAAATGTTACATTCTACAATTCATACGCAACTCTAAAGTCCATAGATACTATCCAGAAATCACAAGACAACACAGAAGCTGTAGCAAGAGCTAGGATTGAGTTAGCCACCACAGAACCGGATATTTCTGGTTTCATCCAGCCCTATCTGGACAAACTGGTGTGGAATTGTTGTGCAAAGCACCCACAAAAGCAGAGTCAACCTGGTTTTGGAGAAAAGCAAAGTCTTTTTCTTGGGCAAGTGGATTCAATCTCATGTCTATGAACACAATTATCATTTGTAACCTGGTTTCAGTGGCTTTTCATTAAGAAAACATGAATGTGTACCTGTTTTGTCTCCATGTGAAACCAATTAGTGTTTGCCAACAGAAAAACAAAATGTTACATGCTACAATGCATTCACAACTCTAAAGTCCATAGATACTATCCAGAAAACACAGGCAAAAAAAGAAGCTGTAGCAAGAGCGGGGATTGAGTTAGCCACCACAAAACCGGATGTTTCTGGTTTGATTGAGACTTATCTGGACAAACTGGTGTGGAATTGGTGTGCAAAGCACCCAGAGAAGCAGAGTCAACCTGGTTTTGGAGAAAAGCAAAGTCTTTTTCTTTGGCAAGTGGATTCAATGTCATGTTTACAAACACAAATACCATTTGTAACCTGCTTTCAGTGGCTTTTCACTCAGAAAACACGAATGTGTACCTGTTGTATCTGCATGTGAAACAAATTAGCGTTTGCCAACAGAAGAAATGTTACATTCTACAATTCATACGCAACTCTAAAGTACATAGATACTATCCAGAAAAAAACAAGCAAACACAGAAGCTGTAGCCATAGCTGGGATTGACTTAGCCACCACAGAACCGGATATTTCTGGTTTCATCCAGCCCAATCTGGACAAACTGGTGTGGAATTGGTGTGCAAAGCACACAGAGAAGCAGAGTCAACCTGGTTTTGGAGAAAAGCAAAGTCTTTTTCTTGGGCGAGTGAATTCAATGTCATGTTTACAAGCACAAATATCATATTTAACCTGGTTTCTGCAGCTTTTCACTCAGAAAACACGAATGTGTACCTGTTGTATCTGCATGTGAAACAAATTAGCGTTTGCCAACAGAAAAAATGTTACATTCTACAATTCATACGCACCTCTAAAGTCCATAGATACTATCCAGAAAACACAAGACAACACAGAAGCTGTAGCAAGAGCTGGGATTGAGTTAGCCAACACAGAAACAGATATTTCTGGTTTCATCCAGCCCAATCTGGACAAACTGGTGTGGAATTGGTGTGCAAAGCACCCAGAGAAGCAGAGTCAACCTGGTTTTGGAGAAAAGCAAAGTTTTTTTCTTGGGCAAGTGAATTCAATGTCATGTTCACAAACGCAAATAATATTTTTAACCTGGTTTCTGCAACTTTTCAGTCTGAAAACACGAATGTGTACCTGTTGTATCTGCATGTGAAACAAATTAGCGTTTGCCAACAGAAAAAATGTTACATTCTACAATTTATATGCAACTCTAAATTCCATATATACCATCCAGAAAACACAAGACAACACAGAAGCTGTAGCAAGAGCTGGGATTGAGTTAGCCACCACAGAACCGGATATTTCTGGTTTCATCCAGCCCTATCTGGACAAACTGGTGTGGAATTGGTGTGCAAAGCACCCAGAGAAGCAGAGTCAACCTGGTTTTGGAGAAAAGCAAAGTCTTTTTCATGGGCAAGTGGATTCAATGTCATGTTTACAAACACCAATATCATTTTTAACCTGGTTTCTGCAGTTTTTCACTCAGAAAACACGAATGTGTACCTGTTGTATCTGCATGTGAAACAAATTAGCATTTGCCAACAGAAAAAATGTTACATTCTACAATTCATACTCAACTCTAAAGTCCATAGATACTATCCAGAAAACACAAGACAACACAGAAGCTGTAGCAAGAGCTAGGATTGAGTTAGCCACCACAGAACTGGATATTTCTGGATTCATCCAGCCCTATCTGGACAAACTGGTGTGGAATTGTTGTGCAAAGCACCCACAAAAGCAGAGTCAACCTGGTTTTGGAGAAAAGCAAAGTCTTTTTCTTGGGCAAGTGGATTCAATCTCATGTCTATGAACACAATTATCATTTGTAACCTGGTTTCAGTGGCTTTTCACTAAGAAAACATGAATGTGTACCTGTTTTGTCTCCATGTGAAACCAATTAGTGTTTGCCAAAAGAAAAACAAAATGTCACATGCTACAATGCATTCACAACTCTAAAGTCCATAGATACTATCCAGAAAACACAAGCAAACAAAGAAGCTGTAGGAAGAGCTGGGATTGAGTTAGCCACCACAAAACCGGATGTTTCTGGTTTGATTGAGACTTATCTGGACAAACTGGTGTGGAATTGGTGTGCAAAGCACCCACAGAAGCAGAGTCAACCTGGTTTTGGAGAAAAGCAAAGTCATTTTCATGGGCAAGTGGATTCAATGTCAGGATTACAAACACCAATATCATTTTTAACCTGGTTTCTGCAGCTTTTTACTCTTAAAACACGAATGTGTACCTCATGTATCTGCATGTGAAACAAATTAGTGTTTGCCAACAGAAAAAATGTTACATTCTACAATTCATACGCAACTCTAAAGTCCATAGATACTATCCAGAAAACACAAGACAACACAGAAGCTGTAGCAAGAGCTAGGATTGAGTTAGCCACTACAGAACCTGATATTTCTGGTTTCATCCAGCTCTTTCTGTACAAACTGGTGTGGAATTGGTGTGCAAAGCACCCACAAAAGCAGAGTCAACCTGGTTTTGGAGAAAAGCAAAGTCTTTTTCTTGGACAAGTGGATTCAATCTCATGTCTATGAACACAATTTTCATTTGTAACCTGGTTTCAGTGGCTTTTCACCAAGAAAACATGAATGTGTACCTGTTTTGTCTCCATGTGAAACCAATTAGTGTTTGCCAAAAGAAAAACAAAATGTTACATGCTACAATGCATTCACAACTCTAAAGTCCATAGATACTATCCAGAAAACACAAGACAACACAGAAGCTGTAGCAAGAGCTAGGATTGAGTTAGCCACTACAGAACCGGATATTTCTGGTTTCATCCAGCTCTATCTGTATAAACTGGTGTGGAATTGGTGAGCAAAGCACCCACAAAAGCAGAGTCAACCTGGTTTTGGAGAAAAGCAAAGTCTTTTCCTTGGGCAAGTGGATTCAATCTCATGTCTATGAACACAATTTTCATTTGTAACCTGGTTTCAGTGGCTTTTCACTAAGAAAACACGAATGTGTACCTGTTTTGTCTCCATGTGAAACCAATTAGTGTTTGCCAAAAGAAAAACAAAATGTTACATGCTACAATGCATTCACAACTCTAAAGTCCATAGATACTATCCAGAAAACACAAGCAAACACAGAAGCTGTAGCAAGAGCTGGGATTGAGTTAGCCACCACAAAACCGGATGTTTCTGGTTTGATTGAGACTTATCTGGACAAACTGGTGTGGAATTGGTGTGCAAAGCACCCAGAGAATCAGAATCAACCTGCCTTTGGAGAAAAGAAAAGTCTTTTTCTTGGGCAAGTGGATTCAATGTCATGTTTACAAACACAAATACCATTTGTAACCCTGTTTCAGTGGCTTTTCCCTCAGAAAACACTAATGTGTACCTGTTGCGTGTACATGTGAAACCAATTCGCGTATGCCAATAGAAAAACAAAATGTTACATGCTATAATGCATTCACAACTCTAAAGTCCATAGATACTATTGACAAAACACAAGCCAACACAGAAGCTGTAGCAAGAGCTTGGATTGAGTTAGCCAACACAGAATCGGATGTTTCTGGTTTGATTGAGACTTATCTGGAGAAACTGGTGAGGAATTGGTGTGCAAAGCACCCAGAAAAGCTGAGTCAACCTAGTTTTGGAGAAAAGCAAAGTATATTTCTTGGGCAAGTGGATTCAATTTCATGTGCACAAACACAAATATCATTTTTAACCTGGTTTCTGCAGGTTTATAGTGAGAAAACACGGAAGTGCACCTGTTGTGTCTCCATTTGAAAACAATTGGCGTTTGCCAACAGAAAAACAAAATGTTACATGCTACAATTCATACGAAACTCTAAAGTCATTTAGATACTATTCAGAAAACACAAACAAACACAGAGGCTGTAGCAAGAGCTGGGATTGAGTTAGCCACACCAAAACCGGATATTTCTGGTTTCATCCAGTCCTATCTGGACAAACTGGTGTGGGATTGGTGTGCAAAGCACCCAGAAAAGCAGAGTCAACCTGATTTTGGAGAAAAGAAAAGTTTTTTTCTTGGGCAAGTAGATTCAAATTCATGTTTACAAACACCAATATCATTTATAACCTGGTTTCTGCAGCTTTTCACACAGAAAAAACGAATGTGTACCTGTTGTGTGTACATGTGAAACCAATTAGTGTATGCCAATAGAAAAAGAAATTTACATGCTATAATGCATTCACAACTCTAAAGTCCATAGATACTATTGACAAAACACAAGCCAACACAGAAGCTGTAGGAAGAGCTGGGATTGAGTTAGCCACCACAGAACCGGATATTTCTGGTTTGTTGAGACTTTTCTAGACAAACTGGTGTGGAGTTGGTGTGCAAAGCACCCAGAAAAGCAGAGTCAACCTGGTTTGGAGAAAAGCAAAGTCTTTTTCTTTTTCAAGTGGATTCAATGTCATGTTTACAAACACAAATATCATTTGTAACCTGGTTTCTGCAGCTTTTTACTGAGAAAATACGAATGTGTACCTCTTGTCTCTGCATGGGAAATAAATTAGCGTTCACCATCAGAAAAACAAAATGTTACATGCTACAATGCATTCACAACTCTAAAGTCCATAGATACTATCCAGAAAACACAAGCAAACACACAAGATGTAGCAAGAGCTGGGATTGTGTTAGCCACCGCAGAAGCTGATATTTCTGGTTTCATCCAGAACTATCTCGACAAACTGGTGTGGAATTGCTGTGCAAAGCACCCAGAAAAGCAGAGTCAACCTGGTTTTGGAGAAAAGTAAACTCTTTTTCTTGGACAATTGGATTCAATGTCATGTTTACAAACACAAATATCATTTGTAACCTGGTTTCTGCAGATTTTTACTCAGAAAACACAAATGTGTACCTCATGTCTCCGCATGTGAAACAAATTAGCGTTCACCAACTAAAAACAAAATGTTACATGCTACAGTTTATACGCAACTCTAAAGTCCATAGATACTATTGACAAAACACAAGCAAACACAGAAGCTTTAGCAAGAGCTGGGATTGAGTTAGCCACCCCAGAAGCGGACATTTCTGAATTCATCCAGTCCTATCTGGAAAAACAGGTGTGGAATTGGTGTGTAAAGCACCCAGAAAAGCAGAGTCAATCTGGTTTTGGAGAAAAGCAAAGTCTTTTCCTTGGGCATGTGGATTCTATCTCATGTTTACGAAAACCAATATCATTTTTAACCTGGTTTCTGCAGCTTTTTACTCAGAAAAAACGAATGTGTACCTGTTGTGTGTACATGTGAAACCAATTAGCGTATGCCAATAGAAAAACAAAATGTTGCATGCTATAATGCATTCACAACTCTAAAGTCCCTAGATACTATTTACAAAACACAAGCCAACACAGAAGCTGTAGCAAGAGCTGGGATTGAGTTAGCCACCACAGAACCGGATATTTCTGGTTTGTTGAGACTTATCTAGACAAACTGGTGTGGAGTTGGTGTGCAAAGCACCCAGAAAAGCAGAGTCAACCTGGTTTGGAGAAAAGCAAAGTCTTTTTCTTCTTCAAGTGGATTCAATGTCATGTATACAAACACAAATATCATTTGTAACCTGGTTTCTGCAGCTTTTTACTGAGAAAATACGAATGTGTACCTCTTGTCTCTGCATGGGAAACAAATTAGCGTTCACCAACAGAAAAACAAAATGTTACATGCTACAATGCATTCACAACTCTAAAGTCCATAGATAGTATCCAGAAAACACAAGCAAACACACAAGATGTAGCAGGAGCTGGGATTGAGTTAGCCACCGCAGAAGCGGATATTTCTGGTTTCATCCAGAACTATCTCGACAAACTGGTGTGGAATTGCTGTGCAAAGCACCCAGAAAAGCAGAGTCAACCTGGTTTTGGAGAAAAGTAAACTCTTTTTCTTGGACAATTGGATTCAATGTCATGTTTACAAACACAAATATCATTTGTAACCTGGTTTCTGCAGCTTTTTACTGAGAAAACACGAATGTGTACCTCTTGTCTCTGCATGTGAAACAAATTAGTGTTCACCAACAGAAAAACAAAATGTTACATGCTACAATGAATTCACAACTCTAAAGTCCATAGATACTATCCAGAAAACAGAAGCAAACAAATAAGATATAGCAAGAGCTGGGATTGAGTTAGCCACCACAGAAGCGGATATTTCTGGTTTCATCCAGAACTATCTCGACAAACTGGTGTGGAATTGCTGTGCAAAGCACCCAGAAAAGCAGAGTCAACCTGGTTTTGGAGAAAAGTAAACTCTTTTTCTTGGACAATTGGATTCAATGTCATGTTTACAAACACAAATATCATTTGTAACCTGGTTTCTGCAAATTTTTACTCAGAAATCACGAATGTGTACCTCTTGTCTCTGCATGTGAAACAAATTAGCGTTCACCAACAGAAAAACAAAATGTTACATGCTACAGTTCATACGAAACTCTAAAGTCCATAGATACTATTGAAAAACACAAGCAAACACAGAAGCTGTAGCAAGAGCTGGGATTGAGTTAGCCACCCCAGAAGCGGATATTTCTGGATTCATCCAGTCCTATCTGGACAAACTGGTCTAGAATTGGTTTACAAAGCACCCAGAAAAGCAGAATCAACCTGGTTTTGGAGAAAAGCAAAGTCTTTCTTGGGCAAGTGGATTCAATCTCATGTTTACAAACACAAATATCATTTATAACCTGTTTTCTGCAGATTTTCACTCAGAAAACAGGAATGTACCTCTTGTCCTTGCATGTGAAACAAATTAGCGTTAGCCAACAGAAAACCAAAATGTTACATGCTATAATGCATTCAAAACTCTAAAGTCAATAGATACTATCCAGAAAACACAAGCAAACACAGAAGTTGTAGCAAGAGCTGGGATTGAGTAAGCCACACCAGAAGCGGATATTTCTGGTTTCATCCAGCCCTATCTGGACAAACTGGTGTGGAATTGGTGTGCAAAGCACCCACAAAAGCAGAGTCAACCTGGTTTGGGGAAAAGCAAAGTCTTTTTCTTGGGCAAGTGGATTCAATCTCATGTTTACAAACACAAATATCATTTTTAACCTGGTTTTGCAGCTTTTTACTCAGAAAACACGAAAGTGTACCTGTTGTGTCTCCATGTGTAACCAATTGGCGTTTGCCCACAGAAAAACAAAATGTTACATGCTACAAATCATACGCAACTCTAAAGTCATTTAGATACTATCCATAAAACACAAGGAAACACAAAGGCTGTAGCAAGAGCTGGGATTGAGTTAACCACCACAGAACCGGATATTTCTGGTTTAATCCATTCCTATTTGGACAAACTGGTGTGGAGTTGGTGTGCAAAGCACCCAGAAAAGCAGAGTCAACCTGGTTTTGGAGAAAAGTAATGTTTTTTTCTTGGGCAAGTGGATGTAATGTCATGTTTACAAAGACAAATATCATTTGTAACCTGGTTTCTGCAGCTTTTTACTGAGAAAATACGAAAGTGTACCTGTTGTGTCTCCAAGTGAATCCAATTGGCATTTTCCTACAGAAAACCAAAATGTTACATGCTACAATGCATTCACAACTCTAAAGTCCATAGATACTATCCAGAAAACACAAGCCAACACAGAAGCTGTAGCAAGAGCTGGGATTGAGTTAGCCACCCCAGAACCGGATATTTCTGGTTTCATCCAGCCTTATCTGGACAAACTGGTGTGGGATTGGTATGCAAAGCACCCAGAAAAGCAGAGTCAACCTGGTTTTGGAGAAAAGCAAAGTCTTTTTCTTGGGCAAGTGGATTCAATCTCATGTTTACGAACACCAATATCATTTTTAACCTGGTTTCTGCAGCTTTTCACACAGAAAAACGAATGTGTACCTGTTGCGTGTACATGTGAAACCAATTAGCGTATGCCAACAGAAAAACAAAATGTTACATGCTACAGTTCATACGAAACTCTAAAGTCCATAGATACTATTGAAAAACACAAGCAAACACAGAAGCTGTAGCAAGAGCTGGGATTGAGTTAGCCACCCCAGAAGCGGATATTTCTGGATTCATCCAGTCCTATCTGGACAAACTGGTCTAGAATTGGTTTACAAAGCACCCAGAAAAGCAGAATCAACCTGGTTTTGGAGAAAAGCAAAGTCTTTCTTGGGCAAGTGGATTCAATCTCATGTTTACAAACACAAATATCATTTATAACCTGTTTTCTGCAGATTTTCACTCAGAAAACAGGAATGTACCTCTTGTCCTTGCATGTGAAACAAATTAGCGTTAGCCAACAGAAAACCAAAATGTTACATGCTATAATGCATTCAAAACTCTAAAGTCAATAGATACTATCCAGAAAACACAAGCAAACACAGAAGTTGTAGCAAGAGCTGGGATTGAGTAAGCCACACCAGAAGCGGATATTTCTGGTTTCATCCAGCCCTA
The DNA here is from genome assembly GCA_949820135.1 of Sylvilagus floridanus. NCBI lineage: Eukaryota > Metazoa > Chordata > Mammalia > Lagomorpha > Leporidae > Sylvilagus > Sylvilagus floridanus. Next base: position 27,802,902 of record OX463232.1, read on the forward strand.
TCTGGACAAACTGGTGTGGAATTGGTGTGCAAAGCACCCACAAAAGCAGAGTCAACCTGGTTTGGGGAAAAGCAAAGTCTTTTTCTTGGGCAAGTGGATTCAATCTCATGTTTACAAACACAAATATCATTTTTAACCTGGTTTTGCAGCTTTTTACTCAGAAAACACGAAAGTGTACCTGTTGTGTCTCCATGTGTAACCAATTGGCGTTTGCCCACAGAAAAACAAAATGTTACATGCTACAAATCATACGCAACTCTAAAGTCATTTAGATACTATCCAGAAAACACAAGGAAACACAAAGGCTGTAGCAAGAGCTGGGATTGAGTTAACCACCACAGAACCGGATATTTCTGGTTTAATCCATTCCTATTTGGACAAACTGGTGTGGAGTTGGTGTGCAAAGCACCCAGAAAAGCAGAGTCAACCTGGTTTTGGAGAAAAGTAATGTTTTTTTCTTGGGCAAGTGGATGTAATGTCATGTTTACAAAGACAAATATCATTTGTAACCTGGTTTCTGCAGCTTTTTACTGAGAAAATACGAAAGTGTACCTGTTGTGTCTCCAAGTGAATCCAATTGGCATTTTCCTACAGAAAACCAAAATGTTACATGCTACAATGCATTCACAACTCTAAAGTCCATAGATACTATCCAGAAAACACAAGCCAACACAGAAGCTGTAGCAAGAGCTGGGATTGAGTTAGCCACCCCAGAACCGGATATTTCTGGTTTCATCCAGCCTTATCTGGACAAACTGGTGTGGGATTGGTATGCAAAGCACCCAGAAAAGCAGAGTCAACCTGGTTTTGGAGAAAAGCAAAGTCTTTTTCTTGGGCAAGTGGATTCAATCTCATGTTTACGAACACCAATATCATTTTTAACCTGGTTTCTGCAGCTTTTCACACAGAAAAACGAATGTGTACCTGTTGCGTGTACATGTGAAACCAATTAGCGTATGCCAACAGAAAAACAAAATGTTACATGCTACAGTTCATATGAAACTCTAAAGTCCATAGATACTATTGAAAAACACAAGCAAACACAGAAGCTGTAGCAAGAGCTGGGATTGAGTTAGCCACCCCAGAAGCGGATATTTCTGGTTTCATCCAGTCCTATCTGGACAAACTGGTCTAGAATTGGTTTACAAAGCACCCAGAAAAGCAGAATCAACCTGGTTTTGGAGAAAAGCAAAGTCTTTCTTGGGCAAGTGGATTCAATCTCATGTTTACACACACAAATATCATTTATAACCTGTTTTCTGCAGATTTTCACTCAGAAAACAGGAATGTACCTCTTGTCCTTGCATGTGAAACAAATTAGCGTTAGCCAACAGAAAACCAAAATGTTACATGCTATAATGCATTCAAAACTCTAAAGTCAATAGATACTATCCAGAAAACACAAGCAAACACAGAAGCTGTAGCAAGAGCTGGGATTGAGTAAGCCACACCAGAAGCGTATATTTCTGGTTTCATCCAGCCCTATCTGGACAAACTGGTGTGGAATTGGTGTGCAAAGCACCCACAAAAGCAGAGTCAACCTGGTTTGGGGAAAAGCAAAGTCTTTTTCTTCTTCAAGTGGATTCAATGTCATGTATACAAACACAAATATCATTTGTAACCTGGTTTCTGCAGCTTTTTACTGAGAAAATACGAATGTGTACCTCTTGTCTCTGCATGGGAAACAAATTAGCGTTCACCAACAGAAAAACAAAATGTTACATGCTACAATGCATTCACAACTCTAAAGTCCATAGATAGTATCCAGAAAACACAAGCAAACACACAAGATGTAGCAGGAGCTGGGATTGAGTTAGCCACCGCAGAAGCGGATATTTCTGGTTTCATCCAGAACTATCTTGACAAACTGGTGTGGAATTGCTGTGCAAAGCACCCAGAAAAGCAGAGTCAACCTGGTTTTGGAGAAAAGTAAACTCTTTTTCTTGGACAATTGGATTCAATGTCATGTTTACAAACACAAATATCATTTGTAACCTGGTTTCTGCAGCTTTTTACTGAGAAAACACGAATGTGTACCTCTTGTCTCTGCATGTGAAACAAATTAGTGTTCACCAACAGAAAAACAAAATGTTACATGCTACAATGCATTCACAACTCTAAAGTCCATAGATACTATCCAGAAAACAGAAGCAAACACACAAGATATAGCAAGAGCTGGGATTGAGTTAGCCACCACAGAAGCGGATATTTCTGGTTTCATCCAGAACTATCTCGACAAACTGGTGTGGAATTGCTGTGCAAAGCACCCAGAAAAGCAGAGTCAACCTGGTTTTGGAGAAAAGTAAACTCTTTTTCTTGGACAATTGGATTCAATGTCATGTTTACAAACACAAATATCATTTGTAACCTGGTTTCTGCAGATTTTTACTCAGAAATCACGATTGTGTACCTCTTGTCTCTGCATGTGAAACAAATTAGCGTTCACCAACAGAAAAACAAAATGTTACATGCTACAGTTCATACGAAACTCTAAAGTCCATAGATACTATTGAAAAACACAAGCAAACACAGAAGCTGTAGCAAGAGCTGGGATTGAGTTAGCCACCCCAGAAGCGGATATTTCTGGTTTCATCCAGTCCTATCTGGACAAACTGGTCTAGAATTGGTTTACAAAGCACCCAGAAAAGCAGAATCAACCTGGTTTTGGAGAAAAGCAAAGTCTTTCTTGGGCAAGTGGATTCAATCTCATGTTTACAAACACAAATATCATTTATAACCTGTTTTCTGCAGATTTTCACTCAGAAAACAGGAATGTACCTCTTGTCCTTGCATGTGAAACAAATTAGCGTTAGCCAACAGAAAACCAAAATGTTACATGCTATAATGCATTCAAAACTCTAAAGTCAATAGATACTATCCAGAAAACACAAGCAAACACAGAAGTTGTAGCAAGAGCTGGGATTGAGTAAGCCACACCAGAAGCGGATATTTCTGGTTTCATCCAGCCCTATCTGGACAAACTGGTGTGGAATTGGTGTGCAAAGCACCCACAAAAGCAGAGTCAACCTGGTTTGGGGAAAAGCAAAGTCTTTTTCTTGGGCAAGTGGATTCAATCTCATGTTTACAAACACAAATATCATTTTTAACCTGGTTTTGCAGCTTTTTACTCAGAAAACACGAAAGTGTACCTGTTGTGTCTCCATGTGAAACCAATTGGCGTTTGCCCACAGAAAAACAAAATGTTACATGCTACAAATCATACGCAACTCTAAAGTCATTTAGATACTATCCAGAAAACACAAGGAAACACAAAGGCTGTAGCAAGAGCTGGGATTGAGTTAACCACCACAGAACCGGATATTTCTGGTTTAATCCATTCCTATTTGGACAAACTGGTGTGGAGTTGGTGTGCAAAGCACCCAGAAAAGCAGAGTCAACCTGGTTTTGGAGAAAAGTAATGTTTTTTTCTTGGGCAAGTGGATGTAATGTCATGTTTACAAAGACAAATATCATTTGTAACCTGGTTTCTGCAGCTTTTTACTGAGAAAATACGAAAGTGTACCTGTTGTGTCTCCAAGTGAATCCAATTGGCGTTTTCCTACAGAAAACCAAAATGTTACATGCTACAATGCATTCACAACTCTAAAGTCCATAGATACTATCCAGAAAACACAAGCCAACACAGAAGCTGTAGCAAGAGCTGGGATTGAGTTAGCCACCCCAGAACCGGATATTTCTGGTTTCATCCAGCCTTATCTGGACAAACTGGTGTGGGATTGGTGTGCAAAGCACCCAAAAAAGCAGAGTCAACCTGGTTTTGGAGAAAAGCAAAGTCTTTTTCTTGGGCAAGTGGATTCAATCTCATGTTTACGAACACCAATATCATTTTTAACCTGGTTTCTGCAGCTTTTCACACAGAAAAAACGAATGTGTACCTGTTGCGTGTACATGTGAAACCAATTAGCGTATGCCAACAGAAAAACAAAATGTTACATGCTACAGTTCATACGAAACTCTAAAGTCCATAGATACTATTGAAAAACACAAGCAAACACAGAAGCTGTAGCAAGAGCTGGGATTGAGTTAGCCACCCCAGAAGCGGATATTTCTGGTTTCATCCAGTCCTATCTGGACAAACTGGTCTAGAATTGGTTTACAAAGCACCCAGAAAAGCAGAATCAACCTGGTTTTGGAGAAAAGCAAAGTCTTTCTTGGGCAAGTGGATTCAATCTCATGTTTACAAACACAAATATCATTTATAACCTGTTTTCTGCAGATTTTCACTCAGAAAACAGGAATGTACCTCTTGTCCTTGCATGTGAAACAAATTAGCGTTAGCCAACAGAAAACCAAAATGTTACATGCTATAATGCATTCAAAACTCTAAAGTCAATAGATACTATCCAGAAAACACAAGCAAACACAGAAGCTGTAGCAAGAGCTGGGATTGAGTAAGCCACACCAGAAGCGTATATTTCTGGTTTCATCCAGCCCTATCTGGACAAACTGGTGTGGAATTGGTGTGCAAAGCACCCACAAAAGCAGAGTCAACCTGGTTTGGGGAAAAGCAAAGTCTTTTTCTTCTTCAAGTGGATTCAATGTCATGTATACAAACACAAATATCATTTGTAACCTGGTTTCTGCAGCTTTTTACTGAGAAAATACGAATGTGTACCTCTTGTCTCTGCATGGGAAACAAATTAGCGTTCACCAACAGAAAAACAAAATGTTACATGCTACAATGCATTCACAACTCTAAAGTCCATAGATAGTATCCAGAAAACACAAGCAAACACACAAGATGTAGCAGGAGCTGGGATTGAGTTAGCCACCGCAGAAGCGGATATTTCTGGTTTCATCCAGAACTATCTTGACAAACTGGTGTGGAATTGCTGTGCAAAGCACCCAGAAAAGCAGAGTCAACCTGGTTTTGGAGAAAAGTAAACTCTTTTTCTTGGACAATTGGATTCAATGTCATGTTTACAAACACAAATATCATTTGTAACCTGGTTTCTGCAGCTTTTTACTGAGAAAACACGAATGTGTACCTCTTGTCTCTGCATGTGAAACAAATTAGTGTTCACCAACAGAAAAACAAAATGTTACATGCTACAATGCATTCACAACTCTAAAGTCCATAGATACTATCCAGAAAACAGAAGCAAACACACAAGATATAGCAAGAGCTGGGATTGAGTTAGCCACCACAGAAGCGGATATTTCTGGTTTCATCCAGAACTATCTCGACAAACTGGTGTGGAATTGCTGTGCAAAGCACCCAGAAAAGCAGAGTCAACCTGGTTTTGGAGAAAAGTAAACTCTTTTTCTTGGACAATTGGATTCAATGTCATGTTTACAAACACAAATATCATTTGTAACCTGGTTTCTGCAGATTTTTACTCAGAAATCACGATTGTGTACCTCTTGTCTCTGCATGTGAAACAAATTAGCGTTCACCAACAGAAAAACAAAATGTTACATGCTACAGTTCATACGAAACTCTAAAGTCCATAGATACTATTGAAAAACACAAGCAAACACAGAAGCTGTAGCAAGAGCTGGGATTGAGTTAGCCACCCCAGAAGCGGATATTTCTGGTTTCATCCAGTCCTATCTGGACAAACTGGTCTAGAATTGGTTTACAAAGCACCCAGAAAAGCAGAATCAACCTGGTTTTGGAGAAAAGCAAAGTCTTTCTTGGGCAAGTGGATTCAATCTCATGTTTACAAACACAAATATCATTTATAACCTGTTTTCTGCAGATTTTCACTCAGAAAACAGGAATGTACCTCTTGTCCTTGCATGTGAAACAAATTAGCGTTAGCCAACAGAAAACCAAAATGTTACATGCTATAATGCATTCAAAACTCTAAAGTCAATAGATACTATCCTGAAAACACAAGCAAACACAGAAGTTGTAGCAAGAGCTGGGATTGAGTAAGCCACACCAGAAGCGGATATTTCTGGTTTCATCCAGCCCTATCTGGACAAACTGGTGTGGAATTGGTGTGCAAAGCACCCACAAAAGCAGAGTCAACCTGGTTTGGGGAAAAGCAAAGTCTTTTTCTTGGGCAAGTGGATTCAATCTCATGTTTACAAACACAAATATCATTTTTAACCTGGTTTTGCAGCTTTTTACTCAGAAAACACGAAAGTGTACCTGTTGTGTCTCCATGTGAAACCAATTGGCGTTTGCCCACAGAAAAACAAAATGTTACATGCTACAAATCATACGCAACTCTAAAGTCATTTAGATACTATCCAGAAAACACAAGGAAACACAAAGGCTGTAGCAAGAGCTGGGATTGAGTTAACCACCACAGAACCGGATATTTCTGGTTTAATCCATTCCTATTTGGACAAACTGGTGTGGAGTTGGTGTGCAAAGCACCCAGAAAAGCAGAGTCAACCTGGTTTTGGAGAAAAGTAATGTTTTTTTCTTGGGCAACTGGATGTAATGTCATGTTTACAAAGACAAATATCATTTGTAACCTGGTTTCTGCAGCTTTTTACTGAGAAAATACGAAAGTGTACCTGTTGTGTCTCCAAGTGAATCCAATTGGCGTTTTCCTACAGAAAACCAAAATGTTACATGCTACAATGCATTCACAACTCTAAAGTCCATAGATACTATCCAGAAAACACAAGCCAACACAGAAGCTGTAGCAAGAGCTGGGATTGAGTTAGCCACCCCAGAACCGGATATTTCTGGTTTCATCCAGCCTTATCTGGACAAACTGGTGTGGGATTGGTGTGCAAAGCACCCAAAAAAGCAGAGTCAACCTGGTTTTGGAGAAAAGCAAAGTCTTTTTCTTGGGCAAGTGGATTCAATCTCATGTTTACGAACACCAATATCATTTTTAACCTGGTTTCTGCAGCTTTTCACACAGAAAAAACGAATGTGTACCTGTTGCGTGTACATGTGAAACCAATTAGCGTATGCCAACAGAAAAACAAAATGTTACATGCTACAGTTCATACGAAACTCTAAAGTCCATAGATACTATTGAAAAACACAAGCAAACACAGAAGCTGTAGCAAGAGCTGGGATTGAGTTAGCCACCCCAGAAGCGGATATTTCTGGTTTCATCCAGTCCTATCTGGACAAACTGGTCTAGAATTGGTTTACAAAGCACCCAGAAAAGCAGAATCAACCTGGTTTTGGAGAAAAGCAAAATCTTTCTTGGGCAAGTGGATTCAATCTCATGTTTACAAACACAAATATCATTTATAACCTGTTTTCTGCAGATTTTCACTCAGAAAACAGGAATGTACCTCTTGTCCTTGCATGTGAAACAAATTAGCGTTAGCCAACAGAAAACCAAAATGTTACATGCTATAATGCATTCAAAACTCTAAAGTCAATAGATACTATCCAGAAAACACAAGCAAACACAGAAGCTGTAGCAAGAGCTGGGATTGAGTAAGCCACACCAGAAGCGTATATTTCTGGTTTCATCCAGCCCTATCTGGACAAACTGGTGTGGAATTGGTGTGCAAAGCACCCACAAAAGCAGAGTCAACCTGGTTTGGGGAAAAGCAAAGTCTTTTTCTTCTTCAAGTGGATTCAATGTCATGTATACAAACACAAATATCATTTGTAACCTGGTTTCTGCAGCTTTTTACTGAGAAAATACGAATGTGTACCTCTTGTCTCTGCATGGGAAACAAATTAGCGTTCACCAACAGAAAAACAAAATGTTACATGCTACAATGCATTCACAACTCTAAAGTCCATAGATAGTATCCAGAAAACACAAGCAAACACACAAGATGTAGCAGGAGCTGGGATTGAGTTAGCCACCGCAGAAGCGGATATTTCTGGTTTCATCCAGAACTATCTCGACAAACTGGTGTGGAATTGCTGTGCAAATCACCCAGAAAAGCAGAGTCAACCTGGTTTTGGAGAAAAGTAAACTCTTTTTCTTGGACAATTGGATTCAATGTCATGTTTACAAACACAAATATCATTTGTAACCTGGTTTCTGCAGCTTTTTACTGAGAAAACACGAATGTGTACCTCTTGTCTCTGCATGTGAAACAAATTAGTGTTCACCAACAGAAAAACAAAATGTTACATGCTACAATGCATTCACAACTCTAAAGTCCATAGATACTATCCAGAAAACAGAAGCAAACACACAAGATATAGCAAGAGCTGGGATTGACTTAGCCACCACAGAAGCGGATATTTCTGGTTTCATCCAGAACTATCTCGACAAACTGGTGTGGAATTGCTGTGCAAAGCACCCAGAAAAGCAGAGTCAACCTGGTTTTGGAGAAAAGTAAACTCTTTTTCTTGGACAATTGGATTCAATGTCATGTTTACAAACACAAATATCATTTGTAACCTGGTTTCTGCAGATTTTTACTCAGAAATCACGATTGTGTACCTCTTGTCTCTGCATGTGAAACAAATTAGCGTTCACCAACAGAAAAACAAAATGTTACATGCTACAGTTCATACGAAACTCTAAAGTCCATAGATACTATTGAAAAACACAAGCAAACACAGAAGCTGTAGCAAGAGCTGGGATTGAGTTAGCCACCCCAGAAGCGGATATTTCTGGTTTCATCCAGTCCTATCTGGACAAACTGGTCTAGAATTGGTTTACAAAGCACCCAGAAAAGCAGAATCAACCTGGTTTTGGAGAAAAGCAAAGTCTTTCTTGGGCAAGTGGATTCAATCTCATGTTTACAAACACAAATATCATTTATAACCTGTTTTCTGCAGATTTTCACTCAGAAAACAGGAATGTACCTCTTGTCCTTGCATGTGAAACAAATTAGCGTTAGCCAACAGAAAACCAAAATGTTACATGCTATAATGCATTCAAAACTCTAAAGTCAATAGATACTATCCAGAAAACACAAGCAAACACAGAAGTTGTAGCAAGAGCTGGGATTGAGTAAGCCACACCAGAAGCGGATATTTCTGGTTTCATCCAGCCCTATCTGGACAAACTGGTGTGGAATTGGTGTGCAAAGCACCCACAAAAGCAGAGTCAACCTGGTTTGGGGAAAAGCAAAGTCTTTTTCTTGGGCAAGTGGATTCAATCTCATGTTTACAAACACAAATATCATTTTTAACCTGGTTTTGCAGCTTTTTACTCAGAAAACACGAAAGTGTACCTGTTGTGTCTCCATGTGAAACCAATTGGCGTTTGCCCACAGAAAAACAAAATGTTACATGCTACAAATCATACGCAACTCTAAAGTCATTTAGATACTATCCAGAAAACACAAGGAAACACAAAGGCTGTAGCAAGAGCTGGGATTGAGTTAACCACCACAGAACCGGATATTTCTGGTTTAATCCATTCCTATTTGGACAAACTGGTGTGGAGTTGGTGTGCAAAGCACCCAGAAAAGCAGAGTCAACCTGGTTTTGGAGAAAAGTAATGTTTTTTTCTTGGGCAAGTGGATGTAATGTCATGTTTACAAAGACAAATATCATTTGTAACCTGGTTTCTGCAGCTTTTTACTGAGAAAATACGAAAGTGTACCTGTTGTGTCTCCAAGTGAATCCAATTGGCGTTTTCCTACAGAAAACCAAAATGTTACATGCTACAATGCATTCACAACTCTAAAGTCCATAGATACTATCCAGAAAACACAAGCCAACACAGAAGCTGTAGCAAGAGCTGGGATTGAGTTAGCCACCCCAGAACCGGATATTTCTGGTTTCATCCAGCCTTATCTGGAAAAACTGTTGTGGGATTGGTGTGCAAAGCACCCAAAAAAGCAAAGTCAACCTGGTTTTGGAGAAAAGCAAAGTCTTTTTCTTGGGCAAGTGGATTCAATCTCATGTTTACGAACACCAATATCATTTTTAACCTGGTTTCTGCAGCTTTTCACACAGAAAAAACGAATGTGTACCTGTTGCGTGTACATGTGAAACCAATTAGCGTATGCCAACAGAAAAACAAAATGTTACATGCTACAGTTCATACGAAACTCTAAAGTCCATAGATACTATTGAAAAACACAAGCAAACACAGAAGCTGTAGCAAGAGCTGGGATTGAGTTAGCCACCCCAGAAGCGGATATTTCTGGTTTCATCCAGTCCTATCTGGACAAACTGGTCTAGAATTGGTTTACAAAGCACCCAGAAAAGCAGAATCAACCTGGTTTTGGAGAAAAGCAAAGTCTTTCTTGGGCAAGTGGATTCAATCTCATGTTTACAAACACAAATATCATTTATAACCTGTTTTCTGCAGATTTTCACTCAGAAAACAGGAATGTACCTCTTGTCCTTGCATGTGAAACAAATTAGCGTTAGCCAAAAGAAAACCAAAATGTTACATGCTATAATGCATTCAAAACTCTAAAGTCAATAGATACTATCCAGAAAACACAAGCAAACACAGAAGCTGTAGCAAGAGCTGGGATTGAGTAAGCCACACCAGAAGCGTATATTTCTGGTTTCATCCAGCCCTATCTGGACAAACTGGTGTGGAATTGGTGTGCAAAGCACCCACAAAAGCAGAGTCAACCTGGTTTGGGGAAAAGCAAAGTCTTTTTCTTGGGCAAGTGGATTCAATCTCATGTTTACAAACACAAATATCATTTTTAACCTGGTTTTGCAGCTTTTTACTCAGAAAACACGAAAGTGTACCTGTTGTGTCTCCATGTGAAACCAATTGGCGTTTGCCCACAGAAAAACAAAATGTTACATGCTACAAATCATACGCAACTCTAAAGTCATTTAGATACTATCCAGAAAACACAAGGAAACACAAAGGCTGTAGCAAGAGCTGGGATTGAGTTAACCACCACAGAACCGGATATTTCTGGTTTAATCCATTCCTATTTGGACAAACTGGTGTGGAGTTGGTGTGCAAAGCACCCAGAAAAGCAGAGTCAACCTGGTTTTGGAGAAAAGTAATGTTTTTTTCTTGGGCAAGTGGATGTAATGTCATGTTTACAAAGACAAATATCATTTGTAACCTGGTTTCTGCAGCTTTTTACTGAGAAAATACGAAAGTGTACCTGTTGTGTCTCCAAGTGAATCCAATTGGCGTTTTCCTACAGAAAACCAAAATGTTACATGCTACAATGCATTCACAACTCTAAAGTCCATAGATACTATCCAGAAAACACAAGCCAACACAGAAGCTGTAGCAAGAGCTGGGATTGAGTTAGCCACCCCAGAACCGGATATTTCTGGTTTCATCCAGCCTTATCTGGACAAACTGGTGTGGGATTGGTGTGCAAAGCACCCAGAAAAGCAGAGTCAACCTGGTTTTGGAGAAAAGCAAAGTCTTTTTCTTGGGCAAGTGGATTCAATCTCATGTTTACGAACACCAATATCATTTTTAAGCTGGTTTCTGCAGCTTTTCACACAGAAAAAACGAATGTGTACCTGTTGCGTGTACATGTGAAACCAATTAGCGTATGCCAATAGAAAAAGAAAATGTTACATGCTATAATGCATTCACAACTCTAAAGTCCATAGATACTATTGACAAAACACAAGCCAACACAGAAGCTGTAGGAAGAGCTGGGATTGAGTTAGCCACCACAGAACCGGATATTTCTGGTTTGTTGAGACTTATCTAGACAAACTGGTGTGGAGTTGGTGTGCAAAGCACCCAGAAAAGCAGAGTCAACCTGGTTTGGAGAAAAGCAAAGTCTTTTTCTTTTTCAAGTGGATTCAATGTCATGTATACAAACACAAATATCATTTGTAACCTGCTTTCTGCAGCTTTTTACTGAGAAAATACGAATGTGTATCTCTTGTCTCTGCATGGGAAACAAATTAGCGTTCACCAACAGAAAAACAAAATGTTACATGCTACAATGCATTCACAACTCTAAAGTCCATAGATACTATCCAGAAAACACAAGCAAACACAGAAGATGTATCAAGAGCTGGGATTGAGTTAGCCACCACAGAAGCGGATATTTCTGGTTTCAACCAGAACTATCTCGACAAACTGGTGTGGAATTGCTGTGCAAAGCACCCAGAAAAGCAGAGTCAACCTGGTTTTGGAGAAAAGCAAAGTCTTATTCTTGGACACATGGATTCAATGTCATGTTTACAAAATCAAATATCATTTGTAACCTGGTTTCTGCAGATTTTTACTGAGAAACAAGAATGTGTACCTGCTCTGTCTCCATGTGAAACCAATTAGCATTTGCCAACAGAAAAACAAAATGTTACATCCTACAATGCATTTACAACTCTAAAGTCCATAGATACTATCGAGAAAACACAAGCAAACAAAGAAGCTTTAGCAAGAGCAGGGATTGAGTTAGCCACAACAGAACTGGATTCAGTGTCATGTTTACAAACACAAATATCATTTGTAACCTGGTTTCAGTGGCTTTTCACTCAGAAAACACGAATATGTACCTGTTGTCTCTGCATGGGAAACAAATTAGCATTTGCCAACATCAAAACAAAATGTTACATGCTACAATTCATACGCAACTCTAAAGTCCATAAATATTATCGAGAAAACACAAACAAACACAGAAGATGTAGCAAGAGCTGGGATTGAGTTAGCCACCACAGAACAGGATGTTTCTGGATTCTTCCAGCCTTATCCGGACAAACTGGTTTGGAATTGGTGTGCAAAGCACCCTGAAAAGCAGAGTCAACCTTGTTTTGGAGAAAAGCAAAGTCTTTTTCTTGGGCAAGTGGATTCAATGACATGTTTACAAACACAAATATCACTTTTAACCTGGTTTCTGCAGTTTTTCACTTAGGAAACACGAATGTGTACGTGTTTTCTCTCCATGTGAAACCAATTAGCATTTGCCAACAAGAAGCAAAATGTTACGTTCTACAATTCATACACAACTCTATAGTCCATAGATACTATCCAGAAAACACAAACAAACACTGAGGCTGTAGCAAGAGCTTGGATGGAGTTAGCAACCTCACAAGTGGATATTTCTGGGTTCATCCAGCCCTATCTGGACAAACTGGTGTGGAACTGGTGTGCAAAGCACCCAGAAAAGCACAGTCAAACTGCTTTTGGAGGAAAGCAAAGTCTTTTTCTTGGGCAAATGGATTCAATGTCTTGTTAGCAAACACCAATATCATTTTTAACCCGGTTTCTGTAGCATTCTACACAGAAAACTCCAATGCGTACCTGTTGTGTCTCCATGTGAATCCAATTAGTGTTTGCCAACAGAAAAACAAAGTGTTACATGCCAGAATTCATTCCAAACAGTAAAATCCATAGATAATAACCAGAAAACACGAACAAACCCACAGGGTGTGTTAAAATCTGATATTCATTTAGCCACACAGAACAGGATATTTCAGGTCTGATCCAGACCTATCTGGAGTCAACGTGGTTTTATAGAAAAGCAAAGTCTTTTTCGTGGGCTAGTGGATTCAATGTCATGTTTACAAACACAATTATCTGCAGCATTCTATTCAGAAAACACTTATGTGTACCTGTTTTGCTCCATGTGGAACGAATTAGCGTTTCCAACAAAAAGCACAATCTTACATGCTAAAATTCATTGCAAACTCTATAAAGTTCATTGAAAATATCCAGAAAACAGAAACAAACACAGAGGCTGTAGCAAGAGCTGGGATTGAGTTAGCAGAACATAACCGGATATTTCTGGTTAGATCCAGACCTATCTGGAAAAACTCGTGTGGAATTCTTCTGCAAAGGACCCAGAAAAGCACAGTCAAACTGGTTTTGGAGAAAAGCAAAGTCTTTTTCTTGGGCAAGTGGACTCAATGTCATGTTTGCAATAGAAAATATCATTTTTAACCTGGTTTCTTTAGCATTCTACCTAGAAAACACTCATGTGTACCTGTTGTGTCTCCTGTGGAACCAATTAGCGTTTGCCAAAAAAAAAAAAAAAAAAACAAAATGTAGCATGCTAAAATTCATTCAAAACTCTAAAGTTCATAGATAATATCCTAAAATACTAACAAATGCACAGGCTGTTTTAAAAGCTGATATTCATTTAGCCACACAGATTCGGATATTTCTGCTTAATCCAGACCTATCTAGGCAAGCTCGTGTGGCATTCATTTGCAAAGGACCCAGAAAAGCAGAGTCAAAGTTGTTTTGGAGAAAAGAAAGTCTTTTTCTTGGGATAGTGGATTCAATGTCATGCTTACAAACACAATTGTCATTTTGAACCTGGTTTCTGCAGCATTCTACTCAGAAAACACTTATGTGTACCTGTTGTGCTCCATGTGGAACGAATTAGCATTTCCAACAAAAAAAACACAATGTTACATGCTAAAATTCATTCCAAACTCTAAATTTCATATAAAATACCCAGAAAACAGAAACAAACAGAGAGGCTTTAGCAAGAGCTGGTATTGAATTAGCCAGAACAGAACCGGATATTTCTGGTTAGATCCAGACCTATCTGGACAAACTCGTGTCGAATCCGTGTGCAAAGCACCCAGAGAAGCAGAATCAATATGGTTTTGGAGAAAAGCATGGTCTTTTTCTTAAGCAATTGGATTCAATGTCATGTTTACAGTCGCAAATATAATTTTTAACCTGGTTTCTCTGTCTATCCACTCAGAAAACACTTATGTGTACCTCTTGTGTCTCCATGTGGAACCAATTAGCATTTATGAACAAAGAAACAAAATGTAACATGCTAAAATTCATTCAAAATTCTAAAGTTCATAGATAATAACCAGAAAACACTGACAAACACACAGGTTGTTTTAAAAGCTGATATTCATTTAACCACAACAGAACTGGATATTTCTGGATTCATCCAGTCTTATCTGGACAAACTCATGTGGAATTCCTGTACAAAGGACCTAGAAAAGCACAGTCAAACCGGTTTTGGAGAAAAGCAATGTCTTTTACTTGGGCAATTACTTTCAATATCATGTTAGCAAACACAAATATCGTTTTTAACTTGGTTTCTGTAGCAATCTACTCAGAAAACTCGAATGTGTACCTGTTGTCTCCATGTGGAAACAATTAGTTTTTGCCAACAATAAAACAAAGTGTTACATGCCAGAATCCATTCCAAACTCTAAAGTTCATAGATAATATCCAGAAAACAGAAACAAACACAGAGGCTGTAGCAAGAGCTGGGATTGAGTTAGGCAGAACAGAACCGGAATTTTCTGGTTAGTCCAGACCTATCTGGACAAACTCGTGTGGAATTCTTGTGCAAAGGACCCAGAAAACAATATTGAAAGTGGTTTTGGAGAAAGCAAAGTCTTAATCTTGGGCACGTGGTTTCAATGTCATGTTAAGAAACACAAATATCATTTCTAACTTGGTTTCAGTATCATTCTAATCAGAAAACACTTATGTATACCTATTGTGTCTCCTGTGGAACCAATTAGCATTTGACAACAAAAAAACAAAATGTAACATGCTAAATTCATTCCAAACTCTAAAGTTCATAGTTAATATCCAGAAAATACTAATAAACACACAGGCTGTTTTAAAAGCTGATATTCATTTAGCCACAACAGAACCAGATATTTCTGGTTAGATCCAGACCAATCTGGACAAACTCGTGTGGAATTTGAGTGCAAAGGACCCAGAAAAGCAGAGTCAAACTGGTTTTGGAGAAAAGCAAAGTCTTTTTCTTGGGCAAGTGGATTCAGTGTCATGTTAGCAAACACAAATATCATTTTTAACCTGGTTTCTGTAGCATTCTACTCAGAAACTCGAATGTGTACCTGTTATTCTCTCCATATGAAACGAATTAGCTTTTACCAACAGAAAAACAAATTGTGACGTGCCAGAATGCATTCCAAACTCTAAAGTCCATAGATACTATCCAGAAAACAGCAACAAACACAGAGGTTGTAACAAGAGCTGGGATTGAGTGTCGCAGCACAGAACCCCATATTTCTGGTTAGATCCAGAACTATCTGGACAAGCTCGTACTGAATTTGTGTGCTAAGGACACAGAAAAGCAGAGTCAAAGTGATTTTGGAGAAAAGAAAGTCTTTTTCTTGGGCAAGTGGATTCATTGTCAAGTTAGCAAACACAAATATCATTTTTAACGTGGTTTCTGTAGCATTCTACTCAGAAAACACTTATGTGTTCCTGTTGTGTCTCCATGTAGAACCAATTAGCGTTTGCCAACAAAAAAACAAAATATAACATGCTAAAATTCATTCCAAACTCTAAAGTAAATTGATAATATCCAGAAAACACTAACAAACACACAGGCTGTTTTAAAAGATGATATATACATTTAGCCACAGCAGACCCAGATGTTTCTGGTTTTATCCAGACCTATCTGGACAAACTCGTGTGGAATTCGTGTGCAAAGGATCCAGCAAAGCAGAGTCAAAGTGGTTTTGGAGAAAAGCAAAGTCTTTTTCGTGGGCAAGTGGATTCAATGTCATGTTTACATACACAAATATCATGTTTAACCTGGTTTCTTATGGCTATGTCTAGGGCTAGGGCTAGAGTTAGGGTTTCGTTTAGAGCTAGGGCTACGATTAGTTTTAAAGTTAGTGTTAGGGTTAGGGTTAGGGCTAGGGTTAGGGCTAGGGTTAGGTTTAGTTATAGGGTTAGTGTTAGGTCTAGGGATAGGGCTATGTTAGGGTTAGGGTTAGAGCTCGGTTTTGGGTTTGGGTTAGGGTTAGGTTTAGGGTTAGCACTACGGCTAGGCCTAGGGATAGGTTTAGAGTTAGGGTTAGTGTTAGGGTAGGGCTAGGGCTAGGGCTAGGGTTAGATTTAGGGTTAGGGCTAGGACTGGTTTAGGGTTAGGGTTAGGGTTAGGGCTAGGGCTAGGGCTAGGGTTACTGTTAGGGTTAGGGCTAGGGCTAGGGCTAGGGCTAGGGTTAGTGTTAGGGTTAGGGCTAGGGCTAGGGCTAGGGCTAGTGTGAAGGTGAGGGTTAGTGTTAGGGCTAGGGCTGGGGCTAGGGCTAGGGTTAGGTTTAGCTTTAGGGCTAGTGCTAGTGTTATGGTTAGGGTTAGGTTTAGGTTTATGGCTAGGGATAGGGTTAGGGTTATGGTTAGGACTAGGGCTAGGGCTAGGGTTAGGGTTAGGGCTAGGTTTAAGGTTAGGGTTAGTGTTAGGGCTTGGCCTAGGGCTAGGTTTAGGTTTAGGGTTAGGTCTAGGGTTGGTGTTAAGGTTACGTTTGGGTTTAGGGTTAGGGCTAGGGCTAGGGTTAGGGTTAGGGTTAGGGCTAGGGCTAGTTCTAGGGCTAGGGTTAGGGTTAGGGTTAGGGTAGGGTAGGCCTAGGTCTAGGGTTAGGGTTAGGGTTAGGGCTTGGGCTAGGGCTACGTCTAGGGCTAGGGTTAGTGTTTGTGTTTGGGTTAGGGTTAGGGTTAGGGCTAGGGTTAGGGCTAGGGTTAGGGCTTGGGCTAGGGCTAGGGCTAGGGTTAGTTATAGGGTTTAGGTTAGAGTTAGGGTTAGGGTTAGGGTTAGGGTTAGGGTTAGGGCTAGGGCTAGTGTTAGGGTTAGGGTTAGTTCTTGGGCTAGGGCTAGGGCTAAGGCTAGGATTAGCGTTAGGGGTTCCGTTTGGGTTAGGGTTAGTGTTAGGGCTACGGCTCGGTTTAGTGTTAGGGTTTGTGTTAGGGCTATGCTAGGTTTAGGTTTAGGATAAGAGTTACTTTAAGGCTAGGGTTAGGGTTCGGGCTAAGTTTAGGGTTAGGGTTAGGGGTAGGGTTAGCTTTAGGGCTAGTGCTGTGTTAACAGTTAGGACTATGTCTAAGTCTAAGGCTACGGTTAAGGTTAGGTGTAGGATTAGGGTTAGGGTTAAGGTTAGAGTTCGGTTTCGGGTTCGGGTTCTGGTTAGGGTTCGGATTCGGATTTGGATTACGGTTAGGGTTCGGGTCTGGGTTCAGGTTACAGTTAGTGTCAGGGTTTGGGTTCGGGTTCAGGTTAGGTTTAGTGCTAGGGTTGGGGTTAGGGTTAGGGCTAGGGTTAGGGTTAGGGTTAGGGTTAATGTTAGTGCTAGGGCTAGGGCTAGGGCTAGGTTTAGTGTTAGGGCTAGGGCTAGTGTTAAGGCTAGTGTTAGGTTTAGGTTTAGGGCTCGTGCTAGGGTTAGGTTTAGGTTTAGGGCTAGGGCTATGGTTAGGGTTAGAGTTAGGGTTAGGGTTAGGGTTAGGGTTAAGGTTAGGGCTTGGGCTAGGGCTAGGGCTAGGGTTAGTGTTAGGGTTTGTGTTAGTGCTAGGACTAGACCTAGGTCTAGGGTTAGGGTTAGGGTTTAGCTTAGGGCTAGGCTTAGGGTTATGGTCAAGGCTAGGGCTAGGGCTAGGCCTAGGGCTAGGGTTATGGTTAGGGTTAGGGCTTCGGCTATGGCTAGGGCTAGGTCTAGGTTTAGGGTTTAGGTTAGGGCTAGGGCTATGGTTAGGGTTAGGATTAGGGTTAGGGTTAAGTTTAGGGCTTGGGCTAGGGTTAGTGTTAGGGTTTGAGTTAGGGCTAGGACTACGGTTAGGTTTAGGATTAGGTATAGTGTTAAGGCTAGTGTTAGGGCTAGGGCTTGGTTTAGGCTTTGGGATATGTTACATTTAGGGCTAGGGTTATGTTTAGGGTTAGGTTTAGGGCTAGGGCTAGGGCTAGGCTTAGGGTTAGGGTTAAGGTTAGGATTAGGACTAGGGTTAGGGCTAGGGTTAGGTTTAGGGCTAGGGTTAGGGTTAGGGCTAGTGCCAGAGATAGGGTTAGTGTTAGGGTTTGGGTTAGGGCTTAGGCTATAGTTAGGGTTAGTATAGGGTTAGGGCTTGGGTTAGGGCTAGGGCTAGGGCTAGGGCTAGGGCTAGGACTAGTATTAATTCACAATGTATAGCACATTAAGGACAGAGATCCTACATGATATATTTTTTTTAAAAATTGATTAATTTTCTAGGCAATGTCCAATTTAACACCAATATTTTTTTCATTTTTAATTATCTATATACAGAAGATAGATTCAGTATATACTAAGTAAAGATTTCATCAGTTTGCACACACACAGAAACACAAAGTGTAAAATACTGTTTCAGTGCTAGTTATAGCATTACTTCACATTGGACAACACATTAAAGACAGATCCCAAATGAGACGTAAGTACACAGTGACTCCTGAAGTTGATTTAACAATTTGACACTCTTGTTTATGGCATCAGTAATCTCCCTAGGCTCTAGTCATGAGTTGCCAAGGCTATGGAAGCCTTTAGAGTTCACTGACTTCAATCTTATTCCGACAGGGTCATAGTCAAATTGGAGGTTCTCTCCTCCCTTCAGAGAAAGGTACCTCCTTCTTTGATGGCCCCATTCGTTCCACTGGGACATCACTCACAGAGATCTTTCATTTAGGTCTTCTTTTTTTTCCAGAGTGTCTTGGCTTTCCATGCCTAGAATATTCTCATGGGCTCTTGAGCCAGATCTGAATGCCTTAAGGGCTGATTCTGAGGCCAGAGTGCTATTTAGGACATCTGCCATTCTATGAGTCTGCTGTGTATCTCGCTTCCCATGTTGGATCATTCTCTCCCTTTTTGATTCTATCAGTTAGTATTAGCAGACACTAGTCTTGTTTGTGTGATCCCTTTGACTCTTAGACCTATCAGTGTGATCAATTGTGAACTGAAATTGATCACTTGGACTAGTGAGATGGCCTTGGTACATGCCACCTTGATGGGATTGTATTGGAATTCCCTGGCACAATTCTAACTGCATCATTTGGGGCAGTTCCGATTGAGCATGTCCCAAATTGTACATCTCCTCCCTCTCTTATTCCCACTCTTATATTTCACAGGGATCACTTTTCAGTTAAAATTTAAACACCTAAGAATAATTGTTTGTTAATTACAGAGTTCAACCAATAGTACTAGAATAAAAAAATTACTAAAAAGTATTACATTGTACAACAACAGTCAGCACAAGAGCTGATCAAGTTACTGTTTCTCATAGTGTCCATTTCACTTCAATAGGTTTCACCTTTGGTGCTCAATTAGTTGTTACCGATCGGGAGAACATATGATATTTGTCCCTTTGGGACTGGCTTAATTCACTCAGAATGATGTTTTCCAGATTCCTCCATCTTGTTGCAAATGACCGGATTTCATTGTTTTTGACTGCTGTATAGTATTCTATAGAGTACATGTCCCATAATTTCTTTATCCAAATGTATGCTTTGAATTCCCTGTGATCTTTTGCTGTGAGGTTCCCTTCGTTTACCTTCTTTCATGTTGATGGCCGTGTTTCTGTGTTTCTGTGTGTAACACATCTTTAAGTATTTTTTGCAGGGCTGGACGAGTGGCAACAAATTCTTTCAATTTTTGTTTGTTATGAAAGGTCCTTATTTCACCTTCATTCACAAATGAGAGCTTGGCAGGATATAATATTCTGGGCTGGCAGTTTTTCTCTCTAAGTACCTGGGCTATATCTCGCCATTCCCTTCTAGCTTGTAGGGTTTCTGATGAGAAGTCTGCTGTGAGTCTAATTGGAGATCCTCTGAGTGTAATTTGACGTTTCTCTCTTGCACATTTTAGGATCTTTTCTTTCTGTTTCACTGTGGTGAGTTTAATTACAACGTGTCGTGGTGAGGACCTCTTTTGGTCATGTTTACTAGGGGTTCTATGTGCTTCCTGTACTAGGATGTCTCTGTCCTTCTCCAAAACTGGGAAATTTTCTGCTATTATCTCACTAAAAAGGCATTCTAATCCTTTCTCCCTCTCCATGCCTTCAGGAACTCCTAGAACTCGAATGTTGGGTTTTTTAATAGTATCCTGTAGATTCCCAACAATATTTTTTAGATTTCTAATTTCCTCTTCTTTTCTTTGGTTTGACTGTATAGTTTCCTGTGCTCTGTCTTCTAAGTCCGATATTCTCTCTTCTGCCTCACCCATTCTGTTTGTAAGGCTCTCTAATGTGTTTTTCATTTGATCTATTGAATTCTTCACTTCATTATGATTTCTCGTCACTATCACAGTTTCATGTTCTACTAGTTGTTTCATTTCAGCTTGATTTCTCCTTAATATTTCATTTTCACGAGAGAGATTTTCTACCTTGTCCATTAAGGATTTCTGTAGTTCAAGAATTTGTTTTTGAGTACTTCTTAGTGTTCTTATCAATTTTTTTAGATCTACTTCTTGCATCTCTTCTATCTCATCATCTTTGTAATCTTGAATTGGGGTGTCTTTTTCATTTGGGGGTGTCATAGTGTCTTCCTTGTTCTTATTACCTCGGTTTTTGCGTTTGTTGTTTGGCATATTGGTTTCTTCACTGTGGTGTTTTTTTCTTGTTATACTATGACTCTAGATTAAGTGGACTGTCCGCTTTTGATGGAGCCTTAGAGGCTTGAGATGGGTGTGGCCTGAGAGCTCTGTTTGGTTCCTCCGGGTTGAGGGTGTGTCAAAGGAGACACTCCCAGGTTAGGCGTGGTAAATCTCTCTCTGTTACTTTTTTTTTTTTGGTTCAAAAGGGAAGTAATTCCACTCAGTTGAATGGAATTGGGGGTGGTTAGCAGGCAAATGATATACCCACAGGAGCCAGAGATCGGAAGCTCTTTCCCAAGGACCACAGAGGGAATCTCTGCAGCCTTCAGTGTGGGTTCAAATTCTCCTGCAGTCTCACCACTGGGCTACCAAGGCTACCGAACTGTAGCGTCTCTGGAGAGTATTCACGTGGTGAATTCCGTGAGTTCTCCTCCCAAACGTCTCTTTTTTCGCAGTCTCAGTTCATTAGCACCACACATTATTAGGTTCTAATCTCCTGTTATTTCACCCCCACGCCCAGAGTCAGGTTTTTCTGCTAGGCTCAGGGCCGGTGCAGACCTGAGGTCGCCCTGCTTATGACGTATGTCCAAAATGGCGCCTGCTCTTTGTCTTGCTCACCTTTGAGAGGTGGGCGGAGAGAGAAACTCGTGTCCGTATCGGTCACTTTTTTCTTTCTCTCTCTCTTCTAGTTAGCCTGGTGAACTTTTCCCCACAGGGTTTCAAGCCTTGTTCGTTCTAGTCTCCTCTTTCCGCTTCCCTGCTGGTGTTTCAGGCTATTGAGGATCGGCTCACCTGGCGTTCCAGCGCTGGTGCGTTGAGTCTGCCGCTGGTGTCCCGAACTGCGGGCTCCCACGCTCTCCTCAAAGGTCCAATGTGAATCACTAGTTCTGGAAGAGTTTCCTCTGCTGTTTCTTCCCCTACTGTTCCTTGAACGGGCAGTATCTCCACTTTTATTAAACTGTCTCTCCACGGACTATCGGTGTGCTGCCTTCCTACTCCACCATCTTGCCCTAATCCCGATATTTGTGTTTGTAAACATGATATTGAATCCACTTGCCCAAGAAAATACTTTGCTTTTCTCCAAAACCAGGTTGACACTTTTTCTGGGTGCTTTGCAGACAAATTCCACACCAGTTTGTCCAGATAAGGCTGTATGAAACCAGAAATATCCGGTTCTGTGGTGGCTTACTCAATCCCAGCTCTTGCTACAGTTTCTGTGTTTGCTTGTGTTATTTCGATAGTATATACGGACTTTAGAGTTGTGAATGCATTGTAGCATGTAACATTTTGTTTTCTGTTTGCAAATGCTAATTGGTTTCACCTGGAGACACAACAGATACACATTGTGTTTTCTGAGTAAAAAGCTGCAGAAACAAGGTTAAAAATGATATTTGTGTTTGTAACATGATATTGAATCCACTTGCCCAAGAAAAAGATTTGCTTTTCTCCAAACCAGTTTGACTGTGCTTTAAGGGTGCTTTGCAGACCAATTCCTCACGAGTTTGTCCAGATAGAGCTGGATGAAACCAGCAATATCCGGTTCTGTGGTGGTTAACTCAATCCCAGCTCTTGCTACAGCTTCTGTGTTTCCTTGTGTTTTGTCGATAGCATCTACGGACTTTAGAGTTGTTAACGCATTATAGCATGTAACATTTTGTTTTTCTGTTGGCATACACTAATTAGATTCACATGCAGACACAACAGGTACACATTCGTGTTTTCTGAGTAAAACCTGCAGAGAACAGGTTAAAAATGATAACTGTGTTTTAAAACATGACATTGAATCCACTTGCCCAAGAAAAGACTTTGCTATTCTCCAAAGCCAGGTTGACTCTGCTTTTCTGGGTGCTTTGCACACCAATTCCACACCAGTTTGTCCAGATAGCGCTGGATGAAACCAGAAATATCCGGTTCTTGGTGGTAACTCAATCCCAGCTCTTGCTACAGCTTCTGTGTTTGCTTGTGTTTTCTCGATAGTATCTATGGACTTCAGAGTTGTGAATGCATTGTAGCATGAAACATTTTGTTTTTCTGCTGGCATATTCTAATTAGATTCACATGGAGACACAGAAGTTACACATTCGTGTTTTCAGATTGAAAAGCTTCAGAAACCAGGTTAAAAATGATATTTGTGTTTGTAACATGATATTGAATCCACTTGCTCTAGAAAAAGACTTTGCTTTTCTCAAAACCAGGTTGACTCTGCTTTTCTGGGTATATTGCACACCAATTTCAACCAGTTTGTCCAGCTAGGTCTGGATGAAACCAGAAATATGCGGTTCTGTGGTGGCTAACTCAATCCCAGCTCTTGCTACAGCTTCCGTGTTTGCTTGTGTTTTCTCGATAGTATCTATTGACTTCAGAGTGGTGAATGCATTGTAGCATGTAACATTTTGTTTTTTGTTGGCATACCCTAATTGTTTTCACATGGAGACACAACAGGTACACTTTCTTGTTTTCTGAGTAAAAAGCTGCAGAAACCAGGTTACAAATGATATTTGTGTTTGTAAACATGAGACTGAATCCACTTGCCCAAGAAAAAGACTTTGCTTTTCTCCAAAACCAGGTTGACTCTGCTTCTCTGGGTGCTTTGCACACCAGTTCCACACCAGTTTGTCCAGATACAGCTAGATGAAACCAGAAGTATCCGGTTCTCTGGTGGCTAACTCAATCCCAGCTCTTGTTACAGCCTCTGGGTTTGTTTGTGTTTTCTGGAAAGTATCTATGGACTTTAGAGTTATGAATGCATTGTAGCATGTAACATTTTGATTTTCTGTTGGCATACGCTAATTCATTTCACATGGAGACAAAGGAGATACACTTTCGTGTTTTCAGAGTATAAAGCTGCATAAACCAGGTTAAAAATGATATGTGTGTTTGTAAACTTGACATTGAATCCACTTGCCCAAGAAAAAAACTTTGCTTTTCCCCAAACCAGGTGGACTCTGCTTTTCTGGGTGCTTTGCACACCAATTCCACACCAGTTTTTCCAGATAGCACTAGATGAAACCAGAAGTATCTGGTTCTTGGTGGTAAACAGAAACCCAAATCTTGCTACAACTTCTGTGTTTGCTAGTGTTTTCTCGAGAGTATCTATGGACTTCAGAGTTATGAATGCATTGTAGCATGAAACATTTTGTTTTTCTGCTGGCATACGCTAATTAAATTCACATGAAGACAAAACAGGTACACATTCGTGTTTTCTGAGTAAAAAGCTGCAGAAACCAGGTTCAAAATGATATTTCTGTTTGTAACATGATATTGAATCCACTTGCAAAACGAAAAGACTTTGCTTTTCTCCAAAACCAGGTAAACTATTTTCTGGGTGCTTTGCAGACCAATTCCACACCAGTTTGTCCAGATAGGGCTGGATGAAACCAGCAATATCTGGTTCTTGCTACAGCTTCTGTGTTTCCTGCGTTTTCTCGATAGTATCTATGGACTTCAGAGTTGTGAATGCATTGTAGCATGTAACATTTTGTTTTTCAGTTGGTAAACGCTAATTGGTTTTACATGGTGACACAACAGGTACACATTCGTGTTTTCTGAGTAAAAACCTGCAGAAACGAGGTTAAAAATGATATTTGTGTTTGTAAACATGACATTGAATCCACTTGCCCAAGAAAAAGACTTTGCTTCTCTCCAAAACCAGGTTGACTCTGCTTTTCTGGGTGCTTTGCACACCAATTCCACACCAGTTTGTCCAGATAGCGCTAGATGAAACCAGAAATATCCGGTTCTGTTGTGGCTAAATCAATCCCAGGTCTTGCTACAGCTTCTGTGTTTGCTTGTGTTTTGTCAATAGTATCTACGGACTTTAGAGTTGTGAAAGCATTATAGCATGTAACATTTTGTTTTTCTGTTGGCATACGCTAATTAGATTCACATGGAGACACAACAGGTACACTTTCGTTTTTTCTGAGTGAAAAGCTGCGGAAACCAGGTTAAAAATGATATTTGTGTTTGTAAATTGACATTGAATCTACTTGCCCAAGAAAAAGACTTTGCTTTTCTCCAAAACCAGGTTGACTCTGCTTTTATGGGTGCTTTGCACACCAATTCCACACCAGTTTTTTTCCAGATAGGTATGGATGAAACCAGAAATATCCGGTTCTGTGGTGGCTAACTCAATCCCAGCTCTTCTTACCGCTTCTGTGTTTACTTGTGTTTTGTCGATAGTATCTACGGACTTCAGAGTTGTGAATGCATTGTAGCATCTAACATTTTGTTTTTCAGTTGGCAAACGCTAGGTTTCACATGGAGACACACCAGGTACACTTTCGTGTATTCTGATTAAAACCTGCAGAAACCAGGTAAAAAAATGACATTTGCGTTTATAAACTTGATATTGAATCCAATTACCAATGAAAAAGACTTTGCTTTTCTCCCAAAGCAGGTTGACTCCGCTTTTCTGGCTGCTTTGTCATGAATTCCACACCAGTTTGTCCAGCTAGTTCTGGATGAAACCAGAAAAATCCAGTTCTGTGGTGGCGAACTCAACCCCAGCTCTTGTACAGCTTCTGTGTTTGCTTGTCTTTTCTCGATAGTATCTGTGCATGTTAGAGTTGTGAATGCATTGTAGCATGTAACATTTTGTTTTCTGTTTGCAAATGCTAATTGGTTTCACCTGGAGACACAACAGATACACATTGTGTTTTCTGAGTAAAAAGCTGAAGAAACCAGGTCAAAAATGATGTTTGTTTTTGTAAACATGACATTGAATCCACTTGCCCAAAAAAAAAGACTTTACTTCTCTCCAAAACCAGGTTGACTCTGCTTTTCTGGGTGCTTTGCACACCAATTCCACACCAGTTTGTCCAGATAGCGCTAGATGAAAACAGAAATATGCGGTTCTGTGGTGGCTAACTCAATCCCAGCTCTTGCTACAGCTTCTGTGTTTGCTTGTGTTTTGTCGATAGTATCTATGGACTTTAGAGATATGAATGCATTATAGCATGTAACATTTTGTTTTTCTGCCGGGCATACACTAATTAGATTCACATGCAGACACACCAGGTACACTTTCGTGTTTTCTGAGTGAAAAGCTGTGGAAACCAGGTTAAAAATGATATTTGTGTTTGTAAATTGACATTGAATCCACTTTCCCAAAAAAAAGACTTTGCTTTTCCCAAAACCAGGTTGATTCTGCTTTTCTGGGTGCTTTGCACACCAATTCCACACCAGTTTTTCCAGATAGCACTAGATGAAACCAGAAATATCTAGTTCTTGGTGGTAAACTGAAACCCAACTCTTGCTACAACTTCTGTGTTTGCTAGTGTTTTCTCGATAGTATCTATGGACTTCAGAGTTATGAATGCATTGTAGCATGAAACATTTTGTTTATCTGCTGGCATACGCTAATTAGATTCACATGGAGACACACCAGGTACACTTTCGTTTTTTCTGAGTGAAAAGCTGCAGAAACCAGGTTAAAAATGATATTTGTGTTTGTAAAATGATACTGAAACCACTTGCCCAAGAAAAAGGCATTGCTTTTTTCAAAAACCAGGTTGACTCTGCTTTTCTGGGTGCTTTGCACACCAACTCCACACCAGTTTGTCAGCTAGGTATGATGAAACCAGAAATATCCGGTTCTGTAGTGGCTAACTCAATCCCAGCTCTTGCTACAGCTTCTGAGTTTGCTTGTCTTTTCTTGATAGTATCTATGGACTATAGAACTGTGAATGCATTGTACCATGTACATTTTGTTTTTCTATGGCAAACATTAATTGCTTTCACATGGAGACACAACAGGTACACATTCGTGTTTTCTGAGTAAAAAGCTGCACAAAACAAGGAAAAAATGATATTTGTGTTTGTAAACATGACATTGAATCCACTTGCCCAAGAAAAAGTCTTTGCTTTTCTTCAAAACCAGCTTGACTCTGCTTTTCTGGGTGCATTGTACACCAACCCCCCAACATTTTGTCCAGATAGGTCTGGATGAAACCAGAAATATCTGGTTCTGCGATGGCTAACTCATTCCCAGCTCTTGCTACTGCTTCTGTGCTTCCTTGTCTATTCCCGATACTATCTGTGGACTTTAGAGTTGTGAATGCATTGTAGCATGCAACATTTTGTTTTCTGTTCACAAATGCTAATTGGTTTCACCTGGAGACACCACAGGTACACATTGGTGTTTCCTGAGTAAAAAGCTGCAGAAACCAGGTCAAAAATGATATTTGTGTTTGTAAACATGACATTGAATCCTCTTCTCAAGAAAAAGACTTTGCTTCTCTCCAAAACCAGGTTGACTCTGCTTTTCTGGGTACTTTGCACACCAGTTCCACACCAGTTTTTTTCCAGATAGGGCTGGATGAAACCAGAAATATCGGGTTCTGTGGTGGCTAAATCAATCCCAGCTTTTGCTACAGCTTCTGTGTTTGCTTGTGTTTTGTCGATAGTATCTACGGGCTTTAGAGTTTTGAATGCATTGTAGCATGTAACACTTTGTTTTTCTGTTGGCATACAGTAATTAGATTCACATGGAGACACAACAGGTACACATTCGTGTTTTCTGAGTGAAAACCTGCAGAAACCAGGTTAAAAATGATATTTGTGTTTGTAAAATGATATTGAATCCACTTGAACAAGAAAAAGACTTTGCTTTTCTCCAAAACCAGGATGACACTGCTTTTCCGGGTGCTTTGCACACCAATTCCACACCAGTTTTTCCAGATACGTCTGGATGAAACCAGAAATATCCGGTTCTGTGGTGGCTTACTCAATCCCAGCTCTTGCTACAGCTTCTGTGTTTGCTTGTCTTTTTTCGATAGTATCTATGGACTTTAGAACTGTGAATGCATTGTAGCATGTAACATTTTGTTTTTCTGTTGGCAAACGCTAACTGGTTTCACATGGAGAACAACAGGTACACATTCATTTTTTCAGAGTAAAAAGCAGCAGGAAAAAAGGAAAAAATGATATTTGTGTTTGTAACCATGACATTGAATCCACTTGCCCAAGAAAAAGTCTTTGCTTTTCTTCAAAACCAGCTTGACTCTGCTTTTCTGGGTGCATTGTACACCAACCCCCCAACACTTTGACCAGATAGGTCTGGATGAAACCAGAAATATCCGGTTCTGCGGTGGCTAACTCATTCCCAGCTCTTGCTACTGCTTCTGTGCTTCCTTGTCTATTCCCGATACTATCTGTGGACTTTAGAGTTGTGAATGCATTGTAGCATGGAACATTTTGTTTTCTGTTCGCAAATGCTAATTGGTTTTACCTGAAGACACAACAGGTACACATTGGTGTTTCCTGAGTAAAAAGCTGCAGAAACCAGGTCAAAAATGATATTTGTGTTTGTAAACATGACATTGAATCCTCTTCCCAAGAAAAAGACTTTGCTTCTCTCCAAAACCAGGTTGACTCTGCTTTTCAGGGTGCTTTGCAAACCAATACCACACTAGTTTGTCCAGATAGCGCTAGATGAAAACAGAAATATCCGCTTCTGTGGAGGCTAAATCAATCCCAGATCTTGCTACAGCTTCTGTGTTTGCTTGTGTTTTGTCGATAGTATCTACGGACTTTAGAGATATGAATGCATTATAGCATGTAACATTTTGTTTTTCTGTTGGCATACGCTAATTAGATTCACATGGAGACACAACAGGTACACTTTCGTGTTTTCTGAGTGAAAAGCTGTGGAAACCAGGTCAAAAATGATATTTCTGTTTGTAAACATGACTTTGAATCCACTTGCCCAATGAAAAGACTTTGCGTTTCTCCAAAACCAGGTTGACTCTGCTTTTATGGGTGCTTTGTACACCAACTCCACAGCTGTTTGTCCGGATCGGGCTGGATGTAACCAGAAATATCCGGTTCTGAGTTGGCAAACTCAATCCCAGCTCTTGCTACAGCTTGTGCTTGCTTGTGTTTCCTCGATAGTATCTATGGACTTTAGAGTTGTGAATGCATTGTTGCATGTAACATTTTGTTTTTCTTTTGGCAAACACTAATTGGTTTCACATGGAGACACAACAGGTACACATTCGTGTTTTCTGAGTAAAAAGCTACAGAAACCTTGTTAAAAATGTTATTTGTTTTTGTAAACATGACATTGAATCCACTTGCCCAAGAAAAGGACTTTGCTTTTCTCCAAAACCAGTTTGACTCTGCTTTTCTCGGTGCTTTGCACACCAATTCCATACCAGTTTGTCCAGATAGGGCTGGATGAAACCAGAAATATCCGGTTCTGTGGTGGCTCAGTCAATCCCAGCTCTTGCAATATCCTAAGAGTTTGTTTGTGTTTTGTCGATAGTATCTATGGACTTTAGAGATGTGAATGCATTGTAGCATGTAACATTTTGTTTTCTGTTGGCAAAAGCTAATTGGTTTCACATGAAGCCACTACAGGTACACATTCGTGTTTTCTGAGTAAAAACCTGCAGAAACCAGGTTAAAAATGATATTTTTGTTTGTAAGCCTGACATTGAATCCACTTTCCCAAGATAAAGACATTGCTTTTCTCAAAAACCAAGTTGACACTGCTTTTCTTGGTGCTTTGCATACAAATTCCACAACAGTTTGTCCAGGTAGGTTTGGATGAAACCAGAAATATCCAGTTCAGTGGTGGATAATCAATCCAGCTCTTTCTACAGCTTCTGTGTTAGCTTGTGTTTTGTCGATAGTATCTATGGACTTTAGAGTTGTGTATGCATTGTTGCATGTAACATTTTGTTTTTCTGTTGGCAAACGCTAAATGGTTTCACCAACTCCACACCAGTTTGTCCAGAAGGTTTGGATAAAATCAGAAATATCCGTTTCTGTGGTGGCTAACTCAATCTCAGCTCTTGCTACAACTTCTATAATTGCTTGTGATTTCTCCATAGTATCTATGGGCTTTAGAGTTGTGAATGCATTGTTGCATGTAACATTTTGTTTTTCTGTTGGCAAACGCTAATTGGTTCACATGGAAGCACAACAGGCACACATTCGTCTTTTCTTAGTAAAAAGCTGCAGAAACCAGGTTAAAAATGATATTTGTGTTTGTAAACATGACATTGAATCCACTTTCCCAAGAAAATGACTTTGCTTTTCTCCAAAACCAGGTTGAAACTGCTTTTCTACGTTCTTTCCACACCAATTCCATACCAGTTTGTCCAGATAGGGCTGGATGAAACCAGAAATATCCGGTTCTGTGGTGGCTCAGTCAATCCCAGCTCTTGCTACATCCTAAGAGTTTGTTTGTGTTTTGTCGATAGTATCTATGGACTTTAGAGATTTGAATGCATTGTAGCGTGTAACATTTTGTTTTTCTGTTGGCAAACGCTAATTGGTTCACATGGAGACACAACAGGCACACATTCGTCTTTTCTTAGTAAAAAGCTGCAGAAACCATGTTAAAAATGATATTTGTGTTTGTAATCATGACATTGAATCCACTTGCCCAAGAAAAAGACTTTGCTTTTTCCAAAACCAAGTTGACTCTGCTTTTCTGGGTGTTTTGCACACCAATTCCACACCAGTTTGTTCAGATAGGTTTGGATGAAACGAGAAATATCTAGTTCTGTGGTGGCTAAGTCAATCCCAGCTCTTGCTAAAGCTTCTGTGTTTGTTTGTGTTTTGTCGATAGTATCTATGGACTTTAGAGTTGTGAATGCATTGTTGTACGTAACATTTTGTTTTTCTGTTTAAAAAGCTAATTGGTTTCAAATGAAGCCACTACAGGTACACATTCGTGTTTTCTGAGTAAAAACTTGCAGAAACCAGGTTAAAAAATGACATTAGTGTTTGTAAACATGATATTGAATCCACTTGCCTAAGAAAAAGACTTTGCTTTTCTACAAAACAAGGCTGACTCAGCTTTTCTTGGTGCTTTGCACACCAAATCCAAACCAGTTTCTCCAGATAGGGCTGGATGAAACCAGAAATATCCGGTTCTGTGGTGGCTAACTCAATCCCAGCTCTTGCTACAGCTTCTGTATTTTCTTGTTTTCTCGATAGTATCTATGGACTTTAGAGTTGTGAATGCATTCTAGCATCTAACAGTTTGTTTTTCTATTGGAAAATGCTAATTGGTTTCACATGAAGACAATAAAGGTACACATTCGTGTTTTCCGAGTAAAAAGCAGCAGAAACCAGGTCGAAAATGATATTTGTGTTTGAAAACATGACATGGAATCCACTTGCCCAAGAAGAAGACTTTGCTTTTCTTCAAAACCAGGTTGACTTTGCTTTTCTGGGTGCTTTGCACTCCAATTCCATACCAGTTTGTCCAGATAGGACTGGATGAAACCAGAAATATCCGGTTCTATGGTGGCTAAGTAAATCCAAGACCTTGCTACATCCTAAGAGTTTGTTTGTGTTTTGTCGATAGTATCTACTGACTTTATAGATGTGAATGCATTGTAGCTTGTAATATTTTGTTTTTCTGTTGGCAAAGGCTAATTGGTTCCACATGGAGACACAACAGTTACACATTCGTGTTTTCTGAGTAAAATCTGCAGAAACCAGGTTACAAATGATATTTGTGTTTGTAACCATGACATTGAATCCACTTGCCCAAGAAAAAGATTTTGCTTTTCTCCAAAACCAGGTTGACTCTGCTTTTCAGGCTGCTTTGCACAACAATTCCACACCAGTTTGTCCAGATAGGTTTGGATGAAACCAGAAATGTCCAGTTCTGTGGTGGCTAAGTCAATCCCAGCTCTGGCTACAGCTTCTGTGTTTGCTTGTGTTTTGTCAATAGTATCTATGGACTGAGAGTTGTGAATGCATTGTAGCATGTACCATTTTGATTTTCTGTTGGCAAACGCTAATTGATTTCACATGGAGACACAACAGGTACACATTCTTGTTTTCTTAGTAAAAAGCTGCAGAAACCAGGTTAAAAATGATATTTGTGTTTGTAAACATGACATTGAATCCACTTGCCCAAGAAAAAGACTTTGCTTTTCTCCAAAACCAGGTTGACTCTGCTTTTCTGGGTGCTTTGCACACCAATTCCATACCAGTTTGTCCAGATAAGGCTGGATGGAACCAGAAATATCCGGTTCTGTGGTGCCTATGTCAATCACAGCTCTGGCCACATCCTAAGAGTTTGTTTGTGTTTTGTCGATAGTATCTATGGACTTTAGAGATGTGAATGCATTGTTGCATGTAACATTTTGTTTTTCTTTTGGCAAACGCTAATTGGTTTCACATGGAGACACAACAGTTACATATTCGTGTTTTCTGAGTAAAAAGCTGCAGAAACCAGGTTGAAAATGATATTAGTGTTTGTAAACATGACATTGAATCCACTTGCCCAAGAAAAAGAATTTGCTTTTCTCCAAAACCAGATTGACTCTGCTTTTCTGGGTGCTTTGCACACCAATTCCACACCATTTTGTTCAGCTAGGTTTGGATGAAACCAGAAATATCTGGTTCTGTGGTGGCTCGGTCAATCCCAGCTCTTGCTACAGCTTTTGTGTTTGCTTGTGTTTTCTCGATAGTATCTATGGACTTATATTTGTGAATGCATTGTAGCATGTAACATTTTGTTTTTCTGTTGGCAAACGCTAATTGGTTTCACATGGAGACACTACAGGTACACATTCGTGTTTTCTGAGTAAAAAGCTGCAGAAACCAGGTTACAAATGATATTTGTGTTGGTAAACATGACATTGAATCCATGTGCCCAAGAAAAAGACTTTGCTTTTCTCCAAAACCAGGTTGACTCTGCTTTTCTGGGTGCTTTGCACACCAATTCCACACCAGTTTGTCAAGTTAGGGCTGGATGAAATCAGAAATGTCCGGTTCTGTGGTGGCTAATTCAATCCCAGCTCTTGCTACAGCTTCTGTGTTTGCTTGTGTTTTTTGGACAGTATCTATGGAGTTTAGAGTTGTGAAAGCATTGTAGCATGTAACATTTTGTTTTTCTGTTGGCAAACGCTAATTGGTTTCACATGGAGACACTACAGGTACACATTCGTGTTTTCTGAGTAAAAAGATGCAGAAACCAGGTTAAAAATGATATTTGTGTTTGTAAACATGACATTGAATCCATGTGTCCAAGAAAAAGACTTTGCTTTTCTCCAAAACCAGGTTGACTCTGCTTTTCTGGGTGCTTTGCACACCAATTCCACACCAGTTTGTCCAGATAGGTTTGGATGAAACCAGAAATATCCGGATCTCTGGTGGCTAACTCAATCCCAGCTCTTGCTACAGCTTCTGTGTTTGCTTGTGTTTTCTGGATAGTATCTATGGACTTAGAGTTGTGAATGCATTGTAGCATGTAACATTTTGATTTTCTGTTGGTAAACGCTAATTGGATTCACATTGTTGCAGAACAGATACACATTCGTGTTTTCTGAGTAAAAAGCTGCAGAAACCAGGTTGAAATTCATATTTGTGTTTGTAAACATGACATTGAATCCACTTGCGCAAGAAAAAGTCTTTGCTTTTCTCCAAAACCAGGTTGACTCTGCTGCTCTGGGTACTTTGCACACCAACTCCACACCAGTTGTCCAGATAGGTTTGGATGAAACCAGAAACATCCGGTTCTGTGTTGGCTAAGTCAATCCCAGCTCTTGCTACATCCTAATAGTTTGTTTGTGTTTTGTCAATAGTATCTATGGACTTTAGAGTTGTGAATGCATTGTAGCATTTAGCCTTTTGGTTCTCTGTTGGCAAACGCTAATGATTTCAAATGAGACACAACAGGTACACATTCGGGTTTTCTGATTAAAAAGTTGCAGAAACCAGGTTAAAAATTATATTTGTGTTGGTAAACATGACATTGAATCCATGTGCCCAAGAATAAGACATTGCTTTTCTCCAAAACTTGGTTGACTCTGCTTTTCTTTGTGCTTTGCACACCAATTCCACACCTGTTTGTCCAGATAGTTTTGGATGAAACAAGAAATATCCGGTTCTGTGGTGGCTAATTCAATCCCAGCTCTTGCTACAGCTTCTGTGTTTGCTTGTGTTTTTTGGACAGTATCTATGGAGTTTAGAGTTGTGAAAGCATTGTAGCATGTAACATTTTGTTTTTCTGTTGGCAAACGCTAATTGGTTTCACATGGAGACACTACAGGTACACATTCGTGTTTTCTGAGTAAAAAGATGCAGAAACCAGGTTAAAAATGATATTTGTGTTTGTAAACATGACATTGAATCCATGTGTCCAAGAAAAAGACTTTGCTTTTCTCCAAAACCAGGTTGACTCTGCTTTTCTGGGTGCTTTGCACACCAATTCCACACCAGTTTGTCCAGATAGGTTTGGATGAAACCAGAAATATCCGGATCTCTGGTGGCTAACTCAATCCCAGCTCTTGCTACAGCTTCTGTGTTTGCTTGTGTTTTCTTGATAGTATCTATGGACTTAGAGTTGTGAATGCATTGTAGCATGTAACATTTTGATTTTCTGTTGGTAAACGCTAATTGGATTCACATTGTTGCAGAACAGATACACATTCGTGTTTTCTGAGTAAAAAGCTGCAGAAACCAGGTTGAAATTCATATTTGTGTTTGTAAACATGACATTGAATCCACTTGCGCAAGAAAAAGTCTTTGCTTTTCTCCAAAACCAGGTTGACTCTGCTGCTCTGGGTACTTTGCACACCAACTCCACACCAGTTTGTCCAGATAGGTTTGGATGAAACCAGAAACATCCGGTTCTGTGTTGGCTAAGTCAATCCCAGCTCTTGCTACATCCTAATAGTTTGTTTGTGTTTTGTCAATAGTATCTATGGACTTTAGAGTTGTGAATGCATTGTAGCATTTAGCCTTTTGGTTCTCTGTTGGCAAACGCTAATGATTTCAAATGAGACACAACAGGTACACATTCGGGTTTTCTGATTAAAAAGTTGCAGAAACCAGGTTAAAAATTATATTTGTGTTGGTAAACATGACATTGAATCCATGTGCCCAAGAATAAGACATTGCTTTTCTCCAAAACTTGGTTGACTCTGCTTTTCTTTGTGCTTTGCACACCAATTCCACATCTGTTTGTCCAGATAGTTTTGGATGAAACAAGAAATATCCGGTTCTGTGGTGGCTAAGTCAATCCCAGCTCTGGCTACAGCTTCTGTGTTTGCTTGTGTTTTGTCAATAGTATCTATGGATTTAGAGTTGTGAATGCATTGTAGCCTGTAGCATTTAGGTTTTCTGTTGGCAAACGCTAATTGTTTCAAATGGGACACAACAGGTACACATTCGTGTTTTCTGAATAAAAAGCTGCAGAAACCAGGTTGAAAATGATATTTGTGTTTGTCAACATGACATTGAATCCATGTGCCCAAGAAAAAGACTTTGCTTTTCTCCAAAAGCAGGTTGACTCTGCTTTTCTGGGTGCTTTGCACACCAATTCCACACCAGTTTGTCCAGATAGGTTTGGATGAAACCAGAAATATCCAGTTCTGTGGTGGCTAACTCAATCCCAGCTCTTGCTACAGCTTCTGTGTTTGCTTGTGTTTTCTCGATAGTATCTATGGACTTAGAGTTGTGAATGCATTGTAGCATGTAACATTTTGATTTTCTGTTGGTAAACGCTAAATGGATTCACATTGTGGCAGAACAGATACACATTCGTGTTTTCTGAGTAAAAAGCTGCAGAAACCAGGTTGAAATTCATATTTGTGTTTGTAAACATGACATTGAATCCACTTGCCCAAGTAAAAGACTTTGCTTTTCACGAACACCAGGTTGTCTCTGCTCCTCTGGGTGCTTTGCACACCAATTCCACACCAGTTTGTCCAGATAGGGCTGGATGAAACCAGAAATATCCGGTTCTGTGGTGGCTAAGTGAATTCCAGCTCTTGCTACAGCTTCTATATTTGCTTGTGTTTTCTCACCAGAATCTATGGACTTTAGAGTTATGAATGCATTGTAGCATGTAACATTTTGTTTTTCTGTTGGCAAACGCTAATTGGTTTCACATGGAGACAAAACAGGTACACATTCGTGTTTTCTGAGTAAAAAGCTGCAGAAACCAGGTTGAAAATGATATTTGTGTTTGTAAACATGACATTGAATCCACTTGCCCAAGAAAAAGTCTTTGCTTTTCTCCAAAACCAGGTTGACTCTGCTTTTCTGGGTGCTTTGCACACCAACTCCACACCAGTTTGTCCAGATAGGGCTGGATGAAACCAGAAACATCCGGTTCTGTGGTGGCTAAGTCAATCCCAGCTCTTGCTACATCCTAATAGTTTGTTTGTGTTTTGTCGATAGTATCTATGTACTTTAGAGTTGTGAATGCATTGTAGCATTTAGCCTTTTGGTTCTCTGTTGGCAAACGCTAATGATTTCAAATGAGACACAACAGGTACACATTCGTGTTTTCTGATTAAAAAGCTGCAGAAACCAGGTTAAAAATGATATTTGTGTTGGTAAACATGACATTGAATCCATGTGCCCAAGAACAAGACTTTGCTTTTCTACAAAACCAGGTTGACTCTGCTTTTCTGGGTGCTTTGCACACCAATTCCACACCAGTTTGTCCAGATAGGTTTGGATGAAACCAGAAATATCCAGTTCTGTTGTGGCTAAGTCACTCCAAGCTCTTGCTACAGCTTCTGTGTTTGCTTGTGTTTTGTCGATAGTATCTATGGACCTTAGAGTTGTGAAAGCATTGTTGCATGTAACATTTTGTTTTTCTGTTGGCAAACGCTAATTGGTTTCACATGGAGACACTACAGGTACACATTCGTGTTTTCTGAGTAAAAAGATGCAGAAACCAGGTTAAAAATGATA
Source organism: Sylvilagus floridanus (assembly GCA_949820135.1). Classification (NCBI taxonomy): domain Eukaryota; kingdom Metazoa; phylum Chordata; class Mammalia; order Lagomorpha; family Leporidae; genus Sylvilagus; species Sylvilagus floridanus. The sequence continues at coordinate 27,839,665 of OX463232.1, forward strand.
TTTGTGTTTGTAAACATGACATTGAATCCATGTGCCCAAGAAAAAGACTTTGCTTTTCTCCAAAACCAGGTTGAATCTGCTTTTCTGGGTGCTTTGCACACCAATTCCACACCAGTTTGTCCAGATAGGGCTGGATGAAACCAGAAATATCCGGTTTTGTGGTGGCTAACTCATTCCCAGCTCTTGCTACAGCTTCTTTGTTTGCTTGTGTTTTCTGGATAGTATCTATGGACTTTAGAGTTGCGTTTGAATTGTAGCATGTAACATTTTGTTTTTCTGTTGGCAAACGCTAATTGGTTTCACATGGGACACTACAGGTACACATTCGTGTTTTCTGAGTGAAAAGCCACTGAAACCAGGTTACAAATGGTATTTGTGTTTGTAAACATGACATTGAATCCACTTGCCCAAGTAAAAGACTTTGCTTTTCACGAACACCAGGTTGTCTCTGCTCCTCTGGGTGCTTTGCACACCAATTCCACACCAGTTTGTCCAGATAGGGCTGGATGAAACCAGAAATATCCGGTTCTGTGGTGGCTAAGTGAATTCCAGCTCTTGCTACAGCTTCTATATTTGCTTGTGTTTTCTCACCAGAATCTATGGACTTTAGAGTTATGAATGCATTGTAGCATGTAACATTTTGTTTTTCTGTTGGCAAACGCTAATTGGTTTCACATGGAGACAAAACAGGTACACATTCGTGTTTTCTGAGTAAAAAGCTGCAGAAACCAGGTTGAAAATGATATTTGTGTTTGTAAACATGACATTGAATCCACTTGCCCAAGAAAAAGTCTTTGCTTTTCTCCAAAACCAGGTTGACTCTGCTTTTCTGGGTGCTTTGCACACCAACTCCACACCAGTTTGTCCAGATAGGGCTGGATGAAACCAGAAACATCCGGTTCTGTGGTGGCTAAGTCAATCCCAGCTCTTGCTACATCCTAATAGTTTGTTTGTGTTTTGTCGATAGTATCTATGTACTTTAGAGTTGTGAATGCATTGTAGCATTTAGCCTTTTGGTTCTCTGTTGGCAAACGCTAATGATTTCAAATGAGACACAACAGGTACACATTCGTGTTTTCTGATTAAAAAGCTGCAGAAACCAGGTTAAAAATGATATTTGTGTTGGTAAACATGACATTGAATCCATGTGCCCAAGAACAAGACTTTGCTTTTCTACAAAACCAGGTTGACTCTGCTTTTCTGGGTGCTTTGCACACCAATTCCACACCAGTTTGTCCAGATAGGTTTGGATGAAACCAGAAATATCCAGTTCTGTGGTGGCTAAGTCACTCCAAGCTCTTGCTACAGCTTCTGTGTTTGCTTGTGTTTTGTCGATAGTATCTATGGACCTTAGAGTTGTGAAAGCATTGTTGCATGTAACATTTTGTTTTTCTGTTGGCAAACGCTAATTGGTTTCACATGGAGACACTACAGGTACACATTCGTGTTTTCTGAGTAAAAAGATGCAGAAACCAGGTTAAAAATGATATTTGTGTTTGTAAACATGACATTGAATCCATGTGCCCAAGAAAAAGACTTTGCTTTTCTCCAAAACCAGGTTGAATCTGCTTTTCTGGGTGCTTTGCACACCAATTCCACACCAGTTTGTCCAGATAGGGCTGGATGAAACCAGAAATATCCGGTTTTGTGGTGGCTAACTCATTCCCAGCTCTTGCTACAGCTTCTTTGTTTGCTTGTGTTTTCTGGATAGTATCTATGGACTTTAGAGTTGCGTTTGAATTGTAGCATGTAACATTTTGTTTTTCTGTTGGCAAACGCTAATTGGTTTCACATGGGACACTACAGGTACACATTCGTGTTTTCTGAGTGAAAAGCCACTGAAACCAGGTTACAAATGGTATTTGTGTTTGTAAACATGACATTGAATCCACTTGCCCAAGAAAAAGACTTTGCTTTTCTCCAAAACCAGGTTGACTCTGCTTCTCTGGGTGCTTTGCACACCAATTCCACACCAGTTTGTCCAGATAGGTTTGGATGAAACCAGAAATATCCGGATCTCTGGTGGCTAACTCAATCCCAGCTCTTGCTACAGCTTCTGTGTTTGCTTGTGTTGTCTTGATAGTATCTATGGTCTTAGAGTTGTGAATGCATTGTAGCATGTAACATTTTGATTTTCTGTTGGTAAACGCTAATTGGATTCACATTGTGGCAGAACAGATACACATTCGTGTTTTCTGAGTAAAAAGCTGCAGAAACCAGGTTGAAATTCATATTTGTGTTTGTAAACATGACATTGAATCCACTTGCCCAAGAAAAAGACTTTGCTTTTCACGAAAACCAGGTTGACTCTGCTCCTCTGGGTGCTTTGCACACCAATTCCACACCAGTTTGTCCAGATAGGGCTGGATGAAACCAGAAATATCCGGTTCTGTGGTGGCTAAGTGAATTCCAGCTCTTGCTACAGCTTCTATATTTGCTTGTGTTTTCTCAACAGTATCTATGGACTTTAGAGTTATGAATGCATTATAGCATGTAACATTTTGTTTTTCTGTTGGCAAACGCTAATTGGTTTCACATGGAGACACAACAGGTACACATTCATGTTTTCTGAGTAAAAAGCTGCAGAAACCAGGTATAAAATGATATTTGTGTTGGTAAACATGTGATTGAATCCATGTGCCCAAGAATAAGACATTGCTTTTCTCCAAAACTTCGTTGATTCTGCTTTTCTGGGTGCTTTGCACACCAATTCCACACCTGTTTGTCCAGATAGGTTTGGATGAAACAAGAAATATCCGGTTCTGTGCTGGCTAAGTCAATCCCAGCTCTGGCTACAGCTTCTGTGTTTGCTTGTGTTTTCTCAACAGTATCTATGGACTTTAGAGTTATGAATGCATTATAGCATGTAACATTTTGTTTTTCTGTTGGCAAACGCTAATGGTTTCAAATGGGACACAACAGGTACACATTCGTGTTTTCTGAATAAAAAGCTGCAGAAACCAGGTTGAAAATGATATTTGTGTTTGTCAACATGACATTGAATCCATGTGCCCAAGAAAAAGACTTTGCTTTTCTCCAAAACCAGGTTTACTCTGCTTTTCTGGGTGCTTTGCACACCAATTCCACACCAGTTTGTCCAGATAGGTTTGGATGAAACCAGAAATATCCGGATCTCTGGTGGCTAACTCAATACCAGCTCTTGCTACAGCTTCTGTGTTTGCTTGTGTTTTCTCGATAGTATCTATGGACTTAGAGTTGTGAATGCATTGTAGCATGTAACATTTTGTTTTTCTGTTGGCAAACGCTAATTGGTTTCACATGAAGACACTACAGGTACACATTCGTGTTTTCTGAGTAAAAAGATGCAGAAACCAGGTTAAAAATGATATTTGTGTTTGTAAACATGACATTGAATCCATGTGCCCAAGAAAAAGACTTTGCTTTTCTCCAAAACCAGGTTGACTCTGCTTTTCTGGGTGCTTTGCACACCAATTCCACACCAGTTTGTCCAGATAGGTTTGGATGAAACCAGAAATATCCGGATCTCTGGTGGCTAACTCAATCCCAGCTCTTGCTACAGCTTCTGTGTTTGCTTGTGTATTCTCGATAGTATCTATGGACTTAGAGTTGTGAATGCATTGTAGCATGTAACATTTTGATTTTCTGTTGGTAAACGCTAAATGGATTCACATTGTGGCAGAACAGATACACATTCGTGTTTTCTGAGTAAAAAGCTGCAGAAACCAGGTTGAAATTCATATTTGTGTTTGTAAACATGACATTGAATCCACTTGCCCAAGTAAAAGACTTTGCTTTTCACGAACACCAGGTTGTCTCTGCTCCTCTGGGTGCTTTGCACACCAATTCCACACCAGTTTGTCCAGATAGGGCTGGATGAAACCAGAAATATCCGGTTCTGTGGTGGCTAATGTATTCCAGCTCTTGCTACAGCTTCTATATTTGCTTGTGTTTTCTCAACAGTATCTATGGACTTTAGAGTTATGAATGCATTGTAGCATGTAACATTTTGTTTTTCTGTTGGCAAACGCTAATTGGTTTCACATGAGACACAAGAGGTACACATTCGTGTTTTCTGAGTAAAAAGCTGCAGAAACCAGGTTGAAAATGATATGTGTGTTTGTAAACATGACATTGAATCCACTTGCCCAAGAAAAAGTCTTTGCTTTTCTCCAAAACCAGGTTGACTCTGCTTTTCTGGGTGCTTTGCACACCAACTCCACACCAGTTTGTCCAGATAGGTTTGGATGAAACCAGACACATCCGGTTCTGTGGTGGCTAAGTCAATCCCAGCTCTTGCTACATCCTAATAGTTTGTTTGTGTTTTGTCGATAGTATCTATGTACTTTAGAGTTGTGAAAGCATTGTTGCATGTAACATTTTGTTTTTCTGTTGGCAAACGCTAATTGGTTTCACATGGAGACACTACAGGTACACATTCGTGTTTTCTGAGTAAAAAGCTGCAGAAACCAGGTTACAAGTGATATTTGTGTTTGTAAACATGACATTGAATCCATGTGCCCAAGAAAAAGACTTTGCTTTTCTCCAAAACCAGGTTGACTCTGCTTTTCTGGGTGCTTTGCACACCAATTCCACACCAGTTTGTCCAGATAGGGCTGGATGAAACCAGAAATATCCGGTTTTGTGGTGGCTAACTCAATCCCAGCTCTTGCTACAGCTTCTTTGTTTGCTTGTGTTTTCTGGATAGTATCTATGGACTTTAGAGTTGCGTATGAATTGTAGCATGTAACATTTTGTTTTTCTGTTGGCAAACGCTAATTGGTTTCACATGAAGACACTACAGGTACACATTCGTGTTTTCTGAGTAAAAAGATGCAGAAACCAGGTTAAAAATGATATTTGTGTTTGTAAACTTCACATTGAATCCATGTGTCCAAGAAATAGACTTTGCTTTTCTCCAAAACCAGGTTGACTCTGCTTTTCTGGGTGCTTTGCACACCAATTCCACACCAGTTTGTCCAGATAGGTTTGGATGAAACCAGAAATATCCGGATCTCTGGTGGCTAACTCAATCCCAGCTCTTGCTACAGCTTCTGTGTTTGCTTGTGTTTTCTCGATAGTATCTATGGTCTTAGAGTTGTGAATGCATTGTTGCATGTGACATTTGGTTTTTCTGTTGGCAAACGCTAATTGGTTTCACATGGAGACACTACAGGTACACATTCGTGTTTTCTGAGTAAAAAGCTGCAGAAACCAGGTTAAAAATGATATTTGTGTTTGTAAACATGACATTGAATCCATGTGCCCAAGAAAACGACTTTGCTTTTCTCCAAAACCAGGTTGACTCTGCTTTTCTGGGTGCTTTGCACACCAATTCCACACCAGTTTGTCCAGATAGGGCTGGATGAAACCAGAAATATCCGGTTCTCTGGTGGCTAACTCAATCCCAGCTCTTGCTACAGCTTCTGTGTTTGCTTGTGTTTTGTCGATAGTATCTATGGACTTAGAGTTGTGAATGCATTGTAGCATGTAACATTTTGTTTTTCTGTTGGCAAACGCTAATTATTTCACATGGAGACACTACAGGTACACATTCGTGTTTTCTGAGTAAAAAGATGCAGAAACCAGGTTAAAAATGATATTTGTGTTTGTAAACATGACATTGAATCCATGTGTCCAAGAAAAAGACTTTGCTTTTCTCCAAAACCAGGTTGACTCTGCTTTTCTGGGTGCTTTGCACACCAACTCCATACCAGTTTGTCCAGATAAGGCTGGATGAAACCAGAAATATCCGGTTCTGTGGTGGCTAAGTGAATTCCAGCTCTTGCTACAGCTTCTATATTTGCATGTGTTTTCTCAACAGTATCTATGGACTTTAGAGTTGTGAATGTATTGTAGCATGTAACATTTTGTTTTTCTGTTGGCAAACGCTAATTGGTTTCACATCTAGAAAAAACAGGTACACATTCGTGTTTTCTGAGTAAAAAGCTGCAGAAACCAGGTTGAAAATGATATTTGTGTTTGTAAACATGACATTGAATCCACTTGCCCAAGAAAAAGACTTTGCTTTTCTCCAAAACCAGGTTGACTCTGCTTTTCTGGGTGCTTTGCACACCAACTCCACACTAGTTTGTGCATCTAGGTTTGGATGAAACCAGAAATATCTGGTTCTGTGGTGGTTCAGTCAATCCCAGCTCTGGCTACAGGTTCTGTGTTTGCTTGTGTTTTGTCAATAGTATCTATGGATTTAGAGTTGTGAATGCATTGTAGCATGTAGCATTTAGGTTCTCTGTTGGCAAACGCTAATGGTTTCAAATGAGACACAACAGGTACACATTCGTGTTTTCTGAGTAAAAAGCTGCAGAAACCAGGTTAAAAATGATATTTGTGTTATTAAACATGAGATTGAATCCATGTTCCCAAGAATAAGACATTACTTTTCTCCAAAACTTGGTTGACTCTGCTTTTCTGGGTGCTTTGCACACCAACTCCACACCAGTTTGTTCAGTTAGGTTTGGATGAAACAAGAAATATCCGGTTCTGTGGTGGCTAAGTCAATCCCAGCTCTGGCTACAGCTTCTGTGTTTGCTTGTGTTTTGTCAACAGTATCTATGGACTTTAGAGTTGTGAATGCATTGTAGCCGGTAGCATTTAGGTTTTCTGTTGGCAAACGCTAATGGTTTCAAATGGGACACAACAGATACACATTCGTGTTTTCTAATTAAAAAGCTGCAGAAACCAGGTTAAAAATGATATTTGTGTTGGTAAACATGACACTGAATCCATGTGCCCAAGAACAAGACTTTGCTTTTCTACAAAACCAGGTTTACTCTGCTTTTCTGGGTGCTTTGCACACCAATTCCACACCAGTTTGTCCAGATAGGTTTGGATGAAACCAGAAATATCCAGTTCAGTGGTGGCTAAGTCACTCCAAGATCTTGCTACAGCTTCTGTGTTTGCTTGTGTTTTGTCGATAGTATCTATGGACTTTAGAGTTGTGAAAGCATTGTTGCATGTAACATTTTGTTTTTCTGTTGGCAAACGCTAATTGGTTTCACATGGAGACACTACAGGTACACATTCGTGTTTTCTGAGTAAAAAGCTGCAGAAACCAGGTTAAAAATGATATTTGTGTTTGTAAACATGACATTGAATCCATGTGCCCAAGAAAAAGACTTTGCTTTTCTCCAAAACCAGGTTGACTCTACTTTTCTGGGTGCTTTGCACACCAATTCCACACCAGTTTGTCCAGATAGGTTTGGATGAAACCAGAAATATCCGGTTCTCTGGTGGCTAACTCAATCCCAGCTCTTGCTACAGCTTCTGTGTTTGCTTGTGTTTTGTCGATAGTATCTATGGACTTAGAGTTGTGAATGCATTGTAGCATGTAACATTTTGTTTTTCTGTTGGCAAACGCTAATTGGTTTCACATGGAGACACTACAGGTACACATTCGTGTTTTCTGAGTAAAAAGATGCAGAAACCAGGTTAAAAATGATATTTGTGTTTGTAAACATGACATTGAATCCATGTGCCCAAGAAAAAGACTTTGCTTTTCTCCAAAACCAGGTTGACTCTGCTTTTCTGGGTGCTTTGCACACCAATTCCATACCAGTTTGTCCAGATAAGGCTGGATGAAACCAGAAATATCCGGTTCTGTGGTGGCTAAGTGAATTCCAGCTCTTGCTACAGCTTCTATATTTGCATGTGTTTTCTCAACAGTATCTATGGACTTTAGAGTTGTGAATGTATTGTAGCATGTAACATTTTGTTTTTCTGTTGTCAAACGCTAATTGGTTTCACATCTAGAAAAAACAGGTACACATTCGTGTTTTCTGAGTAAAAAGCTGCAGAAACCAGGTTGAAAATGATATTTGTGTTTGTAAACATGACATTGAAACCACTTGCCAAAGAAAAAGACTTTGCTTTTCTCCAAAACCAGGTTGACTCTGCTTTTCTGGGTGCTTTGCACACCAACTCCACACTAGTTTGTGCATCTAGGTTTGGATGAAACCAGAAATATCTGGTTCTGTGGTGGTTCAGTCAATCCCAGCTCTGGCTACAGCTTCTGTGTTTGCTTGTGTTTTGTCAATAGTATCTATGGACTTTAGAGTTGTGAATGCATTGTAGCATGTAGCATTTAGGTTCTCTGTTGGCAAACGCTAATGGTTTCAAATGAGACACAACAGGTACACATTCGTGTTTTCTTAGTAAAAAGCTGCAGAAACCAGGTTAAAAATCATATTTGTGTTGGTAAACATGAGATTGAATCCATGTTCCCAAGAATAAGACATTACTTTTCTCCAAAACTTGGTTGACTCTGCTTTTCTGGGTGCTTTGCACACCAATTCCACACCAGTGTGTCCAGATAGGTTTGGATGAAACCAGAAATATCCGGATCTCTGGTGGCTAACTCAATCCCAGCTCTTGCTACAGCTTCTGTGTTTGCTTGTGTTTTCTCGATAGTATCTATGGTCTTAGAGTTGTGAATGCATTGTAGCATGTAACATTTTGATTTTCTGTTGGTAAACGCTAATCGGATTCACATTGTGCCAGAACAGATACAAATTCGTGTTTTCTGAGTAAAAAGCTGCAGAAACCAGGTTGAAATTCATATTTGTGTTTGTAAACATGACATTGAATCCACTTGCCCAAGAAAAAGACTTTGCTTTTCACGAAAACCAGGTTGACTCTGCTCCTCTGGGTGCTTTGCACACCAATTCCACACCAGTTTGTCCAGATAGGGCTGGATGAAACCAGAAATATCCGGTTCTGTGGTGGCTAAGTGAATTCCAGCTCTTGCTACAGCTTCTATATTTGCTTGTGTTTTCTCAACAGTTTCTATGGACTTTAGAGTTATGAATGCATTATAGCATGTAACATTTTGTTTTTCTGTTGGCAAACGCTAATTGGTTTCACATGGAGACACAACAGGTACACATTCATGTTTTCTGAGTAAAAAGCTGCAGAAACCAGGTATAAAATGATATTTGTGTTTGTAAACATGACATTGAATCCACTTGCCAAAGAATAAGTCTTTGCTTTTCTCCAAAACCAGGTTGACTCTGCTGCTCTGGGTGCTTTGCACACCAATTCCACACCAGTTTGTCCAGATAGGTTTGGATGAAACCAGAAATATCCGGTTCTGTGGTGGCTAAGTCAATCCCAGCTCTTGCTACATTCTAATAGTTTGTTTGTGTTTTGTCGATAGTATCTATGTACTTTAGAGTTGTGAATGCATTGTAGCATTTAGCCTTTTGGTTCTCTGTTGGCAAACGCTAATGGTTTCAAATGAGACACAACAGGTACACATTCGTGTTTTCTGATTAAAAAGCTGAAGAAACCAGGTTAAAAATAATATTTGTGTTGGTAAACATGTGATTGAATCCATGTGCCCAAGAATAAGACATTGCTTTTCTCCAAAACTTGGTTGATTCTGCTTTTCTGGGTGCTTTGCACACCAATTCCACACCTGTTTGTCCAGATAGGTTTGGATGAAACCAGAAATATCCGGTTCTGTGGTGGCTAAGTCAATCCCAGCTCTGGCTACAGCTTCTGTGTTTGCTTGTGTTTTGTCAATAGTATCTATGGATTTAGAGTTGTGAATGCATTGTAGCCGGTAGCATTTAGGTTTTCTGTTGGCAAACGCTAATGGTTTCAAATGGGACACAACAGGTACACATTCGTGTTTTCTGATTAAAAAGCTGCAGAAACCAGGTTAAAAATGATATTTGTGTTGGTAAACATGACATTGAATCCATGTGCCCAAGAACAAGACTTTGCTTTTCTACAAAACCAGGTTTACTCTGCTTTTCTGGGTGCTTTGCACACCAATTCCACACCAGTTTGTCCAGATAGGTTTGGATGAAACCAGAAATATCCAGTTCTGTGGTGACTAAGTCACTCCAAGATCTTGCTACAGCTTCTGTGTTTGCTTGTGTTTTGTCGATAGTATCTATGGACTTTAGAGTTGTGAAAGCATTGTTGCATGTAACATTTTGTTTTTCTGTTGGCAAACGCTAATTGGTTTCACATGGAGACACTACAGGTACACATTCGTGTTTTCTGAGTAAAAAGCTGCAGAAACCAGGTTAAAAATGATATTTGTGTTTGTAAACATGACATTGAATCCATGTGCCCAAGAAAAAGACTTTGCTTTTCTCCAAAACCAGGTTGACTCTGCTTTTCTGGGTGCTTTGCACACCAATTCCACACCAGTTTGTCCAGATAGGGCTGGATGAAACCAGAAATATCCGGTTCTCTGGTGGCTAACTCAATCCCAGCTCTTGCTACAGCTTCTGTGTTTGCTTGTGTTTTCTCGATAGTATCTATGGACTTAGAGTTGTGAATGTATTGTAGCATGTAACATTTTGTTTTTCTGTTGGCAAACGCTAATTGGTTTCACATGGAGACACTACAGGTACACATTCGTGTTTTCTGAGTAAAAAGATGCAGAAACCAGGTTAAAAATGATATTTGTGTTTGTAAACATGACATTGAATCCATGTGACCAAGAAAAAGACTTTGCTTTTCTCCAAAACCAGGTTGACTCTGCTTTTCTGGGTGCTTTGCACACCAATTCCATACCAGTTTGTCCAGATAAGGCTGGATGAAACCAGAAATATCTGGTTCTGTGGTGGCTAAGTGAATTCCAGTTCTTGCTACAGCTTCTATATTTGCATGTGTTTTCTCAACAGTATCTATGGACTTTAGAGTTGTGAATGTATTGTAGCATGTAACATTTTGTTTTTCTGTTGGCAAACGCTAATTGGTTTCACATCTAGAAAAAACAGGTACACATTCGTGTTTTCTGAGTAAAAAGCTGCAGAAACCAGGTTAAAAATGATATTTGTGTTTGTAAACATGACATTGAATCCACTTGCCAAAGAAACAGACTTTGCTTTTCTCCAAAACCAGGTTGACTCTGCTTTTCTGGGTGCTTTGCACACCAACTCCACACTAGTTTGTGCATCTAGGTTTGGATGAAACCAGAAATATCTGGATCTGTGGTGGTTCAGTCAATCCCAGCTCTGGCTACAGCTTCTGTGTTTGCTTGTGTTTTGTCAATAGTATCTATGGACTTTAGAGTTGTGAATGCATTGTAGCATGTAGCATTTAGGTTCTCTGTTGGCAAACGCTAATGGTTTCAAATGAGACACAACAGGTACACATTCGTGTTTTCTGAGTAAAAAGCTGCAGAAACCAGGTTAAAAATGATATTTGTGTTGGTAAACATGAGATTGAATCCATGTTCCCAAGAATAAGACATTACTTTTCTCCAAAACTTGGTTGACTCTGCTTTTCTGGGTGCTTTGCACACCAACTCCACACCAGTTTGTTCAGTTAGGTTTGGATGAAAACAGAAATATCCGGTTCTGTGGTGGCTAAGTCAATCCCAGCTCTGGCTACAGCTTCTGTGTTTGCTTGTGTTTTGTCAATAGTATCTATGGACTTTAGAGTTGTGAATGCATTGTAGCCTGTAGCATTTAGGTTCTCTGTTGGCAAACGCTAATGGTTTCAAATGAGACACAACAGGTACACATTCGTGTTTTCTGAGTAAAAAGCTGCAGAAACCAGGTTAAAAATGATATTTGTGTTGGTAAACATGACATTGAATCCACTTGCCCAAGAATAAGACTTTGCTTTTCTCCAAAACCAGGTTGACTCTGCTTTTCTGGGTGCTTTGCACACCAACTCCACACCAGTTTGTCCAGATAGGTTTGGATGAAACCAGAAATATCCAGTTCTCTGGTGGCTAACTCAATCCCAGCTCTTGCTACAGCTTCTGTGTTTGCTTGTGTTTTGTCGATAGTATCTATGGACTTAGAGTTGTGAATGCATTGTAGCATGTAACATTTAGTTTTTCTGTTTGCAAACACTAATTGGTTTCACATAGAGACACAACAGGTACATGTTCTTGTTTTCTTAGTAAAAAGCTGCAAAAACCAGGTTAAAAATGATATTTGTGTTTGTAAACATGACATTGAATCCACATGTCCAAGAAAAAGACTTTGCTTTTCTCCAAAACCAGGTTGACTCTGCTTTTCTGGGTGCTTTGCACACCAATTCCATACCAGTTTGTCCAGATAAGGCTGGATGAAGCCAGAAATATCCGTTTCTGTGGTGGCTAAGTGAATTCCGGCTCTTGCTACAGCTTCTATATTTGCTTGTGTTTTCTCAACATTATCTATGGACTTTAGAGTTGTGAATGTATTGTAGCATGTAACATTTTCTTTTTCTGTTGGCAAACGCTAATTGGTTTCACATCTAGACAAAACAGGTACACATTCGTGTTTTCTGAGTAAAAAGCTGCAGAAACCAGGTTGAAAATGATATTTGTGTTTGTAAACATGTCATTCTATCCACTTGCCAAAGAAAAAGACTTTGCTTTTCTCCAAAACCAGGTTGACTCTGCTTTTCTGGGTGCTTTGCACACCAACTCCACACTAGTTTGTGCATCTAGGTTTGGATGAAACCAGAAATATCTGGTTCTGTGATGGTTCAGTCAATCCCAGCTCTGGCTACAGGTTCGGTGTTTGCTTGTGTTTTGTCAATAGTATCTATGGACTTTAGAGTTGTGAATGCATTGTAGCATGTAGCATTTAGGTTCTCTGTTCGCAAACGCTAATGGTTTCAAATGAGACACAACAGGTACACATTCGTGTTTTCTGAGTAAAAAGCTGCAGAAACCAGGTTTAAAATGATATTTGTGTTGGTAAACATGAGATTGAATCCATGTTCCCAAGAATAAGACATTACTTTTCTCCAAAACCAGGTTGACTCTGCTTTTCTGGGTGCTTTGCACACCAACTACACACCAGTTTGTTCAGTTAGGTTTGGATGAAAACAGAAATATCCGGTTCTGTGGTGGCTAAGTCAATCCCAGCTCTGGCTACAGCATCTGTGTTTGCTTGTGTTTTGTCAATAGTATCTATGGACTTTAGAGTTGTGAATGCATTGTAGCCTGTAGCATTTAGGTTTTCTGTTGGCAAACGCTAATGGTTTCAAATGAGACACAACAGGTACACATTCGTGTTTTCTGAGTAAAAAGCTGCAGAAACCAGGATAAAAATCATATTTGTTTTTGTAACCATGACATTGAATCCACTTGCCCAAGAATAAGACTTTGCTTTTCTCCAAAACCTGGTTGACTCTGCTTTTCTGGGTGCTTTGCACACCAACTCCACACCAGTTTGTTCAGCTAGGTTTGGATGAAACCAGAAATATCCGGTTCTGTGGTGGCTAACTCAATTCCAGCTCTTGCTACAGCTTCTGTGTTTGCTTGTGTTTTGTCAATAGTATCTATGGACTTTAGAGTTGTGAATGCATTGTAGCCTGTAGCATTTAGGTTTTCTGTTGGCAAACGCTAACTGGTTTCACATGGAGACACACCAGGTACACATTCTTGTTTTCTTAGTAAAAAGCTGCAGAAACCAGGTTAAAAATGATATTTGTGTTTGTAAACATGACATTGAATCCACTTGCCCAAGAAAAAGACTTTGCTTTTCTCCAAAACAGGGTTGACTCTGCTTTGCTGGGTGCTTTGCACACCAGTTCCATACCAGTTTGTCCAGATAAGGCTGGATGAATCCAGAAATATCCGGTTCTGTGGTGGCTAAGTGAATTCCAGCTCTTGCTACAGCTTCTATATTTGCTTGTGTTTTCTCAACAGTATCTATGGACTTTAGAGTTCTGAATGTATTGTAGCATGTAACATTTTGTTTTTCTGTTGGCAAACGCTAATTGGTTTCACATAGAGACACAACAGGTACATATTCTTGTTTTCTTAGTAAAAAGCTGCAGAAACCAGGTTAAAAATGATATTTGTGTTTGTAAACATGACATTGAATCCACATGTCCAAGAAAAAGACTTTGCTTTTCTCCAAAACAGGGTTGACTCTGCTTTTCTGGGTGCTTTGCCCACCAATTCCATACCAGTTTGTCTAGATAAGGCTGGATGAAACCAGAAATATCCGGTTCTGTGGTGGCTAAGTGAATTCCAGCTCTTGCTACAGCTTCTATATTTGCATGTGTTTTCTCAACAGTATCTATGGACTTTTGAGTTGTGAATGTATTGTAGCATGTAACATTTTGTTTTTCTGTTGGCAAACACTAATTGGTTTCACATCTAGAAAACAGGTACACATTCGTGTTTTCTGAGTAAAAAGCTGCAGAAACCAGGTTGAAAATGATATTTGTGTTGGTAAACATGACTTTGAATCCACTTGCCAAAGAAAAAGACTTTGCTTTTCTCCAAAACCAGGTTGACTCTGCTTTTCTGGGTGCTTTGCACACCAACTCCACACTAGTTTGTGCATCTAGGTTTGGAAGAAAGCAGAAATATCTGGTTCTGTGGTGGTTCAGTCAATCCCAGCTCTGGCTACAGCTTCTGTGATTGCTTGTGTTTTGTCAATAGTATCTATGGACTTTAGAGTTGTGAATGCATTGTAGCCTGTAGCATTTAGGTTCTCTCTTGGCAAACGCTAATGGTTTCAAATGAGACACAAAAGGTACACATTCGTGTTTTCTGAGTAAAAAGCTGCAGAAACCAGGTTAAAAATGATATTTGTGTTGGTAAACATGAGATTGAATCCATGTTCCCAAGAATAAGACATTACTTTTCTTCAAAACCAGGTTGACTCTGCTGCTCTGGGTGCTTTGCACACCAACTCCACACCAGTTTGTTCAGTTAGGTTTGGATGAAAACAGAAATATCCGGTTCTGTGGTGGCTAAGTCAATCCCAGCTCTGGCTACAGCTTCTGTGTTTGCTTGTGTTTTGTCAATAGTATCTATGGACTTTAGAGTTGTGAATGCATTGTAGCCTGTAGCATTTAGGTTCTCTGTTGGCAAACGCTAATGGTTTCAAATGAGACACAACAGGTACACATTCGTGTTTTCTGAGTAAAAAGCTGCAGAAACCAGGTTAAAAATGATATTTGTGTTGGTAAACATGACATTGAATCCACTTGCCCAAGAATAAGACTTTGCTTTTCTCCAAAACCAGGTTGACTCTGCTTTTCTGGGTGCTTTGCACACCAACTCCACACCAGTTTGTCCAGATAGGTTTGGATGAAACCAGAAATATCCAGTTCTCTGGTGGCTAACTCAATCCCAGCTCTTGCTACAGCTTCTGTGTTTGCTTGTGTTTTGTCGATAGTATCTATGGACTTAGAGTTGTGAATGCATTGTAGCATGTAACATTTAGTTTTTCTGTTTGCAAACACTAATTGGTTTCACATAGAGACACAACAGGTACATGTTCTTGTTTTCTTAGTAAAAAGCTGCAAAAACCAGGTTAAAAATGATATTTGTGTTTGTAAACATGACATTGAATCCACATGTCCAAGAAAAAGACTTTGCTTTTCTCCAAAACCAGGTTGACTCTGCTTTTCTGGGTGCTTTGCACACCAATTCCATACCAGTTTGTCCAGATAAGGCTGGATGAAGCCAGAAATATCCGTTTCTGTGGTGGCTAAGTGAATTCGGGCTCTTGCTACAGCTTCTATATTTGCTTGTGTTTTCTCAACATTATCTATGGACTTTAGAGTTGTGAATGTATTGTAGCATGTAACATTTTCTTTTTCTGTTGGCAAACGCTAATTGGTTTCACATCTAGACAAAACAGGTACACATTCGTGTTTTCTGAGTAAAAAGCTGCAGAAACCAGGTTGAAAATGATATTTGTGTTTGTAAACATGTCATTCTATCCACTTGCCAAAGAAAAAGACTTTGCTTTTCTCCAAAACCAGGTTGACTCTGCTTTTCTGGGTGCTTTGCACACCAACTCCACACTAGTTTGTGCATCTAGGTTTGGATGAAACCAGAAATATCTGGTTCTGTGATGGTTCAGTCAATCCCAGCTCTGGCTACAGGTTCGGTGTTTGCTTGTGTTTTGTCAATAGTATCTATGGACTTTAGAGTTGTGAATGCATTGTAGCATGTAGCATTTAGGTTCTCTGTTCGCAAACGCTAATGGTTTCAAATGAGACACAACAGGTACACATTCGTGTTTTCTGAGTAAAAAGCTGCAGAAACCAGGTTTAAAATGATATTTGTGTTGGTAAACATGAGATTGAATCCATGTTCCCAAGAATAAGACATTACTTTTCTCCAAAACCAGGTTGACTCTGCTTTTCTGGGTGCTTTGCACACCAACTCCACACCAGTTTGTTCAGTTAGGTTTGGATGAAAACAGAAATATCCGGTTCTGTGGTGGCTAAGTCAATCCCAGCTCTGGCTACAGCATCTGTGTTTGCTTGTGTTTTGTCAATAGTATCTATGGACTTTAGAGTTGTGAATGCATTGTAGCCTGTAGCATTTAGGTTTTCTGTTGGCAAACGCTAATGGTTTCAAATGAGACACAACAGGTACACATTCGTGTTTTCTGAGTAAAAAGCTGCAGAAACCAGGATAAAAATCATATTTGTTTTTGTAACCATGACATTGAATCCACTTGCCCAAGAATAAGACTTTGCTTTTCTACAAAACCTGGTTGACTCTGCTTTTCTGGGTGCTTTGCACACCAACTCCACACCAGTTTGTTCAGCTAGGTTTGGATGAAACCAGAAATATCCGGTTCTGTGGTGGCTAACTCAATTCCAGCTCTTGCTACAGCTTCTGTGTTTGCTTGTGTTTTGTCAATAGTATCTATGGACTTTAGAGTTGTGAATGCATTGTAGCCTGTAGCATTTAGGTTTTCTGTTGGCAAACGCTAACTGGTTTCACATGGAGACACACCAGGTACACATTCTTGTTTTCTTAGTAAAAAGCTGCAGAAACCAGGTTAAAAATGATATTTGTGTTTGTAAACATGACATTGAATCCACTTGCCCAAGAAAAAGACTTTGCTTTTCTCCAAAACAGGGTTGACTCTGCTTTTCTGGGTGCTTTGCACACCAGTTCCATACCAGTTTGTCCAGATAAGGCTGGATGAATCCAGAAATATCCGGTTCTGTGGTGGCTAAGTGAATTCCAGCTCTTGCTACAGCTTCTATATTTGCTTGTGTTTTCTCAACAGTATCTATGGACTTTAGAGTTGTGAATGTATTGTAGCATGTAACATTTTGTTTTTCTGTTGGCAAACGCTAATTGGTTTCACATAGAGACACAACAGGTACATATTCTTGTTTTCTTAGTAAAAAGCTGCAGAAACCAGGTTAAAAATGATATTTGTGTTTGTAAACATGACATTGAATCCACATGTCCAAGAAAAAGACTTTGCTTTTCTCCAAAACAGGGTTGACTCTGCTTTTCTGGGTGCTTTGCCCACCAATTCCATACCAGTTTGTCTAGATAAGGCTGGATGAAACCAGAAATATCCGATTCTGTGGTGGCTAAGTGAATTCCAGCTCTTGCTACAGCTTCTATATTTGCATGTGTTTTCTCAACAGTATCTATGGACTTTTGAGTTGTGAATGTATTGTAGCATGTAACATTTTGTTTTTCTGTTGGCAAACACTAATTGGTTTCACATCTAGAAAACAGGTACACATTCGTGTTTTCTGAGTAAAAAGCTGCAGAAACCAGGTTGAAAATGATATTTGTGTTGGTAAACATGACTTTGAATCCACTTGCCAAAGAAAAAGACTTTGCTTTTCTCCAAAACCAGGTTGACTCTGCTTTTCTGGGTGCTTTGCACACCAACTCCACACTAGTTTGTGCATCTAGGTTTGGAAGAAAGCAGAAATATCTGGTTCTGTGGTGGTTCAGTCAATCCCAGCTCTGGCTACAGCTTCTGTGATTGCTTGTGTTTTGTCAATAGTATCTATGGACTTTAGAGTTGTGAATGCATTGTAGCCTGTAGCATTTAGGTTCTCTCTTGGCAAACGCTAATGGTTTCAAATGAGACACAAAAGGTACACATTCGTGTTTTCTGAGTAAAAAGCTGCAGAAACCAGGTTAAAAATGATATTTGTGTTGGTAAACATGAGATTGAATCCATGTTCCCAAGAATAAGACATTACTTTTCTTCAAAACCAGGTTGACTCTGCTGCTCTGGGTGCTTTGCACACCAACTCCACAGCAGTTTGTTCAGTTAGGTTTGGATGAAAACAGAAATATCCGGTTCTGTGGTGGCTAAGTCAATCCCAGCTCTGGCTACAGCTTCTGTGTTTGCTTGTGTTTTGTCAATAGTATCTATGGACTTTAGAGTTGTGAATGCATTGTAGCCTGTAGCATTTAGGTTCTCTGTTGGCAAACGCTAATGGTTTCAAATGAGACACAACAGGTACACATTCGTGTTTTCTGAGTAAAAAGCTGGAGAAACCAGGTTAAAAATGATATTTGTGTTGGTAAACATGACATTGAATCCACTTGCCCAAGAATAAGACTTTGCTTTTCTCCAAAACCAGGTTGACTCTGCTTTTCTGGGTGCTTTGCACACCAACTCCACACCAGTTTGTCCAGATAGGTTTGGTTGAAACCAGAAATATCCAGTTCTCTGGTGGCTAACTCAATCCCAGCTCTTGCTACAGCTTCTGTGTTTGCTTGTGTTTTGTCGATAGTATCTATGGACTTAGAGTTGTGAATGCATTGTAGCATGTAACATTTAGTTTTTCTGTTTGCAAACACTAATTGGTTTCACATAGAGACACAACAGGTACATGTTCTTGTTTTCTTAGTAAAAAGCTGCAAAAACCAGGTTAAAAATGATATTTGTGTTTGTAAACATGACATTGAATCCACATGTCCAAGAAAAAGACTTTGCTTTTCTCCAAAACCAGGTTCACTCTGCTTTTCTGGGTGCTTTGCACACCAATTCCATACCAGTTTATCCAGATAAGGCTGGATGAAGCCAGAAATATCCGTTTCTGTGGTGGCTAAGTGAATTCCGGCTCTTGCTACAGCTTCTATATTTGCTTGTGTTTTCTCAACATTATCTATGGACTTTAGAGTTGTGAATGTATTGTAGCATGTAACATTTTCTTTTTCTGTTGGCAAACGCTAATTGGTTTCACATCTAGACAAAACAGGTACACATTCGTGTTTTCTGAGTAAAAAGCTGCAGAAACCAGGTTGAAAATGATATTTGTGTTTGTAAACATGTCATTCTATCCACTTGCCAAAGAAAAAGACTTTGCTTTTCTCCAAAACCAGGTTGACTCTGCTTTTCTGGGTGCTTTGCACACCAACTCCACACTAGTTTGTGCATCTAGGTTTGGATGAAACCAGAAATATCTGGTTCTGTGATGGTTCAGTCAATCCCAGCTCTGGCTACAGGTTCGGTGTTTGCTTGTGTTTTGTCAATAGTATCTATGGACTTTAGAGTTGTGAATGCATTGTAGCATGTAGCATTTAGGTTCTCTGTTCGCAAACGCTAATGGTTTCAAATGAGACACAACAGGTACACATTCGTGTTTTCTGAGTAAAAAGCTGCAGAAACCAGGTTTAAAATGATATTTGTGTTGGTAAACATGAGATTGAATCCATGTTCCCAAGAATAAGACATTACTTTTCTCCAAAACCAGGTTGACTCTGCTTTTCTGGGTGCTTTGCACACCAACTCCACACCAGTTTGTTCAGTTAGGTTTGGATGAAAACAGAAATATCCGGTTCTGTGGTGGCTAAGTCAATCCCAGCTCTTGCTACAGCTTCTATATTTGCATGTGTTTTCTCAACAGTATCTATGGACTTTAGAGTTGTGAATATATTGTAGCATGTAACATTTTGTTTTTCTGTTGTCAAACGCTAATTGGTTTCACATCTAGAAAATACAGGTACACATTCGTGTTTTCTGAGTAAAAAGCTGCAGAAACCAGGTTAAAAATCATATTTGTGTTGGTAAACATGAGATTGAATCCATGTTCCCAAGAATAAGACATTACTTTTCTCCAAAACTTGGTTGACTCTGCTTTTCTGGGTGCTTTGCACACCAATTCCACACCAGTTTGTCCAGATAGGTTTGGATGAAACCAGAAATATCCGGATCTCTGGTGGCTAACTCAATCCCAGCTCTTGCTACAGCTTCTGTGTTTGCTTGTGTTTTCTCGATAGTATCTATGGTCTTAGAGTTGTGAATGCATTGTAGCATGTAACATTTTGATTTTCTGTTGGTAAACGCTAATCAGATTCACATTGTGCCAGAACAGATACAAATTCGTGTTTTCTGAGTAAAAAGCTGCAGAAACCAGGTTGAAATTCATATTTGTGTTTGTAAACATGACATTGAATCCACTTGCCCAAGAAAAAGACTTTGCTTTTCACGAAAACCAGGTTGACTCTGCTCCTCTGGGTGCTTTGCACACCAATTCCACACCAGTTTGTCCAGATAGGGCTGGATGAAACCAGAAATATCCGGTTCTGTGGTGGCTAAGTGAATTCCAGCTCTTGCTACAGCTTCTATATTTGCTTGTGTTTTCTCAACAGTATCTATGGACTTTAGAGTTATGAATGCATTATAGCATGTAACATTTTGTTTTTCTGTTGGCAAACGCTAATTGGTTTCACATGGAGACACAACAGGTACACATTCATGTTTTCTGAGTAAAAAGCTGCAGAAACCAGGTATAAAATGATATTTGTGTTTGTAAACATGACATTGAATCCACTTGCCAAAGAATAAGTCTTTGCTTTTCTCCAAAACCAGGTTGACTCTGCTGCTCTGGGTGCTTTGCACACCAATTCCACACCAGTTTTTCCAGATAAGGCTGGATGAAACCAGAAATATCCGGTTCTGTGGTGGCTAAGTCAATCCCAGCTCTTGCTACATTCTAATAGTTTGTTTGTGTTTTGTCGATAGTATCTATGTACTTTAGAGTTGTGAATGCATTGTAGCATTTAGCCTTTTGGTTCTCTGTTGGCAAACGCTAATGGTTTCGAATGAGACACAACAGGTACACATTCGTGTTTTCTGATTAAAAAGCTGAAGAAACCAGGTTAAAAATAATATTTGTGTTGGTAAACATGTGATTGAATCCATGTGCCCAAGAATAAGACATTGCTTTTCTCCAAAACTTGGTTGATTCTGCTTTTCTGCGTGCTTTGCACACCAATTCCACACCTGTTTGTCCAGATAGGTTTGGATGAAACCAGAAATATCCGGTTCTGTGGTGGCTAAGTCAATCCCAGCTCTGGCTACAGCTTCTGTGTTTGCTTGTGTTTTGTCAATAGTATCTATGGATTTAGAGTTGTGAATGCATTGTAGCCGGTAGCATTTAGGTTTTCTGTTGGCAAACGCTAATGGTTTCAAATGGACACAACAGGTACACATTCGTGTTTTCTGATTAAAAAGCTGCAGAAACCAGGTTAAAAATGATATTTGTGTTGGTAAACATGACATTGAATCCATGTGCCCAAGAACAAGACTTTGCTTTTCTACAAAACCAGGTTTACTCTGCTTTTCTGGGTGCTTTGCACACCAATTCCACACCAGTTTGTCCAGATAGGTTTGGATGAAACCAGAAATATCCAGTTCTGTGGTGGCTAAGTCACTCCAAGATCTTGCTACAGCTTCTGTGTTTGCTTGTGTTTTGTCGATAGTATCTATGGACTTTAGAGTTGTGAAAGCATTGTTGCATGTAACATTTTGTTTTTCTGTTGGCAAACACTAATTGGTTTCACATGGAGACACTACAGGTACACATTCGTGTTTTCTGAGTAAAAAGCTGCAGAAACCAGGTTAAAAATGATATTTGTGTTTGTAAACATGACATTGAATCCATGTGCCCAAGAAAAAGACTTTGCTTTTCTCCAAAACCAGGTTGACTCTGCTTTTCTGGGTGCTTTGCACACCAATTCCATACCAGTTTGTCCAGATAAGGCTGGATGAAACCAGAAATATCCGGTTCTGTGGTGGCTAAGTGAATTCCAGCTCTTGCTACAGCTTCTATATTTGCATGTGTTTTCTCAACAGTATCTATGGACTTTAGAGTTGTGAATATATTGTAGCATGTAACATTTTGTTTTTCTGTTGTCAAACGCTAATTGGTTTCACATCTAGAAAAAACAGGTACACATTCGTGTTTTCTGAGTAAAAAGCTGCAGAAACCAGGTTAAAAATCATATTTGTGTTGGTAAACATGAGATTGAATCCATGTTCCCAAGAATAAGACATTACTTTTCTCCAAAACTTGGTTGACTCTGCTTTTCTGGGTGCTTTGCACACCAATTCCACACCAGTTTGTCCAGATAGGTTTGGATGAAGCCAGAAATATCCGGATCTCTGGTGGCTAACTCAATCCCAGCTCTTGCTACAGCTTCTGTGTTTGCTTGTGTTTTCTCGATAGTATCTATGGTCTTAGAGTTGTGAATGCATTGTAGCATGTAACATTTTGATTTTCTGTTGGTAAACGCTAATCGGATTCACATTGTGCCAGAACAGATACAAATTCGTGTTTTCTGAGTAAAAAGCTGCAGAAACCAGGTTGAAATTCATATTTGTGTTTGTAAACATGACATTGAATCCACTTGCCCAAGAAAAAGACTTTGCTTTTCACGAAAACCAGGTTGACTCTGCTCCTCTGGGTGCTTTGCACACCAATTCCACACCAGTTTGTCCAGATAGGGCTGGATGAAACCAGAAATATCCGGTTCTGTGGTGGCTAAGTGAATTCCAGCTCTTGCTACAGCTTCTATATTTGCTTGTGTTTTCTCAACAGTATCTATGGACTTTAGAGTTATGAATGCATTATAGCATGTAACATTTTGTTTTTCTGTTGGCAAACGCTAATTGGTTTCACATGGAGACACAACAGGTACACATTCATGTTTTCTGAGTAAAAAGCTGCAGAAACCAGGTATAAAATGATATTTGTGTTTGTAAACATGACATTGAATCCACTTGCCAAAGAATAAGTCTTTGCTTTTCTCCAAAACCAGGTTGACTCTGCTGCTCTGAGTGCTTTGCACACCAATTCCACACCAGTTTGTCCAGATAGGTTTGGATGAAACCAGAAATATCCGGTTCTGTGGTGGCTAAGTCAATCCCAGCTCTTGCTACATTCTAATAGTTTGTTTGTGTTTTGTCGATAGTATCTATGTACTTTAGAGTTGTGAATGCATTGTAGCATTTAGCCTTTTGGTTCTCTGTTGGCAAACGCTAATGGTTTCGAATGAGACACAACAGGTACACATTCGTGTTTTCTGATTAAAAAGCTGAAGAAACCAGGTTAAAAATAATATTTGTGTTGGTAAACATGTGATTGAATCCATGTGCCCAAGAATAAGACATTGCTTTTCTCCAAAACTTGGTTGATTCTGCTTTTCTGCGTGCTTTGCACACCAATTCCACACCTGTTTGTCCAGATAGGTTTGGATGAAACCAGAAATATCCGGTTCTGTGGTGGCTAAGTCAATCCCAGCTCTGGCTACAGCTTCTGTGTTTGCTTGTGTTTTGTCAATAGTATCTATGGATTTAGAGTTGTGAATGCATTGTAGCCGGTAGCATTTAGGTTTTCTGTTGGCAAACGCTAATGGTTTCAAATGGGACACAACAGGTACACATTCGTGTTTTCTGAGTAAAAAGCTGCAGAAACCAGGTTAAAAATGATATTTGTGTTGGTAAACATGACATTGAATCCATGTGCCCAAGAACAAGACTTTGCTTTTCTACAAAACCAGGTTTACTCTGCTTTTCTGGGTGCTTTGCACACCAATTCCACACCAGTTTGTCCAGATAGGTTTGGATGAAACCAGAAATATCCAGTTCTGTGGTGGCTAAGTCACTCCAAGATCTTGCTACAGCTTCTGTGTTTGCTTGTGTTTTCTCGATAGTATCTATGGACTTAGAGTTGTGAATGCATTGTAGCATGTAACATTTTGTTTTTCTGTTGGCAAACGCTAATTGGTTTCACATGGAGACACTACAGGTACACATTCGTGTTTTCTGAGTAAAAAGATGCAGAAACCAGGTTAAAAATGATATTTGTGTTTGTAAACATGACATTGAATCCATGTGACCAAGAAAAAGACTTTGCTTTTCTCCAAAACCAGGTTGACTCTGCTTTTCTGGGTGCTTTGCACACCAATTCCATACCAGTTTGTCCAGATAAGGCTGGATGAAACCAGAAATATCTGGTTCTGTGGTGGCTAAGTGAATTCCAGCTCTTGCTACAGCTTCTATATTTGCATGTGTTTTCTCAACAGTATCTATGGACTTTAGAGTTGTGAATGTATTGTAGCATGTAACATTTTGTTTTTCTGTTGGCAAACGCTAATTGGTTTCACATCTATACAAAACAGGTACACATTCGTGTTTTCTGAGTAAAAAGCTGCAGAAACCAGGTTAAAAATGATATTTGTGTTTGTAAACATGACATTGAATCCACTTGCCCAAGAAAAAGACTTTGCTTTTCTCCAAAACCAGGTTGACTCTGCTTTTCTGGGTGCTTTGCACACCAACTCCACACTAGTTTGTGCATCTAGGTTTGGATGAAACCAGAAATATCTGGTTCTGTGGTGGTTCAGTCAATCCCAGCTCTGGCTACAGCTTCTGTGTTTGCTTGTGTTTTGTCAATAGTATCTATGGACTTTAGAGTTGTGAATGCATTGTAGCATGTAGCATTTAGGTTCTCTGTTGGCAAACGCTAATGGTTTCAAATGAGACACACCAGGTACACATTCGTGTTTTCTGAGTAAAAAGCTGCAGAAACCAGGTTAAAAATGATATTTGTGTTGGTAAACATGAGATTGAATCCATGTTCCCAAGAATAAGACATTACTTTTCTCCAAAACTTGGTTGACTCTGCTTTTCTGGGTGCTTTGCACACCAACTCCACACCAGTTTGTTCAGTTAGGTTTGGATGAAACAAGAAATATCCGGTTCTGTGGTGGCTAAGTCAATCCCAGCTCTGGCTACAGCTTCTGTGTTTGCTTGTGTTTTGTCAATAGTATCTATGGATTTAGAGTTGTGAATGCATTGTAGCCGGTAGCATTTAGGTTTTCTGTTGGCAAACGCTAATGGTTTCAAATGGGACACAACAGGTACACATTCGTGTTTTCTGATTAAAAAGCTGCAGAAACCAGGTTAAAAATGATATTTGTGTTGGTAAACATGACATTGAATCCATGTGCCCAAGAACAAGACTTTGCTTTTCTACAAAACCAGGTTTACTCTGCTTTTCTGGGTGCATTGCACACCAATTCCACACCAGTTTGTCCAGATAGGTTTGGATGAAACCAGAAATATCCGGTTCTCTGGTGGCTAACTCAATCCCAGCTCTTGCTACAGCTTCTGTGTTTGCTTGTGTTTTCTCGATAGTATCTATGGACTTAGTTGTGAATGCATTGTAGCATGTAACATTTTGTTTTTCTGTTGGCAAACGCTAATTGGTTTCACATGGAGACACTACAGGTACACATTCGTGTTTTCTGAGTAAAAAGATGCAGAAACCAGGTTAAAAATGATATTTGTGTTTGTAAACATGACATTGAATCCATGTGTCCAAGAAAAAGACTTTGCTTTTCTCCAAAACCAGGTTGACTCTGCTTTTCTGGGTGCTTTGCACACCAATTCCATACCAGTTTGTCCAGATAAGGCTGGATGAAACCAGAAATATCCGGTTCTGTGGTGGCTAAGTGAATTCCAGCTCTTGCTACAGCTTCTATATTTGCATGTGTTTTCTCAACAGTATCTATGGACTTTAGAGTTGTGAATATATTGTAGCATGTAACATTTTGTTTTTCTGTTGTCAAACGCTAATTGGTTTCACATCTAGAAAAAACAGGTACACATTCGTGTTTTCTGAGTAAAAAGCTGCAGAAACCAGGTTAAAAATCATATTTGTGTTGGTAAACATGAGATTGAATCCATGTTCCCAAGAATAAGACATTACTTTTCTCCAAAACTTGGTTGACTCTGCTTTTCTGGGTGCTTTGCACACCAATTCCACACCAGTTTGTCCAGATAGGTTTGGATGAAACCAGAAATATCCGGATCTCTGGTGGCTAACTCAATCCCAGCTATTGCTACAGCTTCTGTGTTTGCTTGTGTTTTCTCGATAGTATCTATGGTGTTAGAGTTGTGAATGCATTGTAGCATGTAACATTTTGATTTTCTGTTGGTAAACGCTAATCGGATTCACATTGTGCCAGAACAGATACAAATTCGTGTTTTCTGAGTAAAAAGCTGCAGAAACCAGGTTGAAATTCATATTTGTGTTTGTAAACATGACATTGAATCCACTTGCCCAAGAAAAAGACTTTGCTTTTCACGAAAACCAGGTTGACTCTGCTCCTCTGGGTGCTTTGCACACCAATTCCACACCAGTTTGTCCAGATAGGGCTGGATGAAACCAGAAATATCCGGTTCTGTGGTGGCTAAGTGAATTCCAGCTCTTGCTACAGCTTCTATATTTGCTTGTGTTTTCTCAACAGTATCTATGGACTTTAGAGTTATGAATGCATTATAGCATGTAACATTTTGTTTTTCTGTTGGCAAACGCTAATTGGTTTCACATGGAGACACAACAGGTACACATTCATGTTTTCTGAGTAAAAAGCTGCAGAAACCAGGTATAAAATTATATTTGTGTTTGTAAACATGACATTGAATCCACTTGCCAAAGAATAAGTCTTTGCTTTTCTCCAAAACCAGGTTGACTCTGCTGCTCTGGGTGCTTTGCACACCAATTCCACACCAGTTTGTCCAGATAGGTTTGGATGAAACCAGAAATATCCGGTTCTGTGGTGGCTAAGTCAATCCCAGCTCTTGCTACATTCTAATAGTTTGTTTGTGTTTTGTCGATAGTATCTATGTACTTTAGAGTTGTGAATGCATTGTAGCATTTAGCCTTTTGGTTCTCTGTTGGCAAACGCTAATGGTTTCAAATGAGACACAACAGGTACACATTCGTGTTTTCTGATTAAAAAGCTGAAGAAACCAGGTTAAAAATAATATTTGTGTTGGTAAACATGTGATTGAATCCATGTGCCCAAGAATAAGACATTGCTTTTCTCAAAAACTTGGTTGATTCTGCTTTTCTGGGTGCTTTGCACACCAATTCCACACCTGTTTGTCCAGATAGGTTTGGATGAAACCAGAAATATCCGGTTCTGTGGTGGCTAAGTCAATCCCAGCTCTGGCTACAGCTTCTGTGTTTGCTTGTGTTTTGTCAATAGTATCTATGGATTTAGAGTTGTGAATGCATTGTAGCCGGTAGCATTTAGGTTTTCTGTTGGCAAACGCTAATGGTTTCAAATGGGACACAACAGGTACACATTCGTGTTTTCTGATTAAAAAGCTGCAGAAACCAGGTTAAAAATGATATTTGTGTTGGTAAACATGACATTGAATCCATGTGCCCAAGAACAAGACTTTGCTTTTCTACAAAACCAGGTTTACTCTGCTTTTCTGGGTGCTTTGCACACCAATTCCACACCAGTTTGTCCAGATAGGTTTGGATGAAACCAGAAATATCCAGTTCTGTGGTGGCTAAGTCACTCCAAGATCTTGCTACAGCTTCTGTGTTTGCTTGTGTTTTGTCGATAGTATCTATGGACTTTAGAGTTGTGAAAGCATTGTTGCATGTAACATTTTGTTTTTCTGTTGGCAAACGCTAATTGGTTTCACATGGAGACACTACAGGTACACATTCGTGTTTTCTGAGTAAAAAGCTGCAGAAACCAGGTTAAAAATGATATTTGTGTTTGTAAACATGACATTGAATCCATGTGCCCAAGAAAACGACTTTGCTTTTCTCCAAAACCAGGTTGACTCTGCTTTTCTGGGTGCTTTGCACACCAATTCCACACCAGTTTGTCCAGATAGGGCTGGATGAAACCAGAAATATCCGGTTCTCTGGTGGCTAACTCAATCCCAGCTCTTGCTACAGCTTCTGTGTTTGCTTGTGTTTTCTCGATAGTATCTATGGACTTAGAGTTGTGAATGCATTGTAGCATGTAACATTTTGTTTTTCTGTTGGCAAACGCTAATTGGTTTCACATGGAGACACTACAGGTACACATTCGTGTTTTCTGAGTAAAAAGATGCAGAAACCAGGTTAAAAATGATATTTGTGTTTGTAAACATGACATTGAATCCATGTGACCAAGAAAAAGACTTTGCTTTTCTCCAAAACCAGGTTGACTCTGCTTTTCTGGGTGCTTTGCACACCAATTCCACACCAGTTTGTCCAGATAGGTTTGGATGAAACCAGAAATATCCGGATCTCTGGTGGCTAACTCAATCCCAGCTCTTGCTACAGCTTCTGTGTTTGCTTGTGTTTTCTCGATAGTATCTATGGTCTTAGAGTTGTGAATGCATTGTAGCATGTAACATTTTGATTTTCTGTTGGTAAACGCTAATTGGTTTCACATGGAGACACTACAGGTACACATTCGTGTTTTCTGAGTAAAAAGCTGCAGAAACCAGGTTGAAATTCATATTTGTGTTTGTAAACATGACATTGAATCCACTTGCCCAAGAAAAAGACTTTGCTTTTCACGAAAACCAGGTTGACTCTGCTCCTCTGGGTGCTTTGCACACCAATTCCACACCAGTTTGTCCAGATAGGGCTGGATGAAACCAGAAATATCCGGTTCTGTGGTGGCTAAGTGAATTCCAGCTCTTGCTACAGCTTCTATATTTGCTTGTGTTTTCTCAACAGTATCTATGGACTTTAGAGTTATGAATGCATTATAGCATGTAACATTTTGTTTTTCTGTTGGCAAACGCTAATTGGTTTCACATGGAGACACAACAGGTACACATTCATGTTTTCTGAGTAAAAAGCTGCAGAAACCAGGTATAAAATGATATTTGTGTTTGTAAACATGACATTGAATCCACTTGCCAAAGAATAAGTCTTTGCTTTTCTCCAAAACCAGGTTGACTCTGCTGCTCTGGGTGCTTTGCACACCAATTCCACACCAGTTTGTCCAGATAGGTTTGGATGAAACCAGAAATATCCGGTTCTGTGGTGGCTAAGTCAATCCCAGCTCTTGCTACATTCTAATAGTTTGTTTGTGTTTTGTCGATAGTATCTATGTACTTTAGAGTTGTGAATGCATTGTAGCATTTAGCCTTTTGGTTCTCTGTTGGCAAACGCTAATGGTTTCAAATGAGACACAACAGGTACACATTCGTGTTTTCTGATTAAAAAGCTGAAGAAACCAGGTTAAAAATAATATTTGTGTTGGTAAACATGTGATTGAATCCATGTGCCCAAGAATAAGACATTGCTTTTCTCAAAAACTTGGTTGATTCTGCTTTTCTGCGTGCTTTGCACACCAATTCCACACCTGTTTGTCCAGATAGGTTTGGATGAAACCAGAAATATCCGGTTCTGTGGTGGCTAAGTCAATCCCAGCTCTGGCTACAGCTTCTGTGTTTGCTTGTGTTTTGTCAATAGTATCTATGGACTTTAGAGTTGTGAATGCATTGTAGCCGGTAGCATTTAGGTTTTCTGTTGGCAAACGCTAATGGTTTCAAATGCGACACAACAGGTACACATTCGTGTTTTCTGAGTAAAAAGCTGCAGAAACCAGGTTAAAAATGATATTTGTGTTGGTAAACATGACATTGAATCCATGTGCCCAAGAACAAGACTTTGCTTTTCTACAAAACCAGGTTTACTCTGCTTTTCTGGGTGCTTTGCACACCAATTCCACACCAGTTTGTCCAGATAGGTTTGGATGAAACCAGAAATATCCAGTTCTGCGGTGGCTAAGTCACTCCAAGATCTTGCTACAGCTTCTGTGTTTGCTTGTGTTTTGTCGATAGTATCTATGGACTTTAGAGTTGTGAAAGCATTGTTGCATGTAACATTTTGTTTTTCTGTTGGCAAACGCTAATTGGTTTCACATGGAGACACTACAGGTACACATTCGTGTTTTCTGAGTAAAAAGCTGCAGAAACCAGGTTAAAAATGATATTTGTGTTTGTAAACATGACATTGAATCCATGTGCCCAAGAAAACGACTTTGCTTTTCTCCAAAACCAGGTTGACTCTGCTTTTCTGGGTGCTTTGCACACCAATTCCACACCAGTTTGTCCAGATAGGGCTGGATGAAACCAGAAATATCCGGTTCTCTGGTGGCTAACTCAATCCCAGCTCTTGCTACAGCTTCTGTGTTTGCTTGTGTTTTCTCGATAGTATCTATGGACTTAGAGTTGTGAATGCATTGTAGCATGTAACATTTTGTTTTTCTGTTGGCAAACGCTAATTGGTTTCACATGGAGACACTACAGGTACACATTCGTGTTTTCTGAGTAAAAAGATGCAGAAACCAGGTTAAAAATGATATTTGTGTTTGTAAACATGACATTGAATCCATGTGACCAAGAAAAAGACTTTGCTTCTCTCCAAAACCAGGTTGACTCTGCTTTTCTGGGTGCTTTGCACACCAATTCCACACCAGTTTGTCCAGATAGGTTTGGATGAAACCAGAAATATCTGGATCTCTGGTGGCTAACTCAATCCCAGCTCTTGCTACAGCTTCTGTGTTTGCTTGTGTTTTCTCGATAGTATCTATGGTCTTAGAGTTGTGAATGCATTGTAGCATGTAACATTTTGATTTTCTGTTGGTAAACGCTAATCGGATTCACATTGTGCCAGAACAGATACAAATTCGTGTTTTCTGAGTAAAAAGCTGCAGAAACCAGGTTGAAATTCATATTTGTGTTTGTAAACATGACATTGAATCCACTTGCCCAAGAAAAA
Organism: Sylvilagus floridanus; assembly: GCA_949820135.1. Classification (NCBI taxonomy): domain Eukaryota; kingdom Metazoa; phylum Chordata; class Mammalia; order Lagomorpha; family Leporidae; genus Sylvilagus; species Sylvilagus floridanus. The sequence goes on from OX463232.1 coordinate 27,870,202, forward strand.
GACTTTGCTTTTCACGAAAACCAGGTTGACTCTGCTCCTCTGGGTGCTTTGCACACCAATTCCACACCAGTTTGTCCAGATAGGGCTGGATGAAACCAGAAATATCCGGTTCTGTGGTGGCTAAGTGAATTCCAGCTCTTGCTACAGCTTCTATATTTGCTTGTGTTTTCTCAACAGTATCTATGGACTTTAGAGTTATGAATGCATTATAGCATGTAACATTTTGTTTTTCTGTTGGCAAACGCTAATTGGTTTCACATGGAGACACAACAGGTACACATTCATGTTTTCTGAGTAAAAAGCTGCAGAAACCAGGTATAAAATGATATTTGTGTTTGTAAACATGACATTGAATCCACTTGCCAAAGAATAAGTCTTTGCTTTTCTCCAAAACCAGGTTGACTCTGCTGCTCTGGGTGCTTTGCACACCAATTCCACACCAGTTTGTCCAGATAGGTTTGGATGAAACCAGAAATATCCGGTTCTGTGGTGGCTAAGTCAATCCCAGCTCTTGCTACATTCTAATAGTTTGTTTGTGTTTTGTCGATAGTATCTATGTACTTTAGAGTTGTGAATGCATTGTAGCATTTAGCCTTTTGGTTCTCTGTTGGCAAACGCTAATGGTTTCAAATGAGACACAACAGGTACACATTCGTGTTTTCTGATTAAAAAGCTGAAGAAACCAGGTTAAAAATAATATTTGTGTTGGTAAACATGTGATTGAATCCATGTGCCCAAGAATAAGACATTGCTTTTCTCAAAAACTTGGTTGATTCTGCTTTTCTGCGTGCTTTGCACACCAATTCCACACCTGTTTGTCCAGATAGGTTTGGATGAAACCAGAAATATCCGGTTCTGTGGTGGCTAAGTCAATCCCAGCTCTGGCTACAGCTTCTGTGTTTGCTTGTGTTTTGTCAATAGTATCTATGGACTTTAGAGTTGTGAATGCATTGTAGCCGGTAGCATTTAGGTTTTCTGTTGGCAAACGCTAATGGTTTCAAATGGGACACAACAGGTACACATTCGTGTTTTCTGATTAAAAAGCTGCAGAAACCAGGTTAAAAATGATATTTGTGTTGGTAAACATGACATTGAATCCATGTGCCCAAGAACAAGACTTTGCTTTTCTACAAAACCAGGTTTACTCTGCTTTTCTGGGTGCTTTGCACACCAATTCCACACCAGTTTGTCCAGATAGGTTTGGATGAAACCAGAAATATCCAGTTCTGTGGTGGCTAAGTCACTCCAAGATCTTGCTACAGCTTCTGTGTTTGCTTGTGTTTTGTCGATAGTATCTATGGACTTTAGAGTTGTGAAAGCATTGTTGCATGTAACATTTTGTTTTTCTGTTGGCAAACGCTAATTGGTTTCACATGGAGACACTACAGGTACACATTCGTGTTTTCTGAGTAAAAAGCTGCAGAAACCAGGTTAAAAATGATATTTGTGTTTGTAAACATGACATTGAATCCATGTGCCCAAGAAAACGACTTTGCTTTTCTCCAAAACCAGGTTGACTCTGCTTTTCTGGGTGCTTTGCACACCAATTCCACACCAGTTTGTCCAGATAGGTTTGGATGAAACCAGAAATATCCGGTTCTGTGGTGGCTAAGTCAATCCCAGCTCTTGCTACATTCTAATAGTTTGTTTGTGTTTTGTCGATAGTATCTATGTACTTTAGAGTTGTGAATGCATTGTAGCATTTAGCCTTTTGGTTCTCTGTTGGCAAACGCTAATGGTTTCGAATGAGACACAACAGGTACACATTCGTGTTTTCTGATTAAAAAGCTGAAGAAACCAGGTTAAAAATAATATTTGTGTTGGTAAACATGTGATTGAATCCATGTGCCCAAGAATAAGACATTGCTTTTCTCAAAAACTTGGTTGATTCTGCTTTTCTGGGTGCTTTGCACACCAATTCCACACCTGTTTGTCCAGATAGGTTTGGATGAAACCAGAAATATCCGGTTCTGTGGTGGCTAAGTCAATCCCAGCTCTGGCTACAGCTTCTGTGTTTGCTTGTGTTTTGTCAATAGTATCTATGGATTTAGAGTTGTGAATGCATTGTAGCCGGTAGCATTTAGGTTTTCTGTTGGCAAACGCTAATGGTTTCAAATGGGACACAACAGGTACACATTCGTGTTTTCTGAGTAAAAAGCTGCAGAAACCAGGTTAAAAATGATATTTGTGTTGGTAAACATGACATTGAATCCATGTGCCCAAGAACAAGACTTTGCTTTTCTACAAAACCAGGTTTACTCTGCTTTTCTGGGTGCTTTGCACACCAATTCCACACCAGTTTGTCCAGATAGGTTTGGATGAAACCAGAAATATCCAGTTCTGTGGTGGCTAAGTCACTCCAAGATCTTGCTACAGCTTCTGTGTTTGCTTGTGTTTTGTCGATAGTATCTATGGACTTTAGAGTTGTGAAAGCATTGTTGCATGTAACATTTTGTTTTTCTGTTGGCAAACACTAATTGGTTTCACATGGAGACACTACAGGTACACATTCGTGTTTTCTGAGTAAAAAGCTGCAGAAACCAGGTTAAAAATGATATTTGTGTTTGTAAACATGACATTGAATCCATGTGCCCAAGAAAAAGACTTTGCTTTTCTCCAAAACCAGGTTGACTCTGCTTTTCTGGGTGCTTTGCACACCAATTCCACACCAGTTTGTCCAGATAGGGCTGGATGAAACCAGAAATATCCGGTTCTCTGGTGGCTAACTCAATCCGAGCTCTTGCTACAGCTTCTGTGTTTGCTTGTGTTTTCTCGATAGTATCTATGGACTTAGAGTTGTGAATGCATTGTAGCATGTAACATTTTGTTTTTCTGTTGGCAAACGCTAATTGGTTTCACATGGAGACACTACAGGTACACATTCGTGTTTTCTGAGTAAAAAGATGCAGAAACCAGGTTAAAAATGATATTTGTGTTTGTAAACATGACATTGAATCCATGTGACCAAGAAAAAGACTTTGCTTTTCTCCAAAACCAGGTTGACTCTGCTTTTCTGGGTGCTTTGCACACCAATTCCATACCAGTTTGTCCAGATAAGGCTGGATGAAACCAGAAATATCTGGTTCTGTGGTGGCTAAGTGAATTCCAGCTCTTGCTACAGCTTCTATATTTGCATGTGTTTTCTCAACAGTATCTATGGACTTTAGAGTTGTGAATGTATTGTAGCATGTAACATTTTGTTTTTCTGTTGGCAAACGCTAATTGGTTTCACATCTATACAAAACAGGTACACATTCGTGTTTTCTGAGTAAAAAGCTGCAGAAACCAGGTTAAAAATGATATTTGTGTTTGTAAACATGACATTGAATCCACTTGCCAAAGAAAAAGACTTTGCTTTTCTCCAAAACCAGGTTGACTCTGCTTTTCTGGGTGCTTTGCACACCAACTCCACACTAGTTTGTGCATCTAGGTTTGGATGAAACCAGAAATATCTGGTTCTGTGGTGGTTCAGTCAATCCCAGCTCTGGCTACAGCTTCTGTGTTTGCTTGTGTTTTGTCAATAGTATCTATGGACTTTAGAGTTGTGAATGCATTGTAGCATGTAGCATTTAGGTTCTCTGTTGGCAAACGCTAATGGTTTCAAATGAGACACACCAGGTACACATTCGTGTTTTCTGAGTAAAAAGCTGCAGAAACCAGGTTAAAAATGATATTTGTGTTGGTAAACATGAGATTGAATCCATGTTCCCAAGAATAAGACATTACTTTTCTCCAAAACTTGGTTGACTCTGCTTTTCTGGGTGCTTTGCACACCAACTCCACACCAGTTTGTTCAGTTAGGTTTGGATGAAACAAGAAATATCCGGTTCTGTGGTGGCTAAGTCAATCCCAGCTCTGGCTACAGCTTCTGTGTTTGCTTGTGTTTTGTCAATAGTATCTATGGATTTAGAATTGTGAATGCATTGTAGCCGGTAGCATTTAGGTTTTCTGTTGGCAAACGCTAATGGTTTCAAATGGGACACAACAGGTACACATTCGTGTTTTCTGATTAAAAAGCTGCAGAAACCAGGTTAAAAATGATATTTGTGTTGGTAAACATGACATTGAATCCATGTGCCCAAGAACAAGACTTTGCTTTTCTACAAAACCAGGTTGACTCTGCTTTTCTGGGTGCTTTGCACACCAATTCCACACCAGTTTATCCAGATAGGTTTGGATGAAACCAGAAATATCCAGTTCGGTGGTGGCTAAGTCACTCCAAGATCTTGCTACAGCTTCTGTGTTTGCTTGTGTTTTGTCGATAGTATCTATGGACTTTAGAGTTGTGAAAGCATTGTAGCATGTAACATTTTGTTTTTCTGTTGGCAAACGCTAATTGGTTTCACATGGAGACACTACAGGTACACATTCGTGTTTTCTGAGTAAAAAGCTGCAGAAACCAGGTTAAAAATGATATTTGTGTTTGTAAACATGACATTGAATCCATGTGCCCAAGATAAAGACTTTGCTTTTCTCCAAAACCAGGTTGACTCTGCTTTTCTGGGTGCTTTGCACACCAATTCCACACCAGTTTGTCCAGATAGGTTTGGATGAAACCAGAAATATCCGGTTCTCTGGTGGCTAACTCAATCCCAGCTCTTGCTACAGCTTCTGTGTTTGCTTGTGTTTTCTCGATAGTATCTATGGACTTAGAGTTGTGAATGCATTGTAGCATGTAACATTTTGTTTTTCTGTTGGCAAACGCTAATTGGTTTCACATGGAGACACTACAGGTACACATTCGTGTTTTCTGAGTAAAAAGCTGCAGAAACCAGGTTAAAAATGATATTTGTGTTTGTAAACATGACATTGAATCCATGTGCCCAAGAAAAAGACTTTGCTTTTCTCCAAAACCAGGTTGACTCTGCTTTTCTGGGTGCTTTGCACACCAATTCCACACCAGTTTGTCCAGATAGGGCTGGATGAAACCAGAAATATCCGGTTCTCTGGTGGCTAACTCAATCCCAGCTCTTGCTACAGCTTCTGTGTTTGCTTGTGTTTTCTCGATAGTATCTATGGACTTAGAGTTGTGAATGCATTGTAGCATGTAACATTTTGTTTTTCTGTTGGCAAACACTAATTGGTTTCACATGGAGACACTACAGGTACACATTCGTGTTTTCTGAGTAAAAAGCTGCAGAAACCAGGTTAAAAATGATATTTGTGTTTGTAAACATGACATTGAATCCATGTGTCCAAGAAAAAGACTTTACTTTTCTCCAAAACCAGGTTGACTCTGCTTTTCTGGGTGCTTTGCACACCAATTCCACACCAGTTTGTCCAGATAGGGCTGGATGAAACCAGAAATATCCGGTTCTCTGGTGGCTAACTCAATCCCAGCTCTTGCTACAGCTTCTGTGTTTGCTTGTGTTTTCTCGATAGTATCTATGGACTTAGAGTTGTGAATGCATTGTAGCATGTAACATTTTGTTTTTCTGTTGGCAAACACTAATTGGTTTCACATGGAGACACTACAGGTACACATTCGTGTTTTCTGAGTAAAAAGCTGCAGAAACCAGGTTAAAAATGATATTTGTGTTTGTAAACATGACATTGAATCCATGTGTCCAAGAAAAAGACTTTGCTTTTCTCCAAAACCAGGTTGACTCTGCTTTTCTGGGTGCTTTGCACACCAATTCCACACCAGTTTGTCCAGATAGGGCTGGATGAAACCAGAAATATCCGGTTCTCTGGTGGCTAACTCAATCCCAGCTCTTGCTACAGCTTCTGTGTTTGCTTGTGTTTTCTCGATAGTATCTATGGACTTAGAGTTGTGAATGCATTGTAGCATGTAACATTTTGTTTTTCTGTTGGCAAACGCTAATTGGTTTCACATGGAGACACTACAGGTACACATTCGTGTTTTCTGAGTAAAAAGATGCAGAAACCAGGTTAAAAATGATATTTGTGTTTGTAAACATGACATTGAATCCATGTGACCAAGAAAAAGACTTTGCTTTTCTCCAAAACCAGGTTGACTCTGCTTTTCTGGGTGCTTTGCACACCAATTCCATACCAGTTTGTCCAGATAAGGCTGGATGAAACCAGAAATATCTGGTTCTTTGGTGGCTAAGTGAATTCCAGCTCTTGCTACAGCTTCTATATTTGCATGTGTTTTCTCAACAGTATCTATGGACTTTAGAGTTGTGAATGTATTGTAGCATGTAACATTTTGTTTTTCTGTTGGCAAACGCTAATTGGTTTCACATCTAGACACAACAGGTACACATTCGTGTTTTCTGAGTAAAAAGCTGCAGAAACCAGGTTAAAAATGATATTTGTGTTTGTAAACATGACATTGAATCCACTTGCCAAAGAAAAAGACTTTGCTTTTCTCCAAAACCAGGTTGACTCTGCTTTTCTGGGTGCTTTGCACACCAACTCCACACTAGTTTGTGCATCTAGGTTTGGATGAAACCAGAAATATCTGGTTCTGTGGTGGTTCAGTCAATCCCAGCTCTGGCTACAGCTTCTGTGTTTGCTTGTGTTTTGTCAATAGTATCTATGGACTTTAGAGTTGTGAATGCATGGTAGCATGTAGCATTTAGGTTCTCTGTTGGCAAACGCTAATGGTTTCAAATGAGACACACCAGGTACACATTCGTGTTTTCTGAGTAAAAAGCTGCAGAAACCAGGTTAAAAATGATATTTGTGTTGGTAAACATGAGATAGAATCCATGTTCCCAAGAATAAGACATTACTTTTCTCCAAAACTTGGTTGACTCTGCTTTTCTGGGTGCTTTGCACACCAACTCCACACCAGTTTGTTCAGTTAGGTTTGGATGAAACAAGAAATATCCGGTTCTGTGGTGGCTAAGTCAATCCCAGCTCTGGCTACAGCTTCTGTGTTTGCTTGTGTTTTGTCAATAGTATCTATGGATTTAGAGTTGTGAATGCATTGTAGCCGGTAGCATTTAGGTTTTCTGTTGGCAAACGCTAATGGTTTCAAATGGGACACAACAGGTACACATTCGTGTTTTCTGATTAAAAAGCTGCAGAAACCAGGTTAAAAATGATATTTGTGTTGGTAAACATGACATTGAATCCATGTGCCCAAGAACAAGACTTTGCTTTTCTACAAAACCAGGTTGACTCTGCTTTTCTGGGTGCTTTGCACACCAATTCCACACCAGTTTGTCCAGATAGGTTTGGATGAAACCAGAAATATCCAGTTCTGTGGTGGCTAAGTCACTCCAAGATCTTGCTACAGCTTCTGTGTTTGCTTGTGTTTTGTCGATAGTATCTATGGACTTTAGAGTTGTGAAAGCATTGTTGCATGTAACATTTTGTTTTTCTGTTGGCAAACGCTAATTGGTTTCACATGGAGACACTACAGGTACACATTCGTGTTTTCTGAGTAAAAAGCTGCAGAAACCAGGTTAAAAATGATATTTGTGTTTGTAAACATGACATTGAATCCATGTGCCCAAGAAAAAGACTTTGCTTTTCTCCAAAACCAGGTTGACTCTGCTTTTCTGGGTGCTTTGCACACCAATTCCACACCAGTTTTTCCAGATAGGGCTGGATGAAACCAGAAATATCCGGTTCTCTGGTGGCTAACTCAATCCCAGCTCTTGCTACAGCTTCTGTGTTTGCTTGTGTTTTCTCGATAGTATCTATGGACTTAGAGTTGTGAATGCATTGTAGCATGTAACATTTTGTTTTTCTGTTGGCAAACGCTAGTTTGTTTCACATCTAGAAAAAACAGGTACACATTCGTGTTTTCTGAGTAAAAAGCTGCAGAAATCAGGTTGAAAATGATATTTGTGTTTGTAAACATGACATTGAATCCACTTGCCAAAGAAAAAGACTTTGCTTTTCTCCAAAACCAGGTTGACTCTGCTTTTCTGGGTGCTTTGCACACCAATTCCACACCAGTTTTTCCAGATAGGGCTGGATGAAACCAGAAATATCCGGTTCTCTGGTGGCTAACTCAATCCCAGCTCTTGCTACAGCTTCTATATTTGCATGTGTTTTCTCAACAGTATCTATGGACTTTAGAGTTGTGAATGTATTGTAGCATGTAACATTTTGTTTTTCTGTTGGCAAACGCTAGTTTGTTTCACATCTAGAAAAAACAGGTACACATTCGTGTTTTCTGAGTAAAAAGCTGCAGAAACCAGGTTGAAAATGATATTTGTGTTTGTAAACATGACATTGAATCCACTTGCCAAAGAAAAAGACTTTGCTTTTCTCCAAAACCAGGTTGACTCTGCTTTTCTGGGTGCTTTGCACACCAACTCCACACTAGTTTGTGCATCTAGGTTTGGATGAAACCAGAAATATCTGGTTCTGTGGTGGTTCAGTCAATCCCAGCTCTGGCTACAGCTTCTGTGTTTGCTTGTGTTTTGTCAATAGTATCTATGGACTTTAGAGTTGTGAATGCATTGTAGCATGTAGCATTTAGGTTCTCTGTTGGCAAACGCTAATGGTTTCAAATGAGACACACCAGGTACACATTCGTGTTTTCTGAGTAAAAAGCTGCAGAAACCAGGTTAAAAATGATATTTGTGTTGGTAAACATGAGATTGAATCCATGTTCCCAAGAATAAGACATTACTTTTCTCCAAAACTTGGTTGACTCTGCTTTTCTGGGTGCTTTGCACACCAATTCCACACCAGTTTGTTCAGTTAGGTTTGGATGAAACCAGAAATATCCGGTTCTGTGGTGGCTAAGTCAATCCCAGCTCTGGCTACAGCTTCTGTGTTTGCTTGTGTTTTGTCAATAGTATCTATGGACTTTAGAGTTGTGAATGCATTGTAGCCTGTAGCATTTAGGTTTTCTGTTGGCAAACGCTAATGGTTTCAAATGAGACACAACAGGTACACATTCGTGTTTTCTGAGTAAAAAGCTGCAGAAACCAGGATAAAAATCATATTTGTTTTTGTAACCATGACATTGAATCCACTTGCCCAAGAATAAGACTTTGCTTTTCTCCAAAACCTGGTTGACTCTGCTTTTCTGGGTGCTTTGCACACCAACTCCACACCAGTTTGTTCAGCTAGGTTTGGATGAAACCAGAAATATCTGGTTCTGTGGTGGCAAAGTCAATCCCAGCTCTTGCTACAGCTTCTATATTTGCATGTGTTTTCTCAACAGTATCTATGGACTTTAGAGTTGTGAATGTATTGTAGCATGTAACATTTTGTTTTTTGTTGGCAAACGCTAATTGGTTTCACATGGAGACACAACAGGTACACATTCGTGTTTTCTGAGTAAAAAGCTGCAGAAACCAGGTTGAAAATGATATTTGTATTTGTAAACATGACATTGAATCCACTTGCCCAAGAAAAAGACTTTGCTTTTCTCCAAAACCAGGTTGACTCTGCTTTTCTGGGTGCTTTGCACACCAATTCCATACCAGTTTGTCCAGATAAGGCTGGATGAAACCAGAAATATCCGGTTCTGTGGTGGCTAAGTGAATTCCAGATCTTGCTACAGCTTCTATATTAGCTTGTGTTTTCTCAACAGTATCTATGGACTTTAGAGTTGTGAATGTATTGCAGCATGTAACATTTTGTTTTTCTGTTGGCAAACGCTAATTGGTTTCACATCTAGAAAAAACAGGTACACATTCGTGTTTTCTGAGTAAAAAGCTGCAGAAACCAGGTTGAAAATGATATTTGTGTTTGTAAACATGACATTGAATCCACTTGCCAAAGAAAAAGACTTTGCTTTTCTCCAAACCAGGTTGACTCTTCTTTTCTGGGTGCTTTGCACACCAACTCCACACTAGTTTTGCATCTAGGTTTGGATGAAACCAGAAATATCTGGTTCTGTGGTGGTTCAGTCAATCCCAGCTCTAGCTACAGCTTCTGTGATTGCTTGTGTTTTGTCAATAGTATCTATGGACTTTAGAGTTGTGAATGCATTGTAGCCTGTAGCATTTAGGTTCTCTGTTGGCAAACGCTAATGGTTTCAAATGAGACACAACAGGTACACATTCGTGTTTTCTGAGTAAAAAGCTGCAGAAACCAGGTTAAAAATGATATTTGTGTTGGTAAACAGGAGATTGAATCCATGTTCCCAAGAATAAGACATTACTATTCTCTAAAACTTGGTTGACTCTGCTTTTCTGGGTGCTTTGCACACCAACTCCACACCAGTTTGTTCAGTTAGGTTTGGATGAAAACAGAAATATCCGGTTCTGTGGTGGTTCAGTCAATCCCAGCTCTGGCTACAGCTTCTGTGTTTGCTTGTGTTTTGTCAATAGTATCTATGGACTTTAGAGTTGTGAATGCATTGTAGCCTGTAGCATTTAGGTTTTCTGTTGGCAAACGCTAATGGTTTCAAATGAGACACAACAGGTACACATTCGTGTTTTCTGAGTAAAAAGCTGCAGAAACCAGGATAAAAATCATATTTGTTTTTGTAACCATGACATTGAATCCACTTGCCCAAGAATAAGACTTTGCTTTTCTCCAAAACCTGGTTGACTCTGCTTTTCTCCGTGCTTTGCACACCAACTCCACACCAGTTTGTTCAGCTAGGTTTGGATGAAACCAGAAATATCCGGTTCTGTGGTGGCTAACTCAATCCCAGCTCTTGCTACAGCTTCTGTGTTTGCTTGTGTTTTCTCGATAGTATCTATGGACTTAGAGTTGTGAATGCATTGTAGCATGTAACATTTTGTTTTTCTGTTGGCAAACGCTAACTGGTTTCACATGGAGACACACCAGGTACACATTCTTGTTTTCTTAGTAGAAAGCTGCAGAAACCAGGTTAAAAATGATATTTGTGTTTGTAAACATGACATTGAATCCACTTGCCCAAGAAAAAGACTTTGCTTTTCTCCAAAACAGGGTTGACTCTGCTTTTCTGGGTGCTTTGCACACCAGTTCCATACCAGTTTGTCCAGATAAGGCTGGATGAAACCAGAAATATCCGGTTCTGTGGTGGCTAAGTGAATTCCAGCTCTTGCTACAGCTTCTATATTTGCTTGTGTTTTCTCAACAGTATCTATGGACTTTAGAGTTGTGAATGTATTGTAGCATGTAACATTTTGTTTTTTGTTGGCAAACGCTAATTGGTTTCACATGGAGACACAACAGGTACACATTCGTGTTTTCTGAGTAAAAAGCTGCAGAAACCAGGTTGAAAATGATATTTGTGTTTGTAAACATGACATTGAATCCACTTGCCAAAGAAAAAGACTTTGCTTTTCTCCAAAACCAGGTTGACTCTGCTTTTCTGGGTGCTTTGCACACCAACTCCACACTAGTTTTTGCATCTAGGTTTGGAAGAAACCAGAAATATCTGGTTCTGTGGTGGTTCAGTCAATCCCAGCTCTGGCTACAGCTTCTGTGATTGCTTGTGTTTTGTCAATAGTATCTATGGACTTTAGAGTTGTGAATGCATTGTAGCCTGTAGCATTTAGGTTCTCTGTTGGCAAACGCTAATGGTTTCAAATGAGACACAACAGGTACACATTCGTGTTTTCTGAGTAAAAAGCTGCAGAAACCAGGTTACAAATGATATTTGTGTTGGTAAACATGAGATTGAATCCATGTTCCCAAGAATAAGACATTACTTTTCTCCAAAACCAGGTTGACTCTGCTTTTCTGGGTGCTTTGCACACCAACTCTACACCAGTTTGTTCAGTTAGGTTTGGATGAAAACAGAAATATCCGGTTCTGTGGTGGCTAAGTCAATCCCAGCTCTGGCTACAGCTTCTGTGTTTGCTTGTGTTTTGTCAATAGTATCTATGGACTTTAGAGTTGTGAATGCATTGTAGCCTGTAGCATTTAGGTTTTCTGTTGGCAAACGCTAATGGTTTCAAATGAGACACAACAGGTACACATTCGTGTTTTCTGAGTAAAGAGCTGCAGAAACCAGGATAAAAATCATATTTGTTTTTGTAACCATGACATTGAATCCACTTGCCCAAGAATAAGACTTTGCTTTTCTCCAAAACCTGGTTGACTCTGCTTTTCTGGGTGCTTTGCACACCAACTCCACACCAGTTTGTTCAGCTAGGTTTGGATGAAACCAGAAATATCCGGTTCTGTGGTGGCTAACTCAATCCCAGCTCTTGCTACAGCTTCTGTGTTTGCTTGTGTTTTCTCGATAGTATCTATGGACTTAGAGTTGTGAATGCATTGTAGCATGTAACATTTTGTTTTTCTGTTGGCAAACGCTAATTGGTTTCACATGGAGACACACCAGGTACACATTCTTGTTTTCTTAGTAGAAAGCTGCAGAAACCAGGTTAAAAATGATATTTGTGTTTGTAAACATGACATTGAATCCACTTGCCCAAGAAAAAGACTTTGCTTTTCTCCAAAACAGGGTTGACTCTGCTTTTCTGGGTGCTTTGCACACCAATTCCATACCAGTTTGTCCAGATAAGGCTGGATGAAACCCGAAATATCAGGTTCTGTGGTGGCTAAGTGAATTCCAGCTCTTGCTACAGCTTCTATATTTGCTTGTGTTTTCTCAACAGTATCTATGGACTTTAGAGTTGTGAATGTATTGCAGCATGTAACATTTTGTTTTTCTGTTGGCAAACGCTAATTGGTTTCACATCTAGAAAAAACAGGTACACATTCGTGTTTTCTGAGTAAAAAGCTGCAGAAACCAGGTTGAAAATGATATTTGTGTTTGTAAACATGACATTGAATCCACTTGCCCAAGAAAAAGACTTTGCTTTTCTCCAAAACCAGGTTGACTCTGCTTTTCTGGGTGTTTGCACACCAACTCCACACTAGTTTGTGCATCTAGGTTTGGATGAAACCAGAAATATCTGGTTCTGTGGTGGTTCAGTCAATCCCAGCTCTGGCTACAGCTTCTGTGTTTGCTTGTGTTTTGTCAATAGTATCTATGGACTTTAGAGTTGTGAATGCATTGTAGCCTGTAGCATTTAGGTTTTCTGTTGGCAAACGCTAATGGTTTCAAATGAGACACAACAGGTACACATTCGTGTTTTCTGAGTAAAAAGCTGCAGAAACCAGGATAAAAATCATATTTGTTTTTGTAACCATGACATTGAATCCACTTGCCCAAGAATAAGACTTTGCTTTTCTCCAAAACAAGGTTGACTCTGCTTTTCTGGGTGCTTTGCACACCAACTCCACACCAGTTTGTTCAGCTAGGTTTGGATGAAACCAGAAATATCCGGTTCTGTGGTGGCTAACTCAATCCCAGCTCTTGCTACAGCTTCTGTGTTTGCTTGTGTTTTCTCGATAGTATCTATGGACTTAGAGTTGTGAATGCATTGTAGCATGTAACATTTTGTTTTTCTGTTGCCAAAGGCTAACTGGTTTCACATGGAGACACAGCAGGTACACATTCTTGTTTACTTAGTAAAAAGCTGCAGAAACCAGGTTGAAAATGATATTTGTGTTTGTAAACATGACATTGAATCCACTTGCCCAAGAAAAAGACATTGCGTTTCTCCAAAACCAGGTTGACTCTGCTTTTCTGGGTGCTTTGCACACCAATTCCATACCAGTTTGTACAGATAAGGCTGGATGAAACCAGAAATATCCGGTTCTGTGGTGGATAAGTGAATTCCAGCTCTTGCTACAGCTTCTATATTTGCTTGTGTTTTCTCAACAGTATCTATGGACTTTAGAGTTGTGAATGTATTGCAGCATGTAACATTTTGTTTTTCTGTTGGCAAACGCTAATTGGTTTCACATCTAGAAAAAACAGGTACACATTCGTGTTTCTGAGTAAAAAGCTGCAGAAACCAGGTTGAAAATGATATTTGTGTTTGTAAACATGACATGGAATCCACTTGCCAAAGAAAAAGACTTTGCTTTTCTCCAAAACCAGGTTGACTCTTCTTTTCTGGGTGCTTTGCACACCAACTCCACACTAGTTTGTGCATCTAGGTTTGGATGAAACCAGAAATATCTGGTTCTGTGGTGGTTCAGTCAATCCCAGATCTAGCTACAGCTTCTGTGATTGCTTGTGTTTTGTCAATAGTATCTATGGACTTTAGAGTTGTGAATGCATTGTAGCCTGTAGCATTTAGGTTCTCTGTTGGCAAACGCTAATGGTTTCAAATGAGACACAACAGGTACACATTCGTGTTTTCTGAGTAAAAAGCTGCAGAAACCAGGTTAAAAATGATATTTGTGTTGGTAAACAGGAGATTGAATCCATGTTCCCAAGAATAAGACATTACTTTTCTCCAAAACTTGGTTGACTCTGCTTTTCTGGGTGCTTTGCACACCAACTCCACACCGGTTTGTTCAGTTAGGTTTGGATGAAACCAGAAATATCCGGTTCTGTGGTGGTTCAGTCAATCCCAGCTCTGGCTACAGCTTCTGTGTTTGCTTGTGTTTTGTCAATAGTATCTATGGACTTTAGAGTTGTGAATGCATTGTAGCCTGTAGCATTTAGGTTTTCTGTTGGCAAACGCTAATGGTTTCAAATGAGACACAACAGGTACACATTCGTGTTTTCTGAGTAAAAAGCTGCAGAAACCAGGATAAAAATCATATTTGTTTTTGTAACCATGACATTGAATCCACTTGCCCAAGAATAAGACTTTGCTTTTCTCCAAAACCTGGTTGACTCTGCTTTTCTGGGTGCTTTGCACACCAACTCCACACCAGTTTGTTCAGCTAGGTTTGGATGAAACCAGAAATATCCGGTTCTGTGGTGGCTAACTCAATCCCAGCTCTTGCTACAGCTTCTGTGTTTGCTTGTGTTTTCTCGATAGTATCTATGGACTTAGAGTTGTGAATGCATTGTAGCATGTAACATTTTGTTTTTCTGTTGGCAAACGCTAACTGGTTTCACATGGAGACACACCAGGTACACATTCTTGTTTTCTTAGTAAAAAGCTACAGAAACCAGGTTAAAAATGATATTTGTGTTTGTAAACATGACATTGAATCCACTTGCCCAAGAAAAAGACTTTGCTTTTCTCCAAAACAGGGTTGACTCTGCTTTGCTGGGTGCTTTGCGCACCAGTTCCATACCAGTTTGTCCAGATAAGGCTGGATGAAACCAGAAATATCCGGTTCTGTGGTGGCTAAGTGAATTCCAGCTCTTGCTACAGCTTCTATATTTGCTTGTGTTTTCTCAACAGTATCTATGGACTTTAGAGTTGTGAATGTATTGTAGCATGTAACATTTTGTTTTTCTGTTGGCAAACGCTAATTGGTTTCACATCTAGACAAAACAGGTACACATTCGTGTTTTCTAAGTAAAAAGCTGCAGAAACCAGGTTGAAAATGATATTTGTGTTTGTAAACATGACATTGAATCCACTTGCCAAAGAAAAAGACTTTGCTTTTCTCCAAAACCAGGTTGACTCTTCTTTTCTGGGTGCTTTGCACACCAACTCCACACTAGTTTGTGCATCTAGGTTTGGATGAAACCAGAAGTATCTGGTTCTGTGGTGGTTCAGTCAATCCCAGCTCTGGCTACAGCTTCTGTGTTTGCTTGTGTTTTGTCAATAGTATCTATGGACTTTAGAGTTGTGAATGCATTGTAGCCTGTAGCATTTAGGTTCTCTGTTGGCAAACGCTAATGGTTTCAAATGAGACACAACAGGTACACATTCGTGTTTTGTGAGTAAAAAGCTGCAGAAACCAGTTTTAAAATGATATTTGTGTTGGTAAACATGAGATTGAATCCATGTTCCCAAGAATAAGACATTACTTTTCTCCAAAACTTAGTTGACTCTGCTTTTCTGGGTGCTTTGCACACCAACTCCACACCAGTTTGTTCAGTTAGGTTTGGATTAAACCAGAAATATCCGGTTCTGTGGTGGCTAAGTCAATCCCAGCTCTGGCTACAGCTTCTGTGTTTGCTTGTGTTTTGTCAATAGTATCTATGGACTTTAGAGTTGTGAATGCATTGTAGCCTGTAGCATTTAGGTTTTTCTGTTGGCAAACACTAATGGTTTCAAATGAGACACAACAGGTACACATTCGTGTTTTCTGAGTAAAAAGCTGCAGAAACCAGGATAAAAATCATATTTGTTTTTGTAACCATGACATTGAAGCCACTTGCCCAAGAATAAGACTTTGCTTTTCTCCAAAACCAGGTTGACTCTGCTTTTCTGGGTGCTTTGCACACCAACTCCACACCAGTTTGTTCAGCTAGGTTCGGATGAAAACAGAAATATCCGGTTCTGTGGTGGCTAAGTCAATCCCAGCTCTTGCTACAGCTTCTGTGTTTGCTTGTGTTTTCTCGATAGTATCTATGGACTTAGAGTTGTGAAAGCATTGTAGCATGTAACATTTTGTTTTTCTGTTGGCAAACGCTAACTGGTTTCACATGTAGACACAACAGGTACACATTCTTGTTTTCGTAGTAAAAAGCTGCAGAATCCAGGTTACAAATGATATTTGTGTTTGTAAACATGACATTGAATCCACGTGCCCAAGAAAAAGACTTTGCTTTTCTCCAAAACAGGGTTAACTCTGCTTTTCTGGGTGCTTTGCACACCAATTCCATACCAGTTTGTCCAGATAAGGCTGGATGAAACCCGAAATATCAGGTTCTGTGGTGGCTAAGTGAATTCCAGCTCTTTTTACAGCTTCTATATTTGCTTGTGTTTTCTCTACAGTATCTATGGACTTTAGAGTTGTGAATGTATTGTAGCATGTAACATTTTGTTTTTCTGTTGGCAAACGCTAATTTGTTTCACATCTAGACAAAACAGGTACACATTCGTGTTTTCTGAGTAAAAAGCTGCAGAAACCAGGTTGAAAATGATATTTGTGTTTGTAAACATGACATTGAATCCACTTGCCAAAGAAAAAGACTTTGCTTTTCTCCAAAACCAGGTTGACTCTTCTTTTCTGGGTGCTTTGCACACCAACTCCACACTAGTTTGTGCATCTAGGTTTGGATGAAACCAGAAGTATCTGGTTCTGTGGTGGTTCAGTCAATCCCAGCTCTGGCTACAGCTTCTGTGTTTGCTTGTGTTTTGTCAATAGTATCTATGGACTTTAGAGTTGTGAATGCATTGTAGCCTGTAGCATTTAGGTTTTCTGTTGGCAAACGCTAATGGTTTCAAATGAGACACAACAGGTACACATTCGTGTTTTCTGAGTAAAAAGCTGCAGAAACCAGGATAAAAATCATATTTGTTTTTGTAACCATGACATTGAATCCACTTGCCCAAGAATAAGACTTTGCTTTTCTCCAAAACCTGGTTGACTCTGCTTTTCTGGGTGCTTTGCACACCAACTCCACACCAGTTTGTTCAGCTAGGTTTGGATGAAACCAGAAATATCCGGTTCTGTGGTGGCTAACTCAATCCCAGCTCTTGCTACAGCTTCTGTGTTTGCTTGTGTTTTCTCGATAGTATCTATGGACTTAGAGTTGTGAATGCATTGTAGCATGTAACATTTTGTTTTTCTGTTGGCAAACGCTAACTGGTTTCACATGGAGACACACCAGGTACACATTCTTGTTTTCTTAGTAAAAAGCTACAGAAACCAGGTTAAAAATGATATTTGTGTTTGTAAACATGACATTGAATCCACTTGCCCAAGAAAAAGACTTTGCTTTTCTCCAAAACAGGGTTGACTCTGCTTTGCTGGGTGCTTTGCACACCAGTTCCATACCAGTTTGTCCAGATAAGGCTGGATGAAACCAGAAATATCCGGTTCTGTGGTGGCTAAGTGAATTCCAGCTCTTGCTACAGCTTCTATATTTGCTTGTGTTTTCTCAACAGTATCTATGGACTTTAGAGTTGTGAATGCATTGTAGCCTGTAGCATTTAGGTTCTCTGTTGGCAAACGCTAATGGTTTCAAATGAGACACAACAGGTACACATTCGTGTTTTCTGAGTAAAAAGCTGCAGAAACCAGTTTTAAAATGATATTTGTGTTGGTAAACATGAGATTGAATCCATGTTCCCAAGAATAAGACATTACTTTTCTCCAAAACTTAGTTGACTCTGCTTTTCTGGGTGCTTTGCACACCAACTCCACACCAGTTTGTTCAGTTAGGTTTGGATTAAACCAGAAATATCCGGTTCTGTGGTGGCTAAGTCAATCCCAGCTCTGGCTACAGCTTCTGTGTTTGCTTGTGTTTTGTCAATAGTATCTATGGACTTTAGAGTTGTGAATGCATTGTAGCCTGTAGCATTTAGGTTTTCTGTTGGCAAACACTAATGGTTTCAAATGAGACACAACAGGTACACATTCGTGTTTTCTGAGTAAAAAGCTGCAGAAACCAGGATAAAAATCATATTTGTTTTTGTAACCATGACATTGAAGCCACTTGCCCAAGAATAAGACTTTGCTTTTCTCCAAAACCAGGTTGACTCTGCTTTTCTGGGTGCTTTGCACACCAACTCCACACCAGTTTGTTCAGCTAGGTTCGGATGAAAACAGAAATATCCGGTTCTGTGGTGGCTAAGTCAATCCCAGCTCTTGCTACAGCTTCTGTGTTTGCTTGTGTTTTCTCGATAGTATCTATGGACTTAGAGTTGTGAAAGCATTGTAGCATGTAACATTTTGTTTTTCTGTTGGCAAACGCTAACTGGTTTCACATGGAGACACAACAGGTACACATTCTTGTTTTCGTAGTAAAAAGCTGCAGAATCCAGGTTACAAATGATATTTGTGTTTGTAAACATGACATTGAATCCACGTGCCCAAGAAAAAGACTTTGCTTTTCTCCAAAACAGGGTTAACTCTGCTTTTCTGGGTGCTTTGCACACCAATTCCATACCAGTTTGTCCAGATAAGGCTGGATGAAACCCGAAATATCAGGTTCTGTGGTGGCTAAGTGAATTCCAGCTCTTTTTACAGCTTCTATATTTGCTTGTGTTTTCTCTACAGTATCTATGGACTTTAGAGTTGTGAATGTATTGTAGCATGTAACATTTTGTTTTTCTGTTGGCAAACGCTAATTTGTTTCACATCTAGACAAAACAGGTACACATTCGTGTTTTCTGAGTAAAAAGCTGCAGAAACCAGGTTGAAAATGATATTTGTGTTTGTAAACATGACATTGAATCCACTTGCCAAAGAAAAAGACTTTGCTTTTCTCCAAAACCAGGTTGACTCTGCTTTTCTGGGTGCTTTGCACACCAACTCCACACTAGTTTGTGCATCTAGGTTTGGATGAAACCAGAAATATCTGGTTCTGTGGTGGTTCAGTCAATCCCAGCTCTGGCTACAGCTTCTGTGTTTGCTTGTGTTTTGTCAATAGTATCTATGGACTTTAGAGTTGTGAATGCATTGTAGCCTGTAGCATTTAGGTTCTCTGTTGGCAAACGCTAATGGTTTCAAATGAGACACAACAGGTACACATTCGTGTTTTCTGAGTAAAAAGCTGCAGAAACCAGTTTTAAAATGATATTTGTGTTGGTAAACATGAGATTGAATCCATGTTCCCAAGAATAAGACATTACTTTTCTCCAAAACTTAGTTGACTCTGCTTTTCTGGGTGCTTTGCACACCAACTCCACACCAGTTTGTTCAGCTAGGTTTGGATGAAACCAGAAATATCCGGTTCTGTGGTGGCTAACTCAATCCCAGCTCTTGCTACAGCTTCTGTGTTTGCTTGTGTTTTCTCGATAGTATCTATGGACTTAGAGTTGTGAATGCATTGTAGCATGTAACATTTTGTTTTTCTGTTGGCAAACGCTAACTGGTTTCACATGGAGACACACCAGGTACACATTCTTGTTTTCTTAGTAAAAAGCTACAGAAACCAGGTTAAAAATGATATTTGTGTTTGTAAACATGACATTGAATCCACTTGCCCAAGAAAAAGACTTTGCTTTTCTCCAAAACAGGGTTGACTCTGCTTTGCTGGGTGCTTTGCACACCAGTTCCATACCAGTTTGTCCAGATAAGGCTGGATGAAACCAGAAATATCCGGTTCTGTGGTGGCTAAGTGAATTCCAGCTCTTGCTACAGCTTCTATATTTGCTTGTGTTTTCTCAACAGTATCTATGGACTTTAGAGTTGTGAATGCATTGTAGCCTGTAGCATTTAGGTTCTCTGTTGGCAAACGCTAATGGTTTCAAATGAGACACAACAGGTACACATTCGTGTTTTCTGAGTAAAAAGCTGCAGAAACCAGTTTTAAAATGATATTTGTGTTGGTAAACATGAGATTGAATCCATGTTCCCAAGAATAAGACATTACTTTTCTCCAAAACTTAGTTGACTCTGCTTTTCTGGGTGCTTTGCACACCAACTCCACACCAGTTTGTTCAGTTAGGTTTGGATTAAACCAGAAATATCCGGTTCTGTGGTGGCTAAGTCAATCCCAGCTCTGGCTACAGCTTCTGTGTTTGCTTGTGTTTTGTCAATAGTATCTATGGACTTTAGAGTTGTGAATGCATTGTAGCCTGTAGCATTTAGGTTTTCTGTTGGCAAACACTAATGGTTTCAAATGAGACACAACAGGTACACATTCGTGTTTTCTGAGTAAAAAGCTGCAGAAACCAGGATAAAAATCATATTTGTTTTTGTAACCATGACATTGAAGCCACTTGCCCAAGAATAAGACTTTGCTTTTCTCCAAAACCAGGTTGACTCTGCTTTTCTGGGTGCTTTGCACACCAACTCCACACCAGTTTGTTCAGCTAGGTTCGGATGAAAACAGAAATATCCGGTTCTGTGGTGGCTAAGTCAATCCCAGCTCTTGCTACAGCTTCTGTGTTTGCTTGTGTTTTCTCGATAGTATCTATGGACTTAGAGTTGTGAAAGCATTGTAGCATGTAACATTTTGTTTTTCTGTTGGCAAACGCTAACTGGTTTCACATGGAGACACAACAGGTACACATTCTTGTTTTCGTAGTAAAAAGCTGCAGAATCCAGGTTACAAATGATATTTGTGTTTGTAAACATGACATTGAATCCACGTGCCCAAGAAAAAGACTTTGCTTTTCTCCAAAACAGGGTTAACTCTGCTTTTCTGGGTGCTTTGCACACCAATTCCATACCAGTTTGTCCAGATAAGGCTGGATGAAACCCGAAATATCAGGTTCTGTGGTGGCTAAGTGAATTCCAGCTCTTTTTACAGCTTCTATATTTGCTTGTGTTTTCTCTACAGTATCTATGGACTTTAGAGTTGTGAATGTATTGTAGCATGTAACATTTTGTTTTTCTGTTGGCAAACGCTAATTGGTTTCACATCTATACAAAACAGGTACACATTCGTGTTTTCTGAGTAAAAAGCTGCAGAAACCAGGTTAAAAATGATATTTGTGTTTGTAAACTTCACATTGAATCCATGTGTCCAAGAAAAAGACTTTGCTTTTCTCCAAAACCAGGTTGACTCTGCTTTTCTGGGTGCTTTGCACACCAACTCCACACTAGTTTGTGCATCTAGGTTTGGATGAAACCAGAAATATCTGGTTCTGTGGTGGTTCAGTCAATCCCAGCTCTGGCTACAGCTTCTGTGTTTGCTTGTGTTTTGTCAATAGTATCTATGGACTTTAGAGTTGTGAATGCATTGTAGCCTGTAGCATTTAGGTTCTCTGTTGGCAAACGCTAATGGTTTCAAATGAGACACAACAGGTACACATTCGTGTTTTCTGAGTAAAAAGCTGCAGAAACCAGGTTAAAAATGATATTTGTGTTGGTAAACATGACATTGAATCCATGTTCCCAAGAATAAGACATTACTTTTCTCCAAAACTTGGTTGACTCTGCTTTTCTGGGTGCTTTGCACACCAGTTCCATACCAGTTTGTTCAGTTAGGTTTGGATGAAACCAGAAATATCCGGTTCTGTGGTGGCTAAGTGAATTCCAGCTCTTGCTACAGCTTCTATATTTGCTTGTGTTTTCTCAACAGTATCTATGGACTTTAGAGTTGTGAATGTATTGTAGCATGTAACATTTTGTTTTTCTGTTGGCAAACGCTAATTTGTTTCACATCTAGACAAAACAGGTACACATTCGTGTTTTCTGAGTAAAAAGCTGCAGAAACCAGGTTGAAAATGATATTTGTGTTTGTAAACATGACATTGAATCCACTTGCCAAAGAAAAAGACTTTGCTTTTCTCCAAAACCAGGTTGACTCTTCTTTTCTGGGTGCTTTGCACACCAACTCCACACTAGTTTGTGCATCTAGGTTTGGATGAAACCAGAAGTATCTGGTTCTGTGGTGGTTCAGTCAATCCCAGCTCTGGCTACAGCTTCTGTGTTTGCTTGTGTTTTGTCAATAGTATCTATGGACTTTAGAGTTGTGAATGCATTGTAGCCTGTAGCATTTAGGTTCTCTGTTGGCAAACGCTAATGGTTTCAAATGAGACACAACAGGTACACATTCGTGTTTTCTGAGTAAAAAGCTGCAGAAACCAGTTTTAAAATGATATTTGTGTTGGTAAACATGAGATTGAATCCATGTTCCCAAGAATAAGACATTACTTTTCTCCAAAACTTAGTTGACTCTGCTTTTCTGGGTGCTTTGCACACCAACTCCACACCAGTTTGTTCAGTTAGGTTTGGATGAAACCAGAAATATCCGGTTCTGTGGTGGCTAAGTCAATCCCAGCTCTGGCTACAGCTTCTGTGTTTGCTTGTGTTTTGTCAATAGTATCTATGGACTTTAGAGTTGTGAATGCATTGTAGCCTGTAGCATTTAGGTTTTCTGTTGGCAAACACTAATGGTTTCAAATGAGACACAACAGGTACACATTCGTGTTTTCTGAGTAAAAAGCTGCAGAAACCAGGATAAAAATCATATTTGTTTTTGTAACCATGACATTGAAGCCACTTGCCCAAGAATAAGACTTTGCTTTTCTCCAAAACCAGGTTGACTCTGCTTTTCTGGGTGCTTTGCACACCAACTCCACACCAGTTTGTTCAGCTAGGTTCGGATGAAAACAGAAATATCCGGTTCTGTGGTGGCTAAGTCAATCCCAGCTCTTGCTACAGCTTCTGTGTTTGCTTGTGTTTTCTCGATAGTATCTATGGACTTAGAGTTGTGAAAGCATTGTAGCATGTAACATTTTGTTTTTCTGTTGGCAAACGCTAACTGGTTTCACATGGAGACACAACAGGTACACATTCTTGTTTTCGTAGTAAAAAGCTGCAGAATCCAGGTTACAAATGATATTTGTGTTTGTAAACATGACATTGAATCCACGTGCCCAAGAAAAAGACTTTGCTTTTCTCCAAAACAGGGTTAACTCTGCTTTTCTGGGTGCTTTGCACACCAACTCCACACCAGTTTGTTCAGTTAGGTTTGGATGAAACCAGAAATATCCGGTTCTGTGGTGGCTAAGTCAATCCCAGCTCTGGCTACAGCTTCTGTGTTTGCTTGTGTTTTGTCAATAGTATCTATGGACTTTAGAGTTGTGAATGCATTGTAGCATGTAGCATTTAGGTTCTCTGTTGGCAAACGCTAATGGTTTCAAATGAGACACAACAGGTACACATTCGTGTTTTCTGAGTAAAAAGCTGCAGAAACAAGGTTAAAAATGATGTTTGTGTTGGTAAACATGACATTGAATCCATGTGTCCAAGAATAAGACTTTGCTTTTCTCCAAAACCAGGTTGACTCTGCTTTCCTGGGTGCTTTTCACACCAATTTCACACCAGTTTGTCCAGATATGTTTGGATGAATCCAGAAATATCCGGTTCTCTGGTGGCTAACTCAATCCCAGCTCTTGCTACAGCTTCTGTGTTTGCTTGTGTTTTGTCGATAGTATCTATGGACTTAGAGTTGTGAATGCATTGTAGCATGTAACATTTTGTTTTTCTGTTGGCAAACGCTAATTGGTTTCACATCTAGAAAAAACAGGTACACATTCGTGTTTTCTGAGTAAAAAGCTGCAGAAACCAGGTTGAAAATGATATTTGTGTTTGTAAACATGACATTGAATCCACTTGCCAAAGAAAAAGACTTTGCTTTTCTCCAAAACCAGGTTGACTCTGCTTTTGTGTGTGCTTTGCACACCAACTCCACACTAGTTTGTGCATCTAGTTTTGGATGAAACCAGAAGTATCTGGTTCTGTGGTGGTTCAGTCAATCCCAGCTCTGGCTACAGCTTCTGTGTTTGCTTGTGTTTTGTCAATAGTATCTATGGACTTTAGAGTTGTGAATGCATTGTAGCATGTAGCATTTAGGTTCTCTGTTGGCAAACGCTAATGGTTTCAAATGAGACACAACAGGTACACATTCGTGTTTTCTGAGTAAAAAGCTGCAGAAACCAGGTTGAAAATGATATTTGTGTTTGTAAACATGACATGGAATCCACTTGCCAAAGAAAAAGACTTTGCTTTTCTCCAAAACCAGGTTGACTCTGCTTTTCTGGGTGCTTTGCACACCAACTCCACACTAGTTTGTGCATCTAGGTTTGGATGAAACCAGAAATATCTGGTTCTGTGGTGCTTCAGTCAATCCCAGCTCTGGCTACAGGTTCTGTGTTTGCTTGTGTTTTGTCAATAGTATCTATGGACTTTAGAGTTGTGAATGCATTGTAGCCTGTAGCATTTAGGTTTTCTGTTGGCAAACGCTAATGGTTTCAAATGAGACACAACAGGTACACATTCGTGTTTTCTGAGTAAAAAGCTGCAGAAACCAGGTTAAAAATGATATTTGTGTTGGTAAACATGAGATTGAATCCATGTTCCCAAGAATAAGACATTACTTTTCTCCAAAACTTGGTTGACTCTGCTTTTCTGGGTGCTTTGCACACCAACTCCACACCAGTTTGTTCAGTTAGGTTTGGATGAAACCAGAAATATCCGGTTCTGTGGTGGTTCAGTCAATCCCAGCTCTGGCTACAGCTTCTGTGTTTGCTTGTGTTTTGTCAATAGTATCTATGGACTTTAGAGTTGTGAATGCATTGTAGCCTGTAGCATTTAGGTTTTCTGTTGGCAAACGCTAATGGTTTCAAATGAGACACAACAGGTACACATTCGTGTTTTCTGAGTAAAAAGCTGCAGAAACCAGGATAAAAATCACATAAGTTTTTGTAACCATGACATTGAATCCACTTACCCAAGAATAAGACTTTGCTTTTCTCCAAAACCAGGTTGACTCTGCTTTTCTGGGTGCTTTGCACACCAACTCCACACCAGTTTGTTCAGCTAGGTTCGGATGAAAACAGAAATATCCGGTTCTGTGGTGGCTAAGTCAATCCCAGCTCTTGCTACAGCTTCTGTGTTTGCTTGTGTTTTCTCGATAGTATCTATGGACTTAGAGTTGTGAAAGCATTGTAGCATGTAACATTTTGTTTTTCTGTTGGCAAACGCTAACTGGTTTCACATGGAGACACAACAGGTACACATTCTTGTTTTCGTAGTAAAAAGCTGCAGAATCCAGGTTACAAATGATATTTGTGTTTGTAAACATGACATTGAATCCCCGTGCCCAAGAAAAAGACTTTGCTTTTCTCCAAAACAGGGTTGACTCTGCTTTTCTGGGTGCTTTGCACACCAATTCCATACCAGTTTGTCCAGATAAGGCTGGATGAAACCCGAAATATCAGGTTCTGTGGTGGCTAAGTGAATTCCAGCTCTTTTTACAGCTTCTATATTTGCTTGTGTTTTCTCAACAGTATCTATGGACTTTAGAGTTGTGAATGTATTGTAGCATGTAACATTTTGTTTTTCTGTTGGCAAACACTAATTGGTTTCACATCTAGACAAAACTGGTACACATTCGTGTTTTCTGAGTAAAAAGCTGCAGAAACCAGGTTGAAAATGATATTTGTGTTTGTAAACATGACATTGAATCCACTTGCGAAAGAAAAAGACTTTGCTTTTCTCCAAAACCAGGTTGACTCTGCTTTTCTGGGTGCTTTGCACACCAACTCCACACTAGTTTGTGCATCTAGGTTTGGATGAAACCAGAAATACCTGGTTCTGTGGTGGTTCAGTCAATCCCAGCTCTGGCTACAGCTTCTGTGTTTGCTTGTGTTTTGTCAATAGTATCTATGGACTTTAGAGTTGTGAATGCATTGTAGCCTGTAGCATTTAGGTTCTCTGTTGGCAAACGCTAATGGTTTCAAATGAGACACAATAGGTACACATTCGTGTTTTCTGAGTATAAAGCTGCAGAAACCAGGTTAAAAATGATATTTGTGTTGGTAAACATGAGATTGAATCCATGTTCCCAAGAATAAGACATTACTTTTCTCCAAAACTTGGTTGACTCTGCTTTTCTGGGTGCTTTGCACACCAACTCCACACCAGTTTGTTCAGTTAGGTTTGGATGAAAACAGAAATATCCGGTTCTGTGGTGGCTAAGTCAATCCCAGCTCTGGCTACAGCTTCTGTGTTTGCTTGTGTTTTGTCAATAGTATCTATGGACTTTAGAGTTGTGAATGTATTGTAGCATGTAACATTTTGTTTTTCTGTTGGCAAACGCTAATTGGTTTCACATCTATACAAAACAGGTACACATTCGTGTTTTCTGAGTAAAAAGCTGCAGAAACCAGGTTGAAAATGATATTTGTGTTTGTAAACATGACATTGAATCCACTTGCCAAAGAAAAAGACTTTACTTTTCTCCAAAACCAGGTTGACTCTGCTTTTCTGGGTGCTTTGCACACCAACTCCACACTAGTTTTGCGACTAGGTTTGGATGAAACCAGAAATATCTGGTTCTGTGGTGGTTCAGTCAATCCCAGCTCTGGCTACAGCTTCTGTGTTTGCTTGTGTTTTGTCAATAGTATCTATGGACTTTAGAGTTGTGAATGCATTGTAGCATGTAGCATTTAGGTTCTCTGTTGGCAAACGCTAATGGTTTCAAATGAGAAACAATAGGTACACATTCGTGTTTTCTGAGTAAAAAGCTGCAGAAACAAGGTTAAAAATGATATTTGTGTTGGTAAACATGACATTGAATCCATGTGTCCAAGAATAAGACTTTGCTTTTCTCCAAAACCAGGTTGACTCTGCTTTTCTGGGTGCTTTGCACACCAATTTCACACCAGTTTGTCCAGATAGGTTTGGATGAAACCAGAAATATCCGGTTCTCTGGTGGCTAACTCAATCCCAGCTCTTGCTACAGCTTCTGTGTTTGCTTGTGTTTTGTCGATAGTATCTATGGACTTAGAGTTGTGAATGCATTGTAGCATGTAACATTTTGTTTTTCTGTTGGCAAACGCTAATTGGTTTCACATGGAGACACAACAGGGACATATTCTTTTTTTCTTAGTAAAAAGCTGCAGAAACCAGGTTAAAAATGATATTTGTGTTGGTAAACATGACATTGAATCCACATGTCCATGAAAAAGACTTTGTTTTTCTCCAAAACCAGGTTGACTCTGCTTTTCTGGGTGCTTTGCACACCAATTCCATACCAGTTTGTCAAGATAAGGCTGGATGAAACCAGAAATATCCGGTTCTGTGGTGGCTAAGTGAATTCCAGCTCTTGCTACAGCTTCTATATTTGCTTGTGTTTTCTCAACATTATCTATGGACTTTAGAGTTGTGAATGTATTGTAGCATGTAACATTTTGTTTTTCTGTTGGCAAACGCTAATTGGTTTCACATCTAGACAAAACAGGTACACATTCGTGTTTTCTGAGTAAAAAGCTGCAGAAACCAGGTTGAAAATGATATTTGTGTTTGTAAACATGACATTGAATCCACTTGCCCAAGAAAAAGACTTTGCTTTTCTCCAAAACCAGGTTGACTCTGCTTTTCTGGGTGCTTTGCACACCAACTCCACACTAGTTTGTGCATCTAGGTTTGGATGAAACCAGAAGTATCTGGTTCTGTGGTGGTTCAGTCAATCCCAGCTCTGGCTACAGGTTCTGTGTTTGCTTGTGTTTTGTCAATAGTATCTATGGACTTTAGAGTTGTGAATGCACTGTAGCCCGTAGCATTTAGGTTTTCTGTTGGCAAACGCTAATGGTTTCAAATGAGACACAACAGGTACACATTCGTGTTTTCTGAGTAAAAAGCTGCAGAAACCAGGTTAAAAATGATATTTGTGTTGGTAAACATGAGATTGAATCCATGTTCTCAAGAATAAGACATTACTTTTCTCCAAAACTTGGTTGACTCTGCTTTTCTGGGTGCTTTGCACACCAACTCCACACCAGTTTGTTCAGTTAGGTTTGGATGAAAACAGAAATATCCGGTTCTGTGGTGGCTAAGTCAATCCCAGCTCTGGCTACAGCTTCTGTGTTTGCTTGTGTTTTGTCAATAGTATCTATGGACTTTAGAGTTGTGAATGCATTGTAGCCTTTAGCATTTAGGTTTTCTGTTGGCAAACGCTAATGGTTTCAAATGAGACACAACAGGTACACATTCGTGTTTTCTGAGTAAAAAGCTGTAGAAACCAGGTTGAAAATGATATTTGTGTTTGTAAACATGACATTGAATCCACTTGCCCAAGAAAAAGACTTTGCTTTTCTCCAAAACCAGGTTGACTCTGCTTTTCTGGGTGCTTTGCACACCAACTCCACACTAGTTTGTGCATCTAGGTTTGGATGAAACCAGAAATATCGGGTTCTGTGGTGGTTCAGTCAATCCCAGCTCTGGCTACAGCTTCTGTGTTTGCTTTTGTTTTGTCAATAGTATCTATGGACTTTAGAGTTGTGAATGCATTGTAGCCTGTAGCATTTAGGTTTTCTGTTGGCAAACGCTAATGGTTTCAAATGAGACACAACAGGTACACATTCGTGTTTTCTGAGTAAAAAGCTGCAGAAACCAGGTTAAAAATGATATTTGTGTTGGTAAACATGAGATTGAATCCATGTTCCCTAGAATAAGACATTACTTTTCTCCAAAACTTGGTTGACTCTGCTTTTCTGGGTGCTTTGCACACCAACTCCACACCAGTTTGTTCAGTTAGGTTTGGATGAAACCAGAAATATCCGGTTCTGTGGTGGCTAAGTCAATCCCAGATCTGGCTACAGCTTCTGTGTTTGCTTGTGTTTTGTCAATAGTATCTATGGACTTTAGAGTTGTGAATGCATTGTAGCATGTAGCATTTAGGTTGTCTGTTGGCAAACGCTAATGGTTTCAAATGAGACACAACAGGTACACATTCGTGTTTTCTGAGTAAAAAGCTGCAGAAACCAGGATAAAAATCACATTTGTTTTTGTAACCGTGACATTGAATCCACTTACCCAAGAATAAGACTTTGCTTTTCTCCAAAACCAGGTTGACTCTGCTTTTCTGGGTGCTTTGCACACCAACTCCACACCAGTTTGTTCAGCTAGGTTCGGATGAAAACAGAAATATCTGGTTCTGTGGTGGCTAAGTCAATCCCAGCTCTTGCTACAGCTTCTGTGTTTGCTTGTGTTTTCTCGATAGTATCTATGGACTTAGAGTTGTGAAAGCATTGTAGCATGTAACATTTTGTTTTTCTGTTGGCAAACGCTAACTGGTTTCACATGGAGACACAACAGGTACACGTTCTTGTTTTCGTAGTAAAAAGCTGCAGAATCCAGGTTACAAATGATATTTGTGTTTGTAAACATGACATTGAATCCCCGTGCCCAAGAAAAAGACTTTGCTTTTCTCCAAAACAGGGTTGACTCTGCTTTTCTGGGTGCTTTGCACACCAATTCCATACCAGTTTGTCCAGATAAGGCTGGATGAAACCCGAAATATCAGGTTCTGTGGTGGCTAAGTGAATTCCAGCTCTTTTTACAGCTTCTATATTTGCTTGTGTTTTCTCAACAGTATCTATGGACTTTAGAGTTGTGAATGTATTGTAGCATGTAACATTTTGTTTTTCTGTTGGCAAACACTAATTGGTTTCACATCTAGACAAAACTGGTACACATTCGTGTTTTCTGAGTAAAAAGCTGCAGAAACCAGGTTGAAAATGATATTTGTGTTTGTAAACATGACATTGAATCCACTTGCGAAAGAAAAAGACTTTGCTTTTCTCCAAAACCAGGTGGACTCTGCTTTTCTGGGTGCTTTGCACACCAACTCCACACTAGTTTGTGCATCTAGGTTTGGATGAAACCAGAAATACCTGGTTCTGTGGTGGTTCAGTCAATCCCAGCTCTGGCTACAGCTTCTGTGTTTGCTTGTGTTTTGTCAATAGTATCTATGGACATTAGAGTTGTGAATGCATTGTAGCCTGTAGCATTTAGGTTCTCTGTTGGCAAACGCTAATGGTTTCAAATGAGACACAACAGGTACACATTCGTGTTTTCTGAGTAAAAAGCTGCAGAAACCAGGTTAAAAATGATATTTGTGTTGGTAAACATGACATTGAATCCACTTGCCAAAGAAAAAGACTTTGCTTTTCTCCAAAACCAGGTTGACTCTGCTTTTCTGGGTGCTTTGCACACCAACTCCACACCAGTTTGTTCAGTTAGGTTTGGATGAAAACAGAAATATCCGGTTCTGTGGTGGCTAAGTCAATCCCAGCTCTGGCTACAGCTTCTGTGTTTGCTTGTGTTTTGTCAATAGTATCTATGGACTTTAGAGTTGTGAATGCATTGTAGCATGTAGCATTTAGGTTCTCTGTTGGCAAACGCTAATGGTTTCAAATGAGACACAACAGGTACACATTCGTGTTTTCTGAGTAAAAAGCTGCAGAAACCAGGTTAAAAATGATATTTGTGTTGGTAAACATGACATTGAATCCATGTGTCCAAGAATAAGACTTTGCTTTTCTCCAAAACCAGGTTGACTCTGCTTTTCTGGGTGCTTTGCACACCAATTTCACACCAGTTTGTCCAGATAGGTTTGGATGAAACCAGAAATATCCGGTTCTCTGGTGGCTAACTCAATCCCAGCTCTTGCTACAGCTTCTGTGTTTGCTTGTGTTTTGTCGATAGTATCTATGGACTTAGAGTTGTGAATGCATTGTAGAATGTAACATTTTGTTTTTCTGTTGGAAAACGCTAATTGGTTTCACATGGAGACACAACAGGTACATATTCTTTTTTTCTTAGTAAAAAGCTGCAGAAACCAGGTTAAAAATGATATTTGTGTTGGTAAACATGACATTGAATCCACATGTCCATGAAAAAGACTTTGCTTTTCTCCAAAACCAGGTTGACTCTGCTTTTCTGGGTGCTTTGCACACCAATTCCATACCAGTTTGTCAAGATAAGGCTGGATGAAACCAGAAATATCCGGTTCTGTGGTGGCTAAGTGAATTCCAGCTCTTGCTACAGCTTCTATATTTGCTTGTGTTTTCTCAACAGTATCTATGGACTTTAGAGTTGTGAATGTATTGTAGCATGTAACATTTTGTTTTTCTGTTGGCAAACGCTAATTGGTTTCACATCTAGACAAAACAGGTACACATTCGTGTTTTCTGAGTAAAAAGCTGCAGAAACCAGGTTGAAAATGATATTTGTGTTTGTAAACATGACATTGAATCCACTTGCCCAAGAAAAAGACTTTGCTTTTCTCCAAAACCAGGTTGACTCTGCTTTTCTGGGTGCTTTGCACACCAACTCCACACTAGTTTGTGCATCTAGGTTTGGATGAAACCAGAAATATCGGGTTCTGTGGTGGTTCAGTCAATCCCAGCTCTGGCTACAGCTTCTGTGTTTGCTTGTGTTTTGTCAATAGTATCTATGGACTTTAGAGTTGTGAATGCATTGTAGCCCGTAGCATTTAGGTTTTCTGTTGGCAAACGCTAATGGTTTCAAATGAGACACAACAGGTACACATTCGTGTTTTCTGAGTATAAAGCTGCAGAAACCAGGTTAAAAATGATATTTGTGTTGGTAAACATGACATTGAATCCATGTTCCCAAGAATAAGACATTACTTTTCTCCAAAACTTGGTTGACTCTGCTTTTCTGGGTGCTTTGCACACCAACTCCACACCAGTTTGTTCAGTTAGGTTTGGATGAAACCAGAAATATCCGGTTCTGTGGTGGCTAAGTCAATCCCAGCTCTGGCTACAGCTTCTGTGTTTGCTTGTGTTTTGTCAATAGTATCTATGGACTTTAGAGTTGTGAATGCATTGTAGCCTGTAGCATTTAGGTTTTCTGTTGGCAAACGCTAATGGTTTCAAATGAGACACAACAGGTACACATTCGTGTTTTCTGAGTAAAAAGCTGCAGAAACCAGGATAAAAATCATATTTGTTTTTGTAACCATGACAATGAATCCACTTGCCCAAGAATAAGACTTTGCTTTTCTACAAAACCTGGTTGACTCTGCTTTTCTGGGTGCTTTGCACACCAACTCCACACCAGTTTGTTCAGTTAGGTTTGGATGAAAACAGAAATATCCAGTTCTGTGGTGGCTAAGTCAATCCCAGCTCTGGCTACAGCTTCTATATTTGCTAGTGTTTTGTCAATTGTATCTATGGACTTTACAGTTGTGAATGCATTGTAGCCTGTAGCATTTAGGTTCTCTGTTGGCAAACGCTAATGGTTTCAAATAAGACACAACAGGTACACATTCGTGTTTTCTGAGTAAAAAGCTGCAGAAACCAGGTTAAAAATGATATTTGTGTTTGTAAACATGACATTGAATCCACTTGCCCAAGAAAAAGACTTTGCTTTTCTCCAAAACCAGGTTGACTCTGCTTTTCTGGGTGCTTTGCACACCAACTCCACACTAGTTTGTGCATCTAGGTTTGGATGAAACCAGAAATATCGGGTTCTGTGGTGGTTCAGTCAATCCCAGCTCTGGCTACAGCTTCTGTGTTTGCTTTTGTTTTGTCAATAGTATCTATGGACTTTAGAGTTGTGAATGCATTGTAGCCTGTAGCATTTAGGTTTTCTGTTGGCAAACGCTAATGGTTTCAAATGAGACACAACAGGTACACATTCGTGTTTTCTGAGTAAAAAGCTGCAGAAACCAGGTTAAAAATGATATTTGTGTTGGTAAACATGAGATTGAATCCATGTTCCCTAGAATAAGACATTACTTTTCTCCAAAACTTGGTTGACTCTGCTTTTCTGGGTGCTTTGCACACCAACTCCACACCAGTTTGTTCAGTTAGGTTTGGATGAAACCAGAAATATCCGGTTCTGTGGTGGCTAAGTCAATCCCAGATCTGGCTACAGCTTCTGTGTTTGCTTGTGTTTTGTCAATAGTATCTATGGACTTTAGAGTTGTGAATGCATTGTAGCATGTAGCATTTAGGTTGTCTGTTGGCAAACGCTAATGGTTTCAAATGAGACACAACAGGTACACATTCGTGTTTTCTGAGTAAAAAGCTGCAGAAACCAGGATAAAAATCACATTTGTTTTTGTAACCGTGACATTGAATCCACTTACCCAAGAATAAGACTTTGCTTTTCTCCAAAACCAGGTTGACTCTGCTTTTCTGGGTGCTTTGCACACCAACTCCACACCAGTTTGTTCAGCTAGGTTCGGATGAAAACAGAAATATCTGGTTCTGTGGTGGCTAAGTCAATCCCAGCTCTTGCTACAGCTTCTGTGTTTGCTTGTGTTTTCTCGATAGTATCTATGGACTTAGAGTTGTGAAAGCATTGTAGCATGTAACATTTTGTTTTTCTGTTGGCAAACGCTAACTGGTTTCACATGGAGACACAACAGGTACACATTCTTGTTTTCTGAGTATAAAGCTGCAGAAACCAGGTTAAAAATGATATTTGTGTTGGTAAACATGACATTGAATCCATGTTCCCAAGAATAAGACATTACTTTTCTCCAAAACTTGGTTGACTCTGCTTTTCTGGGTGCTTTGCACACCAACTCCACACCAGTTTGTTCAGTTAGGTTTGGATGAAACCAGAAATATCCGGTTCTGTGGTGGCTAAGTCAATCCCAGCTCTGGCTACAGCTTCTGTGTTTGCTTGTGTTTTGTCAATAGTATCTATGGACTTTAGAGTTGTGAATGCATTGTAGCCTGTAGCATTTAGGTTTTCTGTTGGCAAACGCTAATGGTTTCAAATGAGACACAACAGGTACACATTCGTGTTTTCTGAGTAAAAAGCTGCAGAAACCAGGATAAAAATCATATTTGTTTTTGTAACCATGACAATGAATCCACTTGCCCAAGAATAAGACTTTGCTTTTCTACAAAACCTGGTTGACTCTGCTTTTCTGGGTGCTTTGCACACCAACTCCACACCAGTTTGTTCAGTTAGGTTTGGATGAAAACAGAAATATCCAGTTCTGTGGTGGCTAAGTCAATCCCAGCTCTGGCTACAGCTTCTATATTTGCTAGTGTTTTGTCAATTGTATCTATGGACTTTAGAGTTGTGAATGCATTGTAGCCTGTAGCATTTAGGTTCTCTGTTGGCAAACACTCATGGTTTCAAATAAGACACAACAGGTACACATTCGTGTTTTCTGAGTAAAAAGCTGCAGAAACCAGGTTAAAAATGATATTTGTGTTTGTAAACATGACATTGAATCCACTTGCCCAAGAAAAAGACTTTGCTTTTCTCCAAAACCAGGTTGACTCTGCTTTTCTGGGTGCTTTGCACACCAACTCCACACTAGTTTGTGCATCTAGGTTTGGATGAAACCAGAAATATCGGGTTCTGTGGTGGTTCAGTCAATCCCAGCTCTGGCTACAGCTTCTGTGTTTGCTTTTGTTTTGTCAATAGTATCTATGGACTTTAGAGTTGTGAATGCATTGTAGCCTGTAGCATTTAGGTTTTCTGTTGGCAAACGCTAATGGTTTCAAATGAGACACAACAGGTACACATTCGTGTTTTCTGAGTAAAAAGCTGCAGAAACCAGGTTAAAAATGATATTTGTGTTGGTAAACATGAGATTGAATCCATGTTCCCTAGAATAAGACATTACTTTTCTCCAAAACTTGGTTGACTCTGCTTTTCTGGGTGCTTTGCACACCAACTCCACACCAGTTTGTTCAGTTAGGTTTGGATGAAACCAGAAATATCCGGTTCTGTGGTGGCTAAGTCAATCCCAGATCTGGCTACAGCTTCTGTGTTTGCTTGTGTTTTGTCAATAGTATCTATGGACTTTAGAGTTGTGAATGCATTGTAGCATGTAGCATTTAGGTTGTCTGTTGGCAAACGCTAATGGTTTCAAATGAGACACAACAGGTACACATTCGTGTTTTCTGAGTAAAAAGCTGCAGAAACCAGGATAAAAATCACATTTGTTTTTGTAACCGTGACATTGAATCCACTTACCCAAGAATAAGACTTTGCTTTTCTCCAAAACCAGGTTGACTCTGCTTTTCTGGGTGCTTTGCACACCAACTCCACACCAGTTTGTTCAGCTAGGTTCGGATGAAAACAGAAATATCTGGTTCTGTGGTGGCTAAGTCAATCCCAGCTCTTGCTACAGCTTCTGTGTTTGCTTGTGTTTTCTCGATAGTATCTATGGACTTAGAGTTGTGAAAGCATTGTAGCATGTAACATTTTGTTTTTCTGTTGGCAAACGCTAACTGGTTTCACATGGAGACACAACAGGTACACATTCTTGTTTTCGTAGTAAAAAGCTGCAGAATCCAGGTTACAAATGATATTTGTGTTTGTAAACATGACATTGAATCCCCGTGCCCAAGAAAAAGACTTTGCTTTTCTCCAAAACAGGGTTGACTCTGCTTTTCTGGGTGCTTTGCACACCAATTCCATACCAGTTTGTCCAGATAAGGCTGGATGAAACCCGAAATATCAGGTTCTGGGGTGGCTAAGTGAATTCCAGCTCTTTTTACAGCTTCTATATTTGCTTGTGTTTTCTCAACAGTATCTATGGACTTTAGAGTTGTGAATGTATTGTAGCATGTAACATTTTGTTTTTCTGTTGGCAAACACTAATTGGTTTCACATCTAGACAAAACTGGTACACATTCGTGTTTTCTGAGTAAAAAGCTGCAGAAACCAGGTTGAAAATGATATTTGTGTTTGTAAACATGACATTGAATCCACTTGCCAAAGAAAAAGACTTTGCTTTTCTCCAAAACCAGGTTGACTCTGCTTTTCTGGGTGCTTTGCACACCAACTCCACACTAGTTTGTGCATCTAGGTTTGGATGAAACCAGAAATACCTGGTTCTGTGGTGGTTCAGTCAATCCCAGCTCTGGCTACAGCTTCTGTGTTTGCTTGTGTTTTGTCAATAGTATCTATGGACATTAGAGTTGTGAATGCATTGTAGCCTGTAGCATTTAGGTTCTCTGTTGGCAAACGCTAATGGTTTCAAATGAGACACAATAGGTACACATTCGTGTTTTCTGAGTAAAAAGCTGCAGAAACCAGGTTAAAAATGATATTTGTGTTGGTAAACATGAGATTGAATCCATGTTCCCAAGAATAAGACATTACTTTTCTCCAAAACTTGGTTGACTCTGCTTTTCTGGGTGCTTTGCACACCAACTCCACACCAGTTTGTTCAGTTAGGTTTGGATGAAACCAGAAATATCCGGTTCTGTGGTGGCTAAGTCAATCCCAGCTCTGGCTACAGCTTCTGTGTTTGCTTGTGTTTTGTCAATAGTATCTATGGACTTTAGAGTTGTGAATGCATTGTAGCATGTAGCATTTAGGTTCTCTGTTGGCAAACGCTAATGGTTTCAAATGAGACACAACAGGTACACATTCGTGTTTTCTGAGTAAAAAGCTGCAGAAACCAGGTTAAAAATGATATTTGTGTTGGTAAACATGACATTGAATCCATGTGTCCAAGAATAAGACTTTGCTTTTCTCCAAAACCAGGTTGACTCTGCTTTTCTGGGTGCTTTGCACACCAATTTCACACCAGTTTGTCCAGATAGGTTTGGATGAAACCAGAAATATCCGGTTCTCTGGTGGCTAACTCAATCCCAGCTCTTGCTACAGCTTCTGTGTTTGCTTGTGTTTTGTCGATAGTATCTATGGACTTAGAGTTGTGAATGCATTGTAGCATGTAACATTTTGTTTTACTGTTGGCAAACGCTAATTGGTTTCACATGGAGACACAACAGGTACACATTCTTGTTTTCTTAGTAAAAAGCTGCAGAAACCAGGTTAAAAATGATATTTGTGTTTGTAAACATGACATTGAATCCACATGCCCAATAAAAAGACTTTGCTTTTCTCCAAAACCAGGTTGACTCTGCTTTTCTGGGTGCTTTGCACACCAATTCCATACCAGTTTGTCCAGATAAGGCTGGATGAAACCTGAAATATCCGGTTCTGTGGTGGCTAAGTGAATTCCAGCTCTTGCTACAGCTTCTATATTTGCTTGTGTTTTCTCAACAGTATCTATGGACTTTAGAGTTGTGAATGTATTGTAGCATGTAACATTTTGTTTTTCTGTTGGCAAACGCTAATTGGTTTCACATCTAGACAAAACAGGTACACATTCGTGTTTTCTGAGTAAAAAGCTGCAGAAACCAGGTTGAAAATGATATTTGTGTTTGTAAACATGACATTGAATCCACTTGCCCAAGAAAAAGACTTTGCTTTTCTCCAAAACCAGGTTGACTCTGCTTTTCTGGGTGCTTTTCACACCAACTCCACACTAGTTTGTGCATCTAGGTTTGGATGAAACCAGAAATATCTGGTTCTGTGGTGGTTCAGTCAATCCCAGCTCTGGCTACAGCTTCTGTGATTGCTTTTGTTTTGTCAATAGTATCTATGGACTTTAGAGTTGTGAATGCATTGTAGCATGTAGGATTTAGGTTCTCTGTTGGCAAACGCTAATGGTTTCAAATGTGACACAATAGGTACACATTCGTGTTTTCTGAGTAAAAAGCTGCTGAAACCAGGTTAAAAATGATATTTGTGTTGGTAAACATGAGATTGAATCCACTTGCCCAAGAATAAGACATTTCTTTTCTCCAAAACCAGGTTGACTCTGCTTTTCTGGGTGCTTTGCACACCAACTCCACATCAGTTTGTTCAGCTAGGTTTGGATGAAACCAGAAATATCCGGTTCTGTGGTGGCTAAGTCAATCCCAGCTCTGGCTACAGCTTCTGTGTTTGCTTTTGTTTTGTCTATAGTATCTATGGACTTTAGAGTTGTGAATGCATTGCAGCCTGTAGCATTTAGGTTTTCTGATGGCAAACGCTAATGGTTTCAAATGATACACAACAGGTACACATTCGTGTTTTCTGATTAAAAAGCTGCATAAACCACGTTAATAATGATATTTGTGTTGGTAAACATGACATAGAATCCATGTGCCCAAGAATAAGACTTTGCTTTTCTCCAAAACCAGGTTGACTCTGCTTTTCTGGGTGCTTTGCACACCAACTCCACACCAGTTTGTTCAGCTAGGTTTGGATGAAACCAGAAATATCCGGTTCTGTGGTGGCTAAGTCAATCCCAGCTCTGGCTACAGCTTCTGTGTTTGCTTGTGTTTTGTCAATAGTATCTATGGACTTTAGAGTTGTGAATGCATTGTAGCCTGTAGCATTTAGGTTTTCTGTTGGCAAACGCTAATGGTTTCAAATGAGACACAACAGGTACACATTCGTGTTTTCTGAGTAAAAAGCTGCAGAAACCAGGTTAAAAATGATATTTGTGTTGGTAAACATGAGATTGAATCCATGTTCCCAAGAATAAGACATTACTTTTCTTCAAAACTTGGTTGACTCTGCTTTTCTGGGTGCTTTGCACACCAACTCCACACCAGTTTGTTCAGCTAGGTTTGGATGAAACCAGAAATATCCGGTTCTCTGGTGGCTAACTCAATTACTGCTCTTGCTAGAGCTTCTATATTGGCTGTGTTTTCTCGATAGTATCTATGGACTTAGAGTTGTGAATGCATGGTAGCATGTAGCATTTTGATTTTCTGCTTTAAACGCTAACTGGTTTCACATGGAGACACAACAGGTACACATTCGTGTTTTCTGAGTAAAAAGCTGCAGAAACCAGGGTGAAAATGATATTTGTGTTTGTAAACATGACTTTGAATCCACTTGCCCAAGAAAACGACTTTAATTTTCTCCAAAACCAGGTTGACTCTGCTTTTCTGGGTGCTTTGCACACCAACTCCACACCAGTTTGTTCAGCTAGGTTCGGATGAAAACAGAAATATCTGGTTCTGTGGTGGCTAAGTCAATCCCAGCTCTTGCTACAGCTTCTGTGTTTGCTTGTGTTTTCTCGATAGTATCTATGGACTTAGAGTTGTGAAAGCATTGTAGCATGTAACATTTTGTTTTTCTGTTGGCAAACGCTAACTGGTTTCACATGGAGACACAACAGGTACACATTCTTGTTTTCGTAGTAAAAAGCTGCAGAATCCAGGTTACAAATGATATTTGTGTTTGTAAACATGACATTGAATCCCCGTGCCCAAGAAAAAGACTTTGCTTTTCTCCAAAACAGGGTTGACTCTGCTTTTCTGGGTGCTTTGCACACCAATTCCATACCAGTTTGTCCAGATAAGGCTGGATGAAACCCGAAATATCAGGTTCTGGGGTGGCTAAGTGAATTCCAGCTCTTTTTACAGCTTCTATATTTGCTTGTGTTTTCTCAACAGTATCTATGGACTTTAGAGTTGTGAATGTATTGTAGCATGTAACATTTTGTTTTTCTGTTGGCAAACACTAATTGGTTTCACATCTAGACAAAACTGGTACACATTCGTGTTTTCTGAGTAAAAAGCTGCAGAAACCAGGTTGAAAATGATATTTGTGTTTGTAAACATGACATTGAATCCACTTGCCAAAGAAAAAGACTTTGCTTTTCTCCAAAACCAGGTTGACTCTGCTTTTCTGGGTGCTTTGCACACCAACTCCACACTAGTTTGTGCATCTAGGTTTGGATGAAACCAGAAATACCTGGTTCTGTGGTGGTTCAGTCAATCCCAGCTCTGGCTACAGCTTCTGTGTTTGCTTGTGTTTTGTCAATAGTATCTATGGACATTAGAGTTGTGAATGCATTGTAGCCTGTAGCATTTAGGTTCTCTGTTGGCAAACGCTAATGGTTTCAAATGAGACACAATAGGTACACATTCGTGTTTTCTGAGTAAAAAGCTGCAGAAACCAGGTTAAAAATGATATTTGTGTTGGTAAACATGAGATTGAATCCATGTTCCCAAGAATAAGACATTACTTTTCTCCAAAACTTGGTTGACTCTGCTTTTCTGGGTGCTTTGCACACCAACTCCACACCAGTTTGTTCAGTTAGGTTTGGATGAAACCAGAAATATCCGGTTCTGTGGTGGCTAAGTCAATCCCAGCTCTGGCTACAGCTTCTGTGTTTGCTTGTGTTTTGTCAATAGTATCTATGGACTTTAGAGTTGTGAATGCATTGTAGCATGTAGCATTTAGGTTCTCTGTTGGCAAACGCTAATGGTTTCAAATGAGACACAACAGGTACACATTCGTGTTTTCTGAGTAAAAAGCTGCAGAAACCAGGTTAAAAATGATATTTGTGTTGGTAAACATGACATTGAATCCATGTGTCCAAGAATAAGACTTTGCTTTTCTCCAAAACCAGGTTGACTCTGCTTTTCTGGGTGCTTTGCACACCAATTTCACACCAGTTTGTCCAGATAGGTTTGGATGAAACCAGAAATATCCGGTTCTCTGGTGGCTAACTCAATCCCAGCTCTTGCTACAGCTTCTGTGTTTGCTTGTGTTTTGTCGATAGTATCTATGGACTTAGAGTTGTGAATGCATTGTAGCATGTAACATTTTGTTTTACTGTTGGCAAACGCTAATTGGTTTCACATGGAGACACAACAGGTACACATTCTTGTTTTCTTAGTAAAAAGCTGCAGAAACCAGGTTAAAAATGATATTTGTGTTTGTAAACATGACATTGAATCCACATGCCCAATAAAAAGACTTTGCTTTTCTCCAAAACCAGGTTGACTCTGCTTTTCTGGGTGCTTTGCACACCAATTCCATACCAGTTTGTCCAGATAAGGCTGGATGAAACCTGAAATATC
This sequence comes from Sylvilagus floridanus, assembly GCA_949820135.1. NCBI lineage: Eukaryota > Metazoa > Chordata > Mammalia > Lagomorpha > Leporidae > Sylvilagus > Sylvilagus floridanus. Next base: position 27,910,815 of record OX463232.1, read on the forward strand.
CGGTTCTGTGGTGGCTAAGTGAATTCCAGCTCTTGCTACAGCTTCTATATTTGCTTGTGTTTTCTCAACAGTATCTATGGACTTTAGAGTTGTGAATGTATTGTAGCATGTAACATTTTGTTTTTCTGTTGGCAAACGCTAATTGGTTTCACATCTAGACAAAACAGGTACACATTCGTGTTTTCTGAGTAAAAAGCTGCAGAAACCAGGTTGAAAATGATATTTGTGTTTGTAAACATGACATTGAATCCACTTGCCCAAGAAAAAGACTTTGCTTTTCTCCAAAACCAGGTTGACTCTGCTTTTCTGGGTGCTTTTCACACCAACTCCACACTAGTTTGTGCATCTAGGTTTGGATGAAACCAGAAATATCTGGTTCTGTGGTGGTTCAGTCAATCCCAGCTCTGGCTACAGCTTCTGTGATTGCTTTTGTTTTGTCAATAGTATCTATGGACTTTAGAGTTGTGAATGCATTGTAGCATGTAGGATTTAGGTTCTCTGTTGGCAAACGCTAATGGTTTCAAATGTGACACAATAGGTACACATTCGTGTTTTCTGAGTAAAAAGCTGCTGAAACCAGGTTAAAAATGATATTTGTGTTGGTAAACATGAGATTGAATCCACTTGCCCAAGAATAAGACATTTCTTTTCTCCAAAACCAGGTTGACTCTGCTTTTCTGGGTGCTTTGCACACCAACTCCACATCAGTTTGTTCAGCTAGGTTTGGATGAAACCAGAAATATCCGGTTCTGTGGTGGCTAAGTCAATCCCAGCTCTGGCTACAGCTTCTGTGTTTGCTTTTGTTTTGTCTATAGTATCTATGGACTTTAGAGTTGTGAATGCATTGCAGCCTGTAGCATTTAGGTTTTCTGATGGCAAACGCTAATGGTTTCAAATGATACACAACAGGTACACATTCGTGTTTTCTGATTAAAAAGCTGCATAAACCACGTTAATAATGATATTTGTGTTGGTAAACATGACATAGAATCCATGTGCCCAAGAATAAGACTTTGCTTTTCTCCAAAACCAGGTTGACTCTGCTTTTCTGGGTGCTTTGCACACCAACTCCACACCAGTTTGTTCAGCTAGGTTTGGATGAAACCAGAAATATCCGGTTCTGTGGTGGCTAAGTCAATCCCAGCTCTGGCTACAGCTTCTGTGTTTGCTTGTGTTTTGTCAATAGTATCTATGGACTTTAGAGTTGTGAATGCATTGTAGCCTGTAGCATTTAGGTTTTCTGTTGGCAAACGCTAATGGTTTCAAATGAGACACAACAGGTACACATTCGTGTTTTCTGAGTAAAAAGCTGCAGAAACCAGGTTAAAAATGATATTTGTGTTGGTAAACATGAGATTGAATCCATGTTCCCAAGAATAAGACATTACTTTTCTTCAAAACTTGGTTGACTCTGCTTTTCTGGGTGCTTTGCACACCAACTCCACACCAGTTTGTTCAGCTAGGTTTGGATGAAACCAGAAATATCCGGTTCTCTGGTGGCTAACTCAATTACTGCTCTTGCTAGAGCTTCTATATTGGCTGTGTTTTCTCGATAGTATCTATGGACTTAGAGTTGTGAATGCATGGTAGCATGTAGCATTTTGATTTTCTGCTTTAAACGCTAACTGGTTTCACATGGAGACACAACAGGTACACATTCGTGTTTTCTGAGTAAAAAGCTGCAGAAACCAGGGTGAAAATGATATTTGTGTTTGTAAACATGACTTTGAATCCACTTGCCCAAGAAAACGACTTTAATTTTCTCCAAAACCAGGTTGACTCTGCTTTTCTGGGTGCTTTGCACACCAATTCCACACCAGTTTGTTCAGCTAGGTTTGGATGAAACCAGAAATATCCGGTTCTCTGGTGGCTAACTCAATTACTGCTCTTGCTAGAGCTTCTATATTGGCTGTGTTTTCTCGATAGTATCTATGGACTTAGAGTTGTGAATGCATGGTAGCATGTAGCATTTTGATTTTCTGCTTTAAACGCTAACTGGTTTCACATGGAGACACAACAGGTACACATTCGTGTTTTCTGAGTAAAAAGCTGCAGAAACCAGGGTGAAAATGATATTTGTGTTTGTAAACATGACTTTGAATCCACTTGCCCAAGAAAACGACTTTAATTTTCTCCAAAACCAGGTTGACTCTGCTTTTCTGGGTGCTTTGCACACCAATTCCACACCAGTTTGTCCAGATAGGTTTGGATGAAACCAGAAATATCCGGTTCTCTGGTGGCTAACTCAATCCCAGTTCTTGCTACAGCTTCTGTGTTTGCTTGTGTTTTCTCGATAGCATCTATGGACTTAGAGTTGTGAATGCATTGTAGCATGTAACATTTTGTTTTTCTGTTGGCAAACGCTAATTGGTTTCACATGGAGACACAACAGGTACACATTCGTGTTTTCAGAGTAAAAAGCTGCAGAAACCATGTTAAAATGATATTTGTGTTTGTAAACATGACATTGAAGCCACATGTCCAAGAAAAAGACTTTGCTTTTCTCCAAAACCAGGTTGACTCTGCTTTTCTGGGTGCTTTGCACACCAATTCCACACCAGTTTGACCAGATAAGGCTGGATGAAACCAGAAATATCCGGTTCTCTGGTGCCTAAGAAAATCACAGCTCTGGCCACATCCTAAGACTATGTTTGTGTTTTGTCAATAGTATCTATGGACTTTAGAGATGTAAATGCATTGTTGCATGTATCGGAGGTGTGGGTGTAAGCTGTTTGGAAGAGTTCTGTGGCCTGGGTGTAGGCATTCGCAATATGCGGGATACATAATGTGCGCAATGTCTGTAGCTGGAGTGTAGCAGACAGAGCTTACAGGAGTTCTGTAACCTGAGTTTAGTCAGATGCAGCGTACATGAGTTCTGTATCGGAGGTGTGGATGTAAGCTCTTTGGAAGAGTTCTGTAGCCTGGGAGTAGGCATTCCCAATCTGGGGGATTTCTGTAGCCTGACTCTGTGATGTGCAGCTTATATGAATTCTGGATACAGGCTGTAGAGAGATTCAGTTCATGGGAGTTCATTATGCTAGTGGAGTACAAAGCTGTTTCAGCGGCTATACCCTGGGCATAGGCATACACAATGTGCGCAATGTCTGTAGCCTGAGTGTAGGAGACAGAGTTTACAGGAGTTCTGTAACCTGAGTTTAGTCAGATGCAGCGTACATGAGTTCTGTATCGGAGGTGTGGATGTCAGCTCTTTGGAAGAGTTCTGTAGCCTGGCGGTAGGCATTCACATTATGCGGGATTTCTGTAGCCTGACTCTGTGATGTGCAGCTTATATGAATTCTGGACACAGGCTGTAGAGAGATTCAGTTCACGGGAGTTCTGTATGCTAGTGGAGTACAAAGCTGTTTCAGCGGGCTATACCCTGGGCATAGGCATACACAATGTGCGTAATGTATGTAGCCTGAGTGTAGGAGACAGAGTTTACAGGAGTTCTGTAACCTGAGTGTAGTGATTTAGAGCATACATGAGTTCCCCATCGGAGGTGTGGATCGAAGCAGTTAGGAATGGTTCTGTAGCCTCGATGTAGGCGTTCGCAATATGCGGGATTCTCTAGCCCGTCTATAGGAAACGCAGCTTATGATCCGTCTACTTACTGGCTTTAGAGAGATTCAGTTCACATGAGTTCTGTATGCTAGTGGAGTGCAAAGCTGTTTCAGTGGTCTGTATCCTGGGAATAGGCATACACAATTTGCGCAATGTCCATAGCCTGAGTGTAGGAGACAGAGTTTACAGGAGTTGTGTAACCTGAGTGTAGTGAGATGCAGCTTATATGAGTTCTGTATTACAGGTGTGGAACGAAGCAGTTTGGAAGAGTTCTGTAGCCTGGGAGTAGCGATTCGCAACATGCGGGATTTCTGTAGCCTGTCTTAGGAAACGCAGCTTATGGTCGGTCTGCTTCCTGGCTGTAGAGAGATTCAGTTCATGGGAGTTCTGTATGCTAGTGCAGTACAAAGCTGTTTCAGCTGTCTGTAGACTGGGAATAGGCATACACAATGTGCGCAATATCTGCAGCCTGAGTGTAGGAGACAGACCTTACAGGAGTTCTGTAACCTGAGTGTAGTCAGATGCAGCTTATATGAGTTCTGTATTGGAGGTGTGGAAAGAAGCAGATTGGAAGAGTTCTGTAGCCTGGGAGTAGGCATTTGCAATATGCGAGATTACTATAGCCTGACTCTGGGATGTGCAGCTTATAGAAATTCTTAATAGGGGCTGCAGAGAGATTCAGGTCACGGGAGTTCTGTATGCTAGTGGAGTGCTAAGCTGTTTCAGCGTTCTGTAGCCTGGAATAGGCTTACACAATGTGCGCAATTTCAGTAGCCTGAGTATAGCATTCAGAGCGTACAGGAGTTCTGTACCCTGAGTGTAGTGATTTACAGCATACATGAGTTCTGTATCAGAGGTGTGGAACGAAGCAGTTAGGAAGCGTTCTGTAGCCTGGGTATAGGCATTCGCAATATGCGGGATTTCTGTAACCTGTCTATAGGAAACGCATCTTAAGGTCAGTCTGCTTCCTGGCTGAGAGTGATTCACTTCACGGGAGTTTTGTATGCTAGTGGAGTGCAATGATATTACAGCGGTCTGTAGCCTGGGAATAGGCATACACAATGTGCACAATGTGCATAGCCTGAGTGTAGGAGACAGAGCTTACTGGATTTCTGTAACCTGAGTTTAGTCAGATGCAGCATACATGAGTTCTGTATGGGAGGTGTGGATGTAAGCAGTTTGGAAACATTCTGTAGCCTGACAGTAGGCATTCGCAATATTAGGGATTTCTGTAGAGTGTCTATAGGAAACGCAGCTTATGGTCGGCTGGTTCCTGGCTGTGGAGAGATTCAGTTCACGGGAGTACTTTATGCTAGTTGAGTACAAAGCTGTTTCAGCGGTCTGAAGCCTGGGAATAGGCATACATTATGTGCGCAAAATCTGCAGCCTGAGTGTAGGAGACAGAGCTTACAGGAGTTCTGTAACCTGAGTTTAGTCAGATGCAGCGTACATGAGTTCTGTATCAGAGGTGTGGATGTAAGCTGTTTGGAAGAATTTTGTAGCCTGGGAGTAGGGATTCGCAATATGCGGGATTTCTGTAGCCTGACCCTGGGATATGCAGCTGATAGGAATTCTGGAAACAGGCTTTAGAGAGATTCAGTTAATCGGAGTTCTGTAAGCTAGAGGAGTGCAAAGCTGCTTCAGCGTTCTCTAGCCTGGGAATAGGCTTACACAATGTGCGCAATTTCGGTAGCCTTAGTGTAGGAGAGAGAGCGTACAATAGTTCTGTATCCTGAGTTTAGTGATTTACAGCATACTTGAGTTCTGTATCGGAGGTGTGGATCGAAGCAGTTAGGAAGGGTTCTGTAGCCTGGCAGTAGGCATTTGCATTATGCGGGATTTCTGTAGCCTGACTCTGTGATGTGCAGCTTTTAGGAATTCTGGATACAGGCTGTAGAGAGATTCAGTTCATGGGAGTCCATTATGCTAGTTGAGTACAAAGCTGTTTCAGCGGGCTATACCCTGGGCATAGGCATACACAATGTGCGCAATGTCTGTAGCCTGAGTGTAGGAGACAGAGTTTACAGGAGTTCTGTAACCTGAGTTTAGTCAGATTCAGCTTATATGAGTTCTGTATTACAGGTGTGGATGTAAGAAGTTTGGAAGAGTTCTGTAGCCTGGGAGTAGGCATTCGCAACATGCGGGATTTCTGTAGCCTGACCCTGGGTTATGCAGCTGAAAGGAATTCTGGAAACCGGCTATAGAGAGATTGAGTTCATAGGAGTTCTGTATGCTAGTGGAGTGCAAAGCTGCTTCAGCGTTCTCTAGCCTGGGAATAGGCTTACACAATGTTCGCAATTTCGGTAGCCTTAGTGAAGGAGAGAGAGCGTACAATAGTTCTGTATCATGAGTTTAGTGATTTACAGCATACTTGAGTTCTGTATGGGAGGCGTGGAACGAAGCAGTTAGGAAGGGTTCTGTAGCCTGGTGGTAGGCATTCACATTATGCGGGATTTCTGTAGCCTGACTCTGGGATGTGCAGCTTTTAGGAATTCTGGATACAGGCTGTAGAGAGAATCAGTTCATGGGAGTTCATTATGCTAGTGGAGTACAAAGCTGTTTCAGCGTTCTGTAGCCTGGGAATAGCCATACACAATGTGCGCAATGTCTGTAGCCGGAGTGTAGCAGACAGAGCTTACAGGAGTTCTGTAACCTGAGTTTAGTCAGATGCAGCGTACATGAGTTCTGTATCGGAGGTGTGGATGTAAGCTCTTTGGAAGAGTTCTGTAGCCTGGCGGTAGGCATTCACATTATGCGGGATTTCTGTAGCCTGACTCTGTGATGTGCAGCTTATATGAATTCTGGACACAGGCTGTAGAGAGATTCAGTTCACGGGAGTTCTGTATGCTAGTGGAGTGCAAAGCAGTTTCAGCGGTCTGAAGCCTGGGAATAGGCATACACAATGTGCGTAATGTATGTAGCCTGATTGTAGGAGACAGAGCTTACAGGAGTTCTGTAACCTGAGTGTAGTGATTTAGAGCATACATGAGTTCCCCATCGGAGGTGTGGATCGAAGCAGTTAGGAATGGTTCTGTAGCCTCGATGTAGGCGTTCGCAATATGCGGGATTCTCTAGCCCGTCTATAGGAATCGCAGCTTATGATCCGTCTACTTCCTTGCTTTAGAGAGATTCAGATCACATGAGTTCTGTATGCTATTGTAGTGCAAAGCTGTTTCATTGGTCTGTATCCTGGGAGTAGGCATACACTATTTGCGCAATGTCCATAGCCTGAGTGTAGGAGACAGAGTTTACAGGAGTTGTGTAACCTGAGTGTAGTGAGATGCAGCTTATATGAGTTCTGTATTACAGGTGTGGAACGAAGCAGTTTGGAAGAGTTCTGTAGCCTGGGAGTAGCGATTCGCAACATGCGGGATTTCTGTAGCCAGTCTTAGGAAACGCAGCTTATGGTCGGTCTGCTTCCTGGCTGTAGAGAGATTCAGTTCATGGGAGTTCTGTATGCTAGTGCAGTACAAAGCTGTTTCAGCTGTCTGTAGCCTGGGAATAGGCATACACAATGTGCGCAATGTCTGCAGCCTGAGTGTAGGAGACAGACCTTACAGGAGTTCTGTAACCTGAGTGTAGTCAGATGCAGCTTATATGAGTTCTGTATTGGAGGTGTGGATAGAAGCAGTTTGGAAGAATTCTGTAGCCTGGGAGTAGGCATTCGCAATATGCGGGATTTCTGTAGCCTGTCTATAGGAAACGCAGCTTATGGTCAGTCTGCTTCATGGCTGTAGAGTGATTAGCTTTACGTGAGTTCTGTACGCTAGTGGAGTACAAAGCTCTTTCAGCGGTCTGTAGCCTGGGAATAGGCATACACAATGTGTGCAATGTCTGTAGCCTGAATGTAGCAGACAGAGCTTACAGGAGTACTGTAATCTGAGTGTACTGAGGTGCAGCGTACATGAGTTCTGTATCGGAGGTGTGGATGTAAGCAGTTTGGAAGAGTTCTGTAGCCTGGGAGTAGGGATTCCCAATATGCGGGATTTCTGTAGCCTGACTCTAGGAAGCGCAAGCTTATTCGTGTTCTTCGCCCTGGCTGTAGAGAGATGCAGTTCACGGGAGTTCCCTATGCTACTGTAGTGCAATGCTATTTCGTAGTTCTGTTTCCGGGAATAGGATGACACCATGTCCCAATGTCTGAATCCTTAGACAGAGCTAACAGGAGTTGTGTAACCTGAGTGTATTGAATGCAGCTTACATGATTTCTCTATCGGATGTGTGTAACAAAGCAGTTTGGAAGAGTTCTGTAGCCTGGGAGTAGGCATTTGCAATATGCGAGATTACTATAGCCTGACTCTGGGATGTGCAGCTTTTAGGAATTCTTAATAGGGGCTGCAGAGAGATTCAGGTCACGGGAGTTCTGTATGCTAGTGGAGTGCTAAGCTGTTTCAGCGTTCTGTAGCCTGGAATAGGCTTACACAATGTGCGCAATTTCAGTAGCCTGAGTATAGCATTCAGAGCGTACAGGAGTTCTGTACCCTGAGTGTAGTGATTTACAGCATACATGAGTTCTGTATCAGAGGTGTGGAACGAAGCAGTTAGGAAGCGTTCTGTAGCCTGGGTGTAGGCATTCGCAATATGCGGGATTTCTGTAACCTGTCTATAGGAAACGCATCTTAAGGTCAGTCTGCTTCCTGGCTGAGAGTGATTCACTTCACGGGAGTTTTGTATGCTAGTGGAGTGCAATGATATTACAGCGGTCTGTAGCCTGGGAATAGGCATACACAATGTGCACAATGTGCATAGCCTGAGTGTAGGAGACAGAGCTTACTGGATTTCTGTAACCTGAGTTTAGTCAGATGCAGCATACATGAGTTCTGTATGGGAGGTGTGGATGTAAGCAGTTTGGAAACATTCTGTAGCCTGACAGTAGGCATTCGCAATATTAGGGATTTCTGTAGAGTGTCTATAGGAAACGCAGCTTATGGTCGGCTGGTTCCTGGCTGTGGAGAGATTCAGTTCACGGGAGTACTTTATGCTAGTTGAGTACAAAGCTGTTTCAGCGGTCTGAAGCCTGGGAATAGGCATACATTATGTGCGCAAAATCTGCAGCCTGAGTGTAGGAGACAGAGCTTACAGGAGTTCTGTAACCTGAGTTTAGTCAGATGCAGCGTACATGAGTTCTGTATCAGAGGTGTGGATGTAAGCTGTTTGGAAGAGTTTTGTAGCCTGGGAGTAGGGATTCGCAATATGCGGGATTTCTGTAGCCTGACCCTGGGATATGCAGCTGATAGGAATTCTGGAAACAGGCTTTAGAGAGATTCAGTTCATCGGAGTTCTGTAAGCTAGAGGAGTGCAAAGCTGCTTCAGCGTTCTCTAGCCTGGGAATAGGCTTACACAATGTGCGCAATTTCGGTAGCCTTAGTGTAGGAGAGAGAGCGTACAATAGTTCTGTATCCTGAGTTTAGTGATTTACAGCATACTTGAGTTCTGTATCGGAGGTGTGGATCGAAGCAGTTAGGAAGGGTTCTGTAGCCTGGCAGTAGGCATTTGCATTATGCGGGATATCTGTAGCCTGACTCTGGGATGTGCAGCTTTTAGGAATTCTGGATACAGGCTGTAGAGAGATTCATTTCATGGGAGTTCTGTATGCTAGTGGAGTGCTAAGCTGTTTCAGCGTTCTGTAGCCTGGAATAGGCTTACACAATGTGCGCAATTTCAGTAGCCTGAGTATAGCATTCAGAGCGTACAGGAGTTCTGTACCCTGAGTGTAGTGATTTACAGCATACATGAGTTCTGTATCAGAGGTGTGGAACGAAGCAGTTAGGAAGCGTTCTGTAGCCTGGGTATAGGCATTCGCAATATGCGGGATTTCTGTAACCTGTCTATAGGAAACGCATCTTAAGGTCAGTCTGCTTCCTGGCTGAGAGTGATTCACTTCACGGGAGTTTTGTATGCTAGTGGAGTGCAATGATATTACAGCGGTCTGTAGCCTGGGAATAGGCATACACAATGTGCACAATGTGCATAGCCTGAGTGTAGGAGACAGAGCTTACTGGATTTCTGTAACCTGAGTTTAGTCAGATGCATCATACATGAGTTCTGTATGGGAGGTGTGGATGTAAGCAGTTTGGAAACATTCTGTAGCCTGACAGTAGGCATTTTCAATATTAGGGATTTCTGTAGAGTGTCTATAGGAAACGCAGCTTATGGTCGGCTGGTTCCTGGCTGTGGAGAGATTCAGTTCACGGGAGTACTTTATGCTAGTTGAGTACAAAGCTGTTTCAGCAGTCTGAAGCCTGGGAATAGGCATACATTATGTGCGCAAAATCTGCAGCCTGAGTGTAGGAGACAGAGCTTACAGGAGTTCTGTAACCTGAGTTTAGTCAGATGCAGCGTACATGAGTTCTGTATCAGAGGTGTGGATGTAAGCTGTTTGGAAGAGTTTTGTAGCCTGGGAGTAGGGATTCGCAATATGCGGGATTTCTGTAGCCTGACCCTGGGATATGCAGCTGATAGGAATTCTGGAAACAGGCTTTAGAGAGATTCAGTTCATCGGAGTTCTGTAAGCTAGAGGAGTGCAAAGCTGCTTCAGCGTTCTCTAGCCTGGGAATAGGCTTACACAATGTGCGCAATTTCGGTAGCCTTAGTGTAGGAGAGAGAGCATACAATAGTTCTGTATCCTGAGTTTAGTGATTTACAGCATACTTGAGTTCTGTATCGGAGGTGTGGATCGAAGCAGTTAGGAAGGGTTCTGTAGCCTGGCAGTAGGCATTTGCATTATGCGGGATATCTGTAGCCTGACTCTGGGATGTGCAGCTTTTAGGAATTCTGGATACAGGCTGTAGAGAGATTCAGTTCATGGGAGTTCATTATGCTAGTGGAGTGCTAAGCTGTTTTAGCGGGCTGTACCCTGGGCATAGGCATACACAATGTGCGCAATGTCTGTAGCCTGAGTGTAGGAGACAGAGTTTACAGGAGTTCTGTAACCTGAGTTTAGTCAGATGCAGCTTATATGAGTTCTGTATTACAGGTGTGGATGTAAGCAGTTTGGAAGAGTTCTGTAGCCTGGGAGTAGGCATTCGCAATATGCGGGATTTCTGTAGCCTGACCCTGGGATATGTAGCTGAAAGGAATTCTGGAAACCGGCTATAGAGAGATTCAGTTCATAGGAGTTCTGTATGCTAGTGGAGTGCAAAGCTTCTTCAGCGTTCTCTAGCCTGGGAATAGGCTTACACAATGTTCGCAATTTCGGTAGCCTTAGTGTAGGAGAGAGAGCGTACAATAGTTCTGTATCCTGAGTTTAGTGGTTTACAGCATACTTGAGTTCTGTATGGGAGGCGTGGAACAAAGCAGTTAGGAAGGGTTCTGTAGCCTGGCAGTAGGCATTTGCATTATGCGGGATATCTGTAGCCTGACTCTGGGATGTGCAGCTTTTAGGAATTCTGGATACAGGCTGTAGAGAGATTCATTTCATGGGAGTTCTGTATGCTAGTGGAGTGCTAAGCTGTTTCAGCGTTCTGTAGCCTGGAATAGGCTTACACAATGTGCGCAATTTCAGTAGCCTGAGTATAGCATTCAGAGCGTACAGGAGTTCTGTACCCTGAGTGTAGTGATTTACAGCATACATGAGTTCTGTATCAGAGGTGTGGAACGAAGCAGTTAGGAAGCGTTCTGTAGCCTGGGTGTAGGCATTCGCAATATGCGGGATTTCTGTAACCTGTCTATAGGAAACGCATCTTAAGGTCAGTCTGCTTCCTGGCTGAGAGTGATTCACTTCACGGGAGTTTTGTATGCTAGTGGAGTGCAATGATATTACAGCGGTCTGTAGCCTGGGAATAGGCATACTCAATGTGCACAATGTGCATAGCCTGAGTGTAGGAGACAGAGCTTACTGGATTTCTGTAACCTGAGTTTAGTCAGATGCAGCATACATGAGTTCTGTATGGGAGGTGTGGATGTAAGCAGTTTGGAAACATTCTGTAGCCTGACAGTAGGCATTCGCAATATTAGGGATTTCTGTAGAGTGTCTATAGGAAACGCAGCTTATGGTCGGCTGGTTCCTGGCTGTGGAGAGATTCAGTTCACGGGAGTACTTTATGCTAGTTGAGTACAAAGCTGTTTCAGCGGTCTGAAGCCTGGGAATAGGCATACATTATGTGCGCAAAATCTGCAGCCTGAGTGTAGGAGACAGAGCTTACAGGAGTTCTGTAACCTGAGTTTAGTCAGATGCAGCGTACATGAGTTCTGTATCAGAGGTGTGGATGTAAGCTGTTTGGAAGAGTTTTGTAGCCTGGGAGTAGGGATTCGCAATATGCGGGATTTCTGTAGCCTGACCCTGGGATATGCAGCTGATAGGAATTCTGGAAACAGGCTTTAGAGAGATTCAGTTCATCGGAGTTCTGTAAGCTAGAGGAGTGCAAAGCTGCTTCAGCGTTCTCTAGCCTGGGAATAGGCTTACACAATGTGCGCAATTTCGGTAGCCTTAGTGTAGGAGAGAGAGCATACAATAGTTCTGTATCCTGAGTTTAGTGATTTACAGCATACTTGAGTTCTGTATCGGAGGTGTGGATCGAAGCAGTTAGGAAGGGTTCTGTAGCCTGGCAGTAGGCATTTGCATTATGCGGGATATCTGTAGCCTGACTCTGGGATGTGCAGCTTTTAGGAATTCTGGATACAGGCTGTAGAGAGATTCAGTTCATGGGAGTTCATTATGCTAGTGGAGTGCTAAGCTGTTTTAGCGGGCTGTACCCTGGGCATAGGCATACACAATGTGCGCAATGTCTGTAGCCTGAGTGTAGGAGACAGAGTTTACAGGAGTTCTGTAACCTGAGTTTAGTCAGATGCAGCTTATATGAGTTCTGTATTACAGGTGTGGATGTAAGCAGTTTGGAAGAGTTCTGTAGCCTGGGAGTAGGCATTCGCAATATGCGGGATTTCTGTAGCCTGACCCTGGGATATGTAGCTGAAAGGAATTCTGGAAACCGGCTATAGAGAGATTCAGTTCATAGGAGTTCTGTATGCTAGTGGAGTGCAAAGCTTCTTCAGCGTTCTCTAGCCTGGGAATAGGCTTACACAATGTTCGCAATTTCGGTAGCCTTAGTGTAGGAAAGAGAGCGTACAATAGTTCTGTATCCTGAGTTTAGTGATTTACAGCATACTTGAGTTCTGTATGGGAGGCGTGGAACAAAGCAGTTAGGAAGGGTTCTGTAGCCTGGCGGTAGGCATTCACATTATGCGGGATTTCTGTAGCCTGACTCTGGGATGTGCAGCTTTTAGGAATTCTGGATACAGGCTGTAGAGAGAATCAGTTCATGGAGTTCATTATGCTAGTGGAGTACAAAGCTGTTTCAGCGTTCTGTAGCCTGGGAATAGCCATACACAATGTGCACAATGTCTGTAGCCGGAGTGTAGCAGACAGAGCTTACAGGAGTTCTGTAACCTGAGATTAGTCAGATGCAGCGTACATGAGTTCTGTATTGGAGGTGTGGATGTAAGCTCTTTGGAAGAGTTCTGTAGCCTGGGAGTAATCATTCCCAATCTGGGGGATATCTGTAGCCTGACTCTGTGATGTGCAGCTTATATGAATTCTGGACACAGGCTGTAGAGAGATTCAGTTCACGGGAGTTCTGTATGCTAGTGGAGTGCAAAGCAGTTTCAGCGGTCTGAAGCCTGGGAATAGGCATACACAATGTGCGCATTGTATGTAGCCTGAGTGTAGGAGACAGAGCTTACAGGAGTTCTGTAACCTGAGTGTAGTGATTTAGAGCATACATGAGTTCCCCATCGGAGGTGTGGATCGAAGCAGTTAGGAATGGTTCTGTAGCCTCGATGTAGGCGTTCGCAATATGCGGGATTCTCTAGCCCGTCTATAGAAAACGCAGCTTATGATCCGTCTACTTCTTTGCTTTAGAGAGATTCAGTTCACATGACTTCTGTATGCTAGTGGAGTGCAAAGCTGTTTCAGTGGTCTGTATCCTGGGAGTAGGCATACACAATTTGTGCAATGTCCATAGCCTGAGTGTAGGAGACAGAGTTTACAGGAGTTGTGTAACCTGAGTGTAGTGAGATGCAGCTTATATGAGTTCTGTATTACAGGTGTGGAACGAAGCAGTTTGGAAGAGTTCTGTAGCCTGGGTGTAGCGATTCGCAACATGCGGGATTTCTGTAGCCTGTCTTAGGAAATGCAGCTTATGGTCGGTCTGCTTCCTGGCTGTAGAGAGATTCAGTTCATGGGAGTTCTGTATGCTAGTGCAGTACAAAGCTGTTTCAGCTGTCTGTAGCCTGGGAATAGGCATACACAATGTGCGCAATGTCTGCAGCCTGAGTGTAGGAGACAGACCTTACAGGAGTTCTGTAACCTGAGTGTAGTCAGATGCAGCTTAATGAGTTCTGTATTGGAGGTGTGGAAAGAAGCAGTTTGGAAGAGTTCTGTAGCCTGGGAGTAGGCATTCGCAATATGCGGGATTTCTGTAGCCTGTCTATAGGAAACGCAGCTTATGGTCAGTCTGCTTCATGGCTGTAGAGTGATTAGCTTTACGTGAGTTCTGTACGCTAGTGGAGTACAAAGCTCTTTCAGCGGTTGTAGCTTGGGAATAGGCATACACAATGTGTGCAATGTCTGTAGCCTGAATGTAGCAGACAGAGCTTAGAGGAGTACTGTAATCTGAGTGTACTGAGGTGCAGCGTACATGAGTTCTGTATCGGAGGTGTGGATGTAAGCAGTTTGGAAGAGTTCTGTAGCCTGGGAGTAGGGATTCCCAATATGCGGGATTTCTGTAGCCTGACTCTAGGAAGCGCAAGCTTATGCGTGTTCTGTGCCCTGGCTTAGAGAGATGCAGTTCACGGGAGTTGTCTATGCTACTGTAGTGCAATGCTATTTCATAGTTCTGTTGATGGGAATAGGATGACACCATGTCCCAATGTCTGAATCCTTAGAAAGAGCTTACAGGAGTTGTCTAACCTGAGTGTATTGAATGCAGCTTACATGATTTCTCTATCGGATGTGTGTAACAAAGCAGTTTGGAAGAGTTCTGTAGCCTGGGAGTAGGCATTTGCAATATGCGAGATTACTATAGCCTGACTCTGGGATGTGCAGCTTATAGGAATACTTAATAGGGGCTGCAGAGAGATTCAGGTCACGGGAGTTCTGTATGCTAGTGGAGTGCTAAGCTGTTTCAGCGTTCTGTAGCCTGGAATAGGCTTACACAATGTGCGCAATTTCAGTAGCCTGAGTATAGCATTCAGAGCGTACAGGAGTTCTGTACCCTGAGTGTAGTGATTTACAGCATACATGAGTTCTGTATCAGAGGTGTGGAACGAAGCAGTTAGGAAGCGTTCTGTAGCCTGGGTGTAGGCATTCGCAATATGTGGGATTTTTGTAACCTGTCTATAGGAAACACATGTTAAGGTCAGTCTGCTTCCTGGCTGAGAGTGATTCACTTCACGGGAGTTCTGTATGCTAGTGGAGTGCAATGATATTACAGCGGTCTGTAGCCTGGGAATAGGCATACACAATGTGCACAATGTGCATAGCCTGAGTGTAGGAGACAGAGCTTACTGGATTTCTGTAACCTGAGTTTAGTCAGATGCAGCATACATGAGTTCTGTATGGGAGGTGTGGATGTAAGCAGTTTGGAAACATTCTGTAGCCTGACAGTAGGCATTCGCAATATTAGGGATTTCTGTAGAGTGTCTATAGGAAACGCAGCTTATGGTCGGCTGGTTCCTGGCTGTGGAGAGATTCAGTTCACGGGAGTACTTTATGCTAGTTGAGTACAAAGCTGTTTCAGCGGTCTGAAGCCTGGGAATAGGCATACATTATGTGCGCAAAATCTGCAGCCTGAGTGTAGGAGACAGAGCTTACAGGAGTTCTGTAACCTGAGTTTAGTCAGATGCAGCGTACATGAGTTCTGTATCAGAGGTGTGGATGTAAGCTGTTTGGAAGAGTTTTGTAGCCTGGGAGTAGGGATTCGCAATATGCGGGATTTCTGTAGCCTGACCCTGGGATATGCAGCTGATAGGAATTCTGGAAACAGGCTTTAGAGAGATTCAGTTCATCGGAGTTCTGTAAGCTAGAGGAGTGCAAAGCTGCTTCAGCGTTCTCTAGCCTGGGAATAGGCTTACACAATGTGCGCAATTTCGGTAGCCTTAGTGTAGGAGAGAGAGCGTACAATAGTTCTGTATCCTGAGTTTAGTGATTTACAGCCCACTTGAGTTCTGTATCGGAGGTGTGGATCGAAGCAGTTAGGAAGGGTTCTGTAGCCTGGCAGTAGGCATTTGCATTATGCGGGATATCTGTAGCCTGACTCTGGGATGTGCAGCTTTTAGGAATTCTGGATACATGCTGTAGAGAGATTCATTTCATGGGAGTTCATTATGCTAGTGGAGTGCTAAGCTGTTTCAGCGTTCTGTAGCCTGGAATAGGCTTACACAATGTGCGCAATTTCAGTAGCCTGAGTATAGCATTCAGAGCGTACAGGAGTTCTGTACCCTGAGTGTAGTGATTTACAGCATACATGAGTTCTGTATCAGAGGTGTGGAACGAAGCAGTTAGGAAGCGTTCTGTAGCCTGGGTGTAGGCATTCGCAATATGCGGGATTTTTGTAACCTGTCTATAGGAAACACATCTTAAGGTCAGTCTGCTTCCTGGCTGAGAGTGATTCACTTCACGGGAGTTCTGTATGCTAGTGGAGTGCAATGATATTACAGCGGTCTGTAGCCTGGGAATAGGCATACACAATGTGCACAATGTGCATAGCCTGAGTGTAGGAGACAGAGCTTACTGGATTTCTGTAACCTGAGTTTAGTCAGATGCAGCATACATGAGTTCTGTATGGGAGGTGTGGATGTAAGCAGTTTGGAAACATTCTGTAGCCTGACAGTAGGCATTCGCAATATTAGGGATTTCTGTAGAGTGTCTATAGGAAACGCAGCTTATGGTCGGCTGGTTCCTGGCTGTGGAGAGATTCAGTTCACGGGAGTACTTTATGCTAGTTGAGTACAAAGCTGTTTCAGCGGTCTGAAGCCTGGGAATAGGCATACATTATGTGCGCAAAATCTGCAGCCTGAGTGTAGGAGACAGAGATTACAGGAGTTCTGTAACCTGAGTTTAGTCAGATGCAGCGTACATGAGTTCTGTATCAGAGGTGTGGATGTAAGCTGTTTGGAAGAGTTTTGTAGCCTGGGAGTAGGGATTCGCAATATGCGGGATTTCTGTAGCCTGACCCTGGGATATGCAGCTGATAGGAATTCTGGAAACAGGCTTTAGAGAGATTCAGTTCATCGGAGTTCTGTAAGCTAGAGGAGTGCAAAGCTGCTTCAGCGTTCTCTAGCCTGGGAATAGGCTTACACAATGTGCGCAATTTCGGTAGCCTTAGTGTAGGAGAGAGAGCGTACAATAGTTCTGTATCCTGAGTTTAGTGATTTACAGCATACTTGAGTTCTGTATCGGAGGTGTGGATCGAAGCAGTTAGGAAGGGTTCTGTAGCCTGGCAGTAGGCATTTGCATTATGCGGGATATCTGTAGCCTGACTCTGGGATGTGCAGCTTTTAGGAATTCTGGATACATGCTGTAGAGAGATTCATTTCATGGGAGTTCTGTATGCTAGTGGAGTGCTAAGCTGTTTCAGCGTTCTGTAGCCTGGAATAGGCTTACACAATGTGCGCAATTTCAGTAGCCTGAGTATAGCATTCAGAGCGTACAGGAGTTCTGTACCCTGAGTGTAGTGATTTACAGCATACATGAGTTCTGTATCAGAGGTGTGGAACGAAGCAGTTAGGAAGCGTTCTGTAGCCTGGGTGTAGGCATTCGCAATATGCGGGATTTCTGTAACCTGTCTATAGGAAACGCATCTTAAGGTCAGTCTGCTTCCTGGCTGAGAGTGATTCACTTCACGGGAGTTTTGTATGCTAGTGGAGTGCAATGATATTACAGCGGTCTGTAGCCTGGGAATAGGCATACACAATGTGCACAATGTGCATAGCCTGAGTGTAGGAGACAGAGCTTACTGGATTTCTGTAACCTGAGTTTAGTCAGATGCAGCATACATGAGTTCTGTATGGGAGG
Source organism: Sylvilagus floridanus (assembly GCA_949820135.1). Lineage (NCBI taxonomy): Eukaryota > Metazoa > Chordata > Mammalia > Lagomorpha > Leporidae > Sylvilagus > Sylvilagus floridanus. The sequence goes on from OX463232.1 coordinate 27,928,387, forward strand.
TGTGGATGTAAGCAGTTTGGAAACATTCTGTAGCCTGACAGTAGGCATTCGCAATATTAGGGATTTCTGTAGAGTGTCTATAGGAAACACAGCTTATGGTCGGCTGGTTCCTGGCTGTGGAGAGATTCAGTTCACGGGAGTACTTTATGCTAGTTGAGTACAAAGCTGTTTCAGCGGTCTGAAGCCTGGGAATAGGCATACATTATGTGCGCAAAATCTGCAGCCTGAGTGTAGGAGACAGAGCTTACAGGAGTTCTGTAACCTGAGTTTAGTCAGATGCAGCGTACATGAGTTCTGTATCAGAGGTGTGGATGTAAGCTGTTTGGAAGAGTTTTGTAGCCTGGGAGTAGGGATTCGCAATATGCGGGATTTCTGTAGCCTGACCCTGGGATATGCAGCTGATAGGAATTCTGGAAACAGGCTTTAGAGAGATTCAGTTCATCGGAGTTCTGTAAGCTAGAGGAGTGCAAAGCTGCTTCAGCGTTCTCTAGCCTGGGAATAGGCTTACACAATGTGCGCAATTTCGGTAGCCTTAGTGTAGGAGAGAGAGCGTACAATAGTTCTGTATCCTGAGTTTAGTGATTTACAGCATACTTGAGTTCTGTATCGGAGGTGGGGATCGAAGCAGTTAGGAAGGGTTCTGTAGCCTGGCAGTAGGCATTTGTATTCTGCGGGATTTCTGTAGCCTGACTCTGGGATGTGCAGCTTTTAGGAATTCTGGATACAGGCTGTAGAGAGATTCAGTTCATGGGAGTTCATTATGCTAGTGGAGTACAAAGCTGTTTCAGCGGGCTGTACCTTGGGCATAGGCATACACAATGTGCGCAATATCTGTAGCCTGAGTGTAGGAGACAGAGTTTACAGGAGTTCTGTAACCTGAGTTTAGTCAGATGCAGCTTATATGAGTTCTGTATTACAGGTGTGGATGTAAGCAGTTTGGAAGTGTTCTGTAGCCTGGGAGTAGGCATTCGCAATATGCGGGATTTCTGTAGCCTGACCCTGGGATATGTAGCTGAAAGGAATTCTGGAAACCGGCTATAGAGTGATTCAGTTCATAGGAGTTCTGTAAGCTAGAGGAGTGCAAAGCTGCTTCAGCGTTCTCTAGCCTGGGAATAGGCTTACACAATGTTCACAATTTCGGTAGCCTTAGTGAAGGAGAGAGAGCGTACAATAGTTCTGTATCCTGAGTTTAGTGATTTACAGCATACTTGAGTTCTGTATGGGAGGCGTGGAACGAAGCAGTTAGGTAGGGTTCTGTAGCCTGGCGGTAGGCATTCACATTATGCGGGATTTCTGTAGCCTGACTCTGGGATGTGCAGCTTTTAGGAATTCTGGATACAGGCTGTAGAGAGAATCAGTTCATGGGAGTTCATTATGCTAGTGGAGTACAAAGCTGTTTCAGCGTTCTGTAGCCTGGGAATAGCCATACACAATGTGCGCAATGTCTGTAGCCGGAGTGTAGCAGACAGAGCTTACAGGAGTTCTGTAACCTGAGTTTAGTCAGATGCAGCGTACATGAGTTCTGTATCGGAGGTGTGGATGTAAGCTCTTTGGAAGAGTTCTGTAGCCTGGCGGTAGGCATTCCCAATCTGGGGGATTTCTGTAGCCTGACTCTGTGATGTGCAGCTTATATGAATTCTGGACACAGGCTGTAGAGAGATTCAGTTCACGGGAGTTCTGTATGCTAGTGGAGTACAAAGCTGTTTCAGCGGGCTATACCCTGGGCATAGGCATACACAATGTGCGCATTGTATGTAGCCTGAGTGTAGGAGACAGAGCTTACAGGAGTTCTGTAACCTGAGTGTAGTGATTTAGAGCATACATGAGTTCCCCATCGGAGGTGTGGATCGAAGCAGTTAGGAATGGTTCTGTAGCCTCGATGTAGGCGTTCGCAATATGCGGGATTCTCTAGCCCGTCTATAGGAAACGCAGCTTATGATCCGTCTACTTCCTTGCTTTAGAGAGATTCAGATCACATGAGTTCTGTATGCTAGTGGAGTGCAAAGCTGTTTCAGTGGTCTGTATCCTGGGAGTAGGCATACACAATTTGCGCAATGTCCATAGCCTGAGTGTAGGAGACAGAGTTTACAGGAGTTGTGTAACCTGAGTGTAGTGAGATGCAGCTTATATGAGTTCTGTATTACAGGTGTGGAACGAAGCAGTTTGGAAGAGTTCTGTAGCCTGGGAGTAGCGATTCGCAACATGCGGGATTTCTGTAGCCAGTCTTAGGAAACGCAGCTTATGGTCGGTCTGCTTCCTGGCTGTAGAGAGATTCAGTTCATGGGAGTTCTGTATGCTAGTGCAGTACAAAGCTGTTTCAGCTGTCTGTAGACTGGGAATAGGCATACACAATGTGCGCAATGTCTGCAGCCTGAGTGTAGGAGACAGACCTTACAGGAGTTCTGTAACCTGAGTGTAGTCAGATGCAGCTTATATGAGTTCTGTATTGGAGGTGTGGAAAGAAGCAGTTTGGAAGAGTTCTGTAGCCTGGGAGTAGGCATTCGCAATATGCGGGATTTCTGTAGCCTGTCTATAGGAAACGCAGCTTATGGTCAGTCTGCTTCATGGCTGTAGAGTGATTAGCTTTACGTGAGTTCTGTACGCTAGTGGAGTACAAAGCTCTTTCAGCAGTCTGTAGCCTGGGAATAGGCATACACAATGTGTGCAATGTCTGTAGCCTGAATGTAGCAGACAGAGCTTACAGGAGTACTGTAATCTGAGTGTACTGAGGTGCAGCGTACATGAGTTCTGTATCGGAGGTGTGGATGTAAGCAGTTTGGAAGAGTTCTGTAGCCTGGGAGTAGGGATTCCCAATATGCGGGATTTCTGTAGCCTGACTCTAGGAAGCGCAAGCTTATTCGTGTTCTGCGCCCTGGCTGTAGAGAGATGCAGTTCACGGGAGTTCTCTATGCTAGTGTAGTGCAATGCTATTTCGTAGTTCTGTTTCCGGGAATAGGATGACACCATGTCCCAATGTCTGAATCCTTAGACAGAGCTTACAGGAGTTGTCTAACCTGAGTGTATTGAATGCAGCTTACATGAATTCTCTATCGGATGTGTGTAACAAAGCAGTTTGGAAGAGTTCTGTAGCCTGGGAGTAGGCATTTGCAATATGCGAGATTACTATAGCCTGACTCTGGGATGTGCAGCTTATAGGAATTCTTAATAGGGGCTGCAAAGAGATTCAGGTCACGGGAGTTCTGTATGCTAGTGGAGTGCTAAGCTGTTTCAGCGTTCTGTAGCCTGGAATAGGCTTACACAATGTGCGCAATTTCAGTAGCCTGAGTATAGCATTCAGAGCGTACAGGAGTTCTGTACCCTGAGTGTAGTGATTTACAGCATACATGAGTTCTGCATCAGAGGTGTGGAACGAAGCAGTTAGGAAGCGTTCTGTAGCCTGGGTGTAGGCATTCGCAATATGCGGGATTTCTGTAACCTGTCTATAGGAAACGCATCTTAAGGTCAGTCTGCTTCCTGGCTGAGAGTGATTCACTTCACGGGAGTTTTGTATGCTAGTGGAGTGCAATGATATTACAGCGGTCTGTAGCCTGGGAATAGGCATACACAATGTGCACAATGTGCATAGCCTGAGTGTAGGAGACAGAGCTTACTGGATTTCTGTAACCTGAGTTTAGTCAGATGCAGCATACATGAGTTCTGTATGGGAGGTGTGGATGTAAGCAGTTTGGAAACATTCTGTAGCCTGACAGTAGGCATTTGCAATATTAGGGATTTCTGTAGAGTGTCTATAGGAAACGCAGCTTATGGTCGGCTGGTTCCTGGCTGTGGAGAGATTCAGTTCACGGGAGTACTTTATGCTAGTTGAGTACAAAGCTGTTTCAGCGGTCTGAAGCCTGGGAATAGGCATACATTATGTGCGCAAAATCTGCAGCCTGAGTGTAGGAGACAGAGCTTACAGGAGTTCTGTAACCTGAGTTTAGTCAGATGCAGCGTACATGAGTTCTGTATCAGAGGTGTGGATGTAAGCTGTTTGGAAGAGTTTTGTAGCCTGGGAGTAGGGATTCGCAATATGCGGGATTTCTGTAGCCTGACCCTGGGATATGCAGCTGATAGGAATTCTGGAAACAGGCTTTAGAGAGATTCAGTTCATCGGAGTTCTGTAAGCTAGAGGAGTGCAAAGCTGCTTCAGCGTTCTCTAGCCTGGGAATAGGCTTACACAATGTGCGCAATTTCGGTAGCCTTAGTGTAGGAGAGAGAGCGTACAATAGTTCTGTATCCTGAGTTTAGTGATTTACAGCATACTTGAGTTCTGTATCGGAGGTGTGGATCGAAGCAGTTAGGAAAGGTTCTGTAGCCTGGCAGTAGGCATTTGCATTATGCGGGATATCTGTAGCCTGACTCTGGGATGTGCAGCTTTTAGGAATTCTGGATACAGGCTGTAGAGAGATTCATTTCATGGGAGTTCTGTATGCTAGTGGAGTGCTAAGCTGTTTCAGCGTTCTGTAGCCTGGAATAGGCTTACACAATGTGCGCAATTTCAGTAGCCTGAGTATAGCATTCAGAGCGTACAGGAGTTCTGTACCCTGAGTGTAGTGATTTACAGCATACATGAGTTCTGTATCAGAGGTGTGGAACGAAGCAGTTAGGAAGCGTTCTGTAGCCTGGGTGTAGGCATTCGCAATATGCGGGATTTCTGTAACCTGTCTATAGGAAACGCATCTTAAGGTCAGTCTGCTTCCTGGCTGAGAGTGATTCACTTCACGGGAGTTTTGTATGCTAGTGGAGTGCAATGATATTACAGCGGTCTGTAGCCTGGGAATAGGCATACACAATGTGCACAATGTGCATAGCCTGAGTGTAGGAGACAGAGCTTACTGGATTTCTGTAACCTGAGTTTAGTCAGATGCAGCATACATGAGTTCTGTATGGGAGGTGTGGATGTAAGCAGTTTGGAAACATTCTGTAGCCTGACAGTAGGCATTCGCAATATTAGGGATTTCTGTAGAGTGTCTATAGGAAACGCAGCTTATGGTCGGCTGGTTCCTGGCTGTGGAGAGATTCAGTTCACGGGAGTACTTTATGCTAGTTGAGTACAAAGCTGTTTCAGCGGTCTGAAGCCTGGGAATAGGCATACATTATGTGCGCAAAATCTGCAGCCTGAGTGTAGGAGACAGAGCTTACAGGAGTTCTGTAACCTGAGTTTAGTCAGATGCAGCGTACATGAGTTCTGTATCAGAGGTGTGGATGTAAGCTGTTTGGAAGAGTTTTGTAGCCTGGGAGTAGGGATTCGCAATATGCGGGATTTCTGTAGCCTGACCCTGGGATATGCAGCTGATAGGAATTCTGGAAACAGGCTTTAGAGAGATTCAGTTCATCGGAGTTCTGTAAGCTAGAGGAGTGCAAAGCTGCTTCAGCGTTCTCTAGCCTGGGAATAGGCTTACACAATGTGCGCAATTTCGGTAGCCTTAGTGTAGGAGAGAGAGCGTACAATAGTTCTGTATCCTGAGTTTAGTGATTTACAGCATACTTGAGTTCTGTATCGGAGGTGTGGATCGAAGCAGTTAGGAAGGGTTCTGTAGCCTGGCAGTAGGCATTTGCATTATGCGGGATATCTGTAGCCTGACTCTGGGATGTGCAGCTTTTAGGAATTCTGGATACAGGCTGTAGAGAGATTCATTTCATGGGAGTTCTGTATGCTAGTGGAGTGCTAAGCTGTTTCAGCGTTCTGTAGCCTGGAATAGGCTTACACAATGTGCGCAATTTCAGTAGCCTGAGTATAGCATTCAGAGCGTACAGGAGTTCTGTACCCTGAGTGTAGTGATTTACAGCATACATGAGTTCTGTATCAGAGGTGTGGAACGAAGCAGTTAGTAAGCGTTCTGTAGCCTGGGTGTAGGCATTCGCAATATGCGGGATTTCTGTAACCTGTCTATAGGAAACGCATCTTAAGGTCAGTCTGCTTCCTGGCTGAGAGTGATTCACTTCACGGGAGTTTTGTATGCTAGTGGAGTGCAATGATATTACAGCGGTCTGTAGCCTGGGAATAGGCATACACAATGTGCACAATGTGCATAGCCTGAGTGTAGGAGACAGAGCTTACTGGATTTCTGTAACCTGAGTTTAGTCAGATGCAGCATACATGAGTTCTGTATGGGAGGTGTGGATGTAAGCAGTTTGGAAACATTCTGTAGCCTGACAGTAGGCATTCGCAATATTAGGGATTTCTGTAGAGTGTCTATAGGAAACGCAGCTTATGGTCGGCTGGTTCCTGGCTGTGGAGAGATTCAGTTCACGGGAGTACTTTATGCTAGTTGAGTACAAAGCTGTTTCAGCGGTCTGAAGCCTGGGAATAGGCATACATTATGTGCGCAAAATCTGCAGCCTGAGTGTAGGAGACAGAGCTTACAGGAGTTCTGTAACCTGAGTTTAGTCAGATGCAGCGTACATGAGTTCTGTATCAGAGGTGTGGATGTAAGCTGTTTGGAAGAGTTTTGTAGCCTGGGAGTAGGGATTCGCAATATGCGGGATTTCTGTAGCCTGACCCTGGGATATGCAGCTGATAGGAATTCTGGAAACAGGCTTTAGAGAGATTCAGTTCATCGGAGTTCTGTAAGCTAGAGGAGTGCAAAGCTGCTTCAGCGTTCTCTAGCCTGGGAATAGGCTTACACAATGTGCGCAATTTCGGTAGCCTTAGTGTAGGAGAGAGAGCGTACAATAGTTCTGTATCCTGAGTTTAGTGATTTACAGCATACTTGAGTTCTGTATCGGAGGTGGGGATCGAAGCAGTTAGGAAGGGTTCTGTAGCCTGGCAGTAGGCATTTGTATTCTGCGGGATTTCTGTAGCCTGACTCTGGGATGTGCAGCTTTTAGGAATTCTGGATACAGGCTGTAGAGAGATTCAGTTCATGGGAGTTCATTATGCTAGTGGAGTACAAAGCTGTTTCAGCGGGCTGTACCTTGGGCATAGGCATACACAATGTGCGCAATGTCTGTAGCCTGAGTGTAGGAGACAGAGTTTACAGGAGTTCTGTAACCTGAGATTAGTCAGATGCAGCTTATATGAGTTCTGTATTACAGGTGTGGATGTAAGCAGTTTGAAAGTGTTCTGTAGCCTGGGAGTAGGCATACGCAATATGCGGGATTTCTGTAGCCTGACCCTGGGATATGTAGCTGAAAGGAATTCTGGAAACCGGCTATAGAGTGATTCAGTTCATAGGAGTTCTGTAAGCTAGAGGAGTGCAAAGCTGCTTCAGCGTTCTCTAGCCTGGGAATAGGCTTACACAATGTTCACAATTTCGGTAGCCTTAGTGAAGGAGAGAGAGCGTACAATAGTTCTGTATCCTGAGTTTAGTGATTTACAGCATACTTGAGTTCTGTATGGGAGGCGTGGAACGAAGCAGTTAGGTAGGGTTCTGTAGCCTGGCGGTAGGCATTCACATTATGCGGGATTTCTGTAGCCTGACTCTGGGATGTGCAGCTTTTAGGAATTCTGGATACAGGCTGTAGAGAGAATCAGTTCATGGGAGTTCATTATGCTAGTGGAGTACAAAGCTGTTTCAGCGGGCTGTACCCTGGGAATAGCCATACACAATGTGCGCAATGTCTGTAGCCGGAGTGTAGCAGACAGAGCTTACAGGAGTTCTGTAACCTGAGTTTAGTCAGATGCAGCGTACATGAGTTCTGTATCGGAGGTGTGGATGTAAGCTCTTTGGAAGAGTTCTGTAGCCTGGGAGTAGGCATTCCCAATCTGGGGGATTTCTGTAGCCTGACTCTGTGATGTGCAGCTTATATGAATTCTGGACACAGGCTGTAGAGAGATTCAGTTCACGGGAGTTCTGTATGCTAGTGGAGTACAAAGCTGTTTCAGCGGGCTATACCCTGGGCATAGGCATACACAATGTGCGTAATGTATGTAGCCTGAGTGTAGGAGACAGAGCTTACAGGAGTTCTGTAACCTGAGTGTAGTGATTTAGAGCATACATGAGTTCCCCATCGGAGGTGTGGATCGAAGCAGTTAGGAATGGTTCTGTAGCCTCGATGTAGGCGTTCGCAATATGCGGGATTCTCTAGCCCGTCTATAGGAAACGCAGCTTATGATCCGTCTACTTCCTTGCTTTAGAGAGATTCAGATCACATGAGTTCTGTATGCTAGTGGAGTGCAAAGCTGTTTCAGTGGTCTGTATCCTGGGAGTAGGCATACACAATTTGCGCAATGTCCATAGCCTGAGTGTAGGAGACAGAGTTACAGGAGTTGTGTAACCTGAGTGTAGTGAGATGCAGCTTATATGAGTTCTGTATTACAGGTGTGGAACGAAGCAGTTTGGAAGAGTTCTGTAGCCTGGGAGTAGCGATTCGCAACATGCGGGATTTCTGTAGCCTGTCTTAGGAAACGCAGCTTATGGTCGGTCTGCTTCCTGGCTGTAGAGAGATTCAGTTCATGGGAGTTCTGTATGCTAGTGCAGTACAAAGCTGTTTCAGCTGTCTGTAGCCTGGGAATAGGCATACACAATGTGCGCAATGTCTGCAGCCTGAGTGTAGGAGACAGACCTTACAGGAGTTCTGTAACCTGAGTGTAGTCAGATGCAGCTTATATGAGTTCTGTATTGGAGGTGTGGAAAGAAGCAGTTTGGAAGAGTTCTGTAGCCTGGGAGTAGGCATTCGCAATATGCGGGATTTCTGTAGCCTGTCTATAGGAAACGCAGCTTATGGTCAGTCTGCTTCATGGCTGTAGAGTGATTAGCTTTACGTGAGTTCTGTACGCTAGTGGAGTACAAAGCTCTTTCAGCGGTCTGTAGCTTGGGAATAGGCATACACAATGTGTGCAATGTCTGTAGCCTGAATGTAGCAGACAGAGCTTAGAGGAGTACTGTAATCTGAGTGTACTGAGGTGCAGCGTACATGAGTTCTGTATCGGAGGTGTGGATGTAAGCAGTTTGGAAGAGTTCTGTAGCCTGGGAGTAGGGATTCCCAATATGCGGGATTTCTGTAGCCTGACTCTAGGAAGTGAAAGCTTATGCGTGTTCTGTGCCCTGGCTTAGAGAGATGCAGTTCACGGGAGTTCTCTATGCTACTGTAGTGCAATGCTATTTCATAGTTCTGTTTCCGGGAATAGGATGACACCATGTCCCAATGTCTGAATCCTTAGACAGAGCTTACAGGAGTTGTCTAACCTGAGTGTATTGAATGCAGCTTACATGATTTCTCTATCGGATGTGTGTAACAAAGCAGTTTGGAAGAGTTCTGTAGCCTGGGAGTAGGCATTTGCAATATGCGAGATTACTATAGCCTGACTCTGGGATGTGCAGCTTATAGAAATTCTTAATAGGGGCTGCAGAAAGATTCAGGTCACGGGAGTTCTGTATGCTAGTGGAGTGCTAAGCTGTTTCAGCGTTCTGTAGCCTGGAATAGGCTTACACAATGTGCGCAATTTCAGTAGCCTGAGTATAGCATTCAGAGCGTACAGGAGTTCTGTACCCTGAGTGTAGTGATTTACAGCATACATGAGTTCTGTATCAGAGGTGTGGAACGAAGCAGTTAGGAAGCGTTCTGTAGCCTGGGTGTAGGCATTCGCAATATGTGGGATTTCTGTAACCTGTCTATAGGAAACGCATCTTAAGGTCAGTCTGCTTCCTGGCTGAGAGTGATTCACTTCACGGGAGTTTTGTATGCTAGTGGAGTGCAATGATATTACAGCGGTCTGTAGCCTGGGAATAGGCATACACAATGTGCACAATGTGCATAGCCTGAGTGTAGGAGACAGAGCTCACTGGATTTCTGTAACCTGAGTTTAGTCTGATGCAGCATACATGAGTTCTGTATGGGAGGTGTGGATGTAAGCAGTTTGGAAACATTCTGTAGCCTGACAGTAGGCATTCGCAATATTAGGGATTTCTGTAGAGTGTCTATAGGAAACGCAGCTTATGGTCGGCTGGTTCCTGGCTGTGGAGAGATTCAGTTCACGGGAGTACTTTATGCTAGTTGAGTACAAAGCTGCTTCAGCGGTCTGAAGCCTGGGAATAGGCATACATTATGTGCGCAAAATCTGCAGCCTGAGTGTAGGAGACAGAGCTTACAGGAGTTCTGTAACCTGAGTTTAGTCAGATGCAGCTTATATGAGTTCTGTATTACAGGTGTGGATGTAAGCAGTTTGGAAGTGTTCTGTAGCCTGGGAGTAGGCATTCGCAATATGCGGGATTTCTGTAGCCTGACCCTGGGATATGTAGCTTATAGGAATTCTGGAAACAGGCTATAGAGAGATTCAGTTCATAGGAGTTCTGTATGCTAGTGGAGTGCAAAGCTGCTTCAGCGTTCTCTAGCCTGGGAATAGTCTTACACAATGTTCGCAATTTCGGTAGCCTTAGTGTAGGAGAGAGAGCGTACAATAGTTCTGTATCCTGAGTTTAGTGATTTACAGCATACTTGAGTTCTGTATGGGAGGCGTGGAACAAAGCAGTTAGGAAGGGTTCTGTAGCCTGGCGGTAGGCATTCACATTATGCGGGATTTCTGTATCCTGACTCTGGGATGTGCAGCTTTTAGGAATTCTGGATACAGGCTGTAGAGAGAATCAGTTCATGGGAGTTCATTATGCTAGTGGAGTACAAAGCTGTTTCAGCGTTCTGTAGCCTGGGAATAGCCATACACAATGTGCACAATGTCTGTAGCCGGAGTGTAGCAGACAGAGCTTACAGGAGTTCTGTAACCTGAGATTAGTCAGATGCAGCGTACATGAGTTCTGTATTGGAGGTGTGGATGTAAGCTCTTTGGAAGAGTTCTGTAGCCTGGGAGTAATCATTCCCAATCTGGGGGATATCTGTAGCCTGACTCTGTGATGTGCAGCTTATATGAATTCTGGACACAGGCTGTAGAGAGATTCAGTTCACGGGAGTTCTGTATGCTAGTGGAGTGCAAAGCAGTTTCAGCGGTCTGAAGCCTGGGAATAGGCATACACAATGTGCGCATTGTATGTAGCCTGAGTGTAGGAGACAGAGCTTACAGGAGTTCTGTAACCTGAGTTTAGTGATTTAGAGCATACATGAGTTCCCCATCGGAGGTGTGGATCGAAGCAGTTAGGAATGGTTCTGTAGCCTCGATGTAGGCGTTCGCAATATGCGGGATTCTCTAGCCCGTCTATAGAAAACGCAGCTTATGATCCGTCTACTTCCTTGCTTTAGAGAGATTCAGTTCACATGAGTTCTGTATGCTAGTGGAGTGCAAAGCTGTTTCAGTGGTCTGTATCCTGGGAGTAGGCATACACAATGTGCGCAATGTCCATAGCCTGAGTGTAGGAGACAGAGTTTACAGGAGTTGTGTAACCTGAGTGTAGTGAGATGCAGCTTATATGAGTTCTGTATTACAGGTGTGGAACGAAGCAGTTTGGAAGAGTTCTGTAGTCTGGGTGTAGCGATTCGCAACATGCGGGATTTCTGTAGCCTGTCTTAGGAAACGCAGCTTATGGTCGGTCTGCTTCCTGGCTGTAGAGAGATTCAGTTCATGGGAGTTCTGTATGCTAGTGCAGTACAAAGCTGTTTCAGCTGTCTGTAGCCTGGGAATAGGCATACACAATGTGCGCAATGTCTGCAGCCTGAGTGTAGGAGACAGACCTTACAGGAGTTCTGTAACCTGAGTGTAGTCAGATGCAGCTTATATGAGTTCTGTATTGGAGGTGTGGAAAGAAGCAGTTTGGAAGAGTTCTGTAGCCTGGGAGTAGGCATTCGCAATATGCGGGATTTCTGTAGCCTGTCTATAGGAAACGCAGCTTATGGTCAGTCTGCTTCATGGCTGTAGAGTGATTAGCTTTACGTGAGTTCTGTACGCTAGTGGAGTACAAAGCTCTTTCAGTGGTCTGTAGCTTGGGAATAGGCATACACAATGTGTGCAATGTCTGTAGCCTGAATGTAGCAGACAGAGCTTAGAGGAGTACTGTAATCTGAGTGTACTGAGGTGCAGCGTACATGAGTTCTGTATCGGAGGTGTGGATGTAAGCAGTTTGGAAGAGTTCTGTAGCCTGGGAGTAGGGATTCCCAATATGCGGGATTTCTGTAGCCTGACTCTAGGAAGCGAAAGCTTATGCGTGTTCTGTGCCCTGGCTTAGAGAGATGCAGTTCACGGGAGTCCTCTATGCTACTGTAGTGCAATGCTATTTCATAGTTCTGTTTCCGGGAATAGGATGACACCATGTCCCAATGTCTGAATCCTTAGACAGAGCTTACAGGAGTTGTCTAACCTGAGTGTATTGAATGCAGCTTACATGATTTCTCTATCGGATGTGTGTAACAAAGCAGTTTGGAAGAGTTCTGTAGCCTGGGAGTAGGCATTTGCAATATGCGAGATTACTATAGCCTGACTCTGGGATGTGCAGCTTATAGAAATTCTTAATAGGGGCTGCAGAAAGATTCAGGTCACGGGAGTTCTGTATGTTAGTGGAGTGCTAAGCTGTTTCAGCGTTCTGTAGCCTGGAATAGGCTTACACAATGTGCGCAATTTCAGTAGCCTGAGTATAGCATTCAGAGTGTACAGGAGTTCTGTACCCTGAGTGTAGTGATTTACAGCATACATGAGTTCTGTATCAGAGGTGTGGAACGAAGCAGTTAGGAAGCGTTCTGTAGCCTGGGTGTAGGCATTCGCAATATGTGGGATTTCTGTAACCTGTCTATAGGAAACGCATCTTAAGGTCAGTCTGCTTCCTGGCTGAGAGTGATTCACTTCACGGGAGTTTTGTATGCTAGTGGAGTGCAATGATATTACAGCGGTCTGTAGCCTGGGAATAGGCATACACAATGTGCACAATGTGCATAGCCTGAGTGTAGGAGACAGAGCTTACTGGATTTCTGTAACCTGAGTTTAGTCAGATGCAGCATACATGAGTTCTGTATGGGAGGTGTGGATGTAAGCAGTTTGGAAACATTCTGTAGCCTGACAGTAGGCATTCGCAATATTAGGGATTTCTGTAGAGTGTCTATAGGAAACGCAGCTTATGGTCGGCTGGTTCCTGGCTGTGGAGAGATTCAGTTCACGGGAGTACTTTATGCTAGTTGAGTACAAAGCTGCTTCAGCAGTCTGAAGCCTGGGAATAGGCATACATTATGTGCGCAAAATCTGCAGCCTGAGTGTAGGAGACAGAGCTTACAGGAGTTCTGTAACCTGAGTTTAGTCAGATGCAGCTTATATGAGTTCTGTATTACAGGTGTGGATGTAAGCAGTTTGGAAGTGTTCTGTAGCCTGGGAGTAGGCATTCGCAATATGCGGGATTTCTGTAGCCTGACCCTGGGATATGCAGCTTATAGGAATTCTGGAAACAGGCTTTAGAGAGATTCAGTTCATCGGAGTTCTGTAAGCTAGAGGAATGCAAAGCTGCTTCAGCGTTCTCTAGCCTGGGAATAGGCTTACACAATGTTCGCAATCTCGGTAGCCTTAGTGTAGGAGAGAGAGCGTACAATAGTTCTGTATCCTGAGTTTAGTGATTTACAGCATACTTGAGTTCTGTATCGGAGGTGTGGATCGAAGCAGTTAGGAAGTGTTCTGTAGCCTGGCAGTAGGCATTTGCATTATGCGGGATATCTGTAGCCTGACTCTGGGATGTGCAGCTTTTAGGAATTCTTAATAGGGGCTGCAGAGAGATTCATTTCATGGGAGTTCTGTATGCTAGTGGAGTGCTAAGCTGTTTCAGCGTTCTGTAGCCTGGAATAGGCTTACACAATGTGCGCAATTTCAGTAGCCTGAGTATAGCATTCAGAGCGTACAGGAGTTCTGTACCCTGAGTGTAGTGATTTACAGCATACATGAGTTCTGTATCAGAGGTGTGGAACGAAGCAGTTAGGAAGCGTTCTGTAGCCTGGGTGTAGGCATTCGCAATATGCGGGATTTCTGTAACCTGTCTATAGGAAACGCATCTTAAGGTCAGTCTGCTTCCTGGCTGAGAGTGATTCACTTCACGGGAGTTTTGTATGCTAGTGGAGTGCAATGATATTACAGCGGTCTGTAGCCTGGGAATAGGCATACACAATGTGCACAATGTGCATAGCCTGAGTGTAGGAGACAGAGCTTACTGGATTTCTGTAACCTGAGTTTAGTCAGATGCAGCATACATGAGTTCTGTATGGGAGGTGTGGATGTAAGCAGTTTGGAAACATTCTGTAGCCTGACAGTAGGCATTCGCAATATTAGGGATTTCTGTAGAGTGTCTATAGGAAACGCAGCTTATGGTCGGCTGGTTCCTGGCTGTGGAGAGATTCAGTTCACGGGAGTACTTTATGCTAGTTGAGTACAAAGCTGTTTCAGCGGTCTGAAGCCTGGGAATAGGCATACATTATGTGCGCAAAATCTGCAGCCTGAGTGTAGGAGACAGAGCTTACAGGAGTTCTGTAACCTGAGTTTAGTCAGATGCAGCGTACATGAGTTCTGTATTAGAGGTGTGGATGTAAGCTGTTTGGAAGAGTTTTGTAGCCTGGGAGTAGGGATTCGCAATATGCGGGATTTCTGTAGCCTGACCCTGGGATATGCAGCTTATAGGAATTCTGGAAACAGGCTTTAGAGAGATTCAGTTCATCGGAGTTCTGTAAGCTAGAGGAGTGCAAAGCAGCTTCAGCGTTCTCTAGCCTGGGAATAGGCTTACACAATGTTCGCAATTTCGGTAGCCTTAGTGTAGGAGAGAGAGCGTACAATAGTTCTGTATCCTGAGTTTAGTGATTTACAGCATACTTGAGTTCTGTATCAGAGGTGTGGATCGAAGCAGTTAGGAAGGGTTCTGTAGCCTGGCAGTAGGCATTTGTATTATGCGGGATTTCTGTAGCCTGACTCTGGGATGTGCAGCTTTTAGGAATTCTGGATACAGGCTGTAGAGAGATTCAGTTCATGGGATTTCATTATGCTAGTGGAGTACAAAGCTGTTTCAGCGGGCTATACCCTGAGCATAGGCATACACAATGTGCGCAATGTCCATAGCCTGAGTGTAGGAGACAGAGCTTACAGGAGTTCTGTAACCTGAGTTTAGTCAGATGCAGCTTATATGAGTTCTGTATTACAGGTGTGGATGTAAGCAGTTTGGAAGAGTTCTGTAGCCTGGGAGTAGGCATTCGCAATATGCGGGATTTCTGTAGCCTGACCCTGGGATATGTAGCTGAAAGGAATTCTGGAAACCGGCTATAGAGTGATTCAGTTCATAGGAGTTCTGTATGCTAGTGGAGTGCAAAGCTGCTTCAGCGTTCTCTAGCCTGGGAATAGGCTTACACAATGTTCGCAATTTCGGTAGCCTTAGTGTAGGAGAGAGAGCGTACAATAGTTCTGTATCCTGAGTTTAGTGATTTACAGCATACTTGAGTTCTGTATGGGAGGCGTGGAACAAAGCAGTTAGGAAGGGTTCTGTAGCCTGGCGGTAGGCATTCACATTATGCGGGATTTCTGTAGCCTGACTCTGGGATGTGCAGCTTTTAGGAATTCTGGATACAGGCTGTAGAGAGAATCAGTTCATGGGAGTTCATTATGCTAGTGGAGTACAAAGCTGTTTCAGCGTTCTGTAGCCTGGGAATAGCCATACACAATGTGCACAATGTCTGTAGCCGGAGTGTAGCAGACAGAGCTTACAGGAGTTCTGTAACCTGAGATTAGTCAGATGCAGCGTACATGAGTTCTGTATTGGAGGTGTGGATGTAAGCTCTTTGGAAGAGTTCTGTAGCCTGGGAGTAATCATTCCCAATCTGGGGGATATCTGTAGCCTGACTCTGTGATGTGCAGCTTATATGAATTCTGGACACAGGCTGTAGAGAGATTCAGTTCACGGGAGTTCTGTATGCTAGTGGAGTGCAAAGCAGTTTCAGCGGTCTGAAGCCTGGGAATAGGCATACACAATGTGCGCATTGTATGTAGCCTGAGTGTAGGAGACAGAGCTTACAGGAGTTCTGTAACCTGAGTGTAGTGATTTAGAGCATACATGAGTTCCCCATCGGAGGTGTGGATCGAAGCAGTTAGGAATGGTTCTGTAGCCTCGATGTAGGCGTTCGCAATATGCGGGATTCTCTAGCCCGTCTATAGGAAACGCAGCTTATGATCCGTCTACTTCCTTGCTTTAGAGAGATTCAGTTCACATGAGTTCTGTATGCTAGTGGAGTGCAAAGCTGTTTCAGTGGTCTGTATCCTGGGAGTAGACATACACAATTTGTGCAATGTCCATAGCCTGAGTGTAGGAGACAGAGTTTACAGGAGTTGTGTAACCTGAGTGTAGTGAGATGCAGCTTATATGAGTTCTGTATTACAGGTGTGGAACGAAGCAGTTTGGAAGAGTTCTGTAGCCTGGGAGTAGCGATTCGCAACATGCGGGATTTCTGTAGCCTGTCTTAGGAAACGCAGCTTATGGTCGGTCTGCTTCCTGGCTGTAGAGAGATTCAGTTCATGGGAGTTCTGTATGCTAGTGCAGTACAAAGCTGTTTCAGCTGTCTGTAGCCTGGGAATAGGCATACACAATGTGCGCAATGTCTGCAGCCTGAGTGTAGGAGACAGACCTTACAGGAGTTCTGTAACCTGAGTGTAGTCAGATGCAGCTTATATGAGTTCTGTATTGGAGGTGTGGAAAGAAGCAGTTTGGAAGAGTTCTGTAGCCTGGGAGTAGGCATTCGCAATATGCGGGATTTCTGTAGCCTGTCTATAGGAAACGCAGCTTATGGTCAGTCTGCTTCATGGCTGTAGAGTGATTAGCTTTACGTGAGTTCTGTACGCTAGTGGAGTACAAAGCTCTTTCAGTGGTCTGTAGCTTGGGAATAGGCATACACAATGTGTGCAATGTCTGTAGCCTGAATGTAGCAGACAGAGCTTAGAGGAGTACTGTAATCTGAGTGTACTGAGGTGCAGCGTACATGAGTTCTGTATCGGAGGTGTGGATGTAAGCAGTTTGGAAGAGTTCTGTAGCCTGGGAGTAGGGATTCCCAATATGCGGGATTTCTGTAGCCTGACTCTAGGAAGCGAAAGCTTATGCGTGTTCTGTGCCCTGGCTTAGAGAGATGCAGTTCACGGGAGTTCTCTATGCTACTGTAGTGCAATGCTATTTCATAGTTCTGTTTCCGGGAATAGGATGACACCATGTCCCAATGTCTGAATCCTTAGACAGAGCTTACAGGAGTTGTCTAACCTGAGTGTATTGAATGCAGCTTACATGATTTCTCTATCGGATGTGTGTAACAAAGCAGTTTGGAAGAGTTCTGTAGCCTGGGAGTAGGCATTTGCAATATGCGAGATTACTATAGCCTGACTCTGGGATGTGCAGCTTATAGAAATTCTTAATAGGGGCTGCAGAAAGATTCAGGTCACGGGAGTTCTGTATGCTAGTGGAGTGCTAAGCTGTTTCAGCGTTCTGTAGCCTGGAATAGGCTTACACAATGTGCGCAATTTCAGTAGCCTGAGTATAGCATTCAGAGCGTACAGGAGTTCTGTACCCTGAGTGTAGTGATTTACAGCATACATGAGTTCTGTATCAGAGGTGTGGAACGAAGCAGTTAGGAAGCGTTCTGTAGCCTGGGTGTAGGCATTCGCAATATGCGGGATTTCTGTAACCTGTCTATAGGAAACGCATCTTAAGGTCAGTCTGCTTCCTGGCTGAGAGTGATTCACTTCACGGGAGTTTTGTATGCTAGTGGAGTGCAATGATATTACAGCGGTCTGTAGCCTGGGAATAGGCATACACAATGTGCACAATGTGCATAGCCTGAGTGTAGGAGACAGAGCTTACTGGATTTCTGTAACCTGAGTTTAGTCAGATGCAGCATACATGAGTTCTGTATGGGAGGTGTGGATGTAAGCAGTTTGGAAACATTCTGTAGCCTGACAGTAGGCATTCGCAATATTAGGGATTTCTGTAGAGTGTCTATAGGAAACGCAGCTTATGGTCGGCTGGTTCCTGGCTGTGGAGAGATTCAGTTCACGGGAGTACTTTATGCTAGTTGAGTACAAAGCTGTTTCAGCGGTCTGAAGCCTGGGAATAGGCATACATTATGTGCGCAAAATCTGCAGCCTGAGTGTAGGAGACAGAGCTTACAGGAGTTCTGTAACCTGAGTTTAGTCAGATGCAGCGTACATGAGTTCTGTATCAGAGGTGTGGATGTAAGCTGTTTGGAAGAGTTTTGTAGCCTGGGAGTAGGGATTCGCAATATGCGGGATTTCTGTAGCCTGACCCTGGGATATGCAGCTTATAGGAATTCTGGAAACAGGCTTTAGAGAGATTCAGTTCATCGGAGTTCTGTAAGCTAGAGGAGTGCAAAGCTGCTTCAGCGTTCTCTAGCCTGGGAATAGGCTTACACAATGTTCGCAATTTCGGTAGCCTTAGTGTAGGAGAGAGAGCGTACAATAGTTCTGTATCCTGAGTTTAGTGATTTACAGCATACTTGAGTTCTGTATCAGAGGTGTGGATCGAAGCAGTTAGGAAGGGTTCTGTAGCCTGGCAGTAGGCATTTGTATTATGCGGGATATCTGTAGCCTGACTCTGGGATGTGCAGCTTTTAGGAATTCTGGATACAGGCTGTAGAGAGATTCAGTTCAAGGGAGTTCATTATGCTAGTGGAGTACAAAGCTGTTTCAGCGGGCTGTACCCTGAGCATAGGCATACACAATGTGCGCAATGTCTGTAGCCTGAGTGTAGGAGACAGAGCTTACAGGAGTTCTGTAACCTGAGTTTAGTCAGATGCAGCTTATATGAGTTCTGTATTACAGGTGTGGATGTAAGCAGTTTGGAAGAGTTCTGTAGCCTGGGAGTAGGCATTCGCAATATGCGGGATTTCTGTAGCCTGACCCTGGGATATGTAGCTGAAAGGAATTCTGGAAACCGGCTATAGAGTGATTCAGTTCATAGGAGTTCTGTATGCTAGTGGAGTGCAAAGCTGCTTCAGCGTTCTCTAGCCTGGGAATAGGCTTACACAATGTTCGCAATTTCGGTAGCCTTAGTGTAGGAGAGAGAGCGTACAATAGTTCTGTATCCTGAGTTTAGTGATTTACAGCATACTTGAGTTCTGTATGGGAGGCGTGGAACAAAGCAGTTAGGAAGGGTTCTGTAGCCTGGCGGTAGGCATTCACATTATGCGGGATTTCTGTAGCCTGACTCTGGGATGTGCAGCTTTTAGGAATTCTGGATACAGGCTGTAGAGAGAATCAGTTCATGGGAGTTCATTATGCTAGTGGAGTACAAAGCTGTTTCAGCGTTCTGTAGCCTGGGAATAGCCATACACAATGTGCACAATGTCTGTAGCCGGAGTGTAGCAGACAGAGCTTACAGGAGTTCTGTAACCTGAGATTAGTCAGATGCAGCGTACATGAGTTCTGTATTGGAGGTGTGGATGTAAGCTCTTTGGAAGAGTTCTGTAGCCTGGGAGTAATCATTCCCAATCTGGGGGATATCTGTAGCCTGACTCTGTGATGTGCAGCTTATATGAATTCTGGACACAGGCTGTAGAGAGATTCAGTTCACGGGAGTTCTGTATGCTAGTGGAGTGCAAAGCAGTTTCAGCGGTCTGAAGCCTGGGAATAGGCATACACAATGTGCGCATTGTATGTAGCCTGAGTGTAGGAGACAGAGCTTACAGGAGTTCTGTAACCTGAGTGTAGTGATTTAGAGCATACATGAGTTCCCCATCGGAGGTGTGGATCGAAGCAGTTAGGAATGGTTCTGTAGCCTCGATGTAGGCGTTCGCAATATGCGGGATTCTCTAGCCCGTCTATAGAAAACGCAGCTTATGATCCGTCTACTTCCTTGCTTTAGAGAGATTCAGTTCACATGAGTTCTGTATGCTAGTGGAGTGCAAAGCTGTTTCAGTGGTCTGTATCCTGGGAGTAGACATACACAATTTGTGCAATGTCCATAGCCTGAGTGTAGGAGACAGAGTTTACAGGAGTTGTGTAACCTGAGTGTAGTGAGATGCAGCTTATATGAGTTCTGTATTACAGGTGTGGAACGAAGCAGTTTGGAAGAGTTCTGTAGCCTGGGAGTAGCGATTCGCAACATGCGGGATTTCTGTAGCCTGTCTTAGGAAACGCAGCTTATGGTCGGTCTGCTTCCTGGCTGTAGAGAGATTCAGTTCATGGGAGTTCTGTATGCTAGTGCAGTACAAAGCTGTTTCAGCTGTCTGTAGCCTGGGAATAGGCATACACAATGTGCGCAATGTCTGCAGCCTGAGTGTAGGAGACAGACCTTACAGGAGTTCTGTAACCTGAGTGTAGTCAGATGCAGCTTATATGAGTTCTGTATTGGAGGTGTGGAAAGAAGCAGTTTGGAAGAGTTCTGTAGCCTGGGAGTAGGGATTCCCAATATGCGGGATTTCTGTAGCCTGACTCTAGGAAGCGAAAGCTTATGCGTGTTCTGTGCCCTGGCTTAGAGAGATGCAGTTCACGGGAGTTCTCTATGCTACTGTAGTGCAATGCTATTTCATAGTTCTGTTTCCGGGAATAGGATGACACCATGTCCCAATGTCTGAATCCTTAGACAGAGCTTACAGGAGTTGTCTAACCTGAGTGTATTGAATGCAGCTTACATGATTTCTCTATCGGATGTGTGTAACAAAGCAGTTTGGAAGAGTTCTGTAGCCTGGGAGTAGGCATTTGCAATATGCGAGATTACTATAGCCTGACTCTGGGATGTGCAGCTTATAGAAATTCTTAATAGGGGCTGCAGAAAGATTCAGGTCACGGGAGTTCTGTATGCTAGTGGAGTGCTAAGCTGTTTCAGCGTTCTGTAGCCTGGAATAGGCTTACACAATGTGCGCAATTTCAGTAGCCTGAGTATAGCATTCAGAGCGTACAGGAGTTCTGTACCCTGAGTGTAGTGATTTACAGCATACATGAGTTCTGTATCAGAGGTGTGGAACGAAGCAGTTAGGAAGCGTTCTGTAGCCTGGGTGTAGGCATTCGCAATATGTGGGATTTCTGTAACCTGTCTATAGGAAACGCATCTTAAGGTCAGTCTGCTTCCTGGCTGAGAGTGATTCACTTCACGGGAATTTTGTATGCTAGTGGAGTGCAATGATATTACAGCGGTCTGTAGCCTGGGAATAGGCATACACAATGTGCACAATGTGCATAGCCTGAGTGTAGGAGACAGAGCTTACTGGATTTCTGTAACCTGAGTTTAGTCAGATGCAGCATACATGAGTTCTGTATGGGAGGTGTGGATGTAAGCAGTTTGGAAACATTCTGTAGCCTGACAGTAGGCATTCGCAATATTAGGGATTTCTGTAGAGTGTCTATAGGAAACGCAGCTTATGGTCGGCTGGTTCCTGGCTGTGGAGAGATTCAGTTCACGGGAGTACTTTATGCTAGTTGAGTACAAAGCTGCTTCAGCGGTCTGAAGCCTGGGAATAGGCATACATTATGTGTGCAAAATCTGCAGCCTGAGTGTAGGAGACAGAGCTTACAGGAGTTCTGTAACCTGAGTTTAGTTATTTAGAGCATACATGAGTCCCCCATCGGAGGTGTGAATCGAAGCAGTTAGGAAGGGTTCTGAAGCTCGGCGTAGGCATTCGCCATATGTGGGATATCTGTAGCCTGTCTATAGGAAACGCAGCTGATGATCAGTCTGCTTCCTGGCTTTAGAGAAATTCAGTTCACAGTATTTCTGTATGCTAATGAGTACAAAGCTATTTCAGCGGTCTGTATCCTGGGAGTAGGCATACACAATGTGCGCAATGTCCGTAGCCTGAGTGTAGGAGACAGAGCTTACAGGAGTTCTGTAACCTGAGTGTAGTCAGATACAGCTTATAGGAGTTCTGTATCTGAGGTGTTGTACGTTGCAGTTTGTAAGAGTTTTGTAGCCTGGGAGTAGGCATTTGAAATACGTGGGATTTCTTTATCCTGACTCTGGGATGTGCAGATTATAGGAATAATGAATTCAGGCAGTAGTGTGATGCAGTTCATGGGAGTTCTGTATGCTAGTGGAGTACAAAGCTCTTTCAGCGTTCTTAGCCTCGGAATAGGCTTACACAATGTGCGCATTCGGTATCTTGAGTGTATGAGAGAAAGCTTAGAGGAGTTCTGCAACTTGAGTATTCTGATTTACAGCATGCATGAATTCTGTATTGGAGGTTTGGAACGAAGCATTTAGGAAGGTTTCTGTAGCCAGGGTGTATGCATTCACAGTGTGCGTGATTTCTGTAGCCTTTCTATAGGAAACCCAGCTTATGGTCGGTCTGCTTCCTGGCTGTAGAGAGATTCAGTTCACGGGAGTTCTGTATGCTAGTGGAGTACAAAGCTGTTTCAGCGGTCTATGCCCGGGGAATAGGCACACACAATGTGCGAAATGTACGTAGCCTGAATGTCGGAGACAGAGCTTACAAGAGTTCTGTAACCTGAGTGTAGTCAGATGTAGCTTCCATGAGTTCAGTATTCAAGGTGTGGATGTAAACAGTTTGGAAGAGTTCTGTAGCCTGGGAGTAGGGATTCACAATATGCAGGGTTTCTGTAGCCCGACTCTAGGATGTGGAGCTGATGGGCGTTCTGCGTCCTGGCTGTAGAGAGATGCAATTCACAGGAGTTCTGTATGCTAGTGGAGTGCAATGCTATTTCAGAGTTCTGTTGCCTGGCAATAGGATGACACAATGTGCGCAATGTCTGTATCCTTAGACAGAGCTTACAGGAGTTCTGTAACCTGAGTGTAGTGATTTACAGCGTACATGAATTGTGTATCGGAGGCCTGGAAAGAAGCAGTTAGAAAGGGCTGTGTAGACTGGCAGTAGGTATTCGCATTATGCGGGATTTCTGTAGCCTGTCTATAGGAAATGGATCTCCTGGTCGGTCTGCTTCCGGGCTGTATAGAGATGCAGTTCACGGGAGTTCTGTATTCTAGTGGAGGACAAAGCTCTTTCAGCGTTCTTTAGCCTGGGAATACACTTACAGAATGTGCGCAATGTCTGTAGCCTCAGTGTAGGAGACAGAGCTTACAGGAGCTCTGTAACCTGAGTGTAGTCAGATGCAGCTTATATGAGTTCAGTATTACAGGTGTGCAACGAAGAAGTTTCATAGAGTTCTGTAGCCTGGGAGTAGGGATTCGCAATATGCGGGATTTCTGTAACCTGACTCTAGGATGCACAGCTTATGCGTGTTCTGCGTCCTGGCTGTAGGGAGATTCAGTTCCCGGGAGTACTGCATGCTAGTGGATTGCAATGTTATTTCAAAGTTCTGTTGCATGGGAATAGGATGACACAATGTGCGCAATCACTGTATCCTTAGACAGAGCTTACTGGAGTTCTTTAACCTGAGTGTAGTGAGGTGCAGCTTACATGAGTTCTGTATTGGAGATGTGTAACGAAGCAGTTTGTAAGAGGTCTGTAGCCTGGGAGTAGGGATTCGCAATATGCGGGATTTCTGTAGTCTGTCTATAGGAAAAACAGCTTATGGTCGGTCTGGTTTTTGGCTGTAGAAAAATTCAGTTCACGGGAGTACTATATGGTAGTGGAGTAAAAAAGCTGTTCAGCGGTCTGTATCCTGGGAGTAGGCATACACAATGTGCGCAATGTGCATAGCCTGAGTTTAGGAGACAGAGCTTACAGGAGTTCTGTAAACTGAGTGTAGTCAGAGGCAGCGTACATGATTTCTATATCAGAGGTGTGGATGTAAGCAGTGAGGAAGAGTTCTGTAGCCTGGGAGTAGGGATGCGTAAACTGTGGGATTTCTGTAGCCTGACTCTGGGATGCGCAGCTTATGGGCGATCTGTGTCCTGGCTGTAGAGAGATGCAGTTCACGGGATTTCTGTATGCTAGTGGAGTGCAATGCTATTTCAGAGTTCTGTTGCCTGGGAATAGGATGAAACCACGTGCACAATATCTGTATCCTTAGACAGAGCTGACTGGATTTCTGTAACCTGAATGTAGTGAGGTGCAGCTAACATGAGTTCTGTATTACAGGTGTTTAACGAAGCAGCCTGTAAGAGTTCTGTAGCCTGGGAGTAGGCATTTGCAATATGTGGGATTTCTGTAGCCTGACTCTGGGATGTGCGGCTTATAGGAATTCTGGATACAGGCTGTAGAGACATTCAGTTAATGGGAATTCTGTATGCTAGTGGAGTACAAAGCTGTTTAAGTGGTCTGTAGCCTGGGAATAGGCATAAACAATGTGCGCAATGTCTGTAGCCTGAGTGTAGTAGACAGTGCTTACACGATTTCTGTAATTTTAGTTTAGTCAAATGCAGCGTACATGAGTTCCATATCTGAGGTGTGGAACGAAGCAGTTTGTAAGAGTTCTGTAGCCTGGGAGTAGGCATTTGCATTATGCGGGATTTCTGTAGCCTGACTCTGGGATGTGCAGATTATAGGATTCTGGAAACAGGCTGCAGAGTGATTCAGTTCAAGGGAGTTCTGTATGCTCGTGGAGTGCAAAGCTGCTTCAGCGTTCTGTAGCCTGCGAAAGGGTTACACAATGTGCGCAATTTCGGTAGCCTGAGTGAAGGTGACAGAGATTACAGGTGTTCCGTAACTTGAGTGTAGTGATTTACAGCATACATGAGTTCTGTATCAGAGGTCTGGAAAGAGCAGTTAGGAAGGGTTCTGTAGCCTGGCAGTCAGCATTCGAATTTGGGGGGTTTTCTGTAGCCTGTCTAAAGGAAATGGTGCTCCTGGTCGGTCTGCTTCCTGGCTGTAGAGAGATTCAGTTCATGGGATTTCTGTATGCTAGTGGAGTACAAAGCTGTTTCAGCGGTCTGTAGCCTGGGAGTAGGCATACACAACGTGCGGCAATATATGTAGCCTGAGTGTAGAAGACAGAGCTTAGAGGAGTTCTGTAACCTGAGTTTAGTCAGATGCAGCTTATATGAGTTCTGTATTATAGGTGTGGAACGAAGCACTTTGGAAGAGTTCTGTAGCCTGGGAGTAGGGATTCGCCATAAGCGGGATATCTGTAGCCTGACTCTAGGATGCGCAGCTTATGGGCGTTCTGCATCCTGGCTGTAGAATGATGCAGTTTACCAGAGTTCTGTATGTTAATGGAGTGCAATGCTATTTCAGAGTTCTGATGCCTTAGAATAGGATGACACAATGTGCACAATGTCTGTTTCCTTAGAAAGAGCTCACAGGAGGTTAAAAATGATATTTGCTACTGTAAACATGACATTGAATCCACATTCCCCAGAAAAAGACTTTGCTTTTCTCCAAAACCAGTTTGACTCTGTTTTCTGGGTCCTTTGCACACGAATTCCACAGAATTTGTCCATATAGGTCTGGAACTAACCAGAAATATCCGGTTATGTGTGGCTAAATGAATATCAGCTTTTAAAACAGCCTGTGTGTTTTTTAGTGTTTTCTGGATATTATCTATGAGCTTTAGAGTATTGAATGAATTTTAGCATGATACATTTTGTTTTTTTTTGTTGGCAAAAGCTAATTGGTTCCACATGGAGACATAACCAGTACACATAATTGTTTTCTGAGTAGAATGCTACAGAAACCAGTTAAAAATGATATTTGTGTTTGCTAACATGATATTGAATCCACTTGCCCATGAAAAAGACTTTGCTTTTCTCCAAAACCAGTTTGACTCTGTTTTTCTGGGTCCTTTGCACATGAATGCCTCCCGAGTTTGTCCAGATATGTCTGGATCTAACCAGAAATATCCGGTTCTGTGTGGCTAAATGAATATCTGATGTTAAAACAGCCTATGTGTTTGTTAGTGAATTCTGGATATTGTCTATGAAGGTTAGAGTTTTGAATGAATTTTAGCAAGTAACATTTGTGTTTATGTTGGCAAAGGCTAACTGGTTCCACATGGAGACACAACAGGTACACATTCGAGTTTTCTGAGTAGAAAGCTACAGAAACCTGGTTAAAAATGTTATTTGTGTTTGTAAACATGACATTGTATCCACTTGCCCAAGAAAAAGACTTTGCTTTTCTCCAAAACCAGTTTCAATATTCTTTTCTGGGTCCTTTGTACAAGAATTCCACATGAGATTTTTCCAGATAGGTCTGGATCTAAGCAGGAATTTCCGGTTATGTTCTGCCTAACTCAATCCCAGCTCTTGCTATAGCCTCTGTGTTTGTTTCTGTTTTCTGGATATTATCTAAGAACTTTAGATTTTGGAATTAATTCTGGCGTGTAACACGTTGTATTTTTTGTTGGCGAAAACTAATTGGTTTCACATGGGGACACAACATGTACACATTCGAGTTTTCTGAGTAGAATGCTACAGAAACCTGATTAAAAATATTATTTGTGTTTGTAAACATGACATTGTATCCACTTGCCCAAGAAAAAGACTTTTTTTTTCCCAAAACCAGTTTCAATATCTTTTCTGGGTCCTTTGCACAAGAATTCCACTAGAGTTTGTCCAGATAGGTCTGGATCAAACCAGAAATATCCGGTTCTGTTCAGCCTAACACAATCCCAGCTCTTGCTACAGCCTCTGTGTTTGTTTCTGTTTTCTGGAAATTATCTAAGAAATTTAGATTTTGGAATGAATTTTGGCATGTAACACGTTGTATTTTTTTTAATGCTTATATTTAGAATTTTAATTCTTACATTAAAAATGAACATAAATCATGAGAAGCTGTAAAACCATGCAACTTTCTGAAAATTATGAAGTAATGGAAGCATCTGTTGTAGAAGGTTAAAACTCGTTCATCCTACAGGGGTGCAAAGGCTACACGCGCAGAGGTCATCAATGGTGAGAATGACAGCATGTGCCATCTGGAATTTATATAATTGATGGAAAGTTTAAAAACGAACTTAAGGAAACAAGGGACAATTGTGACCTCTTTGCAAGGGAACATAGGTGATAAGAAATCAGAATGTGCCTAAAATCTCTACAAACACATAAGTTTACAAAAGAGAAGCCCAAAACGAAGACTCTTGGACAATGTTGAAATTTGCTCTTGGGAGGCGATCTTCATTTTATGATGTTTGAACAGACTCTTTCTCCTGTTGGATAGTTTCCTTCGAGGGAAGAGTATTTTTTTCTTCATTATTCGTTTTCTTCAGTTTTGACTTGTCAAACTTCTCCACTTCTGATAGGTCTGGCTTGTCACTCATCTTGGCTAAAAGACTGGACGCGAGACGGGACAAAAGCGCTCCTCTGGGCGTGCACCGAGGCTCACTCAGGACACGTTGTATTTTTTGTTGGCGAAAAATAATTGGTTCCACATGGAGACACAACATGTACACATTCAAGTTTTCTGAGTAGAATGCTACAGAAACCAGATTAAAAAGGATATTTGTGTTTGTTAACATGACAATGAATCCACTTGCCCATGAAAAAGAATTTGCTTTTCTCCAAAACCACTTTGACTCTGCTTTTCTGCGTCCTTTGCACAAGAAATCCACACGAGTTTGTCCAGATAGGTCTGGATCAAACCAGAAATATCCGATTCTGTTGTGGCTAAATGAATATCAGCTTTTAAAACAGGCTTTGTGTTTGGTAGTGTTTTCTGGATATTAAGTTTGAACTTTAAAGTTTTGAATGAATTTTAGCATGTGACATTGTGTTTTTTTTTGTTGGAAAGCTAATTCGTTCCATATGGAGACACATTCTAGTTTTTTGAGTAGAATGCTACAGAAACCAGGTTAAAAATGATATTTGTGACTGTAAACATGACATTGAATCCACTGGCCCACGAAAAAGACTTTGCTTTTCTCCAAAACCAGTTTGACTCTGCTTTTCTGGGTCCTTTGCACATGAATTCCTCATGAGTTTGTCCAGATAGGTCTGGATTGCACCAGAAATATCCGGTTCTGTTGGGGCTAAATGAATATCAGCTTTTAAAACAGTCTGTGTGTTTGTTAGTGTTTTCTGGATATTAACTAGGAACTTAGGAGTTTGGAATGAATTCTGACATGTAACATTTTTTTCCTGTTGGCAAACGGTAATTGGATTCACATGGAGACACAACAAATACACATTCGAGTTTTCTGAGTAGAATGCTACAGAAACCAGGTTCAAAATGATATTTGTGTTTGCTAACATAACATTGAATCCACCTGCCAAGATAAAGTCTTTGTTTTTGTCCCAAAGCTGTTTGACTGTGCTTTTCTGGGTACTTTGCACACGAATTCCACACGAGTTTGTCCAGATAGGTCTGGATCTCACCAGAAATACCCGTTTCTGTTCTGCCTAACTAAATCCCAGCTCTTGCTACAGCCTCTGTGTTTGTTTCTGTTTTCTGGATATTTTCTATGAACTTTAGAGTTTTGCACGAATTTTACCATGTGACAATGTGTTTTATGGTCAGAAACTCTATTTCCTTCCACATGGAGACACACCAGGTACAAATAAGAGTTTTCTGAGTAGAATGCTACAGAAACCAGGATAAAAATGATATTTGTGTTTCTAAATATGACAGTGAATCCACTTGCCCAAGAAAATGACTTTGCTTTTCTCCAAAACCAGGTTGACTCTGCTTTTCTGGGTGCTTTGCACACCAATTCCACACCAGTTTGTCCAGATAGGACTTGATGAAACCAAAAACATCCGGTTCTGTGGTGGCTAACTCAATCCAATCTCTTGCTACATATTCTGTGTTTGCTTGTACTTTGTCGATAGTATTTATGGACTTTAGAATTGTGAATGCATTGTAGCATGTAACATTTTGTTTTTCTGTTGACATATGCTAATTGGTTTCACATGGAGACACAACAGGCACACATTCGTGTTTTCTGAGTAAAAAGCTGCAGAAACCAGGTTAAAAATGACATTTGTGTTTGTAAACATGACATTGAATCCACTTGCCCAAGAAAAAGACTATGCTTTTCTCCAAAACCAGTTTGACTCTGTTTTTCTGGGTCCTTTGCACATGAATGCCACCCGACTTTGTCCAGATGTGTCTGGATCTAACCAGAAATATCCGGTTCTGTGTTGCTAAATGAATATCTGATGTTAAAACAGCCTATGTGTTTGTTAGTGAATTCTGGATATTGTCTATGAAGGTTAGAGTTTTGAATGAATTTTAGCAAGTAACATTTTGTGTTTATGTTGGCAAAGGCTAACTGGTTCCACATGGAGACACAACAGGTACATATTTGAGTTTTCTGAGTAGAATGCTACAGAAACCTGGTTAAAAATGTTATTTGTGTTTGTAAACATGACATTGTATCCACTTGCCCAAGTAAAAGACCTTGCTTTTCTCCAAAACCAGTTTCAATATTCTTTTCTGGGTCCTTTGTACAAGAACTCCACACGAGTTTCTCCAATTAGGTCTGTATCCAACCATAAATTTCCAGTTATGTTCTGCCTAACTCAATCCCAGCTCATGCTACAGCCTCTGTGTTTGTTTCTGTGTTCTGGATATTATCTATGAACTTTAGTGTTTGGAATGAATTCTGGCATGTAACACTTTGTTTCTTTGTTGCCAAACTCTAATTGGTTGCACATGGAGACACAACGGGCACAAATTCATGTTTTCTGAGTAGAATGCTACAGAAACCAGGTTAAAAATGCAATTTGTGTTTGCTAACATGACATTGAATCCACTTGCCCAAGAAAAAGACTTTGCTTTTCTCCAAAACCTGTAGGAATGTGTTTTTCTGGGTCCTTTGCACACGGATTCCACACGAGTTTGTCCAGATGGGTCTGGATCTAAACAGAAATATCAGGTTCTGTTGTCGCCAAATGAATAGTGTGTGTTTGTTAGTGTTTTCTGAATATTAACTATGAACTTGAGAGTTTGGAATGAATTCCAGCTTTAAACATTTTGTTTTTCTGTTGAAACGCTAATTGGATTCACATGGAGACACAACAGGTACACATTCGAGTTTTCTGAGTAGAATGCTACAGCACTCAGGTTAAAAATGACATTTGTGTTTGCTTACATGACAATGAATCCACTTGCCCACGAAAAAGACTTTGCTTTTCTCCAAAACCAGGCTGACTCTGCTTTTCTGGGTGCTTTACACACCAATTCCAAACCATTTGGTCCAGATAGGGCTGGATGAAACCAGAAATATCCGGTTCTGGTGTGCCTAAATGAATATGAGCTTTTGAAACAGCCTGTGCGTATGTTTGTGTATTCTGGGTATTAACTATGTCGTTAGAGATTGTATTGAATTCTGGCATGTAACTCTTTGTTTTTCTGTTGCCAATGCTAATTGGATTCACATGGAGACACAAAAGGTACACATTCGAGTTTTCTGAGTAGAATGCTACGGAAACCAGGTTCAACATGATATTTGCCACTGTAAACATGACACTGAATCCACTCGCCCAAGAAAAAGACCTTGCTTTTCTCCAAAACCAGTTTCAGTATTCTTTTCTGGGTCCTTTGTACAAGAACTCCACTCGAGTTTGTCCAGTTGGGTCTGTATCCAACCATAAATTTCCGGTTCTGTTCTGCCTAACTCAATCCCAGCTCTTGCTACAGCCTCTGTGTTTGTTTCTGTTTTCTGGATATTTTCTATGTACTTTAGAGTTTGAATGAAATTTAGCATGTAACACTTTGTGTTTTTGTTGGCAAACACTCATTGGTTCCACATGGAGACACAAGAGGTACACATTAGAGTTTTCTGAGTAGAATGCTGCAGAAAACAGGTTTATTATCATATTTGTGTTTGTTAAGATTGAATCCATTAGCTCAAGAAAAAGACTTTGCTTTTCTCCAAACCATTTTCAATATTCTTTTCTGGGTCTTTTGCACTCAAATTCTATGCAAGTTTGTCCAGATAGTCTGGATGTAACCAGAAATATCCGGTACTGTTGTGGGTAAATGAATATCAGCTTTAAAATAGCATGTGTGTTTGTTAGTGTTTTCTGGATATTATCTGTGAACTTTAGAGTTTTGAATGAATTTTAGCATGTTACATTGTGTTTTTTGTTGGAAACGCTAATTGGATTCACATGGAGACACAACGGGTACACATCAGAGTTTTCTGAGTAGAATACTAGAGAAACCAGGTTAAAAATGACATTTGTGTTTGTAAACATGACATTGAATCCACTTGCCCACGAAAAAGACTTTGGTTTTCTCCAAACCAGTTGGACTCTTCTTTTCTGGGTGCTTTGCACACGAATTCCACAAGAGTTTGTCCAGATAGGTCTGGATCTAACCAGAAATATCGGTTCCGATGTGGATAAATGAATATCAGCTTTTAAAACAGCCTGTGTGTTTGTGTTTTCTGGATATTATGTATTAACTTTACTGTTTGGAATGAATTCTGGCATGTAACATTTTGTTTTTCTCTTCGCAAATGGTAATTGAATTCACATGTAGACACAACAGGTACACATAAGAGTTTTCTGAGTAGAATGCTACAGAAACCAGTTTAAAAATGACATTTGTGTTTGCTTACATGACATTGAATTCACTTGCCCACGAAAAAGACTTTGCTTTTCTCCAAAACCACTTTGATTATGCTTTCCTGAGTCCTTTGCACACGAATTCCACATGAGTTTGTCCAGATGGGTCTGGATGAAACCAGAAATATCTGGTTCTGTTGTGGCTAAATGAATATCAGCTTTTAAAACAGCCTGTGGGTTTGTTAGTGTTTTGTGGATATTAACTATGAACTTTAGAGTTTGGAATGAATTCTGGCATGTAACATTTTGTTTTTCTGTTGGCACATGGTAACTGGATTCACATGAAGACAACAGGTACACATTCAATTTTTCTTAGTAGAATGCTACAGAAACCAGGTTAAAAAGGATATTTGCGACTGTAAACATGACATTGAATCCACTAGCCCACGAAAAAGACTTGGCTTTTCTCCAAAACCAGGTTGATTCTGCTTCTCTGGCTCCTTTGCACATGAATTCCACATGACTTTGTCCAAATATGTCTGGATCAAACCAGAAATATCGGGTTCTCTTGTGGGTAAACGAATATCAGCTTTTAAAATAGACTGAGTGTGAGTGTTTGTTAGTGATTTCTGGATATTTTCTATGAACTTTAGAGTTTTCAATGAATTTTAGCATGTAACATTGTGTTTTTTTGTTGGAAAAGCTAATTCGTTCCACATGGAGACACAACAGGTACACATATGTATTTCTGAGTAGAATGCCAAAAACCAGGTTCAAAATGATATTTGTGTTTGTAAACATGACATTGAATCCACTTGCAATGAAAAAGACGTTGCTTTGCAACAATACCACTTTGACTCTGTTTTTCTGGGTCCTTTGCACAGGAATTCCACACCAGTTTGTCCAGATAGCTCTGGAAGTAACCAGAAATATCCGGTTCTGTTGTGGGTAAATGAATATCAGCTTTAAATAGCTTGTGTGTTTGTTACTGTTTTCTGGATACTTTCTATGAACTTTAGATTTTTGAATGAATTTTAGCATGTTACATTTTGTTATTTTGTTGGAAACGCTAATTGGACTCACATGGAAACACAATGAGTACACATAAGAGTTTTCTGAGTAGAATACTAGAGAAACCAGGTTAAAAATGACATTTGTGTTTGTAAACATGACATTGAATCCACTTGCCCACGAAAAAGACTTTGCTTTTCAACAAAACCAGTTTGACTCTTCTTTTCTTGGTGCTTTGCACACAAATTCCAGATGAGTTTGTCCAGATAGGTCTGGATCTAACCAGAAATATCGGTTCCATTATGGATAAATGAATATCAGCTTTTAAAACACCCTGTGTGTTTGTTTGTGTTTTCTGGATATTATCTATGAATGTAACTGTTTGGAATGAATTCTGGCATGTAACACTTTGTTTTTCTCTTGGCTAATGGTAATCGAATTCACATGGAGACACAACAGGTACACATAACATTTTTCTGAGTAGAATACTACAGAAAGTAGGTTATAAAATGTTATTTGTGTTTGATAACATGACATTGAATCCACTTGCCCATGAAAAAGACTTTGTTTGTCTCCAAAACCAGTTTGACTCTGCTTTTCTGCGTCCTTTGCACACGAATTCCACACGATCTTGTCCAGAGAGGTCTGGATCAAACCAGAAATATCTGGTTCTGTTGTGGCTAAATGAATATCAGCTTTTAAAACAGCCTGTGTGTTCTGTAACCTGAGTGTAGTCAGATGCAGCGTACATGAATTATGTATTACAGGTGTGGGATTTCTCTAACCTGTCTATAGGAAACACAGCTTATGGGCGTTTTGCTTCCTGGCTGTAGAGAGATTCAGTTCACGGGAGTCCTGTATGCTAGTGGAGTACAAAGTGTTTCTAGGTATGTAACCTGGGAATAGGCATACACAATGTGCCCAATGTCTGTAGCCTGAGTGTAGGAGACAGCCTTACAGGAGTTCTGTAACCTGAGTTTCTTCAGATGCAGCGTACATGAGTTCTGTATCGGAGGTGTGGAGGTAAGCAGTTTGGAAGAGTTCTATAGCCTAGGAGTAGGCATTCGCAATATGCGGGATTTCTGTAGCCTGACTCAGGGATGTGCACCTTATAGGAATTCTGGATACAGGCTGTAGAGAGATTCAGTTCATCGGAGTTCTGTATGCTAGTGGAGTGCAAAGCTGTTTCAGTGGTCTGTATCCTGGGAGTAGGCATACACAATTTGTGCAATGTCCATAGCCTGAGTGTAGGAGACAGAGATTACAGGAGTTGTGTAACCTGAGTGTAGTGAGATGCAGCTTATATGAGTTCTGTATTACAGGTGTGGAACGAAGCAGTTTGGAAGAGTTCTGTAGACTGGGAGTAGCGATTCGCAACATGCGGGATTTCTGTAGCCTGTCTTAGGAAACGCAGCTTATGGTCGGTCTGCTTCCTGGCTGTAGAGAGATTCAGTTCATGGGAGTTCTGTATGCTAGTGCAGTACAAAGCTGTTTCAGCTGTCTGTAGCCTGGGAATAGGCATACACAATGTGCGCAATGTCTGCAGCCTGAGTGTAGGAGACAGACCTTACAGGAGTTCTGTAACCTGAGTGTAGTCAGATGCAGCTTATATGAGTTCTGTATTGGAGGTGTGGAAAGAAGCAGTTTGGAAGAGTTCTGTAGCCTGGGAGTAGGCATTCGCAATATGCGGGATTTCTGTAGCCTGTCTATAGGAAACGCAGCTTATGGTCAGTCTGCTTCATGGCTGTAGAGTGATTAGCTTTACGTGAGTTCTGTACGCTAGTGGAGTACAAAGCTCTTTCAGCGGTCTGTAGCTTGGGAATAGGCATACACAATGTGTGCAATGTCTGTAGCCTGAATGTAGCAGACAGAGCTTAGAGGAGTACTGTAATCTGAGTGTACTGAGGTGCAGCGTACATGAGTTCTGTATCGGAGGTGTGGATGTAAGCAGTTTGGAAGAGTTCTGTAGCCTGGGAGTAGGGATTCCCAATATGCGGGATTTCTGTAGCCTGACTCTAGGAAGCGAAAGCTTATGCGTGTTCTGTGCCCTGGCTTAGAGAGATGCAGTTCACGGGAGTTCTCTATGCTACTGTAGTGCAATGCTATTTCATAGTTCTGTTTCCGGGAATAGGATGACACCATGTCCCAATGTCTGAATCCTTAGACAGAGCTTACAGGAGTTGTCTAACCTGAGTGTATTGAATGCAGCTTACATGATTTCTCTATCGGATGTGTGTAACAAAGCAGTTTGGAAGAGTTCTGTAGCCTGGGAGTAGGCATTTGCAATATGCGAGATTACTATCGCCTGACTCTGGGATGTGCAGCTTATAGAAATTCTTAATAGGGGCTGCAGAAAGATTCAGGTCACGGGAGTTCTGTATGCTAGTGGAGTGCTAAGCTGTTTCAGCGTTCTGTAGCCTGGAATAGGCTTACACAATGTGCGCAATTTCAGTAGCCTGAGTATAGCATTCAGAGCGTACAGGAGTTCTGTACCCTGAGTGTAGTGATTTACAGCATACATGAGTTCTGTATCAGAGGTGTGGAACGAAGCAGTTAGGAAGCGTTCTGTAGCCTGGGTGTAGGCATTCGCAATATGTGGGATTTCTGTAACCTGTCTATAGGAAACGCATCTTAAGGTCAGTCTGCTTCCTGGCTGAGAGTGATTCACTTCACGGGAGTTTTGTATGCTAGTGGAGTGCAATGATATTACAGCGGTCTGTAGCCTGGGAATAGGCATACACAATGTGCACAATGTGCATAGCCTGAGTGTAGGAGACAGAGCTTACTGGATTTCTGTAACCTGAGTTTAGTCTGATGCAGCATACATGAGTTCTGTATGGGAGGTGTGGATGTAAGCAGTTTGGAAACATTCTGTAGCCTGACAGTAGGCATTCGCAATATTAGGGATTTCTGTAGAGTGTCTATAGGAAACGCAGCTTATGGTCGGCTGGTTCCTGGCTGTGGAGAGATTCAGTTCACGGGAGTACTTTATGCTAGTTGAGTACAAAGCTGCTTCAGCGGTCTGAAGCCTGGGAATAGGCATACATTATGTGCGCAAAATCTGCAGCCTGAGTGTAGGAGACAGAGCTTACAGGAGTTCTGTAACCTGAGTTTAGTCAGATGCAGCTTATATGAGTTCTGTATTACAGGTGTGGATGTAAGCAGTTTGGAAGTGTTCTGTAGCCTGGGAGTAGGCATTCGCAATATGCGGGATTTCTGTAGCCTGACCCTGGGATATGTAGCTTATAGGAATTCTGGAAACAGGCTATAGAGAGATTC
Source organism: Sylvilagus floridanus (assembly GCA_949820135.1). NCBI lineage: Eukaryota > Metazoa > Chordata > Mammalia > Lagomorpha > Leporidae > Sylvilagus > Sylvilagus floridanus. The sequence continues at coordinate 27,963,810 of OX463232.1, forward strand.
AGTTCATAGGAGTTCTGTATGCTAGTGGAGTGCAAAGCTGCTTCAGCGTTCTCTAGCCTGGGAATAGTCTTACACAATGTTCGCAATTTCGGTAGCCTTAGTGTAGGAGAGAGAGCGTACAATAGTTCTGTATCCTGAGTTTAGTGATTTACAGCATACTTGAGTTCTGTATGGGAGGCGTGGAACAAAGCAGTTAGGAAGGGTTCTGTAGCCTGGCGGTAGGCATTCACATTATGCGGGATTTCTGTATCCTGACTCTGGGATGTGCAGCTTTTAGGAATTCTGGATACAGGCTGTAGAGAGAATCAGTTCATGGGAGTTCATTATGCTAGTGGAGTACAAAGCTGTTTCAGCGTTCTGTAGCCTGGGAATAGCCATACACAATGTGCACAATGTCTGTAGCCGGAGTGTAGCAGACAGAGCTTACAGGAGTTCTGTAACCTGAGATTAGTCAGATGCAGCGTACATGAGTTCTGTATTGGAGGTGTGGATGTAAGCTCTTTGGAAGAGTTCTGTAGCCTGGGAGTAATCATTCCCAATCTGGGGGATATCTGTAGCCTGACTCTGTGATGTGCAGCTTATATGAATTCTGGACACAGGCTGTAGAGAGATTCAGTTCACGGGAGTTCTGTATGCTAGTGGAGTGCAAAGCAGTTTCAGCGGTCTGAAGCCTGGGAATAGGCATACACAATGTGCGCATTGTATGTAGCCTGAGTGTAGGAGACAGAGCTTACAGGAGTTCTGTAACCTGAGTGTAGTGATTTAGAGCATACATGAGTTCCCCATCGGAGGTGTGGATCGAAGCAGTTAGGAATGGTTCTGTAGCCTCGATGTAGGCGTTCGCGATATGCGGGATTCTCTAGCCCGTCTATAGAAAACGCAGCTTATGATCCGTCTACTTCCTTGCTTTAGAGAGATTCAGTTCACATGAGTTCTGTATGCTAGTGGAGTGCAAAGCTGTTTCAGTGGTCTGTATCCTGGGAGTAGGCATACACAATGTGCGCAATGTCCATAGCCTGAGTGTAGGAGACAGAGTTTACAGGAGTTGTGTAACCTGAGTGTAGTGAGATGCAGCTTATATGAGTTCTGTATTACAGGTGTGGAACGAAGCAGTTTGGAAGAGTTCTGTAGCCTGGGTGTAGCGATTCGCAACATGCGGGATTTCTGTAGCCTGTCTTAGGAAACGCAGCTTATGGTCAGTCTGCTTCCTGGCTGTAGAGAGATTCAGTTCATGGGAGTTCTGTATGCTAGTGCAGTACAAAGCTGTTTCAGCTGTCTGTAGCCTGGGAATAGGCATACACAATGTGCGCAATGTCTGCAGCCTGAGTGTAGGAGACAGACCTTACAGGAGTTCTGTAACCTGAGTGTAGTCAGATGCAGCTTATATGAGTTCTGTATTGGAGGTGTGGAAAGAAGCAGTTTGGAAGAGTTCTGTAGCCTGGGAGTAGGCATTCGCAATATGCGGGATTTCTGTAGCCTGTCTATAGGAAACGCAGCTTATGGTCAGTCTGCTTCATGGCTGTAGAGTGATTAGCTTTACGTGAGTTCTGTACGCTAGTGGAGTACAAAGCTCTTTCAGCGGACTGTAGCTTGGGAATAGGCATACACAATGTGTGCAATGTCTGTAGCCTGAATGTAGCAGACAGAGCTTAGAAGAGTACTGTAATCTGAGTGTACTGAGGTGCAGCGTACATGAGTTCTGTATCGGAGGTGTGGATGTAAGCAGTTTGGAAGAGTTCTGTAGCCTGGGAGTAGGGATTCCCAATATGCGGGATTTCTGTAGCCTGACTCTAGGAAGCGAAAGCTTATGCGTGTTCTGTGCCCTGGCTTAGAGAGATGCAGTTCACGGGAGTCCTCTATGCTACTGTAGTGCAATGCTATTTCATAGTTCTGTTTCCGGGAATAGGATGACACCATGTCCCAATGTCTGAATCCTTAGACAGAGCTTACAGGAGTTGTCTAACCTGAGTGTATTGAATGCAGCTTACATGATTTCTCTATCGGATGTGTGTAACAAAGCAGTTTGGAAGAGTTCTGTAGCCTGGGAGTAGGCATTTGCAATATGCGAGATTACTATCGCCTGACTCTGGGATGTGCAGCTTATAGAAATTCTTAATAGGGGCTGCAGAAAGATTCAGGTCACGGGAGTTCTGTATGTTAGTGGAGTGCTAAGCTGTTTCAGCGTTCTGTAGCCTGGAATAGGCTTACACAATGTGCGCAATTTCAGTAGCCTGAGTATAGCATTCAGAGCGTACAGGAGTTCTGTACCCTGAGTGTAGTGATTTACAGCATACATGAGTTCTGTATCAGAGGTGTGGAACGAAGCAGTTAGGAAGCGTTCTGTAGCCTGGGTGTAGGCATTCGCAATATGTGGGATTTCTGTAACCTGTCTATAGGAAACGCATCTTAAGGTCAGTCTGCTTCCTGGCTGAGAGTGATTCACTTCACGGGAGTTTTGTATGCTAGTGGAGTGCAATGATATTACAGCGGTCTGTAGCCTGGGAATAGGCATACACAATGTGCACAATGTGCATAGCCTGAGTGTAGGAGACAGAGCTTACTGGATTTCTGTAACCTGAGTTTAGTCAGATGCAGCATACATGAGTTCTGTATGGGAGGTGTGGATGTAAGCAGTTTGGAAACATTCTGTAGCCTGACAGTAGGCATTCGCAATATTAGGGATTTCTGTAGAGTGTCTATAGGAAACGCAGCTTATGGTCGGCTGGTTCCTGGCTGTGGAGAGATTCAGTTCACGGGAGTACTTTATGCTAGTTGAGTACAAAGCTGCTTCAGCGGTCTGAAGCCTGGGAATAGGCATACATTATGTGCGCAAAATCTGCAGCCTGAGTGTAGGAGACAGAGCTTACAGGAGTTCTGTAACCTGAGTTTAGTCAGATGCAGCTTATATGAGTTCTGTATTACAGGTGTGGATGTAAGCAGTTTGGAAGTGTTCTGTAGCCTGGGAGTAGGCATTCGCAATATGCGGGATTTCTGTAGCCTGACCCTGGGATATGCAGCTGATAGGAATTCTGGAAACAGGCTTTAGAGAGATTCAGTTCATCGGAGTTCTGTAAGCTAGAGGAATGCAAAGCTGCTTCAGCGTTCTCTAGCCTGGGAATAGGCTTACACAATGTTCGCAATCTCGGTAGCCTTAGTGTAGGAGAGAGAGCGTACAATAGTTCTGTATCCTGAGTTTAGTGATTTACAGCATACTTGAGTTCTGTATCGGAGGTGTGGATCGAAGCAGTTAGGAAGGGTTCTGTAGCCTGGCAGTAGGCATTTGCATTATGCGGGATATCTGTAGCCTGACTCTGGGATGTGCAGCTTTTAGGAATTCTTAATAGGGGCTGCAGAGAGATTCATTTCATGGGAGTTCTGTATGCTAGTGGAGTGCTAAGCTGTTTCAGCGTTCTGTAGCCTGGAATAGGCTTACACAATGTGCGCAATTTCAGTAGCCTGAGTATAGCATTCAGAGCGTACAGGAGTTCTGTACCCTGAGTGTAGTGATTTACAGCATACATGAGTTCTATATCAGAGGTGTGGAACGAAGCAGTTAGGAAGCGTTCTGTAGCCTGGGTGTAGGCATTCGCAATATGCGGGATTTCTGTAACCTGTCTATAGGAAACGCATCTTAAGGTCAGTCTGCTTCCTGGCTGAGAGTGATTCACTTCACGGGAGTTTTGTATGCTAGTGGAGTGCAATGATATTACAGCGGTCTGTAGCCTGGGAATAGGCATACACAATGTGCACAATGTGCATAGCCTGAGTGTAGGAGACAGAGCTTACTGGATTTCTGTAACCTGAGTTTAGTCAGATGCAGCATACATGAGTTCTGTATGGGAGGTGTGGATGTAAGCAGTTTGGAAACATTCTGTAGCCTGACAGTAGGCATTCGCAATATTAGGGATTTCTGTAGAGTGTCTATAGGAAACGCAGCTTATGGTCGGCTGGTTCCTGGCTGTGGAGAGATTCAGTTCACGGGAGTACTTTATGCTAGTTGAGTACAAAGCTGTTTCAGCGGTCTGAAGCCTGGGAATAGGCATACATTATGTGCGCAAAATCTGCAGCCTGAGTGTAGGAGACAGAGCTTACAGGAGTTCTGTAACCTGAGTTTAGTCAGATGCAGCGTACATGAGTTCTGTATCAGAGGTGTGGATGTAAGCTGTTTGGAAGAGTTTTGTAGCCTGGGAGTAGGGATTCGCAATATGCGGGATTTCTGTAGCCTGACCCTGGGATATGCAGCTTATAGGAATTCTGGAAACAGGCTTTAGAGAGATTCAGTTCATCGGAGTTCTGTAAGCTAGAGGAGTGCAAAGCTGCTTCAGCGTTCTCTAGCCTGGGAATAGGCTTACACAATGTTCGCAATTTCGGTAGCCTTAGTGTAGGAGAGAGAGCGTACAATAGTTCTGTATCCTGAGTTTAAGATTTACAGCATACTTGAGTTCTGTATCAGAGGTGTGGATCGAAGCAGTTAGGAAGGGTTCTGTAGCCTGGCAGTAGGCATTTGTATTATGCGGGATTTCTGTAGCCTGACTCTGGGATGTGCAGCTTTTAGGAATTCTGGATACAGGCTGTAGAGAGATTCAGTTCATAGGATTTCATTATGCTAGTGGAGTACAAAGCTGTTTCAGCGGGCTAAACCCTGAGCATAGGCATACACAATGTGCGCAATGTCCATAGCCTGAGTGTAGGAGACAGAGCTTACAGGAGTTCTGTAACCTGAGTTTAGTCAGATGCAGCTTATATGAGTTCTGTATTACAGGTGTGGATGTAAGCAGTTTGGAAGAGTTCTGTAGCCTGGGAGTAGGCATTCGCAATATGCGGGATTTCTGTAGCCTGACCCTGGGATATGTAGCTGAAAGGAATTCTGGAAACCGGCTATAGAGTGATTCAGTTCATAGGAGTTCTGTATGCTAGTGGAGTGCAAAGCTGCTTCAGCGTTCTCTAGCCTGGGAATAGGCTTACACAATGTTCGCAATTTCGGTAGCCTTAGTGTAGGAGAGAGAGCGTACAATAGTTCTGTATCCTGAGTTTAGTGATTTACATCATACTTGAGTTCTGTATGGGAGGCGTGGAACAAAGCAGTTAGGAAGGGTTCTGTAGCCTGGCGGTAGGCATTCACATTATGCGGGATTTCTGTATCCTGACTCTGGGATGTGCAGCTTTTAGGAATTCTGGATACAGGCTGTAGAGAGAATCAGTTCATGGGAGTTCATTATGCTAGTGGAGTACAAAGCTGTTTCAGCGTTCTGTAGCCTGGGAATAGCCATACACAATGTGCACAATGTCTGTAGCCGGAGTGTAGCAGACAGAGCTTACAGGAGTTCTGTAACCTGAGATTAGTCAGATGCAGCGTACATGAGTTCTGTATTGGAGGTGTGGATGTAAGCTCTTTGGAAGAGTTCTGTAGCCTGGGAGTAATCATTCCCAATCTGGGGGATATCTGTAGCCTGACTCTGTGATGTGCAGCTTATATGAATTCTGGACACAGGCTGTAGAGAGATTCAGTTCACGGGAGTTCTGTATGCTAGTGGAGTGCAAAGCAGTTTCAGCGGTCTGAAGCCTGGGAATAGGCATACACAATGTGCGCATTGTATGTAGCCTGAGTGTAGGAGACAGAGCTTACAGGAGTTCTGTAACCTGAGTGTAGTGATTTAGAGCATACATGAGTTCCCCATCGGAGGTGTGGATCGAAGCAGTTAGGAATGGTTCTGTAGCCTCGATGTAGGCGTTCGCAATATGCGGGATTCTCTAGCCCGTCTATAGAAAACGCAGCTTATGATCCGTCTACTTCCTTGCTTTAGAGAGATTCAGTTCACATGAGTTCTGTATGCTAGTGGAGTGCAAAGCTGTTTCAAGGGTCTGTATCCTGGGAGTAGACATACACAATTTGTGCAATGTCCATAGCCTGAGTGTAGGAGACAGAGTTTACAGGAGTTGTGTAACCTGAGTGTAGTGAGATGCAGCTTATATGAGTTCTGTATTACAGGTGTGGAACGAAGCAGTTTGGAAGAGTTCTGTAGCCTGGGTGTAGCGATTCGCAACATGCGGGATTTCTGTAGCCTGTCTTAGGAAACGCAGCTTATGGTCGGTCTGCTTCCTGGCTGTAGAGAGATTCAGTTCATGGGAGTTCTGTATGCTAGTGCCGTACAAAGCTGTTTCAGCTGTCTGTAGCCAGGGAATAGGCATACACAATGTGCGCAATGTCTGCAGCCTGAGTGTAGGAGACAGACCTTACAGGAGTTCTGTAACCTGAGTGTAGTCAGATGCAGCTTATATGAGTTCTGTATTGGAGGTGTGGAAAGAAGCAGTTTGGAAGAGTTCTGTAGCCTGGGAGTAGGCATTCGCAATATGCGGGATTTCTGTAGCCTGTCTATAGGAAACGCAGCTTATGGTCAGTCTGCTTCATGGCTGTAGAGTGATTAGCTTTACATGAGTTCTGTACGCTAGTGGAGTACAAAGCTCTTTCAGCGGTCTGTAGCTTGGGGATAGGCATACACAATGTGTGCAATGTCTGTAGCCTGAATGTAGCAGACAGAGCTTAGAGGAGTACTGTAATCTGAGTGTACTGAGGTGCAGCGTACATGAGTTCTGTATCGGAGGTGTGGATGTAAGCAGTTTGGAAGAGTTCTGTAGCCTGGGAGTAGGGATTCCCAATATGCGGGATTTCTGTAGCCTGACTCTAGGAAGCGAAAGCTTATGCGTGTTCTGTGCCCTGGCTTAGAGAGATGCAGTTCACGGGAGTCCTCTATGCTACTGTAGTGCAATGCTATTTCATAGTTCTGTTTCCGGGAATAGGATGACACCATGTCCCAATGTCTGAATCCTTAGACAGAGCTTACAGGAGTTGTCTAACCTGAGTGTATTGAATGCAGCTTACATGATTTCTCTATCGGATGTGTGTAACAAAGCAGTTTGGAAGAGTTCTGTAGCCTGGGAGTAGGCATTTGCAATATGCGAGATTACTATCGCCTGACTCTGGGATGTGCAGCTTATAGAAATTCTTAATAGGGGCTGCAGAAAGATTCAGGTCACGGGAGTTCTGTATGCTAGTGGAGTGCTAAGCTGTTTCAGCGTTCTGTAGCCTGGAATAGGCTTACACAATGTGCGCAATTTCAGTAGCCTGAGTATAGCATTCAGAGCGTACAGGAGTTCTGTACCCTGAGTGTAGTGATTTACAGCATACATGAGTTCTGTATCAGAGGTGTGGAACGAAGCAGTTAGGAAGCGTTCTGTAGCCTGGGTGTAGGCATTCGCAATATGTGGGATTTCTGTAACCTGTCTATAGGAAACGCATCTTAAGGTCAGTCTGCTTCCTGGCTGAGAGTGATTCACTTCACGGGAGTTTTGTATGCTAGTGGAGTGCAATGATATTACAGCGGTCTGTAGCCTGGGAATAGGCATACACAATGTGCACAATGTGCATAGCCTGAGTGTAGGAGACAGAGCTTACTGGATTTCTGTAACCTGAGTTTAGTCAGATGCAGCATACATGAGTTCTGTATGGGAGGTGTGGATGTAAGCAGTTTGGAAACATTCTGTAGCCTGACAGTAGGCATTCGCAATATTAGGGATTTCTGTAGAGTGTCTATAGGAAACGCAGCTTATGGTCGGCTGGTTCCTGGCTGTGGAGAGATTCAGTTCACGGGAGTACTTTATGCTAGTTGAGTACAAAGCTGTTTCAGCGGTCTGAAGCCTGGGAATAGGCATACATTATGTGCGCAAAATCTGCAGCCTGAGTGTAGGAGACAGAGCTTACAGGAGTTCTGTAACCTGAGTTTAGTCAGATGCAGCTTATATGAGTTCTGTATTACAGGTGTGGATGTAAGCAGTTTGGAAGTGTTCTGTAGCCTGGGAGTAGGCATTCGCAATATGCGGGATTTCTGTAGCCTGACCCTGGGATATGCAGCTGATAGGAATTCTGGAAACAGGCTTTAGAGAGATTCAGTTCATCGGAGTTCTGTAAGCTAGAGGAATGCAAAGCTGCTTCAGCGTTCTCTAGCCTGGGAATAGGCTTACACAATGTTCGCAATCTCGGTAGCCTTAGTGTAGGAGAGAGAGCGTACAATAGTTCTGTATCCTGAGTTTAGTGATTTACAGCATACTTGAGTTCTGTATCGGAGGTGTGGATCGAAGCAGTTAGGAAGGGTTCTGTAGCCTGGCAGTAGGCATTTGCATTATGCGGGATATCTGTAGCCTGACTCTGGGATGTGCAGCTTTTAGGAATTCTTAATAGGGGCTGCAGAGAGATTCATTTCATGGGAGTTCTGTATGCTAGTGGAGTGCTAAGCTGTTTCAGCGTTCTGTAGCCTGGAATAGGCTTACACAATGTGCGCAATTTCAGTAGCCTGAGTATAGCATTCAGAGCGTACAGGAGTTCTGTACCCTGAGTGTAGTGATTTACAGCATACATGAGTTCTGTATCAGAGGTGTGGAACGAAGCAGTTAGGAAGCGTTCTGTAGCCTGGGTGTAGGCATTCGCAATATGCGGGATTTCTGTAACCTGTCTATAGGAAACGCATCTTAAGGTCAGTCTGCTTCCTGGCTGAGAGTGATTCACTTCACGGGAGTTTTGTATGCTAGTGGAGTGCAATGATATTACAGCGGTCTGTAGCCTGGGAATAGGCATACACAATGTGCACAATGTGCATAGCCTGAGTGTAGGAGACAGAGCTTACTGGATTTCTGTAACCTGAGTTTAGTCAGATGCAGCATACATGAGTTCTGTATGGGAGGTGTGGATGTAAGCAGTTTGGAAACATTCTGTAGCCTGACAGTAGGCATTCGCAATATTAGGGATTTCTGTAGAGTGTCTATAGGAAACGCAGCTTATGGTCGGCTGGTTCCTGGCTGTGGAGAGATTCAGTTCACGGGAGTACTTTATGCTAGTTGAGTACAAAGCTGTTTCAGCGGTCTGAAGCCTGGGAATAGGCATACATTATGTGCGCAAAATCTGCAGCCTGAGTGTAGGAGACAGAGCTTACAGGAGTTCTGTAACCTGAGTTTAGTCAGATGCAGCGTACATGAGTTCTGTATCAGAGGTGTGGATGTAAGCTGTTTGGAAGAGTTTTGTAGCCTGGGAGTAGGGATTCGCAATATGCGGGATTTCTGTAGCCTGACCCTGGGATATGCAGCTTATAGGAATTCTGGAAACAGGCTTTAGAGAGATTCAGTTCATCGGAGTTCTGTAAGCTAGAGGAGTGCAAAGCTGCTTCAGCGTTCTCTAGCCTGGGAATAGGCTTACACAATGTTCGCAATTTCGGTAGCCTTAGTGTAGGAGAGAGAGCGTACAATAGTTCTGTATCCTGAGTTTAGTGATTTACAGCATACTTGAGTTCTGTATCAGAGGTGTGGATCGAAGCAGTTAGGAAGGGTTCTGTAGCCTGGCAGTAGGCATTTGTATTATGCGGGATATCTGTAGCCTGACTCTGGGATGTGCAGCTTTTAGGAATTCTGGATACAGGCTGTAGAGAGATTCAGTTCAAGGGAGTTCATTATGCTAGTGGAGTACAAAGCTGTTTCAGCGGGCTGTACCCTGAGCATAGGCATACACAATGTGCGCAATGTCTGTAGCCTGAGTGTAGGAGACAGAGCTTACAGGAGTTCTGTAACCTGAGTTTAGTCAGATGCAGCTTATATGAGTTCTGTATTACAGGTGTGGATGTAAGCAGTTTGGAAGAGTTCTGTAGCCTGGGAGTAGGCATTCGCAATATGCGGGATTTCTGTAGCCTGACCCTGGGATATGTAGCTGAAAGGAATTCTGGAAACCGGCTATAGAGTGATTCAGTTCATAGGAGTTCTGTATGCTAGTGGAGTGCAAAGCTGCTTCAGCGTTCTCTAGCCTGGGAATAGGCTTACACAATGTTCGCAATTTCGGTAGCCTTAGTGTAGGAGAGAGAGCGTACAATAGTTCTGTATCCTGAGTTTAGTGATTTACAGCATACTTGAGTTCTGTATGGGAGGCGTGGAACAAAGCAGTTAGGAAGGGTTCTGTAGCCTGGCGGTAGGCATTCACATTATGCGGGATTTCTGTATCCTGACTCTGGGATGTGCAGCTTTTAGGAATTCTGGATACAGGCTGTAGAGAGAATCAGTTCATGGGAGTTCATTATGCTAGTGGAGTACAAAGCTGTTTCAGCGTTCTGTAGCCTGGGAATAGCCATACACAATGTGCACAATGTCTGTAGCCGGAGTGTAGCAGACAGAGCTTACAGGAGTTCTGTAACCTGAGATTAGTCAGATGCAGCGTACATGAGTTCTGTATTGGAGGTGTGGATGTAAGCTCTTTGGAAGAGTTCTGTAGCCTGGGAGTAATCATTCCCAATCTGGGGGATATCTGTAGCCTGACTCTGTGATGTGCAGCTTATATGAATTCTGGACACAGGCTGTAGAGAGATTCAGTTCACGGGAGTTCTGTATGCTAGTGGAGTGCAAAGCAGTTTCAGCGGTCTGAAGCCTGGGAATAGGCATACACAATGTGCGCATTGTATGTAGCCTGAGTGTAGGAGACAGAGCTTACAGGAGTTCTGTAACCTGAGTGTAGTGATTTAGAGCATACATGAGTTCCCCATCGGAGGTGTGGATCGAAGCAGTTAGGAATGGTTCTGTAGCCTCGATGTAGGCGTTCGCAATATGCGGGATTCTCTAGCCCGTCTATAGAAAACGCAGCTTATGATCCGTCTACTTCCTTGCTTTAGAGAGATTCAGTTCACATGAGTTCTGTATGCTAGTGGAGTGCAAAGCTGTTTCAGTGGTCTGTATCCTGGGAGTAGACATACACAATTTGTGCAATGTCCATAGCCTGAGTGTAGGAGACAGAGTTTACAGGAGTTGTGTAACCTGAGTGTAGTGAGATGCAGCTTATATGAGTTCTGTATTACAGGTGTGGAACGAAGCAGTTTGGAAGAGTTCTGTAGCCTGGGAGTAGCGATTCGCAACATGCGGGATTTCTGTAGCCTGTCTTAGGAAACGCAGCTTATGGTCGGTCTGCTTCCTGGCTGTAGAGAGATTCAGTTCATGGGAGTTCTGTATGCTAGTGCAGTACAAAGCTGTTTCAGCTGTCTGTAGCCTGGGAATAGGCATACACAATGTGCGCAATGTCTGCAGCCTGAGTGTAGGAGACAGACCTTACAGGAGTTCTGTAACCTGAGTGTAGTCAGATGCAGCTTATATGAGTTCTGTATTGGAGGTGTGGAAAGAAGCAGTTTGGAAGAGTTCTGTAGCCTGGGAGTAGGCATTCGCAATATGCGGGATTTCTGTAGCCTGTCTATAGGAAACGCAGCTTATGGTCAGTCTGCTTCATGGCTGTAGAGTGATTAGCTTTACGTGAGTTCTGTACGCTAGTGGAGTACAAAGCTCTTTCAGTTGTCTGTAGCTTGGGAATAGGCATACACAATGTGTGCAATGTCTGTAGCCTGAATGTAGCAGACAGAGCTTAGAGGAGTACTGTAATCTGAGTGTACTGAGGTGCAGCGTACATGAGTTCTGTATCGGAGGTGTGGATGTAAGCAGTTTGGAAGAGTTCTGTAGCCTGGGAGTAGGGATTCCCAATATGCGGGATTTCTGTAGCCTGACTCTAGGAAGCGAAAGCTTATGCGTGTTCTGTGCCCTGGCTTAGAGAGATGCAGTTCACGGGAGTTCTCTATGCTACTGTAGTGCAATGCTATTTCATAGTTCTGTTTCCGGGAATAGGATGACACCATGTCCCAATGTCTGAATCCTTAGACAGAGCTTACAGGAGTTGTCTAACCTGAGTGTATTGAATGCAGCTTACATGATTTCTCTATCGGATATGTGTAACAAAGCAGTTTGGAAGAGTTCTGTAGCCTGGGAGTAGGCATTTGCAATATGCGAGATTACTATAGCCTGACTCTGGGATGTGCAGCTTATAGAAATTCTTAATAGGGGCTGCAGAAAGATTCAGGTCACGGGAGTTCTGTATGCTAGTGGAGTGCTAAGCTGTTTCAGCGTTCTGTAGCCTGGAATAGGCTTACACAATGTGCGCAATTTCAGTAGCCTGAGTATAGCATTCAGAGCGTACAGGAGTTCTGTACCCTGAGTGTAGTGATTTACAGCATACATGAGTTCTGTATCAGAGGTGTGGAACGAAGCAGTTAGGAAGCGTTCTGTAGCCTGGGTGTAGGCATTCGCAATATGTGGGATTTCTGTAACCTGTCTATAGGAAACGCATCTTAAGGTCAGTCTGCTTCCTGGCTGAGAGTGATTCACTTCACGGGAATTTTGTATGCTAGTGGAGTGCAATGATATTACAGCGGTCTGTAGCCTGGGAATAGGCATACACAATGTGCACAATGTGCATAGCCTGAGTGTAGGAGACAGAGCTTACTGGATTTCTGTAACCTGAGTTTAGTCAGATGCAGCATACATGAGTTCTGTATGGGAGGTGTGGATGTAAGCAGTTTGGAAACATTCTGTAGCCTGACAGTAGGCATTCGCAATATTAGGGATTTCTGTAGAGTGTCTATAGGAAACGCAGCTTATGGTCGGCTGGTTCCTGGCTGTGGAGAGATTCAGTTCACGGGAGTACTTTATGCTAGTTGAGTACAAAGCTGCTTCAGCGGTCTGAAGCCTGGGAATAGGCATACATTATGTGTGCAAAATCTGCAGCCTGAGTGTAGGAGACAGAGCTTACAGGAGTTCTGTAACCTGAGTTTAGTTATTTAGAGCATACATGAGTCCCCCATCGGAGGTGTGAATCGAAGCAGTTAGGAAGGGTTCTGAAGCTCGGCGTAGGCATTCGTCATATGTGGGATATCTGTAGCCTGTCTATAGGAAACGCAGCTGATGATCAGTCTGCTTCCTGGCTTTAGAGAAATTCAGTTCACAGTATTTCTGTATGCTAATGAGTACAAAGCTATTTCAGCGGTCTGTATCCTGGGAGTAGGCATACACAATGTGCGCAATGTCCGTAGCCTGAGTGTAGGAGACAGAGCTTACAGGAGTTCTGTAACCTGAGTGTAGTCAGATACAGCTTATAGGAGTTCTGTATCTGAGGTGTTGTACGTTGCAGTTTGTAAGAGTTTTGTAGCCTGGGAGTAGGCATTTGAAATACGTGGGATTTCTTTATCCTGACTCTGGGATGTGCAGATTATAGGAATAATGAATTCAGGCAGTAGTGTGATGCAGTTCATGGGAGTTCTGTATGCTAGTGGAGTACAAAGCTCTTTCAGCGTTCTTAGCCTCGGAATAGGCTTACACAATGTGCGCATTCGGTATCTTGAGTGTATGAAAGAAAGCTTAGAGGAGTTCTGCAACTTGAGTATTCTGATTTACAGCATGCATGAATTCTGTATTGGAGGTTTGGAACGAAGCATTTAGGAAGGTTTCTGTAGCCAGGGTGTATGCATTCACAGTATGCGTGATTTCTGTAGCCTTTCTATAGGAAACCCAGCTTATGGTCGGTCTGCTTCCTGGCTGTAGAGAGATTCAGTTCACGGGAGTTCTGTATGCTAGTGGAGTACAAAGCTGTTTCAGCGGTCTATGCCCGGGGAATAGGCACACACAATGTGCGAAATGTACGTAGCCTGAATGTCGGAGACAGAGCTTACAAGAGTTCTGTAACCTGAGTGTAGTCAGATGTAGCTTCCATGAGTTCAGTATTCAAGGTGTGGATGTAAACAGTTTGGAAGAGTTCTGTAGCCTGGGAGTAGGGATTCACAATATGCAGGGTTTCTGTAGCCCGACTCTAGGATGTGGAGCTGATGGGCGTTCTGCGTCCTGGCTGTAGAGAGATGCAATTCACAGGAGTTCTGTATGCTAGTGGAGTGCAATGCTATTTCAGAGTTCTGTTGCCTGGCAATAGGATGACACAATGTGCGCAATGTCTGTATCCTTAGACAGAGCTTACAGGAGTTCTGTAACCTGAGTGTAGTGATTTACAGCGTACATGAATTGTGTATCGGAGGCCTGGAAAGAAGCAGTTAGAAAGGGCTGTGTAGACTGGCAGTAGGTATTCGCATTATGCGGGATTTCTGTAGCCTGTCTATAGGAAATGGATCTCCTGGTCGGTCTGCTTCCGGGCTGTATAGAGATGCAGTTCACGGGAGTTCTGTATTCTAGTGGAGGACAAAGCTCTTTCAGCGTTCTTTAGCCTGGGAATACACTTACAGAATGTGCGCAATGTCTGTAGCCTCAGTGTAGGAGACAGAGCTTACAGGAGCTCTGTAACCTGAGTGTAGTCAGATGCAGCTTATATGAGTTCAGTATTACAGGTGTGCAACGAAGAAGTTTCATAGAGTTCTGTAGCCTGGGAGTAGGGATTCGCAATATGCGGGATTTCTGTAACCTGACTCTAGGATGCACAGCTTATGCGTGTTCTGCGTCCTGGCTGTAGGGAGATTCAGTTCCCGGGAGTACTGCATGCTAGTGGATTGCAATGTTATTTCAGAGTTCTGTTGCATGGGAATAGGATGACACAATGTGCGCAATCACTGTATCCTTAGACAGAGCTTACTGGAGTTCTTTAACCTGAGTGTAGTGAGGTGCAGCTTACATGAGTTCTGTATTGGAGATGTGTAACGAAGCAGTTTGTAAGAGGTCTGTAGCCTGGGAGTAGGGATTCGCAATATGCGGGATTTCTGTAGTCTGTCTATAGGAAAAACAGCTTATGGTCGGTCTGGTTTTTGGCTGTAGAAAAATTCAGTTCACGGGAGTACTATATGGTAGTGGAGTAAAAAAGCTGTTCAGCGGTCTGTATCCTGGGAGTAGGCATACACAATGTGCGCAATGTGCATAGCCTGAGTTTAGGAGACAGAGCTTACAGGAGTTCTGTAAACTGAGTGTAGTCAGAGGCAGCGTACATGATTTCTATATCAGAGGTGTGGATGTAAGCAGTGAGGAAGAGTTCTGTAGCCTGGGAGTAGGGATGCGTAAACTGTGGGATTTCTGTAGCCTGACTCTGGGATGCGCAGCTTATGGGCGATCTGTGTCCTGGCTGTAGAGAGATGCAGTTCACGGGATTTCTGTATGCTAGTGGAGTGCAATGCTATTTCAGAGTTCTGTTGCCTGGGAATAGGATGAAACCACGTGCACAATATCTGTATCCTTAGACAGAGCTGACTGGATTTCTGTAACCTGAATGTAGTGAGGTGCAGCTAACATGAGTTCTGTATTACAGGTGTTTAACGAAGCAGCCTGTAAGAGTTCTGTAGCCTGGGAGTAGGCATTTGCAATATGTGGGATTTCTGTAGCCTGACTCTGGGATGTGCGGCTTATAGGAATTCTGGATACAGGCTGTAGAGACATTCAGTTAATGGGAATTCTGTATGCTAGTGGAGTACAAAGCTGTTTAAGTGGTCTGTAGCCTGGGAATAGGCATAAACAATGTGCGCAATGTCTGTAGCCTGAGTGTAGTAGACAGTGCTTACACGATTTCTGTAATTTTAGTTTAGTCAAATGCAGCGTACATGAGTTCCATATCTGAGGTGTGGAACGAAGCAGTTTGTAAGAGTTCTGTAGCCTGGGAGTAGGCATTTGCATTATGCGGGATTTCTGTAGCCTGACTCTGGGATGTGCAGATTATAGGATTCTGGAAACAGGCTGCAGAGTGATTCAGTTCAAGGGAGTTCTGTATGCTCGTGGAGTGCAAAGCTGCTTCAGCGTTCTGTAGCCTGCGAAAGGGTTACACAATGTGCGCAATTTCGGTAGCCTGAGTGAAGGTGACAGAGATTACAGGTGTTCCGTAACTTGAGTGTAGTGATTTACAGCATACATGAGTTCTGTATCAGAGGTCTGGAAAGAGCAGTTAGGAAGGGTTCTGTAGCCTGGCAGTCAGCATTCGAATTTGGGGGGTTTTCTGTAGCCTGTCTAAAGGAAATGGTGCTCCTGGTCGGTCTGCTTCCTGGCTGTAGAGAGATTCAGTTCATGGGATTTCTGTATGCTAGTGGAGTACAAAGCTGTTTCAGCGGTCTGTAGCCTGGGAGTAGGCATACACAACGTGCGGCAATATATGTAGCCTGAGTGTAGAAGACAGAGCTTAGAGGAGTTCTGTAACCTGAGTTTAGTCAGATGCAGCTTATATGAGTTCTGTATTATAGGTGTGGAACGAAGCACTTTGGAAGAGTTCTGTAGCCTGGGAGTAGGGATTCGCCATAAGCGGGATATCTGTAGCCTGACTCTAGGATGCGCAGCTTATGGGCGTTCTGCATCCTGGCTGTAGAATGATGCAGTTTACCAGAGTTCTGTATGTTAATGGAGTGCAATGCTATTTCAGAGTTCTGATGCCTTAGAATAGGATGACACAATGTGCACAATGTCTGTTTCCTTAGAAAGAGCTCACAGGAGGTTAAAAATGATATTTGCTACTGTAAACATGACATTGAATCCACATTCCCCAGAAAAAGACTTTGCTTTTCTCCAAAACCAGTTTGACTCTGTTTTCTGGGTCCTTTGCACACGAATTCCACAGAATTTGTCCATATAGGTCTGGAACTAACCAGAAATATCCGGTTATGTGTGGCTAAATGAATATCAGCTTTTAAAACAGCCTGTGTGTTTTTTAGTGTTTTCTGGATATTATCTATGAGCTTTAGAGTATTGAATGAATTTTAGCATGATACATTTTGTTTTTTTTTGTTGGCAAAAGCTAATTGGTTCCACATTGGTTCCACATGGAGACATAACCAGTACACATAATTGTTTTCTGAGTAGAATGCTACAGAAACCAGTTAAAAATGATATTTGTGTTTGCTAACATGATATTGAATCCACTTGCCCATGAAAAAGACTTTGCTTTTCTCCAAAACCAGTTTGACTCTGTTTTTCTGGGTCCTTTGCACATGAATGCCTCCCGAGTTTGTCCAGATATGTCTGGATCTAACCAGAAATATCCGGTTCTGTGTGGCTAAATGAATATCTGATGTTAAAACAGCCTATGTGTTTGTTAGTGAATTCTGGATATTGTCTATGAAGGTTAGAGTTTTGAATGAATTTTAGCAAGTAACATTTGTGTTTATGTTGGCAAAGGCTAACTGGTTCCACATGGAGACACAACAGGTACACATTCGAGTTTTCTGAGTAGAAAGCTACAGAAACCTGGTTAAAAATGTTATTTGTGTTTGTAAACATGACATTGTATCCACTTGCCCAAGAAAAAGACTTTGCTTTTCTCCAAAACCAGTTTCAATATTCTTTTCTGGGTCCTTTGTACAAGAATTCCACATGAGATTTTTCCAGATAGGTCTGGATCTAAGCAGGAATTTCCGGTTATGTTCTGCCTAACTCAATCCCAGCTCTTGCTATAGCCTCTGTGTTTGTTTCTGTTTTCTGGATATTATCTAAGAACTTTAGATTTTGGAATTAATTCTGGCGTGTAACACGTTGTATTTTTTGTTGGCGAAAACTAATTGGTTTCACATGGAGACACAACATGTACACATTCGAGTTTTCTGAGTAGAATGCTACAGAAACCTGATTAAAAATATTATTTGTGTTTGTAAACATGACATTGTATCCACTTGCCCAAGAAAAAGACTTTTTTTTTCCCAAAACCAGTTTCAATATCTTTTCTGGGTCCTTTGCACAAGAATTCCACTAGAGTTTGTCCAGATAGGTCTGGATCAAACCAGAAATATCCGGTTCTGTTCAGCCTAACACAATCCCAGCTCTTGCTACAGCCTCTGTGTTTGTTTCTGTTTTCTGGAAATTATCTAAGAAATTTAGATTTTGGAATGAATTTTGGCATGTAACACGTTGTATTTTTTTTAATGCTTATATTTAGAATTTTAATTCTTACATTAAAAATGAACATAAATCATGAGAAGCTGTAAAAACATGCAACTTTCTGAAAATTATGAAGTAATGGAAGCATCTGTTGTAGAAGGTTAAAACTCGTTCATCCTACAGGGGTGCAAAGGCTACACGTGCAGAGGTCATCAATGGTGAGAATGACAGCATGTGCCATCTGGAATTTATATAATTGATGGAAAGTTTAAAAACGAACTTAAGGAAACAAGGGACAATTGTGACCTCTTTGCAAGGGAACATAGGTGATAAGAAATCAGAATGTGCCTAAAATCTCTACAAACACATAAGTTTACAAAAGAGAAGCCCAAAACGAAGACTCTTGGACAATGTTGAAATTTGCTCTTGGGAGGCGATCTTCATTTTATGATGTTTGAACAGACTCTTTCTCCTGTTGGATAGTTTCCTTCGAGGGAAGAGTATTTTTTTCTTCATTATTCGTTTTCTTCAGTTTTGACTTGTCAAACTTCTCCACTTCTGATAGGTCTGGCTTGTCACTCATCTTGGCTAAAAGACTGGACGCGAGACGGGACAAAAGCGCTCCTCTGGGCGTGCACCGAGGCTCACTCAGGACACGTTGTATTTTTTGTTGGCGAAAAATAATTGGTTCCACATGGAGACACAACATGTACACATTCAAGTTTTCTGAGTAGAATGCTACAGAAACCAGATTAAAAAGGATATTTGTGTTTGTTAACATGACAATGAATCCACTTGCCCATGAAAAAGAATTTGCTTTTCTCCAAAACCACTTTGACTCTGCTTTTCTGCGTCCTTTGCACAAGAAATCCACACGAGTTTGTCCAGATAGGTCTGGATCAAACCAGAAATATCCGATTCTGTTGTGGCTAAATGAATATCAGCTTTTAAAACAGGCTTTGTGTTTGGTAGTGTTTTCTGGATATTAAGTTTGAACTTTAAAGTTTTGAATGAATTTTAGCATGTGACATTGTGTTTTTTTTGTTGGAAAGCTAATTCGTTCCATATGGAGACACATTCTAGTTTTTTGAGTAGAATGCTACAGAAACCAGGTTAAAAATGATATTTGTGACTGTAAACATGACATTGAATCCACTGGCCCACGAAAAAGACTTTGCTTTTCTCCAAAACCAGTTTGACTCTGCTTTTCTGGGTCCTTTGCACATGAATTCCTCATGAGTTTGTCCAGATAGGTCTGGATTGCACCAGAAATATCCGGTTCTGTTGGGGCTAAATGAATATCAGCTTTTAAAACAGTCTGTGTGTTTGTTAGTGTTTTCTGGATATTAACTAGGAACTTAGGAGTTTGGAATGAATTCTGACATGTAACATTTTTTTCCTGTTGGCAAACGGTAATTGGATTCACATGGAGACACAACAAATACACATTCGAGTTTTCTGAGTAGAATGCTACAGAAACCAGGTGAAAAATTATATTTGTGTTTGCTAACATAACATTGAATCCACCTGCCAAGATAAAGTCTTTGTTTTTGTCCCAAAGCTGTTTGACTGTGCTTTTCTGGGTACTTTGCACACGAATTCCACACGAGTTTGTCCAGATAGGTCTGGATCTCACCAGAAATACCCGTTTCTGTTCTGCCTAACTAAATCCCAGCTCTTGCTACAGCCTCTGTGTTTGTTTCTGTTTTCTGGATATTTTCTATGAACTTTAGAGTTTTGCACGAATTTTACCATGTAACAATGTGTTTTATGGTCAGAAACTCTATTTCCTTCCACATGGAGACACACCAGGTACAAATAAGAGTTTTCTGAGTAGAATGCTACAGAAACCAGGATAAAAATGATATTTGTGTTTCTAAATATGACAGTGAATCCACTTGCCCAAGAAAATGACTTTGCTTTTCTCCAAAACCAGGTTGACTCTGCTTTTCTGGGTGCTTTGCACACCAATTCCACACCAGTTTGTCCAGATAGGACTTGATGAAACCAAAAACATCCGGTTCTGTGGTGGCTAACTCAATCCAATCTCTTGCTACATATTCTGTGTTTGCTTGTACTTTGTCGATAGTATTTATGGACTTTAGAATTGTGAATGCATTGTAGCATGTAACATTTTGTTTTTCTGTTGACATATGCTAATTGGTTTCACATGGAGACACAACAGGCACACATTCGTGTTTTCTGAGTAAAAAGCTGCAGAAACCAGGTTAAAAATGACATTTGTGTTTGTAAACCTGACATTGAATCCACTTGCCCAAGAAAAAGACTATGCTTTTCTCCAAAACCAGTTTGACTCTGTTTTTCTGGGTCCTTTGCACATGAATGCCACCCGACTTTGTCCAGATGTGTCTGGATCTAACCAGAAATATCCGGTTCTGTGTTGCTAAATGAATATCTGATGTTAAAACAGCCTATGTGTTTGTTAGTGAATTCTGGATATTGTCTATGAAGGTTAGAGTTTTGAATGAATTTTAGCAAGTAACATTTTGTGTTTATGTTGGCAAAGGCTAACTGGTTCCACATGGAGACACAACAGGTACATATTTGAGTTTTCTGAGTAGAATGCTACAGAAACCTGGTTAAAAATGTTATTTGTGTTTGTAAACATGACATTGTATCCACTTGCCCAAGTAAAAGACCTTGCTTTTCTCCAAAACCAGTTTCAATATTCTTTTCTGGGTCCTTTGTACAAGAACTCCACACGAGTTTCTCCAATTAGGTCTGTATCCAACCATAAATTTCCAGTTATGTTCTGCCTAACTCAATCCCAGCTCATGCTACAGCCTCTGTGTTTGTTTCTGTGTTCTGGATATTATCTATGAACTTTAGAGTTTGGAATGAATTCTGGCATGTAACACTTTGTTTCTTTGTTGCCAAACTCTAATTGGTTGCACATGGAGACACAACGGGCACAAATTCATGTTTTCTGAGTAGAATGCTACAGAAACCAGGTTAAAAATGCAATTTGTGTTTGCTAACATGACATTGAATCCACTTGCCCAAGAAAAAGACTTTGCTTTTCTCCAAAACCTGTAGGAATGTGTTTTTCTGGGTCCTTTGCACACGGATTCCACACGAGTTTGTCCAGATGGGTCTGGATCTAAACAGAAATATCAGGTTCTGTTGTCGCCAAATGAATAGTGTGTGTTTGTTAGTATTTTCTGAATATTAACTATGAACTTGAGAGTTTGGAATGAATTCCAGCTTTAAACATTTTGTTTTTCTGTTGAAATGCTAATTGGATTCACATGGAGACACAACAGGTACACATTCGAGTTTTCTGAGTAGAATGCTACAGCACTCAGGTTAAAAATGACATTTGTGTTTGCTTACATGACAATGAATCCACTTGCCCACGAAAAAGACTTTGCTTTTCTCCAAAACCAGGCTGACTCTGCTTTTCTGGGTGCTTTACACACCAATTCCAAACCATTTGGTCCAGATAGGGCTGGATGAAACCAGAAATATCCGGTTCTGGTGTGCCTAAATGAATATGAGCTTTTGAAACAGCCTGTGCGTATGTTTGTGTATTCTGGGTATTAACTATGTCGTTAGAGATTGTATTGAATTCTGGCATGTAACTCTTTGTTTTTCTGTTGCCAATGCTAATTGGATTCACATGGAGACACAAAAGGTACACATTCGAGTTTTCTGAGTAGAATGCTACGGAAACCAGGTTCAACATGATATTTGCCACTGTAAACATGACACTGAATCCACTCGCCCAAGAAAAAGACCTTGCTTTTCTCCAAAACCAGTTTCAGTATTCTTTTCTGGGTCCTTTGTACAAGAACTCCACTCGAGTTTGTCCAGTTGGGTCTGTATCCAACCATAAATTTCCGGTTCTGTTCTGCCTAACTCAATCCCAGCTCTTGCTACAGCCTCTGTGTTTGTTTCTGTTTTCTGGATATTTTCTATGTACTTTAGAGTTTGAATGAAATTTAGCATGTAACACTTTGTGTTTTTGTTGGCAAACACTCATTGGTTCCACATGGAGACACAAGAGGTACACATTAGAGTTTTCTGAGTAGAATGCTGCAGAAAACAGGTTTATTATCATATTTGTGTTTGTTAAGATTGAATCCATTAGCTCAAGAAAAAGACTTTGCTTTTCTCCAAACCATTTTCAATATTCTTTTCTGGGTCTTTTGCACTCAAATTCTATGCAAGTTTGTCCAGATAGTCTGGATGTAACCAGAAATATCCGGTACTGTTGTGGGTAAATGAATATCAGCTTTAAAATAGCATGTGTGTTTGTTAGTGTTTTCTGGATATTATCTGTGAACTTTAGAGTTTTGAATGAATTTTAGCATGTTACATTGTGTTTTTTGTTGGAAACGCTAATTGGATTCACATGGAGACACAACGGGTACACATCAGAGTTTTCTGAGTAGAATACTAGAGAAACCAGGTTAAAAATGACATTTGTGTTTGTAAACATGACATTGAATCCACTTGCCCACGAAAAAGACTTTGGTTTTCTCCAAACCAGTTGGACTCTTCTTTTCTGGGTGCTTTGCACACGAATTCCACAAGAGTTTGTCCAGATAGGTCTGGATCTAACCAGAAATATCGGTTCCGATGTGGATAAATGAATATCAGCTTTTAAAACAGCCTGTGTGTTTGTGTTTTCTGGATATTATGTATTAACTTTACTGTTTGGAATGAATTCTGGCATGTAACATTTTGTTTTTCTCTTCGCAAATGGTAATTGAATTCACATGTAGACACAACAGGTACACATAAGAGTTTTCTGAGTAGAATGCTACAGAAACCAGTTTAAAAATGACATTTGTGTTTGCTTACATGACATTGAATTCACTTGCCCACGAAAAAGACTTTGCTTTTCTCCAAAACCACTTTGATTATGCTTTCCTGAGTCCTTTGCACACGAATTCCACATGAGTTTGTCCAGATGGGTCTGGATGAAACCAGAAATATCTGGTTCTGTTGTGGCTAAATGAATATCAGCTTTTAAAACAGCCTGTGGGTTTGTTAGTGTTTTGTGGATATTAACTATGAACTTTAGAGTTTGGAATGAATTCTGGCATGTAACATTTTGTTTTTCTGTTGGCACATGGTAACTGGATTCACATGAAGACAACAGGTACACATTCAATTTTTCTTAGTAGAATGCTACAGAAACCAGGTTAAAAAGGATATTTGCGACTGTAAACATGACATTGAATCCACTAGCCCACGAAAAAGACTTGGCTTTTCTCCAAAACCAGGTTGATTCTGCTTCTCTGGCTCCTTTGCACATGAATTCCACATGACTTTGTCCAAATATGTCTGGATCAAACCAGAAATATCGGGTTCTCTTGTGGGTAAACGAATATCAGCTTTTAAAATAGACTGAGTGTGAGTGTTTGTTAGTGATTTCTGGATATTTTCTATGAACTTTAGAGTTTTCAATGAATTTTAGCATGTAACATTGTGTTTTTTTGTTGGAAAAGCTAATTCGTTCCACATGGAGACACAACAGGTACACATATGTATTTCTGAGTAGAATGCCAAAAACCAGGTTCAAAATGATATTTGTGTTTGTAAACATGACATTGAATCCACTTGCAATGAAAAAGACGTTGCTTTGCAACAATACCACTTTGACTCTGTTTTTCTGGGTCCTTTGCACAGGAATTCCACACCAGTTTGTCCAGATAGCTCTGGAAGTAACCAGAAATATCCGGTTCTGTTGTGGGTAAATGAATATCAGCTTTAAATAGCTTGTGTGTTTGTTACTGTTTTCTGGATACTTTCTATGAACTTTAGATTTTTGAATGAATTTTAGCATGTTACATTTTGTTATTTTGTTGGAAACGCTAATTGGACTCACATGGAAACACAATGAGTACACATAAGAGTTTTCTGAGTAGAATACTAGAGAAACCAGGTTAAAAATGACATTTGTGTTTGTAAACATGACATTGAATCCACTTGCCCACGAAAAAGACTTTGCTTTTCAACAAAACCAGTTTGACTCTTCTTTTCTTGGTGCTTTGCACACAAATTCCAGATGAGTTTGTCCAGATAGGTCTGGATCTAACCAGAAATATCGGTTCCATTATGGATAAATGAATATCAGCTTTTAAAACACCCTGTGTGTTTGTTTGTGTTTTCTGGATATTATCTATGAATGTAACTGTTTGGAATGAATTCTGGCATGTAACACTTTGTTTTTCTCTTGGCTAATGGTAATCGAATTCACATGGAGACACAACAGGTACACATAACATTTTTCTGAGTAGAATACTACAGAAAGTAGGTTATAAAATGTTATTTGTGTTTGATAACATGACATTGAATCCACTTGCCCATGAAAAAGACTTTGTTTGTCTCCAAAACCAGTTTGACTCTGCTTTTCTGCGTCCTTTGCACACGAATTCCACACGATCTTGTCCAGAGAGGTCTGGATCAAACCAGAAATATCTGGTTCTGTTGTGGCTAAATGAATATCAGCTTTTAAAACAGCCTGTGTGTTCTGTAACCTGAGTGTAGTCAGATGCAGCGTACATGAGTTATGTATTACAGGTGTGGGATTTCTCTAACCTGTCTATAGGAAACACAGCTTATGGGCGTTTTGCTTCCTGGCTGTAGAGAGATTCAGTTCACGGGAGTCCTGTATGCTAGTGGAGTACAAAGTGTTTCTAGGTATGTAACCTGGGAATAGGCATACACAATGTGCCCAATGTCTGTAGCCTGAGTGTAGGAGACAGCCTTACAGGAGTTCTGTAACCTGAGTTTCTTCAGATGCAGCGTACATGAGTTCTGTATCGGAGGTGTGGAGGTAAGCAGTTTGGAAGAGTTCTATAGCCTAGGAGTAGGCATTCGCAATATGCGGGATTTCTGTAGCCTGACTCAGGGATGTGCACCTTATAGGAATTCTGGATACAGGCTGTAGAGAGATTCAGTTCATCGGAGTTCTGTATGCTAGTGGAGTGCAAAGCTGTTTCAGTGGTCTGTATCCTGGGAGTAGGCATACACAATGTGCGCAATGTCCATAGCCTGAGTGTAGGAGACAGAGATTACAGGAGTTGTGTAACCTGAGTGTAGTGAGATGCAGCTTATATGAGTTCTGTATTACAGGTGTGGAACGAAGCAGTTTGGAAGAGTTCTGTAGCCTGGGAGTAGCGATTCGCAACATGCGGGATTTCTGTAGCCTGTCTTAGGAAACGCAGCTTATGGTCGGTCTGCTTCCTGGCTGTAGAGAGATTCAGTTCATGGGAGTTCTGTATGCTAGTGCAGTACAAAGCTGTTTCAGCTGTCTGTAGCCTGGGAATAGGCATACACAATGTGCGCAATGTCTGCAGCCTGAGTGTAGGAGACAGACCTTACAGGAGTTCTGTAACCTGAGTGTAGTCAGATGCAGCTTATATGAGTTCTGTATTGGAGGTGTGGAAAGAAGCAGTTTGGAAGAGTTCTGTAGCCTGGGAGTAGGCATTCGCAATATGCGGGATTTCTGTAGCCTGTCTATAGGAAACGCAGCTTATGGTCAGTCTGCTTCATGGCTGTAGAGTGATTAGCTTTACGTGAGTTCTGTACGCTAGTGGAGTACAAAGCTCTTTCAGCGGTCTGTAGCTTGGGAATAGGCATACACAATGTGTGCAATGTCTGTAGCCTGAATGTAGCAGACAGAGCTTAGAGGAGTACTGTAATCTGAGTGTACTGAGGTGCAGCGTACATGAGTTCTGTATCGGAGGTGTGGATGTAAGCAGTTTGGAAGAGTTCTGTAGCCTGGGAGTAGGGATTCCCAATATGCGGGATTTCTGTAGCCTGACTCTAGGAAGCGAAAGCTTATGCGTGTTCTGTGCCCTGGCTTAGAGAGATGCAGTTCACGGGAGTTCTCTATGCTACTGTAGTGCAATGCTATTTCATAGTTCTGTTTCCGGGAATAGGATGACACCATGTCCCAATGTCTGAATCCTTAGACAGAGCTTACAGGAGTTGTCTAACCTGAGTGTATTGAATGCAGCTTACATGATTTCTCTATCGGATGTGTGTAACAAAGCAGTTTGGAAGAGTTCTGTAGCCTGGGAGTAGGCATTTGCAATATGCGAGATTACTATCGCCTGACTCTGGGATGTGCAGCTTATAGAAATTCTTAATAGGGGCTGCAGAAAGATTCAGGTCACGGGAGTTCTGTATGCTAGTGGAGTGCTAAGCTGTTTCAGCGTTCTGTAGCCTGGAATAGGCTTACACAATGTGCGCAATTTCAGTAGCCTGAGTATAGCATTCAGAGCGTACAGGAGTTCTGTACCCTGAGTGTAGTGATTTACAGCATACATGAGTTCTGTATCAGAGGTGTGGAACGAAGCAGTTAGGAAGCGTTCTGTAGCCTGGGTGTAGGCATTCGCAATATGTGGGATTTCTGTAACCTGTCTATAGGAAACGCATCTTAAGGTCAGTCTGCTTCCTGGCTGAGAGTGATTCACTTCACGGGAGTTTTGTATGCTAGTGGAGTGCAATGATATTACAGCGGTCTGTAGCCTGGGAATAGGCATACACAATGTGCACAATGTGCATAGCCTGAGTGTAGGAGACAGAGCTTACTGGATTTCTGTAACCTGAGTTTAGTCTGATGCAGCATACATGAGTTCTGTATGGGAGGTGTGGATGTAAGCAGTTTGGAAACATTCTGTAGCCTGACAGTAGGCATTCGCAATATTAGGGATTTCTGTAGAGTGTCTATAGGAAACGCAGCTTATGGTCGGCTGGTTCCTGGCTGTGGAGAGATTCAGTTCACGGGAGTACTTTATGCTAGTTGAGTACAAAGCTGCTTCAGCGGTCTGAAGCCTGGGAATAGGCATACATTATGTGCGCAAAATCTGCAGCCTGAGTGTAGGAGACAGAGCTTACAGGAGTTCTGTAACCTGAGTTTAGTCAGATGCAGCTTATATGAGTTCTGTATTACAGGTGTGGATGTAAGCTGTTTGGAAGAGTTCTGTAGCCTGGGAGTAGGCATTCGCAATATGCGGGATTTCTGTAGCCTGACCCTGGGATATGTAGCTTATAGGAATTCTGGAAACAGGCTATAGAGAGATTCAGTTCATAGGAGTTCTGTATGCTAGTGGAGTGCAAAGCTGCTTCAGCGTTCTCTAGCCTGGGAATAGTCTTACACAATGTTCGCAATTTCGGTAGCCTTAGTGTAGGAGAGAGAGCGTACAATAGTTCTGTATCCTGAGTTTAGTGATTTACAGCATACTTGAGTTCTGTATGGGAGGCGTGGAACAAAGCAGTTAGGAAGGGTTCTGTAGCCTGGCGGTAGGCATTCACATTATGCGGGATTTCTGTATCCTGACTCTGGGATGTGCAGCTTTTAGGAATTCTGGATACAGGCTGTAGAGAGAATCAGTTCATGGGAGTTCATTATGCTAGTGGAGTACAAAGCTGTTTCAGCGTTCTGTAGCCTGGGAATAGCCATACACAATGTGCACAATGTCTGTAGCCGGAGTGTAGCAGACAGAGCTTACAGGAGTTCTGTAACCTGAGATTAGTCAGATGCAGCGTACATGAGTTCTGTATTGGAGGTGTGGATGTAAGCTCTTTGGAAGAGTTCTGTAGCCTGGGAGTAATCATTCCCAATCTGGGGGATATCTGTAGCCTGACTCTGTGATGTGCAGCTTATATGAATTCTGGACACAGGCTGTAGAGAGATTCAGTTCACGGGAGTTCTGTATGCTAGTGGAGTGCAAAGCAGTTTCAGCGGTCTGAAGCCTGGGAATAGGCATACACAATGTGCGCATTGTATGTAGCCTGAGTGTAGGAGACAGAGCTTACAGGAGTTCTGTAACCTGAGTGTAGTGATTTAGAGCATACATGAGTTCCCCATCGGAGGTGTGGATCGAAGCAGTTAGGAATGGTTCTGTAGCCTCGATGTAGGCGTTCGCAATATGCGGGATTCTCTAGCCCGTCTATAGAAAACGCAGCTTATGATCCGTCTACTTCCTTGCTTTAGAGAGATTCAGTTCACATGAGTTCTGTATGCTAGTGGAGTGCAAAGCTGTTTCAGTGGTCTGTATCCTGGGAGTAGGCATACACAATGTGCGCAATGTCCATAGCCTGAGTGTAGGAGACAGAGTTTACAGGAGTTGTGTAACCTGAGTGTAGTGAGATGCAGCTTATATGAGTTCTGTATTACAGGTGTGGAACGAAGCAGTTTGGAAGAGTTCTGTAGCCTGGGTGTAGCGATTCGCAACATGCGGGATTTCTGTAGCCTGTCTTAGGAAACGCAGCTTATGGTCGGTCTGCTTCCTGGCTGTAGAGAGATTCAGTTCATGGGAGTTCTGTATGCTAGTGCAGTACAAAGCTGTTTCAGCTGTCTGTAGCCAGGGAATAGGCATACACAATGTGCGCAATGTCTGCAGCCTGAGTGTAGGAGACAGACCTTACAGGAGTTCTGTAACCTGAGTGTAGTCAGATGCAGCTTATATGAGTTCTGTATTGGAGGTGTGGAAAGAAGCAGTTTGGAAGAGTTCTGTAGCCTGGGAGTAGGCATTCGCAATATGCGGGATTTCTGTAGCCTGTCTATAGGAAACGCAGCTTATGGTCAGTCTGCTTCATGGCTGTAGAGTGATTAGCTTTACATGAGTTCTGTACGCTAGTGGAGTACAAAGCTCTTTCAGCGGTCTGTAGCTTGGGGATAGGCATACACAATGTGTGCAATGTCTGTAGCCTGAATGTAGCAGACAGAGCTTAGAGGAGTACTGTAATCTGAGTGTACTGAGGTGCAGCGTACATGAGTTCTGTATCGGAGGTGTGGATGTAAGCAGTTTGGAAGAGTTCTGTAGCCTGGGAGTAGGGATTCCCAATATGCGGGATTTCTGTAGCCTGACTCTAGGAAGCGAAAGCTTATGCGTGTTCTGTGCCCTGGCTTAGAGAGATGCAGTTCACGGGAGTCCTCTATGCTACTGTAGTGCAATGCTATTTCATAGTTCTGTTTCCGGGAATAGGATGACACCATGTCCCAATGTCTGAATCCTTAGACAGAGCTTACAGGAGTTGTCTAACCTGAGTGTATTGAATGCAGCTTACATGATTTCTCTATCGGATGTGTGTAACAAAGCAGTTTGGAAGAGTTCTGTAGCCTGGGAGTAGGCATTTGCAATATGCGAGATTACTATCGCCTGACTCTGGGATGTGCAGCTTATAGAAATTCTTAATAGGGGCTGCAGAAAGATTCAGGTCACGGGAGTTCTGTATGCTAGTGGAGTGCTAAGCTGTTTCAGCGTTCTGTAGCCTGGAATAGGCTTACACAATGTGCGCAATTTCAGTAGCCTGAGTATAGCATTCAGAGCGTACAGGAGTTCTGTACCCTGAGTGTAGTGATTTACAGCATACATGAGTTCTATATCAGAGGTGTGGAACGAAGCAGTTAGGAAGCGTTCTGTAGCCTGGGTGTAGGCATTCGCAATATGTGGGATTTCTGTAACCTGTCTATAGGAAACGCATCTTAAGGTCAGTCTGCTTCCTGGCTGAGAGTGATTCACTTCACGGGAGTTTTGTATGCTAGTGGAGTGCAATGATATTACAGCGGTCTGTAGCCTGGGAATAGGCATACACAATGTGCACAATGTGCATAGCCTGAGTGTAGGAGACAGAGCTTACTGGATTTCTGTAACCTGAGTTTAGTCAGATGCAGCATACATGAGTTCTGTATGGGAGGTGTGGATGTAAGCAGTTTGGAAACATTCTGTAGCCTGACAGTAGGCATTCGCAATATTAGGGATTTCTGTAGAGTGTCTATAGGAAACGCAGCTTATGGTCGGCTGGTTCCTGGCTGTGGAGAGATTCAGTTCACGGGAGTACTTTATGCTAGTTGAGTACAAAGCTGTTTCAGCGGTCTGAAGCCTGGGAATAGGCATACATTATGTGCGCAAAATCTGCAGCCTGAGTGTAGGAGACAGAGCTTACAGGAGTTCTGTAACCTGAGTTTAGTCAGATGCAGCTTATATGAGTTCTGTATTACAGGTGTGGATGTAAGCAGTTTGGAAGTGTTCTGTAGCCTGGGAGTAGGCATTCGCAATATGCGGGATTTCTGTAGCCTGACCCTGGGATATGCAGCTGATAGGAATTCTGGAAACAGGCTTTAGAGAGATTCAGTTCATCGGAGTTCTGTAAGCTAGAGGAATGCAAAGCTGCTTCAGCGTTCTCTAGCCTGGGAATAGGCTTACACAATGTTCGCAATCTCGGTAGCCTTAGTGTAGGAGAGAGAGCGTACAATAGTTCTGTATCCTGAGTTTAGTGATTTACAGCATACTTGAGTTCTGTATCGGAGGTGTGGATCGAAGCAGTTAGGAAGGGTTCTGTAGCCTGGCAGTAGGCATTTGCATTATGCGGGATATCTGTAGCCTGACTCTGGGATGTGCAGCTTTTAGGAATTCTTAATAGGGGCTGCAGAGAGATTCATTTCATGGGAGTTCTGTATGCTAGTGGAGTGCTAAGCTGTTTCAGCGTTCTGTAGCCTGGAATAGGCTTACACAATGTGCGCAATTTCAGTAGCCTGAGTATAGCATTCAGAGCGTACAGGAGTTCTGTACCCTGAGTGTAGTGATTTACAGCATACATGAGTTCTATATCAGAGGTGTGGAACGAAGCAGTTAGGAAGCGTTCTGTAGCCTGGGTGTAGGCATTCGCAATATGCGGGATTTCTGTAACCTGTCTATAGGAAACGCATCTTAAGGTCAGTCTGCTTCCTGGCTGAGAGTGATTCACTTCACGGGAGTTTTGTATGCTAGTGGAGTGCAATGATATTACAGCGGTCTGTAGCCTGGGAATAGGCATACACAATGTGCACAATGTGCATAGCCTGAGTGTAGGAGACAGAGCTTACTGGATTTCTGTAACCTGAGTTTAGTCAGATGCAGCATACATGAGTTCTGTATGGGAGGTGTGGATGTAAGCAGTTTGGAAACATTCTGTAGCCTGACAGTAGGCATTCGCAATATTAGGGATTTCTGTAGAGTGTCTATAGGAAACGCAGCTTATGGTCGGCTGGTTCCTGGCTGTGGAGAGATTCAGTTCACGGGAGTACTTTATGCTAGTTGAGTACAAAGCTGTTTCAGCGGTCTGAAGCCTGGGAATAGGCATACATTATGTGCGCAAAATCTGCAGCCTGAGTGTAGGAGACAGAGCTTACAGGAGTTCTGTAACCTGAGTTTAGTCAGATGCAGCGTACATGAGTTCTGTATCAGAGGTGTGGATGTAAGCTGTTTGGAAGAGTTTTGTAGCCTGGGAGTAGGGATTCGCAATATGCGGGATTTCTGTAGCCTGACCCTGGGATATGCAGCTTATAGGAATTCTGGAAACAGGCTTTAGAGAGATTCAGTTCATCGGAGTTCTGTAAGCTAGAGGAGTGCAAAGCTGCTTCAGCGTTCTCTAGCCTGGGAATAGGCTTACACAATGTTCGCAATTTCGGTAGCCTTAGTGTAGGAGAGAGAGCGTACAATAGTTCTGTATCCTGAGTTTAGTGATTTACAGCATACTTGAGTTCTGTATCAGAGGTGTGGATCGAAGCAGTTAGGAAGGGTTCTGTAGCCTGGCAGTAGGCATTTGTATTATGCGGGATATCTGTAGCCTGACTCTGGGATGTGCAGGTTTTAGGAATTCTGGATACAGGCTGTAGAGAGATTCAGTTCAAGGGAGTTCATTATGCTAGTGGAGTACAAAGCTGTTTCAGCGGGCTGTACCCTGAGCATAGGCATACACAATGTGCGCAATGTCTGTAGCCTGAGTGTAGGAGACAGAGCTTACAGGAGTTCTGTAACCTGAGTTTAGTCAGATGCAGCTTATATGAGTTCTGTATTACAGGTGTGGATGTAAGCAGTTTGGAAGAGTTCTGTAGCCTGGGAGTAGGCATTCGCAATATGCGGGATTTCTGTAGCCTGACCCTGGGATATGTAGCTGAAAGGAATTCTGGAAACCGGCTATAGAGTGATTCAGTTCATAGGAGTTCTGTATGCTAGTGGAGTGCAAAGCTGCTTCAGCGTTCTCTAGCCTGGGAATAGGCTTACACAATGTTCGCAATTTCGGTAGCCTTAGTGTAGGAGAGAGAGCGTACAATAGTTCTGTATCCTGAGTTTAGTGATTTACAGCATACTTGAGTTCTGTATGGGAGGCGTGGAACAAAGCAGTTAGGAAGGGTTCTGTAGCCTGGCGGTAGGCATTCACATTATGCGGGATTTCTGTAGCCTGACTCTGGGATGTGCAGCTTTTAGGAATTCTGGATACAGGCTGTAGAGAGAATCAGTTCATGGGAGTTCATTATGCTAGTGGAGTACAAAGCTGTTTCAGCGTTCTGTAGCCTGGGAATAGCCATACACAATGTGCACAATGTCTGTAGCCGGAGTGTAGCAGACAGAGCTTACAGGAGTTCTGTAACCTGAGATTAGTCAGATGCAGCGTACATGAGTTCTGTATTGGAGGTGTGGATGTAAGCTCTTTGGAAGAGTTCTGTAGCCTGGGAGTAATCATTCCCAATCTGGGGGATATCTGTAGCCTGACTCTGTGATGTGCAGCTTATATGAATTCTGGACACAGGCTGTAGAGAGATTCAGTTCACGGGAGTTCTGTATGCTAGTGGAGTGCAAAGCAGTTTCAGCGGTCTGAAGCCTGGGAATAGGCATACACAATGTGCGCATTGTATGTAGCCTGAGTGTAGGAGACAGAGCTTACAGGAGTTCTGTAACCTGAGTGTAGTGATTTAGAGCATACATGAGTTCCCCATCGGAGGTGTGGATCGAAGCAGTTAGGAATGGTTCTGTAGCCTCGATGTAGGCGTTCGCAATATGCGGGATTCTCTAGCCCGTCTATAGAAAACGCAGCTTATGATCCGTCTACTTCCTTGCTTTAGAGAGATTCAGTTCACATGAGTTCTGTATGCTAGTGGAGTGCAAAGCTGTTTCAGTGGTCTGTATCCTGGGAGTAGACATACACAATTTGTGCAATGTCCATAGCCTGAGTGTAGGAGACAGAGTTTACAGGAGTTGTGTAACCTGAGTGTAGTGAGATGCAGCTTATATGAGTTCTGTATTACAGGTGTGGAACGAAGCAGTTTGGAAGAGTTCTGTAGCCTGGGTGTAGCGATTCGCAACATGCGGGATTTCTGTAGCCTGTCTTAGGAAACGCAGCTTATGGTCGGTCTGCTTCCTGGCTGTAGAGAGATTCAGTTCATGGGAGTTCTGTATGCTAGTGCAGTACAAAGCTGTTTCAGCTGTCTGTAGCCAGGGAATAGGCATACACAATGTGCGCAATGTCTGCAGCCTGAGTGTAGGAGACAGACCTTACAGGAGTTCTGTAACCTGAGTGTAGTCAGATGCAGCTTATATGAGTTCTGTATTGGAGGTGTGGAAAGAAGCAGTTTGGAAGAGTTCTGTAGCCTGGGAGTAGGCATTCGCAATATGCGGGATTTCTGTAGCCTGTCTATAGGAAACGCAGCTTATGGTCAGTCTGCTTCATGGCTGTAGAGTGATTAGCTTTACATGAGTTCTGTACGCTAGTGGAGTACAAAGCTCTTTCAGCGGTCTGTAGCTTGGGGATAGGCATACACAATGTGTGCAATGTCTGTAGCCTGAATGTAGCAGACAGAGCTTAGAGGAGTACTGTAATCTGAGTGTACTGAGGTGCAGCGTACATGAGTTCTGTATCGGAGGTGTGGATGTAAGCAGTTTGGAAGAGTTCTGTAGCCTGGGAGTAGGGATTCCCAATATGCGGGATTTCTGTAGCCTGACTCTAGGAAGCGAAAGCTTATGCGTGTTCTGTGCCCTGGCTTAGAGAGATGCAGTTCACGGGAGTCCTCTATGCTACTGTAGTGCAATGCTATTTCATAGTTCTGTTTCCGGGAATAGGATGACACCATGTCCCAATGTCTGAATCCTTAGACAGAGCTTACAGGAGTTGTCTAACCTGAGTGTATTGAATGCAGCTTACATGATTTCTCTATCGGATGTGTGTAACAAAGCAGTTTGGAAGAGTTCTGTAGCCTGGGAGTAGGCATTTGCAATATGCGAGATTACTATCGCCTGACTCTGGGATGTGCAGCTTATAGAAATTCTTAATAGGGGCTGCAGAAAGATTCAGGTCACGGGAGTTCTGTATGCTAGTGGAGTGCTAAGCTGTTTCAGCGTTCTGTAGCCTGGAATAGGCTTACACAATGTGCGCAATTTCAGTAGCCTGAGTATAGCATTCAGAGCGTACAGGAGTTCTGTACCCTGAGTGTAGTGATTTACAGCATACATGAGTTCTGTATCAGAGGTGTGGAACGAAGCAGTTAGGAAGCGTTCTGTAGCCTGGGTGTAGGCATTCGCAATATGTGGGATTTCTGTAACCTGTCTATAGGAAACGCATCTTAAGGTCAGTCTGCTTCCTGGCTGAGAGTGATTCACTTCACGGGAGTTTTGTATGCTAGTGGAGTGCAATGATATTACAGCGGTCTGTAGCCTGGGAATAGGCATACACAATGTGCACAATGTGCATAGCCTGAGTGTAGGAGACAGAGCTTACTGGATTTCTGTAACCTGAGTTTAGTCAGATGCAGCATACATGAGTTCTGTATGGGAGGTGTGGATGTAAGCAGTTTGGAAACATTCTGTAGCCTGACAGTAGGCATTCGCAATATTAGGGATTTCTGTAGAGTGTCTATAGGAAACGCAGCTTATGGTCGGCTGGTTCCTGGCTGTGGAGAGATTCAGTTCACGGGAGTACTTTATGCTAGTTGAGTACAAAGCTGTTTCAGCGGTCTGAAGCCTGGGAATAGGCATACATTATGTGCGCAAAATCTGCAGCCTGAGTGTAGGAGACAGAGTTTACAGGAGTTCTGTAACCTGAGTTTAGTCAGATGCAGCTTATATGAGTTCTGTATTACAGGTGTGGATGTAAGCAGTTTGGAAGTGTTCTGTAGCCTGGGAGTAGGCATTCGCAATATGCGGGATTTCTGTAGCCTGACCCTGGGATATGCAGCTGATAGGAATTCTGGAAACAGGCTTTAGAGAGATTCAGTTCATCGGAGTTCTGTAAGCTAGAGGAATACAAAGCTGCTTCAGCGTTCTCTAGCCTGGGAATAGGCTTACACAATGTTCGCAATCTCGGTAGCCTTAGTGTAGGAGAGAGAGCGTACAATAGTTCTGTATCCTGAGTTTAGTGATTTACAGCATACTTGAGTTCTGTATCGGAGGTGTGGATCGAAGCAGTTAGGAAGGGTTCTGTAGCCTGGCAGTAGGCATTTGCATTATGCGGGATATCTGTAGCCTGACTCTGGGATGTGCAGCTTTTAGGAATTCTTAATAGGGGCTGCAGAGAGATTCATTTCATGGGAGTTCTGTATGCTAGTGGAGTGCTAAGCTGTTTCAGCGTTCTGTAGCCTGGAATAGGCTTACACAATGTGCGCAATTTCAGTAGCCTGAGTATAGCATTCAGAGCGTACAGGAGTCCTGTACCCTGAGTGTAGTGATTTACAGCATACATGAGTTCTATATCAGAGGTGTGGAACGAAGCAGTTAGGAAGCGTTCTGTAGCCTGGGTGTAGGCATTCGCAATATGCGGGATTTCTGTAACCTGTCTATAGGAAACGCATCTTAAGGTCAGTCTGCTTCCTGGCTGAGAGTGATTCACTTCACGGGAGTTTTGTATGCTAGTGGAGTGCAATGATATTACAGCGGTCTGTAGCCTGGGAATAGGCATACACAATGTGCACAATGTGCATAGCCTGAGTGTAGGAGACAGAGCTTACTGGATTTCTGTAACCTGAGTTTAGTCAGATGCAGCATACATGAGTTCTGTATGGGAGGTGTGGATGTAAGCAGTTTGGAAACATTCTGTAGCCTGACAGTAGGCATTCGCAATATTAGGGATTTCTGTAGAGTGTCTATAGGAAACGCAGCTTATGGTCGGCTGGTTCCTGGCTGTGGAGAGATTCAGTTCACGGGAGTACTTTATGCTAGTTGAGTACAAAGCTGTTTCAGCGGTCTGAAGCCTGGGAATAGGCATACATTATGTGCGCAAAATCTGCAGCCTGAGTGTAGGAGACAGAGCTTACAGGAGTTCTGTAACCTGAGTTTAGTCAGATGCAGCGTACATGAGTTCTGTATCAGAGGTGTGGATGTAAGCTGTTTGGAAGAGTTTTGTAGCCTGGGAGTAGGGATTCGCAATATGCGGGATTTCTGTAGCCTGACCCTGGGATATGCAGCTTATAGGAATTCTGGAAACAGGCTTTAGAGAGATTCAGTTCATCGGAGTTCTGTAAGCTAGAGGAGTGCAAAGCTGCTTCAGCGTTCTCTAGCCTGGGAATAGGCTTACACAATGTTCGCAATTTCGGTAGCCTTAGTGTAGGAGAGAGAGCGTACAATAGTTCTGTATCCTGAGTTTAGTGATTTACAGCATACTTGAGTTCTGTATCAGAGGTGTGGATCGAAGCAGTTAGGAAGGGTTCTGTAGCCTGGCAGTAGGCATTTGTATTATGCGGGATATCTGTAGCCTGACTCTGGGATGTGCAGCTTTTAGGAATTCTGGATACAGGCTGTAGAGAGATTCAGTTCAAGGGAGTTCATTATGCTAGTGGAGTACAAAGCTGTTTCAGCGGGCTGTACCCTGAGCATAGGCATACACAATGTGCGCAATGTCTGTAGCCTGAGTGTAGGAGACAGAGCTTACAGGAGTTCTGTAACCTGAGTTTAGTCAGATGCAGCTTATATGAGTTCTGTATTACAGGTGTGGATGTAAGCAGTTTGGAAGAGTTCTGTAGCCTGGGAGTAGGCATTCGCAATATGCGGGATTTCTGTAGCCTGACCCTGGGATATGTAGCTGAAAGGAATTCTGGAAACCGGCTATAGAGTGATTCAGTTCATAGGAGTTCTGTATGCTAGTGGAGTGCAAAGCTGCTTCAGCGTTCTCTAGCCTGGGAATAGGCTTACACAATGTTCGCAATTTCGGTAGCCTTAGTGTAGGAGAGAGAGCGTACAATAGTTCTGTATCCTGAGTTTAGTGATTTACAGCATACTTGAGTTCTGTATGGGAGGCGTGGAACAAAGCAGTTAGGAAGGGTTCTGTAGCCTGGCGGTAGGCATTCACATTATGCGGGATTTCTGTAGCCTGACTCTGGGATGTGCAGCTTTTAGGAATTCTGGATACAGGCTGTAGAGAGAATCAGTTCATGGGAGTTCATTATGCTAGTGGAGTACAAAGCTGTTTCAGCGTTCTGTAGCCTGGGAATAGCCATACACAATGTGCACAATGTCTGTAGCCGGAGTGTAGCAGACAGAGCTTACAGGAGTTCTGTAACCTGAGATTAGTCAGATGCAGCGTACATGAGTTCTGTATTGGAGGTGTGGATGTAAGCTCTTTGGAAGAGTTCTGTAGCCTGGGAGTAATCATTCCCAATCTGGGGGATATCTGTAGCCTGACTCTGTGATGTGCAGCTTATATGAATTCTGGACACAGGCTGTAGAGAGATTCAGTTCACGGGAGTTCTGTATGCTAGTGGAGTGCAAAGCAGTTTCAGCGGTCTGAAGCCTGGGAATAGGCATACACAATGTGCGCATTGTATGTAGCCTGAGTGTAGGAGACAGAGCTTACAGGAGTTCTGTAACCTGAGTGTAGTGATTTAGAGCATACATGAGTTCCCCATCGGAGGTGTGGATCGAAGCAGTTAGGAATGGTTCTGTAGCCTCGATGTAGGCGTTCGCAATATGCGGGATTCTCTAGCCCGTCTATAGAAAACGCAGCTTATGTTCCGTCTACTTCCTTGCTTTAGAGAGATTCAGTTCACATGAGTTCTGTATGCTAGTGGAGTGCAAAGCTGTTTCAGTGGTCTGTATCCTGGGAGTAGACATACACAATTTGTGCAATGTCCATAGCCTGAGTGTAGGAGACAGAGTTTACAGGAGTTGTGTAACCTGAGTGTAGTGAGATGCAGCTTATATGAGTTCTGTATTACAGGTGTGGAACGAAGCAGTTTGGAAGAGTTCTGTAGCCTGGGAGTAGCGATTCGCAACATGCGGGATTTCTGTAGCCTGTCTTAGGAAACGCAGCTTATGGTCGGTCTGCTTCCTGGCTGTAGAGAGATTCAGTTCATGGGAGTTCTGTATGCTAGTGCAGTACAAAGCTGTTTCAGCTGTCTGTAGCCTGGGAATAGGCATACACAATGTGCGCAATGTCTGCAGCCTGAGTGTAGGAGACAGACCTTACAGGAGTTCTGTAACCTGAGTGTAGTCAGATGCAGCTTATATGAGTTCTGTATTGGAGGTGTGGAAAGAAGCAGTTTGGAAGAGTTCTGTAGCCTGGGAGTAGGCATTCGCAATATGCGGGATTTCTGTAGCCTGTCTATAGGAAACGCAGCTTATGGTCAGTCTGCTTCATGGCTGTAGAGTGATTAGCTTTACGTGAGTTCTGTACGCTAGTGGAGTACAAAGCTCTTTCAGTGGTCTGTAGCTTGGGAATAGGCATACACAATGTGTGCAATGTCTGTAGCCTGAATGTAGCAGACAGAGCTTAGAGGAGTACTGTAATCTGAGTGTACTGAGGTGCAGCGTACATGAGTTCTGTATCGGAGGTGTGGATGTAAGCAGTTTGGAAGAGTTCTGTAGCCTGGGAGTAGGGATTCCCAATATGCGGGATTTCTGTAGCCTGACTCTAGGAAGCGAAAGCTTATGCGTGTTCTGTGCCCTGGCTTAGAGAGATGCAGTTCACGGGAGTTCTCTATGCTACTGTAGTGCAATGCTATTTCATAGTTCTGTTTCCGGGAATAGGATGACACCATGTCCCAATGTCTGAATCCTTAGACAGAGCTTACAGGAGTTGTCTAACCTGAGTGTATTGAATGCAGCTTACATGATTTCTCTATCGGATGTGTGTAACAAAGCAGTTTGGAAGAGTTCTGTAGCCTGGGAGTAGGCATTTGCAATATGCGAGATTACTATAGCCTGATTCTGGGATGTGCAGCTTATAGAAATTCTTAATAGGGGCTGCAGAAAGATTCAGGTCACGGGAGTTCTGTATGCTAGTGGAGTGCTAAGCTGTTTCAGCGTTCTGTAGCCTGGAATAGGCTTACACAATGTGCGCAATTTCAGTAGCCTGAGTATAGCATTCAGAGCGTACAGGAGTTCTGTACCCTGAGTGTAGTGATTTACAGCATACATGAGTTCTGTATCAGAGGTGTGGAACGAAGCAGTTAGGAAGCGTTCTGTAGCCTGGGTGTAGGCATTCGCAATATGTGGGATTTCTGTAACCTGTCTATAGGAAACGCATCTTAAGGTCAGTCTGCTTCCTGGCTGAGAGTGATTCACTTCACGGGAATTTTGTATGCTAGTGGAGTGCAATGATATTACAGCGGTCTGTAGCCTGGGAATAGGCATACACAATGTGCACAATGTGCATAGCCTGAGTGTAGGAGACAGAGCTTACTGGATTTCTGTAACCTGAGTTTAGTCAGATGCAGCATACATGAGTTCTGTATGGGAGGTGTGGATGTAAGCAGTTTGGAAACATTCTGTAGCCTGACAGTAGGCATTCGCAATATTAGGGATTTCTGTAGAGTGTCTATAGGAAACGCAGCTTATGGTCGGCTGGTTCCTGGCTGTGGAGAGATTCAGTTCACGGGAGTACTTTATGCTAGTTGAGTACAAAGCTGCTTCAGCGGTCTGAAGCCTGGGAATAGGCATACATTATGTGTGCAAAATCTGCAGCCTGAGTGTAGGAGACAGAGCTTACAGGAGTTCTGTAACCTGAGTTTAGTTATTTAGAGCATACATGAGTCCCCCATCGGAGGTGTGAATCGAAGCAGTTAGGAAGGGTTCTGAAGCTCGGCGTAGGCATTCGCCATATGTGGGATATCTGTAGCCTGTTTATAGGAAACGCAGCTGATGATCAGTCTGCTTCCTGGCTTTAGAGAAATTCAGTTCACAGTATTTCTGTATGCTAATGAGTACAAAGCTATTTCAGCGGTCTGTATCCTGGGAGTAGGCATACACAATGTGCGCAATGTCCGTAGCCTGAGTGTAGGAGACAGAGCTTACAGGAGTTCTGTAACCTGAGTGTAGTCAGATACAGCTTATAGGAGTTCTGTATCTGAGGTGTTGTACGTTGCAGTTTGTAAGAGTTTTGTAGCCTGGGAGTAGGCATTTGAAATACGTGGGATTTCTTTATCCTGACTCTGGGATGTGCAGATTATAGGAATAATGAATTCAGGCAGTAGTGTGATGCAGTTCATGGGAGTTCTGTATGCTAGTGGAGTACAAAGCTCTTTCAGCGTTCTTAGCCTCGGAATAGGCTTACACAATGTGCGCATTCGGTATCTTGAGTGTATGAGAGAAAGCTTAGAGGAGTTCTGCAACTTGAGTATTCTGATTTACAGCATGCATGAATTCTGTATTGGAGGTTTGGAACGAAGCATTTAGGAAGGTTTCTGTAGCCAGGGTGTATGCATTCACAGTATGCGTGATTTCTGTAGCCTTTCTATAGGAAACCCAGCTTATGGTCGGTCTGCTTCCTGGCTGTAGAGAGATTCAGTTCACGGGAGTTCTGTATGCTAGTGGAGTACAAAGCTGTTTCAGCGGTCTATGCCCGGGGAATAGGCACACACAATGTGCGAAATGTACGTAGCCTGAATGTCGGAGACAGAGCTTACAAGAGTTCTGTAACCTGAGTGTAGTCAGATGTAGCTTCCATGAGTTCAGTATTCAAGGTGTGGATGTAAACAGTTTGGAAGAGTTCTGTAGCCTGGGAGTAGGGATTCACAATATGCAGGGTTTCTGTAGCCCGACTCTAGGATGTGGAGCTGATGGGCGTTCTGCGTCCTGGCTGTAGAGAGATGCAATTCACAGGAGTTCTGTATGCTAGTGGAGTGCAATGCTATTTCAGAGTTCTGTTGCCTGGCAATAGGATGACACAATGTGCGCAATGTCTGTATCCTTAGACAGAGCTTACAGGAGTTCTGTAACCTGAGTGTAGTGATTTACAGCGTACAT
Source organism: Sylvilagus floridanus (assembly GCA_949820135.1). NCBI lineage: Eukaryota > Metazoa > Chordata > Mammalia > Lagomorpha > Leporidae > Sylvilagus > Sylvilagus floridanus. The sequence continues at coordinate 28,004,462 of OX463232.1, forward strand.
GAATTGTGTATCGGAGGCCTGGAAAGAAGCAGTTAGAAAGGGCTGTGTAGACTGGCAGTAGGTATTCGCATTATGCGGGATTTCTGTAGCCTGTCTATAGGAAATGGATCTCCTGGTCGGTCTGCTTCCGGGCTGTATAGAGATGCAGTTCACGGGAGTTCTGTATTCTAGTGGAGGACAAAGCTCTTTCAGCGTTCTTTAGCCTGGGAATACACTTACAGAATGTGCGCAATGTCTGTAGCCTCAGTGTAGGAGACAGAGCTTACAGGAGCTCTGTAACCTGAGTGTAGTCAGATGCAGCTTATATGAGTTCAGTATTACAGGTGTGCAACGAAGAAGTTTCATAGAGTTCTGTAGCCTGGGAGTAGGGATTCGCAATATGCGGGATTTCTGTAACCTGACTCTAGGATGCACAGCTTATGCGTGTTCTGCGTCCTGGCTGTAGGGAGATTCAGTTCCCGGGAGTACTGCATGCTAGTGGATTGCAATGTTATTTCAGAGTTCTGTTGCATGGGAATAGGATGACACAATGTGCGCAATCACTGTATCCTTAGACAGAGCTTACTGGAGTTCTTTAACCTGAGTGTAGTGAGGTGCAGCTTACATGAGTTCTGTATTGGAGATGTGTAACGAAGCAGTTTGTAAGAGGTCTGTAGCCTGGGAGTAGGGATTCGCAATATGCGGGATTTCTGTAGTCTGTCTATAGGAAAAACAGCTTATGGTCGGTCTGGTTTTTGGCTGTAGAAAAATTCAGTTCACGGGAGTACTATATGGTAGTGGAGTAAAAAAGCTGTTCAGCGGTCTGTATCCTGGGAGTAGGCATACACAATGTGCGCAATGTGCATAGCCTGAGTTTAGGAGACAGAGCTTACAGGAGTTCTGTAAACTGAGTGTAGTCAGAGGCAGCGTACATGATTTCTATATCAGAGGTGTGGATGTAAGCAGTGAGGAAGAGTTCTGTAGCCTGGGAGTAGGGATGCGTAAACTGTGGGATTTCTGTAGCCTGACTCTGGGATGCGCAGCTTATGGGCGATCTGTGTCCTGGCTGTAGAGAGATGCAGTTCACGGGATTTCTGTATGCTAGTGGAGTGCAATGCTATTTCAGAGTTCTGTTGCCTGGGAATAGGATGAAACCACGTGCACAATATCTGTATCCTTAGACAGAGCTGACTGGATTTCTGTAACCTGAATGTAGTGAGGTGCAGCTAACATGAGTTCTGTATTACAGGTGTTTAACGAAGCAGCCTGTAAGAGTTCTGTAGCCTGGGAGTAGGCATTTGCAATATGTGGGATTTCTGTAGCCTGACTCTGGGATGTGCGGCTTATAGGAATTCTGGATACAGGCTGTAGAGACATTCAGTTAATGGGAATTCTGTATGCTAGTGGAGTACAAAGCTGTTTAAGTGGTCTGTAGCCTGGGAATAGGCATAAACAATGTGCGCAATGTCTGTAGCCTGAGTGTAGTAGACAGTGCTTACACGATTTCTGTAATTTTAGTTTAGTCAAATGCAGCGTACATGAGTTCCATATCTGAGGTGTGGAACGAAGCAGTTTGTAAGAGTTCTGTAGCCTGGGAGTAGGCATTTGCATTATGCGGGATTTCTGTAGCCTGACTCTGGGATGTGCAGATTATAGGATTCTGGAAACAGGCTGCAGAGTGATTCAGTTCAAGGGAGTTCTGTATGCTCGTGGAGTGCAAAGCTGCTTCAGCGTTCTGTAGCCTGCGAAAGGGTTACACAATGTGCGCAATTTCGGTAGCCTGAGTGAAGGTGACAGAGATTACAGGTGTTCCGTAACTTGAGTGTAGTGATTTACAGCATACATGAGTTCTGTATCAGAGGTCTGGAAAGAGCAGTTAGGAAGGGTTCTGTAGCCTGGCAGTCAGCATTCGAATTTGGGGGGTTTTCTGTAGCCTGTCTAAAGGAAATGGTGCTCCTGGTCGGTCTGCTTCCTGGCTGTAGAGAGATTCAGTTCATGGGATTTCTGTATGCTAGTGGAGTACAAAGCTGTTTCAGCGGTCTGTAGCCTGGGAGTAGGCATACACAACGTGCGGCAATATATGTAGCCTGAGTGTAGAAGACAGAGCTTAGAGGAGTTCTGTAACCTGAGTTTAGTCAGATGCAGCTTATATGAGTTCTGTATTATAGGTGTGGAACGAAGCACTTTGGAAGAGTTCTGTAGCCTGGGAGTAGGGATTCGCCATAAGCGGGATATCTGTAGCCTGACTCTAGGATGCGCAGCTTATGGGCGTTCTGCATCCTGGCTGTAGAATGATGCAGTTTACCAGAGTTCTGTATGTTAATGGAGTGCAATGCTATTTCAGAGTTCTGATGCCTTAGAATAGGATGACACAATGTGCACAATGTCTGTTTCCTTAGAAAGAGCTCACAGGAGGTTAAAAATGATATTTGCTACTGTAAACATGACATTGAATCCACATTCCCCAGAAAAAGACTTTGCTTTTCTCCAAAACCAGTTTGACTCTGTTTTCTGGGTCCTTTGCACACGAATTCCACAGAATTTGTCCATATAGGTCTGGAACTAACCAGAAATATCCGGTTATGTGTGGCTAAATGAATATCAGCTTTTAAAACAGCCTGTGTGTTTTTTAGTGTTTTCTGGATATTATCTATGAGCTTTAGAGTATTGAATGAATTTTAGCATGATACATTTTGTTTTTTTTTGTTGGCAAAAGCTAATTGGTTCCACATGGAGACATAACCAGTACACATAATTGTTTTCTGAGTAGAATGCTACAGAAACCAGTTAAAAATGATATTTGTGTTTGCTAACATGATATTGAATCCACTTGCCCATGAAAAAGACTTTGCTTTTCTCCAAAACCAGTTTGACTCTGTTTTTCTGGGTCCTTTGCACATGAATGCCTCCCGAGTTTGTCCAGATATGTCTGGATCTAACCAGAAATATCCGGTTCTGTGTGGCTAAATGAATATCTGATGTTAAAACAGCCTATGTGTTTGTTAGTGAATTCTGGATATTGTCTATGAAGGTTAGAGTTTTGAATGAATTTTAGCAAGTAACATTTGTGTTTATGTTGGCAAAGGCTAACTGGTTCCACATGGAGACACAACAGGTACACATTCGAGTTTTCTGAGTAGAACGCTACAGAAACCTGGTTAAAAATGTTATTTGTGTTTGTAAACATGACATTGTATCCACTTGCCCAAGAAAAAGACTTTGCTTTTCTCCAAAACCAGTTTCAATATTCTTTTCTGGGTCCTTTGTACAAGAATTCCACATGAGATTTTTCCAGATAGGTCTGGATCTAAGCAGGAATTTCCGGTTATGTTCTGCCTAACTCAATCCCAGCTCTTGCTATAGCCTCTGTGTTTGTTTCTGTTTTCTGGATATTATCTAAGAACTTTAGATTTTGGAATTAATTCTGGCGTGTAACACGTTGTATTTTTTGTTGGCGAAAACTAATTGGTTTCACATGGGGACACAACATGTACACATTCGAGTTTTCTGAGTAGAATGCTACAGAAACCTGATTAAAAATATTATTTGTGTTTGTAAACATGACATTGTATCCACTTGCCCAAGAAAAAGACTTTTTTTTTCCCAAAACCAGTTTCAATATCTTTTCTGGGTCCTTTGCACAAGAATTCCACTAGAGTTTGTCCAGATAGGTCTGGATCAAACCAGAAATATCCGGTTCTGTTCAGCCTAACACAATCCCAGCTCTTGCTACAGCCTCTGTGTTTGTTTCTGTTTTCTGGAAATTATCTAAGAAATTTAGATTTTGGAATGAATTTTGGCATGTAACACGTTGTATTTTTTTTAATGCTTATATTTAGAATTTTAATTCTTACATTAAAAATGAACATAAATCATGAGAAGCTGTAAAACCATGCAACTTTCTGAAAATTATGAAGTAATGGAAGCATCTGTTGTAGAAGGTTAAAACTCGTTCATCCTACAGGGGTGCAAAGGCTACACGCGCAGAGGTCATCAATGGTGAGAATGACAGCATGTGCCATCTGGAATTTATATAATTGATGGAAAGTTTAAAAACGAACTTAAGGAAACAAGGGACAATTGTGACCTCTTTGCAAGGGAACATAGGTGATAAGAAATCAGAATGTGCCTAAAATCTCTACAAACACATAAGTTTACAAAAGAGAAGCCCAAAACGAAGACTCTTGGACAATGTTGAAATTTGCTCTTGGGAGGCGATCTTCATTTTATGATGTTTGAACAGACTCTTTCTCCTGTTGGATAGTTTCCTTCGAGGGAAGAGTATTTTTTTCTTCATTATTCGTTTTCTTCAGTTTTGACTTGTCAAACTTCTCCACTTCTGATAGGTCTGGCTTGTCACTCATCTTGGCTAAAAGACTGGACGCGAGACGGGACAAAAGCGCTCCTCTGGGCGTGCACCGAGGCTCACTCAGGACACGTTGTATTTTTTGTTGGCGAAAAATAATTGGTTCCACATGGAGACACAACATGTACACATTCAAGTTTTCTGAGTAGAATGCTACAGAAACCAGATTAAAAAGGATATTTGTGTTTGTTAACATGACAATGAATCCACTTGCCCATGAAAAAGAATTTGCTTTTCTCCAAAACCACTTTGACTCTGCTTTTCTGCGTCCTTTGCACAAGAAATCCACACGAGTTTGTCCAGATAGGTCTGGATCAAACCAGAAATATCCGATTCTGTTGTGGCTAAATGAATATCAGCTTTTAAAACAGGCTTTGTGTTTGGTAGTGTTTTCTGGATATTAAGTTTGAACTTTAAAGTTTTGAATGAATTTTAGCATGTGACATTGTGTTTTTTTTTGTTGGAAAGCTAATTCGTTCCATATGGAGACACATTCTAGTTTTTTGAGTAGAATGCTACAGAAACCAGGTTAAAAATGATATTTGTGACTGTAAACATGACATTGAATCCACTGGCCCACGAAAAAGACTTTGCTTTTCTCCAAAACCAGTTTGACTCTGCTTTTCTGGGTCCTTTGCACATGAATTCCTCATGAGTTTGTCCAGATAGGTCTGGATTGCACCAGAAATATCCGGTTCTGTTGGGGCTAAATGAATATCAGCTTTTAAAACAGTCTGTGTGTTTGTTAGTGTTTTCTGGATATTAACTAGGAACTTAGGAGTTTGGAATGAATTCTGACATGTAACATTTTTTTCCTGTTGGCAAACGGTAATTGGATTCACATGGAGACACAACAAATACACATTCGAGTTTTCTGAGTAGAATGCTACAGAAACCAGGTGAAAAATTATATTTGTGTTTGCTAACATAACATTGAATCCACCTGCCAAGATAAAGTCTTTGTTTTTGTCCCAAAGCTGTTTGACTGTGCTTTTCTGGGTACTTTGCACACGAATTCCACACGAGTTTGTCCAGATAGGTCTGGATCTCACCAGAAATACCCGTTTCTGTTCTGCCTAACTAAATCCCAGCTCTTGCTACAGCCTCTGTGTTTGTTTCTGTTTTCTGGATATTTTCTATGAACTTTAGAGTTTTGCACGAATTTTACCATGTAACAATGTGTTTTATGGTCAGAAACTCTATTTCCTTCCACATGGAGACACACCAGGTACAAATAAGAGTTTTCTGAGTAGAATGCTACAGAAACCAGGATAAAAATGATATTTGTGTTTCTAAATATGACAGTGAATCCACTTGCCCAAGAAAATGACTTTGCTTTTCTCCAAAACCAGGTTGACTCTGCTTTTCTGGGTGCTTTGCACACCAATTCCACACCAGTTTGTCCAGATAGGACTTGATGAAACCAAAAACATCCGGTTCTGTGGTGGCTAACTCAATCCAATCTCTTGCTACATATTCTGTGTTTGCTTGTACTTTGTCGATAGTATTTATGGACTTTAGAATTGTGAATGCATTGTAGCAGGTAACATTTTGTTTTTCTGTTGACATATGCTAATTGGTTTCACATGGAGACACAACAGGCACACATTCGTGTTTTCTGAGTAAAAAGCTGCAGAAACCAGGTTAAAAATGACATTTGTGTTTGTAAACCTGACATTGAATCCACTTGCCCAAGAAAAAGACTATGCTTTTCTCCAAAACCAGTTTGACTCTGTTTTTCTGGGTCCTTTGCACATGAATGCCACCCGACTTTGTCCAGATGTGTCTGGATCTAACCAGAAATATCCGGTTCTGTGTTGCTAAATGAATATCTGATGTTAAAACAGCCTATGTGTTTGTTAGTGAATTCTGGATATTGTCTATGACGGTTAGAGTTTTGAATGAATTTTAGCAAGTAACATTTTGTGTTTATGTTGGCAAAGGCTAACTGGTTCCACATGGAGACACAACAGGTACATATTTGAGTTTTCTGAGTAGAATGCTACAGAAACCTGGTTAAAAATGTTATTTGTGTTTGTAAACATGACATTGTATCCACTTGCCCAAGTAAAAGACCTTGCTTTTCTCCAAAACCAGTTTCAATATTCTTTTCTGGGTCCTTTGTACAAGAACTCCACACGAGTTTCTCCAATTAGGTCTGTATCCAACCATAAATTTCCAGTTATGTTCTGCCTAACTCAATCCCAGCTCATGCTACAGCCTCTGTGTTTGTTTCTGTGTTCTGGATATTATCTATGAACTTTAGAGTTTGGAATGAATTCTGGCATGTAACACTTTGTTTCTTTGTTGCCAAACTCTAATTGGTTGCACATGGAGACACAACGGGCACAAATTCATGTTTTCTGAGTAGAATGCTACAGAAACCAGGTTAAAAATGCAATTTGTGTTTGCTAACATGACATTGAATCCACTTGCCCAAGAAAAAGACTTTGCTTTTCTCCAAAACCTGTAGGAATGTGTTTTTCTGGGTCCTTTGCACACGGATTCCACACGAGTTTGTCCAGATGGGTCTGGATCTAAACAGAAATATCAGGTTCTGTTGTCGCCAAATGAATAGTGTGTGTTTGTTAGTGTTTTCTGAATATTAACTATGAACTTGAGAGTTTGGAATGAATTCCAGCTTTAAACATTTTGTTTTTCTGTTGAAACGCTAATTGGATTCACATGGAGACACAACAGGTACACATTCGAGTTTTCTGAGTAGAATGCTACAGCACTCAGGTTAAAAATGACATTTGTGTTTGCTTACATGACAATGAATCCACTTGCCCACGAAAAAGACTTTGCTTTTCTCCAAAACCAGGCTGACTCTGCTTTTCTGGGTGCTTTACACACCAATTCCAAACCATTTGGTCCAGATAGGGCTGGATGAAACCAGAAATATCCGGTTCTGGTGTGCCTAAATGAATATGAGCTTTTGAAACAGCCTGTGCGTATGTTTGTGTATTCTGGGTATTAACTATGTCATTAGAGATTGTATTGAATTCTGGCATGTAACTCTTTGTTTTTCTGTTGCCAATGCTAATTGGATTCACATGGAGACACAAAAGGTACACATTCGAGTTTTCTGAGTAGAATGCTACGGAAACCAGGTTCAACATGATATTTGCCACTGTAAACATGACACTGAATCCACTCGCCCAAGAAAAAGACCTTGCTTTTCTCCAAAACCAGTTTCAGTATTCTTTTCTGGGTCCTTTGTACAAGAACTCCACTCGAGTTTGTCCAGTTGGGTCTGTATCCAACCATAAATTTCCGGTTCTGTTCTGCCTAACTCAATCCCAGCTCTTGCTACAGCCTCTGTGTTTGTTTCTGTTTTCTGGATATTTTCTATGTACTTTAGAGTTTGAATGAAATTTAGCATGTAACACTTTGTGTTTTTGTTGGCAAACACTCATTGGTTCCACATGGAGACACAAGAGGTACACATTAGAGTTTTCTGAGTAGAATGCTGCAGAAAACAGGTTTATTATCATATTTGTGTTTGTTAAGATTGAATCCATTAGCTCAAGAAAAAGACTTTGCTTTTCTCCAAACCATTTTCAATATTCTTTTCTGGGTCTTTTGCACTCAAATTCTATGCAAGTTTGTCCAGATAGTCTGGATGTAACCAGAAATATCCGGTACTGTTGTGGGTAAATGAATATCAGCTTTAAAATAGCATGTGTGTTTGTTAGTGTTTTCTGGATATTATCTGTGAACTTTAGAGTTTTGAATGAATTTTAGCATGTTACATTGTGTTTTTTGTTGGAAACGCTAATTGGATTCACATGGAGACACAACGGGTACACATCAGAGTTTTCTGAGTAGAATACTAGAGAAACCAGGTTAAAAATGACATTTGTGTTTGTAAACATGACATTGAATCCACTTGCCCACGAAAAAGACTTTGGTTTTCTCCAAACCAGTTGGACTCTTCTTTTCTGGGTGCTTTGCACACGAATTCCACAAGAGTTTGTCCAGATAGGTCTGGATCTAACCAGAAATATCGGTTCCGATGTGGATAAATGAATATCAGCTTTTAAAACAGCCTGTGTGTTTGTGTTTTCTGGATATTATGTATTAACTTTACTGTTTGGAATGAATTCTGGCATGTAACATTTTGTTTTTCTCTTCGCAAATGGTAATTGAATTCACATGTAGACACAACAGGTACACATAAGAGTTTTCTGAGTAGAATGCTACAGAAACCAGTTTAAAAATGACATTTGTGTTTGCTTACATGACATTGAATTCACTTGCCCACGAAAAAGACTTTGCTTTTCTCCAAAACCACTTTGATTATGCTTTCCTGAGTCCTTTGCACACGAATTCCACATGAGTTTGTCCAGATGGGTCTGGATGAAACCAGAAATATCTGGTTCTGTTGTGGCTAAATGAATATCAGCTTTTAAAACAGCCTGTGGGTTTGTTAGTGTTTTGTGGATATTAACTATGAACTTTAGAGTTTGGAATGAATTCTGGCATGTAACATTTTGTTTTTCTGTTGGCACATGGTAACTGGATTCACATGAAGACAACAGGTACACATTCAATTTTTCTTAGTAGAATGCTACAGAAACCAGGTTAAAAAGGATATTTGCGACTGTAAACATGACATTGAATCCACTAGCCCACGAAAAAGACTTGGCTTTTCTCCAAAACCAGGTTGATTCTGCTTCTCTGGCTCCTTTGCACATGAATTCCACATGACTTTGTCCAAATATGTCTGGATCAAACCAGAAATATCGGGTTCTCTTGTGGGTAAACGAATATCAGCTTTTAAAATAGACTGAGTGTGAGTGTTTGTTAGTGATTTCTGGATATTTTCTATGAACTTTAGAGTTTTCAATGAATTTTAGCATGTAACATTGTGTTTTTTTGTTGGAAAAGCTAATTCGTTCCACATGGAGACACAACAGGTACACATATGTATTTCTGAGTAGAATGCCAAAAACCAGGTTCAAAATGATATTTGTGTTTGTAAACATGACATTGAATCCACTTGCAATGAAAAAGACGTTGCTTTGCAACAATACCACTTTGACTCTGTTTTTCTGGGTCCTTTGCACAGGAATTCCACACCAGTTTGTCCAGATAGCTCTGGAAGTAACCAGAAATATCCGGTTCTGTTGTGGGTAAATGAATATCAGCTTTAAATAGCTTGTGTGTTTGTTACTGTTTTCTGGATACTTTCTATGAACTTTAGATTTTTGAATGAATTTTAGCATGTTACATTTTGTTATTTTGTTGGAAACGCTAATTGGACTCACATGGAAACACAATGAGTACACATAAGAGTTTTCTGAGTAGAATACTAGAGAAACCAGGTTAAAAATGACATTTGTGTTTGTAAACATGACATTGAATCCACTTGCCCACGAAAAAGACTTTGCTTTTCAACAAAACCAGTTTGACTCTTCTTTTCTTGGTGCTTTGCACACAAATTCCAGATGAGTTTGTCCAGATAGGTCTGGATCTAACCAGAAATATCGGTTCCATTATGGATAAATGAATATCAGCTTTTAAAACACCCTGTGTGTTTGTTTGTGTTTTCTGGATATTATCTATGAATGTAACTGTTTGGAATGAATTCTGGCATGTAACACTTTGTTTTTCTCTTGGCTAATGGTAATCGAATTCACATGGAGACACAACAGGTACACATAACATTTTTCTGAGTAGAATACTACAGAAAGTAGGTTATAAAATGTTATTTGTGTTTGATAACATGACATTGAATCCACTTGCCCATGAAAAAGACTTTGTTTGTCTCCAAAACCAGTTTGACTCTGCTTTTCTGCGTCCTTTGCACACGAATTCCACACGATCTTGTCCAGAGAGGTCTGGATCAAACCAGAAATATCTGGTTCTGTTGTGGCTAAATGAATATCAGCTTTTAAAACAGCCTGTGTGTTCTGTAACCTGAGTGTAGTCAGATGCAGCGTACATGAGTTATGTATTACAGGTGTGGGATTTCTCTAACCTGTCTATAGGAAACACAGCTTATGGGCGTTTTGCTTCCTGGCTGTAGAGAGATTCAGTTCACGGGAGTCCTGTATGCTAGTGGAGTACAAAGTGTTTCTAGGTATGTAACCTGGGAATAGGCATACACAATGTGCCCAATGTCTGTAGCCTGAGTGTAGGAGACAGCCTTACAGGAGTTCTGTAACCTGAGTTTCTTCAGATGCAGCGTACATGAGTTCTGTATCGGAGGTGTGGAGGTAAGCAGTTTGGAAGAGTTCTATAGCCTAGGAGTAGGCATTCGCAATATGCGGGATTTCTGTAGCCTGACTCAGGGATGTGCACCTTATAGGAATTCTGGATACAGGCTGTAGAGAGATTCAGTTCATCGGAGTTCTGTATGCTAGTGGAGTGCAAAGCTGTTTCAGTGGTCTGTATCCTGGGAGTAGGCATACACAATTTGTGCAATGTCCATAGCCTGAGTGTAGGAGACAGAGATTACAGGAGTTGTGTAACCTGAGTGTAGTGAGATGCAGCTTATATGAGTTCTGTATTACAGGTGTGGAACGAAGCAGTTTGGAAGAGTTCTGTAGCCTGGGAGTAGCGATTCGCAACATGCGGGATTTCTGTAGCCTGTCTTAGGAAACGCAGCTTATGGTCGGTCTGCTTCCTGGCTGTAGAGAGATTCAGTTCATGGGAGTTCTGTATGCTAGTGCAGTACAAAGCTGTTTCAGCTGTCTGTAGCCTGGGAATAGGCATACACAATGTGCGCAATGTCTGCAGCCTGAGTGTAGGAGACAGACCTTACAGGAGTTCTGTAACCTGAGTGTAGTCAGATGCAGCTTATATGAGTTCTGTATTGGAGGTGTGGAAAGAAGCAGTTTGGAAGAGTTCTGTAGCCTGGGAGTAGGCATTCGCAATATGCGGGATTTCTGTAGCCTGTCTATAGGAAACGCAGCTTATGGTCAGTCTGCTTCATGGCTGTAGAGTGATTAGCTTTACGTGAGTTCTGTACGCTAGTGGAGTACAAAGCTCTTTCAGCGGTCTGTAGCTTGGGAATAGGCATACACAATGTGTGCAATGTCTGTAGCCTGAATGTAGCAGACAGAGCTTAGAGGAGTACTGTAATCTGAGTGTACTGAGGTGCAGCGTACATGAGTTCTGTATCGGAGGTGTGGATGTAAGCAGTTTGGAAGAGTTCTGTAGCCTGGGAGTAGGGATTCCCAATATGCGGGATTTCTGTAGCCTGACTCTAGGAAGCGAAAGCTTATGCGTGTTCTGTGCCCTGGCTTAGAGAGATGCAGTTCACGGGAGTTCTCTATGCTACTGTAGTGCAATGCTATTTCATAGTTCTGTTTCCGGGAATAGGATGACACCATGTCCCAATGTCTGAATCCTTAGACAGAGCTTACAGGAGTTGTCTAACCTGAGTGTATTGAATGCAGCTTACATGATTTCTCTATCGGATGTGTGTAACAAAGCAGTTTGGAAGAGTTCTGTAGCCTGGGAGTAGGCATTTGCAATATGCGAGATTACTATCGCCTGACTCTGGGATGTGCAGCTTATAGAAATTCTTAATAGGGGCTGCAGAAAGATTCAGGTCACGGGAGTTCTGTATGCTAGTGGAGTGCTAAGCTGTTTCAGCGTTCTGTAGCCTGGAATAGGCTTACACAATGTGCGCAATTTCAGTAGCCTGAGTATAGCATTCAGAGCGTACAGGAGTTCTGTACCCTGAGTGTAGTGATTTACAGCATACATGAGTTCTGTATCAGAGGTGTGGAACGAAGCAGTTAGGAAGCGTTCTGTAGCCTGGGTGTAGGCATTCGCAATATGTGGGATTTCTGTAACCTGTCTATAGGAAACGCATCTTAAGGTCAGTCTGCTTCCTGGCTGAGAGTGATTCACTTCACGGGAGTTTTGTATGCTAGTGGAGTGCAATGATATTACAGCGGTCTGTAGCCTGGGAATAGGCATACACAATGTGCACAATGTGCATAGCCTGAGTGTAGGAGACAGAGCTTACTGGATTTCTGTAACCTGAGTTTAGTCTGATGCAGCATACATGAGTTCTGTATGGGAGGTGTGGATGTAAGCAGTTTGGAAACATTCTGTAGCCTGACAGTAGGCATTCGCAATATTAGGGATTTCTGTAGAGTGTCTATAGGAAACGCAGCTTATGGTCGGCTGGTTCCTGGCTGTGGAGAGATTCAGTTCACGGGAGTACTTTATGCTAGTTGAGTACAAAGCTGCTTCAGCGGTCTGAAGCCTGGGAATAGGCATACATTATGTGCGCAAAATCTGCAGCCTGAGTGTAGGAGACAGAGCTTACAGGAGTTCTGTAACCTGAGTTTAGTCAGATGCAGCTTATATGAGTTCTGTATTACAGGTGTGGATGTAAGCAGTTTGGAAGTGTTCTGTAGCCTGGGAGTAGGCATTCGCAATATGCGGGATTTCTGTAGCCTGACCCTGGGATATGTAGCTTATAGGAATTCTGGAAACAGGCTATAGAGAGATTCAGTTCATAGGAGTTCTGTATGCTAGTGGAGTGCAAAGCTGCTTCAGCGTTCTCTAGCCTGGGAATAGTCTTACACAATGTTCGCAATTTCGGTAGCCTTAGTGTAGGAGAGAGAGCGTACAATAGTTCTGTATCCTGAGTTTAGTGATTTACAGCATACTTGAGTTCTGTATGGGAGGCGTGGAACAAAGCAGTTAGGAAGGGTTCTGTAGCCTGGCGGTAGGCATTCACATTATGCGGGATTTCTGTATCCTGACTCTGGGATGTGCAGCTTTTAGGAATTCTGGATACAGGCTGTAGAGAGAATCAGTTCATGGGAGTTCATTATGCTAGTGGAGTACAAAGCTGTTTCAGCGTTCTGTAGCCTGGGAATAGCCATACACAATGTGCACAATGTCTGTAGCCGGAGTGTAGCAGACAGAGCTTACAGGAGTTCTGTAACCTGAGATTAGTCAGATGCAGCGTACATGAGTTCTGTATTGGAGGTGTGGATGTAAGCTCTTTGGAAGAGTTCTGTAGCCTGGGAGTAATCATTCCCAATCTGGGGGATATCTGTAGCCTGACTCTGTGATGTGCAGCTTATATGAATTCTGGACACAGGCTGTAGAGAGATTCAGTTCACGGGAGTTCTGTATGCTAGTGGAGTGCAAAGCAGTTTCAGCGGTCTGAAGCCTGGGAATAGGCATACACAATGTGCGCATTGTATGTAGCCTGAGTGTAGGAGACAGAGCTTACAGGAGTTCTGTAACCTGAGTGTAGTGATTTAGAGCATACATGAGTTCCCCATCGGAGGTGTGGATCGAAGCAGTTAGGAATGGTTCTGTAGCCTCGATGTAGGCGTTCGCAATATGCGGGATTCTCCTGCCCGTCTATAGAAAACGCAGCTTATGATCCGTCTACTTCCTTGCTTTAGAGAGATTCAGTTCACATGAGTTCTGTATGCTAGTGGAGTGCAAAGCTGTTTCAGTGGTCTGTATCCTGGGAGTAGGCATACACAATGTGCGCAATGTCCATAGCCTGAGTGTAGGAGACAGAGTTTACAGGAGTTGTGTAACCTGAGTGTAGTGAGATGCAGCTTATATGAGTTCTGTATTACAGGTGTGGAACGAAGCAGTTTGGAAGAGTTCTGTAGCCTGGGTGTAGCGATTCGCAACATGCGGGATTTCTGTAGCCTGTCTTAGGAAACGCAGCTTATGGTCAGTCTGCTTCCTGGCTGTAGAGAGATTCAGTTCATGGGAGTTCTGTATGCTAGTGCAGTACAAAGCTGTTTCAGCTGTCTGTAGACTGGGAATAGGCATACACAATGTGCGCAATGTCTGCAGCCTGAGTGTAGGAGACAGACCTTACAGGAGTTCTGTAACCTGAGTGTAGTCAGATGCAGCTTATATGAGTTCTGTATTGGAGGTGTGGAAAGAAGCAGTTTGGAAGAGTTCTGTAGCCTGGGAGTAGGCATTCGCAATATGCGGGATTTCTGTAGCCTGTCTATAGGAAACGCAGCTTATGGTCAGTCTGCTTCATGGCTGTAGAGTGATTAGCTTTACGTGAGTTCTGTACGCTAGTGGAGTACAAAGCTCTTTCAGCGGTCTGTAGCTTGGGAATAGGCATACACAATGTGTGCAATGTCTGTAGCCTGAATGTAGCAGACAGAGCTTAGAAGAGTACTGTAATCTGAGTGTACTGAGGTGCAGCGTACATGAGTTCTGTATCGGAGGTGTGGATGTAAGCAGTTTGGAAGAGTTCTGTAGCCTGGGAGTAGGGATTCCAAATATGCGGGATTTCTGTAGCCTGACTCTAGGAAGCGAAAGCTTATGCGTGTTCTGTGCCCTGGCTTAGAGAGATGCAGTTCACGGGAGTCCTCTATGCTACTGTAGTGCAATGCTATTTCATAGTTCTGTTTCCGGGAATAGGATGACACCATGTCCCAATGTCTGAATCCTTAGACAGAGCTTACAGGAGTTGTCTAACCCGAGTGTATTGAATGCAGCTTACATGATTTCTCTATCGGATGTGTGTAACAAAGCAGTTTGGAAGAGTTCTGTAGCCTGGGAGTAGGCATTTGCAATATGCGAGATTACTATCGCCTGACTCTGGGATGTGCAGCTTATAGAAATTCTTAATAGGGGCTGCAGAAAGATTCAGGTCACGGGAGTTCTGTATGTTAGTGGAGTGCTAAGCTGTTTCAGCGTTCTGTAGCCTGGAATAGGCTTACACAATGTGCGCAATTTCAGTAGCCTGAGTATAGCATTCAGAGCGTACAGGAGTTCTGTACCCTGAGTGTAGTGATTTACAGCATACATGAGTTCTGTATCAGAGGTGTGGAACGAAGCAGTTAGGAAGCGTTCTGTAGCCTGGGTGTAGGCATTCGCAATATGTGGGATTTCTGTAACCTGTCTATAGGAAACGCATCTTAAGGTCAGTCTGCTTCCTGGCTGAGAGTGATTCACTTCACGGGAGTTTTGTATGCTAGTGGAGTGCAATGATATTACAGCGGTCTGTAGCCTGGGAATAGGCATACACAATGTGCACAATGTGCATAGCCTGAGTGTAGGAGACAGAGCTTACTGGATTTCTGTAACCTGAGTTTAGTCAGATGCAGCATACATGAGTTCTGTATGGGAGGTGTGGATGTAAGCAGTTTGGAAACATTCTGTAGCCTGACAGTAGGCATTCGCAATATTAGGGATTTCTGTAGAGTGTCTATAGGAAACGCAGCTTATGGTCGGCTGGTTCCTGGCTGTGGAGAGATTCAGTTCACGGGAGTACTTTATGCTAGTTGAGTACAAAGCTGCTTCAGCGGTCTGAAGCCTGGGAATAGGCATACATTATGTGCGCAAAATCTGCAGCCTGAGTGTAGGAGACAGAGCTTACAGGAGTTCTGTAACCTGAGTTTAGTCAGATGCAGCGTACATGAGTTCTGTATCAGAGGTGTGGATGTAAGCTGTTTGGAAGTGTTTTGTAGCCTGGGAGTAGGGATTCGCAATATGCGGGATTTCTGTAGCCTGACCCTGGGATATGCAGCTGATAGGAATTCTGGAAACAGGCTTTAGAGAGATTCAGTTCATTGGAGTTCTGTAAGCTAGAGGAATGCAAAGCTGCTTCAGCGTTCTCTAGCCTGGGAATAGGCTTACACAATGTTCGCAATCTCGGTAGCCTTAGTGTAGGAGAGAGAGCGTACAATAGTTCTGTATCCTGAGTTTAGTGATTTACAGCATACTTGAGTTCTGTATCGGAGGTGTGGATCGAAGCAGTTAGGAAGGGTTCTGTAGCCTGGCAGTAGGCATTTGCATTATGCGGGATATCTGTAGCCTGACTCTGGGATGTGCAGCTTTTAGGAATTCTTAATAGGGGCTGCAGAGAGATTCATTTCATGGGAGTTCTGTATGCTAGTGGAGTGCTAAGCTGTTTCAGCGTTCTGTAGCCTGGAATAGGCTTACACAATGTGCGCAATTTCAGTAGCCTGAGTATAGCATTCAGAGCGTACAGGAGTTCTGTACCCTGAGTGTAGTGATTTACAGCATACATGAGTTCTGTATCAGAGGTGTGGAACGAAGCAGTTAGGAAGCGTTCTGTAGCCTGGGTGTAGGCATTCGCAATATGCGGGATTTCTGTAACCTGTCTATAGGAAACGCATCTTAAGGTCAGTCTGCTTCCTGGCTGAGAGTGATTCACTTCACGGGAGTTTTGTATGCTAGTGGAGTGCAATGATATTACAGCGGTCTGTAGCCTGGGAATAGGCATACACAATGTGCACAATGTGCATAGCCTGAGTGTAGGAGACAGAGCTTACTGGATTTCTGTAACCTGAGTTTAGTCAGATGCAGCATACATGAGTTCTGTATGGGAGGTGTGGATGTAAGCAGTTTGGAAACATTCTGTAGCCTGACAGTAGGCATTCGCAATATTAGGGATTTCTGTAGAGTGTCTATAGGAAACGCAGCTTATGGTCGGCTGGTTCCTGGCTGTGGAGAGATTCAGTTCACGGGAGTACTTTATGCTAGTTGAGTACAAAGCTGTTTCAGCGGTCTGAAGCCTGGGAATAGGCATACATTATGTGCGCAAAATCTGCAGCCTGAGTGTAGGAGACAGAGCTTACAGGAGTTCTGTAACCTGAGTTTAGTCAGATGCAGCGTACATGAGTTCTGTATCAGAGGTGTGGATGTAAGCTGTTTGGAAGAGTTTTGTAGCCTGGGAGTAGAAATTCGCAATATGCGTGATTTCTGTAACCTGTCTGCAGGAAACGGAGCTTATGGTGGGTCTGGTTTTTGCTTGTAGAGAGATTCAGTTCACGGGAGTTCTGTATGCTAGTGGAGTACAAAGCTGTTTCAGTGTTCTGTAGTCTGGGAATAGGCATACACAATGTGCGCAATGTCTGTAGCCTGCGTGTAGGAGACAGAACTTACAGGAGTTTTGTAAGCTGATTAAGTCAGATGCAGCGTACATGAGTTCTGTATCAGAGGTGTGGATATAAGCAGTTTGGAAGAGTTCTGTAGCCTGGGAGTAGGGATTCTCAATATACGGGATTTCTGTAGCCTGACTCTGGGATGTGCAGCTTATAGGAATTCTGGATTCAGGCTGCAGAGAGATTCAGTTCATGGGAGTTCTTTACGTTAGTGGAGGGCAAAGCTCCTTCAGCGTTCTGAAGCCTGGGAATATTCTTACACAATGTGCGCAATTTCGGTAGCCTGAGTGTAGGAGTGAGAACGTACAGGAGTTCTGTAACACTCTGTAGTGATTTACAGCATACATGAATTCTGTATCGGAGGTGTGAATCGAAGCACTTAGGAAGGGTTCTGTAGCCTGGGAGTAGGCATTCACAATATGCGGGAGTTCTGTAGCATGTCTATAGGAAAGGCAGCTTATGGTCAGTCTGATTCCTGGCTGTAGAGAGATTGAGTTCACGGGAGTACTATATGCTAGTGGAGTACAAAGCTGTCTCAGCGGTCTGTAGCCTGGGAATAGGCATACACAATGTGTGCAATGTCCGTAGCCTGAGTGTAGGAGACAGTGCCTACAGGAGTTCTGTAAACTGAGTGTAGTCAGATGCAGCATACATGAGTTCTGTATCGGAGGTGTGGATGTAAGCAGTTTGTAAGAGTTCTGTAGCCTGGGAGTATGGATTCGCAATATGCGGCATTTCTGTAGCCTGACTCTAGGATGCGCAGCTGATGGGCAATCTGCATCAGGGCTGTAGAGAGATTCAGTTCACGGAAGCTCTGTATGCTAGTGGAGTACAAATCTCTTTCAGCGGTCTGTAGCCTTGGAATAGGCATACACATTGTGCGCAATGTCTGTATCCTTAGGCAGAGCTTACAGGAGTTCTGTGACCTGAGTGTAGTCAGATGCAGCTTACATGAATTTTGAATTGGAGGTGTGTAACGAAGCAGTTTGAAAGAGTTCTGTAGCCTGGGAGTAGTGATTCGCAATATTCGGGATTTCTGTAGCCTGTCTATAGGAAATGAAGCTAATGGTCGGTCTGCTTCCTGGCTGTAGAGTGATTCAGTTCACGGGAGGTCTGTATGCTAGTGCAGTGCAAAGCTGTTTCAGCATTTTGTAGCCTGGGAATAGGCTTACACAATGTGCACAATTTCAGTTGCCTGAGTGTAGGAGAGAGAACGTATAGGAGTTGTGTAACCTGAGTGTAGTGATTTACAGCATACATGAATTCTGTATCAGAGGTGTGAATCGAAGCTGTTAGGAAGGGTTCTGTAGCCTGGGAGTAGGGATTCGCATTATGCGGCCTTTCTGTAGCCTGACTCTAGGATGCGCAGCTTATGGGCATTCTGCGTCCTGGCTGTAGAGAAATTCAGTTCATGGCAGTTCTGTAGGCTACTGGAGTACAAAGCTGTTTTAGTGATCTGTAGCCTGGGAATAGGCTTTCACAATGTGCGCAATTTCTGTAGCCTGAGTGTAGTTGACAGAGCTTACAGGAGTTCTGTAACCTGATTAAGTCAGATGCAGTGTACATGAGTTCTGTATTGGAGGTGTGGATTTAAGCAGTTTAGCAGAGTTCCATAGCCTGGGAGTAGGGATTCACAATATGCGGCATTTCTGTAGCTTAACACTAGGATGCAAAGCTTATGGGCGTTCTGCGTCCTGGCTGTAGAGAGATACAGTTCCCGGGAGTTCTGTAAGCTAGTGGAGTGCAATGCTATTTCAGAGTTCTGTTGCTGGGAATAGGATGACATTATGTGCACAATGTTGTATCCTTAGACAGAGCATGCAAGAGTTTGTAACCTGAGTTTAGTCAGATGCAGCTTACATGAGTTCTGTATTACAGGTGTGGAACGAAGCAGTTTGGAAGAGTTCTGTAGCCTGGGAGTAGGGATTCGCAACATGCGGGATTTCTGTAGCCTGTCTATAGGAAACGTAGCTATGGTCGGTCTGCTTCCTGGCTGTGGAAGGATTCAGTTCACGGGATTCTGTATGCTTCTGGAGCACAAAGCTGTTTCAGTTGTCTGTAGCCTGGGACTAGCATACACAATGTGTGCAATGTCTGTAGCCTGAGTGTAGGAGACAGAGCTTACAGGAGTTCTGTAAATTGAGTGTAGGCAGATGCAGCGTGCATGAGTTCTGTATTACAGGTGTGGAACGAAGCAGTTTGGAAGAGTTCTGTAGCCTGGGAGAAGGCATTTACAATATGCGGGATTTCTGTTCCTGAATCTGGGATGTGCAGCTTGAGGAATTCTGGATACATTCTGTTGAGAGATGCAGTTCAAGTGGTTCTGTATCCTAGTGGAGTGCAAATCTGTTTCAGCGGTCTGTAACCTGGGAATACGCTTACACAATGTGTGCAAATTCGGTAGCCTGAGTGTAGGAAAGAGAGCCTACAGGAGTTCTGTATTCTCAGTGTAGGTATTTACAGCATACATGAGTTCTGTATCAGAGGTGTGGATCGAAGCACTTAGGAAGGGTTCTGTAGCCTGGGAGTAGGGATTCGCAATATGCGGGATTTCTGTACCCTGTCTATAGGAACCGCAGCTTAAGGTCGGTCTGCTTCCTGGCTGTAGAGAGATTCAGTTCATGGGAGTTCTGTATGCTAGTGGAGTGCAATGCTTTTTCAGAGTTCTTTTGCCTGGGAATAGGCATACACAATGTGCGCTATGTCTGTATTGTAGGACAGAGCTTACAGGAGTTCCGTAACCTGAGTGGAGTCAGATGCAGCGTGCATGAGTTCTGTATTACATGTGTTGAATGAAGCATTTTGGAAGAGTTCTGTAGCCTGGGAGTAGGCATTCTCAAATTGCGGGATTTCTGTAGCTTGTTTATAGGAAACACAGCTTATGGTCGGTCTACTTCCTGGCTCTATACAGATTCAGTTCACGGGAGTTCTGTATGCTGGTGGAGTACAAAGGTGTTTCAGCGTTCTGTAGCCTGGGAATAGGCATACACAATGTGCACAGTGTCTGTAGCCTGAATGTAGGAGACAGATTTTATAGGATTTCTGTAACTTGAGTGTAGTCAGATGCAGCGTGCATGAGTTCTGTATTACAGGTGTGGAACGAAGCAGTTTGGAAGAGTTCTGTAGCCTGGGAGTAGGCATTCACAATATGCGGGATTTCTGTATCCTGTATCTGGGATGTGCAGCTTATAGGAATTCTGGATACATTCTCTAGAGAGATGCAGATCATGGGGTTCTGTATCCTAGTGGAGTGCAAAGCTGTTTCAGTGGTCTGTAACCTGGGAATACGCTTATACAATGTGTGCAATTTCGGTAGCCTGAGTGTAGGAAAGAGAGCATACAGGAGTTCTGTATTTTCAGTGTAGTGATTTACAGCATACATGAGTTCTGTATCGGAGGTGTGAATCGAAGCACTTAGGAAGGGTTCTGTGGCCTGGGAGTAGGGATTCGCAATATGCGGGATTTCTGTCTCTTGTCTAGAGGAAACGCAGCTTAGGGGCTTCTGCGTCCTGGCTAGTGAAATGCAGTTCACGGGAGTTCTGTATGCAAGTGTAGTACAAAGTTGTTTCAGCTGTCTGTAGCCTGGGAATAGGATGACACAATGTGCACCATGTTTGTATCCTTACAGAGCTTACAGGTTTTCTGTAACCTGAGTGTAGTTAGATGCAGCTTTCATGAGTTCTGTATCAGGGGTGCGTATGTAAGCAGTTTGGAAGATTTCTGTAGCCTGTGAGTAGGGATTCGCTATATGCGGGATTTCTGTAGCCAGACTCTAGGATCCGCAGCTTATAGTCGGCCTGCTTCCTGGCTGTAGAGAGATTCAGTTCATGGGAGTTCTGTATGCTAGTGGAGTACAAAGCTGTTTCAACGGTCTGTAGCCTGGGAATAGGCATACACAATGTGCGCAATGTCTGTAGCCTGAGTGTAGGAGACAGAGCTTGCAGGAGTACTGTAACCTGAGTTTAGTCAGATGCATTGTACATGAGTTCTGTATCTGAGATATGGATGTAAGCAGTTTGGAAGTGTTCTGTAGCCTGTGAGCAGGCAATGCAATATGCGGGATTTCTGTAGCCTAACTCTGGGATGTGAATCTTATAGGAATTCTGGATACATGCTGTAGAGAGATTCAGTTCATGGGACGTCAATGCTAGTGGAGTGCAAAGCTGTTTCTGCGGTCTGTAGCCTGGGAATACGCTTACACTATGTGCACAATTTTGGTAGCCTGAGTATAGGAGAGAGAGTGTACAGGAGTTCTGTACCCTGAGTGTAGTGCTTTACAGCATACATGAGTTCTGTATCGGAGGTGTGGAACGAAGCAGTTAGGAAGGGTTCTGTAGCCTGGGAGTAGGAATTCGTAATATGCAGGATTTCTGTAGCCTGACTCTAGGATGCGCAGCTTATGGGCGTTCTGCGTCCTGGCTGTAGAGAGATACAGTTCACAGGAGTTCTGTATGCTAGTGGAGTATAAAGCCATTTCAGTGGTCTGTAGCCTGCGAATAGGCATACACAATGTGCGCAATGTCTGTAGCCTGAGTGTAGGAGACAGACTTACAGGAGATCTGTAACCTGAGTTTAGTCAGATGCAGCGTACATGAGTATTGTATTGGACGTGAGGAACGAAGCAGTTTGGAAGAGTTCTGTAGCCTGGGAGTAGGCATTCGCAATATGCGGGATTTCTGTCACCTGTCTATAGGAAACGCAGCTTATGGTCGGTCTGCTTCCTGGCTGAAGAGATATTCAGTTCATGGGAGTTCTGTATGCTAGTGCAGTACAAAGCTGTTTCAGCTGTCTGTAGCCTGGGAATAGGCACACAATGTGCGCAATGTCTGTATCCTTAGACAGATCTTACAGGTGTTCTGTAAGCTGAGTGTAGTCAGATGCAGCTTACATGAGTTCTGTATTAGAGGTGTGAATGAAGCTGTTTGGAAGAGTACTGTACCCCGGGAGTAGGAATTCGCAATATGCGGGATTTCTGTAGCCTGTCTATAGGAAACGCAGATCATGGTCGGTCTGCTTCCTGCTTGTAGAGAGATTCAGTTCAGGGGAATTCTGTATGCTAGTGGAGTACAAATCTGTTTCCGCAGTCTGTAGCAAGGGAATAGGCATACACAATATGCGCAATGTCTGTAGCCTGAGTGTAGGAGACAGAGCTTACAGGAGTTCTGTAACCTGAGTGTAGTCAGATGCAGCGCACATGAGTTCTGTATCAGATGTGTGGATGTAAGCAGTTTGGAAGTGTTCTGTAGCTTGGGAGTAGGGATTCGCAATATGAGGTATTTCTGCACCCTGACTCTAGGATGCGCAGCTTATGGGCGTTCTGCGTCCTGGCTGTATAGAGTAGCAGTTCAGGGGAGTTCAGTATTCTACTGGAGTACAAAGCTGTTTCAGCTGTCTATGGCCTGGAAAAGGCATACACAATGTGCGCAATTTCTGTAGCCTGAGTGTAGGAGACTAGCTTACAGGCGTTCTGTAACCTGAGTGTAGTGAGGTGCAGCTTACATGAATTCGGTATCGGAGGAGTGTTTGAAGCAGTTTGTAAGAGTTCTATAGCCTGGGAGAAAGCATTCGCAATATTCGGAATTTCTGTAGCCTAACTCTGGGATGTGCAGCTTATAGGATTTCTGGATACAGGCTGTAGAGAGATGCAGTTCATGGTTGTCAGGTTACAAATGATATTTGTGTTTGTAAACATGACATTGAATCCACTTGCCCAAGAAAAAGTCTTTGCTTTTCTCCAACACCTGGTTGATTCCGCTTTTCTGTGTGCTTTGCACACCAATTCCACACCAGTTTGTCCAGTTAGGCCTGGATGAATCCAGAAATATCTGGTTCTGTGGTGGCGAACTCAATCCCAGCTCTTGCTAGAGCCTCAGAGTTTGCTTCTGTTTTCTCGATAATATCTGTGGATTTTACAGTTGTGAATGCCTTGGGGCATGTAACATTTTGTTTTTCTGTTGGCATACGCTAATTGGTTTCACATGGAGACACAACAGGTACACATTCGTGTTTTCTGAGTAAAAAGCTGTAGAAATCAGTTTAAAAATGATATTTGTGCTTGTAAACATGACATTGAATGCACTTGCCTGAGAAAAAGACTTTGCTTTTCTCCAAAACCAGGTTGACTCTGCTTTTCTGGGTGCTTTGCACACCAATTCCACAGCAGTTTCTCCGGATAGGGCTGAACGAAACCAGAAATATCCAGTTCTGTGGTGGCTAACTCAATCCAAGATCTTGCTACAGCCTCTGAGTTTGTTTGTGTTTTCTCGATACTATCTATAAACTTTAGAGTTGTGAATGCATTGTAGCATGTAACAGTTTGTTCTTCTGTTGGCAAACGCTAATTGGTTTCACATGGAGACACAACAGGAACACATTCGATTTTCTGAGAAAAAAGCTGTGGAAAGCAGTTTACAAATGATATTTTTGTTTGTAAACATGACATTCAATCCACTTGGCAAGAAAAAGACTTTGCTTTTCTCCAAAACCAGGCTGACTCTACTTTTCTGGGTGCTTTGCACACCAATTCCACAGCAGTTTCTCGGGAAAGGGCTGGATGAAACCAGAAATATCCGGTTCTCTGGTGGATAACTCAATCCCAGCTCTTGCTACAGCTTCTGTGTTTGCTTGTTTTTTCTCCATAATATCTGTCACTTTTAGAGTTGTGAATGCATTGTAGCATTCAACATTTTGTTTTTCTGTTGGCATACGCTAATTGGTTTCACATGGAGACAGAACAGGTACACATTCCTGTTTTCTGAGAAAAAGCTGCAGAAACCAGGTTAATAATGATATTGGTGTTTGTAAACCTGACATTGAAATCACTTGCCCAAGAAAAAGACTTTGCTTTTCTTCCAAACCTGGTTGACTCCGCTTTTCTGGGTGCTTTGCACACCAACTCCACACCAGTTTGTCTAGATAGGTCTCGATGAAACCAGAAATATCCGGTTAGGTGGTGGCTAACTCAAACTCAGCTCTTGCTACAGCCTCAGAGTTTGTTTGTGTTTTCTCGATAGTATCTGTGGACTTTAGATTTGTGAATGCATTGTAGCATGTACCATTTTTTCTCTGTTGGCAAACGCTAATTGGTTTCACATGGAGACACAACAGGTACACATTCGTGTTTTCTGAGTAAAAAGCTGCAGAAAGCAGTTCACAAATGATATTTGTGTTTGTAAACATGACATTGAATCCACTTGCCCAAGAAAAAGACTTTGCTTTTCTCCAAAAACAGGCTGACTCTGCTTTTCTCGGTGCTTTTCACACCAATTCCACACCAGTTTCTCTGGATAGGGCTGAATGAAACCAGAAATATCCGGTTCTGTGGTGTCTACCTCAATCCCAGCCCCTGCTACAGCTTCTGTGTTTGCTTGTGTTTTCTCGATAATATCTGTGGATTTTAGAGTTGTGAATGCATTGTAGCATGTTACATTTTGGTTTTCTGTTGGCATACGCTAATTGGTTTCACATGGAGACACAACAGTTACACATTCGTTTTTTCTGAGTAAAAAGCTGTAGAAAGCAATTTACAATGATAGTTGTGCTTGTAAACATGACATTGAATGCACTTGCCCGAGAAAAAGACTTTGCTATTCTCCAAAACCAGGTTGACTCTTCTTTTCTGGGTGCTTTGCACACCAATTCCACAGTAGTTTCTCTGGATACTACTGGATGAAACCAGAAATATCCAGTTCTGTGATGGCTATCTCAATACAAGTTCTTGCTACAGCCTCTGTGTTTGTTTGTATTTTCTCGTTACTATCTATAAACTTTAGAGTTGTGAATGCATTGTAGCATGTAACAGTTTGTTCTTCTGTTGGCAAATGCTAATTGGTTTCACATGGAGACACAACAGGAACACATTCGTCTTTTCTGAGAAAAAAGCTGTAGAAAGCAGTTTACAAATGATATTTGTGAGTGTAAACATGACATTAAATCCACTTGGCATGAAAAAGACTTTGCTTTTCTCCAAAACCAGGCTGACTCTGCTTTTCTGGGTGCTTTGCAAATGAATTCCACAGCAGTTTCCCCGGAAAGGGCTAGATGAAACCAGAAATATCTGCTTCTATTGAGGCTAACTCAATCCCAGCTCTTGCTACAGCCTAAGAGTTTGCTTGTGTTTTCTCCATAATATCTGTCGCTTTTAAAATTGTGAATGCATTGTAGCAAGTAACATTTTGTTTTTCTGTTGGTAAACGCTAATTGGTTTCACATGGAGGCACAACAGATACACATTCGTGTTTTCTGAGTAAAAAGCTGCAGAAACCAAGTTACAAATGATATTTGTGTTTGTAAACATGACATTGAATGCACTTGCCCGAGGAAAAGACTTTGCTTTTCTCCAAAACCATCTTGACTCTGCTTTTCTGAGTGTTTTGCACACCAATTCCACACCAGTTTTTCCAGATAGGGATGGATGAAACCAGAAACATCCGATTCTGATGTGTCTATCTCAATCCCAGCTCTTGCTACAGCTTCTGTGTTTTTCTTGGGTTTTCTCGATAATATCTGTGGATTTTAGAGTTGTGAATGCATTGTAGCAAGTAACATTTTGTTTTTCGGTTGGCAAATGCTAATTGGTTTCACATGGAGACACAACAGGTACACATTCCTGTTGTCTGAGTAAAAAGCTGCAGAAAGCAGTTTACAAATGATATTTGTGTTTGTAAACATTTCATTGAATGCACTTGCCCAAGAAAAAGACTTTGCTTTTCTCCAAAACCAGGTTGACTCTGCTTTTCTGGGTGCTTTGCACACCAGTTTGTCCAGATAGGTCTGGATGAAATCAGAAATATCCGGTTCTGTGATGGCTAACTCAATCCGAGCTCTTGCTACAGCTTCTGAGCTTGATTGTGTTTTTTCAATAGTATCTGTGCATTTTAGAGTAGTGAATGCATTGTCGCAAGTAACATTTTGTTTTTCTGTTGGCAAAGGTATAGGGTTTCACATGGAGACACAACAAGTACACATTCATTTTTTCTGAGAAAAAAGCTGTAGAAAGCAGTTTACAAATGATATTTGTGCTTGTAAACATGACATTGAATCCACCTGCTCGAGGAAAAGACTTTGCTTTTCTCCAAAACCAGGTTGACTCTGCTTTTCTGGGTGCTTTGCACACCAATTCCACAGCAGTTTCTCTGGATAGGGCCTGATGAAACCAGAAATATCCGGTTCTGTGGTGGCTAACTTAATCCCAGGTCTTGCTACAGTTTCTGTGTTTGCTTGTGTTTTGTCGATAGTATCTGTGGACTTTAGAGTTGTGAATGCATTGTAGCATGTAACATTTTGTTTTTCTTTTGGCAAACCCTAGCTGGTTTCACATGGAGACACAACAGGTACATATTCGGGTTTTCTGAGAAAAAAGCTGCAGAAAGCAGTATACAAATGATATTTGTGTTTGTAAACATGACATTGAATCCACTTGCCCAAGAAAAAGTCTTTGCTTTTCTCCAAAACCAGGCTGACTCTGCTTTTCTGGGTGTTTTGCACACCAATTCCACACCAGTTTTTCCAGATAGGGATGGATGAAACCAGAAACATCCATTTCTGATGTGTCTATCTCAATCCCAGCTCTTGCTACAGCTTCTGTGTTTGCTTGTGTTTTCTCATAATATCTGTTTATTTTAGAGTTGTGAATGCATTGTAGCAAGTAACATTTTGTTTTTCAGTTGGCAAACATTAATTGGTTTCACATGGCAACACAAAAGGTACACATTCGTGTTTTCTGAGTAATAAGCAGCAGAAACCAGGTTACAAATGATATTTGTGTTTGTAAACATGACATTGAATCCACTTGCCCAAGAAAAAGTCTTTGCTTTTCTCCAAGACCAGGTTGACTCTGCATTTCTGTGTGCTTTGCACACGAATTCCACACCAGTTTGTCCAGTTAGGCCTTGATGAATCCAGAAATATCTGGTTCTGTGGTGGCGAACTCAATCCCAGCTCTTGCTAGAGCCTCAGAGTTTGCTTGTGTTTTCTAGATAATATCTGTGGATTTTAGAGTTGTGAATGCATTGTAGCAGTAACATTTTGTTTTTCTGTTGGCAAACGCTAATTGGTTTCACATGGAGACACAACAGGTACACATTCGTGTTTTCTGAGAAAAAGCTGCAGAAAGCAGTTTACAAATGATATTGGTGTTTGTAAACATGACATTGAATGCACTTGCCCAAGGAAAAGACTTTGCTTTTCTCCAAAACCAGGTTGACTCTGCTTTTCTGGGTGCTTTAATCACCAATTCCAAACCAGTTGGTCCAGATAGGGCTGGATGAAACCAGAAATATCCGGTTCTGTGGTGGATAACTCAATCCAAGATCTTGCTACAGCCTCCTAGTTTGCTTGTTTTTTCTCGATAATATCTGTGAATTTTTAAGTTGTGAATGCATTGTAGCATGTAACAGTTTTTTTTTTCTTTGGAATACGCTAATTGGTTTCAGTGGAGACACAACAGGTACACATTAGTGTTTTCTGAGAAAAAGCTGCAGAAAGCAGTTTACAATGGATATTTGTGTCTGTAAACATGACATTGAATCCACTTGCCCAAGAAAAAGACTTTGCTTTTCTCCAAAACCAGGTTGACTCTGCTTTTCTGGGTGCTTTGCACACCAATTCCAAACCAGTTGGTCCGGATAGGGCTGGATGACACCAGAAATATCCGGTTCTGTGGAGGCTAACTCTATCCCAGCTCTTGCTACAATTTCTATGTTTGCTTGTGTTTTGTCGAACATATCTATGGAGTTTAGAGTTGTGAATGCATTGTAGCATATAACATTTTGTGTTTCTGTTGGCAAACGCTGATTGGTTTCACATGGAGACACAACAGATACACATTCGTATTTTCTGAGTAAAAAGCTGCAGAAACCAGGTTACAAATGATATTGAAGTTTGTAAACATGACATTGAATCCACTTGCCCAAGAAAAAGACTTTGCTTTTCTCCAAAACCAGGTTGACTCTTCTTTTCTGGGAGCCTTTCACACCAGTTCCACACCAGTTTGTCCAAATAGGGCTGCTTGAAACCAGAAATACCTGGTTCTGTGTTGGCTAACTCAATCCCAACTCTTGCTCCAGCTTCTGTGTTTGTATGTGTTTTCTCGATAGTATCTATGGACTTTAGAGTTGTGAATGCATTGCAGCATGTAACATTTTGTTTTTCTGTTGGCTAATGCTAATTGGTTTCTCATGTAAACACAACAGGTACACATTCGTGTTTTCTGTGTAAAAACCTTCAGAAACCAGGTTAAACATGATATTTGTGTTTGTAAACATGACATTGAATCCACTTGCCTAAGGAAAAGACTTTGCTTTTCTCCAAAACCAGGTTGACTCTGCTTTTCTGGGTGCTTTGCACACCAATTCATCAAGAGTTTGTCCAGATAGGGCTAGTTGAAATATAAATATCTGGTTAGTGGTGGCTAACTCAATCCCAGCTCTTGCTACAGCCTCTGTGTTTGTTTGTGTTTTCTGGATAGTATGTATGAACTTTGGATTTGTGTATGAATTGTAGCATGTAACATTTTGCTTCTTGTTAGCAAACGCTAGTTGGTTTCACAAGGAGACACAACAGGTACACATTCGATTTTTCTGAGTAAAAAGCTGCAGAAACCAGGTTAAAAATGATATTGGTGTTTGTAAACATGACATTGAATCCCCTTGCCCAAGAAAAAGACTTTGCTTTTCTCCAAAATCCGTTAGACTCTGCTTTTGTGGGTGCTTTGCACACCTATTCCACACGAGTTTGTCCAGATAGGGCTGGATGGAACAAGAAATATCTGTTTCTGTAGTGGCTAACTCAATCCAAGCTCTTGCACCAGACTCTTTGTTTGTTTTTGTTTTATGGATAGTATCTATGGACTTTAGAGATGTGTATGAATTATAGCATGTAACATTTTACTTCTTTTTGGCAAACGCTAATTGGTTTCAGATGGAGACACAACAGGAACACATTCGTGTTTCCTAAGTGAAGAGCTGCAAAAACCAGGTTAAAAATGATAGTTGTGTTTGTAAACATGACATTGAATTCATTTGCCCAAGAAAAAGACTTTGCTCTTCTCCAAAACCCGGTTGACTCTGCTTTTCTGGGTGCTTTGCACACCAGTTCCACAGCAGAATCTCCAATAGGTCTGGATGAAACCAGAAATATCCGGTTCTGTGGTGGCTAACTCAATCTCAGCTCTTTCTACAGCCTCTGTGGTTGCTTGTGCTTTATCGATATTATTTATGGACTTTAGAATTGTGACTGCATTGTAGCATGTAACATTTTGTTTTTGTGTTGGCAAACGCTAAATGGTTTCACATGGAGACACAACACGTACACATTCATGTTTTCTGAATAAAAAGGTGCAGAAACCAAGTTAGAAATGATATTTGTGTTTGTAAACATGACATCGAATCCACTTGCCCAAGAAAAAGACTTTGCTTTTCTCCAAAACCAGGTTGACTCTGCTTTTCTGGGTGCTTTGCACACATAATCCACACCAGTTCGTCCAGATAGGTCTGGAGGAAACCAGAAATAGCCAGTTCTGTATTGGCTAACTAAATCCAAGCTCTTGCTACAGCCTCTGAGTTGTTTTTGTTTTTTTTTTGATAGTATCTATGGACTTTAGATTTTTGAATGCATTGTAACATGTAACGTTTTGATTCTTGTTGGCAAACGCTAATTGGTTTCACGTGGAGACAATAAAGGTGCACATTCGTGTGTTCTGAGTAAAAAGCTGCAGAAAGCAGTTCACAAATGATATTTGTGTTTGTAAACATGACATTGAATCCACTTGCCCAAGAAAAAACTTTGCTTTTCTCCAAAACCAGGTGGACTCTGATTTTCTGGGTGCTTTGCACACCAATTCCACAGCAGTTACTACGGAAAGGGCTGGATGAAACCAGAAATGTCCGGTTCTGTAGTGGCTAACTCAATCCAAGATCTTACTATATCCTCTGTGTTTGTTTGTGTTTTCTCGATAGTATCTATAAACTTTAGAGTTGTGAATGCATTGCAGCATGTAACATTTTGTTTTTCTGTTGGCATACGCTAATTGGTTTCACATGGAGACACAACAGGAAGACATTCGTGTTTTCTGAGAAAAGCTGCAGAAACCAGGTTAAAAATGATATTGGTGTTAGTAAACATGACATTGAATCCACTTGCCCAATAAAAAGACTTTGCTTTTCTCCAAAACCAGGTTGACTCTGATTTTCTGGGTGCTTTGCACACCAATTTGTCCAGATAGGGCTGGATGAAACCAGAAACATCCGGTTCTGAGGTGTCTAACTCAATCCCAGCTCTTGCTACAGCTTCTGTGCTTGCTTGTGTTTTCTCGATAATATCGATTTGGATATATGGATTTTAGAATTGTGAATGCATTGTAGCATGCACCATTTTCTTTTTCTGTTGAGAAATGCTAATTGGTTTCACATGGAGATACAACAGGTACACATTCGTGTTTTCTGAGAAAAGCTGAAGAAACCAGGTTAAAAATGATATTTGTGTTTGTAAACATGACATTGAATCCCCTTGCCCAAGAAAAGACTTTGCTTTTCTCCAAAACCAGGTTGACTCTGCTTTTCTGAGTGCTTTGCGCACCAAATCCACACCTGTTCGTACAGATAAGTCTGGATGAAACCAGAAATATCCGGTTCCCTGTTGGGTAACTAAATCCAAGCTTTGCTATAGCATCTGAGTTGTTTTAGTTTTCTCGATATTGTCTATGCACTTTAGAGTTTTGAATGCATTGTAGCATGTAACATTTTGTTTTTCTGTTGACAAACGCTAATTGGTTTCACATGGAGGCACAACATGTACACATTCGTGTTTTCTGAGTGAAAATCTGCAGAAACCAGGTTAAAAATGATATTTGTGTTTGTAAACATGACATTGAATCCACTTGCCCAATAAAAAGACTTTGCTTTTCTCCAAAACCAGGTTGACTCTGCTTTTCTGGGTGCCTTTCACACCAATTCCACACCAGTTTGTCCAGATAGGGCTGCTTGAAACCAGAAATACCTGGTTCTGTGTTGGCTAACTCAATCCCACTCTTGCTCCAGCTTCTGTGTTTGTATGTGTTTTCTCGATAGTATCTATGGACTTTAGAGTTGTAAATGCATTGCAGCATGTAACATTTTGTTTTTCTGTTGGCTAATGCTAATTGGTTTCTCATGTACACACAACAGGTACACATTCGTGTTTTCTGTGTAAAAACCTTCAGAAACCAGGTTAAACATGATATTTGTGTTTGTAAACATGACATTGAATCCACTTGCCCAAGGAAAAGACTTTGCTTTTCTCCAAAACCAGGTTGACTCTGCTTTTCTGGGTGCTTTGCACACCAATTCATCAAGAGTTTGTCCAGATAGGGCTAGTTGAAATATAAATATCTGGTTAGTGGTGGCTAACTCAATCCCAGCTCTTGCTACAGCCTCTGTGTTTGTTTGTGTTTTCTGGATAGTATGTATGAACTTTGGATTTGTGTATGAATTGTAGCATGTAACATTTTGCTTCTTGTTAGCAAACGCTAGTTGGTTTCACAAGGAGACACAACAGGTACACATTAGTTTTTTCTGAGTAAAAAGCTGCAGAAACCAGGTTAAAAATGATATTGGTGTTTGTAAACATGACATTGAATCCCCTTGCCCAAGAAAAAGACTTTGCTTTTCTCCAAAATCCGTTAGACTCTGCTTTTGTGGGTGCTTTGCACACCTATTCCACACGAGTTTGTCCAGATAGGGCTGGATGGAACAAGAAATATCTGTTTCTGTAGTGGCTAACTCAATCCAAGCTCTTGCACCAGACTCTTTGTTTGTTTTTGTTTTATGGATAGTATCTATGGACTTTAGAGATGTGTATGAATTATAGCATGTAACATTTTACTTCTTTTTGGCAAACGCTAATTGGTTTCAGATGGAGACACAACAGGAACACATTCGTGTTTCCTAAGTGAAGAGCTGCAAAAACCAGGTTAAAAATGATAGTTGTGTTTGTAAACATGACATTGAATTCATTTGCCCAAGAAAAAGACTTTGCTCTTCTCCAAAACCCGGTTGACTCTGCTTTTCTGGGTGCTTTGCACACCAGTTCCACAGCAGAATCTCCAATAGGTCTGGATGAAACCAGAAATATCCGGTTCTGTGGTGGCTAACTCAATCTCAGCTCTTTCTACAGCCTCTGTGGTTGCTTGTGCTTTATCGATATTATTTATGGACTTTAGAATTGTGACTGCATTGTAGCATGTAACATTTTGTTTTTGTGTTGGCAAACGCTAAATGGTTTCACATGGAGACACAACACGTACACATTCATGTTTTCTGAATAAAAAGGTGCAGAAACCAAGTTAGAAATGATATTTGTGTTTGTAAACATGACATCGAATCCACTTGCCCAAGAAAAAGACTTTGCTTTTCTCCAAAACCAGGTTGACTCTGCTTTTCTGGGTGCTTTGCACACATAATCCACACCAGTTCGTCCAGATAGGTCTGGAGGAAACCAGAAATAGCCAGTTCTGTATTGGCTAACTAAATCCAAGCTCTTGCTACAGCCTCTGAGTTGTTTATGTTTTTTTTTTGATAGTATCTATGGACTTTAGATTTTTGAATGCATTGTAACATGTAACATTTTGATTCTTGTTGGCAAACGCTAATTGGTTTCACGTGGAGACAATAAAGGTGCACATTCGTGTGTTCTGAGTAAAAAGCTGCAGAAAGCAGTTCACAAATGATATTTGTGTTTGTAAACATGACATTGAATCCACTTGCCCAAGAAAAAACTTTGCTTTTCTCCAAAACCAGGTGGACTCTGATTTTCTGGGTGCTTTGCACACCAATTCCACAGCAGTTACTATGGAAAGGGCTGGATGAAACCAGAAATGTCTGGTTCTGTAGTGGCTAACTCAATCCAAGATCTTACTACATCCTCTGTGTTTGTTTGTGTTTTCTTGATAGTATCTATAAACTTTAGAGTTGTGAATGCATTGCAGCATGTAACATTTTGTTTTTCTGTTGGCATACGCTAATTGGTTTCACATGGAGACACAACAGGAAGACATTCGTGTTTTCTGAGAAAAGCTGCAGAAACCAGGTTAAAAACGATATTGGTGTTAGTAAACATGACATTGAATCCACTTGCCCAATAAAAAGACTTTGCTTTTCTCCAAAACCAGGTTGACTCTGATTTTCTGAGTGCTTTGCACACCAATTCCACACCAATTTGTCCAGATAGGGCTGGATGAAACCAGAAACATCCGGTTCTGAGGTGTCTAACTCAATCCCAGCTCTTGCTACAGCTTCTGTGTTTGCTCGTGTTTTCTCGATAATGTGTGTGGATTTTAAAGTTGTGAATGAATTGTAGCATGCAACATTTTGTTTCTCTGTTGGGAAATGCTAATTGGTTTCACATGGAGATACAACAGGTACACATTCGTGTTTTCTGAGTACAAAGCTGCAGAAACCAGGTTAAAAATGATATTTGTGCTTGTAAACATTACATTGAATCCACTTGCCCAAGAAAAAGTCTTTGCTTTTCTCCAAAACCAGGTTGACTCTGCTTTTCTGTGCGCTTTGCACACCAATTCTACACCAGTTTGTCCAGATAGGCCTGGATAAATCCAGAAATAACCGGTTCTGTGGTGGCGAACTCAATCCCAGCTCTTGCTACAGCCTCAGAGTTTGCTTGTGTTTTCTCGATAGTATCTGTGTATTTTAGTGTTGTGAATGCATTGTACCATGTAACATTTTGTTTTTCTGTTGGTATACTCTAATTGGTTTCCCATGGACACACAACAGGTACATATTTTTGTTTTCTGAGAAAAAGCTGCAGAAACCAGGTTAAATATTATTTTGGTATTTGTAAACATGACATTGAAACCACTTGCCCAAGAAAAAGAGTTTGCTTTTCTCCAAAACCAGGTTGACTCTGCTTTTCTGGGTGCTTTGCACACCAATTCCACACCAGTTTGTCCAGATAGGGCTGGATGAAACCAGAAATATCCGGTCTGTGGAGGCTCACTAAATCCCAGCTCTTCCTACAGCCTCAGAGTTTGCTTGTGTTTTCTCGATAGTATCTATAAATTTTAGAGTTGTGAATGCATTGTAGCATGTAACATATTGATTCTTCTTTGCAAATGCTAATTGGTTTCACATGGAGACAATAAAGGTACACATTCGTGTTTTCTGAGAAAAAGCTGCAGAAACCAGTTTACAAATAATATTTGTGTTTGTAAACATGACATTGAATCCAGTTGCCCAAGAAAAAGACTTTGCTTTTCCCCAAAACCAGGATGACTCTGCTTTTCTGGGTGCTTTGCACACCAATTCCACAGCAGTTACTCCGGGAAGGGCTGGATGAAACCAGAAATGTCCGGTTCTGTAGTGGCTAACTCAATCCAAGATCTTACTACAGCCTCTGTGTTTGTTTGTGTTTTCTCGGTAGTATCTATAAACTTTAGAGTTGTGAATGCATTGTAGCATGTAACATTTTATTTTTCTGTTGGCATACGCTAATTGGTTTCACATGGAGACACAACAGGAACACATTCGTGTTTTCTGAGAAAAAGCTGCAGAAACCAGTTTACAAATGATATTGGTGTTTGTAAACATGACATTGAATCCACTTGCCCAAGAAAAAGACTTTGCTTTTCTCCAAAACCAGGTTGACTCTGCTTTTGTGGGTGCTTTGCACACCAATTCCACACCATTTTCTCCAGAAAGGGCTCAATGAAACCAGAAATATCTGGTTCTGTGGTGGCTAACTCAATCCGAGCTCTTGCTACAGCGTCTGTGTTTGCTTGTGTTTTCTAGAGAGTATCTATAAACATTAGAGTTGTGAATGCATTGTAGCATGTAACATTTTGTTTTTCTCTTGGCAAACGCTGATTGGTTTCACATGGAGGCACAACAGATACACTTTCTTGTTTTCTGAGTAAAAAGCTGCAGAAACCAGGTTAAAAATGATATTTGTGTTTGTAAACATGACATTGAATCCATTTGCCCAAGAAAAAGTCTTTGCTTTTCTCCAACACCTCGTTGACTCTGCTTTTCTGGGTGCTTTGCACACCAATTCCACACC
The DNA here is from genome assembly GCA_949820135.1 of Sylvilagus floridanus. NCBI lineage: Eukaryota > Metazoa > Chordata > Mammalia > Lagomorpha > Leporidae > Sylvilagus > Sylvilagus floridanus. The sequence goes on from OX463232.1 coordinate 28,039,733, forward strand.
AGTTTGTCCAGCTAGGCCTGGATGAATCCAGAAATATCTGGTTCTGTGGTGGCTCAGTCAATCCTAACTCTTGCTACAGTTTCTGTGTTTGCTTCTGTTTTCTCGATAATATCTGTGGATTTTAGAGTTGTGAATGCATTGTAGCATGTAACATTTTGTTTTTCTGTTGGCAAACGCTCATTGGTTTCACATGGAGACACAACAGGTACACATTCGTGTTTAGTGCGTAAAAAGCTATAGAAAGTTGATTACAAATGACATTTGTGTTTGCAAACATGATATTGAATACACTTGTCCAAAAAACTGACTTTGCTTTTCTCCAAAGCCAGGTTGACTCTGCTTTCTGGGTGCTTTGCACACCAACTCCACACCAGTTTGTCCAGATAGGTCTGGATGAAACCAGAAATATCCAGTTTTGTGGTGGCTATCTCACACCCAGCTCTTGCTAGAGCCTCAAAGTTTGTTTGTGTTTTCTGGATAGTATCAATGGAATTTAGAGATGTGAATGCATTGTAGCATGTAACATTTTGATTTTCTGTTGGCATACGCTAATTGGTTTCACATGGAGACACAACAGGTACACATTCGTGTTTTCTGAGAAAAAGCTGCAGAAAGCAGTTTACAAATGATATTTGTGTTTGTAAACATGACATTGAACCCACTTGCCCAAGAAAAACTTTGCTTTTCTCCCAAACCAGGTTGACTCTGCTTTTCTGGGTGCTTTGCACACATAATCCACACCAGTTGGTCCAGATAGGTCTGGATGAAACCGGAAATATCTGTTTCTGTATTGGCTAACTAAATCCAAGCTGCTGCTACATCCTCTGATTTGTTTTTGTTTTCTTGATAGTATCTATGGACTTTAGACTTTTGAATGCATTGTAACATGTAACATTTTGATTCTTGTTGGCAAACGCTAATAAGTTTCACATGGAGACAATAAAGGTACACATTCGTTTTTTCTGAGTAAAAAGCTGAAGAAAGCAGTTTACAAATGATATTTGTGTTTGTAAACATGACATTGAATCCACTTGCCCTAGAGAATGACTTTTCTTTTCTCCAAAACCAGGTTGACTCTGCGTTTCTGGGTTCTTTGCACACCAATTCCACAGCAGTTGCTCTGGAAAGGGCTGGATGAAACCAGAAATGTCCGGTTGTGTAGTGGCTAACTCAATCCAAGATCTTACTACAGCCTCTGTGTTTGTTTGTGTTTTCTCGATAGTATCTATAAACTTTAGAGTCGTGAATGCATTGTAGCATGTAACATTTTGTTTTTCTATTGGCAAACACTAATAGGTTTCACATGGAGACACAACAGGTACACAATCGTGTTTTCTGAGTAAAAACCTGCAGAAACCAGGTTAAAAATGATATTGGTGTTTGTAAACATGACATTGAATCCACTTGCCCAAGGAAAAGACTTTGCTTTTCTCCAAAACCAGGTTGACTCTGCTTTTCTGGGTGCTTTGCACACCAATTCATCAAGAGTTTGTCCAGATAGGGCTAGTTGAAATATAAATATCTGGTTAGTGGTGGCTAACTCAATCCCAGCTCTTGCTACAGCCTCTGTGTTTGTTTGTGTTTTCTGGATAGTATGTATGAACTTTGGATTTGTGTATGAATTGTAGCATGTAACATTTTGCTTCTTGTTAGCAAACGCTAGTTGGTTTCACAAGGAGACACAACAGGTACACATTCGATTTTTCTGAGTAAAAAGCTGCAGAAACCAGGTTAAAAATGATATTGGTGTTTGTAAACATGACATTGAATCCCCTTGCCCAAGAAAAAGACTTTGCTTTTCTCCAAAATCCGTTAGACTCTGCTTTTGTGGGTGCTTTGCACACCTATTCCACACGAGTTTGTCCAGATAGGGCTGGATGGAACAAGAAATATCTGTTTCTGTAGTGGCTAACTCAATCCAAGCTCTTGCACCAGACTCTTTGTTTGTTTTTGTTTTATGGATAGTATCTATGGACTTTAGAGATGTGTATGAATTATAGCATGTAACATTTTACTTCTTTTTGGCAAACGCTAATTGGTTTCAGATGGAGACACAACAGGAACACATTCGTGTTTCCTAAGTGAAGAGCTGCAAAAACCAGGTTAAAAATGATAGTTGTGTTTGTAAACATGACATTGAATTCATTTGCCCAAGAAAAAGACTTTGCTCTTCTCCAAAACCCGGTTGACTCTGCTTTTCTGGGTGCTTTGCACACCAGTTCCACAGCAGAATCTCCAATAGGTCTGGATGAAACCAGAAATATCCGGTTCTGTGGTGGCTAACTCAATCTCAGCTCTTTCTACAGCCTCTGTGGTTGCTTGTGCTTTATCGATATTATTTATGGACTTTAGAATTGTGACTGCATTGTAGCATGTAACATTTTGTTTTTGTGTTGGCAAACGCTAAATGGTTTCACATGGAGACACAACACGTACACATTCATGTTTTCTGAATAAAAAGGTGCAGAAACCAAGTTAGAAATGATATTTGTGTTTGTAAACATGACATCGAATCCACTTGCCCAAGAAAAAGACTTTGCTTTTCTCCAAAACCAGGTTGACTCTGCTTTTCTGGGTGCTTTGCACACATAATCCACACCAGTTCGTCCAGATAGGTCTGGAGGAAACCAGAAATAGCCAGTTCTGTATTGGCTAACTAAATCCAAGCTCTTGCTACAGCCTCTGAGTTGTTTATGTTTTTTTTTTGATAGTATCTATGGACTTTAGATTTTTGAATGCATTGTAACATGTAACGTTTTGATTCTTGTTGGCAAACGCTAATTGGTTTCACGTGGAGACAATAAAGGTGCACATTCGTGTGTTCTGAGTAAAAAGCTGCAGAAAGCAGTTCACAAATGATATTTGTGTTTGTAAACATGACATTGAATCCACTTGCCCAAGAAAAAACTTTGCTTTTCTCCAAAACCAGGTGGACTCTGATTTTCTGGGTGCTTTGCACACCAATTCCACAGCAGTTACTATGGAAAGGGCTGGATGAAACCAGAAATGTCTGGTTCTGTAGTGGCTAACTCAATCCAAGATCTTACTACATCCTCTGTGTTTGTTTGTGTTTTCTTGATAGTATCTATAAACTTTAGAGTTGTGAATGCATTGCAGCATGTAACATTTTGTTTTTCTGTTGGCATACGCTAATTGGTTTCACATGGAGACACAACAGGAAGACATTCGTGTTTTCTGAGAAAAGCTGCAGAAACCAGGTTAAAAACGATATTGGTGTTAGTAAACATGACATTGAATCCACTTGCCCAATAAAAAGACTTTGCTTTTCTCCAAAACCAGGTTGACTCTGATTTTCTGAGTGCTTTGCACACCAATTCCACACCAATTTGTCCAGATAGGGCTGGATGAAACCAGAAACATCCGGTTCTGAGGTGTCTAACTCAATCCCAGCTCTTGCTACAGCTTCTGTGTTTGCTCGTGTTTTCTCGATAATGTGTGTGGATTTTAAAGTTGTGAATGAATTGTAGCATGCAACATTTTGTTTCTCTGTTGGGAAATGCTAATTGGTTTCACATGGAGATACAACAGGTACACATTCGTGTTTTCTGAGTACAAAGCTGCAGAAACCAGGTTAAAAATGATATTTGTGCTTGTAAACATTACATTGAATCCACTTGCCCAAGAAAAAGTCTTTGCTTTTCTCCAAAACCAGGTTGACTCTGCTTTTCTGTGCGCTTTGCACACCAATTCTACACCAGTTTGTCCAGATAGGCCTGGATAAATCCAGAAATAACCGGTTCTGTGGTGGCGAACTCAATCCCAGCTCTTGCTACAGCCTCAGAGTTTGCTTGTGTTTTCTCGATAGTATCTGTGTATTTTAGTGTTGTGAATGCATTGTACCATGTAACATTTTGTTTTTCTGTTGGTATACTCTAATTGGTTTCCCATGGACACACAACAGGTACATATTTTTGTTTTCTGAGAAAAAGCTGCAGAAACCAGGTTAAATATTATTTTGGTATTTGTAAACATGACATTGAAACCACTTGCCCAAGAAAAAGAGTTTGCTTTTCTCCAAAACCAGGTTGACTCTGCTTTTCTGGGTGCTTTGCACACCAATTCCACACCAGTTTGTCCAGATAGGGCTGGATGAAACCAGAAATATCCGGTCTGTGGAGGCTCACTAAATCCCAGCTCTTCCTACAGCCTCAGAGTTTGCTTGTGTTTTCTCGATAGTATCTATAAATTTTAGAGTTGTGAATGCATTGTAGCATGTAACATATTGATTCTTCTTTGCAAATGCTAATTGGTTTCACATGGAGACAATAAAGGTACACATTCGTGTTTTCTGAGAAAAAGCTGCAGAAACCAGTTTACAAATAATATTTGTGTTTGTAAACATGACATTGAATCCAGTTGCCCAAGAAAAAGACTTTGCTTTTCCCCAAAACCAGGATGACTCTGCTTTTCTGGGTGCTTTGCACACCAATTCCACAGCAGTTACTCCGGGAAGGGCTGGATGAAACCAGAAATGTCCGGTTCTGTAGTGGCTAACTCAATCCAAGATCTTACTACAGCCTCTGTGTTTGTTTGTGTTTTCTCGGTAGTATCTATAAACTTTAGAGTTGTGAATGCATTGTAGCATGTAACATTTTATTTTTCTGTTGGCATACGCTAATTGGTTTCACATGGAGACACAACAGGAACACATTCGTGTTTTCTGAGAAAAAGCTGCAGAAACCAGTTTACAAATGATATTGGTGTTTGTAAACATGACATTGAATCCACTTGCCCAAGAAAAAGACTTTGCTTTTCTCCAAAACCAGGTTGACTCTGCTTTTGTGGGTGCTTTGCACACCAATTCCACACCATTTTCTCCAGAAAGGGCTCAATGAAACCAGAAATATCTGGTTCTGTGGTGGCTAACTCAATCCGAGCTCTTGCTACAGCGTCTGTGTTTGCTTGTGTTTTCTAGAGAGTATCTATAAACATTAGAGTTGTGAATGCATTGTAGCATGTAACATTTTGTTTTTCTCTTGGCAAACGCTGATTGGTTTCACATGGAGGCACAACAGATACACTTTCTTGTTTTCTGAGTAAAAAGCTGCAGAAACCAGGTTAAAAATGATATTTGTGTTTGTAAACATGACATTGAATCCATTTGCCCAAGAAAAAGTCTTTGCTTTTCTCCAACACCTCGTTGACTCTGCTTTTCTGGGTGCTTTGCACACCAATTCCACACCAGTTTGTCCAGCTAGGCCTGGATGAATCCAGAAATATCTGGTTCTGTGGTGGCTCAGTCAATCCTAACTCTTGCTACAGTTTCTGTGTTTGCTTCTGTTTTCTCGATAATATCTGTGGATTTTAGAGTTGTGAATGCATTGTAGCATGTAACATTTTGTTTTTCTGTTGGCAAACGCTCATTGGTTTCACATGGAGACACAACAGGTACACATTCGTGTTTAGTGCGTAAAAAGCTATAGAAAGTTGATTACAAATGACATTTGTGTTTGCAAACATGATATTGAATACACTTGTCCAAAAAACTGACTTTGCTTTTCTCCAAAGCCAGGTTGACTCTGCTTTCTGGGTGCTTTGCACACCAACTCCACACCAGTTTGTCCAGATAGGTCTGGATGAAACCAGAAATATCCAGTTTTGTGGTGGCTATCTCACACCCAGCTCTTGCTAGAGCCTCAAAGTTTGTTTGTGTTTTCTGGATAGTATCAATGGAATTTAGAGATGTGAATGCATTGTAGCATGTAACATTTTGATTTTCTGTTGGCATACGCTAATTGGTTTCACATGGAGACACAACAGGTACACATTCGTGTTTTCTGAGAAAAAGCTGCAGAAAGCAGTTTACAAATGATATTTGTGTTTGTAAACATGACATTGAACCCACTTGCCCAAGAAAAACTTTGCTTTTCTCCCAAACCAGGTTGACTCTGCTTTTCTGGGTGCTTTGCACACATAATCCACACCAGTTGGTCCAGATAGGTCTGGATGAAACCGGAAATATCTGTTTCTGTATTGGCTAACTAAATCCAAGCTGCTGCTACATCCTCTGATTTGTTTTTGTTTTCTTGATAGTATCTATGGACTTTAGACTTTTGAATGCATTGTAACATGTAACATTTTGATTCTTGTTGGCAAACGCTAATAAGTTTCACATGGAGACAATAAAGGTACACATTCGTTTTTTCTGAGTAAAAAGCTGAAGAAAGCAGTTTACAAATGATATTTGTGTTTGTAAACATGACATTGAATCCACTTGCCCTAGAGAATGACTTTTCTTTTCTCCAAAACCAGGTTGACTCTGCGTTTCTGGGTTCTTTGCACACCAATTCCACAGCAGTTGCTCTGGAAAGGGCTGGATGAAACCAGAAATGTCCGGTTGTGTAGTGGCTAACTCAATCCAAGATCTTACTACAGCCTCTGTGTTTGTTTGTGTTTTCTCGATAGTATCTATAAACTTTAGAGTCGTGAATGCATTGTAGCATGTAACATTTTGTTTTTCTATTGGCAAACACTAATAGGTTTCACATGGAGACACAACAGGTACACAATCGTGTTTTCTGAGTAAAAACCTGCAGAAACCAGGTTAAAAATGATATTGGTGTTTGTAAACATGACATTGAATCCACTTGCCCAAGGAAAAGACTTTGCTTTTCTCCAAAACCAGGTTGACTCTGCTTTTCTGGGTGCTTTGCACACCAATTCATCAAGAGTTTGTCCAGATAGGGCTAGTTGAAATATAAATATCTGGTTAGTGGTGGCTAACTCAATCCCAGCTCTTGCTACAGCCTCTGTGTTTGTTTGTGTTTTCTGGATAGTATGTATGAACTTTGGATTTGTGTATGAATTGTAGCATGTAACATTTTGCTTCTTGTTAGCAAACGCTAGTTGGTTTCACAAGGAGACACAACAGGTACACATTCGATTTTTCTGAGTAAAAAGCTGCAGAAACCAGGTTAAAAATGATATTGGTGTTTGTAAACATGACATTGAATCCCCTTGCCCAAGAAAAAGACTTTGCTTTTCTCCAAAATCCGTTAGACTCTGCTTTTGTGGGTGCTTTGCACACCTATTCCACACGAGTTTGTCCAGATAGGGCTGGATGGAACAAGAAATATCTGTTTCTGTAGTGGCTAACTCAATCCAAGCTCTTGCACCAGACTCTTTGTTTGTTTTTGTTTTATGGATAGTATCTATGGACTTTAGAGATGTGTATGAATTATAGCATGTAACATTTTACTTCTTTTTGGCAAACGCTAATTGGTTTCAGATGGAGACACAACAGGAACACATTCGTGTTTCCTAAGTGAAGAGCTGCAAAAACCAGGTTAAAAATGATAGTTGTGTTTGTAAACATGACATTGAATTCATTTGCCCAAGAAAAAGACTTTGCTCTTCTCCAAAACCCGGTTGACTCTGCTTTTCTGGGTGCTTTGCACACCAGTTCCACAGCAGAATCTCCAATAGGTCTGGATGAAACCAGAAATATCCGGTTCTGTGGTGGCTAACTCAATCTCAGCTCTTTCTACAGCCTCTGTGGTTGCTTGTGCTTTATCGATATTATTTATGGACTTTAGAATTGTGACTGCATTGTAGCATGTAACATTTTGTTTTTGTGTTGGCAAACGCTAAATGGTTTCACATGGAGACACAACACGTACACATTCATGTTTTCTGAATAAAAAGGTGCAGAAACCAAGTTAGAAATGATATTTGTGTTTGTAAACATGACATCGAATCCACTTGCCCAAGAAAAAGACTTTGCTTTTCTCCAAAACCAGGTTGACTCTGCTTTTCTGGGTGCTTTGCACACATAATCCACACCAGTTCGTCCAGATAGGTCTGGAGGAAACCAGAAATAGCCAGTTCTGTATTGGCTAACTAAATCCAAGCTCTTGCTACAGCCTCTGAGTTGTTTTTGTTTTTTTTTGATAGTATCTATGGACTTTAGATTTTTGAATGCATTGTAACATGTAACGTTTTGATTCTTGTTGGCAAACGCTAATTGGTTTCACGTGGAGACAATAAAGGTGCACATTCGTGTGTTCTGAGTAAAAAGCTGCAGAAAGCAGTTCACAAATGATATTTGTGTTTGTAAACATGACATTGAATCCACTTGCCCAAGAAAAAACTTTGCTTTTCTCCAAAACCAGGTGGACTCTGATTTTCTGGGTGCTTTGCACACCAATTCCACAGCAGTTACTACGGAAAGGGCTGGATGAAACCAGAAATGTCTGGTTCTGTAGTGGCTAACTCAATCCAAGATCTTACTACATCCTCTGTGTTTGTTTGTGTTTTCTTGATAGTATCTATAAACTTTAGAGTTGTGAATGCATTGCAACATGTAACATTTTGTTTTTCTGTTGGCATACGCTAATTGGTTTCACATGGAGACACAACAGGAAGACATTCGTGTTTTCTGAGAAAAGCTGCAGAAACCAGGTTAAAAATGATATTGGTGTTAGTAAACATGACATTGAATCCACTTGCCCAATAAAAAGACTTTGCTTTTCTCCAAAACCAGGTTGACTCTGATTTTCTGAGTGCTTTGCACACCAATTCCACACCAATTTGTCCAGATAGGGCTGGATGAAACCAGAAACATCCGGTTCTGAGGTGTCTAACTCAATCCCAGCTCTTGCTCCAGCTTCTGTGTTTGTATGTGTTTTCTCGATAGTATCTATGGACTTTAGAGTTGTAAATGCATTGCAGCATGTAACATTTTGTTTTTCTGTTGGCTAATGCTAATTGGTTTCTCATGTACACACAACAGGTACACATTCATGTTTTCTGTGTAAAAACCTTCAGAAACCAGGTTAAACATGATATTTGTGTTTGTAAACATGACATTGAATCCACTTGCCCAAGGAAAAGACTTTGCTTTTCTCCAAAACCAGGTTGACTCTGCTTTTCTGGGTGCTTTGCACACCAATTCATCAAGAGTTTGTCCAGATAGGGCTAGTTGAAATATAAATATCTGGTTAGTGGTGGCTAACTCAATCCCAGCTCTTGCTACAGCCTCTGTGTTTGTTTGTGTTTTCTGGATAGTATGTATGAACTTTGGATTTGTGTATGAATTGTAGCATGTAACATTTTGCTTCTTGTTAGCAAACGCTAGTTGGTTTCACAAGGAGACACAACAGGTACACATTAGTTTTTTCTGAGTAAAAAGCTGCAGAAACCAGGTTAAAAATGATATTGGTGTTTGTAAACATGACATTGAATCCCCTTGCCCAAGAAAAAGACTTTGCTTTTCTCCAAAATCCGTTAGACTCTGCTTTTGTGGGTGCTTTGCACACCTATTCCACACGAGTTTGTCCAGATAGGGCTGGATGGAACAAGAAATATCTGTTTCTGTAGTGGCTAACTCAATCCAAGCTCTTGCACCAGACTCTTTGTTTGTTTTTGTTTTATGGATAGTATCTATGGACTTTAGAGATGTGTATGAATTATAGCATGTAACATTTTACTTCTTTTTGGCAAACGCTAATTGGTTTCAGATGGAGACACAACAGGAACACATTCGTGTTTCCTAAGTGAAGAGCTGCAAAAACCAGGTTAAAAATGATAGTTGTGTTTGTAAACATGACATTGAATTCATTTGCCCAAGAAAAAGACTTTGCTCTTCTCCAAAACCCGGTTGACTCTGCTTTTCTGGGTGCTTTGCACACCAGTTCCACAGCAGAATCTCCAATAGGTCTGGATGAAACCAGAAATATCCGGTTCTGTGGTGGCTAACTCAATCTCAGCTCTTTCTACAGCCTCTGTGGTTGCTTGTGCTTTATCGATATTATTTATGGACTTTAGAATTGTGACTGCATTGTAGCATGTAACATTTTGTTTTTGTGTTGGCAAACGCTAAATGGTTTCACATGGAGACACAACACGTACACATTCATGTTTTCTGAATAAAAAGGTGCAGAAACCAAGTTAGAAATGATATTTGTGTTTGTAAACATGACATCGAATCCACTTGCCCAAGAAAAAGACTTTGCTTTTCTCCAAAACCAGGTTGACTCTGCTTTTCTGGGTGCTTTGCACACATAATCCACACCAGTTCGTCCAGATAGGTCTGGAGGAAACCAGAAATAGCCAGTTCTGTATTGGCTAACTAAATCCAAGCTCTTGCTACAGCCTCTGAGTTGTTTTTGTTTTTTTTTGATAGTATCTATGGACTTTAGATTTTTGAATGCATTGTAACATGTAACGTTTTGATTCTTGTTGGCAAACGCTAATTGGTTTCACGTGGAGACAATAAAGGTGCACATTCGTGTGTTCTGAGTAAAAAGCTGCAGAAAGCAGTTCACAAATGATATTTGTGTTTGTAAACATGACATTGAATCCACTTGCCCAAGAAAAAACTTTGCTTTTCTCCAAAACCAGGTGGACTCTGATTTTCTGGGTGCTTTGCACACCAATTCCACAGCAGTTACTACGGAAAGGGCTGGATGAAACCAGAAATGTCTGGTTCTGTAGTGGCTAACTCAATCCAAGATCTTACTACATCCTCTGTGTTTGTTTGTGTTTTCTTGATAGTATCTATAAACTTTAGAGTTGTGAATGCATTGCAACATGTAACATTTTGTTTTTCTGTTGGCATACGCTAATTGGTTTCACATGGAGACACAACAGGAAGACATTCGTGTTTTCTGAGAAAAGCTGCAGAAACCAGGTTAAAAATGATATTGGTGTTAGTAAACATGACATTGAATCCACTTGCCCAATAAAAAGACTTTGCTTTTCTCCAAAACCAGGTTGACTCTGATTTTCTGAGTGCTTTGCACACCAATTCCACACCAATTTGTCCAGATAGGGCTGGATGAAACCAGAAACATCCGGTTCTGAGGTGTCTAACTCAATCCCAGCTCTTGCTCCAGCTTCTGTGTTTGTATGTGTTTTCTCGATAGTATCTATGGACTTTAGAGTTGTAAATGCATTGCAGCATGTAACATTTTGTTTTTCTGTTGGCTAATGCTAATTGGTTTCTCATGTACACACAACAGGTACACATTCATGTTTTCTGTGTAAAAACCTTCAGAAACCAGGTTAAACATGATATTTGTGTTTGTAAACATGACATTGAATCCACTTGCCCAAGGAAAAGACTTTGCTTTTCTCCAAAACCAGGTTGACTCTGCTTTTCTGGGTGCTTTGCACACCAATTCATCAAGAGTTTGTCCAGATAGGGCTAGTTGAAATATAAATATCTGGTTAGTGGTGGCTAACTCAATCCCAGCTCTTGCTACAGCCTCTGTGTTTGTTTGTGTTTTCTGGATAGTATGTATGAACTTTGGATTTGTGTATGAATTGTAGCATGTAACATTTTGCTTCTTGTTAGCAAACGCTAGTTGGTTTCACAAGGAGACACAACAGGTACACATTAGTTTTTTCTGAGTAAAAAGCTGCAGAAACCAGGTTAAAAATGATATTGGTGTTTGTAAACATGACATTGAATCCCCTTGCCCAAGAAAAAGACTTTGCTTTTCTCCAAAATCCGTTAGACTCTGCTTTTGTGGGTGCTTTGCACACCTATTCCACACGAGTTTGTCCAGATAGGGCTGGATGGAACAAGAAATATCTGTTTCTGTAGTGGCTAACTCAATCCAAGCTCTTGCACCAGACTCTTTGTTTGTTTTTGTTTTATGGATAGTATCTATGGACTTTAGAGATGTGTATGAATTATAGCATGTAACATTTTACTTCTTTTTGGCAAACGCTAATTGGTTTCAGATGGAGACACAACAGGAACACATTCGTGTTTCCTAAGTGAAGAGCTGCAAAAACCAGGTTAAAAATGATAGTTGTGTTTGTAAACATGACATTGAATTCATTTGCCCAAGAAAAAGACTTTGCTCTTCTCCAAAACCCGGTTGACTCTGCTTTTCTGGGTGCTTTGCACACCAGTTCCACAGCAGAATCTCCAATAGGTCTGGATGAAACCAGAAATATCCGGTTCTGTGGTGGCTAACTCAATCTCAGCTCTTTCTACAGCCTCTGTGGTTGCTTGTGCTTTATCGATATTATTTATGGACTTTAGAATTGTGACTGCATTGTAGCATGTAACATTTTGTTTTTGTGTTGGCAAACGCTAAATGGTTTCACATGGAGACACAACACGTACACATTCATGTTTTCTGAATAAAAAGGTGCAGAAACCAAGTTAGAAATGATATTTGTGTTTGTAAACATGACATCGAATCCACTTGCCCAAGAAAAAGACTTTGCTTTTCTCCAAAACCAGGTTGACTCTGCTTTTCTGGGTGCTTTGCACACATAATCCACACCAGTTCGTCCAGATAGGTCTGGAGGAAACCAGAAATAGCCAGTTCTGTATTGGCTAACTAAATCCAAGCTCTTGCTACAGCCTCTGAGTTGTTTTTGTTTTTTTTTGATAGTATCTATGGACTTTAGATTTTTGAATGCATTGTAACATGTAACGTTTTGATTCTTGTTGGCAAACGCTAATTGGTTTCACGTGGAGACAATAAAGGTGCACATTCGTGTGTTCTGAGTAAAAAGCTGCAGAAAGCAGTTCACAAATGATATTTGTGTTTGTAAACATGACATTGAATCCACTTGCCCAAGAAAAAACTTTGCTTTTCTCCAAAACCAGGTGGACTCTGATTTTCTGGGTGCTTTGCACACCAATTCCACAGCAGTTACTACGGAAAGGGCTGGATGAAACCAGAAATGTCTGGTTCTGTAGTGGCTAACTCAATCCAAGATCTTACTACATCCTCTGTGTTTGTTTGTGTTTTCTTGATAGTATCTATAAACTTTAGAGTTGTGAATGCATTGCAACATGTAACATTTTGTTTTTCTGTTGGCATACGCTAATTGGTTTCACATGGAGACACAACAGGAAGACATTCGTGTTTTCTGAGAAAAGCTGCAGAAACCAGGTTAAAAATGATATTGGTGTTAGTAAACATGACATTGAATCCACTTGCCCAATAAAAAGACTTTGCTTTTCTCCAAAACCAGGTTGACTCTGATTTTCGGAGTGCTTTGCACACCAATTCCACACCAATTTGTCCAGATAGGGCTGGATGAAACCAGAAACATCCGGTTCTGAGGTGTCTAACTCAATCCCAGCTCTTGCTCCAGCTTCTGTGTTTGTATGTGTTTTCTCGATAGTATCTATGGACTTTAGAGTTGTAAATGCATTGCAGCATGTAACATTTTGTTTTTCTGTTGGCTAATGCTAATTGGTTTCTCATGTACACACAACAGGTACACATTCATGTTTTCTGTGTAAAAACCTTCAGAAACCAGGTTAAACATGATATTTGTGTTTGTAAACATGACATTGAATCCACTTGCCCAAGGAAAAGACTTTGCTTTTCTCCAAAACCAGGTTGACTCTGCTTTTCTGGGTGCTTTGCACACCAATTCATCAAGAGTTTGTCCAGATAGGGCTAGTTGAAATATAAATATCTGGTTAGTGGTGGCTAACTCAATCCCAGCTCTTGCTACAGCCTCTGTGTTTGTTTGTGTTTTCTGGATAGTATGTATGAACTTTGGATTTGTGTATGAATTGTAGCATGTAACATTTTGCTTCTTGTTAGCAAACGCTAGTTGGTTTCACAAGGAGACACAACAGGTACACATTAGTTTTTTCTGAGTAAAAAGCTGCAGAAACCAGGTTAAAAATGATATTGGTGTTTGTAAACATGACATTGAATCCCCTTGCCCAAGAAAAAGACTTTGCTTTTCTCCAAAATCCGTTAGACTCTGCTTTTGTGGGTGCTTTGCACACCTATTCCACACGAGTTTGTCCAGATAGGGCTGGATGGAACAAGAAATATCTGTTTCTGTAGTGGCTAACTCAATCCAAGCTCTTGCACCAGACTCTTTGTTTGTTTTTGTTTTATGGATAGTATCTATGGACTTTAGAGATGTGTATGAATTATAGCATGTAACATTTTACTTCTTTTTGGCAAACGCTAATTGGTTTCAGATGGAGACACAACAGGAACACATTCGTGTTTCCTAAGTGAAGAGCTGCAAAAACCAGGTTAAAAATGATAGTTGTGTTTGTAAACATGACATTGAATTCATTTGCCCAAGAAAAAGACTTTGCTCTTCTCCAAAACCCGGTTGACTCTGCTTTTCTGGGTGCTTTGCACACCAGTTCCACAGCAGAATCTCCAATAGGTCTGGATGAAACCAGAAATATCCGGTTCTGTGGTGGCTAACTCAATCTCAGCTCTTTCTACAGCCTCTGTGGTTGCTTGTGCTTTATCGATATTATTTATGGACTTTAGAATTGTGACTGCATTGTAGCATGTAACATTTTGTTTTTGTGTTGGCAAACGCTAAATGGTTTCACATGGAGACACAACACGTACACATTCATGTTTTCTGAATAAAAAGGTGCAGAAACCAAGTTAGAAATGATATTTGTGTTTGTAAACATGACATCGAATCCACTTGCCCAAGAAAAAGACTTTGCTTTTCTCCAAAACCAGGTTGACTCTGCTTTTCTGGGTGCTTTGCACACATAATCCACACCAGTTCGTCCAGATAGGTCTGGAGGAAACCAGAAATAGCCAGTTCTGTATTGGCTAACTAAATCCAAGCTCTTGCTACAGCCTCTGAGTTGTTTTTGTTTTTTTTTTGATAGTATCTATGGACTTTAGATTTTTGCATGCATTGTAACATGTAACGTTTTGATTCTTGTTGGCAAACGCTAATTGGTTTCACGTGGAGACAATAAAGGTGCACATTCGTGTGTTCTGAGTAAAAAGCTGCAGAAAGCAGTTCACAAATGATATTTGTGTTTGTAAACATAACATTGAATCCACTTGCCCAAGAAAAAACTTTGCTTTTCTCCAAAACCAGGTGGACTCTGATTTTCTGGGTGCTTTGCACACCAATTCCACAGCAGTTACTACGGAAAGGGCTGGATGAAACCAGAAATGTCTGGTTCTGTAGTGGCTAACTCAATCCAAGATCTTACTACATCCTCTGTGTTTGTTTGTGTTTTCTTGATAGTATCTATAAACTTTAGAGTTGTGAATGCATTGCAGCATGTAACATTTTGTTTTTCTGTTGGCATACGCTAATTGGTTTCACATGGAGACACAACAGGAAGACATTCGTGTTTTCTGAGAAAAGCTGCAGAAACCAGGTTAAAAACGATATTGGTGTTAGTAAACATGACATTGAATCCACTTGCCCAATAAAAAGACTTTGCTTTTCTCCAAAACCAGGTTGACTCTGATTTTCTGAGTGCTTTGCACACCAATTCCACACCAATTTGTCCAGATAGGGCTGGATGAAACCAGAAACATCCGGTTCTGAGGTGTCTAACTCAATCCCAGCTCTTGCTCCAGCTTCTGTGTTTGTATGTGTTTTCTCGATAATGTGTGTGGATTTTAAAGTTGTGAATGAATTGTAGCATGCAACATTTTGTTTCTCTGTTGGGAAATGCTAATTCGTTTCACATGGAGATACAACAGGTACACATTCGTGTTTTCTGAGTACAAAGCTGCAGAAACCAGGTTAAAAATGATATTTGTGCTTGTAAACATTACATTGAATCCACTTGCAAGAAAAAGTCTTTGCTTTTCTCCAAAACCAGGTTGACTCTGCTTTTCTGTGCGCTTTGCACACCAATTCTACACCAGTTTGTCCAGATAGGCCTGGATAAATCCAGAAATAACCTGATCCCTGTGAAATATAAGAGGGGGAATAAGAGAGGGAGGAGATGTACAATTTGGGACATGCTCAATCGGAACTGCCCCAAATGATGGAGTTAGAATTGTGCCAGGGAATTCCAATACAATTCCATCAAGGTGGCATGTACCAAGGCCATCTCACTAGTCCAAGTGATCAATTTCAGTTCACAATTGATCACACTGATAGGTCTAAGAGTCAAAGGGATCACACAAACAAGACTAGTGTCTGCTAATACTAACTGATAGAATCAAAAAGGGAGAGAAGGATCCAACATGGGAAGCGAGATACACAGCAGACTCATAGAATGACAGATGTCCTAAATAGTACTCTGGCCTCAGAATCAGCCCTTAAGGCATTCAGATCTGGCTCAAGAGCCCATGAGAATATTCTAGGCATGGAAAGCCAAGACACTCTGGAAAAAAAAGAGGACCTAAATGAAAGATCTCTGCGAGTGAGATCCCAGTGGAACGAATGGGGCCATCAAAGAAGGAGGTACCTTTCTCTGAAGGGAGGAGAGAACCTCCACTTTGACTATGACCCTGTCGGAATAAGATTGAAGTCAGTGAACCCTAAAGG
This sequence comes from Sylvilagus floridanus, assembly GCA_949820135.1. Classification (NCBI taxonomy): domain Eukaryota; kingdom Metazoa; phylum Chordata; class Mammalia; order Lagomorpha; family Leporidae; genus Sylvilagus; species Sylvilagus floridanus. The sequence continues at coordinate 28,055,972 of OX463232.1, forward strand.
CTTCCATAGCCTTGGCAACTCATGACTAGAGCCTAGGGAGATTACTGATGCCATAAACAAGAGTGTCAAATTGTTAAATCAACATCAGGAGTCACTGTGTACTTACGTCTCATGGGGGATCTGTCCTTAATGTGTTGTCCAATGTGAAGTAATGCTATAATTAGCACTGAAACAGTATTTTACACTTTGTGTTTCTGTGTGGGTGCAAACTGATGAAATCTTTACTTAGTATATACTGAATCTATCTTCTGTATATAGATAATTAAAAATGAAAAAAAAAAAAAAAAAAAAAAAAAAAAAGAAATAACCGGTTCTGTGGTGGCGAACTCAATCCCAGCTCTTGCTACAGCCTCAGAGTTTGCTTGTGTTTTCTCGATAGTATCTGTGTATTTTAGTGTTGTGAATGCATTGTACCATGTAACATTTTGTTTTTCTGTTGGTATACTCTAATTGGTTTCCCATGGACACACAACAGGTACATATTTTTGTTTTCTGAGAAAAAGCTGCAGAAACCAGGTTAAATATTATTTTGGTATTTGTAAACATGACATTGAAACCACTTGCCCAAGAAAAAGAGTTTGCTTTTCTCCAAAACCAGGTTGACTCTGCTTTTCTGGGTGCTTTGCACACCAATTCCACACCAGTTTGTCCAGATAGGGCTGGATGAAACCAGAAATATCCGGTCTGTGGAGGCTCACTAAATCCCAGCTCTTCCTACAGCCTCAGAGTTTGCTTGTGTTTTCTCGATAGTATCTATAAATTTTAGAGTTGTGAATGCATTGTAGCATTTAACATATTGATTCTTCTTTGCAAATGCTAATTGATTTCACATGGAGACAATAAAGGTACACATTCGTGTTTTCTGAGAAAAAGCTGCAGAAACCAGTTTACAAATAATATTTGTGTTTGTAAACATGACATTGAATCCAGTTGCCCAAGAAAAAGACTTTGCTTTTCTCCAAAACCAGGTTGACTCTGATTTTCTGGGTGCTTTGCACACCAATTCCACACCATTTTCTCCAGAAAGGGCTGGATGAAACCAGAAATATCTGGTTCTGTGGTGGCTAACTCAATCCGAGCTCTTGCTACAGCGTCTGTGTTTGCTTGTGTTTTCTAGAGAGTATCTATAAACTTTAGAGTTGTGAATGCATTGTAGCATGTAACATTTTGTTTTTCTCTTGGCAAACGCTGATTGGTTTCACATGGAGGCACAACAGATACACTTTCTTGTTTTCTGAGTAAAAAGCTGCAGAAACCAGGTTAAAAATGATATTTGCGTTTGTAAACATGACATTGAATCCATTTGCCCAAGAAAAAGTCTTTGCTTTTCTCCAACACCTCGTTGACTCTTCTTTTCTGGGTGCTTTGCACACCAATTCCACACCAGTTTGTCCAGCTAGGCCTGGATGAATCCAGAAATATCTGGTTCTGTGGTGGCGAACTCAATCCTAACTCTTGCTACAGTTTCTGTGTTTGCTTCTGTTTTCTCGATAATATCTGTGGATTTTAGAGTTGTGAATGCATTGTAGCATGTAACATTTTGTTTTTCTGTTGGCAAACGCTCATTGGTTTCACATGGAGACACAACAGGTACACATTCGTGTTTAGTGCGTAAAAAGCTATAGAAAGTTGATTACAAATGACATTTGTGTTTGCAAACATGATATTGAATACACTTGCCCAAAAAACTGACTTTGCTTTTCTCCAAAGCCAGGTTGACTCTGCTTTCTGGGTGCTTTGCACACCAACTCCACACCAGTTTGTCCAGATAGGTCTGGATGAAACCAGAAATATCCAGTTTTGTGGTGGCTATCTCACACCCAGCTCTTGCTAGAGCCTCAAAGTTTGTTTGTGTTTTCTGGATAGTATCAATGGAATTTAGAGATGTGAATGCATTGTAGCATGTAACATTTTGATTTTCTGTTGGCATACGCTAATTGGTTTCACATGGAGACACAACAGGTACACATTCGTGTTTTCTGAGAAAAAGCTGCAGAAAGCAGTTTACAAATGATATTTGTGTTTGTAAACATGACATTGAACCCACTTGCCCAAGAAAAACTTTGCTTTTCTCCCAAACCAGGTTGACTCTGCTTTTCTGGGTGCTTTGCACACATAATCCACACCAGTTGGTCCAGATAGGTCTGGATGAAACCGGAAATATCTGTTTCTGTATTGGCTAACTAAATCCAAGCTGCTGCTACATCCTCTGATTTGTTTTTGTTTTCTTGATAGTATCTATGGACTTTAGACTTTTGAATGCATTGTAACATGTAACATTTTGATTCTTGTTGGCAAACGCTAATAAGTTTCACATGGAGACAATAAAGGTACACATTCGTTTTTTCTGAGTAAAAAGCTGAAGAAAGCAGTTTACAAATGATATTTGTGTTTGTAAACATGACATTGAATCCACTTGCCCTAGAGAATGACTTTTCTTTTCTCCAAAACCAGGTTGACTCTGCGTTTCTGGGTTCTTTGCACACCAATTCCACAGCAGTTGCTCTGGAAAGGGCTGGATGAAACCAGAAATGTCCGGTTGTGTAGTGGCTAACTCAATCCAAGATCTTACTACAGCCTCTGTGTTTGTTTGTGTTTTCTCGATAGTATCTATAAACTTTAGAGTCGTGAATGCATTGTAGCATGTAACATTTTGTTTTTCTATTGGCAAACACTAATTGGTTTCACATGGAGACACAACAGGTACACAATCGTGTTTTCTGAGTAAAAACCTGCAGAAACCAGGTTAAAAATGATATTGGTGTTTGTAAACCTGACATTGAATCCACTTGCCCAAGAAAAAGACTTTGCTTTTCTCCAAAACCAGGTTGACTCTGATTTTCTGGGTGCTTTGCACACCAATTCCTCACCAGTGTGTCCAGATAGGGCTGGATGAAAACAGAAACAATCGGTTCTCAGGTGTCTAACTCAATCCGAGCTCTTGCTACAGCTTTTGTTCTTCCTGTGTTTTCTCGATAATATCGATTTGGATATATGGACTTTAGAGTTGTGAATGCCTTGTAGCATGCAACATTTTGTTTTTCTCTTGGGAAATGCTAATTGGTGTCACATGGAGAAACAACAGGTACACATTCATGTTTTCTGAGTAAAAAGCTGCAGAAACCAGGTTACAAATGATATTTGTGTTTGTAAACATGACATTGAATCCACTTCCCCCAAAAAGACTTTTCTTTTCTCCCCAACCCTGTTGACTCTGATTTCTGTGTGCTTTGCACACCAATTCCACTCCAGTTTGTCCAGATAGGTTTGGACGAAACCAGAAATATTCGGTTCTGTAGTGGCTAACTCAAACCCAATTCTTGCTACAGCCTCTGTGTTTGTTTGTGTTTTCTGGATAGTATCTATGGACTTTGGATTTGTGTATGAATTGTAGCATGTAACATTTTGCTTCTTGTTAGCACACGCTAGTTGGTTTCACAAGGAGACACAACTGGTACACATTCGTGTTTTCTGAGTAAAAAGCTGCAGAAACCAGGTTAGAAATGAAATTGGTGTTTGTAAACATGACATTGAATCCACTTGCCAAAGAAAAATACTTTGCTTTTTTCAAAACCTGGTTGACTCTGCTTTTTTGGGTGCTTTGCACACCAAATCCACACAAGTTTGTCCAGATAGGGCTGGATGAAACCAGAAATATCTGGTTCTGTGGGGGCTAACTCAATCCCAGCTGTTGCTACAGCCTGTGAGTTGTTTGTGTTATCTCGATAGTATCTATGGAGTTTAGAGTTGTTAATGCATTGTAGCATGTAACATTTTGTTTTTCTGTTGGCAAACACTAATTGTTTTCACATGGAGTCACAACAGGTGCACATTCGTGTTTCCTAAGTGAAGAGCTGCAGAAAACAGGTTAAAAATGTTATTTGTGTTTGTAAACATGACATTGAATCAATTGCCCAAGAAAAGGACTTTGCTTTTCTCCAAAACCAGGTTGACTCTGCTTTTCTGGGTGCTTTGCACACCAACTCCACAACAGTTTGTCCGGACAGGGCTGGATGAAACCAGAAATATCCGGTTTTGTGATGGCTAACACAATCCCAGCTCTTGCTACAGCTTCTGTGTGTGTTTGTGTTTTCTCGATAGTATCTATAGACTTTAGAATTGTGAATGCATTGTAGCATGTAACAGTTTGTTTTTCTGTTGGCATACGCTAATTGGTTTCACATGGAGACACAATAGGTACACAATCGCGTTTTCTGAGAAAAACCTGCACAAACCAGGTTAAAAATAATATTGGTATATGTCAACATGGCATTGAATCCACTTGCCCAAGAAAAAGACTTTGCTTTCCTCCAAATCCGTTTGACTCTGCTTTTCTGGGTGCTTTGCACACCAATTCCAAACAAGTTTTTCCAGATAGGGCTGGATGAAAACAGAAATATCCGGTTCAGTGGAGGCTAAATCAATCCCAGCTCTTGCTACAGCCTCTTAATTTATTTTTGTTTTACGATAGTATCTATGGACTTTAGAGTTTTGAATGAATTGTAGCATGTGTCATTTTGCTTCTTCTTGGCAAATGCTAATTGTTTTCACCTGAGGACAACAGGTACACTTTCGTGTTTTCTCAGTATAAAGCTGCAGATACCAGGATAAAAATGATATTTATGTTTGTAAACATGACATTGAATCCACTTGCGCAAGAAAAACACTTTGCTATTCCCCAAAACCAGGTTGACTCTGATTTCTGTGTGTTGCACACCAATTCAACAACAGTTTGTCCAGATAGGTTTGGAAGAAACCAAAAATATCCGGTTCTGTAGTGGCTAACTCAAACCCAGCTCTTGCTACAGCCTCTGTGTTTGTTTGTGTTTTCTGGATACTATCTATGGACTTTGGATTTGTGTATGAATTGTAGCATGTATCATTTTGCTTCTTGTTAGCAAACGCTAGTTGGTTTCACAAGGAGACACAACTGGTACACATTCGTGTTTTCTGAGTAAAAAGCTGCAGAAACCAGGTTAGAAATGATATTGGTGTTTGTAAACATGACATTGAATCCACTTACCAAAGAAAAATACTTTGCTTTTTTCCAAAACCTGGTTGACTCTGCTTTTCTGGGTGCTTTGCACACCAATTAAACACTAGTTTGTCCACATAGGGCTGGATGGAACAATCAATATCCGCTTCTGTAGTGGCTAACTCAATCCAAGCTGTTGCTACAGCCTGTGAGTTGTTTGTGTTATCTCGATAGTATCTATGGAGTTTAGAGTTGTGAATGCATTGTAGCATGTAACATTTTGTTTTTCTGTTGGCAAACACTAACTGATTTCACATGGAGACACAACAGGTACACATTCGTGTTTTCTGAGTGAAAAGCTGCAGAAACCAGGTTAAAAATGATATTGGTGTTTGTAAACATGACATTGAATCCACTTGCCCAAGAAAAAGACTTTGCTTTTCTCCAAAATCCGTTTGACTCTGCTTTTCTGGGTGCTTTACACACCCATTCCACACGAGTTTGTCTAGATAGGGCTGGATGGAACAATCAATATCCGTTTCTGTAGTGGCTAACACAATCCACGCTCTTGCTACAGAATCTTTGTTTGTTTTTGTTTTCTGGATAGTATCTATGGACTTTAGAGATGTGTATGAATTGTAGCATGTAAAATTTTACTTCTTTTTGGCAAACGCTAATTGGTTTCACATGGAGACACAACAGGTACACATTCGTGTTTCCTAAGTGAAGAGCTGTAGAAAACAGGGTAAAATGTTATTTGTGTTTGTAAACATGACATTGAATCCACTTGCCCAAGAAAAAGACTTTGCTTTTCTCCAAAACCAGGTTGACTCTGCTTTTCTGGGTGCTTTGCACACCAATTCCAAACCAGTTGGTCCAGATAGGGCTGGATGAAACCAGAAATATCCGGTTCTGTGGTGGCTAACTCAATCCCAGCTCTTGCTACAATTTCTATGTTTGCTTGTGTTTTGTCGATCGTATCTATGGAGTTTAGAGTTGTGAATGTATTGTAGCATATAACATTTTGTTTTTCTCTTGGCAAACACTGATTGGTTTCACATGGAGACACACCAGGTACACTTTCTTGTTTTCTGAGTAAAAAGCTGCAGAAACCATTTTAAAAATGATATTTGTGTTTGTAAACATGACATTGAATCCACATGCCCAAGAAAAAGTCTTTGCTTTTCTCCAACACCTGGTTGATTCCGCTTTTCTGTGTGCTTTGCACACCAATTCCACACCAGTTTGTCCAGTTAGGCCTGGATGAATCCAGAAATATCTGGTTCTGTGATGGCGAACTCAATCCCAGCTCTTGCTACAGTTTCTGTGTTTGCTTCTGTTTTCTCGATAATATCTGTGGATTTTAGAGTTGTGAATGCATTGTAGCATGTAACATTTTGTTTTTCTGTTGGCAAACGCTCATTGGTTTCACATGGAGACACAACAGGTACACATTCGTGTTTAGTGCATAAAAAGCTGTAGAAAGCAGATTACAAATGACATTTGTGTTTGCAAACATGATATTGAATACACTTGCCCAAAAAAAGACTTTGCTTTTCTCCAAAACCACGTTGACTCTGCTTTACTGGGAGCTTTCAACACCAACTCCACACCAGTTTGTCCAGATAGGTCTGGATGAAACCAGAAATATCCGGTTCTGTATTGGCTAACTAAATCCAAGCTGCTGCTACAGCCTCTGATTTCTTTTTGTTTTCTTGATAGTATCTATGGACTTTAGAGTTTTGAATGCATTGTAACATGTAACGTTTTGAATCTTGTTGGCAAACGCTAATTGGTTTCACATGGAGAAAATAAAGGTACACATTCATGTTTTCTGAGTAAAAAGCTGCAGAAAGCAGTTTACAAATGATATTTGTGTTTGTAAACATGACATTGAAACCACTTGCCCTAGGGAAAGACTTTGCTTTTCTCCAAAACCAGGTTGAGTCTGCTTTTCTGGGTGCTTTGCACACCAATTCCACAGCAGTTACCCCGGAAAGGGCTGGATGAAACCAGAAATGTCTGGTTCTGTAGTGGCTAACTCAATCCAAGATCTTACTACAGCCTCTGTGTTTGTTTGTGTTTTCTCGATAGTATCTATAAACTTTAGAGTTGTGAATGCATTGTAGCATGTAACATTTTGTTTTTCTATTGGCAAACACTAATTGGTTTCACATGGAGACACAACAGGTACACAATCGTGTTTTCTGAGTAAAAACCTGCAGAAACCAGGTTAAAAATGATATTGGTGTTTGTAAACCTGACATTGAATCCACTTGCCCAAGAAAAAGACTTTGCTTTTCTCCAAAGCCAGGTTGACTCTGCTTTTCTGGGTGCTTTGCACACCAATTCCACACCAGATTGTCCAGATAGGGTTGGATGAAACCAGAAACAATCGGTTCTCAGGTGTCTAACTCAATCCCAGCTCTTGATACAGCTTTTGTGTTTGCCTGTGTTTTCTCGATAATATCGATTTGGATATATGGACTTTAGAGTTGTGAATGCCTTGTAGCATGCAACATTTTGATTTTCTCTTGGGAAATGCTAATTGGTGTCACATGGAGACACACCAGGTACACATTCGCGTTTTCTGAGAAAAAACCTGCACAAACCAGGTTAAAAATAGTATTGGTATATGTAAACATGGCATTGAATCCACTTGCCCAAGAAAAGGACTTTGCTCTCCTCCAAATCCAGGTTGACTCTGCTTTTCTGGGTGCTTTGCACACCAATTCCACACCAGTTTTTCCAGATAGGGCTGGATGAAAACAGAAATATCCGGTTCAGTGGAGGCTAAATCAATCCCAGCTCTTGCTACAGCCTCCTAATTTGTTTTTGTTTTGTCGATAGTATTTATGTACTTTAGAGTTTTGAATGAATTGTAGCATGTGTCATTTTGCTTCTTGTTGGCAAATGCTAATTGTTTTCACCTGAAGACATAGGTACACATTCGTGTTTTCTGAGTAAAAAGCTGCAGAAACCAGGATAAAAATGATATTGGTGTTTGTAAACATGACATTGAATCCACTTGCCCGAGAAAAAGACTTTGCTCTTCCCCAAAACCAGGTTGACTCTGCTTTTCTGGGTGCTTTACACACCAATTCCTCACCAGAAATCCAGATAGGTCTGGATGAAAGGAGAAATATTCGGTTCTGTGGTGGCTAACTGAATCCCAGCTCTGGCTAAAGCTTCTGTGTTTGCTTGTTTTTTCTCGATACTGTCTATGGACTTTAGAGTTGTGAATGCATTATACCATGTAACATTTTGTTTTTCTGTTGGCAAACGCTAATTGGTTTCACATGGAGACACAACAGGTACACATTCATGTTTTCTGAGTTAAAAGCTGTAGAAAGCAGTTTACAAATGACATTTGTGTTTGAAAACCTGACATTGAATCCTCTAGCAAAAGTAAAGACTTTGCTTTTCTCCCAAACCAGGTTCAGTCTGCTTTTCTGGGTGCTTTACACCAATTCCAAACCAGTTTGTCCAGATAGGACTGGATGAAACCAGAAATATCCTGTTGTGTGGTGGCTAACTCAATCCCAGCTCTTGCCACAGCCTCTGTGTTTGTTTCCATTTTCTGGATATTTTCTATGAACTTTGGAGTTTTGAATGAATTTTAGCATGTAACATTGTGTTTTTTTGTTGGCAAATGCTAATTTCTTCCACATGGAGACACACCAGGTACACATAAGTGATTTCTGCGTAGAATGCTACAGAATCCAGGTTAAAAATGATATTTGTGTTTGTAAACATGCAATTGAATCCACTGCCCACGAAAAAGACTTTGCTTTTCAACAAAACCACTTTGGTTCTTTTTTTCTGGCTCCTTTGCACACGAATTCCACACGAGTTTGTCCAGATAGGTCTGGATCCAACCAGAAATATCCGGTTCTTTTGTGGCTAAATGAATATCAGCTTTTAAAACAGCCTGAGGTTTGTTAGTGTTTTCTGTATATTACCTATGAATGTTAGAGTTTTGAATGAACTTTAGCATGTTAAATTTTGTTTTTATCTTGGCAAATGCTAATTGGTTCCACATGGAGACACAACAGGTACACATAAGTGTTTTCTGAGTACAATGCTACAGAAACCAGGTTCAAAATTTTACTTGAGTTGGTTAACATGACATTGAATCCACTTGCCCAAGAAAAAGACCTTGCTTTTCTCCAAAACCAGGTTCAATATTCTTTTCTGGGTCCTCTGCACAAGAATTCCACACGAGTTCTTCCAGATAGGTCTGGATCTAACCAGAAAGATCCCGGTCTGTTCTGCCTAACTCAATCCCAGCTCTTGCTACAGCCTATATGTTTGTTTCTGTTTTCTGGATATTATCTCTGAACTTTAGTGATTGGAATGAATTCTGGCATGTAACACCTTGTGTTTTTGTTGGCAAACAATAACAGGTAACACATGGAGACACAACAGGTACACATTCGAGTTTTCTGAGTAGAATGCTACAGAAACCAGGTTCAAAATGTTATTTGTGTTTGCTAACATGACATTGAATCCACTTGCCCAAGAAAAAGATTTTGCGTTTCTGCAAAACCAGTTTCAATATACTTTTCTGGGTCTTCTGCACATGAATTCCACACGAGTTTGTCCAGATAGGGCTGGATCTAATCAGATTATGTGGTTCTGTTCTGCCTAACTCAATCCCAGCTCTTGCTACAGCCTCTGTGTTTGTTTCTGTTTTCTGGATATGTTCTATGAACTTTAGAGTTTTGAATGAATTTTAGCATGTAACATTGTGTTTTGTTGTTGGAAACGCTAATTCGTTCCACATGGAGCACAACAGGTACACATAAGTGTTTTCTGAGCAGAATGCTACAGAAACCATGTTCAAAATGACATTTGTGTTTGCTAACATGACATTGAATCCACTTGCCAACGAAAAAGACTTTGCTTTTTCTCCAAAACCACTTTGACTCTGTTTTTCTAGGTCTGTTGCACACGAATTCCACACGAGTTTGTCCAGATTGGTCTGGATTGAACCAGTAAAATCCGATTATGTGATGCTAAATGAATATCAGCTTTTAAAATAGCCTGAGTGTTTGTTAGTGTTTTCTGGATATTTTCTATGAGCTTTAGAGTTGTGAATGAAATTTAGCAAGTAACACTTTGTGTTTTTGTTGGCAAACACTCATGGGTTCCACATGGAGACACAAGAGGTCAACATTCGAGTTTTCTGAGTAGAATGTTACAGAAACCAGCTTAAAAAAGATATTTGTGTTTGTAAACATGGCATTGAATCTACTTGCCCACGAAAAAAACACTTTGCTTTCCTGCAAAACCAGTTTCAATATACTTTTCTGGGTCTTCTGCACAAGAATGCCACACGAATTTGTCCAGATAGGTCTGGATCTGACCAGAAAGATCCGGGTATTTTCTGCCAAACTCAATCCCAGCTCTTGCTACAGCCTCTCTGTTTGTTTCTGTTTTCTGGATATTATCTATGAACTTTAGAATTTGGAATGAATTTTAGCATGTAACATTGTGTTTTTTTGTTGGAAAAGCTAATTTCTTCCACATGGAGACACAACAGGTACACATAAGAGATTTCAGAGTAGAATGCTACAGAAACCAGGTTAAAAATGACATTTGTGTTTGTAAACATGACATTGAATGCACTTGCCCACGAAAAAGACTTTGCTTTTCAAAAAAACCAGTTTGACTCTACTTTTCTGGCTCCTTTGCACACGAATTCCACACGAGTTTGTCCAGATAGGTCTGGATATAACCAGGAATATCGGTTCCGTTGTGGCTAAATGAATATCAGCTTTTAAAACAGCCTGTGGGTTTGTTTGTGTTTTCTGGGTATTATCTATGAACTTTACTGTTTGGAATGAATTCTGGCATGTAACATTTTGTTTTTCTCTTGGCAAACGGTAATTGAATTCACATGGAGACACAACAGGTACACATAAGAGTTTTCTGAGTAGAATGATACAGAAACCAGGTTAAAAATGATATTTGTGTTTGTAAACATGCCATTGAATCCACTTGCCCACGAAAAAGACTTTGCTTTTATCCAAAAGCAGTTTGACTGTGCTTTTCTGTGTCGATTACACACAGATTCCACATGAGTTTGTCCAGATATGGCTGGATGAAACCAGAAATATCTGGTTCTGTTGTGGGTAAATGAATATCAGCTTTTAATACAGCCTGTGTGTTTGTTAGTGTTTTGTGGATATTTTCTATGAACTTTTAAATTTGAATGAATTTTAGCATGTAACATTGTGGTTTTTTGTTGGAAACGCTAAATCGTTTCACATGGAGACACAACAGGTTCACATAAGAGTTTTCTGAGTAGAATGCTACAGAAACCAGGTTCAAAATGACATTTGTGTTTGTAAACATGACATTGAATCCACTTGCCCACGAAAAGTACTTTGCTTTTCTCCAAAACCAATTTGACTCTGCTTTTCCGGGTGCATTGCACACAAATTCCACATGAGTTTGTCCAGATATGTCTGGATCTACCAGAAATATCCTGTTCTGTGTGGCTAAATGAATGTCAGCTTTTAAAACAGCCTGTGCTTTTGTTAGTATTTTCTGTATATTATCTATGAATGTTAGAGGTTAGAATGAATTTTAGCATGTTACATTTTGTTTTTATGTTGGCAAAGGCTAATTGGTTTCACATGGATAAACAGTAGGTACACATTCGAGTTTTCTGAGTAGAATGCTACAGAAACCAGGTTAAAAATGATATTTGTGTTTGCTAACATGACATTGAATCCACTTGCCCATGAAAAAGTCTTTGCTTTTATCCAAAACCACTTTGCCTCTGCTTCTCTGCGTCCTTTGCACAAGAATTCCACAGGAGTTTGTCCAGATAGGTCTGGATCAAACCAGAAATATCCTGTTCTCTTTTGGCTAAATGAACATCAGCTTTTAAAACAGCCTGTGTGTTTGTTAGTGTTTTCTGGATATTATCTATGAACTTAAGAGTTTGGAATTAAATCTGGCATGTAACACTTTGTTTTTTTGTTGCCACACACTAATTGGTTCCACTAGGAGACACAACAGGTACACATAAGATGTTTTTGAGTAGAATAATACAGAAAGCAGGTTAAAAATGATATTTTTGTTTTAACATGACATTGAATTCACTTTCCTATAAAAAGACTTTGTTTTTCTCCAAAACCAGTTTGACTCTGCTTTTCTGGGTCCTTTGCAAAAGAATTCCACATGACTTTGTCCAGATAGGTCTGGATCTAACCAGAAGGATCCTGGTGTGTTCTGCCTAACTCAATCCCAGCTCTTGCTACAGCCTCTGTGTTTGTTTCTGTTTTCTGGATATTATCTATGAACTATAGAGTTTAGAATGCATTCTGGCATGTAATACTTCATTTTTTTGTTGGCAAACACTAACTGGTTCCGCATGGAGACACAACAGGTACCCATTTGGGCTTTCTGAGTAGAATGATATAGAAACCAGGTGAAAAATTATATTTGTGTTTGCTAACATGACATTGAATACACTTGCCCAAGAAAAAGCCTTTGCTTTTTTCCAAAACCGGTTTGACTGTGCTTTTCTGAGTCCTTTGCAGACGGATTCCACACGAGTTTGGCCAGATATGTCTGGATCAAACAAGAAATATCCCGTTTTGTTGTGGCTTAATGAATATCAGCTTTTAAAACAGCCTGTGTGTTTGTTAGTGTTTCCTGGATACTTTCTATTAAATTTAGATTTTGGAATGAATTCTGGCATGTAACACTTTGTTTTTTTTGTTGGCAAACGCTAATTGGTTCCACATGGAGACACAACAGGTACACATTCGAGTTTTCTGAGTAGAATGCTACAGAACCAGGTTAAAAATGATACTTGTGTTTGCTAACATTACTTTGAATCCACTTTCCCATGAAAAAGCCTTTGCTTTTCTCCAAAACCAGTTTGATTCTGCTTTTCTGGGTCCTTTGCACACGAATTCCACATGTGTTTTTCCAGATAGCTCTAGATTCAACCAGAAATATCCAGTTCTGTTTTGGCTAAATGAATATCAGCTTTTAAAACAGCCTGTGTGTTTGTCAGTGTTTTCTGGATAGTAACTATGAACTTTAGAGTTCGGAATGAATTCTGACATATAACATTTTGTTTCTCTGTTGGCAAACGCTAATTGGATTCACATGGAGAAACAACTGGTACACATTCGAGTTTTCAGAGTAAAATGCTACAAAAAGCAGGTTCAGAATGATATTTGTGTTTGTGAACATGACAATGAATCCACTTGCCCAAGAAAAAGACTTTGCTTTTCTCCAAAAACAGATTGATTCTGCTTCTCTGTGTCCTTTGCACAAGAATTCCACAAGAGGTTGTCCAGATAGGTCTGGATCTAACCAGAAATATCGGTTCTGTTGTGGCTAAATGAATATCAGCCAGCATACATGAGTTCTGTATCGGAGGTGTGGAACAAAGCAGTTAGGAAGGGTTCCGTAGCCTGGGAGTAGGCATTCTCAATATACGGGATTTCTGTAGCCTCTCTATAGGAAACACAGCTTATGGTCCAACTGCATAATGGCTGCAGAGAGATGCAGTTCACAGGAGATCTGTATGCTAGCGGAGTACAAAGCTGTTTCCGCGGTCTGTAGCATGGGAAATGGCATACACAATGTGCACAATGTCTGTAGCCTGAGTGTAGGAGACAGAGTTTACAGGAGTTCTGTAACCTGAGTTTAGTCGCGTGCAGTGTACATGAGTTCTGTATCTGAGTTGTGGAACGAGGCATTATGGAAGAGTTCTGTAGACTGGCAGTAGGCATTCGCAATATGCAGGATTTCTGTAGCCTGACGCTAGGATGCACAGCTGATGGGTGTTCAGCGACCTGGCTGTAGAGAGATTCAGTTCATGGGAGTTCTATATGCTAGGGGAGTGCAATGCTCTTTCAGAGATATGTTGCCTGGGAATAGGAACACACAACGTGCACAATATCAGTATCCTTAGACAGAGCTTACAGGATTTCTGTAACCTGAGTGCAGTGAGGTGCATCTTACATGAGTTCTGTATCTGAGGTGTGTAAGGAAGCATTTGTAAGAGTTCTGTAGCCTGGGAGTAGGCATTCGCAATATGCAGGATTTCTGTAGCCTGACTCTGGGATGTGCAGCTTATAGGATTCTGGATACAGGCTGCAGAGAGATTCAGTTCATGGGAGTGCTTTATGCTAGTGTAGTGCAAAGCTGTTTCAGCGTTCTGTATCCTGGGAATAAGCTTACACAATGTGTGCAATATCGGTAGCGTCAGTGTAGGAGACAGAGCACATGATTTCAGTTACGTGAGTGTAGTTATTTACAGCATACTTGAGTTCTGTATCGTAGGTGTGGAATGAAGCAATTAGGAAGGGTTCTCTAGCCAGGGAGTAGGTATTCACAATATGCGGGATGTCTGTAGCCTGTCTGTAGGAAACGCAGCTTATGGTCAGTCTGCTTCCTGGATGTAGAGAGATTCAGTTCATGGGAGTTCTGTATGCTTGTGGAGTACAAATCTGTTTCAGCGGTCTGTATCCTGGGCTAGGCATACATAATATGCGCAATGTTCGTAGCCTGAGTGTAGGAGACAGAGCTTACAGGAGTTCTGTAACCTGAGTGTAGTCAGATGCAGATTACATGAGTTCTGTATTACAGGTGTGGAATGAAGCAGTTTGGAAGAGTTCTGTAGCCTAGCAGTGGGCATTCTCAATATGCGGTATTTCTGTATCCTGTCTATAGGAAACGTTGTTTATAGGCATTCTGGATACAAGCTGTAGAGAGATTCAATTCATGGGAGTTCTGTATGCCAGCAGAGTGCAAAGCTGTTTCAGCATTCCGTAGCCTGGGAATAAGCTTACACAATGTATGCAATTTCCAAAGCCTGAGTGAAGGAGAGAGAGCGTACAGGAGTTCTGTAACCTGAGTGTATTGATTTACAGCATACATGAGTTCTGTATCAGAGGTGTGGAATGAAGCAGTTAGGAGGGGTTCTGTAGCCTAGGGATAGGCATTCGCAATATGTACAATTTCTGTAGCCTGTGTATAAGAAATGCAGCTTATGATCAGTCTGCTTCCTGGCTGTAGAGATTCTGTTCATGGGAGTTCTGTATGCTAGTAGAGTGCAAATCTTTCAGTGTTTTTAGCCTGGGAATACGCTTACACAATGTACACAATTTCGGTAGCCTGAGTGTAACAGAGAGTGCGTACAGGAGCTCTGTAACCTGAGTGTAGTGATTTGCAACATACATGAGTTCTTTATCGGAGGTGTGGAAAGAAGCAGTTAGGAAGTGTTCTGTAGCCTGGGAGTAGGCATTCGCAATATGCGGGATTAATGTAGCCTGTCTATAGGAAACGCATCTTATGGAAAGTCTGCTTCCTGGCTGTAGAGAGATTCAGTTCACGTGAGTTTTGTATGCTAGTGGAATACAAAGCTGTTTCAGCGGTCTGTAGCCTGGGAATACTCTTAGACTATGGGAGCAATATCGGTAGCCTGAGTGTAGGAGACAGAGCGTACAGGACTTCTGCAACCTGAGTGTTATGATTTACAGCATACATGAGTTCTGTATCAGAGGTGTGGAATGAAGCAATTAGGAAGGGTTCTGTAGCCAGGGAGTAGGGATTCGCAATATGCGGGATTTCTGTAGCATGTCTATAGGAAACGCAGCTAATGGTCGGTCTGCTTCCTGGCTGTAGAGAGATGCAGTTCACGGGAGTTCTGAATCCTAGTGGAGTACAAAGTTGTTTCATCTGTCTGTAGCCTGGGAATAGGCATATACAATGTGCACAATGTCTGTAGCCTGAGTGTAGGAGACAGAGCTTATAGGAGTTTTGTAACCTGAGAGTAGTCAGATGCAGCGTACATGAGTTCTGTATCGGAGGTGTGGATGTAAGCAGTTTGGAATAGTTCTGTAGCCTGGGATTAGGCATTCACAATATGCGGGATTTCTGTAGCCTGACTCAAGGATGCAGAGCTGATGGGCGATCTGCATCAGGGCTGTAGAGAAATGCAGTTCACAAGAGTTCTGTATGCTAGTGGAGTGCAATGCTATTTCAGAGTTCTGTAGCCTGGGAATAGGATGACACAACGTGCACAATGACTGTATCCTTAGACAGAGCTTACAGGATTTCTGTAACCTTAATGCAGTGAGGTGCATCTTACATGAGTTCTGTATCTGAGGTGTGTAAGGAAGCATTTGTAAGAGTTCTGTAGCCTGGGATTAGGCATTCACAATATGCAGGATTTCCGTAGCCTGACTCTGGGATGTGCAGCTTATAGGATTCTGGAAACAGGCTGCAGAGAGATTCAGTTCAAGGAAGTTCTGTATGCTAGTGGAGTACAAAGCTGATTCAGCGGTCTGTAGCCTGGGAATAGGCATTCACAATGTGAGCAATATCCGTAGCCTGAATTTAGGAGACAGAGCTTACAGGAGTTCTGTAACCTGAGTTTAGTCAGATGCAGCGTACATGAGTTCTGTATTACAGGTGTGGATGTAAGCAGTTTGGAAGAGTTCTGTAGCCTAGGAGTAGGCATTCGCAATATGCAGGATTTCTGTACCCTGTCTATAGCAAACTCAGCTTATGGTCGGTCTGCTTCCTGGCTGTAGAGAGATTCAGTTCACGGGAGTTCTGTATGCTAGTGGAGTACAAATCTGTTTCAGCTTTCTGTAGCCTGCAAATAGTCATACACAATGTGCACAATGTCCATAGCCTGAATGCAGGAGACAGACCTTACAGGAGTTGTGTAACCTGAGTGTAGTCAGATGCAGCTTACATGAGTTCTGTATTACAGGTGTGTATGTAAGCAGTTTGGAAGAGTTCTGTAGCCTGGGAGAAGGCATTCGCAATATGCGGGATTTAAGTAGCCTGACTCTAGTATGCGCAGCTGATGGGCGATCTGTGTCCTGGCTGTAGAGAGATGCAGTTCACGGGAGCTCTGTATACTAGTGGAGTGCAATGCTATTTCAGAGTTCTGTTGCCTGGGAATAATATGACACAATATGCGCAATGTCTGTATCTTTAAACAGAGCATACAGAAGTTCTCTATCCTGAGTGTAGTGAGGTGCAGCTTACATGAGTTCTGTATCGGAGGTGTGTAACGAGGCAGTTTGTAAGAGTTCTGTAGCCTGGTAGTAGACATTAGCAACTTGTGGGATTTCTGCCACCTGACTCAGGGATGTGCAGCTTATAGGAATTCTGGATATAGGCTGTAGAAAGATTCAGTTCATGGGAGTACTTAATCCTAGTGTAGTGCAAAGCTGTTTCAGCGTTCTTTAGCCTGGGAATACGCTTACACAATATGAGCAATTTGAGTAGCCTAAGTGTAGGAGACAGAGCTTAGAGGAGATCTGCATCCTGAGTATTGTGATTTACAGCATACATGAGATATGTATCGGAGGGTTGGATCGAAGCAGTTAGGAAGGGTTCTGTAGCCTGGAGGTAGGCATTCGCAATATGCCGTATTTCTGTAGCCTGTCTATAAAAACCGCAGCTTGTAGTAATTTCTGATGATTCTTTTGATTTCTGTGGTGTCTGTTGTTATATTTCCTTTTTCATCTCTGATTTTACTGATTTGTGTCTTTTCTCTTCTTTTTTTAGTTAGTTGGGCCAATGGTTTCTTCAGTGACTCATTGTTCATTCAGGAGCATGTTGTTCAATCTCCATGTGTTTGCATATGCTCTAGAGATTCCTGAGTTGCTAATTTCCAACTTCACTCCCTCATGGTCTGAGAAGTTGCATGGTATGATTCTAATTCTTTTGAATTTGCTGAGACTTGCTTTATGGCCTAATATGTGATCAATCCTAGAGTAGGTTCCATGTACTGCTGAGAAGAATGTGAATGCTTTACGTGTAGGATGAAAAGTTCTGTAGATATCTGTTAGATCCATTTGGGCTATAGTGTTGTTTAAATCTACTGTCTCCTTGTTGATCTTCTGTCCTGTCGATCTGTCAATATCTGTGAGTGAAGTATTGAATTCCCCCAGTACTATTGTGTTGGGGTCTAAGTCTCCCTTTAAGTTTCTTAACAAATTTTTTAAATAAACCTGTGGCCTGTAATTAGGTGCATATACATTGATAATTGTTATATCTTCCTGTAGTATTGATGCCTTAATCATTATATAGTGCCCCTCTTTGTCTCTCTTAACAGTTTTTGTGTTAAAGTTTATATAGTCCGATATTAAGATGGTTACACCCGCTCTTTTTTCATTTCTGTTGGCGTGGTATATCTTGTTCCATCCTTTTATTTTCAGTCTGTATGGATCTTCGTTGGAAAGATGTGTTTCTTGTAGGCAGCAAATAGATGGTTTTTGTTCCTTAACCCAATCAGCCAATCTCTGTCTTTTAACAGGACAGTTTAGACCTTTAACGTTCAATGTGACTATTGATAAGTGGTAAGTTTGCCCTGCCATTTGCCAGATATTTTCTAATGTATGCTTTGAATTCCCTGTGATCTTTTGCCGTGAGGTTCCCTTCGTTTACCTTCTTTCATGTTGATGGTCGTGTTTCTGTGTTTCTGTGTGTAACACGTCTTTAAGTATCTTTTGCAGGGCTGGACGAGTGGCAACAAATTCTTTCAATTTTTGTTTGTTATGAAAGGTCTTTATTTCAACTTCATTCACAAATGAGAGCTTTGCAGGGTATAATATTCTGGGCTGGCAGTTTTTCTCTCTAAGTACCTGGGCTATGTCTCGCCATTCCCTTCTAGCTTGTAGGGTTTCTGTTGAGAAGTCAGCTGTGAGTCTAATTGGAGATCCTCTGAGAGTAATCTGACGTTTCTCTCTTGCACATTTTAGGATCTTTTCTTTTTGCTTCACTGTGGTGAGTTTAATTACAATATGTCGTGCAGAGGATCTCTTTTGGTCATGTTTATTAGGGGTTCTATGAGCTTCCTGGATTAGGATTTCTCTGTCTTTCTCCAAGCCTGGAAAGTTTTCTGCTAGTATCTCCCTAAAAAGGCCTTCTAATCCTTTCTCCCTCTCCATACCTTCAGGAACACCTAGAACCCGAATGTTGGGTTTTTTAATAGTATCCTGTAAATTCCCGATGATATCTTTTAGTTTTCTAATTTCCTCTTCTTGTCTTTGGTTTGACTGTTTCCTCTCCTGTTCTCTGTCTTCTAGGTCCGATATTCTCTCTTCTGCTTCACCCATTCTGGTTTTAAGGCCCTCAAAATTGCTTGTCACTTGATCTATTGAATTATTCAATTCATTAAGATTTTTTGTCACTCTCGTAGCTTCTTGTTCTACTAGTTGTTTCATTTCGTTTTGATTTCTCCATAGTACTTCATTCTCGCGAGAGAGATTTTCTATCTTATCCATTAAGGATTTCTGTAGTTCAAGAATTTGTTTTTGAGAACTTCTTAATGTTCTTATCAATTCTTTGAGATCTGCTTCTTGCATTTCTTCTATCTCATTATCTTCATAATCCTGACTTGGGGTGTCTTTTCTGTTTGGGGTCATCATAGCGTCTTCCTTGATCTTGCTCCCTCGGAATCTGTTTTTATTTGGCATTTTTTTTTCCCCACACTCTTTCTCTGGGTTGTCAAGGTAATGGAGTTTGTGTGCGCGGTGTGTTCCCAGTTTTTGGATCCCCTTCAGGTTTCTACAGCCTCGGGTTTTTGGTTCCGTCTGCCTCAGTGATGGGCGGGCGGGCGGGCGCGCCTCTTCCCACTGCGTTTAATCAAATTCGACTTTGCAAGGTGGGCGGCGAGAGGGGCTAGTGTCCGTGCGGGCTCGCCTCAACTGTGCTGTTTCCCCCGTGGGGGTCTGCTTCCCCCCGCCAGTGTCTCGGGATCCCTGTATTGGCTCCCGTTCACGCGCGCAGATCCTGCGGCGATTGTGTTCCGCCTGGCTCCCGTAGCAGCCGGCGGGCGCGCGCCTTGTCCCACTGCGTTTAATCTAGCTCGAATTAGCAGGGTGGGTGATGAGAGAGGCTAGTGTCCGTGCAGGCTCGCCTCAATTGTGCTGTTTCCCCCGTGGGGGGTCTGCTTCCCCCCGCCAGTGTCTCGGGATCCCTGTATCGGCCCCCGTTCAAGCGCTCAGTTCCAATGGCGACTGTGTTCCGCCCGGCTTCCGCTGCAGCCGGCAGGCGCGCGCCGTCCCACTGTGTTCAGTCTAGCTCGAGTGAGCAGGGTGGGCAACGAAAGAGGCTAGTGTCCGTGTGGGCTCGCCTCAATTGTGCTGTTTCCCCCGTGGGGGGTCTGCTTCCCCCCGCCAGTGTCTCGGGATCCCTGTATCGGCTCCTGTTTAAGCGCTCGATTCCAATGGCGACTGTGTTCCGTCCGGTTCCCGTCCCTCCCGGCAGCTCGCAAATCAAAACCACAATGAGGTTTCACCTCACCCCGGTGAGAATGGCTCACATTCAGAAATCCACCAACAATAGATGCTGGAGAGGATGTGGGGAAAAAGGGACACTAATCCACTGTTGGTGGGAATGCAAACTGGTGAAGCCACTATGGAAGTCAGTCTGGAGATTCCTCAGAAACCTGAATATAACCCTACCATTCAACCCAGCCATCCCACTCCTTGGAATTTACCCAAAGGAAATTAATTGGGCAAACAAAAAAGCCGTCTGAACAGTAATGTTTATTGCGGCTCAATTCACAAGAGCTAAGACTTGGAACCAACCCAAATGCCCATCAACAGTAGACTGGATTAGGAAATTATGGGACATGTACTCTACAGAATACTATACAGCAGTCAAAAACAATGAAATCCGGTCACTTGCAACAAAATGGAGGAATCTGGAAAACATCATGCTGAGTGAATTAAGTCAGTCCCAAAGAGACAAATATCATTTGTTTCCCTTGATTGGCGATGACTAACTGAGCACCAAAGGGGAAACCTGTAGAAGTGAAATGGACACTATGAGAAACAGTGACTCGATCAGCTCTCGTGCTGACTGTTGTTGTACAATGTAATACTTTATCCATGGTAGTATTTTTTTTTCTTTATCCTAGTACTAGTGGTTGAACTCTGTAATTAACACACAATTATTCTTAGGTGTTTAAATTTTAACTGAAAAGTGATCTCTGTGAAATATAAGAGTAGGAATAAGAGAGGGAGGAGATGTAAAACTTGGGACATGCTCAATCGGAACGGCCCCAAATGATGGAGTTAGAATTGTGCCAGGGGTTTCCAATACAATCCCATCAAGGTGGCATGTACCAAGGCCATCTCATTAGTCCAAGTGATCAATTTCAGCTCACAATTGATCACACTGATAGGTCTAAGAGTCAAAGGGATCACACAAACAAGACTAGTGTCTGCTAATACTAACTGATAGAATGAAAAAGGGAGAGAATGATCCAACAGGGGAAGCAGGATACACAGCAGACTCATAGAATGGCAGATGTCCTAAATAGCACTCTGGCCTCAGAATCAGCCCTTAAGGCATTCGGATCTGGCTCAAGAGCCCATGAGAATATTTTAGGCATGGAAAGCTAAGACACTCTGGAAAAAACAGAAGACCTAAATGAAAGATCTCTGCGAGTGAGATCCCAGTGGAAAGAACGGGGCCATCAAAGAAGGAGATACCTTTCTCTGAAGGGAGGAGAAACTTCCACTTTGACTATCGCCCTGTGGGAATAAGATCGAAGTCGGCTAACCCTAAAGGCTTCCATAGCCTCGGCAACTCATGACCAGAGCCTAGGGAGATTACTGACGCCATAAACAAGAGTGTCAAATTGTTAAATCAACATCAGGAGTCACTGTGTACTGATGTCTCATGAGGGATCTGTCCTTAATGTGTTATCCAATGTGAAGTGATGCTATTACTAGTACTGAAACAGTATTTTTACACTTTGTGTTTCTGAGTGGGTGCAAACTGATGAAATCTTTACATAGTATTTATTGAATCGATCTTCTTTATATAAAGATAAGTGCAAATGATTAAAAAATCTTGGTGTTAAACTGGAAATTGCATAGACAATTAATCAATTTTTTTTAAAAAAAATCATGTAGGATCTCTGTCCTTAATGTGCAGTACATTGTGAATTAATACTATAACTAGTACTCCAACAGTATTATCATTTTGTGTCTCTATGCGAGGGCAAACCGTTGAAATCTTTACGTAATATGTACTAAATTGATCTTCTGTGTATAAAGAGAATTGAAAATGAATCTTGATGTGAACAGAAGGGGAGAGGGAGCGGGAAAGGGGAGGGTGGGGGGAGGGAGGGAAGTTGTGTGTGGGGGGAGCCATTGTGGTCCATGAGCTGTTCTTTGGAAATTTATATTCTTTAAATAAAAGCTTTATATATAAAAAAAAAACGCAGCTTATGGTCAGTCTGCTTCCTGGCTGTAGAGAGATTCAGTTCACTGTATTACTATATGCTAGTAGAGTACAAAGCTGTTTCAGCGGTCTGTAGCCTGGGAATAGGCATACACAATGTGCGCAATGTCTGTAGCCTGAGTGTAGGAGACAGAGCTTACAGGAGTTCTGTAACCTGAGTTTAGTCAGATGCAGCGGACATGAGTTCTGTATCGGAGGTGTGTATGTAAGCAGTTTGGAAGAGTTTTGTAGCCTGGGAGGAGGGATTCGCAATGTGCGGGATTTCTGTAGTCTTACTATGGGATGTGCAGCTTATAGGAATTCTGGAAACAGGCTGCTGAGAGATTCAGGTGTGGAAAGAAGCAGTTTGGAGAGTACTGTAGCCTGGGAGTAGGCATTCGCAATATGCGGGATTTCTGTATCCTGTCTATAAGAAACACAGCTTATGGTCGGTGTGCTTTCTAGCTGCAGAATGATTCAGTTTACGTGAGTTCTGTACGCTAGTGGAGTGCAAAGCTGTTTCAGCGGTCTGTAGCCTGGGAATAGGCATACAAAATGTGAGCAATGTCTGTAGCCTGAATGTAGAAGACAGAGCTTACAGGAGTACTGTAAGCTGAGTGTACTGAGGTGCAGCGTACATGAATTCTGTATCACTGGGGTGGATGTAAGCAGTTTGGAAGAGTTCTGTAGCCTGGGAGTAGGGATTCCCAATATGCGGGATTTCTGTAGCCTCACTCTAGGAAGCGCAGCTTATGAGTGTTCTGCAGCCTGGCTGTAGAGAGATGCAGTTCACGAAAGTTCTGTATGCTAGTGGAGTGCAATGCTATTTCAGAGTTCTGTTGCCTGGGAATAGGATGACACAACGTGCACAATGTCTGTATCCTTATACAGAGCTTACAGGATTTCTGTAACCTGAGTGCAGTGAGGTGAAGTTTACATGAGTACCCTATCGGATATGTGTAACAAAGCAGTTTGGAAGAGTTCTGTAGCATATGAGTAGGCATTCACAATATGCGGGATTAGTATAGCCTGACTCTGGGATGTGCAGCTTATAGGAATTCTGGAAACAGGCTGCAGAGAGATTCAGGTCACGGGAATTCTGTATGCTAGTGGAGTGCAAAGCTGTTTCAGCAGTTTGGTAGAGTTCTGTGGCCTGGGAGTAGGCATTCGCCATATGTGGGATCTCTGTATCCTGTCTACAGGAAACGCAGCTTATGGTCGGTGTGGTTCCTTGCTGTAGAGAGATTCACTTCACAGGAGTTCTGTATGCTAGTTGAGTACAAAGCTGTTTCAGAGGTCGGTCTGTAGCCTGGGAATAGGCATACACAATGTGAGCAATGTCTGTATCCTGAGCGTAGGAGACAGTGCTTACAGGAGTTCTGTAACCTGAGTGTAGTCAGATCCAGTGTACATGAGTTCTGTATGGGAGGTGTGGATGTAAGCAGTTTGGAAGCGTTCTGTAGCCTGAGAGTAGGCATTCGCAATATGCGGGATTTCTGTAGCCTGTCTATAGGAAACACAGCTTATGGTCAGCTGGTTCCTGGCTGTAGAGAGATTCACTTCATGGGAGTACTTTATGCTAGTGGAGTACAAAGCTGTTTCAGCGGTCTGAAGCCTGGGAATAGGCATACACAATGTGCGCAATGTCAGCAGCCTGAGTGTAGGAGACAGAGCTTACAGGAGTTCTGTAACCTGAGTTTAGTCAGATGCAGCGTACATGAGTTCTGTATCGGAGGTGTGGATGTAAGCTGTTTGAAAGAGTTTTGTAGCCTGGTTGTAGGGATTCGCAATATGCGAGATTTCTGTAGCCTGACCCTGGGATATGCAGCTTATAGGAATTCTGGAAACAGGCTGTAGAGAGATTCAGTTCACAGCAGTTCTGTAAGCTAGTGGAGTGCAAAGCTGCTTCAGCGTTCTCTAGCCTGGGAATAGGCTTACACAATGTGCGCAATTTTGGTAGCCTTCGTGTAGGAGAGAGAGCGTACAGGAGTTCTGTAACTTGAGTTTAGTGATTTACAGCTTACTTGAGTTCTGTATCGGAGGTGTGGAACGAAGCAGTTAGGAAGGGTTCTGTAGCCTGGCAGTAGGCATTCGCATTATGCGGGATTTCTGTAGCCTGACTCTGGGATGTGCAGCTTTTAGGAATTCTGGATACAGGCTGTAGAGAGATTCATTTCATGGGAGTTCATTATGCTAGTGGAGTACAAAGCTGTTTCAGCATTCTGTAGCCTGGGAATAGCCATACACAACATGCGCAATGTCTGTAGCCTGAGTGTAGCAGACAGAGCTTACAGGAGTTCTATAACCTGAGTTTAGTCAGATGCAGCGTACATGAGTTCTGTATTGGAGGTGTGGATGTAAGCTCTTTGGAAGAGTTCTGTAGCCTGGGAGTAATCATTCCCAATCTGGGGGATTTCTGTAGCCTGACTCTATAATGCACAGCTTATGGTCGTTCTGTGTCCTGGCTGTAGAGAGATGCAGTTCACAAGAGTTCTGTGTGCCAGTGGAGTGCAAAGCTGTTTCAGAGTTCTGTAGCCTGGGAATAAGATGACACCATGTGCGCAAATGCTGTATCCTTAGACGGAGGTTACAGGAATTCTGTAACCTGAGTTTAGTCAAGTGCAGCGTACATGAGTTCTGCATCGGAGGTGTGGATGTAAGCTCTTTGGAATAGTTCTGTAGCATGGGATTAGGCATTCGCAATATGTGGGATTTCTGTAGCCTGACTCTAGGATGCGCAGCTGATGGGCGATCTGCATCAGGGCTGTAGAGAAATACAGTTCACGAGAGTTCTGTATGCTAGTGGAGTGCAATGCTATTTCAGAGTTCTGTTGCCTGGGAATAGGATGACACAACGTGCACAATGTCTTTATCCTTAGAGCTTATAGGATTTATGTAACCTGAGTGCAGTGAGGTGCATCTTACATGAGTTCTGTATCTGAGGTGTGTAAGGAAGCAGTTTGTAAGAGTTCTGTAGCCTGGGAGTATGCATTCGCAATATGCAGGATTTCTGTAGCCTGACTCTGGGATGTGCAGCTTATAGGATTCTGGATACAGGCTGCAGACAGATTCAGTTCATGGGAGTTCTTTATAACTAGTGTAGTGCAAAGCTGTTTCAGCGTTCTGTAGCCTGGGAATAAGCTTACACAAAGTGTGCAATTTCGGTAGCGTCAGTGTAGGAGACAGAGCATACATGATTTCTGTTACGTGAGTGTAGTTATTTACAGCATACTTGAGTTCTGTATCGTAGGTGTGGAATGAAGCAATTAGGAAGGGTTCTCTAGCCAGGGAGTAGGTATTCACAATATGCGGGATGTCTGTAGCCTGTCTGTAGGAAACGCAGCTTATGGTCAGTCTGCTTCCTGGCTGTAGAGAGATTCGGTTCATGGGAGTTCTGCATGCTAGTGCAGTACAAATCTGTTTCAGCGGTCTGTATCCTGGGCTAGGCATACATAATATGCGCAATGTCCATAGCCTGAGTGTAGGAGACAGAGCTTACAGGAGTTCTGTAACCTGAGTGTAGTCAGATGCAGCTTACATGAGTTCTGTATTACAGGTGTGGAATGAAGCAGTTTGGAAGAGTTCTGTAGCGTGGCAGTAGGCATTCGCGATATGCGGGATTTCTGTAGCCTGTCTATAGGAAACGCAGCTTATGGTAGGTCTCCTTCCTGGCTGTAGAGAGATTCAGTTCACGGGAGTTCTGAATGCTAGTTGAGTACAAAGTGGTTTCAGCGGTCTGTAGCCTGGGAATAGGCATACACAATGTGCGCAATGTCTGTAGCCTGAGTGTAGGAGACAGAGCTTACAGGAGTTCTGTAACCTGAGTTTAGTGAGATGCTGCTTACATGAGTTCTGTATTACAGGTTTGGAACGAAGCAGTTTGGAAGAGTTCTGTAGCCTGGCAGTAGGCATTCGCAATATGTGGGATTTCTGTATCCTGTCTATAGGAAACTGTGTTTATAGGCCTTCTGGATACAAGCTGTAGAGAGATTTAATTAATGGGAGTTCTGTATGCCAGCAGAGTGCAATGCTGTTTCAGCATTCTGTAGCCTGGGAATACGCTTACACAATGTATGCAATTTCCGAAGCCTGAGTGTAGGAGAGAGAGCGTACAGTTCTGTAACCTGAGTGTATTGATTTACAGCATACATGAGTTCTGTATCAGAGGTGTGGAATGAAGCAGTTAGGAGGGGTTCTGTAGCCTGGGGGTAGGCATTCACAATATGCACAATTTCTGTAGCCTGTGTATAAGAAATGCATCTTATGGGAAGTCTGCTTCCTGGCTGTAGAGAGATTCTGTTCATGGGAGTTCTGTACGCTAGTAGAGTGCAAAGATCTTTCAGTGTTTTTAGCCTGGGAATACGCTTACACAATGTACACAATTTCGGTAGCCTGAGTGTAACAGAGAGTGCGTACAGGAGCTCTGTAACCTGAGTGTAGTGATTTGCAACATGCATGAGTTCTTTATCGGAGGTGTGGAAAGAAGCAGTTAGGAAGGGTTCTGTAGCCTGGGAGTAGGCATTCGCAATATGCGGGATTAATGTAACCTTTCTATAGGAAACGCATCTTATAGGAAGTCTGCTTCCTGGCTGTAGAGAGATTCAGTTCACGTGAATTCTGTATGCTAGTGGAATACAAAGCTATTTCAGCGGTCTATAGCCTGGGAATACTCTTACACAATGGGACCAATGTCGGTAGCCTGAGTGTAGGAGACAGAGCGTACAGGACTTCTGCAACCTGAGTGTTGTGATTTACAGCATACATGAGTTCTGTATCAGAGGTGTGGAATGAAGCAATTAGGAAGGGATCCATACCAGGGAGTAGGGATTCACAATATGCGGGATTTCTGTAGTGTGTCTATAGGAAACGCAGCATATGGTCGGTCTGCTTCCTGGCTGTAGAGAGATGCAGTTCACGGGA
Organism: Sylvilagus floridanus; assembly: GCA_949820135.1. Classification (NCBI taxonomy): domain Eukaryota; kingdom Metazoa; phylum Chordata; class Mammalia; order Lagomorpha; family Leporidae; genus Sylvilagus; species Sylvilagus floridanus. Next base: position 28,083,105 of record OX463232.1, read on the forward strand.
GTTCTGTATGCTAGTGGAGTGCAATGCTATTTCAGAGTTCTCTTTCCTGGGAATAGGATGACACCATTTCCCAATGTCTGAATTCTTAGACAGAGCTTACAGGAGTTCTCTAACCTAACTGTGTTGAATGCAGCTTACATGATTTCTCTATCGGATGTGTGTAACAAAGCAGTTTGGAAGAGTTCTGTAGCCTATGAGTATGCATTCGCAATATGCGAGATTACTATAGCATGACTCTGGGATGTGCAGCTTATAGGAATTCTTAATAGGGGCTGCAGAGAGATTCAGGTCATGGGAGTTCTGTATGCTAGTGGAGTGCTAAGCTGTTTCAGTGTTCTGTAGCCTGGAATAGGCTTACACAATGTGCGCAATTTCCGTAGCCTGAGTATAGCATTCAGAGTGTACAGTAGTTCTGTAACCTGAGTGTAGTGATTTACAGCATACATGAGTTCTGTATCAGAGGTGTGGAACGAAGCAGTTAGGAAGCGTTCTGTAGCCTGGGTAGGAATTCGCAGTATGCAGGATTTCTGTAGCGTGTCTATAGGAAACGCAGCTTAAGGTCGGTCTGCTTCCTGGCTGTTGAATGATTCAGTTCACGGGAGTACTGTATGCTAGTGGATGCAATGGTATTTCAGTGGTCTGTAGCCTGGGAATAGGCATACACAATGTGCACAATGTCCATAGCCTGAGTGTAGGAGACAGAGCTTACAGGAGTTCTGTAACCTGAGTGTAGTCAGATGCAGCTTATATTAGTTCTGTATTACAGGTGTGGAACGAAGCAGTTTGGAAGAGTTCTGTTGCCTGGGAGTAGGGATTCGCAATATGCGGGATTTCTGTAGCCAGACTCTAGGATCCGCAGCTTATAGTCGGCCTGCTTCCTGGATGTAGAGTGATTCAGTTCACGGGAGTTCTGTATGCTAGTGGATGCAATGCTATTTCAGCAGTCTGTAGCCTGGGAATAGGCATACACAATGTGCACAATGTGCATAGCCTTAGTGTATGAGACAGAGCTTACAGGAGTTCTGTAACCTGAGTGTAGTCAGATGCAGCTTATATGAGTTCTGTATTACAGGTGTGGAATGAAGCAGTTTGGAAGAGTTCTGTAGCCTGGGTGTAGGCATTATCAATATGCGGGATTTCTGTAGCCTGTCTGTAGGAAACGCAACTTAAGGTCGGTCTACTTCCTGGCTGTAGAGTGTTTCAGTTCACGGGAGTTCTGTATGCTAGTGGAGTGCAATGATATTTCAGCGGTCTGTAGCCTGGGAATAGGCATACACAATGTGCGCAATGTCAGCAGCCTGAGTGTAGGAGACAGAGCTTACAGGAGTTCTGTAACCTGAGTTTAGTCAGATGCAGCGTACATGAGTTCTGTATCGTAGGTGTGGATGTAAGCTGTTTGGAAGAGTTTTGTAGCCTGGGATTCACAATATGCGGGATTTCTGTAGCCTGACCCTGGGATATGCAGCTTATAGGAATTCTGGAAACAGTCTATAGAGTGAATCAGTTCACAGGAGTTCTGTAAGCTAGTGGAGTGCAAAGCTGCTTCAGCGTTCTCTAGCCTGGGAATAGGCTTACACAATGTGCGCAATTTCGGTTGCCTTAGTGTAGGAGAGAGAGCGTACAATAGTTCTGTATCCTGAGTGTAGTCAGATGCAGCTTACATGAGTTCTGTATTACAGGTGTGGAATGAAGTGTTAGGAAGGGTTCTGTAGCCTGGCAGTTGGCATTCGCATTATGCGGGATTTCTGTAGCCTGACTCTGGGATGTGCAGCTTTTAGGAATTCTGGATACAGGCTGTAGAGAGATTCATTTCATGGGAGTTCATTATGCTAGTGGAGTACAAAGCTGTTTCAGCATTCTGTAGCCTGGGAATAGCCATACACAACATGCGCAATGTCTGTAGCCTGAGTGTAGCAGACAGAGCTTACAGGAGTTCTATAACCTGAGTTTAGTCAGATGCAGCGTACATGAGTTCTGTATTGGAGGTGTGGATGTAAGCTCTTTGGAAGAGTTCTGTAGCCTGGGAGTAATCATTCCCAATCTGGGGGATTTCTGTAGCCTGACTCTATAATGCACAGCTTATGGTCGTTCTGTGTCCTGGCTGTAGAGAGATGCAGTTCACAAGAGTTCTGTGTGCCAGTGGAGTGCAAAGCTGTTTCAGAGTTCTGTAGCCTGGGAATAAGATGACACCATGTGCGCAAATGCTGTATCCTTAGACGGAGGTTACAGGAATTCTGTAACCTGAGTTTAGTCAAGTGCAGCGTACATGAGTTCTGCATCGGAGGTGTGGATGTAAGCTCTTTGGAATAGTTCTGTAGCATGGGATTAGGCATTCGCAATATGTGGGATTTCTGTAGCCTGACTCTAGGATGCGCAGCTGATGGGCGATCTGCATCAGGGCTGTAGAGAAATACAGTTCACGAGAGTTCTGTATGCTAGTGGAGTGCAATGCTATTTCAGAGTTCTGTTGCCTGGGAATAGGATGACACAACGTGCACAATGTCTTTATCCTTAGAGCTTATAGGATTTATGTAACCTGAGTGCAGTGAGGTGCATCTTACATGAGTTCTGTATCTGAGGTGTGTAAGGAAGCAGTTTGTAAGAGTTCTGTAGCCTGGGAGTATGCATTCGCAATATGCAGGATTTCTGTAGCCTGACTCTGGGATGTGCAGCTTATAGGATTCTGGATACAGGCTGCAGACAGATTCAGTTCATGGGAGTTCTTTATAACTAGTGTAGTGCAAAGCTGTTTCAGCGTTCTGTAGCCTGGGAATAAGCTTACACAAAGTGTGCAATTTCGGTAGCGTCAGTGTAGGAGACAGAGCATACATGATTTCTGTTACGTGAGTGTAGTTATTTACAGCATACTTGAGTTCTGTATCGTAGGTGTGGAATGAAGCAATTAGGAAGGGTTCTCTAGCCAGGGAGTAGGTATTCACAATATGCGGGATGTCTGTAGCCTGTCTGTAGGAAACGCAGCTTATGGTCAGTCTGCTTCCTGGCTGTAGAGAGATTCGGTTCATGGGAGTTCTGCATGCTAGTGCAGTACAAATCTGTTTCAGCGGTCTGTATCCTGGGCTAGGCATACATAATATGCGCAATGTCCATAGCCTGAGTGTAGGAGACAGAGCTTACAGGAGTTCTGTAACCTGAGTGTAGTCAGATGCAGCTTACATGAGTTCTGTATTACAGGTGTGGAATGAAGCAGTTTGGAAGAGTTCTGTAGCGTGGCAGTAGGCATTCGCGATATGCGGGATTTCTGTAGCCTGTCTATAGGAAACGCAGCTTATGGTAGGTCTCCTTCCTGGCTGTAGAGAGATTCAGTTCACGGGAGTTCTGAATGCTAGTTGAGTACAAAGTGGTTTCAGCGGTCTGTAGCCTGGGAATAGGCATACACAATGTGCGCAATGTCTGTAGCCTGAGTGTAGGAGACAGAGCTTACAGGAGTTCTGTAACCTGAGTTTAGTGAGATGCTGCTTACATGAGTTCTGTATTACAGGTTTGGAACGAAGCAGTTTGGAAGAGTTCTGTAGCCTGGCAGTAGGCATTCGCAATATGTGGGATTTCTGTATCCTGTCTATAGGAAACTGTGTTTATAGGCCTTCTGGATACAAGCTGTAGAGAGATTTAATTAATGGGAGTTCTGTATGCCAGCAGAGTGCAATGCTGTTTCAGCATTCTGTAGCCTGGGAATACGCTTACACAATGTATGCAATTTCCGAAGCCTGAGTGTAGGAGAGAGAGCGTACAGTTCTGTAACCTGAGTGTATTGATTTACAGCATACATGAGTTCTGTATCAGAGGTGTGGAATGAAGCAGTTAGGAGGGGTTCTGTAGCCTGGGGGTAGGCATTCACAATATGCACAATTTCTGTAGCCTGTGTATAAGAAATGCATCTTATGGGAAGTCTGCTTCCTGGCTGTAGAGAGATTCTGTTCATGGGAGTTCTGTACGCTAGTAGAGTGCAAAGATCTTTCAGTGTTTTTAGCCTGGGAATACGCTTACACAATGTACACAATTTCGGTAGCCTGAGTGTAACAGAGAGTGCGTACAGGAGCTCTGTAACCTGAGTGTAGTGATTTGCAACATGCATGAGTTCTTTATCGGAGGTGTGGAAAGAAGCAGTTAGGAAGGGTTCTGTAGCCTGGGAGTAGGCATTCGCAATATGCGGGATTAATGTAACCTTTCTATAGGAAACGCATCTTATAGGAAGTCTGCTTCCTGGCTGTAGAGAGATTCAGTTCACGTGAATTCTGTATGCTAGTGGAATACAAAGCTATTTCAGCGGTCTATAGCCTGGGAATACTCTTACACAATGGGACCAATGTCGGTAGCCTGAGTGTAGGAGACAGAGCGTACAGGACTTCTGCAACCTGAGTGTTGTGATTTACAGCATACATGAGTTCTGTATCAGAGGTGTGGAATGAAGCAATTAGGAAGGGATCCATACCAGGGAGTAGGGATTCACAATATGCGGGATTTCTGTAGTGTGTCTATAGGAAACGCAGCATATGGTCGGTCTGCTTCCTGGCTGTAGAGAGATGCAGTTCACGGGAGTTCTGTATGCTAGTGGAGTGCAATGCTATTTCAGAGTTCTCTTTCCTGGGAATAGGATGACACCATTTCCCAATGTCTGAATTCTTAGACAGAGCTTACAGGAGTTCTCTAACCTAACTGTGTTGAATGCAGCTTACATGATTTCTCTATCGGATGTGTGTAACAAAGCAGTTTGGAAGAGTTCTGTAGCCTATGAGTATGCATTCGCAATATGCGAGATTACTATAGCATGACTCTGGGATGTGCAGCTTATAGGAATTCTTAATAGGGGCTGCAGAGAGATTCAGGTCATGGGAGTTCTGTATGCTAGTGGAGTGCTAAGCTGTTTCAGTGTTCTGTAGCCTGGAATAGGCTTACACAATGTGCGCAATTTCCGTAGCCTGAGTATAGCATTCAGAGTGTACAGTAGTTCTGTAACCTGAGTGTAGTGATTTACAGCATACATGAGTTCTGTATCAGAGGTGTGGAACGAAGCAGTTAGGAAGCGTTCTGTAGCCTGGGTAGGAATTCGCAGTATGCAGGATTTCTGTAGCGTGTCTATAGGAAACGCAGCTTAAGGTCGGTCTGCTTCCTGGCTGTTGAATGATTCAGTTCACGGGAGTACTGTATGCTAGTGGATGCAATGGTATTTCAGTGGTCTGTAGCCTGGGAATAGGCATACACAATGTGCACAATGTCCATAGCCTGAGTGTAGGAGACAGAGCTTACAGGAGTTCTGTAACCTGAGTGTAGTCAGATGCAGCTTATATTAGTTCTGTATTACAGGTGTGGAACGAAGCAGTTTGGAAGAGTTCTGTTGCCTGGGAGTAGGGATTCGCAATATGCGGGATTTCTGTAGCCAGACTCTAGGATCCGCAGCTTATAGTCGGCCTGCTTCCTGGATGTAGAGTGATTCAGTTCACGGGAGTTCTGTATGCTAGTGGATGCAATGCTATTTCAGCAGTCTGTAGCCTGGGAATAGGCATACACAATGTGCACAATGTGCATAGCCTTAGTGTATGAGACAGAGCTTACAGGAGTTCTGTAACCTGAGTGTAGTCAGATGCAGCTTATATGAGTTCTGTATTACAGGTGTGGAATGAAGCAGTTTGGAAGAGTTCTGTAGCCTGGGTGTAGGCATTATCAATATGCGGGATTTCTGTAGCCTGTCTGTAGGAAACGCAACTTAAGGTCGGTCTACTTCCTGGCTGTAGAGTGTTTCAGTTCACGGGAGTTCTGTATGCTAGTGGAGTGCAATGATATTTCAGCGGTCTGTAGCCTGGGAATAGGCATACACAATGTGCGCAATGTCAGCAGCCTGAGTGTAGGAGACAGAGCTTACAGGAGTTCTGTAACCTGAGTTTAGTCAGATGCAGCGTACATGAGTTCTGTATCGTAGGTGTGGATGTAAGCTGTTTGGAAGAGTTTTGTAGCCTGGGATTCACAATATGCGGGATTTCTGTAGCCTGACCCTGGGATATGCAGCTTATAGGAATTCTGGAAACAGTCTATAGAGTGAATCAGTTCACAGGAGTTCTGTAAGCTAGTGGAGTGCAAAGCTGCTTCAGCGTTCTCTAGCCTGGGAATAGGCTTACACAATGTGCGCAATTTCGGTTGCCTTAGTGTAGGAGAGAGAGCGTACAATAGTTCTGTATCCTGAGTGTAGTCAGATGCAGCTTACATGAGTTCTGTATTACAGGTGTGGAATGAAGTGTTAGGAAGGGTTCTGTAGCCTGGCAGTTGGCATTCGCATTATGCGGGATTTCTGTAGCATGACTCTGGGATGTGCAGCTTTTAGGAATTCTGGATACAGGCTGTAGAGAGATTCAGTTCATGGGAGCTCATTATGCTAGTGGAGTACAAAGCTGTTTCAGCGTTCTGTAGCCTGGGAATAGCCATACACAATGTGCGCAATGTCTGTAGCCTGAGTGTAGCAGACAGAGCTTACAGGAGTTCTGTAACCTGATTTTTCGTCAGATGCAGCGTACATGTTTTCTGTATCGGAGGTGTGGATGTAAGCTCTTTGGAAGAGTTCTGTAGCCTTGGCATAGGGATTTGCAATATGCGGGATTGCTGTAGCCTAACTGTAGCAATGCGCAGCTTACGGGTGTTCTGCATCCTGGTTGTAGAGAGTTGCAGTTCATGGGAGTTTGGTATGCTAGTGGAGTGCAAAGCTGTTTCAGTATTTTGTAGCCTGGGAATAGGATGACACCATATGCGCAATGTCTGTATCCTTAGACAGAGCTTACAGGAGTTCTGTAACCTGAGTGTAGTGAACTGCAGCTTACATGTGTTCTGTGTCGGAGCTGTGTAACGAAACAGTGTGTAAGAGTTCTGTAGCCTGGTAGTAGGCATTCACAATATGCGGGATTTCTGTAGCCTCTCTATAGGAAACGCAGCTCATTGGCATTCTGAATAAAAGCTCTAGAGAGATTCAGTTCATGGGAGTTCTGTATGCTAGTAGAGTGCAAAGCTCTTTCAGTGTTCTTTAGCCTGGGAATATGGTTACACAATGTATGCAATTTCGGTAGGCTGAGTATAAGGGAGAGAGCATATAGGAGTTCTGTAACCTGAGTGTAGTGATTTACAACATACATGAGTTCTGTATCAGAGGTGTGGAACGAAGCAGTTAGGAAGGGTTCTGTAGCCTGTGTGTAGGCATTCGCAATATGTGGGATTTCTGTAGCCACTCTATAGGAAATGCAGCTAATGGTCGGTCTGCTTCCTAGCTGTAGACTGATTCATTTCACGGAGTTGTGTATGCTAGTGGAGTACAAAGCTGTTTCAGCTGTCTGTAGCCTGTGAGTAGGCATACACAATGTGCTCAATGTCTGTAGCCTGAGTGTAGGAGACAGAGCTTACAGGAGTTCTGTAACCTGAGTTTAGTCAGATGCAGCGTACATGAGTTCTGTATGGGAGGTGTGGATGTAAGCAGTTTGGAAGAGTTCTGTAGCCTGGGAGTAGGGATTTGCAATATGCGGGATTTCTGTAGCCTGACCCTGGGATGTGGAGCTTATAGGAATTATGGAAACAGGCTGCATAGAGATTCAGTTCACGGGAGTTCTGTATGCTAGTGGAATGCAGAGCTGTGTCAGAGTTTTGTTGAATGGGAATAGGATGACACCATGTGCGCAATGTCTGTATCCTTAGACAGAACTTACAGGAGTTCTGTAACCTGAGTGTAGTGAGGTGCAGCTTACAAGTGTTCTGTATCGGAGGTTTGCGTGTAAGCAGTTTATAAGAGTTCTGTGGCCTGGGAGTAGGCATTCGCAATATGCGGGATTTTTGTAGCCAGACTCTGGGATGTGCAGCTTATAGGAATTCTGGATACAGGCTGTAGAGAGATTGAGTTTATGGGAGTATTGTATGCTAGTGGAGTGCAAAGCTGTTTCAGCATTCTGTAGCCTGGCAATAGGCTTACACAATGTGCGCAATTTCGGTAGCCTGAGTGTAGGAGAGAGAGCGTATAGGAGTTCTGCAACCTGAGTTTAGTGATTTACAACATACATGAGTTCTGTATCGAATGTGTGGAACAAAGCAGTTTGGAAGAGTTCAGTAGCCTGTGAGTAGGCATTCGGAATATGCGGGATTTCTGTAGCCTGACTCTGGGATGTGCAGCTTATAGGAATTCTGGATACAGGCTATATCGAGATTCAGTTCATGAGAGTTCTGTATGCTATGGAGTACAAAGCAGTTTCAGCATTCTGTAGACTGGGAATAGCCATACAATATATGCGCAATGTCTGTATCCTGAGAGTAGGAGACAGTGCTTACAGGAGTTCTGTAACCTGAGTTTAGTAAGGGTAGCGTATATTAGTTCTGTATCTGAGGTGTGGAACGCAGCAGTTTGTAAGAGTTCTGCAGCCTGGGAGTAGGCAATCGCAATATGCGGGATTTCTGTGGCCTGACTCTGTGATGTGCAGCTTATAGGAATTCTGGATACAGGCTGTAGAGAGATTCAGTTCACGGGAGTTCTGTATGCTAGTGGAGTGCAAAGCAGTTTCAGCATTCTGTAGCCTGGCAATAGGCTTACACAATGTGCGCAATTTCGGTAGCCTTAGTGTAGGAGAGAGAGCGTACAGGAGTTTTGTAACCTGAGTTTAGTGATTTATAGCATACTTGAGTTCTGTATCGGAGGTGTGGAACGAAGCAGTTAGGAAGGGTTCTGTAGCCTGGCAGTAGGCATTCGCATTATGCAGGATTTCTGTAGCCTGACTCAAGGATGCACAGCTTATGGGCGTTCTGTGTCCTGGCTGTAGAGAGATGCAGTTCACAGGAGTTCCATGTGCCAGTGGAGTGCAAAGCTGTTTCAGAGTTCTGTAGCCTGGGAATAAGATGACACCATGTGCGCAAAGTCTGTATCCTTAGACGGAGGTTACAGGAATTCTGTAACCTGAGTTTAGTCAAGTGCAGCGTACATGAGTTCTGTATCGGAGGTGTGGATGTAAGCTCTTTGGAATAGTTCTATAGCCTGGGATTAGGCATTCGCAATATGAGGGATTTCTGTAGCCTGACTCTAGGATGCGCAGCTGATGGGCGATCTGCATCAGGGCTGTAGAGAAATACAGTTCACGGGAGTTCTGTATGCTAGTGGAGTGCAATGCTATTTCAGAGTTCTGTTGCCTGGGAATAGGATGACACAACGTGCACAATGTCTGTATCCTTAGACAGAGCTTACATGATTTCTGTAACCTGAGTGCAGTGACGTGCATCTTACATGAGTTCTGTATCTAGGTGTGTAAGGAAGCATTTTGTAATAGTTCTGTAGCCTGGGAGTATGCATTCGCAATATGCAGGATTTCTGTAGCCTGACTCTGGGATGTGCAGCTTATAGGATTCTGGATACAGGCAGCAGAGAGATTCAGTTCATGGGAGTTCTTTATGCTAGTGGAGTAAAAAGCTGTTTCAGCTTTCTGTAGCCTGGGAGTAAGCTTACACAATGTGTGCAATTTCGGCAGCGTCAGTGTAGGAGACAGAGCATACATGATTTCAGTTACGTGAGTGTAGTTATTTACAGCATACTTGAGTTCTGTATCGTAGGTGTGGAATGAAGCAATTAGGAAGGGTTCTCTAGCCAGGGAGGAGGTATTCACAATATGCGGGATGTCTGTAGCCTGTCTGTAGGAAACGCAGCTTATGGTCAGTCTGCTTCCTGGATGTAGAGAGATTCAGTTCATGGGAGTTCTGTATGCTAGTGGAGTACAAATCCGTTTCAGCGGTCTGTATCCTGGGCTAGGCATACATAATATGTGCAATGTCCGTAGCCTGAGTGTAGGAGACAGAGCTTACAGGAGTTCTGTAACCTGAGTGTAGTCAGATGCAGCTTACATGAGTTCTGTATTACAGGTGTGGAACAAAGCAGTTTGGAAGAGTTCTGTAGCCTGGGAGTATTCATTCGCGATATGCGGGATTTCTGTAGCCTGTCTATAGGAAACGCAGCTTATGGTAGGTCTCCTTCCTGGCTGTAGAGAGATTCAGTTCATGGGAGTTCTGAATGCTAGTGGAGTACAAAGCTGTTTCAGCGGTCTGTAGCCTGGGAATAGGCATACACAATGTGCGCAATGTCTGTAGCCTGAGTGTAGGAGACAGAGCTTACAGGAGTTCTGTAACCTGAGTTTAGTCAGATGCTGCTTACATGAGTTCTGTATTACAGGTGTGGAACGAAGCAGTTTGGAAGAGTTCTGTAGCCTGGCAGTAGGCATTCGCAATATGCAGGATTTCTGTATCCTGTCTATAGGAAACGCTGTTTATAGGCATTCTGGATACAAGCTGTAGAGAGATTCAATTCATGGGAGTTCTGTATGCCAGCAGAGTGCAACGCTGTATCAGCATCTGTAGCCTGGGAATATGCTTACACAATGTATGCAATTTCAGAAGACTGAGTGTAGGAGAGAGAGCGTACAGGAGTTCTGTAACCTGAGTGTATTGATTTACAGCATACATGAGTTCTGTATCAAAGGTGTGGAATGAAGCAGTTAGGAAGGGTTCTGTAGCCTGGCAGTAGGCATTCGCATTATGCAGGATTTCTGTAGCCTGTGGATAAGAAATGCAGCTAATGGTCAGTCTGCTTCCTGGCTGTAGAGAGATTCTGTACATGGGAGTTCTGTATGCTAGTAGAGTGCAAAGATCTTTCAGTGTTTTTAGCCTGGGAATACGCTTACACAATGTACACAATTTCGGTAGCCTGAGTGTAACAGAGAGTGCGTACAGGAGCTCTGCAACCTGAGTGTAGTGATTTACAACATATATGAGTTCTTTATCGGATGTGTGGAAATAAGCAGTTAGGAAGGGTTCTGTAGCCTGGGAGTAGGCATTCGCAATATGCGCGATTTCTGTAGTCTGTCTATAGGAAACGCATCTTATGGGAAGTCTGCTTCCTGGCTGTAGAGAGATTCAGTTCACGTGAGTTCTGTATGCTAGTGCAATTCAAGGCTGTTTCAGCGGTCTGTAGCCTGGGAATACTCTTACACAATGGGACCAATGTCGGTAGCCTGAGTGTAGGAGACAGAGCGTACAGGACTTCTGCAACCTCAGTGTTGTGATTTACAGCATACATGAGTTCTGTATCAGAGGTGTGGAATAAAGCAATTGGGAAGGGTTCCGTAGCCAGGGAGAAGGGATACGCAATATGCGGGATTTCTGTTTTGTGTCTATAGGAAACGCAGCTAATGGTCGGTCTGCTTCCTGGCTGTAGAGAGATGCAGTTCACGGGAGTTCTGAATGCTAGTGGAGTACAAAGCTGTTTCATCTGTCTGTAGCCTGGGAATAGGCATACACAATGTGCGCAATGTCTGTAGCCTGAGTGTAGGAGACTGACCTTACATGAGTTCTGTAACCTGAGATTAGTCAATGCAGCGTACATGAGTTCTGTATCGAAGGTGTGGATGTAAGCAGTTTGGAATAGTTCTGTATCCTGGGATTAGGCATTCGCAATATGCGGGATTTCTGTAGCCTGACTCTAGGATGCGCAGCTGATGGGCGATCTGCATCAGGGCTGTAGAGAAATGCAGTTCACGGGAGTTCTGTATGCTAGTGGAGTGCAATGCTATTTCAGAGTTCTGTTGATGGGAATAGGATGACATAATGTGCGCAATGTTAGTATCCTTATACAGAGCTTACAGTAGTTCTGTAACCTGAGTGTAGTGAGGTGCAGCTTAGATGAGTTCTGTATCTGAGGTGTGTAACGAAGCAGTTTGTAAGAGTTCTGTAGCCTGGGAGTAGGCATTCGCAATATGCGGGATTACTTTAGCCTGACTCTGGGATGTGCAGCTTATAGGAATTCTGGATACAGGATGCAGAGAAATTCAGTTCAAAGGAGTTTTGTATGGTAGTGGAGTGCAAAGCTGTTTCAGCATTCTGCAGCCATAGAATATGCTTACACAATGTGCGCAATTTCGGTAGCCTGAGTGTAGGGGACAGATATTAGAGGAGTTCTGTAAACTGAGTTCTGTAAAATGAGTTCTGTATCGGAGGTGTGGATGTAAGCAGTTTGCAAGTGTTCTGTAGCCTGGGAGTAGGCATTCGCAATATGCCGGATTTCTATAGCCTGTCTATAGGAAATGTAGCTTATGGCCGTTCTGCTTCCTGGCTGTAAAGAGATTCAGTTCATGGGAGTTCTGTATGCTAGTGGAGTACAAAGCTGATTTAGCGGTCTGTAGCCTGGGAATAGGCATACACAATGTGAGCAATATCCGTAGCCTGAATGTAGGAGACAGAGCTTACAGGAGTTCTGTAACCTGAGTTTAGTCAGATGCAGCGTACATGAGTTCTGTATTACAGGTGTGGGTGTAAGCAGTTTGGAAGAGTTCTGTAGCCTGGGAGTAGGCATTCGCAATATGCGAGATTTCTCTATCCTGTCTATAGGAAACACAGCTTATGGTCGGTCTGCTTCCTCCCTGTAGAGAGATTCAGTTCAGGGAGTTCTGTATGCTAGTGGAGTACTAAGCTGTTTCAGCTTTATGTAGCCTGCAAATAGGCATACACAATGTGCACAAAGTCTATAGCCTGAGTGTAGGAGACAGAGCTTAGAGCAGTTCTGTAACCTGAGTGTAGTCAGATGCAGCGTACATGAGTTCAGTATTGGATGTGTGGATGTAAGCAGTTTGGAAGAGTTCTGAAGCCTGGGAGTAGGGATTCCCAATATGTGGGATTTCTGTAGCCTGACTCTAGGATGCGCAGCTTATTGGCATTCTGCGTCCTGGCTTTAGAGTGATGCAGTTCACGAGAGTTTTGTATGCTAGTGGAGTGCAATGCTATTTCAGAGTTCTGTTGCCTGGGAATAGGATGACACCATGTGCATAATGTTTGTATCCTTAGACAGAGCTTACAAGAGTTTTCTAACCTGAATGTATTGAATGCTGCTTACATGATTTCTCTATCGGATGTGTGTAACAAAGCAGTTTGGAAGAGTTCTGTAGACTGGGAGTAGTCATTCGCAATATGCATGATTTATGTAGCCTGATTCTGGGATGTGCAGCTTATAGGAATTCTGGATAGAGGCTGCAGAGTGATTCAGTTCACGGGAGTTCTGTATGCTAGTGGAGTGCAAAGCTGTTTCAGCATTCTGTAGCATCGGAATAGGACTACACAATGTGCGCAATTTTGGTAGCCTGAGTACAGGACTCAGAGAGTACAGGAGTTCTCTAACTTGAGTGTAGTGATTTGCAGCATATATCAGTTCTGTATCGGAGGTGTGAAACGAAGTAGTTAGGAATCATTCAGTAGCCTGAGGGTAGGCCTTCGCAATATGCGGGATTTCTGTAGCCTCTCTATAGGAAACGCAGCTTATGGTCGGTCTGCTTCCTGGCTATAGACTGATTCAGTTCACTGGAGTTCTGAATGCTAGTGGAGTGGAATGTTACATCAGCGGTCTTTAGCCTGGGAATAGGCATTCACAATGTGCACAATGTCCATAGCCTTAGTGTAGGAGACAGAGCTTACAGGAGTTCTGTAACCTGAGTGTGGTCAGATGCAGCTTACATGAGTTCTGTATTACAGGTGTGGAATGAAGCAGTTTGGTAGAGTTCTGTAGCCTGGGCGTAGGCATTCGCAATATGCGGGATTTCTGTATCCTGTCTATAGGAAACACAGCTTATGGTCGGTGTGGTTCCGGGTTGTAGAGAGATTCAGTTCACGGGAGTTCTGTATGCTAGTGGAGTACAAAGTTGTTTCAGCGGTCTGTCGACTGAAATAGGCATACACAATGTGCGCAATGTCTGTAGCATGCGTGTTGAAGACAGTGCTTACAGGAGTTCTGTAACCTGAGTTTAGTCAGATGCAGCGTACATGAGTTCTGTATGGGAGGTGTGGATGTAAGTAGTTTGGAAACGTTCTGTAGCCTGACAGTTATCATTCGCAATATGAGTGATTTCTGAGGAGTGTCTATAGGAAACGCAGCTTATGGTCGGCTGGTTCCTGGCTGTAGAGAGATTCAGTTCAAGGGAGTACTTTATGCTAGTGGAGTACAAAGCTGTTTCAGCGGTCTGAAGCCTGGGAATAGGCATACAGAATGTGCACAATGTCTGCAGCCTGAGTGTAGGAGACAGAGCTTACAGGAGTTCTGTAACCTGAGTTGCGTCAGATGCAGCGTACATGAGTTCTGCTTCGGAGGTGTGGAGGTAAGCTGTTTGGAAGTGTTTTGTAGCCTGGGAGTAGGGATTCGCAATATGCGGGATTTCTGTAGCCTGACCCTGGGATATGCAGCTTTAGCAATTCTGGAAACAGGCTTTTGAGAGATTCAGTTCACAGGAGTTCTGTAAGCTAGTGGAGTGCAAAGCTGCTTCAGCGTTCTCTACCCTGGGAATTGGCTTACACAATGTTCGCAATTTTGGTAGCCTTAGTGTAGGAGAGAGAGCGTACAGGAGTTCTTTAACCTGAGGTTAGTGATTTACAGCATACTTGAGTTCTGTATCGGAGGTGAAGTGAAGAGCTGCAGAAAACAGGTTAAAAATGTTATTTGTGTTTGTAAACATGACATTGAATCAATTGCCCAAGAAAAGGACTTTGCTTTTCTCCAAAACCAGGTTGACTCTGCTTTTCTGGGTGCTTTGCACACCAACTCCACAACAGTTTGTCCGGACAGGGCTGGATGAAACCAGAAATATCCGGTTTTGTGATGGCTAACACAATCCCAGCTCTTGCTACAGCTTCTGTGTGTGTTTGTGTTTTCTCGATAGTATCTATAGACTTTAGAATTGTGAATGCATTGTAGCATGTAACAGTTTGTTTTTCTGTTGGCATACGCTAATTGGTTTCACATGGAGACACAATAGGTACACAATCGCGTTTTCTGAGAAAAACCTGCACAAACCAGGTTAAAAATAATATTGGTATATGTCAACATGGCATTGAATCCACTTGCCCAAGAAAAAGACTTTGCTTTCCTCCAAATCCGTTTGACTCTGCTTTTCTGGGTGCTTTGCACACCAATTCCAAACAAGTTTTTCCAGATAGGGCTGGATGAAAACAGAAATATCCGGTTCAGTGGAGGCTAAATCAATCCCAGCTCTTGCTACAGCCTCTTAATTTATTTTTGTTTTACGATAGTATCTATGGACTTTAGAGTTTTGAATGAATTGTAGCATGTGTCATTTTGCTTCTTCTTGGCAAATGCTAATTGTTTTCACCTGAGGACAACAGGTACACTTTCGTGTTTTCTCAGTATAAAGCTGCAGATACCAGGATAAAAATGATATTTATGTTTGTAAACATGACATTGAATCCACTTGCGCAAGAAAAACACTTTGCTATTCCCCAAAACCAGGTTGACTCTGATTTCTGTGTGTTGCACACCAATTCAACAACAGTTTGTCCAGATAGGTTTGGAAGAAACCAAAAATATCCGGTTCTGTAGTGGCTAACTCAAACCCAGCTCTTGCTACAGCCTCTGTGTTTGTTTGTGTTTTCTGGATACTATCTATGGACTTTGGATTTGTGTATGAATTGTAGCATGTATCATTTTGCTTCTTGTTAGCAAACGCTAGTTGGTTTCACAAGGAGACACAACTGGTACACATTCGTGTTTTCTGAGTAAAAAGCTGCAGAAACCAGGTTAGAAATGATATTGGTGTTTGTAAACATGACATTGAATCCACTTACCAAAGAAAAATACTTTGCTTTTTTCCAAAACCTGGTTGACTCTGCTTTTCTGGGTGCTTTGCACACCAATTAAACACTAGTTTGTCCACATAGGGCTGGATGGAACAATCAATATCCGCTTCTGTAGTGGCTAACTCAATCCAAGCTGTTGCTACAGCCTGTGAGTTGTTTGTGTTATCTCGATAGTATCTATGGAGTTTAGAGTTGTGAATGCATTGTAGCATGTAACATTTTGTTTTTCTGTTGGCAAACACTAACTGATTTCACATGGAGACACAACAGGTACACATTCGTGTTTTCTGAGTGAAAAGCTGCAGAAACCAGGTTAAAAATGATATTGGTGTTTGTAAACATGACATTGAATCCACTTGCCCAAGAAAAAGACTTTGCTTTTCTCCAAAATCCGTTTGACTCTGCTTTTCTGGGTGCTTTACACACCCATTCCACACGAGTTTGTCTAGATAGGGCTGGATGGAACAATCAATATCCGTTTCTGTAGTGGCTAACACAATCCACGCTCTTGCTACAGAATCTTTGTTTGTTTTTGTTTTCTGGATAGTATCTATGGACTTTAGAGATGTGTATGAATTGTAGCATGTAAAATTTTACTTCTTTTTGGCAAACGCTAATTGGTTTCACATGGAGACACAACAGGTACACATTCGTGTTTCCTAAGTGAAGAGCTGCAGAAAACAGGGTAAAATGTTATTTGTGTTTGTAAACATGACATTGAATCCACTTGCCCAAGAAAAAGACTTTGCTTTTCTCCAAAACCAGGTTGACTCTGCTTTTCTGGGTGCTTTGCACACCAATTCCAAACCAGTTGGTCCAGATAGGGCTGGATGAAACCAGAAATATCCGGTTCTGTGGTGGCTAACTCAATCCCAGCTCTTGCTACAATTTCTATGTTTGCTTGTGTTTTGTCGATCGTATCTATGGAGTTTAGAGTTGTGAATGTATTGTAGCATATAACATTTTGTTTTTCTCTTGGCAAACACTGATTGGTTTCACATGGAGACACACCAGGTACACTTTCTTGTTTTCTGAGTAAAAAGCTGCAGAAACCATTTTAAAAATGATATTTGTGTTTGTAAACATGACATTGAATCCACATGCCCAAGAAAAAGTCTTTGCTTTTCTCCAACACCTGGTTGATTCCGCTTTTCTGTGTGCTTTGCACACCAATTCCACACCAGTTTGTCCAGTTAGGCCTGGATGAATCCAGAAATATCTGGTTCTGTGATGGCGAACTCAATCCCAGCTCTTGCTACAGTTTCTGTGTTTGCTTCTGTTTTCTCGATAATATCTGTGGATTTTAGAGTTGTGAATGCATTGTAGCATGTAACATTTTGTTTTTCTGTTGGCAAACGCTCATTGGTTTCACATGGAGACACAACAGGTACACATTCGTGTTTAGTGCATAAAAAGCTGTAGAAAGCAGATTACAAATGACATTTGTGTTTGCAAACATGATATTGAATACACTTGCCCAAAAAAAGACTTTGCTTTTCTCCAAAACCACGTTGACTCTGCTTTACTGGGAGCTTTCAACACCAACTCCACACCAGTTTGTCCAGATAGGTCTGGATGAAACCAGAAATATCCGGTTCTGTATTGGCTAACTAAATCCAAGCTGCTGCTACAGCCTCTGATTTCTTTTTGTTTTCTTGATAGTATCTATGGACTTTAGAGTTTTGAATGCATTGTAACATGTAACGTTTTGAATCTTGTTGGCAAACGCTAATTGGTTTCACATGGAGAAAATAAAGGTACACATTCATGTTTTCTGAGTAAAAAGCTGCAGAAAGCAGTTTACAAATGATATTTGTGTTTGTAAACATGACATT
Source organism: Sylvilagus floridanus (assembly GCA_949820135.1). Lineage (NCBI taxonomy): Eukaryota > Metazoa > Chordata > Mammalia > Lagomorpha > Leporidae > Sylvilagus > Sylvilagus floridanus. The sequence continues at coordinate 28,100,585 of OX463232.1, forward strand.
GAAACCACTTGCCCTAGGGAAAGACTTTGCTTTTCTCCAAAACCAGGTTGAGTCTGCTTTTCTGGGTGCTTTGCACACCAATTCCACAGCAGTTACCCCGGAAAGGGCTGGATGAAACCAGAAATGTCTGGTTCTGTAGTGGCTAACTCAATCCAAGATCTTACTACAGCCTCTGTGTTTGTTTGTGTTTTCTCGATAGTATCTATAAACTTTAGAGTTGTGAATGCATTGTAGCATGTAACATTTTGTTTTTCTATTGGCAAACACTAATTGGTTTCACATGGAGACACAACAGGTACACAATCGTGTTTTCTGAGTAAAAACCTGCAGAAACCAGGTTAAAAATGATATTGGTGTTTGTAAACCTGACATTGAATCCACTTGCCCAAGAAAAAGACTTTGCTTTTCTCCAAAGCCAGGTTGACTCTGCTTTTCTGGGTGCTTTGCACACCAATTCCACACCAGATTGTCCAGATAGGGCTGGATGAAACCAGAAACAATCGGTTCTCAGGTGTCTAACTCAATCCCAGCTCTTGATACAGCTTTTGTGTTTGCCTGTGTTTTCTCGATAATATCGATTTGGATATATGGACTTTAGAGTTGTGAATGCCTTGTAGCATGCAACATTTTGATTTTCTCTTGGGAAATGCTAATTGGTGTCACATGGAGACACACCAGGTACACATTCGCATTTTCTGAGAAAAAACCTGCACAAACCAGGTTAAAAATAGTATTGGTATATGTAAACATGGCATTGAATCCACTTGCCCAAGAAAAGGACTTTGCTCTCCTCCAAATCCAGGTTGACTCTGCTTTTCTGGGTGCTTTGCACACCAATTCCACACCAGTTTTTCCAGATAGGGCTGGATGAAAACAGAAATATCCGGTTCAGTGGAGGCTAAATCAATCCCAGCTCTTGCTACAGCCTCCTAATTTGTTTTTGTTTTGTCGATAGTATTTATGTACTTTAGAGTTTTGAATGAATTGTAGCATGTGTCATTTTGCTTCTTGTTGGCAAATGCTAATTGTTTTCACCTGAAGACATAGGTACACATTCGTGTTTTCTGAGTAAAAAGCTGCAGAAACCAGGATAAAAATGATATTGGTGTTTGTAAACATGACATTGAATCCACTTGCCCGAGAAAAAGACTTTGCTTTTCTCCAAAATCCGTTTGACTCTGCTTTTCTGGGTGCTTTACACACCCATTCCACACGAGTTTGTCTAGATAGGGCTGGATGGAACAATCAATATCCGTTTCTGTAGTGGCTAACACAATCCACGCTCTTGCTACAGAATCTTTGTTTGTTTTTGTTTTCTGGATAGTATCTATGGACTTTAGAGATGTGTATGAATTGTAGCATGTAAAATTTTACTTCTTTTTGGCAAACGCTAATTGGTTTCACATGGAGACACAACAGGTACACATTCGTGTTTCCTAAGTGAAGAGCTGCAGAAAACAGGGTAAAATGTTATTTGTGTTTGTAAACATGACATTGAATCCACTTGCCCAAGAAAAAGACTTTGCTTTTCTCCAAAACCAGGTTGACTCTGCTTTTCTGGGTGCTTTGCACACCAATTCCAAACCAGTTGGTCCAGATAGGGCTGGATGAAACCAGAAATATCCGGTTCTGTGGTGGCTAACTCAATCCCAGCTCTTGCTACAATTTCTATGTTTGCTTGTGTTTTGTCGATCGTATCTATGGAGTTTAGAGTTGTGAATGTATTGTAGCATATAACATTTTGTTTTTCTCTTGGCAAACACTGATTGGTTTCACATGGAGACACACCAGGTACACTTTCTTGTTTTCTGAGTAAAAAGCTGCAGAAACCATTTTAAAAATGATATTTGTGTTTGTAAACATGACATTGAATCCACATGCCCAAGAAAAAGTCTTTGCTTTTCTCCAACACCTGGTTGATTCCGCTTTTCTGTGTGCTTTGCACACCAATTCCACACCAGTTTGTCCAGTTAGGCCTGGATGAATCCAGAAATATCTGGTTCTGTGATGGCGAACTCAATCCCAGCTCTTGCTACAGTTTCTGTGTTTGCTTCTGTTTTCTCGATAATATCTGTGGATTTTAGAGTTGTGAATGCATTGTAGCATGTAACATTTTGTTTTTCTGTTGGCAAACGCTCATTGGTTTCACATGGAGACACAACAGGTACACATTCGTGTTTAGTGCATAAAAAGCTGTAGAAAGCAGATTACAAATGACATTTGTGTTTGCAAACATGATATTGAATACACTTGCCCAAAAAAAGACTTTGCTTTTCTCCAAAACCACGTTGACTCTGCTTTACTGGGAGCTTTCAACACCAACTCCACACCAGTTTGTCCAGATAGGTCTGGATGAAACCAGAAATATCCGGTTCTGTATTGGCTAACTAAATCCAAGCTGCTGCTACAGCCTCTGATTTCTTTTTGTTTTCTTGATAGTATCTATGGACTTTAGAGTTTTGAATGCATTGTAACATGTAACGTTTTGAATCTTGTTGGCAAACGCTAATTGGTTTCACATGGAGAAAATAAAGGTACACATTCATGTTTTCTGAGTAACAAGCTGCAGAAAGCAGTTTACAAATGATATTTGTGTTTGTAAACATGACATTGAAACCACTTGCCCTAGGGAAAGACTTTGCTTTTCTCCAAAACCAGGTTGAGTCTGCTTTTCTGGGTGCTTTGCACACCAATTCCACAGCAGTTACCCCGGAAAGGGCTGGATGAAACCAGAAATGTCTGGTTCTGTAGTGGCTAACTCAATCCAAGATCTTACTACAGCCTCTGTGTTTGTTTGTGTTTTCTCGATAGTATCTATAAACTTTAGAGTTGTGAATGCATTGTAGCATGTAACATTTTGTTTTTCTATTGGCAAACACTAATTGGTTTCACATGGAGACACAACAGGTACACAATCGTGTTTTCTGAGTAAAAACCTGCAGAAACCAGGTTAAAAATGATATTGGTGTTTGTAAACCTGACATTGAATCCACTTGCCCAAGAAAAAGACTTTGCTTTTCTCCAAAGCCAGGTTGACTCTGCTTTTCTGGGTGCTTTGCACACCAATTCCACACCAGATTGTCCAGATAGGGCTGGATGAAACCAGAAACAATCGGTTCTCAGGTGTCTAACTCAATCCCAGCTCTTGATACAGCTTTTGTGTTTGCCTGTGTTTTCTCGATAATATCGATTTGGATATATGGACTTTAGAGTTGTGAATGCCTTGTAGCATGCAACATTTTGATTTTCTCTTGGGAAATGCTAATTGGTGTCACATGGAGACACACCAGGTACACATTCGCATTTTCTGAGAAAAAACCTGCACAAACCAGGTTAAAAATAGTATTGGTATATGTAAACATGGCATTGAATCCACTTGCCCAAGAAAAGGACTTTGCTCTCCTCCAAATCCAGGTTGACTCTGCTTTTCTGGGTGCTTTGCACACCAATTCCACACCAGTTTTTCCAGATAGGGCTGGATGAAAACAGAAATATCCGGTTCAGTGGAGGCTAAATCAATCCCAGCTCTTGCTACAGCCTCCTAATTTGTTTTTGTTTTGTCGATAGTATTTATGTACTTTAGAGTTTTGAATGAATTGTAGCATGTGTCATTTTGCTTCTTGTTGGCAAATGCTAATTGTTTTCACCTGAAGACATAGGTACACATTCGTGTTTTCTGAGTAAAAAGCTGCAGAAACCAGGATAAAAATGATATTGGTGTTTGTAAACATGACATTGAATCCACTTGCCCGAGAAAAAGACTTTGCTCTTCCCCAAAACCAGGTTGACTCTGCTTTTCTGGGTGCTTTACACACCAATTCCTCACCAGAAATCCAGATAGGTCTGGATGAAAGGAGAAATATTCGGTTCTGTGGTGGCTAACTGAATCCCAGCTCTGGCTAAAGCTTCTGTGTTTGCTTGTTTTTTCTCGATACTGTCTATGGACTTTAGAGTTGTGAATGCATTATACCATGTAACATTTTGTTTTTCTGTTGGCAAACGCTAATTGGTTTCACATGGAGACACAACAGGTACACATTCATGTTTTCTGAGTTAAAAGCTGTAGAAAGCAGTTTACAAATGACATTTGTGTTTGAAAACCTGACATTGAATCCTCTAGCAAAAGTAAAGACTTTGCTTTTCTCCCAAACCAGGTTCAGTCTGCTTTTCTGGGTGCTTTACACCAATTCCAAACCAGTTTGTCCAGATAGGACTGGATGAAACCAGAAATATCCTGTTGTGTGGTGGCTAACTCAATCCCAGCTCTTGCCACAGCCTCTGTGTTTGTTTCCATTTTCTGGATATTTTCTATGAACTTTGGAGTTTTGAATGAATTTTAGCATGTAACATTGTGTTTTTTTGTTGGCAAATGCTAATTTCTTCCACATGGAGACACACCAGGTACACATAAGTGATTTCTGCGTAGAATGCTACAGAATCCAGGTTAAAAATGATATTTGTGTTTGTAAACATGCAATTGAATCCACTGCCCACGAAAAAGACTTTGCTTTTCAACAAAACCATTTTGGTTCTTTTTTTCTGGCTCCTTTGCACACGAATTCCACACGAGTTTGTCCAGATAGGTCTGGATCCAACCAGAAATATCCGGTTCTTTTGTGGCTTAATGAATATCAGCTTTTAAAACAGCCTGAGGTTTGTTAGTGTTTTCTGTATATTACCTATGAATGTTAGAGTTTTGAATGAACTTTAGCATGTTAAATTTTGTTTTTATCTTGGCAAATGCTAATTGGTTCCACATGGAGACACAACAGGTACACATAAGTGTTTTCTGAGTACAATGCTACAGAAACCAGGTTCAAAATTTTACTTGAGTTGGTTAACATGACATTGAATCCACTTGCCCAAGAAAAAGACCTTGCTTTTCTCCAAAACCAGGTTCAATATTCTTTTCTGGGTCCTCTGCACAAGAATTCCACACGAGTTCTTCCAGATAGGTCTGGATCTAACCAGAAAGATCCCGGTCTGTTCTGCCTAACTCAATCCCAGCTCTTGCTACAGCCTATATGTTTGTTTCTGTTTTCTGGATATTATCTATGAACTTTAGTGATTGGAATGAATTCTGGCATGTAACACCTTGTGTTTTTGTTGGCAAACAATAACAGGTAACACATGGAGACACAACAGGTACACATTCGAGTTTTCTGAGTAGAATGCTACAGAAACCAGGTTCAAAATGTTATTTGTGTTTGCTAACATGACATTGAATCCACTTGCCCAAGAAAAAGATTTTGCGTTTCTGCAAAACCAGTTTCAATATACTTTTCTGGGTCTTCTGCACATGAATTCCACACGAGTTTGTCCAGATAGGGCTGGATCTAATCAGATTATGTGGTTCTGTTCTGCCTAACTCAATCCCAGCTCTTGCTACAGCCTCTGTGTTTGTTTCTGTTTTCTGGATATGTTCTATGAACTTTAGAGTTTTGAATGAATTTTAGCATGTAACATTGTGTTTTGTTGTTGGAAACGCTAATTCGTTCCACATGGAGCACAACAGGTACACATAAGTGTTTTCTGAGCAGAATGCTACAGAAACCAGGTTCAAAATGACATTTGTGTTTGCTAACATGACATTGAATCCACTTGCCAACGAAAAAGACTTTGCTTTTTCTCCAAAACCACTTTGACTCTGTTTTTCTAGGTCTGTTGCACACGAATTCCACACGAGTTTGTCCAGATTGGTCTGGATTGAACCAGTAAAATCCGATTATGTGATGCTAAATGAATATCAGCTTTTAAAATAGCCTGAGTGTTTGTTAGTGTTTTCTGGATATTTTCTATGAGCTTTAGAGTTGTGAATGAAATTTAGCAAGTAACACTTTGTGTTTTTGTTGGCAAACACTCATGGGTTCCACATGGAGACACAAGAGGTCAACATTCGAGTTTTCTGAGTAGAATGTTACAGAAACCAGCTTAAAAAAGATATTTGTGTTTGTAAACATGGCATTGAATCTACTTGCCCACGAAAAACACTTTGCTTTCCTGCAAAACCAGTTTCAATATACTTTTCTGGGTCTTCTGCACAAGAATGCCACACGAATTTGTCCAGATAGGTCTGGATCTGACCAGAAAGATCCGGGTATTTTCTGCCAAACTCAATCCCAGCTCTTGCTACAGCCTCTCTGTTTGTTTCTGTTTTCTGGATATTATCTATGAACTTTAGAATTTGGAATGAATTTTAGCATGTAACATTGTGTTTTTTTGTTGGAAAAGCTAATTTCTTCCACATGGAGACACAACAGGTACACATAAGAGATTTCAGAGTAGAATGCTACAGAAACCAGGTTAAAAATGACATTTGTGTTTGTAAACATGACATTGAATGCACTTGCCCACGAAAAAGACTTTGCTTTTCAAAAAAACCAGTTTGACTCTACTTTTCTGGCTCCTTTGCACACGAATTCCACACGAGTTTGTCCAGATAGGTCTGGATATAACCAGGAATATCGGTTCCGTTGTGGCTAAATGAATATCAGCTTTTAAAACAGCCTGTGGGTTTGTTTGTGTTTTCTGGGTATTATCTATGAACTTTACTGTTTGGAATGAATTCTGGCATGTAACATTTTGTTTTTCTCTTGGCAAACGGTAATTGAATTCACATGGAGACACAACAGGTACACATAAGAGTTTTCTGAGTAGAATGATACAGAAACCAGGTTAAAAATGATATTTGTGTTTGTAAACATGCCATTGAATCCACTTGCCCACGAAAAAGACTTTGCTTTTATCCAAAAGCAGTTTGACTGTGCTTTTCTGTGTCGATTACACACAGATTCCACATGAGTTTGTCCAGATATGGCTGGATGAAACCAGAAATATCTGGTTCTGTTGTGGGTAAATGAATATCAGCTTTTAATACAGCCTGTGTGTTTGTTAGTGTTTTGTGGATATTTTCTATGAACTTTTAAATTTGAATGAATTTTAGCATGTAACATTGTGGTTTTTTGTTGGAAACGCTAAATCGTTTCACATGGAGACACAACAGGTTCACATAAGAGTTTTCTGAGTAGAATGCTACAGAAACCAGGTTCAAAATGACATTTGTGTTTGTAAACATGACATTGAATCCACTTGCCCACGAAAAGTACTTTGCTTTTCTCCAAAACCAATTTGACTCTGCTTTTCCGGGTGCATTGCACACAAATTCCACATGAGTTTGTCCAGATATGTCTGGATCTACCAGAAATATCCTGTTCTGTGTGGCTAAATGAATGTCAGCTTTTAAAACAGCCTGTGCTTTTGTTAGTATTTTCTGTATATTATCTATGAATGTTAGAGGTTAGAATGAATTTTAGCATGTTACATTTTGTTTTTATGTTGGCAAAGGCTAATTGGTTTCACATGGATAAACAGTAGGTACACATTCGAGTTTTCTGAGTAGAATGCTACAGAAACCAGGTTAAAAATGATATTTGTGTTTGCTAACATGACATTGAATCCACTTGCCCATGAAAAAGTCTTTGCTTTTATCCAAAACCACTTTGCCTCTGCTTCTCTGCGTCCTTTGCACAAGAATTCCACAGGAGTTTGTCCAGATAGGTCTGGATCAAACCAGAAATATCCTGTTCTCTTTTGGCTAAATGAACATCAGCTTTTAAAACAGCCTGTGTGTTTGTTAGTGTTTTCTGGATATTATCTATGAACTTAAGAGTTTGGAATTAAATCTGGCATGTAACACTTTGTTTTTTTGTTGCCACACACTAATTGGTTCCACTAGGAGACACAACAGGTACACATAAGATGTTTTTGAGTAGAATAATACAGAAAGCAGGTTAAAAATGATATTTTTGTTTTAACATGACATTGAATTCACTTTCCTATAAAAAGACTTTGTTTTTCTCCAAAACCAGTTTGACTCTGCTTTTCTGGGTCCTTTGCAAAAGAATTCCACATGACTTTGTCCAGATAGGTCTGGATCTAACCAGAAGGATCCTGGTGTGTTCTGCCTAACTCAATCCCAGCTCTTGCTACAGCCTCTGTGTTTGTTTCTGTTTTCTGGATATTATCTATGAACTATAGAGTTTAGAATGCATTCTGGCATGTAATACTTCATTTTTTTGTTGGCAAACACTAACTGGTTCCGCATGGAGACACAACAGGTACCCATTTGGGCTTTCTGAGTAGAATGATATAGAAACCAGGTGAAAAATTATATTTGTGTTTGCTAACATGACATTGAATACACTTGCCCAAGAAAAAGCCTTTGCTTTTTTCCAAAACCGGTTTGACTGTGCTTTTCTGAGTCCTTTGCAGACGGATTCCACACGAGTTTGGCCAGATATGTCTGGATCAAACAAGAAATATCCCGTTTTGTTGTGGCTTAATGAATATCAGCTTTTAAAACAGCCTGTGTGTTTGTTAGTGTTTCCTGGATACTTTCTATTAAATTTAGATTTTGGAATGAATTCTGGCATGTAACACTTTGTTTTTTTTGTTGGCAAACGCTAATTGGTTCCACATGGAGACACAACAGGTACACATTCGAGTTTTCTGAGTAGAATGCTACAGAACCAGGTTAAAAATGATACTTGTGTTTGCTAACATTACTTTGAATCCACTTTCCCATGAAAAAGCCTTTGCTTTTCTCCAAAACCAGTTTGATTCTGCTTTTCTGGGTCCTTTGCACACGAATTCCACATGTGTTTTTCCAGATAGCTCTAGATTCAACCAGAAATATCCAGTTCTGTTTTGGCTAAATGAATATCAGCTTTTAAAACAGCCTGTGTGTTTGTCAGTGTTTTCTGGATAGTAACTATGAACTTTAGAGTTCGGAATGAATTCTGACATATAACATTTTGTTTCTCTGTTGGCAAACGCTAATTGGATTCACATGGAGAAACAACTGGTACACATTCGAGTTTTCAGAGTAAAATGCTACAAAAAGCAGGTTCAGAATGATATTTGTGTTTGTGAACATGACAATGAATCCACTTGCCCAAGAAAAAGACTTTGCTTTTCTCCAAAAACAGATTGATTCTGCTTCTCTGTGTCCTTTGCACAAGAATTCCACAAGAGGTTGTCCAGATAGGTCTGGATCTAACCAGAAATATCGGTTCTGTTGTGGCTAAATGAATATCAGCCAGCATACATGAGTTCTGTATCGGAGGTGTGGAACAAAGCAGTTAGGAAGGGTTCCGTAGCCTGGGAGTAGGCATTCTCAATATACGGGATTTCTGTAGCCTCTCTATAGGAAACACAGCTTATGGTCCAACTGCATAATGGCTGCAGAGAGATGCAGTTCACAGGAGATCTGTATGCTAGCGGAGTACAAAGCTGTTTCCGCGGTCTGTAGCATGGGAAATGGCATACACAATGTGCACAATGTCTGTAGCCTGAGTGTAGGAGACAGAGTTTACAGGAGTTCTGTAACCTGAGTTTAGTCGCGTGCAGTGTACATGAGTTCTGTATCTGAGTTGTGGAACGAGGCATTATGGAAGAGTTCTGTAGACTGGCAGTAGGCATTCGCAATATGCAGGATTTCTATAGCCTGACGCTAGGATGCACAGCTGATGGGTGTTCAGCGACCTGGCTGTAGAGAGATTTAGTTCATGGGAGTTCTATATGCTAGGGGAGTGCAATGCTCTTTCAGAGATATGTTGCCTGGGAATAGGAACACACAACGTGCACAATATCAGTATCCTTAGACAGAGCTTACAGGATTTCTGTAACCTGAGTGCAGTGAGGTGCATCTTACATGAGTTCTGTATCTGAGGTGTGTAAGGAAGCATTTGTAAGAGTTCTGTAGCCTGGGAGTAGGCATTCGCAATATGCAGGATTTCTGTAGCCTGACTCTGGGATGTGCAGCTTATAGGATTCTGGATACAGGCTGCAGAGAGATTCAGTTCATGGGAGTGCTTTATGCTAGTGTAGTGCAAAGCTGTTTCAGCGTTCTGTATCCTGGGAATAAGCTTACACAATGTGTGCAATATCGGTAGCGTCAGTGTAGGAGACAGAGCACATGATTTCAGTTACGTGAGTGTAGTTATTTACAGCATACTTGAGTTCTGTATCGTAGGTGTGGAATGAAGCAATTAGGAAGGGTTCTCTAGCCAGGGAGTAGGTATTCACAATATGCGGGATGTCTGTAGCCTGTCTGTAGGAAACGCAGCTTATGGTCAGTCTGCTTCCTGGATGTAGAGAGATTCAGTTCATGGGAGTTCTGTATGCTTGTGGAGTACAAATCTGTTTCAGCGGTCTGTATCCTGGGCTAGGCATACATAATATGCGCAATGTTCGTAGCCTGAGTGTAGGAGACAGAGCTTACAGGAGTTCTGTAACCTGAGTGTAGTCAGATGCAGCTTACATGAGTTCTGTATTACAGGTGTGGAATGAAGCAGTTTGGAAGAGTTCTGTAGCCTAGCAGTGGGCATTCTCAATATGCGGTATTTCTGTATCCTGTCTATAGGAAACGTTGTTTATAGGCATTCTGGATACAAGCTGTAGAGAGATTCAATTCATGGGAGTTCTGTATGCCAGCAGAGTGCAAAGCTGTTTCAGCATTCCGTAGCCTGGGAATAAGCTTACACAATGTATGCAATTTCCAAAGCCTGAGTGAAGGAGAGAGAGCGTACAGGAGTTCTGTAACCTGAGTGTATTGATTTACAGCATACATGAGTTCTGTATCAGAGGTGTGGAATGAAGCAGTTAGGAGGGGTTCTGTAGCCTAGGGATAGGCATTCGCAATATGTACAATTTCTGTAGCCTGTGTATAAGAAATGCAGCTTATGATCAGTCTGCTTCCTGGCTGTAGAGATTCTGTTCATGGGAGTTCTGTATGCTAGTAGAGTGCAAATCTTTCAGTGTTTTTAGCCTGGGAATACGCTTACACAATGTACACAATTTCGGTAGCCTGAGTGTAACAGAGAGTGCGTACAGGAGCTCTGTAACCTGAGTGTAGTGATTTGCAACATACATGAGTTCTTTATCGGAGGTGTGGAAAGAAGCAGTTAGGAAGTGTTCTGTAGCCTGGGAGTAGGCATTCGCAATATGCGGGATTAATGTAGCCTGTCTATAGGAAACGCATCTTATGGAAAGTCTGCTTCCTGGCTGTAGAGAGATTCAGTTCACGTGAGTTTTGTATGCTAGTGGAATACAAAGCTGTTTCAGCGGTCTGTAGCCTGGGAATACTCTTAGACTATGGGAGCAATATCGGTAGCCTGAGTGTAGGAGACAGAGCGTACAGGACTTCTGCAACCTGAGTGTTATGATTTACAGCATACATGAGTTCTGTATCAGAGGTGTGGAATGAAGCAATTAGGAAGGGTTCTGTAGCCAGGGAGTAGGGATTCGCAATATGCGGGATTTCTGTAGCATGTCTATAGGAAACGCAGCTAATGGTCGGTCTGCTTCCTGGCTGTAGAGAGATGCAGTTCACGGGAGTTCTGAATCCTAGTGGAGTACAAAGTTGTTTCATCTGTCTGTAGCCTGGGAATAGGCATATACAATGTGCACAATGTCTGTAGCCTGAGTGTAGGAGACAGAGCTTATAGGAGTTTTGTAACCTGAGAGTAGTCAGATGCAGCGTACATGAGTTCTGTATCGGAGGTGTGGATGTAAGCAGTTTGGAATAGTTCTGTAGCCTGGGATTAGGCATTCACAATATGCGGGATTTCTGTAGCCTGACTCAAGGATGCAGAGCTGATGGGCGATCTGCATCAGGGCTGTAGAGAAATGCAGTTCACAAGAGTTCTGTATGCTAGTGGAGTGCAATGCTATTTCAGAGTTCTGTAGCCTGGGAATAGGATGACACAACGTGCACAATGACTGTATCCTTAGACAGAGCTTACAGGATTTCTGTAACCTTAATGCAGTGAGGTGCATCTTACATGAGTTCTGTATCTGAGGTGTGTAAGGAAGCATTTGTAAGAGTTCTGTAGCCTGGGATTAGGCATTCACAATATGCAGGATTTCCGTAGCCTGACTCTGGGATGTGCAGCTTATAGGATTCTGGAAACAGGCTGCAGAGAGATTCAGTTCAAGGAAGTTCTGTATGCTAGTGGAGTACAAAGCTGATTCAGCGGTCTGTAGCCTGGGAATAGGCATTCACAATGTGAGCAATATCCGTAGCCTGAATTTAGGAGACAGAGCTTACAGGAGTTCTGTAACCTGAGTTTAGTCAGATGCAGCGTACATGAGTTCTGTATTACAGGTGTGGATGTAAGCAGTTTGGAAGAGTTCTGTAGCCTAGGAGTAGGCATTCGCAATATGCAGGATTTCTGTACCCTGTCTATAGCAAACTCAGCTTATGGTCGGTCTGCTTCCTGGCTGTAGAGAGATTCAGTTCACGGGAGTTCTGTATGCTAGTGGAGTACAAATCTGTTTCAGCTTTCTGTAGCCTGCAAATAGTCATACACAATGTGCACAATGTCCATAGCCTGAATGCAGGAGACAGACCTTACAGGAGTTGTGTAACCTGAGTGTAGTCAGATGCAGCTTACATGAGTTCTGTATTACAGGTGTGTATGTAAGCAGTTTGGAAGAGTTCTGTAGCCTGGGAGAAGGCATTCGCAATATGCGGGATTTAAGTAGCCTGACTCTAGTATGCGCAGCTGATGGGCGATCTGTGTCCTGGCTGTAGAGAGATGCAGTTCACGGGAGCTCTGTATACTAGTGGAGTGCAATGCTATTTCAGAGTTCTGTTGCCTGGGAATAATATGACACAATATGCGCAATGTCTGTATCTTTAAACAGAGCATACAGAAGTTCTCTATCCTGAGTGTAGTGAGGTGCAGCTTACATGAGTTCTGTATCGGAGGTGTGTAACGAGGCAGTTTGTAAGAGTTCTGTAGCCTGGTAGTAGACATTAGCAACTTGTGGGATTTCTGCCACCTGACTCAGGGATGTGCAGCTTATAGGAATTCTGGATATAGGCTGTAGAAAGATTCAGTTCATGGGAGTACTTAATCCTAGTGTAGTGCAAAGCTGTTTCAGCGTTCTTTAGCCTGGGAATACGCTTACACAATATGAGCAATTTGAGTAGCCTAAGTGTAGGAGACAGAGCTTAGAGGAGATCTGCATCCTGAGTATTGTGATTTACAGCATACATGAGATATGTATCGGAGGGTTGGATCGAAGCAGTTAGGAAGGGTTCTGTAGCCTGGAGGTAGGCATTCGCAATATGCCGTATTTCTGTAGCCTGTCTATAAAAACCGCAGCTTGTAGTAATTTCTGATGATTCTTTTGATTTCTGTGGTGTCTGTTGTTATATTTCCTTTTTCATCTCTGATTTTACTGATTTGTGTCTTTTCTCTTCTTTTTTTAGTTAGTTGGGCCAATGGTTTCTTCAGTGACTCATTGTTCATTCAGGAGCATGTTGTTCAATCTCCATGTGTTTGCATATGCTCTAGAGATTCCTGAGTTGCTAATTTCCAACTTCACTCCCTCATGGTCTGAGAAGTTGCATGGTATGATTCTAATTCTTTTGAATTTGCTGAGACTTGCTTTATGGCCTAATATGTGATCAATCCTAGAGTAGGTTCCATGTACTGCTGAGAAGAATGTGAATGCTTTACGTGTAGGATGAAAAGTTCTGTAGATATCTGTTAGATCCATTTGGGCTATAGTGTTGTTTAAATCTACTGTCTCCTTGTTGATCTTCTGTCCTGTCGATCTGTCAATATCTGTGAGTGAAGTATTGAATTCCCCCAGTACTATTGTGTTGGGGTCTAAGTCTCCCTTTAAGTTTCTTAACAAATTTTTTAAATAAACCTGTGGCCTGTAATTAGGTGCATATACATTGATAATTGTTATATCTTCCTGTAGTATTGATGCCTTAATCATTATATAGTGCCCCTCTTTGTCTCTCTTAACAGTTTTTGTGTTAAAGTTTATATAGTCCGATATTAAGATGGTTACACCCGCTCTTTTTTCATTTCTGTTGGCGTGGTATATCTTGTTCCATCCTTTTATTTTCAGTCTGTATGGATCTTCGTTGGAAAGATGTGTTTCTTGTAGGCAGCAAATAGATGGTTTTTGTTCCTTAACCCAATCAGCCAATCTCTGTCTTTTAACAGGACAGTTTAGACCTTTAACGTTCAATGTGACTATTGATAAGTGGTAAGTTTGCCCTGCCATTTGCCAGATATTTTCTAATGTATGCTTTGAATTCCCTGTGATCTTTTGCCGTGAGGTTCCCTTCGTTTACCTTCTTTCATGTTGATGGTCGTGTTTCTGTGTTTCTGTGTGTAACACGTCTTTAAGTATCTTTTGCAGGGCTGGACGAGTGGCAACAAATTCTTTCAATTTTTGTTTGTTATGAAAGGTCTTTATTTCAACTTCATTCACAAATGAGAGCTTTGCAGGGTATAATATTCTGGGCTGGCAGTTTTTCTCTCTAAGTACCTGGGCTATGTCTCGCCATTCCCTTCTAGCTTGTAGGGTTTCTGTTGAGAAGTCAGCTGTGAGTCTAATTGGAGATCCTCTGAGAGTAATCTGATGTTTCTCTCTTGCACATTTTAGGATCTTTTCTTTTTGCTTCACTGTGGTGAGTTTAATTACAATATGTCGTGCAGAGGATCTCTTTTGGTCATGTTTATTAGGGGTTCTATGAGCTTCCTGGATTAGGATTTCTCTGTCTTTCTCCAAGCCTGGAAAGTTTTCTGCTAGTATCTCCCTAAAAAGGCCTTCTAATCCTTTCTCCCTCTCCATACCTTCAGGAACACCTAGAACCCGAATGTTGGGTTTTTTAATAGTATCCTGTAAATTCCCGATGATATCTTTTAGTTTTCTAATTTCCTCTTCTTGTCTTTGGTTTGACTGTTTCCTCTCCTGTTCTCTGTCTTCTAGGTCCGATATTCTCTCTTCTGCTTCACCCATTCTGGTTTTAAGGCCCTCAAGATTGCTTGTCACTTGATCTATTGAATTATTCAATTCATTAAGATTTTTTGTCACTCTCGTAGCTTCTTGTTCTACTAGTTGTTTCATTTCGTTTTGATTTCTCCATAGTACTTCATTCTCGCGAGAGAGATTTTCTATCTTATCCATTAAGGATTTCTGTAGTTCAAGAATTTGTTTTTGAGAACTTCTTAATGTTCTTATCAATTCTTTGAGATCTGCTTCTTGCATTTCTTCTATCTCATTATCTTCATAATCCTGACTTGGGGTGTCTTTTCTGTTTGGGGTCATCATAGCATCTTCCTTGATCTTGCTCCCTCGGAATCTGTTTTTATTTGGCATTTTTTTTTCCCCACACTCTTTCTCTGGGTTGTCAAGGTAATGGAGTTTGTGTGCGCGGTGTGTTCCCAGTTTTTGGATCCCCTTCAGGTTTCTACAGCCTCGGGTTTTTGGTTCCGTCTGCCTCAGTGATGGGCGGGCGGGCGGGCGCGCCTCTTCCCACTGCGTTTAATCAAATTCGACTTTGCAAGGTGGGCGGCGAGAGGGGCTAGTGTCCGTGCGGGCTCGCCTCAACTGTGCTGTTTCCCCCGTGGGGGTCTGCTTCCCCCCGCCAGTGTCTCGGGATCCCTGTATTGGCTCCCGTTCACGCGCGCAGATCCTGCGGCGATTGTGTTCCGCCTGGCTCCCGTAGCAGCCGGCGGGCGCGCGCCTTGTCCCACTGCGTTTAATCTAGCTCGAATTAGCAGGGTGGGTGATGAGAGAGGCTAGTGTCCGTGCAGGCTCGCCTCAATTGTGCTGTTTCCCCCGTGGGGGGTCTGCTTCCCCCCGCCAGTGTCTCGGGATCCCTGTATCGGCCCCCGTTCAAGCGCTCAGTTCCAATGGCGACTGTGTTCCGCCCGGCTTCCGCTGCAGCCGGCAGGCGCGCGCAGTCCCACTGTGTTCAGTCTAGCTCGAGTGAGCAGGGTGGGCAACGAAAGAGGCTAGTGTCCGTGTGGGCTCGCCTCAATTGTGCTGTTTCCCCCGTGGGGGGTCTGCTTCCCCCCGCCAGTGTCTCGGGATCCCTGTATCGGCTCCTGTTTAAGCGCTCGATTCCAATGGCGACTGTGTTCCGTCCGGTTCCCGTCCCTCCCGGCAGCTCGCAAATCAAAACCACAATGAGGTTTCACCTCACCCCGGTGAGAATGGCTCACATTCAGAAATCCACCAACAATAGATGCTGGAGAGGATGTGGGGAAAAAGGGACACTAATCCACTGTTGGTGGGAATGCAAACTGGTGAAGCCACTATGGAAGTCAGTCTGGAGATTCCTCAGAAACCTGAATATAACCCTACCATTCAACCCAGCCATCCCACTCCTTGGAATTTACCCAAAGGAAATTAATTGGGCAAACAAAAAAGCCGTCTGAACAGTAATGTTTATTGCGGCTCAATTCACAAGAGCTAAGACTTGGAACCAACCCAAATGCCCATCAACAGTAGACTGGATTAGGAAATTATGGGACATGTACTCTACAGAATACTATACAGCAGTCAAAAACAATGAAATCCGGTCACTTGCAACAAAATGGAGGAATCTGGAAAACATCATGCTGAGTGAATTAAGTCAGTCCCAAAGAGACAAATATCATTTGTTTCCCTTGATTGGCGATGACTAACTGAGCACCAAAGGGGAAACCTGTAGAAGTGAAATGGACACTATGAGAAACAGTGACTCGATCAGCTCTCGTGCTGACTGTTGTTGTACAATGTAATACTTTATCCATGGTAGTATTTTTTTTTCTTTATCCTAGTACTAGTGGTTGAACTCTGTAATTAACACACAATTATTCTTAGGTGTTTAAATTTTAACTGAAAAGTGATCTCTGTGAAATATAAGAGTAGGAATAAGAGAGGGAGGAGATGTAAAACTTGGGACATGCTCAATCGGAACGGCCCCAAATGATGGAGTTAGAATTGTGCCAGGGGTTTCCAATACAATCCCATCAAGGTGGCATGTACCAAGGCCATCTCATTAGTCCAAGTGATCAATTTCAGCTCACAATTGATCACACTGATAGGTCTAAGAGTCAAAGGGATCACACAAACAAGACTAGTGTCTGCTAATACTAACTGATAGAATGAAAAAGGGAGAGAATGATCCAACAGGGGAAGCAGGATACACAGCAGACTCATAGAATGGCAGATGTCCTAAATAGCACTCTGGCCTCAGAATCAGCCCTTAAGGCATTCGGATCTGGCTCAAGAGCCCATGAGAATATTTTAGGCATGGAAAGCTAAGACACTCTGGAAAAAACAGAAGACCTAAATGAAAGATCTCTGCGAGTGAGATCCCAGTGGAAAGAACGGGGCCATCAAAGAAGGAGATACCTTTCTCTGAAGGGAGGAGAAACTTCCACTTTGACTATCGCCCTGTGGGAATAAGATCGAAGTCGGCTAACCCTAAAGGCTTCCATAGCCTCGGCAACTCATGACCAGAGCCTAGGGAGATTACTGACGCCATAAACAAGAGTGTCAAATTGTTAAATCAACATCAGGAGTCACTGTGTACTGATGTCTCATGAGGGATCTGTCCTTAATGTGTTATCCAATGTGAAGTGATGCTATTACTAGTACTGAAACAGTATTTTTACACTTTGTGTTTCTGAGTGGGTGCAAACTGATGAAATCTTTACATAGTATTTATTGAATCGATCTTCTTTATATAAAGATAAGTGCAAATGATTAAAAAATCTTGGTGTTAAACTGGAAATTGCATAGACAATTAATCAATTTTTTTTAAAAAAAATCATGTAGGATCTCTGTCCTTAATGTGCAGTACATTGTGAATTAATACTATAACTAGTACTCCAACAGTATTATCATTTTGTGTCTCTATGCGAGGGCAAACCGTTGAAATCTTTACGTAATATGTACTAAATTGATCTTCTGTGTATAAAGAGAATTGAAAATGAATCTTGATGTGAACAGAAGGGGAGAGGGAGCGGGAAAGGGGAGGGTGGGGGGAGGGAGGGAAGTTGTGTGTGGGGGGAGCCATTGTGGTCCATGAGCTGTTCTTTGGAAATTTATATTCTTTAAATAAAAGCTTTATATATAAAAAAAAAACGCAGCTTATGGTCAGTCTGCTTCCTGGCTGTAGAGAGATTCAGTTCACTGTATTACTATATGCTAGTAGAGTACAAAGCTGTTTCAGCGGTCTGTAGCCTGGGAATAGGCATACACAATGTGCGCAATGTCTGTAGCCTGAGTGTAGGAGACAGAGCTTACAGGAGTTCTGTAACCTGAGTTTAGTCAGATGCAGCGGACATGAGTTCTGTATCGGAGGTGTGTATGTAAGCAGTTTGGAAGAGTTTTGTAGCCTGGGAGGAGGGATTCGCAATGTGCGGGATTTCTGTAGTCTTACTATGGGATGTGCAGCTTATAGGAATTCTGGAAACAGGCTGCTGAGAGATTCAGGTGTGGAAAGAAGCAGTTTGGAGAGTACTGTAGCCTGGGAGTAGGCATTCGCAATATGCGGGATTTCTGTATCCTGTCTATAAGAAACACAGCTTATGGTCGGTGTGCTTTCTAGCTGCAGAATGATTCAGTTTACGTGAGTTCTGTACGCTAGTGGAGTGCAAAGCTGTTTCAGCGGTCTGTAGCCTGGGAATAGGCATACAAAATGTGAGCAATGTCTGTAGCCTGAATGTAGAAGACAGAGCTTACAGGAGTACTGTAAGCTGAGTGTACTGAGGTGCAGCGTACATGAATTCTGTATCACTGGGGTGGATGTAAGCAGTTTGGAAGAGTTCTGTAGCCTGGGAGTAGGGATTCCCAATATGCGGGATTTCTGTAGCCTCACTCTAGGAAGCGCAGCTTATGAGTGTTCTGCAGCCTGGCTGTAGAGAGATGCAGTTCACGAAAGTTCTGTATGCTAGTGGAGTGCAATGCTATTTCAGAGTTCTGTTGCCTGGGAATAGGATGACACAACGTGCACAATGTCTGTATCCTTATACAGAGCTTACAGGATTTCTGTAACCTGAGTGCAGTGAGGTGAAGTTTACATGAGTACCCTATCGGATATGTGTAACAAAGCAGTTTGGAAGAGTTCTGTAGCATATGAGTAGGCATTCACAATATGCGGGATTAGTATAGCCTGACTCTGGGATGTGCAGCTTATAGGAATTCTGGAAACAGGCTGCAGAGAGATTCAGGTCACGGGAATTCTGTATGCTAGTGGAGTGCAAAGCTGTTTCAGCAGTTTGGTAGAGTTCTGTGGCCTGGGAGTAGGCATTCGCCATATGTGGGATCTCTGTATCCTGTCTACAGGAAACGCAGCTTATGGTCGGTGTGGTTCCTTGCTGTAGAGAGATTCACTTCACAGGAGTTCTGTATGCTAGTTGAGTACAAAGCTGTTTCAGAGGTCGGTCTGTAGCCTGGGAATAGGCATACACAATGTGAGCAATGTCTGTATCCTGAGCGTAGGAGACAGTGCTTACAGGAGTTCTGTAACCTGAGTGTAGTCAGATCCAGTGTACATGAGTTCTGTATGGGAGGTGTGGATGTAAGCAGTTTGGAAGCGTTCTGTAGCCTGAGAGTAGGCATTCGCAATATGCGGGATTTCTGTAGCCTGTCTATAGGAAACACAGCTTATGGTCAGCTGGTTCCTGGCTGTAGAGAGATTCACTTCATGGGAGTACTTTATGCTAGTGGAGTACAAAGCTGTTTCAGCGGTCTGAAGCCTGGGAATAGGCATACACAATGTGCGCAATGTCAGCAGCCTGAGTGTAGGAGACAGAGCTTACAGGAGTTCTGTAACCTGAGTTTAGTCAGATGCAGCGTACATGAGTTCTGTATCGGAGGTGTGGATGTAAGCTGTTTGAAAGAGTTTTGTAGCCTGGTTGTAGGGATTCGCAATATGCGAGATTTCTGTAGCCTGACCCTGGGATATGCAGCTTATAGGAATTCTGGAAACAGGCTGTAGAGAGATTCAGTTCACAGCAGTTCTGTAAGCTAGTGGAGTGCAAAGCTGCTTCAGCGTTCTCTAGCCTGGGAATAGGCTTACACAATGTGCGCAATTTTGGTAGCCTTCGTGTAGGAGAGAGAGCGTACAGGAGTTCTGTAACTTGAGTTTAGTGATTTACAGCTTACTTGAGTTCTGTATCGGAGGTGTGGAACGAAGCAGTTAGGAAGGGTTCTGTAGCCTGGCAGTAGGCATTCGCATTATGCGGGATTTCTGTAGCCTGACTCTGGGATGTGCAGCTTTTAGGAATTCTGGATACAGGCTGTAGAGAGATTCATTTCATGGGAGTTCATTATGCTAGTGGAGTACAAAGCTGTTTCAGCATTCTGTAGCCTGGGAATAGCCATACACAACATGCGCAATGTCTGTAGCCTGAGTGTAGCAGACAGAGCTTACAGGAGTTCTATAACCTGAGTTTAGTCAGATGCAGCGTACATGAGTTCTGTATTGGAGGTGTGGATGTAAGCTCTTTGGAAGAGTTCTGTAGCCTGGGAGTAATCATTCCCAATCTGGGGGATTTCTGTAGCCTGACTCTATAATGCACAGCTTATGGTCGTTCTGTGTCCTGGCTGTAGAGAGATGCAGTTCACAAGAGTTCTGTGTGCCAGTGGAGTGCAAAGCTGTTTCAGAGTTCTGTAGCCTGGGAATAAGATGACACCATGTGCGCAAATGCTGTATCCTTAGACGGAGGTTACAGGAATTCTGTAACCTGAGTTTAGTCAAGTGCAGCGTACATGAGTTCTGCATCGGAGGTGTGGATGTAAGCTCTTTGGAATAGTTCTGTAGCATGGGATTAGGCATTCGCAATATGTGGGATTTCTGTAGCCTGACTCTAGGATGCGCAGCTGATGGGCGATCTGCATCAGGGCTGTAGAGAAATACAGTTCACGAGAGTTCTGTATGCTAGTGGAGTGCAATGCTATTTCAGAGTTCTGTTGCCTGGGAATAGGATGACACAACGTGCACAATGTCTTTATCCTTAGAGCTTATAGGATTTATGTAACCTGAGTGCAGTGAGGTGCATCTTACATGAGTTCTGTATCTGAGGTGTGTAAGGAAGCAGTTTGTAAGAGTTCTGTAGCCTGGGAGTATGCATTCGCAATATGCAGGATTTCTGTAGCCTGACTCTGGGATGTGCAGCTTATAGGATTCTGGATACAGGCTGCAGACAGATTCAGTTCATGGGAGTTCTTTATAACTAGTGTAGTGCAAAGCTGTTTCAGCGTTCTGTAGCCTGGGAATAAGCTTACACAAAGTGTGCAATTTCGGTAGCGTCAGTGTAGGAGACAGAGCATACATGATTTCAGTTACGTGAGTGTAGTTATTTACAGCATACTTGAGTTCTGTATCGTAGGTGTGGAATGAAGCAATTAGGAAGGGTTCTCTAGCCAGGGAGTAGGTATTCACAATATGCGGGATGTCTGTAGCCTGTCTGTAGGAAACGCAGCTTATGGTCAGTCTGCTTCCTGGCTGTAGAGAGATTCGGTTCATGGGAGTTCTGCATGCTAGTGCAGTACAAATCTGTTTCAGCGGTCTGTATCCTGGGCTAGGCATACATAATATGCGCAATGTCCATAGCCTGAGTGTAGGAGACAGAGCTTACAGGAGTTCTGTAACCTGAGTGTAGTCAGATGCAGCTTACATGAGTTCTGTATTACAGGTGTGGAATGAAGCAGTTTGGAAGAGTTCTGTAGCGTGGCAGTAGGCATTCGCGATATGCGGGATTTCTGTAGCCTGTCTATAGGAAACGCAGCTTATGGTAGGTCTCCTTCCTGGCTGTAGAGATATTCAGTTCACGGGAGTTCTGAATGCTAGTTGAGTACAAAGTGGTTTCAGCGGTCTGTAGCCTGGGAATAGGCATACACAATGTGCGCAATGTCTGTAGCCTGAGTGTAGGAGACAGAGCTTACAGGAGTTCTGTAACCTGAGTTTAGTGAGATGCTGCTTACATGAGTTCTGTATTACAGGTTTGGAACGAAGCAGTTTGGAAGAGTTCTGTAGCCTGGCAGTAGGCATTCGCTATATGTGGGATTTCTGTATCCTGTCTATAGGAAACTGTGTTTATAGGCCTTCTGGATACAAGCTGTAGAGAGATTTAATTAATGGGAGTTCTGTATGCCAGCAGAGTGCAATGCTGTTTCAGCATTCTGTAGCCTGGGAATACGCTTACACAATGTATGCAATTTCCGAAGCCTGAGTGTAGGAGAGAGAGCGTACAGTTCTGTAACCTGAGTGTATTGATTTACAGCATACATGAGTTCTGTATCAGAGGTGTGGAATGAAGCAGTTAGGAGGGGTTCTGTAGCCTGGGGGTAGGCATTCACAATATGCACAATTTCTGTAGCCTGTGTATAAGAAATGCATCTTATGGGAAGTCTGCTTCCTGGCTGTAGAGAGATTCTGTTCATGGGAGTTCT
Organism: Sylvilagus floridanus; assembly: GCA_949820135.1. Lineage (NCBI taxonomy): Eukaryota > Metazoa > Chordata > Mammalia > Lagomorpha > Leporidae > Sylvilagus > Sylvilagus floridanus. The sequence goes on from OX463232.1 coordinate 28,122,851, forward strand.
GTACGCTAGTAGAGTGCAAAGATCTTTCAGTGTTTTTAGCCTGGGAATACGCTTACACAATGTACACAATTTCGGTAGCCTGAGTGTAACAGAGAGTGCGTACAGGAGCTCTGTAACCTGAGTGTAGTGATTTGCAACATGCATGAGTTCTTTATCGGAGGTGTGGAAAGAAGCAGTTAGGAAGGGTTCTGTAGCCTGGGAGTAGGCATTCGCAATATGCGGGATTAATGTAACCTTTCTATAGGAAACGCATCTTATAGGAAGTCTGCTTCCTGGCTGTAGAGAGATTCAGTTCACGTGAATTCTGTATGCTAGTGGAATACAAAGCTATTTCAGCGGTCTATAGCCTGGGAATACTCTTACACAATGGGACCAATGTCGGTAGCCTGAGTGTAGGAGACAGAGCGTACAGGACTTCTGCAACCTGAGTGTTGTGATTTACAGCATACATGAGTTCTGTATCAGAGGTGTGGAATGAAGCAATTAGGAAGGGATCCATACCAGGGAGTAGGGATTCACAATATGCGGGATTTCTGTAGTGTGTCTATAGGAAACGCAGCATATGGTCGGTCTGCTTCCTGGCTGTAGAGAGATGCAGTTCACGGGAGTTCTGTATGCTAGTGGAGTGCAATGCTATTTCAGAGTTCTCTTTCCTGGGAATAGGATGACACCATTTCCCAATGTCTGAATTCTTAGACAGAGCTTACAGGAGTTCTCTAACCTAACTGTGTTGAATGCAGCTTACATGATTTCTCTATCGGATGTGTGTAACAAAGCAGTTTGGAAGAGTTCTGTAGCCTATGAGTATGCATTCGCAATATGCGAGATTACTATAGCATGACTCTGGGATGTGCAGCTTATAGGAATTCTTAATAGGGGCTGCAGAGAGATTCAGGTCATGGGAGTTCTGTATGCTAGTGGAGTGCTAAGCTGTTTCAGTGTTCTGTAGCCTGGAATAGGCTTACACAATGTGCGCAATTTCCGTAGCCTGAGTATAGCATTCAGAGTGTACAGTAGTTCTGTAACCTGAGTGTAGTGATTTACAGCATACATGAGTTCTGTATCAGAGGTGTGGAACGAAGCAGTTAGGAAGCGTTCTGTAGCCTGGGTAGGAATTCGCAGTATGCAGGATTTCTGTAGCGTGTCTATAGGAAACGCAGCTTAAGGTCGGTCTGCTTCCTGGCTGTTGAATGATTCAGTTCACGGGAGTACTGTATGCTAGTGGATGCAATGGTATTTCAGTGGTCTGTAGCCTGGGAATAGGCATACACAATGTGCACAATGTCCATAGCCTGAGTGTAGGAGACAGAGCTTACAGGAGTTCTGTAACCTGAGTGTAGTCAGATGCAGCTTATATTAGTTCTGTATTACAGGTGTGGAACGAAGCAGTTTGGAAGAGTTCTGTTGCCTGGGAGTAGGGATTCGCAATATGCGGGATTTCTGTAGCCAGACTCTAGGATCCGCAGCTTATAGTCGGCCTGCTTCCTGGATGTAGAGTGATTCAGTTCACGGGAGTTCTGTATGCTAGTGGATGCAATGCTATTTCAGCAGTCTGTAGCCTGGGAATAGGCATACACAATGTGCACAATGTGCATAGCCTTAGTGTATGAGACAGAGCTTACAGGAGTTCTGTAACCTGAGTGTAGTCAGATGCAGCTTATATGAGTTCTGTATTACAGGTGTGGAATGAAGCAGTTTGGAAGAGTTCTGTAGCCTGGGTGTAGGCATTATCAATATGCGGGATTTCTGTAGCCTGTCTGTAGGAAACGCAACTTAAGGTCGGTCTACTTCCTGGCTGTAGAGTGTTTCAGTTCACGGGAGTTCTGTATGCTAGTGGAGTGCAATGATATTTCAGCGGTCTGTAGCCTGGGAATAGGCATACACAATGTGCGCAATGTCAGCAGCCTGAGTGTAGGAGACAGAGCTTACAGGAGTTCTGTAACCTGAGTTTAGTCAGATGCAGCGTACATGAGTTCTGTATCGTAGGTGTGGATGTAAGCTGTTTGGAAGAGTTTTGTAGCCTGGGATTCACAATATGCGGGATTTCTGTAGCCTGACCCTGGGATATGCAGCTTATAGGAATTCTGGAAACAGTCTATAGAGTGAATCAGTTCACAGGAGTTCTGTAAGCTAGTGGAGTGCAAAGCTGCTTCAGCGTTCTCTAGCCTGGGAATAGGCTTACACAATGTGCGCAATTTCGGTTGCCTTAGTGTAGGAGAGAGAGCGTACAATAGTTCTGTATCCTGAGTGTAGTCAGATGCAGCTTACATGAGTTCTGTATTACAGGTGTGGAATGAAGTGTTAGGAAGGGTTCTGTAGCCTGGCAGTTGGCATTCGCATTATGCGGGATTTCTGTAGCATGACTCTGGGATGTGCAGCTTTTAGGAATTCTGGATACAGGCTGTAGAGAGATTCAGTTCATGGGAGCTCATTATGCTAGTGGAGTACAAAGCTGTTTCAGCGTTCTGTAGCCTGGGAATAGCCATACACAATGTGCGCAATGTCTGTAGCCTGAGTGTAGCAGACAGAGCTTACAGGAGTTCTGTAACCTGATTTTTCGTCAGATGCAGCGTACATGTTTTCTGTATCGGAGGTGTGGATGTAAGCTCTTTGGAAGAGTTCTGTAGCCTTGGCATAGGGATTTGCAATATGCGGGATTGCTGTAGCCTAACTGTAGCAATGCGCAGCTTACGGGTGTTCTGCATCCTGGTTGTAGAGAGTTGCAGTTCATGGGAGTTTGGTATGCTAGTGGAGTGCAAAGCTGTTTCAGTATTTTGTAGCCTGGGAATAGGATGACACCATATGCGCAATGTCTGTATCCTTAGACAGAGCTTACAGGAGTTCTGTAACCTGAGTGTAGTGAACTGCAGCTTACATGTGTTCTGTGTCGGAGCTGTGTAACGAAACAGTGTGTAAGAGTTCTGTAGCCTGGTAGTAGGCATTCACAATATGCGGGATTTCTGTAGCCTCTCTATAGGAAACGCAGCTCATTGGCATTCTGAATAAAAGCTCTAGAGAGATTCAGTTCATGGGAGTTCTGTATGCTAGTAGAGTGCAAAGCTCTTTCAGTGTTCTTTAGCCTGGGAATATGGTTACACAATGTATGCAATTTCGGTAGGCTGAGTATAAGGGAGAGAGCATATAGGAGTTCTGTAACCTGAGTGTAGTGATTTACAACATACATGAGTTCTGTATCAGAGGTGTGGAACGAAGCAGTTAGGAAGGGTTCTGTAGCCTGTGTGTAGGCATTCGCAATATGTGGGATTTCTGTAGCCACTCTATAGGAAATGCAGCTAATGGTCGGTCTGCTTCCTAGCTGTAGACTGATTCATTTCACGGAGTTGTGTATGCTAGTGGAGTACAAAGCTGTTTCAGCTGTCTGTAGCCTGTGAGTAGGCATACACAATGTGCTCAATGTCTGTAGCCTGAGTGTAGGAGACAGAGCTTACAGGAGTTCTGTAACCTGAGTTTAGTCAGATGCAGCGTACATGAGTTCTGTATGGGAGGTGTGGATGTAAGCAGTTTGGAAGAGTTCTGTAGCCTGGGAGTAGGGATTTGCAATATGCGGGATTTCTGTAGCCTGACCCTGGGATGTGGAGCTTATAGGAATTATGGAAACAGGCTGCATAGAGATTCAGTTCACGGGAGTTCTGTATGCTAGTGGAATGCAGAGCTGTGTCAGAGTTTTGTTGAATGGGAATAGGATGACACCATGTGCGCAATGTCTGTATCCTTAGACAGAACTTACAGGAGTTCTGTAACCTGAGTGTAGTGAGGTGCAGCTTACAAGTGTTCTGTATCGGAGGTTTGCGTGTAAGCAGTTTATAAGAGTTCTGTGGCCTGGGAGTAGGCATTCGCAATATGCGGGATTTTTGTAGCCAGACTCTGGGATGTGCAGCTTATAGGAATTCTGGATACAGGCTGTAGAGAGATTGAGTTTATGGGAGTATTGTATGCTAGTGGAGTGCAAAGCTGTTTCAGCATTCTGTAGCCTGGCAATAGGCTTACACAATGTGCGCAATTTCGGTAGCCTGAGTGTAGGAGAGAGAGCGTATAGGAGTTCTGCAACCTGAGTTTAGTGATTTACAACATACATGAGTTCTGTATCGAATGTGTGGAACAAAGCAGTTTGGAAGAGTTCAGTAGCCTGTGAGTAGGCATTCGGAATATGCGGGATTTCTGTAGCCTGACTCTGGGATGTGCAGCTTATAGGAATTCTGGATACAGGCTATATCGAGATTCAGTTCATGAGAGTTCTGTATGCTATGGAGTACAAAGCAGTTTCAGCATTCTGTAGACTGGGAATAGCCATACAATATATGCGCAATGTCTGTATCCTGAGAGTAGGAGACAGTGCTTACAGGAGTTCTGTAACCTGAGTTTAGTAAGGGTAGCGTATATTAGTTCTGTATCTGAGGTGTGGAACGCAGCAGTTTGTAAGAGTTCTGCAGCCTGGGAGTAGGCAATCGCAATATGCGGGATTTCTGTGGCCTGACTCTGTGATGTGCAGCTTATAGGAATTCTGGATACAGGCTGTAGAGAGATTCAGTTCACGGGAGTTCTGTATGCTAGAGGAGTGCAAAGCAGTTTCAGCATTCTGTAGCCTGGCAATAGGCTTACACAATGTGCGCAATTTCGGTAGCCTTAGTGTAGGAGAGAGAGCGTACAGGAGTTTTGTAACCTGAGTTTAGTGATTTATAGCATACTTGAGTTCTGTATCGGAGGTGTGGAACGAAGCAGTTAGGAAGGGTTCTGTAGCCTGGCAGTAGGCATTCGCATTATGCAGGATTTCTGTAGCCTGACTCAAGGATGCACAGCTTATGGGCGTTCTGTGTCCTGGCTGTAGAGAGATGCAGTTCACAGGAGTTCCATGTGCCAGTGGAGTGCAAAGCTGTTTCAGAGTTCTGTAGCCTGGGAATAAGATGACACCATGTGCGCAAAGTCTGTATCCTTAGACGGAGGTTACAGGAATTCTGTAACCTGAGTTTAGTCAAGTGCAGCGTACATGAGTTCTGTATCGGAGGTGTGGATGTAAGCTCTTTGGAATAGTTCTATAGCCTGGGATTAGGCATTCGCAATATGAGGGATTTCTGTAGCCTGACTCTAGGATGCGCAGCTGATGGGCGATCTGCATCAGGGCTGTAGAGAAATACAGTTCACGGGAGTTCTGTATGCTAGTGGAGTGCAATGCTATTTCAGAGTTCTGTTGCCTGGGAATAGGATGACACAACGTGCACAATGTCTGTATCCTTAGACAGAGCTTACATGATTTCTGTAACCTGAGTGCAGTGACGTGCATCTTACATGAGTTCTGTATCTAGGTGTGTAAGGAAGCATTTTGTAATAGTTCTGTAGCCTGGGAGTATGCATTCGCAATATGCAGGATTTCTGTAGCCTGACTCTGGGATGTGCAGCTTATAGGATTCTGGATACAGGCAGCAGAGAGATTCAGTTCATGGGAGTTCTTTATGCTAGTGGAGTAAAAAGCTGTTTCAGCTTTCTGTAGCCTGGGAGTAAGCTTACACAATGTGTGCAATTTCGGCAGCGTCAGTGTAGGAGACAGAGCATACATGATTTCAGTTACGTGAGTGTAGTTATTTACAGCATACTTGAGTTCTGTATCGTAGGTGTGGAATGAAGCAATTAGGAAGGGTTCTCTAGCCAGGGAGGAGGTATTCACAATATGCGGGATGTCTGTAGCCTGTCTGTAGGAAACGCAGCTTATGGTCAGTCTGCTTCCTGGATGTAGAGAGATTCAGTTCATGGGAGTTCTGTATGCTAGTGGAGTACAAATCCGTTTCAGCGGTCTGTATCCTGGGCTAGGCATACATAATATGTGCAATGTCCGTAGCCTGAGTGTAGGAGACAGAGCTTACAGGAGTTCTGTAACCTGAGTGTAGTCAGATGCAGCTTACATGAGTTCTGTATTACAGGTGTGGAACAAAGCAGTTTGGAAGAGTTCTGTAGCCTGGGAGTATTCATTCGCGATATGCGGGATTTCTGTAGCCTGTCTATAGGAAACGCAGCTTATGGTAGGTCTCCTTCCTGGCTGTAGAGAGATTCAGTTCATGGGAGTTCTGAATGCTAGTGGAGTACAAAGCTGTTTCAGCGGTCTGTAGCCTGGGAATAGGCATACACAATGTGCGCAATGTCTGTAGCCTGAGTGTAGGAGACAGAGCTTACAGGAGTTCTGTAACCTGAGTTTAGTCAGATGCTGCTTACATGAGTTCTGTATTACAGGTGTGGAACGAAGCAGTTTGGAAGAGTTCTGTAGCCTGGCAGTAGGCATTCGCAATATGCAGGATTTCTGTATCCTGTCTATAGGAAACGCTGTTTATAGGCATTCTGGATACAAGCTGTAGAGAGATTCAATTCATGGGAGTTCTGTATGCCAGCAGAGTGCAACGCTGTATCAGCATCTGTAGCCTGGGAATATGCTTACACAATGTATGCAATTTCAGAAGACTGAGTGTAGGAGAGAGAGCGTACAGGAGTTCTGTAACCTGAGTGTATTGATTTACAGCATACATGAGTTCTGTATCAAAGGTGTGGAATGAAGCAGTTAGGAAGGGTTCTGTAGCCTGGCAGTAGGCATTCGCATTATGCAGGATTTCTGTAGCCTGTGGATAAGAAATGCAGCTAATGGTCAGTCTGCTTCCTGGCTGTAGAGAGATTCTGTACATGGGAGTTCTGTATGCTAGTAGAGTGCAAAGATCTTTCAGTGTTTTTAGCCTGGGAATACGCTTACACAATGTACACAATTTCGGTAGCCTGAGTGTAACAGAGAGTGCGTACAGGAGCTCTGCAACCTGAGTGTAGTGATTTACAACATACATGAGTTCTTTATCGGATGTGTGGAAATAAGCAGTTAGGAAGGGTTCTGTAGCCTGGGAGTAGGCATTCGCAATATGCGCGATTTCTGTAGTCTGTCTATAGGAAACGCATCTTATGGGAAGTCTGCTTCCTGGCTGTAGAGAGATTCAGTTCACGTGAGTTCTGTATGCTAGTGCAATTCAAGGCTGTTTCAGTGGTCTGTAGCCTGGGAATACTCTTACACAATGGGACCAATGTCGGTAGCCTGAGTGTAGGAGACAGAGCGTACAGGACTTCTGCAACCTCAGTGTTGTGATTTACAGCATACATGAGTTCTGTATCAGAGGTGTGGAATAAAGCAATTGGGAAGGGTTCCGTAGCCAGGGAGAAGGGATACGCAATATGCGGGATTTCTGTTTTTGTCTATAGGAAACGCAGCTAATGGTCGGTCTGCTTCCTGGCTGTAGAGAGATGCAGTTCACGGGAGTTCTGAATGCTAGTGGAGTACAAAGCTGTTTCATCTGTCTGTAGCCTGGGAATAGGCATACACAATGTGCGCAATGTCTGTAGCCTGAGTGTAGGAGACTGACCTTACATGAGTTCTGTAATCTGAGATTAGTCAATGCAGCGTACATGAGTTCTGTATCGAAGGTGTGGATGTAAGCAGTTTGGAATAGTTCTGTATCCTGGGATTAGGCATTCGCAATATGCGGGATTTCTGTAGCCTGACTCTAGGATGCGCAGCTGATGGGCGATCTGCATCAGGGCTGTAGAGAAATGCAGTTCACGGGAGTTCTGTATGCTAGTGGAGTGCAATGCTATTTCAGAGTTCTGTTGATGGGAATAGGATGACATAATGTGCGCAATGTTAGTATCCTTATACAGAGCTTACAGTAGTTCTGTAACCTGAGTGTAGTGAGGTGCAGCTTAGATGAGTTCTGTATCTGAGGTGTGTAACGAAGCAGTTTGTAAGAGTTCTGTAGCCTGGGAGTAGGCATTCGCAATATGCGGGATTTCTTTAGCCTGACTCTGGGATGTGCAGCTTATAGGAATTCTGGATACAGGATGCAGAGAAATTCAGTTCAAAGGAGTTTTGTATGGTAGTGGAGTGCAAAGCTGTTTCAGCATTCTGCAGCCATAGAATATGCTTACACAATGTGCGCAATTTCGGTAGCCTGAGTGTAGGGGACAGATATTAGAGGAGTTCTGTAAACTGAGTTCTGTAAAATGAGTTCTGTATCGGAGGTGTGGATGTAAGCAGTTTGTAAGTGTTCTGTAGCCTGGGAGTAGGCATTCGCAATATGCCGGATTTCTATAGCCTGTCTATAGGAAATGTAGCTTATGGCCGTTCTGCTTCCTGGCTGTAAAGAGATTCAGTTCATGGGAGTTCTGTATGCTAGTGGAGTACAAAGCTGATTTAGCGGTCTGTAGCCTGGGAATAGGCATACACAATGTGAGCAATATCCGTAGCCTGAATGTAGGAGACAGAGCTTACAGGAGTTCTGTAACCTGAGTTTAGTCAGATGCAGCGTACATGAGTTCTGTATTACAGGTGTGGGTGTAAGCAGTTTGGAAGAGTTCTGTAGCCTGGGAGTAGGCATTCGCAATATGCGAGATTTCTCTATCCTGTCTATAGGAAACACAGCTTATGGTCGGTCTGCTTCCTCGCTGTAGAGAGATTCAGTTCAGGGAGTTCTGTATGCTAGTGGAGTACTAAGCTGTTTCAGCTTTCTGTAGCCTGCAAATAGGCATACACAATGTGCACAAAGTCTATAGCCTGAGTGTAGGAGACAGAGCTTAGAGCAGTTCTGTAACCTGAGTGTAGTCAGATGCAGCGTACATGAGTTCAGTATTGGATGTGTGGATGTAAGCAGTTTGGAAGAGTTCTGAAGCCTGGGAGTAGGGATTCCCAATATGTGGGATTTCTGTAGCCTGACTCTAGGATGCGCAGCTTATTGGCATTCTGCGTCCTGGCTTTAGAGTGATGCAGTTCACGAGAGTTTTGTATGCTAGTGGAGTGCAATGCTATTTCAGAGTTCTGTTGCCTGGGAATAGGATGACACCATGTGCATAATGTTTGTATCCTTAGACAGAGCTTACAAGAGTTTTCTAACCTGAATGTATTGAATGCTGCTTACATGATTTCTCTATCGGATGTGTGTAACAAAGCAGTTTGGAAGAGTTCTGTAGACTGGGAGTAGTCATTCGCAATATGCATGATTTATGTAGCCTGATTCTGGGATGTGCAGCTTATAGGAATTCTGGATAGAGGCTGCAGAGTGATTCAGTTCACGGGAGTTCTGTATGCTAGTGGAGTGCAAAGCTGTTTCAGCATTCTGTAGCATCGGAATAGGACTACACAATGTGCGCAATTTTGGTAGCCTGAGTACAGGACTCAGAGAGTACAGGAGTTCTCTAACTTGAGTGTAGTGATTTGCAGCATATATCAGTTCTGTATCGGAGGTGTGAAACGAAGTAGTTAGGAATCATTCAGTAGCCTGAGGGTAGGCCTTCGCAATATGCGGGATTTCTGTAGCCTCTCTATAGGAAACGCAGCTTATGGTCGGTCTGCTTCCTGGCTATAGACTGATTCAGTTCACTGGAGTTCTGAATGCTAGTGGAGTGGAATGTTACATCAGCGGTCTTTAGCCTGGGAATAGGCATTCACAATGTGCACAATGTCCATAGCCTTAGTGTAGGAGACAGAGCTTACAGGAGTTCTGTAACCTGAGTGTGGTCAGATGCAGCTTACATGAGTTCTGTATTACAGGTGTGGAATGAAGCAGTTTGGTAGAGTTCTGTAGCCTGGGCGTAGGCATTCGCAATATGCGGGATTTCTGTATCCTGTCTATAGGAAACACAGCTTATGGTCGGTGTGGTTCCGGGTTGTAGAGAGATTCAGTTCACGGGAGTTCTGTATGCTAGTGGAGTACAAAGTTGTTTCAGCGGTCTGTCGACTGAAATAGGCATACACAATGTGCGCAATGTCTGTAGCATGCGTGTTGAAGACAGTGCTTACAGGAGTTCTGTAACCTGAGTTTAGTCAGATGCAGCGTACATGAGTTCTGTATGGGAGGTGTGGATGTAAGTAGTTTGGAAACGTTCTGTAGCCTGACAGTTATCATTCGCAATATGAGTGATTTCTGAGGAGTGTCTATAGGAAACGCAGCTTATGGTCGGCTGGTTCCTGGCTGTAGAGAGATTCAGTTCAAGGGAGTACTTTATGCTAGTGGAGTACAAAGCTGTTTCAGCGGTCTGAAGCCTGGGAATAGGCATACAGAATGTGCACAATGTCTGCAGCCTGAGTGTAGGAGACAGAGCTTACAGGAGTTCTGTAACCTGAGTTGCGTCAGATGCAGCGTACATGAGTTCTGCTTCGGAGGTGTGGAGGTAAGCTGTTTGGAAGTGTTTTGTAGCCTGGGAGTAGGGATTCGCAATATGCGGGATTTCTGTAGCCTGACCCTGGGATATGCAGCTTTAGCAATTCTGGAAACAGGCTTTTGAGAGATTCAGTTCACAGGAGTTCTGTAAGCTAGTGGAGTGCAAAGCTGCTTCAGCGTTCTCTACCCTTGGAATTGGCTTACACAATGTTCGCAATTTTGGTAGCCTTCGTGTAGGAGAGAGAGCGTACAGGAGTTCTGTAACCTGAGGTTAGTGATTTACAGCATACTTGAGTTCTGTATCGGAGGTGTGGAATGAAGCAGTTAGGAAGGGTTCTGTAGCCTGGCAGTAGGCATTCGCATTATGCGGGATTTTTGTAGCCTGACTCTGGGATGTGCAGCTTTTAGGAATTCTGGATACAGGCTGTAGAGAGATTCAGTTCATGGGAGTTCATTATGCTATTGGAGCACAAAGCTGTTTCAGCGTTCTGTAGCCTGGGAATAGCCATGCACAATGTGCGCAATGTCTGTAGCCTGTGTGTAGCATACACAGCTTACAGGAGTTCTGTAACCTGAGTTTAGTCAGATGCAGCGTACATGAGTCCTGTATCGGAGGTGTGGATGTAAGCTCTTTGGAAGAGTTCTGTAGCCTGGTAGTAGGCATTCTCAATCTGGGGGATTTCTCTAGCCTGACACTAGGATGCACAGCTTATGGTCGTTCTGTGTCCTGGCTGTAGAGAGATGCAGTTCACGGGAGTTCTGTGTGCCAGTGGAGTGCAAAGCTGTTTCAGAGTTCTGTAGCCTGTGAATAGGATGACACCATGTGCGCAAAGTCTGTATCCTTAGACGGAGGTTACAGGAATTCTGTAACCTGAGTTTAGTCAAGTGCAGCGTACATGAGTTCTGTATCAGAGGTGTGGAAAAAAGCAGTTTGTAAGAGTTCTGTAGCCTGGGAGTAGGCATTCGCAATATGCGGAATTTCAGTAATCTGACTCTGGGATGTGCTGCTTATTGGAATTCTGGATACAGACTGTAGAGATATTCAGTTCATGGGAATTCTGTATGCTAATGGAGTGAAATCTGTTGCAGCGGTCTGTAGCCCTGGAATAGGTATTCACAATCTGCACGATTCCGGTAGCCAGAGTGTATGTGAGAGAGAGTACAGGAGTTCTGTAACCTGAGTGTAGTGATTTACAGCATACTTGAGTTCCGCATCAGAGGTGTTGATCGAACCTGTTAGTAAGGGTTTTGTAGCCTGGGTGTAGGCATTCGCAATATGCAGGGTTTCTGTACCCGTCTATAGGAAACGCACCTTATGGTCGGTCTGCTTTCCGGCTGTAGAGAGATTCAGTTCACGGGAGTTCTGTATGCTAGTGGAGTACAAAGCTGTTTCAGCGGGCTGTAGCCTGGGAATAGGCATACACAATGTGCGCAATGTCCATAGCCTGAGTGCAGGAGACAGATTTTACAGAAGTTCTGTAACCTGAGTGTAGTCAGATGCAGCTTATATGAGTTCTGTGTTACAGGTGTGGATGTAAGCAGTTTGGAAGTGTTCTGTAGAATGGGAGTAGGCATTCGCAATATGCGGGATTTCTTTAGCCTCTCTATAGGAAACGCAGCTTATGGTCGGTCTGCCCCCTGCCTGTAGAGAGATTCAGTTCACGGTAGTTCTGTATGCTAGTGGAGTACAAAGCTGTTTCAGCGGTCTGTAACCTGGGAATAAGCATACACAATGTGCGAAATGTCTGTAGCCTGAGTGTAGGAGACAGAGCTTACAGGAGTTCTGTAACCTGAGTTGCGTCAGATGCAGCGTACATGAGTTCTTTATCTGAGATATGGATGTAAGCAGTTTAGAAGAGTTCTGTAGCCTGGGAGTAGGGATTCACAATATGCGGGATTTTGGTAGCCAAACACTGGGATGTGCAGCTTATAGGAATTCTGGATACATGCTGTAGAGAGGTTCAGTTCACGGGATTTCTGTATGCTAGTGGAGGACAAAGATGTTTCTCTGGTCTGTAGCCTGGAAATAGGCATACACAATGTGCACAATGTTTGTATCCTTAGACAGAGCTTACAGGAGTTCTGTAACCTGAGTGTAGTGAGGTGCAGTTTACATGAGTTCTCTATCAGAGGTGTGTAACGAAGCAGTTTGGAAGTGTTCTGTAGCCTCGGATTAGGCATTCACAGTATGCGGGATTTGAGTAGCCTGACTCAGTGATGTGCAGCTTGTAGGAATTCTGGATACAGGCTGTAGAGAGATTCGGTTCATGTGAGTTCTGTATGCTAGTGGAGTGCAAAGCTGTTTCAGCATTCTGTAGCCTGGCAATAGGCTTACACAATGTGCGCAATTTCGGTAGCCTGAGTGTAGGAGAGAGAGCGTATAGGAGTTCTGCAACCTGAGTTTAGTGATTTACAACATACATGAGTTCTGTATCGAATGTGTGGAACAAAGCAGTTTGGAAGAGTTCAGTAGCCTGGGAGTAGGCATTCGCAATATGCGGGATTTCTGTAGCCTGACTCTGTGATGTGCAGCTTGTAGGAATTCTGGATACAGGCTGTAGAGAGATTCGGTTCATGTGAGTTCTGTATGCTAGTGGAGTGCAAAGCTGTTTCAGCATTCTGTAGCCTGGCAATAGGCTTACACAATGTGCGCAATTTCGGTAGCCTTAGTGTAGGAGAGAGAGCGTATAGGAGTTCTGCAACCTGAGTTTAGTGATATACAACATACATGAGTTCCGTTTCGGAGGTGTGGAACGAAGCAGTTAGGAAGGGTTCCGTAGCCTGGGAGTAGGCATTCACAATATGCGGGATTTTGTAGCCTGTCTATAGGAAATGCAGCTTATGGTCAGTCTGCTTCCTGGCTGTAGAGAGATTCAGTTTACGGGATTGCTGTTTGCTAGTGGAGTACAAAGCTGTTTCTGTGGTCTGTAGCCTGGGAATAGGCATACACAATGTGCACAATGTCTGTAGCCTGAGTGTAGCAGTAGAGCTTACAGGAGTTCTGTAACCTGAGTTGCGTCAGATGCAGCGTACATGAGTTCTGTATCGGAGGAGTGATGTAAGCAATTTGGAAGAGTTCTGTAGCCTTGGTGTAGGGATTTGCAATATGCGGGATTGCTGTAGCCTGACTGTAGCAATGCACAGCTTACGGGTGTTCTGCATCCTGGCTGTAGAGAGATGCAGTTCATGGGAGTTCAGTATGCTAGTGGAGTGCAAAGCTGTTTCAGTGTTTTGTAGCCTGGATATAGGATGACACCATGTGCGCAATGTCTGTATCCTTAGACAGAGCTTACAGGAGTTCTGTAACCTGAGTGCAGTGAACTGCAGCTTACATGTGTTCTGTGTCGGAGCTGTGTAACGAAACAGTGTGTAAGAGTTCTGTAGCCTGGTAGTAGGCATTCACAATATGTGGGGTTTCTGTAGCCTCTCTATAGGAAACGCAGCTCATAGGCATTCTGGATAAAGCTCTAGAGAGATTCAATTCATGGGAGTTCTGTATGCTAGTAGAGTGCAAAGCTCTTTCAGTGTTCTTTAACCTGGGAATATGCTTACACAATGTATGCAATTTCGGTAGCCTGAGTGTAAGAGAGAGAGCATACAGGAGTTCTGTAACCTGAATGTAGTGATTTACAACTTACATGAGTTCTGTATCAGAGGTGTGGAACCAAGCAGTTAGGAAGGGTTCTGTAGCCTGTGTGTAGGCATTCGCAATATGCGGGATTTCTATAGCCACTCTATAGGAAATGCAGGTAACGGTCGGTCTGCTTCCTGGCTGTAGAGTGATTCATTTCACGGAGTTCTGTATGCTAGTGGAGTACAAAGCTGTTTCAGCTGTCTCTAGCCTGCGAGTAGCCATTCACAATGTGCTCAATGTCTGTAGCCTGAGTGTAGCAGACAGAGCTTACAGGAGTTCTGTAACCTGAGTTTAGTCAGATGCAGCGTACATGAGTTCTGTATGGGAGGTGTGGATGTAAGTAGTTTGGAAACGTTCTGTAGCCTGGGAGTAGGGATTTGCAATACGCGGGATTTCTGTAGCCTGACCCTGAGATGTGCAGCTTATAGGAATTCTGGAAACAGGCTGCAGAGAGAGTCAGTAAACGGGAGTTCTGTATGCTAATGGAGTGCAAAGCTGTGTCAGAGTTTTGTTGCCTGGGATTAGGATGACACCATGTGCGCATTGTCTGTATCCTTACACAGCGCTTACAGGAGTTCTGTAACCTGAGTGTAGTGAGGTGCAGCTTACAAGTGTTCTGTATCGGAGGTGTGGGTGTAAGCTGTTTGGAAGAGTTCTGTGGCCTGGGTGTAGGCATTCGCAATATGCAGGATTTTTGTAGCCTGACTCTGGGATGTGCAGCTTATAGGAATTCTGGATACAGGCTGTAGAGAGATTGAGTTTATGGGAGTATTGTATGCTAGTGGAGTGCAAAGCTGTTTCAGCATTCTGTAGCCTGGCAATAGGCTTACACAATGTGCGCAATTTCGGTAGCCTGAGTGTAGGAGAGAGAGCGTATAGGAGTTCTGCAACCTGAGTTTAGTGATTTACAACATACATGAGTTCTGTATCGAATGTGTGGAACAAAGCAGTTTGGAAGAGTTCAGTAGCCTGGGAGTAGGCATTCGGAATATAGGGATTTCTGTAGCCTGACTCTGGGATGTGCAGCTTATAGGAATTCTGGATACAGGCTGTATCGAGATTCAGTACATGAGAGTTCTGTATGCTAGTGGAGTACAAAGCTGTTTCAGCTGTCTGTAGACTGGGAATAGCCATACACAATATGCGCAATGTCTGTAGCCTGAGTGTAGCAGACAGAGCTTACAGGAGTTCTATAACATGACTTATTAAGGGTAGCGTACATGAGTTCTGTATCTGAGGTGTGGAACGCAGCAGTTTGTAAGAGTTCTGCAGCCTGGGAGTAGGCATTCGCAATATGCGGGATTTCTGTAGCCTGACTCTGTGATGTGCAGCTTATATGAATTCTGGATACAGGCTGTAGAGAGATTCAGTTCACGGGAGTTCTGTATGCTAGTAGAGTGCAAAGCAGTTTCAGCGGGTCTGAAGCCTGGGAATAGGCATACACAATGTGCGCAATGTATGTAGCCTGAGTGTAGGAGACAGAGCTTACAGGAGTTCTGTAACCTGAGTGTAGTCACATGCAGCTTATATGAGTTCTGTATTACAGGTGTGGATGTAAGCAGTTTGGAAGAGTTCTGTAGCCTGGGAGTAGGGATTCGCAATATGCGGGATTTCTGTACCTCTCTATAGGAAACTCAGCTTATGGTCGGTCTGCTTCCTGCCTGTAGAGAGATTCAGTTCACGGTAGTTCTGTATGCTAGTGGAGTACAAAGCTGTTTCAGCGGTCTGTAGCCTGGGAATAAGCATACACAATGTGCGAAATATCTGTAGCCTGAGTGTAGCAGTAGAGTTTACGGGAGTTCTGCAACCTGAGTTGCGTCAGATGCAGCGTACATGAGTTCTTTATCTGAGATATGGATGTAAGCAGTTTAGAAGAGTTCTATAGCCTGGGTGTAGGGATTTGGAATATGCGGGATTTCTGTAGCCAAACACTGGGATGTGCAGCTTATAGGAATTCTGGATACATGCTGTAGAGAGGTTCAGTTCACGGGATTTCTGTATGCTAGTGGAGGACAAAGCTGTTTCTCTGGTCTGTAGCCTGGGAATAGGCATACACATTGTGCGCAATGTCTGTATCCTTAGACAGAGCTTACAGGAGTTCTGTAACCTGAGTGTAGTGAGGTGCAGCTTACATGAGTTCTGTATCAGAGGTGTGTAACGAAGCAGTTTGGAAGAGTTCTGTGGCCTGGGAATAGGCATTCGCAATATGCGGGATTTCTGTAGCCTGACTCTGTGATGTGCAGCTTGTAGGAATTCTGGATACAGGCTGTAGAGAGATTCGGTTCATGTGAGTTCTGTATGCTAGTGGAGTGCAAAGCTGGTTCAGCAGTCTGTAGCCTGGGAATAGGCTTACACAATGTGCGCAATTTTGGTAGCCTGAGTGTAGGAGAGAGATGTACAGAATTTCTGTAACCTGAGTGTAGTGATTTACAGCATACATGAGTTCCGTTTCGGAGGTGTGGAACGAAGCAGTTAGGAAGGGTTCCGTAGCCTGGGAGTAGGCATTCACAATATGCGGGATTTTGTAGCCTGTCTATAGGAAACGCAGCTTATGGTCAGTCTGCTTCCTGGCTGTAGAGAGATTCAGTTTACGGGATTGCTGTTTTCTAGTGGAGTACAAAGCTGTTTCTGTGGTCTGTAGCCTGGGAATAGGCATACACAATGTGCACAATGTCTGTAGCCTGAGTGTAGCAGTAGAGCTTACAGGAGTTCTGTAACCTGAGTTGCGTCAGATGCAGCGTACATGAGTTCTGTATCGGAGGAGTGATGTAAGCAATTTGGAAGAGTTCTGTAGCCTTGGTGTAGGGATTTGCAATATGCGGGATTGCTGTAGCCTGACTGTAGCAATGCACAGCTTACGGGTGTTCTGCATCCTGGCTGTAGAGAGATGCAGTTCATGGGAGTTCAGTATGCTAGTGGAGTGCAAAGCTGTTTCAGTGTTTTGTAGCCTGGATATAGGATGACACCATGTGCGCAATGTCTGTATCCTTAGACAGAGCTTACAGGAGTTCTGTAACCTGAGTGCATTGTACTGCAGCTTACATGTGTTCTGTGTCGGAGCTGTGTAACGAAACAGTGTGTAAGTTCTGTAGCCTGGTAGTAGGCATTCACAATATGCGGGGTTTCTGTAGCCTCTCTATAGGAAACACAGCTCATAGGCATTCTGGATACAAGCTCTACAAAGATTCAGTTCATGGGAGTTCTGTATGCTAGTAAAGTGCAAAGCTCTTTCAGTGTTCTTTAACCTGGGAATATGCTTACACAATGTATGCAATTTCGGTAGCCTGAGTGTAAGAGAGAGAGCATACAGGAGTTCTGTAACCTGAATGTAGTGATTTACAACTTACATGAGTTCTGTATCTGAGGTGTGGAACCAAGCAGTTAGGAAGGGTTCTGTAGCCTGTGTGTAGGCATTCGCAATATGCGGGATTTCTATAGCCACTCTATAGGAAATGCAGGTAACGGTCGGTCTGCTTCCTGGCTGTAGAGTGATTCATTTCACGGAGTTCTGTATGCTAGTGGAGTACAAAGCTGTTTCAGCTGTCTCTAGCCTGCGAGTAGCCATTCACAATGTGCTCAATGTCTGTAGCCTGAGTGTAGCAGACAGAGCTTACAGGAGTTCTGTAACCTGAGTTTAGTCAGATGCAGCGTACATGAGTTCTGTATGGGAGGTGTGGATGTAAGTAGTTTGGAAACGTTCTGTAGCCTGGGAGTAGGGATTTGCAATACGCGGGATTTCTGTAGCCTGACCCTGAGATGTGCAGCTTATAGGAATTCTGGAAACAGGCTGCAGAGAGAGTCAGTAAACGGGAGTTCTGTATGCTAATGGAGTGCAAAGCTGTGTCAGAGTTTTGTTGCCTGGGATTAGGATGACACCATGTGCGCATTGTCTGTATCCTTACACAGCGCTTACAGGAGTTCTGTAACCTGAGTGTAGTGAGGTGCAGCTTACAAGTGTTCTGTATCGGAGGTGTGGGTGTAAGCTGTTTGGAAGAGTTCTGTGGCCTGGGTGTAGGCATTCGCAATATGCAGGATTTTTGTAGCCTGACTCTGGGATGTGCAGCTTATAGGAATTCTGGATACAGGCTGTAGAGAGATTGAGTTTATGGGAGTATTGTATGCTAGTGGAGTGCAAAGCTGTTTCAGCATTCTGTAGCCTGGCAATAGGCTTACACAATGTGCGCAATTTCGGTAGCCTGAGTGTAGGAGAGAGAGCGTATAGGAGTTCTGCAACCTGAGTTTAGTGATTTACAACATACATGAGTTCTGTATCGAATGTGTGGAACAAAGCAGTTTGGAAGAGTTCAGTAGCCTGGGAGTAGGCATTCGGAATATAGGGATTTCTGTAGCCTGACTCTGGGATGTGCAGCTTATAGGAATTCTGGATACAGGCTGTATCGAGATTCAGTACATGAGAGTTCTGTATGCTAGTGGAGTACAAAGCTGTTTCAGCTGTCTGTAGACTGGGAATAGCCATACACAATATGCGCAATGTCTGTAGCCTGAGTGTAGCAGACAGAGCTTACAGGAGTTCTATAACATGACTTATTAAGGGTAGCGTACATGAGTTCTGTATCTGAGGTGTGGAACGCAGCAGTTTGTAAGAGTTCTGCAGCCTGGGAGTAGGCATTCGCAATATGCGGGATTTCTGTAGCCTGACTCTGTGATGTGCAGCTTATATGAATTCTGGATACAGGCTGTAGAGAGATTCAGTTCACGGGAGTTCTGTATGCTAGTAGAGTGCAAAGCAGTTTCAGCGGGTCTGAAGCCTGGGAATAGGCATACACAATGTGCGCAATGTATGTAGCCTGAGTGTAGGAGACAGAGCTTACAGGAGTTCTGTAACCTGAGTGTAGTCACATGCAGCTTATATGAGTTCTGTATTACAGGTGTGGATGTAAGCAGTTTGGAAGAGTTCTGTAGCCTGGGAGTAGGGATTCGCAATATGCGGGATTTCTGTACCTCTCTATAGGAAACTCAGCTTATGGTCGGTCTGCTTCCTGCCTGTAGAGAGATTCAGTTCACGGTAGTTCTGTATGCTAGTGGAGTACAAAGCTGTTTCAGCGGTCTGTAGCCTGGGAATAAGCATACACAATGTGCGAAATATCTGTAGCCTGAGTGTAGCAGTAGAGTTTACGGGAGTTCTGCAACCTGAGTTGCGTCAGATGCAGCGTACATGAGTTCTTTATCTGAGATATGGATGTAAGCAGTTTAGAAGAGTTCTATAGCCTGGGTGTAGGGATTTGGAATATGCGGGATTTCTGTAGCCAAACACTGGGATGTGCAGCTTATAGGAATTCTGGATACATGCTGTAGAGAGGTTCAGTTCACGGGATTTCTGTATGCTAGTGGAGGACAAAGCTGTTTCTCTGGTCTGTAGCCTGGGAATAGGCATACACATTGTGCGCAATGTCTGTATCCTTAGACAGAGCTTACAGGAGTTCTGTAACCTGAGTGTAGTGAGGTGCAGCTTACATGAGTTCTGTATCAGAGGTGTGTAACGAAGCAGTTTGGAAGAGTTCTGTGGCCTGGGAATAGGCATTCGCAATATGCGGGATTTCTGTAGCCTGACTCTGTGATGTGCAGCTTGTAGGAATTCTGGATACAGGCTGTAGAGAGATTCGGTTCATGTGAGTTCTGTATGCTAGTGGAGTGCAAAGCTGGTTCAGCAGTCTGTAGCCTGGGAATAGGCTTACACAATGTGCGCAATTTTGGTAGCCTGAGTGTAGGAGAGAGATGTACAGAATTTCTGTAACCTGAGTGTAGTGATTTACAGCATACATGAGTTCCGTTTCGGAGGTGTGGAACGAAGCAGTTAGGAAGGGTTCCGTAGCCTGGGAGTAGGCATTCACAATATGCGGGATTTTGTAGCCTGTCTATAGGAAACGCAGCTTATGGTCAGTCTGCTTCCTGGCTGTAGAGAGATTCAGTTTACGGGATTGCTGTTTGCTAGTGGAGTACAAAGCTGTTTCTGTGGTCTGTAGCCTGGGAATAGGCATACACAATGTGCACAATGTCTGTAGCCTGAGTGTAGCAGTAGAGCTTACAGGAGTTCTGTAACCTGAGTTGCGTCAGATGCAGCGTACATGAGTTCTGTATCGGAGGAGTGATGTAAGCAATTTGGAAGAGTTCTGTAGCCTTGGTGTAGGGATTTGCAATATGCGGGATTGCTGTAGCCTGACTGTAGCAATGCACAGCTTACGGGTGTTCTGCATCCTGGCTGTAGAGAGATGCAGTTCATGGGAGTTCAGTATGCTAGTGGAGTGCAAAGCTGTTTCAGTGTTTTGTAGCCTGGATATAGGATGACACCATGTGCGCAATGTCTGTATCCTTAGACAGAGCTTACAGGAGTTCTGTAACCTGAGTGCATTGTACTGCAGCTTACATGTGTTCTGTGTCGGAGCTGTGTAACGAAACAGTGTGTAAGTTCTGTAGCCTGGTAGTAGGCATTCACAATATGCGGGGTTTCTGTAGCCTCTCTATAGGAAACACAGCTCATAGGCATTCTGGATACAAGCTCTACAAAGATTCAGTTCATGGGAGTTCTGTATGCTAGTAAAGTGCAAAGCTCTTTCAGTGTTCTTTAACCTGGGAATATGCTTACACAATGTATGCAATTTCGGTAGCCTGAGTGTAAGAGAGAGAGCATACAGGAGTTCTGTAACCTGAATGTAGTGATTTACAACTTACATGAGTTCTGTATCTGAGGTGTGGAACCAAGCAGTTAGGAAGGGTTCTGTAGCCTGTGTGTAGGCATTCGCAATATGCGGGATTTCTATAGCCACTCTATAGGAAATGCAGGTAACGGTCGGTCTGCTTCCTGGCTGTAGAGTGATTCATTTCACGGAGTTCTGTATGCTAGTGGAGTACAAAGCTGTTTCAGCTGTCTCTAGCCTGCGAGTAGCCATTCACAATGTGCTCAATGTCTGTAGCCTGAGTGTAGCAGACAGAGCTTACAGGAGTTCTGTAACCTGAGTTTAGTCAGATGCAGCGTACATGAGTTCTGTATGGGAGGTGTGGATGTAAGTAGTTTGGAAACGTTCTGTAGCCTGGGAGTAGGGATTTGCAATACGCGGGATTTCTGTAGCCTGACCCTGAGATGTGCAGCTTATAGGAATTCTGGAAACAGGCTGCAGAGAGAGTCAGTAAACGGGAGTTCTGTATGCTAATGGAGTGCAAAGCTGTGTCAGAGTTTTGTTGCCTGGGATTAGGATGACACCATGTGCGCATTGTCTGTATCCTTAGACAGAGCTTACAGGAGTTCTGTAACCTGAGTGTAGTGAGGTGCAGCTTACAAGTGTTCTGTATCGGAGGTGTGGGTGTAAGCTGTTTGGAAGAGTTCTGTGGCCTGGGTGTAGGCATTCGCAATATGCAGGATTTTTGTAGCCTGACTCTGGGATGTGCAGCTTATAGGAATTCTGGATACAGGCTGTAGAGAGATTGAGTTTATGGGAGTATTGTATGCTAGTGGAGTGCAAAGCTGTTTCAGCATTCTGTAGCCTGGCAATAGGCTTACACAATGTGCGCAATTTCGGTAGCCTGAGTGTAGGAGAGAGAGCGTATAGGAGTTCTGCAACCTGAGTTTAGTGATTTACAACATACATGAGTTCTGTATCGAATGTGTGGAACAAAGCAGTTTGGAAGAGTTCAGTAGCCTGGGAGTAGGCATTCGGAATATAGGGATTTCTGTAGCCTGACTCTGGGATGTGCAGCTTATAGGAATTCTGGATACAGGCTGTATCGAGATTCAGTTCATGAGAGTTCTGTATGCTAGTGGAGTACAAAGCTGCTTCAGCTGTCTGTAGACTGGGAATAGCCATACACAATATGCGCAATGTCTGTAGCCTGAGTGTAGCAGACAGAGCTTACAGGAGTTCTATAACCTGACTTTAGTAAGGGTAGCGTACATGAGTTCTGTATCTGAGGTGTGGAACGCAGCAGTTTGTAAGAGTTCTGCAGCCTGGGAGTAGGCATTCGCAATATGCGGGATTTCTGTAGCCTGACTCTGTGATGTGCAGCTTATATGAATTCTGGATACAGGCTGTAGAGAGATTCAGTTCACGGGAGTTCTGTATGCTAGTAGAGTGCAAAGCAGTTTCAGCGGGTCTGAAGCCTGGAAATAGGCATACACAATGTGCGCAATGTATGTAGCCTGAGTGTAGGAGACAGAGCTTACAGGAGTTCTGTAACCTGAGTGTAGTCACATGCAGCTTATATGAGTTCTGTATTACAGGTGTGGATGTAAGCAGTTTGGAAGAGTTCTGTAGCCTGGGAGTAGGGATTCGCAATATGCGGGATTTCTGTACCTCTCTATAGGAAACGCAGCTTATGGTCGGTCTGCCCCCTGCCTGTAGAGAGATTCAGTTCACGGTAGTTCTGTATGCTAGTGGAGTACAAAGCTGTTTCTGCGGTCTGTACCCTGGGAATAAGCATACACAATGTGCGAAATGTCTGTAGCCTGAGTGTAGCAGTAGAGCTTACAGGAGTTCTGTAACCTGAGTTGCGTCAGATGCAGCGTACATGAGTTCTTTTTCTGAGATATGGATTTAAGCAGTTTAGAAGAGTTCTGTAGCCTGGGTGTAGGGATTCACAATATGCGGGATTTCTGTAGCCAAACACTAAGATGTGCAGCTTATAGGAATTCTGGATACATGCTGTAGAGAGGTTCAGTTCAGGGGATTTCTGTATGCTAGTGGAGGACAAAGCTGTTTCTCTGGTCTGTAGCCTGGGAATAGGCATACACAATGTGCGCAATGTCTGTATCCTTAGACAGAGCTTACAGGAGTTCTGTAACCTGAGTGTAGTGAGGTGCAACTTACATGAGTTCTGTATCAGAGGTGTGTAACGAAGCAGTTTGGAAGAGTTCTGTGGCCTGGGAGTAGGCATTCGCAATATGCGGGATTTCTGTAGCCTGACTCTGGGATGTGCAGCTTGTAGGAATTCTGGATACAGGCTGTAGAGAAATTCGGTTCATGTGAGTTCTGTATGCTAGTGGAGTGAAAAGCTGTTTCAGCATTCTGTAGCCTGGGAATAGGCTTACACAATGTGCGCAATTTCGGTAGCCTGAGTGTAGGAGAGAGAGCGTACAGAAGTTCTGTAACCAGAGTGTAGTGATTTACAGCATGCATGAGTTCCATATCGGAGATGTGGAACGAAGCAGTTAGAAAGGGTTCCGTAGCCTGGGAGTAGGCATTCACAATATGCGGGATTTTGTAGCCTGTGTATAAGAAACGCAGCCTATGGTCAGTCTGCTTCATGGCTGTAGAGAGATTCAGTTCACGGGATTTCTGTTTGCTAGTGGAGTACAAAGCTGTTTCTGTAGTCTGTAGGCTGGGAATAGGCATACACAATGTGCGCAATGTCTGTAGCCTGAGTGTAGCAGTAGAGCTTACAGGAGTTCTGTAACCTGAGTTGCGTCAGATGCAGCGTACATGAGTTCTGTATCAGAGGAGTGGATGTAAGCAATTTGGAAGAGTTCTGTAGCCTTGGCGTAGGGATTTGGAATATGCGGGATTGCTGTAGCCTGACTGTAGCAATGCACAGCTTACGGGTGTTCTGCATCCTGGCTGTAGAGAGATGCAGTTCATGGGAGTTCGGTATGCTAGTGGAATGCAAAGCTGTTTCAGTGTTTTGTAGCCTGGGAATTGGATGACACCATGTGTGCAATGTCTGTATTCTTAGACAGAGCTTACAGGAGTTCAGTAACCTGAGTGTAGTGAACTGCAGCTTACATGTGTTCTGTGTCGGAGCTGTGTAACGAAACAGTGTGTAAGAGTTCTGTAGCCTGGTAGTATGCATTCACAATATGCGGGGTTTCTGTAGCCTCTCTATAGGAAACGCAGCTCATAGGCATTCTGGATAAAGCTCTAGAGAGATTCAATTCATGGAGTTCTGTATGCTAGTAGAGTGCAAAGCTCTTTCAGTGTTCTTTAACCTGGGAATATGCTTACACAATGTATGCAATTTCGGTAGCCTGAGTGTAAGGGAGAGAGCATACAGGAGTTCTGTAACCTGAGTGTAGTGATTTACAACATACATGAGTTCTGTATCAGAGGTGTGGAACCAAGCAGTTAGGAAGGGTTCTGTAGCCTGTGTGTAGGCATTCGCAATATGCGGGATTTCTATAGCCACTCTATAGGAAATGCAGCTAATGCACGGTGTGCTTCCTGGCTGTTGAGAGATTCATTTCACGGAGTTCTGTATGCTAGTGGAGTACAAAGCTGTTTCAGCTGTCTCTAGCCTGCGAGTAGGCATTCACAATGTGCTCAATGTCTGTAGCCTGAGTGTAGCAGACAGAGCTTACAGGAGTTCTGTAACCTGAGTTTAGTCAGATGCAGCGTACATGAGTTCTGTATGGGAGGTGTGGATGTAAGCAGTTTGGAAGAGTTCTGTAGCCTGGGAGTAGGGATTTGCAATATGCGGGATTTCTGTAGCCTGACCGTGGGATGTGCAGCTTATAGGAATTCTGGAAACAGGCTGCAGAGAGATTCAGTTCACGGGAGTTCTTTATGCTAATGGAGTGCAAAGCTGTGTCAGAGTTTTGTTGCCTGGGATTAGGATGACACCATGTGCGCAATGTCTGTATCCTTAGACAGAGCTTACAGGAGTTCTGTAACCTGAGTGTAGTGAGGTGCAGCTTACAAGTGTTCTGTATCGGAGGTGTGGGTGTAAGCTGTTTGGAAGAGTTCTGTGGCCTGGGTGTAGGCATTCGCAATATGCGGGATTTTTGTAGCCTGACTCTGGGATGTGCAGCTTATAGGAATTCTGGATACAGGCTGTAGAGAGATTGAGTTTATGGGACTATTGTATGCTAGTGGAGTGCAAAGCTGTTTCAGCATTCTGTAGCCTGGCAATAGGCTTACACAATGTGCGCAATTTCGGTAGCCTGAGTGTAGGAGAGAGAGCGTATAGGAGTTCTGCAACCTGAGTTTAGTGATTTACAACATACATGAGTTCTGTATCGAATGTGTGGAACAAAGCAGTTTGGAAGAGTTCAGTAGCCTGGGAGTAGGCATTCGGAATATAGGGATTTCTGTAGCCTGACTCTGGGATGTGCAGCTTATAGGAATTCTGGATACAGGCTGTATCGAGATTCAGTACATGAGAGTTCTGTATGCTAGTGGAGTACAAAGCTGTTTCAGCTGTCTGTAGACTGGGAATAGCCATACACAATATGCGCAATGTCTGTAGCCTGAGTGTAGCAGACAGAGCTTACAGGAGTTCTATAACCTGACTTTAGTAAGGGTAGCGTACATGAGTTCTGTATCTGAGGTGTGGAACGCAGCAGTTTGTAAGAGTTCTGCAGCCTGGGAGTAGGCATTCGCAATATGCGGGATTTCTGTAGCCTGACTCTGTGATGTGCAGCTTATATGAATTCTGGATACAGGCTGTAGAGAGATTCAGTTCACAGGAGTTCTGTATGCTAGTAGAGTGCAAAGCAGTTTCAGCGGGTCTGAAGCCTGGGAATAGGCATACACAATGTGCGCAATGTATGTAGCCTGAGTGTAGGAGACAGAGCTTACAGGAGTTCTGTAACCTGAGTGTAGTCACATGCAGCTTATATGAGTTCTGTGTTACAGGTGTGGATGTAAGCAGTTTGGAAGTGTTCTGTAGCCTGGGAGTAGGGATTCGAAATATGCGGGATTTCTGTACCTCTCTATAGGAAACTCAGCTTATGGTCGGTCTGCTTCCTGCCTGTAGAGAGATTCAGTTCACGGTAGTTCTGTATGCTAGTGGAGTACAAAGCTGTTTCTGCGGTCTGTAGCCTGGGAATAAGCATACACAATGTGCGAAATGTCTGTAGCCTGAGTGTAGCAGTAGAGCTTACAGGAGTTCTGTAACCTGAGTTGCATCAGATGCAGCGTACATGAGTTCTTTATCTGAGATATGGATGTAAGCAGTTTAGAAGAGTTCTGTAGACTGGGAGTAGGGATTCACAATATGCGGGATTTCTGTAGCCAAACACTGGGATGTGCAGCTTATAGGAATTCTGGATACATGCTGTAGAGAGGTTCAGTTCACGGGATTTCTGTATGCTAGTGGAGGACAAAGCTGTTTCTCTGGTCTGTAGCCTGGGAATAGGCATACACATTGTGCGCAATGTCTGTATCCTTAGACAGAGCTTACAGGAGTTCTGTAACCTGAGTGTAGTGAGGTGCAGCTTACATGAGTTCTGTATCAGAGGTGTGTAACGAAGCAGTTTGGAAGAGTTCTGTGGCCTGGGAATAGGCATTCGCAATATGCGGGATTTCTGTAGCCTGACTCTGTGATGTGCAGCTTGTAGGAATTCTGGATACAGGCTGTAGAGAGATTCGGTTCATGTGAGTTCTGTATGCTAGTGGAGTGCAAAGCTGGTTCAGCATTCTGTAGCCTGGGAATAGGCTTACACAATGTGCGCAATTTCGGTAGCCTGAGTGTAGGAGAGAGAGCGTATAGGAGTTCTGCAACCTGAGTTTAGTGATTTACAACATACATGAGTTCTGTATCGAATGTGTGGAACAAAGCAGTTTGGAAGAGTTCAGTAGCCTGGGAGTAGGCATTCGGAATATAGGGATTTCTGTAGCCTGACTCTGGGATGTGCAGCTTATAGGAATTCTGGATACAGGCTGTATCGAGATTCAGTACATGAGAGTTCTGTATGCTAGTGGAGTACAAAGCTGTTTCAGCTGTCTGTAGACTGGGAATAGCCATACACAATATGCGCAATGTCTGTAGCCTGAGTGTAGCAGACAGAGCTTAAAGGAGTTCTATAACCTGACTTTAGTAAGGGTAGCATACATGAGTTCTGTATCTGAGGTGTGGAACGCAGCAGTTTGTAAGAGTTCTGCAGCCTGGGAGTAGGCATTCGCAATATGCCGGATTTCTGTAGCCTGACTCTGTGATGTGCAGCTTATATGAATTCTGTATACAGGCTGTAGAGAGATTCAGTTCACGGGAGTTCTGTATGCTAGTAGAGTGCAAAGCAGTTTCAGCGGGTCTGAAGCCTGGGAATAGGCATACACAATGTGCGCAATGTATGTAGCCTGAGTGTAGGAGACAGAGCTTACAGGAGTTCTGTAACCTGAGTGTATTCACATGCAGCTTATATGAGTTCTGTATTACAGGTGTGGATGTAAGCAGTTTGGAAGAGTTCTGTAGCCTGGGAGTAGGGATTCGCAATATGTGGGATTTCTGTAGCCTCTCTATAGGAAACGCAGCTTATGGTCGGTCTACCCCTGCCTGTAAAGAGATTCAGTTCACGGTAGTTCTGTATGCTAGTGGAGTACAAAGCTGTTTCTGTGATCTGTAGCCTGGGAATAGGCATACACAATGTGCGCAATGTCTGTAGCCTGAGTGTAGCAGTGGAGCTTACAGGAGTTCTGTAACCTGAGTTGCGTCAGATGCAGCGTACATGAGTTCTGTATCGGAGGAGTGGATGTAAGCAATTTGGAAGAGTTCTGTAGCCTTGGCGTAGGGATTTGCAATATGCGGGATTGCTGTAGCCTGACTGTAGCAATGCACAGCTTACGGGTGTTCTGCATCCTGGCTGTAGAGAGATGCAGTTCATGGGAGTTCAGTATGCAAGTGGAATGCAAAGCTGTTTCAGTGTTTTGTAGCCTGGGAATTGGATGACACCATGTGTGCAATGTCTGTATTCTTAGACAGAGCTTACAGGAGTTCAGTAACCTGAGTGTAGTGAACTGCAGCTTACATGTGTTCTGTGTCGGAGCTGTGTAACGAAACAGTGTGTAAGAGTTCTGTAGCCTGGTAGTATGCATTCACAATATGCGGGGTTTCTGTAGCCTCTCTATAGGAAACGCAGCTCATAGGCATTCTGGATAAAGCTCTAGAGAGATTCAATTCATGGAGTTCTGTATGCTAGTAGAGTGCAAAGCTCTTTCAGTGTTCTTTAACCTGGGAATATGCTTACACAATGTATGCAATTTCGGTAGCCTGAGTGTAAGGGAGAGAGCATACAGGAGTTCTGTAACCTGAGTGTAGTGATTTACAACATACATGAGTTCTGTATCAGAGGTGTGGAACCAAGCAGTTAGGAAGGGTTCTGTAGCCTGTGTGTAGGCATTCGCAATATGCGGGATTTCTACAGCCACTCTATAGGAAATGCAGCTAATGGACGGTCTGCTTCCTGGCTGTTGAGAGATTCATTTCACGGAGTTCTGTATGCTAGTGGAGTACAAAGCTGTTTCAGCTGTCTCTAGCCTGCGAGTAGCCATTCACAATGTGCTCAATGTCTGTAGCCTGAGTGTAGCAGACAGAGCTTACAGGAGTTCTGTAACCTGAGTTTAGTCAGATGCAGCGTACATGAGTTCTGTATGGGAGGTGTGGATGTAAGCAGTTTGGAAACGTTCTGTAGCCTGGGAGTAGGGATTTGCAATACGCGGGATTTCTGTAGCCTGACCCTGAGATGTGCAGCTTATAGGAATTCTGGAAACAGGCTGCAGTGAGAGTCAGTAAACGGGAGTTCTGTATGCTAATGGAGTGCAAAGCTGTGTCAGAGTTTTGTTGCCTGGGATTAGGATGACACCATGTGCGCATTGTCTGTATCCTTAGACAGAGCTTACAGGAGTTCTGTAACCTGAGTGTAGTGAGGTGCAGCTTACAAGTGTTCTGTATCGGAGGTGTGGGTGTAAGCTGTTTGGAAGAGTTCTGTGGCCTGGGTGTAGGCATTCGCAATATGCAGGATTTTTGTAGCCTGACTCTGGGATGTGCAGCTTATAGGAATTCTGGATACAGGCTGTAGAGAGATTGAGTTTATGGGAGTATTGTATGCTAGTGGAGTGCAAAGCTGTTTCAGCATTCTGTAGCCTGGCAATAGGCTTACACAATGTGCGCAATTTCGGTAGCCTGAGTGTAGGAGAGAGAGCGTATAGGAGTTCTGCAACCTGAGTTTAGTGATTTACAACATACATGAGTTCTGTATCGAATGTGTGGAACAAAGCAGTTTGGAAGAGTTCAGTAGCCTGGGAGTAGGCATTCGGAATATAGGGATTTCTGTAGCCTGACTCTGGGATGTGCAGCTTATAGGAATTCTGGATACAGGCTGTATCGAGATTCAGTTCATGAGAGTTCTGTATGCTAGTGGAGTACAAAGCTGTTTCAGCTGTCTGTAGACTGGGAATAGCCATACACAATATGCGCAATGTCTGTAGCCTGAGTGTAGCAGACAGAGCTTACAGGAGTTCTACAACCTGACTTTAGTAAGGGTAGCGTACATGAGTTCTGTATCTGAGGTGTGGAACGCAGCAGTTTGTAAGAGTTCTGCAGCCTGGGAGTAGGCATTCGCAATATGCGGGATTTCTGTAGCCTGACTCTGTGATGTGCAGCTTATATGAATTCTGGATACAGGCTGTAGAGAGATTCAGTTCACGGGAGTTCTGTATGCTAGTGGAGTGCAAAGCAGTTTCAGCGGTCTGAAGCCTGGGAATAGGCATACACAATGCGCGCAAAGTATGTAGCCTGAGTGTAGGAGACAGAGCTTACAGGAGTTCTGTAACCTGAGTGTAGTCACATGCAGCTTGGTTTTGGAGAAAAGCACAGTCTTTTTCTTGGGCACATGGATTCAATGTCATGTTTACAAACACAAATATCATTTTTAACCTGGTTTCTGCAGCTTTTTACTCAGAACACATGACTGTTACCTGCTGTGACTCCTTTGAAACCATTAGCGTTTGCCAACAGAAAACCTAAATGCTAAATGCTACAATGCATTCACAACTCTAAAGTCCATAGATACTGTGGAGAAGACACAAGCAAACACAGAAGCTGTAGCCAGAGCTAGGATTGACTTACCCACCACAGAACTGGATATTTCTGGTTTCATCCAAACCTAGCTGAACAAACTGGTGTGGAGTTGGTGTGGAAAGCACCCAGAAAAGCAGAGTCAACCTGGTTTTGGAGAAAAGCAAAGTCTTTTTCTTGGCCAAGTGGATTCAATGTCATGTTTACAAACACAAATATCATTTTTTAACCTGGTTTCTGAGCTTTTTACTCAGAAAACACGAATATGTCACTGTAGTGTCTCCATCTGAAACCTATTAGCGTTTGCCAGCAGAAAAACAAAATGTTACATGCTGCAATGCATTCACAACTCTAAAGTCCATAGATACTGTGGAGAAAACACAAAAAAACTCTTAGGATGTAGCAAGAGCTGGGATTGACTGAGCCACCACAGAACCGGATATTTCTGGTTTCATCCAGCCCTATCTGGACAAACTGGTGTAGAATTGGTGTGCAAAGCACCCAGAAAAGCAGAGTCAACCTGGTTTTGGAGAAAAGCAAAGTCTTTTTCTTGGGCACATGGATTCAATGTCATGTTTACAAACACAAATATCATTTTTAACCTGGTTTCTGCAGCTTTTTACTCAGAAAACATGACTGTTACCTGCTGTGACTCATTTGAAACCATTAGCGTTTGCCAACAGAAAACCTAAATGCTAAATGCTACAATGCATTCACAACTCTAAAGTCCATAGATACTGTGGAGAAAACACAAGCAAACACAGAAGCTGTAGCCAGAGCTGGGATTGACTGAGCCACCACAGAACCGGATATTTCTGGTTTCATCCAAACCTAGCTGAACAAACTGGTGCGGAGTTGGTGTGCAAAGCACCCAGAAAAGCAGAGTCAACCTGGTTTTGGAGAAAAGCAAAGTCTTTCTCTAGGGCAAGTGGATTCAATGTCATGTTTACAAACACAAATATCATTTTCAACCTGGTTTCTGCAGCTTTTCACTCAGAAAACACCAATGTGTATCTGTTGTGCCTCCATGTGAAACCTATTAGCATTTGCCAAAAGAAAATCAAAATGTTACATGCTAAAATTCATTCACAACTCTAAAGTCCATAGATACTATCGACAAAAAACAAGCAAACACAGAAGCTGTAGCCAGAGCTGGGATTGACTTACCCACCACAGAACTGGATATTTCTGGTTTCATCCAAACCTATCTGGACAAACTGGTGTGGAATTGGTGTGCAAAGCACCCAGAAAAGCAGAGTCAACCTGGTTTTGGAGAAAAGCAAAGTTTTTTTCTTGGGCACGTGGGTTCAATGTCATGTTTACAAACACAAATATCATTTGTAACCTGTTTTCTGCAGCTTTTTACTCAGAAAACAGGAATGTGTCCCTGTTGTGTCTCATTTGAAACCATTAGCATTTGCCAACAGAAAACCTAAATCCTAAATGCTACAATGCATTCACAATTCTAAAGTCCATAGATACTATTGACAAAACACAAGCAAACACAGAAGCTGTAGCCAGAGCTGGGATTGACTGAGCCACCACAGAACCGGATATTTCTGGATTCATCCAGCCCTATCTGGACAAACTGGTGTGGAATTGGTGTGCAAAGCACCCAGAAAAGCAGAGTCAACCTGGTTTTGGAGAAAAGCAAAGTCTTTTTCTTGGGCACATGGATTCAATGTAATGTTTACAAAGACAAATACCATTTTTAACCTGGTTTCTGCAGCTTTTCACTCAGAAAACACCAATGTGTATCTGTTGTGCCTCCATGTGAAACCTATTAGCATTTGCCAAAAGAAAATCAAAATGTTACATGCTAAAATTCATTCACAACTCCAAATTCCATAGATACTATCGACAAAAAACAAGCAAACACTGAAGCTGTAGCCAGAGCTGGGATTGACTGAGCCACCACAGAACCGGATATTTCTGGATTCATCCAGCCCTATCTGGACAAACTGATGTGGAATTGGTGTGCAAAGCACCCAGAAAAGCAGAGTCAACCTGGTTTTGGAGAAAAGCAAAGTCTTTTCTTGGGCAAGTGGATTCAATGTCATGTTTACAAACACAAATATCATTTGTGACCTGGTTTCTGCAGCTTTTTACTCAGAAAACACGAATATGTCACTGTTGTGTCTCCATGTGAAACCAATCAGCGTTTGCCAACAGAAAAACAAAATGTTACATGCTACAATGCATTCACATCTCTAAAGTCCATAGATACTATCGACAAAACACAAACAAACTGTTAGGATGTAGCAAGAGCTGGGATTGACTGAGCCACCACAGAACCAGATATTCCTGGTTTCATCCAAACCTAGCTGAAAAAACTGGTGTGGAATTGGTGTGCAAAGCACCCAGAAAAGCAGAATCAACCTGGTTTTGGAGAAAAGCAAAGTCTTTTTCTTGGGCACATGGATTCAATGTCATGTTTACAAACACAAATATCATTTTCAACCTGGTTTCTGCAGCTTTTTTCTCAGAAAACATGAATGTGTACCTGCTGTGACTCATTTGAAACCATTAGCGTTTGCCAACAGAAAACCTAAATGCTAAATGCTACAATGCATTCACAACTCTAAAGTCCATAGATACTATTGACAAAACACAAGCAAACACAGAAGCTGTAGCCAGAGCTGGGATTGACTTACCCACCACAGGACTGGATATTTCTGGTTTCATCCAAACCTATCTGGACAAACTGGTGTGGAATTGGTGTGCAAAGCACCCAGAAAAGCAGAGTCAACCTGGTTTTGGAGAAAAGCAAAGTCTTTTTCTTGGGCACATGGATTCAATGTCATGTTTACAAAGACAAATACCATTTTTAACCTGGTTTCTGCAGCTTTTTACTCAGAAAACACGAATGTGTACCTACTGTGACTCATTTGAAACCATTAGCGTTTGCAAACAGAAAACCTAAATGCTAAATGCTACAATGCATTCACAACTCTAAAGTCCATAGATACTATTGACAAAACACAAGCAAACACAGAAGCTGTAGCCAGAGCTGGGATTGACTGAGCCACCACAGAACCGGATATTTCTGGTTTCATCCAGCCCTGTCTGGACAAACTGGTGTGGAATTGGTGTGCAAAGCACCCAGAAAAGCAGAGTCAACCTGGTTTTGGAGAAAAGCAAAGTCTTTTTCGTGGGCAAGTGGATTCAATGTCAAGTTTACAAACACAAATATCATTTGTGACCTGGTTTCTGCAGCTTTTTACTCAGCAACCACGAATATGTAACTGTTGTGTCACCATGTGAAACCTATTAGCGTTTAGCCAACAGAAAAACAAAATGTTACATGCTACAATGCATTCACATCTCTAAGTCCATAGATACTATCGACAAAACACAAACACACTCTTAGGATGTAGCAAGAGCTGGGATTGCCTGAGCCACCACAGAACCGGATATTTCTAGATTCATCCAGCCCTATCTGGACAAACTGGTGTGGAATTGGTGTGCAAAGCACCCAGAAAAGCAGAGTCAACCTGGTTTTGGAGAAAAGCAAAGTCTTTTTCGTTGGCAAGTGGATTCAATGTCATGTTTACAAACACAAATATCATTTTCAACCTGGTTTCTGCAGCTTTTCACTCAGAAAACACCAATGTGTACAATGTGTATCTGTTGTGCTTCCATGTGAAACCAATTAGCATTTGCCAACAGAAAATCAAAATGTTACATGCTAAAATTCATTCACAACCCTAAAGTCCATAGATACTATCGACAAAAAACAAGCAAACACAGAAGCTGTAGCCAGAGCTAGGATTGACTTACCCACCACAGAACTGTATATTTCTGGTTTCATCCAAACCTATCTGGACAAACTGGTGTGGAATTGTTGTGCGAAGCACCCAGAAAAGCAGAGTCAACCTGGTTTTGGAGAAAAGCAAAGTCTTTTCTTGGGCAAGTGGATTCAATGTCATGTTTACAAACACAAATATCATTTGTGACCTGGTTTCTGCAGCTTTTTACTCAGAAAACACGAATATGTAACTGTTGTGTCACCATGTGAAACCTATTAGCGTTTGCCAACAGAAAAACAAAATGTTACATGCTACAATGCATTCACATCTCTAAGTCCATAGATACTATCGACAAAACACAAACAAACTCTTAGGATGTAGCAAGAGCTGGGATTGACGGAGCCACCACAGAACTGGATATTTCTGGTTTCATCCAGCCCTATCTGGACAAACTGGTGTGGAATTGGTGTGCAAATCACCCAGAAAAGCAGAGTCAACCTGGTTTTGGAGAAAAGCAAAGTCTTTTTCTTGGGCACATGGATTCAATGTCATATTTACAAAGAAAATACCATTTTTAACCTGGATTCTGCAGCTTTTTACTCAAAAAACACGAATGTGTACCTGCTGTGACTCATTTGAAACCATTAGCGTTTGCCAACAGAAAACCTAAATGCTAAATGCTACAATGCATTCACAACTCTAAAGTCCATAGATACTATCGACAAAAAACAAGCAAACACAGAAGCTGTAGCCAGAGCTGGGATTGACTTACCCACCACAGAACTGGATATTTCTGGTTTCATCCAAACCTATCTGGACAAACTGGTGTGGAATTGGTGTGCAAAGCACCCAGAAAAGCAGAGTCAACCTGGTTTTGGAGAAAAGCAAAGTTTTTTTCTTGGGCACGTGGGTTCAATGTCATGTTTACAAACACAAATATCATTTGTAACCTGTTTTCTGCAGCTTTTTACTCAGAAAACAGGAATGTGTCCCTGTTGTGTCTCATTTGAAACCATTAGCATTTGCCAACAGAAAACCTAAATCCTAAATGCTACAATGCATTCACAATTCTAAAGTCCATAGATACTATTGACAAAACACAAGCAAACACAGAAGCTGTAGCCAGAGCTGGGATTGACTGAGCCACCACAGAACCGGATATTTCTGGATTCATCCAGCCCTATCTGGACAAACTGGTGTGGAATTGGTGTGCAAAGCACCCAGAAAAGCAGAGTCAACCTGGTTTTGGAGAAAAGCAAAGTCTTTTTCTTGGGCACATGGATTCAATGTAATGTTTACAAAGACAAATACCATTTTTAACCTGGTTTCTGCAGCTTTTCACTCAGAAAACACCAATGTGTATCTGTTGTGCCTCCATGTGAAACCTATTAGCATTTGCCAAAAGAAAATCAAAATGTTACATGCTAAAATTCATTCACAACTCCAAATTCCATAGATACTATCGACAAAAAACAAGCAAACACTGAAGCTGTAGCCAGAGCTGGGATTGACTGAGCCACCACAGAACCGGATATTTCTGGATTCATCCAGCCCTATCTGGACAAACTGATGTGGAATTGGTGTGCAAAGCACCCAGAAAAGCAGAGTCAACCTGGTTTTGGAGAAAAGCAAAGTCTTTTCTTGGGCAAGTGGATTCAATGTCATGTTTACAAACACAAATATCATTTGTGACCTGGTTTCTGCAGCTTTTTACTCAGAAAACACGAATATGTCACTGTTGTGTCTCCATGTGAAACCAATCAGCGTTTGCCAACAGAAAAACAAAATGTTACATGCTACAATGCATTCACATCTCTAAAGTCCATAGATACTATCGACAAAACACAAACAAACTGTTAGGATGTAGCAAGAGCTGGGATTGACTGAGCCACCACAGAACCAGATATTCCTGGTTTCATCCAAACCTAGCTGAAAAAACTGGTGTGGAATTGGTGTGCAAAGCACCCAGAAAAGCAGAATCAACCTGGTTTTGGAGAAAAGCAAAGTCTTTTTCTTGGGCACATGGATTCAATGTCATGTTTACAAACACAAATATCATTTTCAACCTGGTTTCTGCAGCTTTTTTCTCAGAAAACATGAATGTGTACCTGCTGTGACTCATTTGAAACCATTAGCGTTTGCCAACAGAAAACCTAAATGCTAAATGCTACAATGCATTCACAACTCTAAAGTCCATAGATACTATTGACAAAACACAAGCAAACACAGAAGCTGTAGCCAGAGCTGGGATTGACTTACCCACCACAGGACTGGATATTTCTGGTTTCATCCAAACCTATCTGGACAAACTGGTGTGGAATTGGTGTGCAAAGCACCCAGAAAAGCAGAGTCAACCTGGTTTTGGAGAAAAGCAAAGTCTTTTTCTTGGGCACATGGATTCAATGTCATGTTTACAAAGACAAATACCATTTTTAACCTGGTTTCTGCAGCTTTTTACTCAGAAAACACGAATGTGTACCTACTGTGACTCATTTGAAACCATTAGCGTTTGCAAACAGAAAACCTAAATGCTAAATGCTACAATGCATTCACAACTCTAAAGTCCATAGATACTATTGACAAAACACAAGCAAACACAGAAGCTGTAGCCAGAGCTGGGATTGACTGAGCCACCACAGAACCGGATATTTCTGGTTTCATCCAGCCCTGTCTGGACAAACTGGTGTGGAATTGGTGTGCAAAGCACCCAGAAAAGCAGAGTCAACCTGGTTTTGGAGAAAAGCAAAGTCTTTTTCGTGGGCAAGTGGATTCAATGTCAAGTTTACAAACACAAATATCATTTGTGACCTGGTTTCTGCAGCTTTTTACTCAGCAACCACGAATATGTAACTGTTGTGTCACCATGTGAAACCTATTAGCGTTTAGCCAACAGAAAAACAAAATGTTACATGCTACAATGCATTCACATCTCTAAGTCCATAGATACTATCGACAAAACACAAACACACTCTTAGGATGTAGCAAGAGCTGGGATTGCCTGAGCCACCACAGAACCGGATATTTCTAGATTCATCCAGCCCTATCTGGACAAACTGGTGTGGAATTGGTGTGCAAAGCACCCAGAAAAGCAGAGTCAACCTGGTTTTGGAGAAAAGCAAAGTCTTTTTCGTTGGCAAGTGGATTCAATGTCATGTTTACAAACACAAATATCATTTTCAACCTGGTTTCTGCAGCTTTTCACTCAGAAAACACCAATGTGTACAATGTGTATCTGTTGTGCTTCCATGTGAAACCAATTAGCATTTGCCAACAGAAAATCAAAATGTTACATGCTAAAATTCATTCACAACCCTAAAGTCCATAGATACTATCGACAAAAAACAAGCAAACACAGAAGCTGTAGCCAGAGCTAGGATTGACTTACCCACCACAGAACTGTATATTTCTGGTTTCATCCAAACCTATCTGGACAAACTGGTGTGGAATTGTTGTGCGAAGCACCCAGAAAAGCAGAGTCAACCTGGTTTTGGAGAAAAGCAAAGTCTTTTCTTGGGCAAGTGGATTCAATGTCATGTTTACAAACACAAATATCATTTGTGACCTGGTTTCTGCAGCTTTTTACTCAGAAAACACGAATATGTAACTGTTGTGTCACCATGTGAAACCTATTAGCGTTTGCCAACAGAAAAACAAAATGTTACATGCTACAATGCATTCACATCTCTAAGTCCATAGATACTATCGACAAAACACAAACAAACTCTTAGGATGTAGCAAGAGCTGGGATTGACGGAGCCACCACAGAACTGGATATTTCTGGTTTCATCCAGCCCTATCTGGACAAACTGGTGTGGAATTGGTGTGCAAATCACCCAGAAAAGCAGAGTCAACCTGGTTTTGGAGAAAAGCAAAGTCTTTTTCTTGGGCACATGGATTCAATGTCATATTTACAAAGAAAATACCATTTTTAACCTGGATTCTGCAGCTTTTTACTCAAAAAACACGAATGTGTACCTGCTGTGACTCATTTGAAACCATTAGCGTTTGCCAACAGAAAACCTAAATGCTAAATGCTACAATGCATTCACAACTCTAAAGTCCATAGATACTATCGACAAAGTACAAACAAACTCTTAGGATGTAGCAAGAGCTGGGATTGACTGAGCCACCACAGAACCGGATATTTCTGGATTCATCCAGCCCTATCTGGACAAACTGGTGTGGAATTGGTGTGCAAAGCACCCAGAAAAGCAGAGTCAACCTGGTTTTGGAGAAAAGCAAAGTCTTTTTGTAGGGCACATGGATTCAATGTCATGTTTACAAAGACAAATACCATTTCTTACCTGGTTTCTGCAGCTTTTTTCTCAGAAAACACGAATATGTAACTGTTGTGTCACCATGTGAAACCTATTAGCGTTTGCCAACAGAAAAACAAAATGTTACATGCTACAATGCATTCACATCTCTAAGTCCATAGATACTATCGACAAAACACAAACAAACTCTTAGTATGTAGCAAGAGCTGGGATTGACTGAGCCACCACAGAACTGGATATTTCTGGTTTCATCCAGCCCTATCTGGACAAACTGGTGTGGAATTGGTGTGCAAATCACCCAGAAAAGCAGAGTCAACCTGGTTTTGGAGAAAAGCAAAGTCTTTTTCTTGGGCACATGGATTCAATGTCATATTTACAAAGACAAATACCATTTTTAACCTGGATTCTGCAGCTTTTTACTCAAAAAACACGAATGTGTACCTGCTGTGACTCATTTGAAACCATTAGCGTTTGCCAACAGAAAACCTAAATGCTAAATGCTACAATGCATTCACAACTCTAAAGTCCATAGATACTGTGGAGAAAACACAAAAAAAACTCTTAGGATGTAGCCAGAGCTGGGATTGACTGAGCCACCACAGAACCGGATATTTCTGGTTTCATCCAGCCCTATCTGGACAAACTGGTGTAGAATTGGTGTGCAAAGCACCCAGAAAAGCAGAGTCAACCTGGTTTTGGAGAAAAGCCAAGTCATTTTTTGGGCACATGGATTCAATGTCATGTTTACAAACACAAATATCATTTGTGACCTGGTTTCTGCAGCTTTTTCCCCGAAAACAAGAATGTGTACCTGCTGTGACTCATTTGAAACCATTAGCGTTTGTCAGCAGAAAACCCAAATGCTAAATGCTACAATGCATTCACAACTCTAAAGTCCATAGATACTATTGACAAAACACAAGCAAACACAGAAGCTGTAGCCAGAGCTGGGATTGACTTACCCACCACAGAACTGGATATTTCTGGTTTCATCCAAAACTATCTGGACAAACTGGTGTGGAATTGGTGTGCAAAGCACCCAGTAAAGCACAGTCAACCTGGTTTTGGAGAAAAGCAAAGTTTTTTTCTTGGGCACGTGCGTTCAATATCATGTTTACAAACACAAATATCATTTGTAACCTGTTTTCTGCAGCTTTTTACTCAGAAAACACGAATGTGTACCTGCTGTGTCTTTTTGAAACCATTAGCATTTGCCAACAGAAAACTTAAATCCTAAATGCAACAATGCATTCACAACTCTAAAGTCCATAGATACTATTGACAAAACACAAGCAAACACAGAAGCTGTAGCCAGAGCTGGGACTGACTGAGCCACCACAGAACCGGATATTTCTGGTTTCATCCAAACCTAGCTGAACAAGCTTGTGTGGAGTTGGTGTGCAAAGCACCCAGAAAAGCAGAGTCAACCTGGTGTTGGAGAAAAGCAAAGTCTTTTTCTTGGGCAAGTGGATTCAATGTCATGTTTAAAAACACAAATATCATTTGTGACCTGGTTTCTGCAGCTTTTTACTCAGAAAACACAAATATGTCACTGTTGTGTCTCCATGTGAAACCTATTAGCGTTTGCCAACAGAAAAACAAAATGTAACATGCTACAATGCATTCACATCTCTAAAGTCCATATATACTATCGACAAAACACAAACAAACTCTTAGGATGTAGCAAGAGCTGGGATTGACTGAGCCACCACAGAACCAGATATTTCTGGTTTCATCCAAACCTAGCTGAACAAACTGGTGTGGAATTGGTGTGCAAAGCACCCAGAAAAGCAGAGTCAACCTGGTTTTGGAGAAAAGCAAAGTCTTTTTCGTGGGCAAGTGGATTCAATGTCATGTTTACAAACACAAATATCATTTTCAACCTGGTTTCTGCAGCTTTTCACTCAGAAAACACCAATGTGTATCTGTGTGCTTCCATGTGAAACCAATTAGCATTTGCCAACAGAAAATCAAAATGTTACATGCTAAAATTCATTCACAACCCTAAAGTCCATAGATACTATCGACAAAAAACAAGCAAACACAGAAGCTGTAGCCAGAGCTGGGATTGACTTACCCACCACAGAACTGGATATTTCTGGTTTCATCCAAACCTATCTGGACAAACTGGTGTGGAATTTGTGTGCAAAGCACCCAGAAAAGCACAGTCAACCTGGTTTTGGAGAAAAGCAAAGTTTTTTTCTTGGGCACGTGGGTTCAATGTCATGTTTACAAACACAAATATCATTTGTAACCTGGTTTCTGCAGCTTTTTACTCAGAAAACACGAATGTGTCCCTGTTGTGTCTCATTTGAAACCATTAGCATTTGCCAACAGAAAACCTAAATCCTAAATGCTACAATGCATTCACAATTCTAAAGTCCATAGATACTATCGACAAAACACAAGCAAACACAGAAGCTGTAGCCAGAGCTGGGATTGACTGAGCCACCACAGAACCGGATATTTCTGGTTACATCCAAACCTAGCTGAACAAACTGGTGTGGAGTTGGTGTGCAAAGCACCCAGAAAAGCAGAGTCAACCTGGTTTTGGAGAAAAGCAAAGTCTTTTTCTTGGGCACGTGGATTCAATGTCATGTTTACAAACACAAATATCATTTGTGACCTGGTTTCTGCAGCTTTTTACTCAGAAAACACGAATATGTAACTGTTGTGTCACCATGTGAAACCTATTAGCGTTTGCCAACAGAAAAACAAAATGTTACATGCTACAATGCATTCACATCTCTAAGTCCATAGATACTATCGACAAAACACAAACAAACTCTTAGGATGTAGCAAGAGCTGGGATTGACTGAGCCACCACAGAACCGGATATTTCTGGATTCATCCAGCCCTATCTGGACAAACTGGTGTGGAATTGGTGTGCAAAGCACCCAGAAAAGCAGAGTCAACCTGGTTTTGGAGAAAAGCAAAGTCTTTTTCGTGGGCAAGTGGATTCAATGTCATGTTTACAAACACAAATATCATTTTCAACCTGGTTTCTGCGGCTTTTCACTCATAAAACACCAATGTGTATCTGTTGTGCCTCCATGTGAAACCAATTAGCATTTGCCAACAGAAAATCAAAATGTTACATGCTAAAATTCATTCACAACTCTAAAGTCCATAGATACTATCGACAAAAAACAAGCAAACACAGAAGCTGTAGCCAGAGCTGGGATTGACTGAGCCACCACAGAACCAGATATTTCTGGTTTCATCCAAACCTAGCTGAACAAACTGGTGTGGAATTGGTGTGCAAAGCACCCAGAAAAGCAGAGTCAACCTGGTTTTGGAGAAAAGCAAAGTCTTTTTCTTGGGCACATGGATTCAATGTCATGTTTACAAACACAAATATCATTTTTAACCTGGTTTCTGCAGCTTTTTTCTCAGAAAACATGAATGTGTACCTGCTGTGACTCATTTGAAACCATTAGCGTTTTCCAACAGAAAACCTAAATGCTAAATGCTACAATGCATTCACAACTCTAAAGTCCATAGATACTATTGACAAAACACAAGCAAACACAGAAGCTGTAGCCAGAGCTGGGATTGACTTACCCACCACAGAACTGGATATTTCTGGTTTCATCCAAACCTATCTGGACAAACTGGTGTGGAATTGGTGTGCAAAGCACCCAGAAAAGCACAATCAACCTGGTTTTGGAGAAAAGCAAAGTTTTTTTCTTGGGCACGTGGGTTCAATGTCATGTTTACAAACACAAATATCATTTGTAACCTGGTTTCTGCAGCTTTTTACTCAGAAAACACGAATGTGTCCCTGTTGTGTCTCATTTGAAACCATTAGCATTTGCCAACAGAAAACCTAAATCCTAAATGCTACAATGCATTCACAATTCTAAAGTCCATAGATACTATCGACAAAACACAAGCAAACACAGAAGCTGTAGCCAGAGCTGGGATTGACTTACCCACCACAGAATTGTATATTTCTGGTTTCATCCAAACCTATCTGGACAAACTGGTGTGGAATTGGTGTGCAAAGCACCCAGAAAAGCAGAGTCAACCTGGTTTTGGAGAAAAGCAAAGTCTTTTCTTGGGCAAGTGGATTCAATGTCATGTTTACAAACACAAATATCATTTGTGACCTGGTTTCTGCAGCTTTTTACTCAGAAAACACGAATATGTCACTGTTGTGTCTCCATGTGAAACCAATCAGCGTTTGCCAACAGAAAAACAAAATGTTACATGCTACAATGCATTCACATCTCTAAAGTCCATAGATACTATCGACAAAGTACAAACAAACTCTTAGGATGTAGCAAGAGCTGGGATTGACTGAGCCACCACAGAACCGGATATTTCTGGATTCATCCAGCCCTATCTGGACAAACTGGTGTGGAATTGGTGTGCAAAGCACCCAGAAAAGCAGAGTCAACCTGGTTTTGGAGAAAAGCAAAGTCTTTTTCTTGGGCACATGGATTCAATGTCCTATTTACAAAGACAAATACCATTTCTAACCTGGTTTCTGCAGCTTTTTTCTCGGAAAACACGAATATGTCACTGTTGTGTCTCCATGTGAAACCTATTAGCGTTTGCCAACAGAAAAACAAAATGTTACATGCTACAATGCATTCACATCTCTAAGTCCATAGATACTATCGACAAAACACAAACAAACTGTTAGGATGTAGCAAGAGCTGGGATTGACTGAGCCACCACAGAACTGGATATTTCTGGTTTCATCCAGCCCTATCTGGACAAACTGGTGTGGAATTGGTGTGCAAATCACCCAGAAAAGCAGAGTCAACCTGGTTTTGGAGAAAAGCAAAGTCTTTTTCTTGGGCACATGGATTCAATGTCATATTTACAAAGACAAATACCATTTTTAACCTGGATTCTGCAGCTTTTTACTCAAAAAACACGAATGTGTACCTGCTGTGACTCATTTGAAACCATTAGCGTTTGCCAACAGAAAACCTAAATGCTAAATGCTACAATGCATTCACAACACTAAAGTCCATAGATACTATCGACAAAACACAAGCAAACACAGAAGCTGTAGCCAGAGCTGGGATTGACTTAGCCACCACAGAAG
The DNA here is from genome assembly GCA_949820135.1 of Sylvilagus floridanus. NCBI lineage: Eukaryota > Metazoa > Chordata > Mammalia > Lagomorpha > Leporidae > Sylvilagus > Sylvilagus floridanus. Next base: position 28,165,504 of record OX463232.1, read on the forward strand.
CAGATACTTCTGGTTTCAGCCAAACCTAGCTGAACAAACTGGTGTGGAATTGGTGTGTAAAGCACCCAGAAAAGCAGTCAACCTGGTTTTGGAGAAAAGCAAAGTCTTTTTCTAGGGCAAGTGGATTCAATGTCATGTTTACAAACACAAATATCATTTTCAACCTGGTTTCTAAGATTTTTACTCAGAAAACACGAATGTGTATCTGTTGTGCCTCCATGTGAAACCAATTAGCATTTGCCAACAGAAAATCAAAATGTTACATGCTAAAATTCATTCACAACTCTAAAGTCCAAAGATACTATCGACAAAAAACAAGCAAACACAGAAGCTGTAGCCAGAGCTGGGATTGACTTACCCACCACAGAACCGGATATTTCTGGTTTCATCCAAACCTATCTGGACAAACTGGTGTGGAATTGGTGTGCAAAGCACCCAGAAAAGCAGAGTCAACCTGGTTTTGGAGAAAAGCAAAGTCTTTTTCGTGGGCAAGTGGATTCAATGTCATGTTTACAAACACAAATATCATTTTCAACCTGGTTTCTGCAGCTTTTCACTCAGAAAACACCAATGTGTATCTGTTGTGCCTCCATGTGAAACCAATTAGCATTTGCCAACAGAAAATCAAAATGTTACATGCTAAAATTCATTCACAACCCTAAAGTACATAGATACTATCGACAAAAAACAAGCAAACACAGAAGCTGTAGCCAGAGCTGGGATTGACTTACCCACCACAGAACTGTATATTTCTGGTTTCATCCAAACCTATCTGGACAAACTGGTGTGGAATTGGTGTGCAAAGCACCCAGAAAAGCAGAGTCAACCTGGTTTTGGAGAAAAGCAAAGTCTTTTCTTGGGCAAGTGGATTCAATGTCATGTTTACAAACACAAATATCATTTGTGACCTGGTTTCTGCAGCTTTTTACTCAGAAAACACGCTTATGTCACTGTTGTGTCTCCATGTGAAACCAATTAGCATTTGCCAACAGAAAATCAAAATGTTACATGCTACAATGCATTCACATCTCTAAAGTCCATAGATACTATCGACAAAGTACAAACAAACTCTTAGGATGTAGCAAGAGCTGGGATTGACTGAGCCACCACAGAACCGGATATTTCTGGTTTCATGCAGCCCTATCTGGACAAACTGGTGTGGAATTGGTGTGCAAATCACCCAGAAAAGCAGAGTCAACCTGGTTTTGGAGAAAAGCAAAGTCTTTTTCTTGGGCACATGGATTCAATGTCATATTTACAAAGACAAATACCATTTTTAACCTGGATTCTGCAGCTTTTTACTCAAAAAACACGAATGTGTACCTGCTGTGACTCATTTGAAACCATTAGCGTTTGCCAACAGAAAACCTAAATGCTAAATGCTACAATGCATTCACAACTCTAAAGTCCATAGATACTATCGACAAAGTACAAACAAACTCTTAGGATGTAGCAAGAGCTGGGATTGACTGAGCCACCACAGAACCGGATATTTCTGGATTCATCCAGCCCTATCTGGACAAACTGGTGTGGAATTGGTGTGCAAAGCACCCAGAAAAGCAGAGTCAACCTGGTTTTGGAGAAAAGCAAAGTCTTTTTCTAGGGCACATGGATTCAATGTCATGTTTACAAAGACAAATACCATTTCTAACCTGGTTTCTGCAGCTTTTTTCTCAGAAAACACGAATATGTAACTGTTGTGTCACCATGTGAAACCTATTAGCGTTTGCCAACAGAAAAACAAAATGTTACATGCTACAATGCATTCACATCTCTAAGTCCATAGATACTATCGACAAAACACAAACAAACTCTTAGGATGTAGCAAGAGCTGGGATTGACTGAGCCACCACAGACCTGGATATTTCTGGTTTCATGCAGCCCTATCTGGACAAACTGGTGTGGAATTGGTGTGCAAATCACCCAGAAAAGCAGAGTCAACCTGGTTTTGGAGAAAAGCAAAGTCTTTTTCTTGGGCACATGGATTCAATGTCATATTTACAAAGACAAATACCATTTTTAACCTGGATTCTGCAGCTTTTTACTCAAAAAACACGAATGTGTACCTGCTGTGACTCATTTGAAACCATTAGCGTTTGCCAACAGAAAACCTAAATGCTAAATGCTACAATGCATTCACAACTCTAAAGTCCATAGATACTATCGACAAAACACAAGCAAACACAGAAGCTGTAGCCAGAGCTGGGATTGACTTAGCCACCACAGAAGCAGATACTTCTGGTTTCAGCCAAACCTAGCTGAACAAACTGGTGTGGAATTGGTGTGTAAAGCACCCAGAAAAGCAGTCAACCTGGTTTTGGAGAAAAGCAAAGTCTTTTTCTAGGGCAAGTGGATTCAATGTCATGTTTACAAACACAAATATCATTTTCAACCTGGTTTCTAAGCTTTTTACTCAGAAAACACGAATGTGTATCTGTTGTGCCTCCATGTGAAACCAATTAGCATTTGCCAACAGAAAATCAAAATGTTACATGCTAAAATTCATTCACAACTCTAAAGTCCAAAGATACTATCGACAAAAAACAAGCAAACACAGAAGCTGTAGCCAGAGCTGGGATTGACTTACCCACCACAGAACCGGATATTTCTGGTTTCATCCAAACCAATCTGGACAAACTGGTGTGGAATTGGTGTGCAAAGCACCCAGAAAAGCAGAGTCAACCTGGTTTTGGAGAAAAGCAAAGTCTTTTCTTGGGCAAGTGGATTCAATGTCATGTTTACAAACACAAATATCATTTGTGACCTGGTTTCTGCAGCTTTTTACTCAGAAAACACGAATGTGTACCTGCTGTGACTCATTTGAAACCATTAGCGTTTGCTAACAGAAAACCTAAATGCTAAATGCTACAATGCATTCACAACTCTAAAGTCCATAGATACTATTGACAAAACACAAGCAAACACAGAAGCTGTAGCCAGAGCTGGGATTGACTGAGCCACCACAGAACCGGATATTTCTGGTTTCATCCAGCCCTAATTGTACAAACTGGTGTGGAATTGGTGTGCAAAGCACCCAGAAAAGCAGAGTCAACCTGGTTTTGGAGAAAAGCAAAGTCTTTTTCTTGGGCACGTGGATTCAATGTCATGTTTACAAACACAAATATCATTTGTGACCTGGTTTCTGCAGCTTTTTACTCAGCAACCACGAATATGTAACTGTTGTGTCACCATGTGAAACCTATTAGCGTTTGCCAACAGAAAAACAAAATGTTACATGCTACAATGCATTCACATCTCTAAGTCCATAGATACTATCGACAAAACACAAACACAGTCTTAGGATGTAGCAAGATCTGGGATTGCCTGAGCCACCACAGAACCGGATATTTCTGGATTCATTAAGCCCTATCTGGACAAACTGGTGTGGAATTGGTGTGCAAAGCACCCAGAAAAGCAGAGTCAACCTGGTTTTGGAGAAAAGCAAAGTCTTTTTCGTGGGCAAGTGGATTCAATGTCATGTTTACAAACACAAATATCATTTTCAACCTGGTTTCTGCAGCTTTTCACTCAGAAAACACGAATGTGTATCTGTTGTGCCTCCATGTGAAACCAATTAGCATTTGCCAACAGAAAATCAAAATGTTACATGCTAAAATTCATTCACAACCCTAAAGTACATAGATACTATCGACAAAAAACAAGCAAACACAGAAGCTGTAGCCAGAGCTGGGATTGACTTACCCACCACAGAACTGTATATTTCTGGTTTCATCCAAACCTATCTGGACAAACTGGTGTGGAATTGGTGTACAAAGCACCCAGAAAAGCAGAGTCAACCTGGTTTTGGAGAAAAGCAAAGTCTTTTCTTGGGCAAGTGGATTCAATGTCATGTTTACAAACACAAATATCATTTGTGACCTGGTTTCTGCAGCTTTTTACTCAGAAAACACGAATATGTCACTGTTGTGTCTCCATGTGAAACCAATTAGCATTTGCCAACAGAAAATCAAAATGTTACATGCTACAATGCATTCACATCTCTAAAGTCCATAGATACTATCGACAAAGTACAAACAAACTCTTAGGATGTAGCAAGAGCTGGGATTGACTGAGCCACCACAGAACCGGATATTTCTGGTTTCATGCAGCCCTATCTGGACAAACTGGTGTGGAATTGGTGTGCAAATCACCCAGAAAAGCAGAGTCAACCTGGTTTTGGAGAAAAGCAAAGTCTTTTTCTTGGGCACATGGATTCAATGTCATATTTACAAAGACAAATACCATTTTTAACCTGGATTCTGCAGCTTTTTACTCAAAAAACACGAATGTGTACCTGCTGTGACTCATTTGAAACCATTAGCGTTTTCCAACAGAAAACCTAAATGCTAAATGCTACAATGCATTCACAACTCTTAAGTCCATAGATACTATTGACAAAACACAAGCAAACACAGAAGCTGTAGCCAGAGCTGGGATTGACTGAGCCACCACAGAACCGGATATTTCTGGTTTCATCCAAACCTAGCTGAACAAACTGGTGTGGAGTTGGTGTGCAAATCACCCAGAAAAGCAGAGTCAACCTGGTTTTGGAGAAAAGCAAAGTCTTTTTCTTGGGCACATGGATTCAATGTCATATTTACAAAGACAAATACCATTTTTAACCTGGATTCTGCAGCTTTTTACTCAAAAAACACGAATGTGTACCTGCTGTGACTCATTTGAAACCATTAGCGTTTGCCAACAGAAAACCTAAATGCTAAATGCTACAATGCATTCACAACTCTAAAGTCCATAGATACTATCGACAAAACACAAGCAAACACAGAAGCTGTAGCCAGAGCTGGGATTGACTTAGCCACCACAGAAGCAGATACCTCTGGTTTCAGCCAAACCTAGCTGAACAAACTGGTGTGGAATTGGTGTGTAAAGCACCCAGAAAAGCAGTCAACCTGGTTTTGGAGAAAAGCAAAGTCTTTTTCTAGGGCAAGTGGATTCAATGTCATGTTTACAAACACAAATATCATTTTCAACCTGGTTTCTAAGCTTTTTACTCAGAAAACACGAATGTGTATCTGTTGTGCCTCCATGTGAAACCAATTAGCATTTGCCAACAGAAAATCAAAATGTTACATGCTAAAATTCATTCACAACTCTAAAGTCCAAAGATACTATCGACAAAAAACAAGCAAACACAGAAGCTGTAGCCAGAGCTGGGATTGACTTACCCACCACAGAACCGGATATTTCTGGTTTCATCCAAACCAATCTGGACAAACTGGTGTGGAATTGGTGTGCAAAGCACCCAGAAAAGCAGAGTCAACCTGGTTTTGGAGAAAAGCAAAGTCTTTTCTTGGGCAAGTGGATTCAATGTCATGTTTACAAACACAAATATCATTTGTGACCTGGTTTCTGCAGCTTTTTACTCAGAAAACACGAATGTGTACCTGCTGGGACTCATTTGAAACCATTAGCGTTTGCTAACAGAAAACCTAAATGCTAAATGCTACAATGCATTCACAACTCTAAAGTCCATAGATACTATTGACAAAACACAAGCAAACACAGAAGCTGTAGCCAGAGCTGGGATTGACTGAGCCACCACAGAACCGGATATTTCTGGTTTCATCCAGCCCTAATTGTACAAACTGGTGTGGAATTGGTGTGCAAAGCACCCAGAAAAGCAGAGTCAACCTGGTTTTGGAGAAAAGCAAAGTCTTTTTCTTGGGCACGTGGATTCAATGTCATGTTTACAAACACAAATATCATTTGTGACCTGGTTTCTGCAGCTTTTTACTCAGCAACCACGAATATGTAACTGTTGTGTCACCATGTGAAACCTATTAGCGTTTGCCAACAGAAAAACAAAATGTTACATGCTACAATGCATTCACATCTCTAAGTCCATAGATACTATCGACAAAACACAAACACAGTCTTAGGATGTAGCAAGATCTGGGATTGCCTGAGCCACCACAGAACCGGATATTTCTGGATTCATTAAGCCCTATCTGGACAAACTGGTGTGGAATTGGTGTGCAAAGCACCCAGAAAAGCAGAGTCAACCTGGTTTTGGAGAAAAGCAAAGTCTTTTTCGTGGGCAAGTGGATTCAATGTCATGTTTACAAACACAAATATCATTTTCAACCTGGTTTCTGCAGCTTTTCACTCAGAAAACACGAATGTGTATCTGTTGTGCCTCCATGTGAAACCAATTAGCATTTGCCAACAGAAAATCAAAATGTTACATGCTAAAATTCATTCACAACCCTAAAGTACATAGATACTATCGACAAAAAACAAGCAAACACAGAAGCTGTAGCCAGAGCTGGGATTGACTTACCCACCACAGAACTGTATATTTCTGGTTTCATCCAAACCTATCTGGACAAACTGGTGTGGAATTGGTGTACAAAGCACCCAGAAAAGCAGAGTCAACCTGGTTTTGGAGAAAAGCAAAGTCTTTTCTTGGGCAAGTGGATTCAATGTCATGTTTACAAACACAAATATCATTTGTGACCTGGTTTCTGCAGCTTTTTACTCAGAAAACACGAATATGTCACTGTTGTGTCTCCATGTGAAACCAATTAGCATTTGCCAACAGAAAATCAAAATGTTACATGCTACAATGCATTCACATCTCTAAAGTCCATAGATACTATCGACAAAGTACAAACAAACTCTTAGGATGTAGCAAGAGCTGGGATTGACTGAGCCACCACAGAACCGGATATTTCTGGTTTCATGCAGCCCTATCTGGACAAACTGGTGTGGAATTGGTGTGCAAATCACCCAGAAAAGCAGAGTCAACCTGGTTTTGGAGAAAAGCAAAGTCTTTTTCTTGGGCACATGGATTCAATGTCATATTTACAAAGACAAATACCATTTTTAACCTGGATTCTGCAGCTTTTTACTCAAAAAACACGAATGTGTACCTGCTGTGACTCATTTGAAACCATTAGCGTTTTCCAACAGAAAACCTAAATGCTAAATGCTACAATGCATTCACAACTCTTAAGTCCATAGATACTATTGACAAAACACAAGCAAACACAGAAGCTGTAGCCAGAGCTGGGATTGACTGAGCCACCACAGAACCGGATATTTCTGGTTTCATCCAAACCTAGCTGAACAAACTGGTGTGGAGTTGGTGTGCAAAGCACCCAGAAAAGCAGAGTCAACCTGGTTTTGGAGAAAAGCAAAGTCTTTTTCTTGGGCACGTGGATTCAATGTCATGTTTACAAACACAAATATCATTTGTGACCTGGTTTCTGCAGCTTTTTACTCAGAAAACACGAATATGTAACTGTTGTGTCACCATGTGAAACCTATTAGCGTTTGCCAACAGAAAAACAAAATGTTACATGCTACAATGCATTCACATCTCTAAGTCCATAGATACTATCGACAAAACACAAACAAACTCTTAGGATGTAGCAAGAGCTGGGATTGACTGAGCCACCACAGAACTGGATATTTCTGGTTTCATGCAGCCCTATCTGGACAAACTGGTGTGGAATTGGTGTGCAAATCACCCAGAAAAGCAGAGTCAACCTGGTTTTGGAGAAAAGCAAAGTCTTTTTCTTGGGCACATGGATTCAATGTCATATTTACAAAGACAAATACCATTTTTAACCTGGATTCTGCAACGTTTTACTCAAAAAACACGAATGTGTACCTGCTGTGACTCATTTGAAGTCATTAGCGTTTGCCAACAGAAAACCTAAATGCTAAATGCTACAATGCATTCACAACTCTAAAGTCCATAGATACTATCGACAAAACACAAGCAAACACAGAAGCTGTAGCCAGAGCTGGGATTGACTTAGCCACCACAGAAGCAGATACTTCTGGTTTCAGCCAAACCTAGCTGAACAAACTGGTGTGGAATTGGTGTGTAAAGCACCCAGAAAAGCAGTCAACCTGGTTTTGGAGAAAAGCAAAGTCTTTTTCTAGGGCAAGTGGATTCAATGTCATGTTTACAAACACAAATATCATTTTCAACCTGGTTTCTAAGCTTTTTACTCAGAAAACACGAATGTGTATCTGTTGTGCCTCCATGTGAAACCAATTAGCATTTGCCAACATAAAATCAAATGTTACATGCTAAAATTCATTCACAACTCTAAAGTCCAAAGATACTATCGACAAAAAACAAGCAAACACAGAAGCTGTAGCCAGAGCTGGGATTGACTTACCCACCACAGAACCGGATATTTCTGGTTTCATCCAAACCAATCTGGACAAACTGGTGTGGAATTGGTGTGCAAAGCACCCAGAAAAGCAGAGTCAACCTGGTTTTGGAGAAAAGCAAAGTCTTTTCTTGGGCAAGTGGATTCAATGTCATGTTTACAAACACAAATATGATTTGTGACCTGGTTTCTGCAGCTTTTTACTCAGAAAACACGAATGTGTACCTGCTGTGACTCATTTGAAACCATTAGCGTTTGCTAACAGAAAACCTAAATGCTAAATGCTACAATGCATTCACAACTCTAAAGTCCATAGATACTATTGACAAAACACAAGCAAACACAGAAGCTGTAGCCAGAGCTGGGATTGACTTACCCACCACAGAACCGGATATTTCTGGTTTCATCCAGCCCTAATTGTACAAACTGGTGTGGAATTGGTGTGCAAAGCACCCAGAAAAGCAGAGTCAACCTGGTTTTGGAGAAAAGCAAAGTCTTTTTCTTGGGCACGTGGATTCAATGTCATGTTTACAAACACAAATATCATTTGTGACCTGGTTTCTGCAGCTTTTTACTCAGCAACCACGAATATGTAACTGTTGTGTCACCATGTGAAACCTATTAGCGTTTGCCAACAGAAAAACAAAATGTTACATGCTACAATGCATTCACATCTCTAAGTCCATAGATACTATTGACAAAACACAAACACACTCTTAGGATGTAGCAAGAGCTGGGATTGCCTGAGCCACCACAGAACCGGATATTTCTGGATTCATTAAGCCCTATCTGGACAAACTGGTGTGGAATTGGTGTGCAAAGCACCCAGAAAAGCAGAGTCAACCTGGTTTTGGAGAAAAGCAAAGTCTTTTTCGTGGGCAAGTGGATTCAATGTCATGTTTACAAACACAAATATCATTTTCAACCTGGTTTCTGCAGCTTTTCACTCAGAAAACACGAATGTGTATCTGTTGTGCCTCCATGTGAAACCAATTAGCATTTGCCAACAGAAAATCAAAATGTTACATGCTAAAATTCATTCACAACCCTAAAGTACATAGATACTATCGACAAAAAACAAGCAAACACAGAAGCTGTAGCCAGAGCTGGGATTGACTTACCCACCACAGAACTGTATATTTCTGGTTTCATCCAAACCTATCTGGACAAACTGGTGTGGAATTGGTGTGCAAAGCACCCAGAAAAGCAGAGTCAACCTGGTTTTGGAGAAAAGCAAAGTCTTTTCTTGGGCAAGTGGATTCAATGTCATGTTTACAAACACAAATATCATTTGTGACCTGGTTTCTGCAGCTTTTTACTCAGAAAACACGAATATGTCACTGTTGTGTCTCCATGTGAAACCAATTAGCATTTGCCAACAGAAAATCAAAATGTTACATGCTACAATGCATTCACATCTCTAAAGTCCATAGATACTATCGACAAAGTACAAACAAACTCTTAGGATGTAGCAACAGCTGGGATTGACTGAGCCACCACAGAACCGGATATTTCTGGTTTCATCCAGCCCTATCTGGACAAACTGGTGTGGAATTGGTGTGCAAATCACCCAGAAAAGCAGAGTCAACCTGGTTTTGGAGAAAAGCAAAGTCTTTTTCTTGGGCACATGGATTCAATGTCATATTTACAAAGACAAATACTATTTTTAACCTGGATTCTGCAGCTTTTTACTCAAAAAACACGAATGTGTACCTGCTGTGACTCATTTGAAACCATTAGCGTTTGCCAACAGAAAACCTAAATGCTAAATGCTACAATGCATTCACAACTCTAAAGTCCATAGATACTATCGACAAAGTACAAACAAACTCTTAGGATGTAGCAAGAGCTGGGATTGACTGAGCCACCACAGAACCGGATATTTCTGGATTCATCCAGCCCTATCTGGACAAACTGGTGTGGAATTGGTGTGCAAAGCACCCAGAAAAGCAGAGTCAACCTGGTTTTGGAGAAAAGCAAAGTCTTTTTCTAGGGCACATGGATTCAATGTCATGTTTACAAAGACAATAACCATTTCTAACCTGGTTTCTGCAGCTTTTTTCTCAGAAAACACGAATATGTAACTGTTGTGTCACCATGTGAAACCTATTAGCGTTTGCCAACAGAAAAAGAAAATGTTACATGCTACAATGCATTCACATCTCTAAGTCCATAGATACTATCGACAAAACACAAACAAACTCTTAGGATGTAGCAAGAGCTGGGATTGACTGAGCCACCACAGAACTGGATATTTCTGGTTTCATGCAGCCCTATCTGGACAAACTGGTGTGGAATTGGTGTGCAAATCACCCAGAAAAGCAGAGTCAACCTGGTTTTGGAGAAAAGCAAAGTCTTTTTCTTGGGCACATGGATTCAATGTCATATTTACAAAGACAAATACCATTTTTAACCTGGATTCTGCAGCGTTTTACTCAAAAAACACGAATGTGTACCTGCTGTGACTCATTTGAAGTCATTAGCGTTTGCCAACAGAAAACCTAAATGCTAAATGCTACAATGCATTCACAACTCTAAAGTCCATAGATACTATCGACAAAACACAAGCAAACACAGAAGCTGTAGCCAGAGCTGGGATTGACTTAGCCACCACAGAAGCAGATACTTCTGGTTTCAGCCAAACCTAGCTGAACAAACTGGTGTGGAATTGGTGTGTAAAGCACCCAGAAAAGCAGAGTCAACCTGGTTTTGGAGAAAAGCAAAGTCTTTTTCTAGGGCAAGTGGATTCAATGTCATGTTTACAAACACAAATATCATTTTCAACCTGGTTTCTAAGCTTTTTACTCAGAAAACACGAATGTGTATCTGTTGTGCCTCCATGTGAAACCAATTAGCATTTGCCAACAGAAAATCAAAATGTTACATGCTAAAATTCATTCACAACTCTAAAGTCCAAAGATACTATCGACAAAAAACAAGCAAACACAGAAGCTGTAGCCAGAGCTGGGATTGACTTACCCACCACAGAACCGGATATTTCTGGTTTCATCCAAACCTATCTGGACAAACTGGTGTGGAATTGGTGTGCAAAGCACCCAGAAAAGCAGAGTCAACCTGGTTTTGGAGAAAAGCAAAGTCTTTTCTTGGGCAAGTGGATTCAATGTCATGTTTACAAACACAAATATCATTTGTGACCTGGTTTCTGCAGCTTTTTACTCAGAAAACACGAATGTGTACCTGCTGTGACTCATTTGAAACCATTAGCGTTTTCCAACAGAAAACCTAAATGCTAAATGCTACAATGCATTCACAACTCTTAAGTCCATAGATACTATTGACAAAACACAAGCAAACACAGAAGCTGTAGCCAGAGCTGGGATTGACTGAGCCACCACAGAACCGGATATTTCTGGTTTCATCCAAACCTAGCTGAACAAACTGGTGTGGAGTTGGTGTGCAAAGCACCCAGAAAAGCAGAGTCAACCTGGTTTTGGAGAAAAGCAAAGTCTTTTTCTTGGGCACGTGGATTCAATGTCATGTTTACAAACACAAATATCATTTGTGACCTGGTTTCTGCAGCTTTTTACTCAGAAAACACGAATATGTAACTGTTGTGTCACCATGTGAAACCTATTAGCATTTGCCAGCAGAAAAACAAAATGTTACATGCTACAATGCATTCACCTCTCTAAGTCCATAGATACTATCGACAAAACACAAACAAACTCTTAGGATGTAGCAAGAGCTGGGATTGACTGAGCCACCACAGAACCAGATATTTCTGGTTTCATCCAAACCTAGCTGAACAAACTGGTGTGGAATTGGTGTGCAAAGCACCCAGAAAAGCAGAGTCAACCTGGTTTAGGAGAAAAGCGAAGTCTTTTTCTTGGGCACGTGGATTCAATGTCATGTTTACAAACACAAATATCATTTGTGACCTGGTTTCTGCAGCTTTTTACTCAGCAACCACGAATATGTAACTGTTGTGTCACCATGTGAAACCTATTAGCGTTTGCCAACAGAAAAACAAAATGTTACATGCTACAATGCATTCACATCTCTAAGTCCATAGATACTATCGACAAAACACAAACACAGTCTTAGGATGTAGCAAGAGCTGGGATTGCCTGAGCCACCACAGAACCGGATATTTCTGGATTCATTAAGCCCTATCTGGACAAATTGGTGTGGAATTGGTGTGCAAAGCACCCAGAAAAGCAGAGTCAACCTGGTTTTGGAGAAAAGCAAAGTCTTTTTCGTGGGCAAGTGGATTCAATGTCATGTTTACAAACACAAATATCATTTTCAACCTGGTTTCTGCAGCTTTTCACTCAGAAAACACCAATGTGTATCTGTTGTGCCTCCATGTGAAACCAATTAGCATTTGCCAACAGAAAATCAAAATGTTACATGCTAAAATTCATTCACAACCCTAAAGTCCATAGATACTATCGACAAAAAACAAGCAAACACAGAAGCTGTAGCCAGAGCTGGGATTGACTTACCTACCACAGAACTGTATATTTCTGGTTTCATCCAAACCTATCTGGACAAACTGGTGTGGAATTGGTGTGCAAAGCACCCAGAAAAGCAGAGTCAACCTGGTTTTGGAGAAAAGCAAAGTCTTTTCTTGGGCAAGTGGATTCAATGTCATGTTTACAAACACAAATATCATTTGTGACCTGGTTTCTGCAGCTTTTTACTCAGAAAACACGAATATGTCACTGTTGTGTCTCCATGTGAAACCAATCAGCGTTTGCCAACAGAAAAACAAAATGTTACATGCTACAATGCATTCACATCTCTAAAGTCTATAGATACTATCGACAAAGTACAAACAAACTCTTAGGATGTAGCAAGAGCTGGGATTGACTGAGCCACCACAGAACCGGATATTTCTGGATTCATCCAGCCCTATCTGGACAAACTGGTGTGGAATTGGTGTGCAAAGCACCCAGAAAAGCAGAGTCAACCTGGTTTTGGAGAAAAGCAAAGTCTTTTTCTTCGGCACATGGATTCAATGTCATATTTACAAAGACAAATACCATTTCTAACCTGGTCTGCAGCTTTTTTCTCAGAAAACATGAATATGTCACTGTTGTTTCTCCATGTGAAACCTATTAGCGTTTGCCAACAGAAAAAGAAAATGTTACATGCTACAATGCATTCACATCTCTAAGTCCATAGATACTATCGACAAAACACAAACAAACTCTTAGGATGTAGCAAGAGCTGGGATTGACTGAGCCACCACAGAACCGGATATTTCTGGTTTCATCCAGCCCTATCTGGACACACTGGTGTGGAATTGGTGTGCAAATCACCCAGAAAAGCAGAGTCAACCTGGTTTTGGAGAAAAGCAAAGTCTTTTTCTAGGGCACATGGATTCAATGTCATGTTTACAAAGACAAATATCATTTTCAACCTGGTTTCTGCAGCTTTTTACTCAGAAAACACGAATATGTCACTGTTGTGTCTCCATGTGAAACCTATTAGCGTTTGCCAACAGAAAAACAAAATGTTACATGCTACAATGCATTCACATCTCTAAAGTCCATAGATACTATCTTCAAAACACAAACAAACTCTTAGGATGTAGCAAGAGCTGGGATTGACTGAGCCACCACAGAACCAGATATTTCTGGTTTCATCCAAACCTAGCTGAACAAACTGGTGTGGAATTGGTGTGCAAAGCACCCAGAAAAGCAGAGTCAACCTGGTTTTGGAGAAAAGCAAAGTCTTTTTCGTGGGCAAGTGGATTCAATGTCATGTTTACAAACACAAATATCATTTTCAACCTGGTTTCTGCAGCTTTTCACTCAGAAAACACCAATGTGTATCTGTGTGCTTCCATGTGAAACCAATTAGCATTTGCCAACAGAAAATCAAAATGTTACATGCTAAAATTCATTCACAACCCTAAAGTCCATAGATACTATCAACAAAACACAAACACACTCTTAGGATGTAGCAAGAGCTGGGATTGCCTGAGCCACCACAGAACCGGATATTTCTGGATTCATTAAGCCCTATCTGGACAAACTGGTGTGGAATTGGTGTGCAAAGCACCCAGAAAAGCAGAGTCAACCTGGTTTTGGAGAAAAGCAAAGTCTTTTTCGTGGGCAAGTGGATTCAATGTCATGTTTACAAACACAAATATCATTTTCAACCTGGTTTCTGCAGCTTTTCACTCAGAAAACACCAATGTGTATCTGTTGTGCCTCCATGTGAAACCAATTAGCATTTGCCAACAGAAAATCAAAATGTTACATGCTAAAATTCATTCACAACCCTAAAGTCCATAGATACTATCGACAAAAAACAAGCAAACACAGAAGCTGTAGCCAGAGCTGGGATTGACTTACCCACCACAGAACTGTATATTTCTGGTTTCATCCAAACCTATCTGGACAAACTGGTGTGGAATTGGTGTGCAAAGCACCCAGAAAAGCAGAGTCAACCTGGTTTTGGAGAAAAGCAAAGTCTTTTTCTAGGGCACATGGATTCAATGTCATGTTTACAAAGACAAATACCATTTCTAACCTGGTTTCTGCAGCTTTTTTCTCAGAAAACACGAATATGTAACTGTTGTGTCACCATGTGAAACCTATTAGCGTTTGCCAACAGAAAAACAAAATGTTACATGCTACAATGCATTCACATCTCTAAGTCCATAGATACTATCGACAAAACACAAACAAACTCTTAGGATGTAGCAAGAGCTGGGATTGACTGAGCCACCACAGAACTGGATATTTCTGGTTTCATGCAGCCCTATCTGGACAAACTGGTGTGGAATTGGTGTGCAAATCACCCAGAAAAGCAGAGTCAACCTGGTTTTGGAGAAAAGCAAAGTCTTTTTCTTGGGCACATGGATTCAATGTCATATTTACAAAGACAAATACCATTTTTAACCTGGATTCTGCAGCTTTTTACTCAAAAAACACGAATGTGTACCTGCTGTGACTCATTTGAAACCATTAGCGTTTTCCAACAGAAAACCTAAATGCTAAATGCTACAATGCATTCACAACTCTTAAGTCCATAGATACTATTGACAAAACACAAGCAAACACAGAAGCTGTAGCCAGAGCTGGGATTGACTTACCCACCACAGAACTGGATATTTCTGGTTTCATCCAAACCTATCTGGACAAACTGGTGCGGAATTGGTGTGCAAAGCACCCAGAAAAGCACAATCAACCTGGTTTTGTAGAAAAGCAAAGTTTTTTTCTTGGGCACGTGGGTTCAATGTCATGTTTACAAACACAAATATCATTTTCAACCTGGTTTCTGCAGCTTTTTACTCAGAAAACACGAATGTGTCCCTGTTGTGTCTCATTTGAAACCATTAGCATTTACCAACAGAAAACCTAAATCCTAAATGCTACAATGCATTCACAATTCCAAAGTCCATAGATACTATTGACAAAACACAAGCAAACACAGAAGCTGTAGCCAGAGCTGGGATTGACTTACCCACCACAGAACTGGATATTTCTGGTTTCATCCAGCCCTATCTGGACAAACTGGTGTGGAATTGGTGTGCAAAGCACCCAGAAAAGCACAATCAACCTGGTTTTGGAGAAAAGCAACGTTTTTTTCTTGGGCACGTGGGTTCAATGTCATGTTTACAAACACAAATATCATTTGTAACCTGGTTTCTGCAGCTTTTTACTCAGAAAACACGAATGTGTCCCTGTTGTGTCTCATTTGAAACCATTAGCATTTGCCAACAGAAAACCTAAATCCTAAATACTACAATGCATTCACAATTCTAAAGTCCATAGATACTATTGACAAAACACAAGCAAACACAGAAGCTGTAGCCAGAGCTGGGATTGACTGAGCCACCACAGAACCGGATATTTCTGGTTTCATCCAAACCTAGCTGAACAAACTGGTGTGGAGTTGGTGTGCAAAGCACCCAGAAAAGCAGAGTCAACCTGGTTTTGGAAAAAAGCAAAGTCTTTTTCTTGGGCACGTGGATTCAATGTCATGTTTACAAACACAAATATCATTTGTGACCTGGTTTCTGCAGCTTTTTACTCAGAAAACACGAATATGTAACTGTTGTGTCACCATGTGAAACCTATTAGCATTTGCCAGCAGAAAAACAAAATGTTACATGCTACAATGCATTCACCTCTCTAAGTCCATAGATACTATCGACAAAACACAAACAAACTCTTAGGATGTAGCAAGAGCTGGGATTGACTGAGCCACCACAGAACCAGATATTTCTGGTTTCATCCAAACCTAGCTGAACAAACTGGTGTGGAATTGGTGTGCAAAGCACCCAGAAAAGCAGAGTCAACCTGGTTTAGGAGAAAAGCAAAGTCTTTTTCTTGGGCACGTGGATTCAATGTCATGTTTACAAACACAAATATCATTTGTGACCTGGTTTCTGCAGCTTTTTACTCAGCAACCACGAATATGTAACTGTTGTGTCACCATGTGAAACCTATTAGCGTTTGCCAACAGAAAAACAAAATGTTACATGCTACAATGCATTCACATCTCTAAGTCCATAGATACTATCGACAAAACACAAACACAGTCTTAGGATGTAGCAAGAGCTGGGATTGCCTGAGCCACCACAGAACCGGATATTTCTGGATTCATCCAGCCCTATCTGGACAAACTGATGTGGAATTGGTGTGCAAAGCACCCAGAAAAGCAGAGTCAACCTGGTTTTGGAGAAAAGCAAAGTCTTTTTCGTGGGCAAGTGGATTCAATGTCATGTTTACAAACACAAATATCATTTTCAACCTGGTTTCTGCAGCTTTTCACTCAGAAAACACCAATGTGTATCTGTTGTGCCTCCATGTGAAACCAATTAGCATTTGCCAACAGAAAATCAAAATGTTACATGCTAAAATTCATTCACAACCCTAAAGTCCATAGATACTATCGACAAAAAACAAGCAAACACAGAAGCTGTAGCCAGAGCTGGGATTGACTTACCTACCACAGAACTGTATATTTCTGGTTTCATCCAAACCTATCTGGACAAACTGGTGTGGAATTGGTGTGCAAAGCACCCAGAAAAGCAGAGTCAACCTGGTTTTGGAGAAAAGCAAAGTCTTTTCTTGGGCAAGTGGATTCAATGTCATGTTTACAAACACAAATATCATTTGTGACCTGGTTTCTGCAGCTTTTTACTCAGAAAACACGAATATGTCACTGTTGTGTCTCCATGTGAAACCAATCAGCGTTTGCCAACAGAAAAACAAAATGTTACATGCTACAATGCATTCACATCTCTAAAGTCTATAGATACTATCGACAAAGTACAAACAAACTCTTAGGATGTAGCAAGAGCTGGGATTGACTGAGCCACCACAGAACCGGATATTTCTGGATTCATCCAGCCCTATCTGGACAAACTGGTGTGGAATTGGTGTGCAAAGCACCCAGAAAAGCAGAGTCAACCTGGTTTTGGAGAAAAGCAAAGTCTTTTTCTTCGGCACATGGATTCAATGTCATATTTACAAAGACAAATACCATTTCTAACCTGGTCTGCAGCTTTTTTCTCAGAAAACATGAATATGTCACTGTTGTTTCTCCATGTGAAACCTATTAGCGTTTGCCAACAGAAAAAGAAAATGTTACATGCTACAATGCATTCACATCTCTAAGTCCATAGATACTATCGACAAAACACAAACAAACTCTTAGGATGTAGCAAGAGCTGGGATTGACTGAGCCACCACAGAACTGGATATTTCTGGTTTCATCCAGCCCTATCTGGACACACTGGTGTGGAATTGGTGTGCAAATCACCCAGAGAAGCAGAGTCAACCTGGTTTTGGAGAAAAGCAAAGTCTTTTTCTAGGGCACATGGATTCAATGTCATGTTTACAAAGACAAATATCATTTTCAACCTGGTTTCTGCAGCTTTTTACTCAGAAAACACGAATATGTCACTGTTGTGTCTCCATGTGAAACCTATTAGCGTTTGCCAACAGAAAAACAAAATGTTACATGCTACAATGCATTCACATCTCTAAAGTCCATAGATACTATCGACAAAACACAAACAAACTCTTAGGATGTAGCAAGAGCTGGGATTGACTGAGCCACCACAGAACCAGATATTTCTGGTTTCATCCAAACCTAGCTGAACAAACTGGTGTGGAATTGGTGTGCAAAGCACCCAGAAAAGCAGAGTCAACCTGGTTTTGGAGAAAAGCAAAGTCTTTTTCGTGGGCACATGGATTCAATGTCATGTTTACAAACACAAATATCATTTTCAACCTGGTTTCTGCAGCTTTTCACTCAGAAAACACCAATGTGTATCTGTGTGCTTCCATGTGAAACCAATTAGCATTTGCCAACAGAAAATCAAAATGTTACAAGCTAAAATTCATTCACAACCCTAAAGTCCATAGATACTATCGACAAAAAACAAGCAAACACAGAAGCTGTAGCCAGAGCTGGGATTGACTTACCCACCACAGAACTGGATATTTCTGGATTCATCCAAACCTATCTGGACAAACTGGTGTGGAATTGGTGTGCAAAGCACCCAGAAAAGCAGAGTCAACCTGGTTTTGGAGAAAAGCAAAGTTTTTTTCTTGGGCACGTGGGTTCAATGTCATGTTTACAAACACAAATATCATTTGTAACCTGTTTTCTGCAGCTTTTTACTCAGAAAACACGAATGTGTCCCTGTTGTGTCTCATTTGAAACCATTAGCATTTGCCAACAGAAAACCTAAATCCTAAATGTTACAATGCATTCACAATTCTAAAGTCCATAGATACTATCGACAAAACACAAGCAAACACAGAAGCTGTAGCCAGAGCTGGGATTGACTGAGCCACCACAGAACCGGATATTTCTGGTTTCATCCAAACCTAGCTGAACAAACTGGTGTGGAGTTGGTGTGCAAAGCACCCAGAAAAGCAGAGTCAACCTGGTTTTGGAGAAAAGCAAAGTCTTTTTCTTGGGCACGTGGATTCAATGTCATGTTTACAAACACAAATATCATTTGTGACCTGGTTTCTGCAGCTTTTTACTCAGAAAACACGAATATGTAACTGTTGTGTCACCATGTGAAACCTATTAGCGTTTGCCAACAGAAAAACAAAATGTTACATGCTACAATGCATTCACATCTCTAAGTCCATAGATACTATCGACAAAACACAAACAAACTCTTAGGATGTAGCAAGAGCTGGGATTGACTGAGCCACCACAGAACCGGATATTTCTGGATTCATCCAGCCCTATCTGGACAAACTGGTGTGGAATTGGTGTGCAAAGCACCCAGAAAAGCAGAGTCAACCTGGTTTTGGAGAAAAGCAAAGTCTTTTTCTTGGGCACATGGATTCAATGTCATGTTTACAAAGACAAATACCATTTTTAACCTGGTTTCTGCAGCTTTTTTCTCAGAAAACACGAATATGTCACTGTTGTGTCACCATGTGAAACCAATTAGCGTTTGCCAACAGAAAAACAAAATGTTACATGCTACAATGCATTCACATCTCTAAGTCCATAGATACTATCGACAAAACACAAACAAACTCTTAGGATGTAGCAAGAGCTGGGATTGACTGAGCCACCACAGAACTGGATATTTCTGGTTTCATGCAGCCCTATCTGGACAAACTGGTGTGGAATTGGTGTGCAAAGCACCCAGAAAAGCAGAGTCAACCTGGTTTTGGAGAAAAGCAAAGTCTTTTTCTTGGGCACATGGATTCAATGTCATGTTTACAAAGACAAATACCATTTTTAACCTGGATTCTGCAGCTTTTTACTCAGAAAACACGAATGTGTACCTGCTGTGACTCATTTGAAACCATTAGCGTTTGCCAACAGAAAACCTAAATGCTACATGCTACAATGCATTCATAACTCTAAAGTCCATAGATACTATTGACAAAACACAAGCAAACACAGAAGCTGTAGCCAGAGCTGGGATTGACTTAGCCACCACAGAAGCGGATATTTCTGGTTTCAGCCAAACCTAGCTGAAGAAACTGGTGTGGAATTGGTGTGCAAAGCACCCAGAAAAGCAGTCAAGCTGGTTTTGGAGAAAAGCAAAGTCTTTTTCTAGGGCAAGTGGATTCAATGTCATGTTTACAAACACAAATATCATTAGTAAACTGCTTTCTGCAGCTTTTTACTCAGAAAACACCAATGTGTATCTGTTGTGCCTCCATGTGAAACCAATTAGCATTTGCCAACAGAAAATCAAAATGTTACATGCTAAAATTCATTCACAACTCTAAAGTCCATAGATACTATCGACAAAAAACAAGCAAACACAGAAGCTGTAGCCAGAGCTGGGATTGACTTACCCACCACAGAACTGTATATTTCTGGTTTCTTCCAAACCTATCTGGACAAACTGGTGTGGAATTGGTGTGCAAAGCACCCAGAAAAGCAGAGTCAACCTGGTTTTGGAGAAAAGCAAAGTCTTTTCTTGGGCAAGTGGATTCAATGTCATGTTTACAAACACAAATATCATTTGTGACCTGGTTTCTGCAGCTTTTTACTCAGAAAACACGAATATGTCACTGTTGTGTCTCCATGTGAAACCTATTAGCGTTTGCCAACAGAAAAACAAAATGTTACATGCTACAATGCATTCACATCTCTAAAGTCCATAGATACTATCGACAAAACACAAACAAACTCTTAGGATGTAGCAAGAGCTGGGATTGACTGAGCCACCACAGAACCAGATATTTCTGGTTTCATCCAAACCTAGCTGAACAAACTGGTGTGGAATTGGTGTGCAAAGCACCCAGAAAAGCAGAGTCAACCTGGTTTTGGAGAAAAGCAAAGTCTTTTTCGTGGGCAAGTGGATTCAATGTCATGTTTACAAACACAAATATCATTTTCAACCTGGTTTCTGCAGCTTTTCACTAAGAAAACACCAATGTGTATCTGTGTGCTTCCATGTGAAACCAATTAGCATTTGCCAACAGAAAATCAAAATGTTACATGCTAAAATTCATTCACAACCCTAAAGTCCATAGATACTATCGACAAAAAACAAGCAAACACAGAAGCTGTAGCCAGAGCTGGGATTGACTTACCCACCACAGAACTGGATATTTCTGGATTCATCCAAACCTATCTGGACAAACTGGTGTGGAATTGGTGTGCAAAGCACCCAGAAAAGCAGAGTCAACCTGGTTTTGGAGAAAAGCAAAGTTTTTTTCTTGGGCACGTGGGTTCAATGTCATGTTTACAAACACAAATATCATTTGTAACCTCTTTTCTGCAGCTTTTTACTCAGAAAACACGAATGTGTCCCTGTTGTGTCTCATTTGAAACCATTAGCATTTGCCAACAGAAAACCTAAATCCTAAATGCTACAATGCATTCACAATTCTAAAGTCCATAGATACTATCGACAAAACACAAGCAAACACAGAAACTGTAGCCAGAGCTGGGATTGACTGAGCCACCACAGAACCGGATATTTCTGGTTTCATCCAAACCTAGCTGAACAAACTGGTGTGGAGTTGGTGTGCAAAGCACCCAGAAAAGCAGAGTCAACCTGGTTTTGGAGAAAAGCAAAGTCTTTTTCTTGGGCACGTGGATTCAATGTCATGTTTACAAACACAAATATCATTTGTGACCTGGTTTCTGCAGCTTTTTAATCAGAAAACACGAATATGTCACTGTTGTGTCTCCATGTGAAACCTATTAGCGTTTGCCAACAGAAAAACAAAATGTTACATGCTACAATGCATTCACATCTCTAAGTCCATAGATACTATCGACAAAACACAAACAAACTCTTAGGATGTAGCAAGAGCTGGGATTGACTGAGCCACCACAGAACCGGATATTTCTGGATTCATCCAGCCCTATCTGGACAAACTGGTGTGGAATTGGTGTGCAAAGCACCCAGAAAAGCAGAGTCAACCTGGTTTTGGAGAAAAGCAAAGTCTTTTTCTTGGGCACATGGATTCAATGTCATGTTTACAAAGACAAATACCATTTTTAACCTGGTTTCTGCAGCTTTTCACTCAGAAAACACGAATGTGTACCTGCTGTGACTCATTTGAAACCATTAGCGTTTGCCAACAGAAAACCTAAATGCTAAATGCTACAATGCATTCACAACTCTAAAGTCTATAGATACTATTGACAAAACAGAAGCAAACACAGAAGCTGTAGCCAGAGCTGGGATTGACTTACCCACCACAGAACTGGATATTTCTGGTTTCATCCAAACCTATCTGGACAAACTGGTGTGGAATTGGTGTGCAAAGCACCCAGAAAAGCAGAGTCAACCTGGTTTTGGAGAAAAGCAAAGTTTTTTTCTTGGGCACGTGGGTTCAATGTCATGTTTACAAACACAAATATCATTTGTAACCTGTTTTCTGCAGCTTTTTACTCAGAAAACACGAATGTGTCCCTGTTGTGTCTCATTTGAAACCATTAGCATTTGCCAACAGAAAACCTAAATCCTAAATGCTACAATGCATTCACAATTCTAAAGTCCATAGATACTATCGACAAAACACAAGCAAACACAGAAGCTGTAGCCAGAGCTGGGATTGACTGAGCCACCACAGAACCGGATATTTCTGGTTTCATCCAAACCTAGCTGAACAAACTGGTGTGGAGTTGGTGTGCAAAGCACCCAGAAAAGCAGAGTCAACCTGGTTTTGGAGAAAAGCAAAGTCTTTTTCTTGGGCAAGTGGATTCAATGTCATGTTTACAAACACAAATATCATTTTCAACCTGGTTTCTGCAGCTTTTCACTCAGAAAACACCAATGTGTATCTGTTGTGCCTCCATGTGAAACCAATTAGCATTTGCCAACAGAAAATCAAAATGTTACATGCTAAAATTCATTCACAACCCTAAAGTCCATAGATACTATCGACAAAAAACAAGCAAACACAGAAGATGTAGCCAGAGCTGGGATTGACTTACCCACCAGAGAACTGGATATTTCTGGTTTCATCCAAACCTATCTGGACAAACTGGTGTGGAGTTGGTGTGCAAAGCACCCAGAAAAGCAGAGTCAACCTGGTTTTGGAGAAAAGCAAAGTCTTTTCTTGGGCAAGTGGATTCAATGTCATGTTTACAAACACAAATATCATTTGTGACCTGGTTTCTGCAGCTTTTTACTCAGCAAACACGAATATGTCACTGCTGTGTCTCCATGTGAAACCAATCAGCGTTTGCCAACAGAAAAACAAAATGTTACATGCTACAATGCATTCACATCTCTAAAGTCCATAGATACTATCGACAAAACACAAACAAACTCTTAGGATGTAGCAAGAGCTGGGATTGACTGAGCCACCAGAGAACCGGATATTTCTGGATTCATCCAGCCCTATCTGGACAAACTGGTGTGGAATTGGTGTGCAAAGCACCCAGAAAAGCAGAGTCAACCTGGTTTTGGAGAAAAGCAAAGTCTTTTTCTTCGGCACATGGATTCAATGTCATGTTTACAAAGACAAATATCATTTGTGACCTGGTTTCTGCAGCTTTTTTCTCAGAAAACATGAATGTGTACCTGCTGTGACTCATTTGAAACCATTAGCGTTTGCCAACAGAAAACCTAAATGCTAAATGCTACAATGCATTCACAACTCTAAAGTCCATAGATACTATTGACAAAACACAAGCAAACACAGAAGCTGTAGCCAGAGCTGGGATTTACTTACCCACCACAGAACTGGATATTTCTGGTTTCATCCAAACGTATCTGGACAAACTGGTGTGGAATTGGTGTGCAAAGCACCCAGAAAAGCAGAGTCAACCTGGTTTTGGAGAAAAGCAAAGTCTTTTTCTTGGACACATGGGTTCAATGTCATGTTTACAAACACAAATATCATTTTTAACCTGGTTTCTGCAGCTTTTTACTCAGAAAACATGACTTTGTACCTGTTGTGACTCATTTGAAACCATTAGCGTTTGCCAACGGAAAACCTAAATGCTAAATGCTACAATGCATTCACAACTCTAAAGTCCATAGATACTGTGGAGAAAACACAAGCAAACACAGAAGCTGTAGCCAGAGCTGGGATTGACTTACCCACCACAGAACCGGATATTTCTGGTTTCATCCAAACCTAGCTGAACAAGCTTGTGTGGAGTTGGTGTGGAAAGCACCCAGAAAAGCAGAGTCAACCTGGTTTTGGAGAAAAGCAAAGTCTTTTTCATGGGCAATTGGATTCAATGTCATGTTTACAAACACAAATATCATTTGTGACCTGGTTTCTGCAGCTTTTTACTCAGAAAACACGAATATGTCACTGTTGTGTCTCCATGTGAAACCTATTAGCGTTTGCCAACAGAAAAACAAAATGTTACATGCTACAATGCATTCACATCTCTAAAGTCCATAGATACTATCGACAAAACACAAACAAACTCTTAGGATGTAGCAAGAGCTGGGATTGACTGAGTCACCACAGAACCAGATATTTCTGGTTTCATCCAAACCTAGCTGAACAAACTGGTGTGGAATTGGTGTGCAAAGCACCCAGAAAAGCAGAGTCAACCTATTTTGGAGAAAAGCAAAGTCTTTTTCGTGGGCAAGTGGATTCAATGTCATGTTTACAAACACAAATATCATTTGTGACCTGGTTTCTGCAGCTTTTCACTCAGAAAACACCAATGTGTATCTGTTGTGCCTCCATGTGAAACCAATTAGCATTTGCCAACAGAAAATTAAAATGTTACATGCTAAAATTCATTCACAACTCTAAAGTCCATAGATACTATCGACAAAAAACAAGCAAACACAGAAGCTGTAGCCAGAGCTGGGATTGACTTACCCACCACAGAACTGTATATTTCTGGTTTCATCCAAACCTATCTGGACAAACTGGTGTGGAATTGGTGTGCAAAGCACCCAGAAAAGCAGAGTCAACCTGGTTTTGGAGAAAAGCAAAGTCTTTTCTTGGGCAAGTGGATTCAATGTCATGTTTACAAACACAAATATCATTTGTGACATGGTCTCTGCAGCTTTTTACTCAGCAAACACGAATATGTCACTGTTGTGTCTCCATGTGAAACCAATCAGCGTTTGCCAACAGAAAAACAAAATGTTACATGCTACAATGCATTCACATCTCTAAAGTCCATAGATACTATCGACAAAGTACAAACAAACTCTTAGGATGTAGCAAGAGCTGGGATTGACTGAGCCACCACAGAACCGGATATTTCTGGTTTCATCCAGCCCTATCTGGACAAACTGGTGTGGAATTGGTGTGCAAAGCACCCAGAAAAGCAGAGTCAACCTGGTTTTGGAGAAAAGCAAAGTCTTTTTCTTGGGCACATGGATTCAATGTCATGTTTACAAAGACAAATACCATTTTTAACCTGGTTTCTGCAGCTTTTTTCTCAGAAAACACGAATATGTCACTGTTGTGTCACCATGTGAAACCAATTAGCGTTTGCCAACAGAAAAACAAAATGTTACATGCTACAATGCATTCACATCTCTAAGTCCATAGATACTATCGACAAAACACAAACAAACTCTTAGGATGTAGCAAGAGCTGGGATTGACTGAGCCACCACAGAACTGGATATTTCTGGTTTCATGCAGCCCTATCTGGACAAACTGGTGTGGAATTGGTGTGCAAAGCACCCAGAAAAGCAGAGTCAACCTGGTTTTGGAGAAAAGCAAAGTCTTTTTCTTGGGCACATGGATTCAATGTCATGTTTACAAAGACAAATACCATTTTTAACCTGGATTCTGCAGCTTTTTACTCAGAAAACACGAATGTGTACCTGCTGTGACTCACTTGAAACCATTAGCGTTTGCCAACAGAAAACCTAAATGCTACATGCTACAATGCATTCACAACTCTAAAGTCCATAGATACTATTGACAAAACACAAGCAAACACAGAAGCTGTAGCCAGAGCTGGGATTGACTTAGCCACCACAGAAGCGGATATTTCTGGTTTCAGCCAAACCTAGCTGAAGAAACTGGTGTGGAATTGGTGTGCAAAGCACCCAGAAAAGCAGTCAAGCTGGTTTTGGAGAAAAGCAAAGTCTTTTTCTAGGGCAAGTGGATTCAATGTCATGTTTACAAACACAAATATCATTAGTAAACTGCTTTCTGCAGCTTTTCACTCAGAAAACACCAATGTGTATCTGTTGTGCCTCCATGTGAAACCAATTAGCATTTGCCAACAGAAAATCAAAATGTTACATGCTAAAATTCATTCACAACTCTAAAGTCCATAGATACTATCGACAAAAAACAAGCAAACACAGAAGCTGTAGCCAGAGCTGGGATTGACTTACCCACCACAGAACTGTATATTTCTGGTTTCTTCCAAACCTATCTGGACAAACTGGTGTGGAATTGGTGTGCAAAGCACCCAGAAAAGCAGAGTCAACCTGGTTTTGGAGAAAAGCAAAGTCTTTTCTTGGGCAAGTGGATTCAATGTCATGTTTACAAACACAAATATCATTTGTGACCTGGTTTCTGCAGCTTTTTACTCAGAAAACACGAATATGTCACTGTTGTGTCTCCATGTGAAACCAATCAGCGTTTGCCAACAGAAAAACAAAATGTTACATGCTACAATGCATTCACATCTCTAAAGTCCATAGATAGTATCCACAAAACACAAACAAACTCTTAGGATGTAGCAAGAGCTGGGATTGACTGAGCCACCACAGAACCAGATATTTCTGGTTTCATCCAAACCTATCTGGACAAACTGGTGTGGAACTGGTGTGCAAAGCACCCAGAAAAGCAGAGTCAACCTGGTTTTGGAGAAAAGCAAAGTCTTTTTCTTGGGCACATGGATTCAATGTCATGTTTACAAACACAAATATCATTTGTGACATGGTTTCTGCAGCTTTTTTCTCAGCAAACACGAATATGTCACTGCTGTGTCTCCAAATGAAACCAATCAGCGTTTGCCAACAGAAAAACAAAATGTTACATGCTACAATGCATTCACATCTCTAAAGTGCATAGATAGTATCGACAAAACACAAACAAACTCTTAGGATGTAGCAAGAGCTGGGATTGACTGAGCCACCAGAGAACCGGATATTTCTGGATTCATCCAGCCCTATCTGGACAAACTGGTGTGGAATTGGTGTGCAAAGCACCCAGAAAAGCAGAGTCAACCTGGTTTTGGAGAAAAGCAAAGTCTTTTTCTTCGGCACATGGATTCAATGTCATGTTTACAAAGACAAATATCATTTGTGACCTGGTTTCTGCAGCTTTTTTCTCAGAAAACATGAATGTGTACCTGCTGTGACTCATTTGAAACCATTAGCGTTTGCCAACAGAAAACCTAAATGCTAAATGCTACAATGCATTCACAACTCTAAAGTCCATAGATACTATTGACAAAACACAAGCAAACACAGAAGCTGTAGCCAGAGCTGGGATTGACTTACCCACCACAGAACTGGATATTTCTGGTTTCATCCAAACCTATCTGGACAAACTGGTGTGGAATTGGTGTGCAAAGCACCCAGTAAAGCACAGTTAACCTGGTTTTGGAGAAAAGCAAAGTTTTTTTCTTGGGCACGTGCGTTCAATGTCATGTTTACAAACACAAATATCATTTGTAACCTGTTTTCTGCAGCTTTTTACTCAGAAAACACGAATGTGTCCCTGCTGTGTCTTTTTGAAACCATTAGCATTTGCCAACAGAAAACTTAAATCCTAAATGCAACAATGCATTCACAACTCTAAAGTCCATAGATACTATTGACAAAACACAAGCAAACACAGAAGCTGTAGCCAGAGCTGGGATTGACTGAGCCACCACAGAACCGGATATTTCTGGTTTCATCCAAACCTATCTGGACAAACTGGTGTGGAGTTGGTGTGCAAAGCACCCAGAAAAGCAGAGTCAACCTGGTTTTGGAGAAAAGCAAAGTCTTTTTCTTGGACACATGGGTTCAATGTCATGTTTACAAACACAAATATCATTTTTAACCTGGTTTCTGCAGCTTTTTACTCAGAAAACATGACTTTGTACCTGTTGTGACTCATTTGAAACCATTAGCGTTTGCCAACGGAAAACCTAAATGCTAAATGCTACAATGCATTCACAACTCTAAAGTCCATAGATACTGTGGAGAAAACACAAGCAAACACAGAAGCTGTAGCCAGAGCTGGGATTGACTTACCCACCACAGAACCGGATATTTCTGGTTTCATCCAAACCTAGCTGAACAAGCTTGTGTGGAGTTGGTGTGGAAAGCACCCAGAAAAGCAGAGTCAACCTGGTGTTGGAGAAAAGCAAAGTCTTTTTCATGGGCAAGTGGATTCAATGTCATGTTTACAAACACAAATATCATTTGTGACCTGGTTTCTGCAGCTTTTTACTCAGAAAACACGAATATGTCACTGTTGTGTCTCCATGTGAAACCTATTAGCGTTTGCCAACAGAAAAACAAAATGTTACATGCTACAATGCATTCACATCTCTAAAGTCCATAGATACTATCGACAAAACACAAACAAACTCTTAGGATGTAGCAAGAGCTGGGATTGACTGAGTCACCACAGAACCAGATATTTCTGGTTTCATCCAAACCTAGCTGAACAAACTGGTGTGGAATTGGTGTGCAAAGCACCCAGAAAAGCAGAGTCAACCTGGTTTTGGAGAAAAGCAAAGTCTTTTTCGTGGGCAAGTGGATTCAATGTCATGTTTACAAACACAAATATCATTTGTGACCTGGTTTCTGCAGCTTTTCACTCAGAAAACACCAATGTGTATCTGTTGTGCCTCCATGTGAAACCAATTAGCATTTGCCAACAGAAAATTAAAATGTTACATGCTAAAATTCATTCACAACTCTAAAGTCCATAGATACTATCGACAAAAAAAAGCAAACACAGAAGCTGTAGCCAGAGCTGGGATTGACTTACCCACCACAGAACTGTATATTTCTGGTTTCATCCAAACCTATCTGGACAAACTGGTGTGGAATTGGTGTGCAAAGCACCCAGAAAAGCAGAGTCAACCTGGTTTTGGAGAAAAGCAAAGTCTTTTCTTGGGCAAGTGGATTCAATGTCATGTTTACAAACACAAATATCATTTGTGACATGGTCTCTGCAGCTTTTTACTCAGCAAACACGAATATGTCACTGTTGTGTCTCCATGTGAAACCAATCAGCGTTTGCCAACAGAAAAACAAAATGTTACATGCTACAATGCATTCACATCTCTAAAGTCCATAGATACTATCGACAAAGTACAAACAAACTCTTAGGATGTAGCAAGAGCTGGGATTGACTGAGCCACCACAGAACCGGATATATCTGGTTTCATCCAGCCCTATCTGGACAAACTGGTGTGGAATTGGTGTGCAAAGCACCCAGAAAAGCAGAGTCAACCTGGTTTTGGAGAAAAGCAAAGTCTTTTTCTTGGGCACATGGATTCAATGTCATGTTTACAAAGACAAATACCATTTTTAACCTGGTTTCTGCAGCTTTTTTCTCAGAAAACACGAATATGTAACTGTTGTGTCACCATGTGAAACCAATTAGCGTTTGCCAACAGAAAAACAAAATGTTACATGCTACAATGCATTCACATCTCTAAGTCCATAGATACTATCGACAAAACACAAACAAACTCTTAGGATGTAGCAAGAGCTGGGATTGACTGAGCCACCACAGAACTGGAAATTTCTGGTTTCATCCAGCCCTATCTGGACAAACTGGTGTGGAATTGGTGTGCAAAGCACCCAGAAAAGCAGAGTCAACCTGGTTTTGGAGAAAAGCAAAGTCTTTTTCTTGGGCACATGGATTCAATGTCATGTTTACAAAGACAAATACCATTTTTAACCTGGATTCTGCAGCTTTTTACTCAGAAAACACGAATGTGTACCTGCTGTGACTCATTTGAAACCATTAGCGTTTGCCAACAGAAAACCTAAATGCTACATGCTACAATGCATTCACAACTCTAAAGTCCATAGATACTATTGACAAAACACAAGCAAACACAGAAGCTGTAGCCAGAGCTGGGATTGACTTAGCCACCACAGAAGCGGATATTTCTGGTTTCAGCCAAACCTAGCTGAAGAAACTGGTGTGGAATTGGTGTGCAAAGCACCCAGAAAAGCAGTCAAGCTGGTTTTGGAGAAAAGCAAAGTCTTTTTCTAGGGCAAGTGGATTCAATGTCATGTTTACAAACACAAATATCATTAGTAAACTGCTTTCTGCAGCTTTTTACTCAGAAAACACCAATGTGTATCTGTTGTGCCTCCATGTAAAACCAATTAGCATTTGCCAACAGAAAATCAAAATGTTACATGCTAAAATTCATTCACAACTCTAAAGTCCATAGATACTATCGACAAAAAACAAGCAAACACAGAAGCTGTAGCCAGAGCTGGGATTGACTTACCCACCACAGAACTGTATATTTCTGGTTTCTTCCAAACCTATCTGGACAAACTGGTGTGGAATTGGTGTGCAAAGCACCCAGAAAAGCAGAGTCAACCTGGTTTTGGAGAAAAGCAAAGTCTTTTCTTGGGCAAGTGGATTCAATGTCATGTTTACAAACACAAATATCATTTGTGACCTGGTTTCTGCAGCTTTTTACTCAGAAAACACGAATATGTCACTGTTGTGTCTCCATGTGAAACCAATCAGCGTTTGCCAACAGAAAAACAAAATGTTACATGCTACAATGCATTCACATCTCTAAAGTCCATAGATACTATCCACAAAACACAAACAAACTCTTAGGATGTAGCAAGAGCTGGGATTGACTGAGCCACCACAGAACCAGATATTTCTGGTTTCATCCAAACCTATCTGGACAAACTGGTGTGGAACTGGTGTGCAAAGCACCCAGAAAAGCAGAGTCAACCTGGTTTTGGAGAAAAGCAAAGTCTTTTTCGTGGGCAAGTGGATTCAATGTCATGTTTACAAACACAAATATCATTTGTGACCTGGTTTCTGCAGCTTTTCACTCAGAAAACACCAATGTGTATCTGTTGTGCCTCCATGTGAAACCAATTAGCATTTGCCAACAGAAAATTAAAATGTTACATGCTAAAATTCATTCACAACTCTAAAGTCCATAGATACTATCGACAAAAAAAAGCAAACACAGAAGCTGTAGCCAGAGCTGGGATTGACTTACCCACCACAGAACTGTATATTTCTGGTTTCATCCAAACCTATCTGGACAAACTGGTGTGGAATTGGTGTGCAAAGCACCCAGAAAAGCAGAGTCAACCTGGTTTTGGAGAAAAGCAAAGTCTTTTCTTGGGCAAGTGGATTCAATGTCATGTTTACAAACACAAATATCATTTGTGACATGGTCTCTGCAGCTTTTTACTCAGCAAACACGAATATGTCACTGTTGTGTCTCCATGTGAAACCAATCAGCGTTTGCCAACAGAAAAACAAAATGTTACATGCTACAATGCATTCACATCTCTAAAGTCCATAGATACTATCGACAAAGTACAAACAAACTCTTAGGATGTAGCAAGAGGTGGGATTGACTGAGCCACCACAGAACTGTATATTTCTGGTTTCATCCAGCCCTATCTGGACAAACTGGTGTGGAATTGGTGTGCAAATCACCCAGAAAAGCAGAGTCAACCTGGTTTTGGAGAAAAGCAAAGTCTTTTTCTTGGGCACATGGATTCAATGTCATGTTTACAAAGACAAATACCATTTTTAACCTGGTTTCTGCAGCTTTTTTCTCAGAAAACACGAATATGTAACTGTTGTGTCACCATGTGAAACCAATTAGCGTTTGCCAACAGAAAAACAAAATGTTACATGCTACAATGCATTCACATCTCTAAGTCCATAGATACTATCGACAAAACACAAACAAACTCTTAGGATGTAGCAAGAGCTGGGATTGACTGAGCCACCACAGAACTGGAAATTTCTGGTTTCATCCAGCCCTATCTGGACAAACTGGTGTGGAATTGGTGTGCAAAGCACCCAGAAAAGCAGAGTCAACCTGGTTTTGGAGAAAAGCAAAGTCTTTTTCTTGGGCACATGGATTCAATGTCATGTTTACAAAGACAAATACCATTTTTAACCTGGATTCTGCAGCTTTTTACTCAGAAAACACGAATGTGTACCTGCTGTGACTCATTTGAAACCATTAGCGTTTGCCAACAGAAAACCTAAATGCTACATGCTACAATGCATTCACAACTCTAAAGTCCATAGATACTATTGACAAAACACAAGCAAACACAGAAGCTGTAGCCAGAGCTGGGATTGACTTAGCCACCACAGAAGCGGATATTTCTGGTTTCAGCCAAACCTAGCTGAAGAAACTGGTGTGGAATTGGTGTGCAAAGCACCCAGAAAAGCAGTCAAGCTGGTTTTGGAGAAAAGCAAAGTCTTTTTCGTTGGCAAGTGGATTCAATGTCATGTTTACAAACACAAATATCATTAGTAAACTGCTTTCTGCAGCTTTTTACTCAGAAAACACCAATGTGTATCTGTTGTGCCTCCATGTGAAACCAATTAGCATTTGCCAACAGAAAATCAAAATGTTACATGCTAAAATTCATTCACAACTCTAAAGTCCATAGATACTATCGACAAAAAACAAGCAAACACAGAAGCTGTAGCCAGAGCTGGGATTGACTTACCCACCACAGAACTGTATATTTCTGGTTTCTTCCAAACCTATCTGGACAAACTGGTGTGGAATTGGTGTGCAAAGCACCCAGAAAAGCAGAGTCAACCTGGTTTTGGAGAAAAGCAAAGTCTTTTCTTGGGCAAGTGGATTCAATGTCATGTTTACAAACACAAATATCATTTGTGACCTGGTTTCTGCAGCTTTTTACTCAGAAAACACGAATATGTCACTGTTGTGTCTCCATGTGAAACCAATCAGCGTTTGCCAACAGAAAAACAAAATGTTACATGCTACAATGCATTCACATCTCTAAAGTCCATAGATACTATCCACAAAACACAAACAAACTCTTAGGATGTAGCAAGAGCTGGGATTGACTGAGCCACCACAGAACCAGATATTTCTGGTTTCATCCAAACCTATCTGGACAAACTGGTGTGGAACTGGTGTGCAAAGCACCCAGAAAAGCAGAGTCAACCTGGTTTTGGAGAAAAGCAAAGTCTTTTTCTTGGGCACATGGATTCAATGTCATGTTTACAAACACAAATATCATTTCTAACCTGGTTTCTGCAGCTTTTTACTGAGAAAACATGAATGTGTACCTGTTGTGACTCATTTGAAACCATTAGCGTTTGCCAACAGAAAACCTAAATGCTACATGCTACAATGCATTCACAACTCTAAAGTCCATAGATACTGTGGAGAAAACACAAAAAAACTCTTAGGATGTAGCAAGAGCTGGGATTGACTGAGCCACCACAGAACTGGATATTTCTGGTTTCATCCAGCCCTATCTGGACAAACTGGTGTAGAATTGGTGTGCAAAGCACCCAGAAAAGCAGAGTCAACCTGGTTTTGGAGAAAAGCCAAGTCATTTTTTGGGCACATGGATTCAATGTCATGTTTACAAAAACAAATATCGTTTGTGACCTGGTTTCTGCAGCTTTTTTCTCAGAAAACATGAATGTGTACCTGCTGTGACTCATTTGAAACCATTAGCGTTTGCCAACAGAAAACCTAAATGCTAAATGCTACAATGCATTCACAACTCTAAAGTCCATAGATACTATTGACAAAACACAAGCAAACACAGAAGCTGTAGCCAGAGCTGGGATTGACTTACCCACCACAGAACTGGATATTTCTGGTTTCATCCAAACCTATCTGGACAAACTGGTGTGGAATTGGTGTGCAAAGCACCCAGTAAAGCACAGTCAACCTGGTTTTGGAGAAAAGCAAAGTTTTTTTCCTGGGCACGTGCGTTCAATGTCATGTTTACAAACACAAATATCATTTGTAACCTGTTTTCTGCAGCTTTTTACTCAGAAAACACGAATGTGTCCCTGCTGTGTCTTTTTGAAACCATTAGCATTTGCCAACAGAAAACTTAAATCCTAAATGCAACAATGCATTCACAACTCTAAAGTCCATAGATACTATTGACAAAACACAAGCAAACACAGAAGCTGTAGCCAGAGCTGGGATTGACTGAGCCACCACAGAACCGGATATTTCTGGTTTCATCCAAACCTATCTGGACAAACTGGTGTGGAGTTGGTGTGCAAAGCACCCAGAAAAGCAGAGTCAACCTGGTTTTGGAGAAAAGCAAAGTCTTTTTCTTGGGCACATGGGTTCAATGTCATGTTTACAAACACAAATATCATTTTTAACCTGGTTTCTGCAGCTTTTTACTCAGAAAACATGACTTTGTACCTGCTGTGACTCATTTGAAACCATTAGCGTTTGCCAACGGAAAACCTAAATGCTAAATGCTACAATGCATTCACAACTCTAAAGTCCATAGATACTGTGGAGAAAACACAAGCAAACACATAAGCTGTAGCCAGAGCTGGGATTGACTTACCCACCACAGAACCGGATATTTCTGGTTTCATCCAAACCTAGCTGAACAAGCTTGTGTGGAGTTGGTGTGGAAAGCACCCAGAAAAGCAGAGTCAACCTGGTGTTGGAGAAAAGCAAAGTCTTTTTCTTGGGCAAGTGGATTCAATGTCATGATTACAAACACAAATATCATTTGTGACCTGGTTTCTGCAGCTTTTTACTCAGAAAACACGAATATGTCACTGTTGTGTCTCCATGTGAAACCTATTAGCGTTTGACAACAGAAAAACAAAATGTTACATGCTACAATGCATTCACATCTCTAAAGTCCATAGATACTATCGACAAAACACAAACAAACTCTTAGGATGTAGCAAGAGCTGGGATTGACTGAGCCACCACAGAACCAGATATTTCTGGTTTCATCCAAACCTAGCTGAACAAACTGGTGTGGAATTGGTGTGCAAAGCACCCAGAAAAGCAGAGTCAACCTGGTTTTGGAGAAAAGCAAAGTCTTTTTCGTGGGCAAGTGGATTCAATGTCATGTTTACAAACACAAATATCATTTGTGACCTGGTTTCTGCAGCTTTTCACTCAGAAAACACCAATGTGTATCTGTTGTGCCTCCATGTGAAACCAATTAGCATTTGCCAACAGAAAATTAAAATGTTACATGCTAAAATTCATTCACAACTCTAAAGTCCATAGATACTATCGACAAAAAACAAGCAAACACAGAAGCTGTAGCCAGAGCTGGGATTGACTTACCCACCACAGAACTGTATATTTCTGGTTTCATCCAAACCTATCTGGACAAACTGGTGTGGACTTGGTGTGCAAAGCACCCAGAAAAGCAGAGTCAACCTGGTTTTGGAGAAAAGCAAAGTCTTTTCTTGGGCAAGTGGATTCAATGTCATGTTTACAAACACAAATATCATTTGTGACATGGTTTCTGCAGCTTTTTACTCAGCAAACACGAATATGTCACTGTTGTGTCTCTTTGTGAAACCAATCAGCGTTTGCCAACAGAAAAACAAAATGTTACATGCTACAATGCATTCACATCTCTGAAGTCCATAGATACTATCGACAAAGTACAAACAAACTCTTAGGATGTAGCAAGAGCTGGGATTGACTGAGCCACCACAGAACCAGATATTTCTGGTTTCATCCAAACCTAGCTGAACAAACTGGTGTGGAATTGGTGTGTAAAGCACCCAGAAAAGCAGAGTCAACCTGGTTTTGGAGAAAAGCAAAGTCTTTTTCTTGGGCACATGGATTCAATGTCATGTTTACAAAGACAAATACCATTTTTAACCTGGATTCTGCAGCTTTTTACTCAGAAAACACGAATGTGTACCTGCTGTGACTCATTTGAAACCATTAGCGTTTGCCAACAGAAAACCTAAATGCTACATGCTACAATGCATTCACAACTCTAAAAACCATAGATACTATTGACAAAACACAAGCAAACACAGAAGCTGTAGCCAGAGCTGGGATTGACTTAGCCACCACAGAAGCGGATATTTCTGGTTTCAGCCAAACCTAGCTGAAGAAACTGGTGTGGAATTGGTGTGCAAAGCACCCAGAAAAGCAGTCAAGCTGGTTTTGGAGAAAAGCAAAGTCTTTTTCTAGGGCAAGTGGATTCAATGTCATGTTTACAAACACAAATATCATTTTCAACCTGGTTTCTGCAGCTTTTCACTCAGAAAACACCAATGTGTATCTGTTGTGCCTCCATGTGAAACCAATTAGCATTTGCCAACAGAAAATCAAAATGTTACATGCTAAAATTCATTCACAACTCTAAAGTCCATAGATACTATCGACAAAAAACAAGCAAACACAGAAGCTGTAGCCAGAGCTGGGATTGACTTACCCACCACAGAACTGTATATTTCTGGTTTCTTCCAAACCTATCTGGACAAACTGGTGTGGAATTGGTGTGCAAAGCACCCAGAAAAGCAGAGTCAACCTGGTTTTGGAGAAAAGCAAAGTCTTTTCTTGGGCAAGTGGATTCAATGTCATGTTTACAAACACAAATATCATTTGTGACCTGGTTTCTGCAGCTTTTTACTCAGAAAACACGAATATGTCACTGTTGTGTCTCCATGTGAAACCAATCAGCGTTTGCCAACAGAAAAACAAAATGTTACATGCTACAATGCATTCACATCTCTAAAGTCCATAGATACTATCCACAAAACACAAACAAACTCTTAGGATGTAGCAAGAGCTGGGATTGACTGAGCCACCACAGAACCAGATATTTCTGGTTTCATCCAAACCTATCTGGACAAACTGGTGTGGAACTGGTGTGCAAAGCACCCAGAAAAGCAGAGTCAACCTGGTTTTGGAGAAAAGCAAAGTCTTTTTCTTGGGCACATGGATTCAATGTCATGTTTACAAACACAAATATCATTTCTAACCTGGTTTCTGCAGCTTTTTACTGAGAAAACATGAATGTGTACCTGTTGTGACTCATTTGAAACCATTAGCGTTTGCCAACAGAAAACCTAAATGCTACATGCTACAATGCATTCACAACTCTAAAGTCCATAGATACTGTGGAGAAAACACAAAAAAACTCTTAGGATGTAGCAAGAGCTGGGATTGACTGAGCCACCACAGAACTGGATATTTCTGGTTTCATCCAGCCCTATCTGGACAAACTGGTGTAGAATTGGTGTGCAAAGCACCCAGAAAAGCAGAGTCAACCTGGTTTTGGAGAAAAGCCAAGTCATTTTTTGGGCACATGGATTCAATGTCATGTTTACAAAAACAAATATCGTTTGTGACCTGGTTTCTGCAGCTTTTTTCTCAGAAAACATGAATGTGTACCTGCTGTGACTCATTTGAAACCATTAGCG
This sequence comes from Sylvilagus floridanus, assembly GCA_949820135.1. Lineage (NCBI taxonomy): Eukaryota > Metazoa > Chordata > Mammalia > Lagomorpha > Leporidae > Sylvilagus > Sylvilagus floridanus. The sequence continues at coordinate 28,202,896 of OX463232.1, forward strand.
TTTGCCAACAGAAAACCTAAATGCTAAATGCTACAATGCATTCACAACTCTAAAGTCCATAGATACTATTGACAAAACACAAGCAAACACAGAAGCTGTAGCCAGAGCTGGGATTGACTTACCCACCACAGAACTGGATATTTCTGGTTTCATCCAAACCTATCTGGACAAACTGGTGTGGAATTGGTGTGCAAAGCACCCAGTAAAGCACAGTCAACCTGGTTTTGGAGAAAAGCAAAGTTTTTTTCCTGGGCACGTGCGTTCAATGTCATGTTTACAAACACAAATATCATTTGTAACCTGTTTTCTGCAGCTTTTTACTCAGAAAACACGAATGTGTCCCTGCTGTGTCTTTTTGAAACCATTAGCATTTGCCAACAGAAAACTTAAATCCTAAATGCAACAATGCATTCACAACTCTAAAGTCCATAGATACTATTGACAAAACACAAGCAAACACAGAAGCTGTAGCCAGAGCTGGGATTGACTGAGCCACCACAGAACCGGATATTTCTGGTTTCATCCAAACCTATCTGGACAAACTGGTGTGGAGTTGGTGTGCAAAGCACCCAGAAAAGCAGAGTCAACCTGGTTTTGGAGAAAAGCAAAGTCTTTTTCTTGGGCACATGTGTTCAATGTCATGTTTACAAACACAAATATCATTTTTAACCTGGTTTCTGCAGCTTTTTACTCAGAAAACATGACTTTGTACCTGCTGTGACTCATTTGAAACCATTAGCGTTTGCCAACGGAAAACCTAAATGCTAAATGCTACAATGCATTCACAACTCTAAAGTCCATAGATACTGTGGAGAAAACACAAGCAAACACATAAGCTGTAGCCAGAGCTGGGATTGACTTACCCACCACAGAACCGGATATTTCTGGTTTCATCCAAACCTAGCTGAACAAGCTTGTGTGGAGTTGGTGTGGAAAGCACCCAGAAAAGCAGAGTCAACCTGGTGTTGGAGAAAAGCAAAGTCTTTTTCTTGGGCAAGTGGATTCAATGTCATGATTACAAACACAAATATCATTTGTGACCTGGTTTCTGCAGCTTTTTACTCAGAAAACACGAATATGTCACTGTTGTGTCTCCATGTGAAACCTATTAGCGTTTGACAACAGAAAAACAAAATGTTACATGCTACAATGCATTCACATCTCTAAAGTCCATAGATACTATCGACAAAACACAAACAAACTCTTAGGATGTAGCAAGAGCTGGGATTGACTGAGCCACCACAGAACCAGATATTTCTGGTTTCATCCAAACCTAGCTGAACAAACTGGTGTGGAATTGGTGTGCAAAGCACCCAGAAAAGCAGAGTCAACCTGGTTTTGGAGAAAAGCAAAGTCTTTTTCGTGGGCAAGTGGATTCAATGTCATGTTTACAAACACAAATATCATTTGTGACCTGGTTTCTGCAGCTTTTCACTCAGAAAACACCAATGTGTATCTGTTGTGCCTCCATGTGAAACCAATTAGCATTTGCCAACAGAAAATTAAAATGTTACATGCTAAAATTCATTCACAACTCTAAAGTCCATAGATACTATCGACAAAAAACAAGCAAACACAGAAGCTGTAGCCAGAGCTGGGATTGACTTACCCACCACAGAACTGTATATTTCTGGTTTCATCCAAACCTATCTGGACAAACTGGTGTGGACTTGGTGTGCAAAGCACCCAGAAAAGCAGAGTCAACCTGGTTTTGGAGAAAAGCAAAGTCTTTTCTTGGGCAAGTGGATTCAATGTCATGTTTACAAACACAAATATCATTTGTGACATGGTTTCTGCAGCTTTTTACTCAGCAAACACGAATATGTCACTGTTGTGTCTCTTTGTGAAACCAATCAGCGTTTGCCAACAGAAAAACAAAATGTTACATGCTACAATGCATTCACATCTCTGAAGTCCATAGATACTATCGACAAAGTACAAACAAACTCTTAGGATGTAGCAAGAGCTGGGATTGACTGAGCCACCACAGAACCAGATATTTCTGGTTTCATCCAAACCTAGCTGAACAAACTGGTGTGGAATTGGTGTGTAAAGCACCCAGAAAAGCAGAGTCAACCTGGTTTTGGAGAAAAGCAAAGTCTTTTTCTTGGGCACATGGATTCAATGTCATGTTTACAAAGACAAATACCATTTTTAACCTGGATTCTGCAGCTTTTTACTCAGAAAACACGAATGTGTACCTGCTGTGACTCATTTGAAACCATTAGCGTTTGCCAACAGAAAACCTAAATGCTACATGCTACAATGCATTCACAACTCTAAAAACCATAGATACTATTGACAAAACACAAGCAAACACAGAAGCTGTAGCCAGAGCTGGGATTGACTTAGCCACCACAGAAGCGGATATTTCTGGTTTCAGCCAAACCTAGCTGAAGAAACTGGTGTGGAATTGGTGTGCAAAGCACCCAGAAAAGCAGTCAAGCTGGTTTTGGAGAAAAGCAAAGTCTTTTTCTAGGGCAAGTGGATTCAATGTCATGTTTACAAACACAAATATCATTTTCAACCTGGTTTCTGCAGCTTTTCACTCAGAAAACACCAATGTGTATCTGTTGTGCCTCCATGTGAAACCAATTAGCATTTGCCAACAGAAAATCAAAATGTTACATGCTAAAATTCATTCACAACTCTAAAGTCCATAGATACTATCGACAAAAAACAAGCAAACACAGAAGCTGTAGCCAGAGCTGGGATTGACTTACCCACCACAGAACTGTATATTTCTGGTTTCTTCCAAACCTATCTGGACAAACTGGTGTGGAATTGGTGTGCAAAGCACCCAGAAAAGCAGAGTCAACCTGGTTTTGGAGAAAAGCAAAGTCTTTTCTTGGGCAAGTGGATTCAATGTCATGTTTACAAACACAAATATCATTTGTGACCTGGTTTCTGCAGCTTTTTACTCAGAAAACACGAATATGTCACTGTTGTGTCTCCATGTGAAACCTATTAGCGTTTGCCAACAGAAAAACAAAATGCTAAATGCTACAATGCATTCACAACTCTAAAGTCCATAGATACTATTGACAAAACACAAGCAAACACAGAAGCTGTAGCCAGAGCTGGGATTGACTTACCCACCACAGAACTGGATATTTCTGGTTTCATCCAAACCTATCTGGACAAACTGGTGTGGAATTGGTGTGCAAAGCACCCAGTAAAGCACAGTCAACCTGGTTTTGGAGAAAAGCAAAGTTTTTTTCTTGGGCACGTGTGTTCAATGTCATGTTTACAAACACAAATATCATTTGTAACCTCTTTTCTGCAGCTTTTTACTCAGAAAACACGAATGTGTCCCTGCTGTGTCTTTTTGAAACCATTAGCATTTGCAAACAGAAAACTTAAATCCTAAATGCAACAATGCATTCACAACTCTAAAGTCCATAGATACTATTGACAAAACACAAGCAAACACAGAAGCTGTAGCCAGAGCTGGGATTGACTTACCCACCACAGAACCGGATATTTCTGGTTTCATCCAAACCTATCTGGACAAACTGGTGTGGAGTTGGTGTGCAAAGCACCCAGAAAAGCAGAGTCAACCTGGTTTTGGAGAAAAGCAAAGTCTTTTTCTTGGGCACGTGGATTCAATGTCATGTTTACAAACACAAATATCATTTGTGACCTGGTTTCTGCAGCTTTTTACTCAGAAAACACGAATATGTCACTGTTGTGTCTCCATGTGAAACCTATTAGCGTTTGACAACAGAAAAACAAAATGTTACGTGCTACAATGCATTCACCTCTCTAAGTCCATAGATACTATCGACAAAACACAAACAAACTCTTAGGATGTAGCAAGAGCTGGGATTGACTGAGCCACCACAGAACCAGATATTTCTGGTTTCATCCAGCCCTATCTGGACAAACTGGTGTGGAATTGGTGTGCAAAGCACCCAGAAAAGCAGAGTCAACCTGGTTTTGGAGAAAAGCAAAGTCTTTTTCGTGGGCAAGTGGATTCAATGTCATGTTTACAAACACAAATATCATTTTCAACCTGGTTTCTGCAGCTTTTCACTCAGAAAACACCAATGTGTATCTGTTGTGCCTCCATGTGAAACCAATTAGCATTTGCCAACAGAAAATTAAAATGTTACATGCTAAAATTCATTCACAACTCTAAAGTCCATAGATACTATCGACAAAAAACAAGCAAACACAGAAGCTGTAGCCAGAGCTGGGATTGACTTACCCACCACAGAACTGTATATTTCTGGTTTCATCCAAACCTATCTGGACAAACTTGTGTGGAATTGGTGTGCAAAGCACCCAGAAAAGCAGAGTCAACCTGGTTTTGGGGAAAAGCAAAGTCTTTTCTTGGGCAAGTGGATTCAATGTCATGTTTACAAACACAAATATCATTTGTGACATGGTTTCTGCAGCTTTTTACTCAGAAAACACGAATATGTCACTGTTGTGTCTCCATGTGAAACCAATCAGCGTTTGCCAACAGAAAAAAAAAATGTTACATGCTACAATGCATTCACATCTCTGAAGTCCATAGATACTATCGACAAAGTACAAACAAACTCTTAGGATGTAGCAAGAGCTGGGATTGACTGAGCCACCACAGAACCAGATATTTCTGGTTTCATCCAAACCTAGCTGAACAAACTGGTGTGGAATTGGTGTGTAAAGCACCCAGAAAAGCAGAGTCAACCTGGTTTTGGAGAAAAGCAAAGTCTTTTTCTTGGGCACATGGATTCAATGTCATGTTTACAAAGACAAATACCATTTTTAACCTGGATTCTGCAGCTTTTTACTCAGAAAACACGAATGTGTACCTGCTGTGACTCATTTGAAACCATTAGCGTTTGCCAACAGAAAACCTAAATGCTACATGCTACAATGCATTCACAACTCTAAAGTCCATAGATACTATTGACAAAACACAAGCAAACACAGAAGCTGTAGCCAGAGCTGGGATTGACTTAGCCACCACAGAAGCGGATATTTCTGGTTTCAGCCAAACCTAGCTGAAGAAACTGGTGTGGAATTGGTGTGCAAAGCACCCAGAAAAGCAGTCAAGCTGGTTTTGGAGAAAAGCAAAGTCTTTTTCTAGGGCAAGTGGATTCAATGTCATGTTTACAAACACAAATATCATTTTCAACCTGGTTTCTGCAGCTTTTCACTCAGAAAACACCAATGTGTATCTGTTGTGCCTCCATGTGAAACCAATTAGCATTTGCCAACAGAAAATCAAAATGTTACATGCTAAAATTCATTCACAACTCTAAAGTCCATAGATACTATCGACAAAAAACAAGCAAACACAGAAGCTGTAGCCAGAGCTGGGATTGACTTACCCACCACAGAACTGTATATTTCTGGTTTCTTCCAAACCTATCTGGACAAACTGGTGTGGAATTGGTGTGCAAAGCACCCAGAAAAGCAGAGTCAACCTGGTTTTGGAGAAAAGCAAAGTCTTTTCTTGGGCAAGTGGATTCAATGTCATGTTTACAAACACAAATATCATTTGTGACCTGGTTTCTGCAGCTTTTTACTCAGAAAACACGAATATGTCACTGTTGTGTCTCCATGTGAAACCTATTAGCGTTTGCCAACAGAAAAACAAAATGTTACATGCTACAATGCATTCACAACTCTAAAGTCCATAGATACTATTGACAAAACACAAGCAAACACAGAAGCTGTAGCCAGAGCTGGGATTGACTTACCCACCACAGAACTGGATATTTCTGGTTTCATCCAAACCTATCTGGACAAACTGGTGTGGAATTGGTGTGCAAAGCACCCAGTAAAGCACAGTCAACCTGGTTTTGGAGAAAAGCAAAGTTTTTTTCTTGGGCACGTGCGTTCAATGTCATGTTTACAAACACAAATATCATTTGTAACCTCTTTTCTGCAGCTTTTTACTCAGAAAACACGAATATGTCCCTGCTGTGTCTTTTTGAAACCATTAGCATTTGCAAACAGAAAACTTAAATCCTAAATGCAACAATGCATTCACAACTCTAAAGTCCATAGATACTATTGACAAAACACAAGCAAACACAGAAGCTGTAGCCAGAGCTGGGATTGACTGAGCCACCACAGAACCGGATATTTCTGGTTTCATCCAAACCTATCTGGAAAAAACTGGTGTGGAGTTCGTGTGCAAAGCACCCAGAAAAGCAGAGTCAACCTGGTTTTGGAGAAAAGCAAAGTCTTTTTCTTGGGCACGTGGATTCAATGTCATGTTTACAAACACAAATATCATTTGTGACCTGGTTTCTGCAGCTTTTTACTCAGAAAACACGAATATGTCACTGTTGTGTCTCCATGTGAAACCTATTAGCGTTTGACAACAGAAAAACAAAATGTTACGTGCTACAATGCATTCACATCTCTAAAGTCCATAGATACTATCGACAAAACACAAACAAACTCTTAGGATGTAGCAAGAGCTGGGATTGACTGAGCCACCACAGAACCAGATATTTCTGGTTTCATCCAAACCTAGCTGAACAAACTGGTGTGGAATTGGTGTGCAAAGCACCCCGAAAAGCAGAGTCAACCTGGTTTTGGAGAAAAGCAAAGTCTTTTTCGTGGGCAAGTGGATTCAATGTCATGTTTACAAACACAAATATCATTTTCAACCTGGTTTCTGCAGCTTTTCATTCAGAAAACACCAATGTGTATCTGTTGTGCCTCCATGTGAAACCAATTAGCATTTGCCAACAGAAAATTAAAATGTTACATGCTAAAATTCATTCACAACTCTAAAGTCCATAGATACTATCGACAAAAAACAAGCAAACACAGAAGCTGTAGCCAGAGCTGGGATTGACTTACCCACCACAGAACTGTATATTTCTGGTTTCATCCAAACCTATCTGGACAAACTGGTGTGGAATTGGTGTGCAAAGCACCCAGAAAAGCAGAGTCAACCTGGTTTTGGGGAAAAGCAAAGTCTTTTCTTGGGCAAGTGGATTCAATGTCATGTTTACAAACACAAATATCATTTGTGACATGGTTTCTGCAGCTTTTTACTCAGAAAACACGAATATGTCACTGTTGTGTCTCCATGTGAAACCAATCAGCGTTTGCCAACAGAAAAACAAAATGTTACATGCTACAATGCATTCACATCTCTGAAGTCCATAGATACTATCGACAAAGTACAAACAAACTCTTAGGATGTAGCAAGAGCTGGGATTGACTGAGCCACCACAGAACCAGATATTTTTGGTTTCATCCAAACCTAGCTGAACAAACTGGTGTGGAATTGGTGTGTAAAGCACCCAGAAAAGCAGAGTCAACCTGGTTTTGGAGAAAAGCAAAGTCTTTTTCTTGGGCACATGGATTCAATGTCATGTTTACAAAGACAAATACCATTTTTAACCTGGATTCTGCAGCTTTTTACTCAGAAAACACGAATGTGTACCTGCTGTGACTCATTTGAAACCATTAGCGTTTGCCAACAGAAAACCTAAATGCTACATGCTACAATGCATTCACAACTCTAAAGTCCATAGATACTATTGACAAAACACAAGCAAACACAGAAGCTGTAGCCAGAGCTGGGATTGACTTAGCCACCACAGAAGCGGATATTTCTGGTTTCAGCCAAACCTAGCTGAAGAAACTGGTGTGGAATTGGTGTGCAAAGCACCCAGAAAAGCAGTCAAGCTGGTTTTGGAGAAAAGCAAAGTCTTTTTCTAGGGCAAGTGGATTCAATGTCATGTTTACAAACACAAATATCATTTTCAACCTGGTTTCTGCAGCTTTTCACTCAGAAAACACCAATGTGTATCTGTTGTGCCTCCATGTGAAACCAATTAGCATTTGCCAACAGAAAATCAAAATGTTACATGCTAAAATTCATTCACAACTCTAAAGTCCATAGATACTATCGACAAAAAACAAGCAAACACAGAAGCTGTAGCCAGAGCTGGGATTGACTTACCCACCACAGAACTGTATATTTCTGGTTTCTTCCAAACCTATCTGGACAAACTGGTGTGGAATTGGTGTGCAAAGCACCCAGAAAAGCAGAGTCAACCTGGTTTTGGAGAAAAGCAAAGTCTTTTCTTGGGCAAGTGGATTCAATGTCATGTTTACAAACACAAATATCATTTGTGACCTGGTTTCTGCAGCTTTTTACTCAGAAAACACGAATATGTCACTGTTGTGTCTCCATGTGAAACCTATTAGCGTTTGCCAACAGAAAAACAAAATGTTACATGCTACAATGCATTCACAACTCTAAAGTCCATAGATACTATTGACAAAACACAAGCAAACACAGAAGCTGTAGCCAGAGCTGGGATTGACTTACCCACCACAGAACTGGATATTTCTGGTTTCATCCAAACCTATCTGGACAAACTGGTGTGGAATTGGTGTGCAAAGCACCCAGTAAAGCACAGTCAACCTGGTTTTGGAGAAAAGCAAAGTTTTTTTCTTGGGCACGTGAGTTCAATGTCATGTTTACAAACACAAATATCATTTGTAACCTCTTTTCTGCAGCTTTTTACTCAGAAAACACGAATATGTCCCTGCTGTGTCTTTTTGAAACCATTAGCATTTGCAAACAGAAAACTTAAATCCTAAATGCAACAATGCATTCACAACTCTAAAGTCCATAGATACTATTGACAAAACACAAGCAAACACAGAAGCTGTAGCCAGAGCTGGGATTGACTGAGCCACCACAGAACCGGATATTTCTGGTTTCATCCAAACCTATCTGGACAAACTGGTGTGGAGTTCGTGTGCAAAGCACCCAGAAAAGCAGAGTCAACCTGGTTTTGGAGAAAAGCAAAGTCTTTTTCTTGGGCACGTGGATTCAATGTCATGTTTACAAACACAAATATCATTTGTGACCTGGTTTCTGCAGCTTTTTACTCAGAAAACACGAATATGTCACTGTTGTGTCTCCATGTGAAACCTATTAGCGTTTGACAACAGAAAAACAAAATGTTACGTGCTACAATGCATTCACATCTCTAAAGTCCATAGATACTATCGACAAAACACAAACAAACTCTTAGGATGTAGCAAGAGCTGGGATTGACTGAGCCACCACAGAACCAGATATTTCTGGTTTCATCCAAACCTAGCTGAACAAACTGGTGTGGAATTGGTGTGCAAAGCACCCAGAAAAGCAGAGTCAACCTGGTTTTGGAGAAAAGCAAAGTCTTTTTCGTGGGCAAGTGGATTCAATGTCATGTTTACAAACACAAATATCATTTTCAACCTGGTTTCTGCAGCTTTTCATTCAGAAAACACCAATGTGTATCTGTTGTGCCTCCATGTGAAACCAATTAGCATTTGCCAACAGAAAATTAAAATGTTACATGCTAAAATTCATTCACAACTCTAAAGTCCATAGATACTATCGACAAAAAACAAGCAAACACAGAAGCTGTAGCCAGAGCTGGGATTGACTTACCCACCACAGAACTGTATATTTCTGGTTTCTTCCAAACCTATCTGGACAAACTGGTGTGGAATTGGTGTGCAAAGCACCCAGAAAAGCAGAGTCAACCTGGTTTTGGAGAAAAGCAAAGTCTTTTCTTGGGCAAGTGGATTCAATGTCATGTTTACAAACACAAATATCATTTGTGACCTGGTTTCTGCAGCTTTTTACTCAGAAAACACGAATATGTCACTGTTGTGTCTCCATGTGAAACCTATTAGCGTTTGCCAACAGAAAAACAAAATGTTACATGCTACAATGCATTCACAACTCTAAAGTCCATAGATACTATTGACAAAACACAAGCAAACACAGAAGCTGTAGCCAGAGCTGGGATTGACTTACCCACCACAGAACTGGATATTTCTGGTTTCATCCAAACCTATCTGGACAAACTGGTGTGGAATTGGTGTGCAAAGCACCCAGTAAAGCACAGTCAACCTGGTTTTGGAGAAAAGCAAAGTTTTTTTCTTGGGCACGTGAGTTCAATGTCATGTTTACAAACACAAATATCATTTGTAACCTCTTTTCTGCAGCTTTTTACTCAGAAAACACGAATATGTCCCTGCTGTGTCTTTTTGAAACCATTAGCATTTGCAAACAGAAAACTTAAATCCTAAATGCAACAATGCATTCACAACTCTAAAGTCCATAGATACTATTGACAAAACACAAGCAAACACAGAAGCTGTAGCCAGAGCTGGGATTGACTGAGCCACCACAGAACCGGATATTTCTGGTTTCATCCAAACCTATCTGGACAAACTGGTGTGGAGTTCGTGTGCAAAGCACCCAGAAAAGCAGAGTCAACCTGGTTTTGGAGAAAAGCAAAGTCTTTTTCTTGGGCACGTGGATTCAATGTCATGTTTACAAACACAAATATCATTTGTGACCTGGTTTCTGCAGCTTTTTACTCAGAAAACACGAATATGTCACTGTTGTGTCTCCATGTGAAACCTATTAGCGTTTGACAACAGAAAAACAAAATGTTACGTGCTACAATGCATTCACATCTCTAAAGTCCATAGATACTATCGACAAAACACAAACAAACTCTTAGGATGTAGCAAGAGCTGGGATTGACTGAGCCACCACAGAACCAGATATTTCTGGTTTCATCCAAACCTAGCTGAACAAACTGGTGTGGAATTGGTGTGCAAAGCACCCAGAAAAGCAGAGTCAACCTGGTTTTGGAGAAAAGCAAAGTCTTTTTCGTGGGCAAGTGGATTCAATGTCATGTTTACAAACACAAATATCATTTTCAACCTGGTTTCTGCAGCTTTTCATTCAGAAAACACCAATGTGTATCTGTTGTGCCTCCATGTGAAACCAATTAGCATTTGCCAACAGAAAATTAAAATGTTACATGCTAAAATTCATTCACAACTCTAAAGTCCATAGATACTATCGACAAAAAACAAGCAAACACAGAAGCTGTAGCCAGAGCTGGGATTGACTTACCCACCACAGAACTGTATATTTCTGGTTTCATCCAAACCTATCTGGACAAACTGGTGTGGAATTGGTGTGCAAAGCACCCAGAAAAGCAGAGTCAACCTGGTTTTGGGGAAAAGCAAAGTCTTTTCTTGGGCAAGTGGATTCAATGTCATGTTTACAAACACAAATATCATTTGTGACATGGTTTCTGCAGCTTTTTACTCAGAAAACACGAATATGTCACTGTTGTGTCTCCATGTGAAACCAATCAGCGTTTGCCAACAGAAAAACAAAATGTTACATGCTACAATGCATTCACATCTCTGAAGTCCATAGATACTATCGACAAAGTACAAACAAACTCTTAGGATGTAGCAAGAGCTGGGATTGACTGAGCCACCACAGAACCAGATATTTTTGGTTTCATCCAAACCTAGCTGAACAAACTGGTGTGGAATTGGTGTGTAAAGCACCCAGAAAAGCAGAGTCAACCTGGTTTTGGAGAAAAGCAAAGTCTTTTTCTTGGGCACATGGATTCAATGTCATGTTTACAAAGACAAATAACATTTTTAACCTGGATTCTGCAGCTTTTTACTCAGAAAACACGAATGTGTACCTGCTGTGACTCATTTGAAACCATTAGCGTTTGCCAACAGAAAACCTAAATGCTACATGCTACAATGCATTCACAACTCTAAAGTCCATAGATACTATTGACAAAACACAAGCAAACACAGAAGCTGTAGCCAGAGCTGGGATTGACTTAGCCACCACAGAAGCGGATATTTCTGGTTTCAGCCAAACCTAGCTGAAGAAACTGGTGTGGAATTGGTGTGCAAAGCACCCAGAAAAGCAGTCAAGCTGGTTTTGGAGAAAAGCAAAGTCTTTTTCTAGGGCAAGTGGATTCAATGTCATGTTTACAAACACAAATATCATTTTCAACCTGGTTTCTGCAGCTTTTCACTCAGAAAACACCAATGTGTATCTGTTGTGCCTCCATGTGAAACCAATTAGCATTTGCCAACAGAAAATCAAAATGTTACATGCTAAAATTCATTCACAACTCTAAAGTCCATAGATACTATCGACAAAAAACAAGCAAACACAGAAGCTGTAGCCAGAGCTGGGATTGACTTACCCACCACAGAACTGTATATTTCTGGTTTCTTCCAAACCTATCTGGACAAACTGGTGTGGAATTGGTGTGAAAAGCACCCAGAAAAGCAGAGTCAACCTGGTTTTGGAGAAAAGCAAAGTCTTTTTCGTGGGCAAGTGGATTCAATGTCATGTTTACAAACACAAATATCATTTCTAACCTGGTTTCTGCAGCTTTTTACTGAGAAAACATGAATGTGTACCTGTTGTGACTCATTTGAAACCATTAGCGTTTGCCAACAGAAAACCTAAATGCTACATGCTACAATGCATTCACATCTCTAAAGTCCATAGATACTGTGGAGAAAACACAAAAAAACTCTTAGGATGTAGCAAGAGCTGGGATTGACTGAGCCACCACAGAACCGGATATTTCTGGTTTCATCCAGCCCTATCTGGACAAACTGGTGTAGAATTGGTGTGCAAAGCACCCAGTAAAGCACAGTCAACCTGGTTTTGGAGAAAAGCAAAGTCATTTCTTGGGCACATGGATTCAATGTCATGTTTACAAACACAAATATCATTTGTGACCTTGTTTCTGCAGCTTTTTTCTCAGAAAACATGAATGTGTACCTGCTGTGACTCATTTGAAACCATTAGCGTTTGCCAACAGAAAACCTAAATGCTAAATGCTACAATGCATTCACAACTCTAAAGTCCATAGATACTATTGACAAAACACAAGCAAACACAGAAGCTGTAGCCAGAGCTGGGATTGACTTACCCACCACAGAACTGGATATTTCTGGTTTCATCCAAACCTATCTGGACAAACTGGTGTGGAATTGGTGTGCAAAGCACCCAGTAAAGCACAGTCAACCTGGTTTTGGAGAAAAGCAAAGTTTTTTTCTTGGGCACGTGCGTTCAATGTCATGTTTACAAACACAAATATCATTTGTAACCTCTTTTCTGCAGCTTTTTACTCAGAAAACACGAATGTGTCCCTGCTGTGTCTTTTTGAAACCATTAGCATTTGCCAACAGAAAACTTAAATCCTAAATGCAACAATGCATTCACAACCCTAAAGTCCATAGATACTATTGACAAAACACAAGCAAACACAGAAGATGTAGCCAGAGCTGGGATTGACTGAGCCACCACAGAACCGGATATTTCTGGTTTCATCCAAACCTATCTGGACAAACTGCTGTGGAGTTGGTGTGCAAAGCACCCAGAAAAGCAGAGTCAACCTGGTTTTGGAGAAAAGCAAAGTCTTTTCCTTGGGCACATGGGTTCAATGTCATGTTTACAAACACAAATATCATTTTTAACCTGGTTTCTGCAGCTTTTTACTCAGAAAACACGAATGTGTACCTGCTGTGACTCATTTGAAACCATTAGCGTTTGCCAACGGAAAACCTAAATGCTAAATGCTTCAATGCATCACAACTCTAAAGTCCATAGATACTGTGGAGAAAACACAAGCAAACACATAAGTGTAGCCAGAGCTGGGATTGACTTACCCACCACAGAACCGGATATTTCTGGTTTCATCCAAACCTAGCTGAACAAACTTGTGTGGAGTTGGTGTGGAAAGCACCCAGAAAAGCAGAGTCAACCTGGTGTTGGAGAAAAGCAAAGTCTTTTTCGTGGGCAAGTGGATTCAATGTCATGTTTACAAACACAAATATCATTTTCAACCTGGTTTCTGCAGCTTTTTACTCAGCAAACACGAATATGTCACTGTTGTGTCTCCATGTGAAACCTATTAGCGTTTGACAACAGAAAAACAAAATGTTACATGCTACAATGCATTCACATCTCTAAAGTCCATAGATACTATCGACAAAACACAAACAAACTCTTAGGATGCAGCAAGAGCTGGGATTGACTGAGCCACCACAGAACCAGATATTTCAGGTTTCATCCAAACCTAGCTGAACAAACTGGTGTGGAATTGGTGTGCAAAGCACCCAGAAAAGCAGAGTCAACCTGGTTTTGGAGAAAAGCAAAGTCTTTTTCGTGGGCAAGTGGATTCAATGTCATGTTTACAAACACAAATATCATTTTCAACCTGGTTTCTGCAGCTTTTCACTCAGAAAACACCAATGTGTATCTGTTGTGCCTCCATGTGAAACCAATTAGCATTTGCCAACAGAAAATTAAAATGTTACATGCTAAAATTCATTCACAACTCTAAAGTCCATAGATACTATCGACAAAAAACAAGCAAACACAGAAGCTGTAGCCAGAGCTGGGATTGACTTACCCACCACAGAACTGTATATTTCTGGTTTCATCCAAACCTATCTGGACAAACTGGTGTGGAATTGGTGTGCAAAGCACCCAGAAAAGCAGAGTCAACCTGGTTTTGGAGAAAAGCAAAGTCTTTTTCTTGGGCACATGGATTCAATGTCATGTTTACAAAGACAAATACCATTTTTAACCTGGATTCTGCAGCTTTTTACTCAGAAAACACGAATGTGTACCTGCTGTGACTCATTTGAAACCATTAGCGTTTGCCAACAGAAAACCTAAATGCTACATGCTACAATGCATTCACAACTCTAAAGTCCATAGATACTATTGACAAAACACAAGCAAACACAGAAGCTGTAGCCAGAGCTGGGATTGACTTAGCCACCACAGAAGCGGATATTTCTGGTTTCAGCCAAACCTAGCTGAAGAAACTGGTGTGGAATTGGTGTGCAAAGCACCCAGAAAAGCAGAGTCAACCTGGTATTGGAGAAAAGCAAAGTCTTTCTTGGGCAAGTGGATTCAATGTCATGTTTACAAACACAAATATCATTTGTGACCTGGTTTCTGCAGCTTTTTACTCAAAAACACGAATATGTCACTGTTGTGTCTCCATGTGAAACCTATTAGCGTTTGCCAACAGAAAAACAAAATGTTACATGCTACAATGCATTCACATCTCTAAAGTCCATAGATACTATCCACAAAACACAAACAAACTCTTAGGATGTAGCAAGAGCTGGGATTGACTGAGCCACCACAGAACCAGATATTTCTGGTTTCATCCAAACCTAGCTGAACAAACTGTTGTGGAATTGGTGTGCAAAGCACCCAGAAAAGCAGAGTCAACCTGGTTTTGGAGAAAAGCAAAGTCTTTTTCTTGGGCACATGGATTCAATGTCATGTTTACAAACACAAATATCATTTCTAACCTGGTTTCTGTAGCTTTTTACTGAGAAAACATGAATGTGTACCTGTTGTGACTCATTTGAAACCATTAGCGTTTGCCAACAGAAAACCTAAATGCTACATGCTACAATGCATTCACAACTCTAAAGTCCATAGATACTGTGGAGAAAACACAAAAAAAACTCTTAGGATGTAGCAAGAGCTGGGATTGACTGAGCCACCACAGAACCGGATATTTCTGGTTTCATCCAGCCCTATCTGGACAACTGGTGTAGAATTGGTGTGCAAAGCACCCAGAAAAGCAGAATCAACCTGGTTTTGGAGAAAAGCAAAGTCATTTCTTGGGCACATGGATTCACTGTCATGTTTACAAATACAGATATCATTTGTGACCTGGTTTCTGCAGCTTTTTTCTCAGAAAACATGAATGTGTACCTGCTGTGACTCATTTGAAACCATTAGCGTTTGCCAACAGAAAACCTAAATGCTAAATGCTACAATGCATTCACAACTCTAAAGTCCATAGATACTATTGACAAAACACAAGCAAACACAGAAGCTGTAGCCAGAGCTGGGATTGACTTACCCACCACAGAACTGGATATTTCTGGTTTCATCCAAACCTGTCTGGACAAACTGGTGTGGAATTGGTGTGCAAAGCACCCAGTAAAGCACAGTCAACCTGGTTTTGGAGAAAGCAAAGTTTTTTTCTTGGGCACGTGCGTTCAATGTCATGTTTACAAACACAAATATCATTTGTAACCTCTTTTCTGCAGCTTTTTACTCAGAAAACACGAATGTGTCCCTGCTGTGTCTTTTTGAAACCATTAGCATTTGCCAACAGAAAACTTAAATCCTAAATGCAACAATGCATTCACAACTCTAAAGTCCATAGATACTATTGACAAAACACAAGCAAACACAGAAGCTGTAGCCAGAGCTGGGATTGACTGAGCCACCACAGAACCGGATATTTCTGGTTTCATCCAAACCTATCTGGACAAACTGGTGTGGAGTTGGTGTGCAAAGCACCCAGAAAAGCAGAGTCAACCTGGTTTTGGAGAAAAGCAAAGTATTTTTCTTGGGTACATGGGTTCAATGTCATGTTTACAAACACAAATATCATTTTTAACCTGGTTTCTGCAGCTTTTTACTCAGAAAACATGACTTTGTACCTGCTGTGACTCATTTGAAACCATTAGCGTTTGCCAACGGAAAACCTAAATGCTAAATGCTTCAATGCATCACAACTCTAAAGTCCATAGATACTGTGGAGAAAACACAAGCAAACACAGAAGCTGTAGCCAGAGCTGGGATTGACTTAGCCACCACAGAAGCGGATATTTCTGGTTTCAGCCAAACCTAGCTGAAGAAACTGGTGTGGAATTGGTGTGCAAAGCACCCAGAAAAGCAGTCAAGCTGGTTTTGGAGAAAAGCAAAGTCTTTTTCTAGGGCAAGTGGAATCAATGTCATGTTTACAAACACAAATATCATTAGTAAACTGCTTTCTGCAGCTTTTTACTCAGAAAACACGAATGTGTATCTGTTGTGCCTCCATGTGAAACCAATTAGCATTTGCCAACAGAAAATCAAAATGTTACATGCTAAAATTCATTCACAACTCTAAAGTCCATAGATACTATCGACAAAAAACAAGCAAACACAGAAGCTGTAGCCAGAGCTGGGATTGACTTACCCACCACAGAACTGTATATTTCTGGTTTCTTCCAAACCTATCTGGACAAACTGGTGTGGAATTGGTGTGCAAAGCACCCAGAAAAGCAGAGTCAACCTGGTTTTGGAGAAAAGCAAAGTCTTTTCTTGGGCAAGTGGATTCAATGTCATGTTTACAAACACAAATATCATTTGTGACCTGGTTTCTGCAGCTTTTTACTCAGAAAACACGAATATGTCACTGTTATGTCTCCATGTGAAACCTATTAGCGTTTGCCAACAGAAAAACAAAATGTTACATGCTACAATGCATTCACATCTCTAAAGTCCATAGATACTATCCACAAAACACAAACAAACTCTTAGGATGTAGCAAGAGCTGGGATTGACTGAGCCACCACAGAACCAGATATTTCTGGTTTCATCCAAACCTAGCTGAACAAACTGGTGTGGAATTGGTGTGCAAAGCACCCAGAAAAGCAGAGTCAACCTGGTTTTGGAGAAAAGCAAAGTCTTTTTCTTGGGCACATGGATTCAATGTCATGTTTACAAACACAAATATCATTTCTAACCTGGTTTCTGCAGCTTTTTACTGAGAAAACATGAATGTGTACCTGTTGAGACTCATTTGAAACCATTAGCGTTTGCCAACAGAAAACCTAAATGCTACATGCTACAATGCATTCACAACTCTAAAGTCCATAGATATTGTGGAGAAAACACAAAAAAACTCTTAGGATGTAGCAAGAGCTGGGATTGACTGAGCCACCACAGAACCGGATATTTCTGGTTTCATCCAGCCCTATCTGGACAAACTGGTGTAGAATTGGTGTGCAAAGCACCCAGAAAAGCAGAGTCAACCTGGTTTTGGAGAAAAGCAAAGTCATTTCTTGGGCACATGGATTCAATGTCATGTTTACAAACACAAATATCATTTGTGACCTGGTTTCTGCAGCTTTTTTCTCAGAAAACATGAATGTGTACCTGCTGTGACTCATTTGAAACCATTAGCGTTTGCCAACAGAAAACCTAAATGCTAAATGCTACAATGCATTCACAACTCTAAAGTCCATAGATACTATTGACAAAACACAAGCAAACACAGAAGCTGTAGCCAGAGCTGGGATTGACTTAACCAACACAGAATGGGATATTTCTGGTTTCTTCCAAACATATCTGGACAAACTGGTGTGGAATTGGTGTGCAAAGCACCCAGAAAAGCAGTCAAGCTGGTTTTGGAGAAAAGCAAAGTCTTTTTCTAGGGCAAGTGGATTCAATGTCATGTTTACAAACACAAATATCATTTTCAACCTGGTTTCTGCAGCTTTTCACTCAGAAAACACCAATGTGTATCTGTTGTGCCTCCATGTGAAACCAATTAGCATTTGCCAACAGAAAATCAAAATGTTACATGCTAAAATTCATTCACAACTCTAAAGTCCATAGATACTATCGACAAAAAACAAGCAAACACAGAAGCTGTAGCCAGAGCTGGGATTGACTTACCCACCACAGAACTGTATATTTCTGGTTTCTTCCAAACCTATCTGGACAAACTGGTGTGGAATTGGTGTGCAAAGCACCCAGAAAAGCAGAGTCAACCTGGTTTTGGAGAAAAGCAAAGTCTTTTTCTTGGGCAAGTGGATTCAATGTCATGTTTACAAACACAAATATCATTTCTAACTTGGTTTCTGCAGCTTTTTACTGAGAAAACATGAATGTGTACCTGTTGTGACTCATTTGAAACCATTAGCGTTTGCCAACAGAAAACCTAAATGCTACATGCTACAATGCATTCACAAATCTAAAGTCCATAGATACTGTGGAGAAAACACAAAAAAACTCTTAGGATGTAGCAAGAGCTGGGATTGACTGAGCCACCACAGAACCGGATATTTCTGGTTTCATCCAGCCCTATCTGGACAAACTGGTGTAGAATTGGTGTGCAAAGCACCCAGTAAAGCACAGTCAACCTGGTTTTGGAGAAAAGCAAAGTCATTTCTTGGGCACATGGATTCAATGTCATGTTTACAAACACAAATATCATTTGTGACCTGGTTTCTGCAGCTTTTTTCTCAGAAAACATGAATGTGTACCTGCTGTGACTCATTTGAAACCATTAGCGTTTGCCAACAGAAAACCTAAATGCTAAATGCTACAATGCATTCACAACTCTAAAGTCCATAGATACTATTGACAAAACACAAGCAAACACAGAAGCTGTAGCCAGAGCTGGGATTGACTTACCCACCACAGAACTGGATATTTCTGGTTTCATCCAAACCTGTCTGGACAAACTGGTGTGGAATTGGTGTGCAAAGCACCCAGTAAAGCACAGTCAACCTGGTTTTGGAGAAAGCAAAGTTTTTTTCTTGGGCACGTGCGTTCAATGTCATGTTTACAAACACAAATATCATTTGTAACCTCTTTTCTGCAGCTTTTTACTCAGAAAACACGAATGTGTCCCTGCTGTGTCTTTTTGAAACCATTAGCATTTGCCAACAGAAAACTTAAATCCTAAATGCAACAATGCATTCACAACTCTAAAGTCCATAGATACTATTGACAAAACACAAGCAAACACAGAAGATGTAGCCAGAGCTGGGATTGACTGAGCCACCACAGAACCGGATATTTCTGGTTTCATCCAAACCTATCTGGACAAACTGCTGTGGAGTTGGTGTGCAAAGCACCCAGAAAAGCAGAGTCAACCTGGTTTTGGAGAAAAGCAAAGTATTTTTCTTGGGTACATGGGTTCAATGTCATGTTTACAAACACAAATATCATTTTTAACCTGGTTTCTGCAGCTTTTTACTCAGAAAACATGACTTTGTACCTGCTGTGACTCATTTGAAACCATTAGCGTTTGCCAACAGAAAAACAAAATGTTACATGCTTCAATGCATCACAACTCTAAAGTCCATAGATACTGTGGAGAAAACACAAGCAAACACAGAAGCTGTAGCCAGAGCTGGGATTGACTTAGCCACCACAGAAGCGGATATTTCTGGTTTCAGCCAAACCTAGCTGAAGAAACTGGTGTGGAATTGGTGTGCAAAGCACCCAGAAAAGCAGTCAAGCTGGTTTTGGAGAAAAGCAAAGTCTTTTTCTAGGGCAAGTGGAATCAATGTCATGTTTACAAACACAAATATCATTAGTAAACTGCTTTCTGCAGCTTTTTACTCAGAAAACACGAATGTGTATCTGTTGTGCCTCCATGTGAAACCAATTAGCATTTGCCAACAGAAAATCAAAATGTTACATGCTAAAATTCATTCACAACTCTAAAGTCCATAGATACTATCGACAAAAAACAAGCAAACACAGAAGCTGTAGCCAGAGCTGGGATTGACTTACCCACCACAGAACTGTATATTTCTGGTTTCTTCCAAACCTATCTGGACAAACTGGTGTGGAATTGGTGTGCAAAGCACCCAGAAAAGCAGAGTCAACCTGGTTTTGGAGAAAAGCAAAGTCTTTTCTTGGGCAAGTGGATTCAATGTCATGTTTACAAACACAAATATCATTTGTGACCTGGTTTCTGCAGCTTTTTACTCAGAAAACACGAATATGTCACTGTTATGTCTCCATGTGAAACCTATTAGCGTTTGCCAACAGAAAAACAAAATGTTACATGCTACAATGCATTCACATCTCTAAAGTCCATAGATACTATCCACAAAACACAAACAAACTCTTAGGATGTAGCAAGAGCTGGGATTGACTGAGCCACCACAGAACCAGATATTTCTGGTTTCATCCAAACCTAGCTGAACAAACTGGTGTGGAATTGGTGTGCAAAGCACCCAGAAAAGCAGAGTCAACCTGGTTTTGGAGAAAAGCAAAGTCTTTTTCTTGGGCACATGGATTCAATGTCATGTTTACAAACACAAATATCATTTCTAACCTGGTTTCTGCAGCTTTTTACTGAGAAAACATGAATGTGTACCTGTTGAGACTCATTTGAAACCATTAGCGTTTGCCAACAGAAAACCTAAATGCTACATGCTACAATGCATTCACAACTCTAAAGTCCATAGATATTGTGGAGAAAACACAAAAAAACTCTTAGGATGTAGCAAGAGCTGGGATTGACTGAGCCACCACAGAACCGGATATTTCTGGTTTCATCCAGCCCTATCTGGACAAACTGGTGTAGAATTGGTGTGCAAAGCACCCAGAAAAGCAGAGTCAACCTGGTTTTGGAGAAAAGCAAAGTCATTTCTTGGGCACATGGATTCAATGTCATGTTTACAAACACAAATATCATTTGTGACCTGGTTTCTGCAGCTTTTTTCTCAGAAAACATGAATGTGTACCTGCTGTGACTCATTTGAAACCATTAGCGTTTGCCAACAGAAAACCTAAATGCTAAATGCTACAATGCATTCACAACTCTAAAGTCCATAGATACTATTGACAAAACACAAGCAAACACAGAAGCTGTAGCCAGAGCTGGGATTGACTTAACCAACACAGAATGGGATATTTCTGGTTTCTTCCAAACATATCTGGACAAACTGGTGTGGAATTGGTGTGCAAAGCACCCAGAAAAGCAGTCAAGCTGGTTTTGGAGAAAAGCAAAGTCTTTTTCTAGGGCAAGTGGATTCAATGTCATGTTTACAAACACAAATATCATTTTCAACCTGGTTTCTGCAGCTTTTCACTCAGAAAACACCAATGTGTATCTGTTGTGCCTCCATGTGAAACCAATTAGCATTTGCCAACAGAAAATCAAAATGTTACATGCTAAAATTCATTCACAACTCTAAAGTCCATAGATACTATCGACAAAAAACAAGCAAACACAGAAGCTGTAGCCAGAGCTGGGATTGACTTACCCACCACAGAACTGTATATTTCTGGTTTCTTCCAAACCTATCTGGACAAACTGGTGTGGAATTGGTGTGCAAAGCACCCAGAAAAGCAGAGTCAACCTGGTTTTGGAGAAAAGCAAAGTCTTTTTCTTGGGCAAGTGGATTCAATGTCATGTTTACAAACACAAATATCATTTCTAACTTGGTTTCTGCAGCTTTTTACTGAGAAAACATGAATGTGTACCTGTTGTGACTCATTTGAAACCATTAGCGTTTGCCAACAGAAAACCTAAATGCTACATGCTACAATGCATTCACAAATCTAAAGTCCATAGATACTGTGGAGAAAACACAAAAAAACTCTTAGGATGTAGCAAGAGCTGGGATTGACTGAGCCACCACAGAACCGGATATTTCTGGTTTCATCCAGCCCTATCTGGACAAACTGGTGTAGAATTGGTGTGCAAAGCACCCAGTAAAGCACAGTCAACCTGGTTTTGGAGAAAAGCAAAGTCATTTCTTGGGCACATGGATTCAATGTCATGTTTACAAACACAAATATCATTTGTGACCTGGTTTCTGCAGCTTTTTTCTCAGAAAACATGAATGTGTACCTGCTGTGACTCATTTGAAACCATTAGCGTTTGCCAACAGAAAACCTAAATGCTAAATGCTACAATGCATTCACAACTCTAAAGTCCATAGATACTATTGACAAAACACAAGCAAACACAGAAGCTGTAGCCAGAGCTGGGATTGACTTACCCACCACAGAACTGGATATTTCTGGTTTCATCCAAACCTATCTGGACAAACTGGTGTGGAATTGGTGTGCAAAGCACCCAGTAAAGCACAGTCAACCTGGTTTTGGAGAAAAGCAAAGTTTTTTTCTTGGGCACGTGCGTTCAATGTCATGTTTACAAACACAAATATCATTTGTAACCTCTTTTCTGCAGCTTTTTACTCAGAAAACACGAATGTGTCCCTGCTGTGTCTTTTTGAAACCATTAGCATTTGCCAACAGAAAACTTAAATCCTAAATGCAACAATGCATTCACAACCCTAAAGTCCATAGATACTATTGACAAAACACAAGCAAACACAGAAGCTGTAGCCAGAGCTGGGATTGACTGAGCCACCACAGAACCGGATATTTCTGGTTTCATCCAAACCTATCTGGACAAACTGCTGTGGAGTTGGTGTGCAAAGCACCCAGAAAAGCAGTCAAGCTGGTTTTGGAGAAAAGCAAAGTCTTTTCCTTGGGCACATGGGTTCAATGTCATGTTTACAAACACAAATATCATTTTTAACCTGGTTTCTGCAGCTTTTTACTCAGAAAACACGAATGTGTACCTGCTGTGACTCATATGAAACCATTAGCGTTTGCCAACGGAAAACCTAAATGCTAAATGCTTCAATGCATCACAACTCTAAAGTCCATAGATACTGTGGAGAAAACACAAGCAAACACATAAGTGTAGCCAGAGCTGGGATTGACTTACCCACCACAGAACCGGATATTTCTGGTTTCATCCAAACCTAGCTGAACAAACTTGTGTGGAGTTGGTGTGGAAAGCACCCAGAAAAGCAGAGTCAACCTGGTGTTGGAGAAAAGCAAAGTCTTTTTCGTGGGCAAGTGGATTCAATGTCATGTTTACAAACACAAATATCATTTTCAACCTGGTTTCTGCAGCTTTTTACTCAGCAAACACGAATATGTCACTGTTGTGTCTCCATGTGAAACCTATTAGCGTTTGACAACAGAAAAACAAAATGTTACATGCTACAATGCATTCACATCTCTAAAGTCCATAGATACTATCGACAAAACACAAACAAACTCTTAGGATGCAGCAAGAGCTGGGATTGACTGAGCCACCACAGAACCAGATATTTCAGGTTTCATCCAAACCTAGCTGAACAAACTGGTGTGGAATTGGTGTGCAAAGCACCCAGAAAAGCAGAGTCAACCTGGTTTTGGAGAAAAGCAAAGTCTTTTTCGTGGGCAAGTGGATTCAATGTCATGTTTACAAACACAAATATCATTTTCAACCTGGTTTCTGCAGCTTTTCACTCAGAAAACACCAATGTGTATCTGTTGTGCCTCCATGTGAAACCAATTAGCATTTGCCAACAGAAAATTAAAATGTTACATGCTAAAATTCATTCACAACTCTAAAGTCCATAGATACTATCGACAAAAAACAAGCAAACACAGAAGCTGTAGCCAGAGCTGGGATTGACTTACCCACCACAGAACTGTATATTTCTGGTTTCTTCCAAACCTATCTGGACAAACTGGTGTGGAATTGGTGTGCAAAGCACCCAGAAAAGCAGAGTCAACCTGGTTTTGGAGAAAAGCAAAGTCTTTTTCTTGGGCACATGGATTCAATGTCATGTTTACAAAGACAAATACCATTTTTAACCTGGATTCTGCAGCTTTTTACTCAGAAAACACGAATGTGTACCTGCTGTGACTCATTTGAAACCATTAGCGTTTGCCAACAGAAAACCTAAATGCTACATGCTACAATGCATTCACAACTCTAAAGTCCATAGATACTATTGACAAAACACAAGCAAACACAGAAGCTGTAGCCAGAGCTGGGATTGACTTACCCACCACAGAACCGGATATTTCTGGTTTCAGCCAAACCTAGCTGAAGAAACTGGTGTGGAATTGGTGTGCAAAGCACCCAGAAAAGCAGAGTCAACCTGGTTTTGGAGAAAAGCAAAGTCTTTTCTTGGGCAAGTGGATTCAATGTCATGTTTACAAACACAAATATCATTTGTGACCTGGTTTCTGCAGCTTTTTACTCAGAAAACACGAATATGTCACTGTTGTGTCTCCATGTGAAACCTATTATCGTTTGCCAACAGAAAAACAAAATGTTACATGCTACAATGCATTCACATCTCTAAAGTCCATAGATACTATCCACAAAACACAAACAAACTCTTAGGATGTAGCAAGAGCTGGGATTGACTGAGCCACCACAGAACCAGATATTTCTGGTTTCATCCAAACCTAGCTGAACAAACTGTTGTGGAATTGGTGTGCAAAGCACCCAGAAAAGCAGAGTCAACCTGGTTTTGGAGAAAAGCAAAGTCTTTTTCTTGGGCACATGGATTCAATGTCATGTTTACAAACACAAATATCATTTGTGACCTGGTTTCTGCAGCTTTTTTCTCAGAAAACATGAATGTGTACCTGCTGTGACTCATTTGAAACCATTAGCGTTTGCCAACAGAAAACCTAAATGCTACATGCTACAATGCATTCACAACTCTAAAGTCCATAGATACTGTGGAGAAAACACAAAAAAAACTCTTAGGATGTAGCAAGAGCTGGGATTGACTGAGCCACCACAGAACCGGATATTTCTGGTTTCATCCAGCCCTATCTGGACAAACTGGTGTAGAATTGGTGTGCAAAGCACCCAGAAAAGCAGAGTCAACCTGGTTTTGGAGAAAAGCAAAGTCATTTCTTGGGCACATGGATTCACTGTCATGTTTACAAACACAAATATCATTTGTGACCTGGTTTCTGCAGCTTTTTTCTCAGAAAACATGAATGTGTACCTGCTGTGACTCATTTGAAACCATTAGCGTTTGCCAACAGAAAACCTAAATGCTAAATGCTACAATGCATTCACAACTCTAAAGTCCATAGATACTATTGACAAAACACAAGCAAACACAGAAGCTGTAGCCAGAGCTGGGATTGACTTACCCACCACAGAACTGGATATTTCTGGTTTCATCCAAACCTGTCTGGACAAACTGGTGTGGAATTGGTGTGCAAAGCACCCAGTAAAGCACAGTCAACCTGGTTTTGGAGAAAAGCAAAGTTTTTTTCTGGGCACGTGCGTTCAATGTCATGTTTACAAACACAAATATCATTTGTAACCTGTTTTCTGCAGCTTTTTACTCAGAAAACACGAATGTGTCCCTGCTGTGTCTTTTTGAAACCATTAGCATTTGCCAACAGAAAACTTAAATCCTAAATGCAACAATGCATTCACAACTCTAAAGTCCATAGATACTATTGACAAAACACAAGCAAACACAGAAGCTGTAGCCAGAGCTGGGATTGACTGAGCCACCACAGAACCGGATATTTCTGGTTTCATCCAAACCTATCTGGACAAACTGGTGTGGAGTTGGTGTGCAAAGCACCCAGAAAAGCAGAGTCAACCTGGTTTTGGAGAAAAGCAAAGTCTTTTTCTTGGGTACATGGGTTCAATGTCATGTTTACAAACACAAATATCATTTTTAACCTGGTTTCTGCAGCTTTTTACTCAGAAAACATGACTTTGTACCTGCTGTGACTCATTTGAAACCATTAGCGTTTGCCAACGGAAAACCTAAATGCTAAATGCTTCAATGCATCACAACTCTAAAGTCCATAGATACTGTGGAGAAAACACAAGCAAACACAGAAGCTGTAGCCAGAGCTGGGATTGACTTAGCCACCACAGAAGCGGATATTTCTGGTTTCAGCCAAACCTAGCTGAAGAAACTGGTGTGGAATTGGTGTGCAAAGCACCCAGAAAAGCAGAGTCAACCTGGTTTTGGAGAAAAGCAAAGTTTTTTTCTTGGGCACGTGCGTTCAATGTCATGTTTACAAACACAAATATCATTTGTAACCTGTTTTCTGCAGCTATTTACTCAGAAAACACGAA
Source organism: Sylvilagus floridanus (assembly GCA_949820135.1). NCBI lineage: Eukaryota > Metazoa > Chordata > Mammalia > Lagomorpha > Leporidae > Sylvilagus > Sylvilagus floridanus. Next base: position 28,229,211 of record OX463232.1, read on the forward strand.
TGTGTCCCTGCTGTGTCTTTTTGAAACCATTAGCATTTGCCAACAGAAAACTTAAATCCTAAATGCAACAATGCATTCACAACTCTAAAGTCCATAGATACTATTGACAAAACACAAGCAAACACAGAAGCTGTAGCCAGAGCTGGGATTGACTGAGCCACCACAGAACCGGATATTTCTGGTTTCATCCAAACCTATCTGGACAAACTGGTGTGGAGTTGGTGTGCAAAGCACCCAGAAAAGCAGAGTCAACCTGGTTTTGGAGAAAAGCAAAGTCTTTTTCTTGGGTACATGGGTTCAATGTCATGTTTACAAACACAAATATCATTTTTAACCTGGTTTCTGCAGCTTTTTACTCAGAAAACATGACTTTGTACCTGCTGTGACTCATTTGAAACCATTAGCGTTTGCCAACGGAAAACCTAAATGCTAAATGCTTCAATGCATCACAACTCTAAAGTCCATAGATACTGTGGAGAAAACACAAGCAAACACAGAAGCTGTAGCCAGAGCTGGGATTGACTTAGCCACCACAGAAGCGGATATTTCTGGTTTCAGCCAAACCTAGCTGAAGAAACTGGTGTGGAATTGGTGTGCAAAGCACCCAGAAAAGCAGTCAAGCTGGTTTTGGAGAAAAGCAAAGTCTTTTTCTAGGGCAAGTGGAATCAATGTCATGTTTACAAACACAAATATCATTAGTAAACTGCTTTCTGCAGCTTTTTACTCAGAAAACACGAATGTGTATCTGTTGTGCCTCCATGTGAAACCAATTGGCATTTGCCAACAGAAAACCTAAATGCTAAATGCTACAATGCATTCACAACTCTAAAGTCCATAGATACTATTGACAAAACACAAGCAAACACAGAAGCTGTAGCCAGAGCTGGGATTGACTTACCCAACACAGAATGGGATATTTCTGGTTTCTTCCAAACATATCTGGACAAACTGGTGTGGAATTGGTGTGCAAAGCACCCAGAAAAGCAGTCAAGCTGGTTTTGGAGAAAAGCAAAGTCTTTTTCTAGGGCAAGTGGATTCAATGTCATGTTTACAAACACAAATATCATTTTCAACCTGGTTTCTGCAGCTTTTCACTCAGAAAACACCAATGTGTATCTGTTGTGCCTCCATGTGAAACCAATTAGCATTTGCCAACAGAAAATCAAAATGTTACATGCTAAAATTCATTCACAACTCTAAAGTCCATAGATACTATCGACAAAAAACAAGCAAACACAGAAGCTGTAGCCAGAGCTGGGATTGACTTACCCACCACAGAACTGTATATTTCTGGTTTCTTCCAAACCTATCTGGACAAACTGGTGTGGAATTGGTGTGCAAAGCACCCAGAAAAGCAGAGTCAACCTGGTTTTGGAGAAAAGCAAAGTCTTTTTCTTGGGCAAGTGGATTCAATGTCATGTTTACAAACACAAATATCATTTCTAACCTGGTTTCTGCAGCTTTTTACTGAGAAAACATGAATGTGTACCTGTTGTGACTCATTTGAAACCATTAGCGTTTGCCAACAGAAAACCTAAATGCTACATGCTACAATGCATTCACAACTCTAAAGTCCATAGATACTGTGGAGAAAACACAAAAAAACTCTTAGGATGTAGCAAGAGCTGGGATTGACTGAGCCACCACAGAACCGGATATTTCTGGTTTCATCCAGCCCTATCTGGACAAACTGGTGTAGAATTGGTGTGCAAAGCACCCAGAAAAGCAGAGTCAACCTGGTTTTGGAGAAAAGCAAAGTCATTTCTTGGGCACATGGATTCAATGTCATGTTTACAAACACAAATATCATTTGTGACCTGGTTTCTGCAGCTTTTTTCTCAGAAAACATGAATGTGTATCTGTTGTGCCTCCATGTGAAACCAATTAGCATTTGCCAACAGAAAACCTAAATGCTAAATGCTACAATGCATTCACAACTCTAAAGTCCATAGATACTATTGACAAAACACAAGCAAACACAGAAGCTGTAGCCAGAGCTGGGATTGACTGAGCCACCACAGAACCGGATATTTCTGGTTTCATCCAAACCTATCTGGACAAACTGGTGTGGAGTTGGTGTGCAAAGCACCCAGAAAAGCAGAGTCAACCTGGTTTTGGAGAAAAGCAAAGTCTTTTTCTTGGGTACATGGGTTCAATGTCATGTTTACAAACACAAATATCATTTTTAACCTGGTTTCTGCAGCTTTTTACTCAGAAAACATGACTTTGTACCTGCTGTGACTCATTTGAAACCATTAGCGTTTGCCAACGGAAAACCTAAATGCTAAATGCTTCAATGCATCACAACTCTAAAGTCCATAGATACTGTTGAGAAAACACAAGCAAACACAGAAGCTGTAGCCAGAGCTGGGATTGACTTAGCCACCACAGAAGCGGATATTTCTGGTTTCAGCCAAACCTAGCTGAAGAAACTGGTGTGGAATTGGTGTGCAAAGCACCCAGAAAAGCAGTCAAGCTGGTTTTGGAGAAAAGCAAAGTCTTTTTCTAGGGCAAGTGGAATCAATGTCATGTTTACAAACACAAATATCATTAGTAAACTGCTTTCTGCAGCTTTTTACTCAGAAAACACGAATGTGTATCTGTTGTGCCTCCATGTGAAACCAATTAGCATTTGCCAACAGAAAACCTAAATGCTAAATGCTACAATGCATTCACAACTCTAAAGTCCATAGATACTATTGACAAAACACAAGCAAACACAGAAGCTGTAGCCAGAGCTGGGATTGACTTACCCAACACAGAATGGGATATTTCTGGTTTCTTCCAAACATATCTGGACAAACTGGTGTGGAATTGGTGTGCAAAGCACCCAGAAAAGCAGTCAAGCTGGTTTTGGAGAAAAGCAAAGTCTTTTTCTAGGGCAAGTGGATTCAATGTCATGTTTACAAACACAAATATCATTTTCAACCTGGTTTCTGCACCTTTTCACTCAGAAAACACCAATGTGTATCTGTTGTGCCTCCATGTGAAACCAATTAGCATTTGCCAACAGAAAATCAAAATGTTACATGCTAAAATTCATTCACAACTCTAAAGTCCATAGATACTATCGACAAAAAACAAGCAAACACAGAAGCTGTAGCCAGAGCTGGGATTGACTTACCCACCACAGAACTGTATATTTCTGGTTTCTTCCAAACCTATCTGGACAAACTGGTGTGGAATTGGTGTGCAAAGCACCCAGAAAAGCAGAGTCAACCTGGTTTTGGAGAAAAGCAAAGTCTTTTTCTTGGGCAAGTGGATTCAATGTCATGTTTACAAACACAAATATCATTTCTAACCTGGTTTCTGCAGCTTTTTACTGAGAAAACATGAATGTGTACCTGTTGTGACTCATTTGAAACCATTAGCGTTTGCCAACAGAAAACCTAAATGCTACATGCTACAATGCATTCACAACTCTAAAGTCCATAGATACTGTGGAGAAAACACAAAAAAACTCTTAGGATGTAGCAAGAGCTGGGATTGACTGAGCCACCACAGAACCGGATATTTCTGGTTTCATCCAGCCCTATCTGGACAAACTGGTGTAGAATTGGTGTGCAAAGCACCCAGAAAACCAGAGTCAACCTGGTTTTGGAGAAAAGCAAAGTCATTTCTTGGGCACATGGATTCAATGTCATGTTTACAAACACAAATATCATTTGTGACCTGGTTTCTGCAGCTTTTTTCTCAGAAAACATGAATGTGTACCTGCTGTGACTCATTTGAAACCATTAGCGTTTGCCAACAGAAAACCTAAATGCTAAATGCTACAATGCATTCACAACTCTAAAGTCCATAGATACTATTGACAAAACACAAGCAAACACAGAAGCTGTAGCCAGAGCTGGGATTGACTTACCCACCACAGAACTGGATATTTCTTGTTTCTTCCAAACCTATCTGGACAAACTGGTGTGGAATTGGTGTGCAAAGCACCCAGAAACGCAGAGTCAACCTGGTTTTGGAGAAAAGCAAAGTCTTTTCTTGGGCACGTGGATTCAATGTCATGTTTACAAACACAAATATCATTTGTGACCTGGTTTCTGCAGCTTTTTACTCAGAAAACACGAATATGTCACTGTTATGTCTCCATGTGAAACCTATTAGCGTTTGCCAACAGAAAAACAAAATGTTACATGCTACAATGCATTCACATCTCTAAAGTCCATAGATACTATCCACAAAACACAAACAAACTCTTAGGATGTAGCAAGAGCTGGGATTGACTGAGCCACCACAGAACCAGATATTTCTGGTTTCATCCAAACCTAGCTGAACAAACTGGTGTGGAATTGGTGTGCAAAGCACCCAGAAAAGCAGAGTCAACCTGGTTTTGGAGAAAAGCAAAGTCTTTTTCTTGGGCACATGGATTCAATGTCATGTTTACAAACACAAATATCATTTCTAACCTGGTTTCTGCAGCTTTTTACTGAGAAAACATGAATGTGTACTTGTTGTGACTCATTTGAAACCATTAGCGTTTGCCAACAGAAAACCTAAATGCTACATGCTACAATGCATTCACAACTCTAAAGTCCATAGATATTGTGGAGAAAACACAAAAAAACTCTTAGGATGTAGCAAGAGCTGGGATTGACTGAGCCACCACAGAACCGGATATTTCTGGTTTCATCCAGCCCTATCTGGACAAACTGGTGTAGAATTGGTGTGCAAAGCACCCAGAAAAGCAGAGTCAACCTGGTTTTGGAGAAAAGCAAAGTCATTTCTTGGGCACATGGATTCAATATCATGTTTACAAACACAAATATCATTTGTGACCTGGTTTCTGCAGCTTTTTTCTCAGAAAACATGAATGTGTACCTGCTGTGACTCATTTGAAACCATTAGCGTTTGCCAACAGAAAACCTAAATGCTAAATGCTACAATGCATTCACAACTCTAAAGTCCATAGATACTATTGACAAAACACAAGCAAACACAGAAGCTGTAGCCAGAGCTGGGATTGACTTACCCAACACAGAATGGGATATTTCTGGTTTCATCCAAACCTATCTGGACAAACTGTTGTGGAATTGGTGTCCAAAGCACCCAGTAAAGCACAGTCAACCTGGTTTTGGAGAAAAGCAAAGTTTTTTTCTTGGGCACGTGCGTTCAATGTCATGTTTACAAACACAAATATCATTTGTAACCTGTTTTCTGCAGCTTTTTACTCAGAAAACACGAATGTGTCCCTGCTGTGTCTTTTTGAAACCATTAGCATTTGCCAACAGAAAACTTAAATCCTAAATGCAACAATGCATTCACAACCCTAAAGTCCATAGATACTATTGACAAAACACAAGCAAACACAGAAGCTGTAGCCAGAGCTGGGATTGACTGAGCCACCACAGAACCGGATATTTCTGGTTTCATCCAAACCTATCTGGACAAACTGGTGTGGAGTTGGTGTTCAAAGCACCCAGAAAAGCAGAGTCAACCTGGTTTTGGAGAAAAGCAAAGTCTTTTTCTTGGGTACATGGGTTCAATGTAATGTTTACAAACACAAATATCATTTTTAACCTGGTTTCTGCAGCTTTTTACTCAGCAAACATGACTTTGTACCTGCTGTGACTCATTTGAAACCATTAGCGTTTGCCAACGGAAAACCTAAATGCTAAATGCTTCAATGCATCACAACTCTAAAGTCCATAGATACTGTGGAGAAAACACAAGCAAACACAGAAGCTGTAGCCAGAGCTGGGATTGACTTAGCCACCACAGAAGCGGATATTTCTGGTTTCAGCCAAACCTAGCTGAAGAAACTGGTGTGGAATTGGTGTGCAAAGCACCCAGAAAAGCAGTCAAGCTGGTTTTGGAGAAAAGCAAAGTCTTTTTCTAGGGCAAGTGGAATCAATGTCATGTTTACAAACACAAATATCATTAGTAAACTGCTTTCTGCAGCTTTTTACTCAGAAAACACGAATGTGTATCTTTTGTGCCTCCATGTGAAACCAATTAGCATTTGCCAACAGAAAATCAAAATGTTACATGCTAAAATTCATTCACAACTCTAAAGTCCATAGATACTATCGACAAAAAACAAGCAAACACAGAGCTGTAGCCAGAGCTGGGATTGACTTACCCACCACAGAACTGTATATTTCTGGTTTCTTCCAAACCTATCTGGACAAACTGGTGTGGAATTGGTGTGCAAAGCACCCAGAAAAGCAGAGTCAACCTGGTTTTGGAGAAAAGCAAAGTCTTTTCTTGGGCAAGTGGATTCAATGTCATGTTTACAAACACAAATATCATTTGTGACCTGGTTTCTGCAGCTTTTTACTCAGAAAACACGAATATGTCACTGTTGTGTCTCCATGTGAAACCTATTAGCGTTTGCCAACAGAAAAACAAAATGTTACATGCTACAATGCATTCACATCTCTAAAGTCCATAGATACTATCGACAAAACACAAACAAACTCTTAGGATGTAGCAAGAGCTGGGATTGACTGAGCCACCACAGAACCAGATATTTCTGGTTTCAACCAAACCTAGCTGAACAAACTGGTGTGGAATTGGTGTGCAAAGCACCCAGAAAAGCAGAGTCAACCTGGTTTTGGAGAAAAGCAAAGTCTTTTTCTTGGGCACATGGATTCAATGTCATGTTTACAAACACAAATATCATTTCTAACCTGGTTTCTGTAGCTTTTTACTGAGAAAACATGAATGTGTACCTGTTGTGACTCATTTGAAACCATTAGCGTTTGCCAACAGAAAACCTAAATGCTACATGCTACAATGCATTCACAACTCTAAAGTCCATAGATACTGTGGAGAAAACACAAAAAACTCTTAGGATGTAGCAAGAGCTGGGATTGACTGAGCCACCACAGAACCGGATATTTCTGGTTTCATCCAGCCCTATCTGGACAAACTGGTGTAGAATTGGTGTGCAAAGCACCCAGAAAAGCAGAGTCAACCTGGTTTTGGAGAAAAGCAAAGTCATTTCTTGGGCACATGGATTCAATGTCATGTTTACAAACACAAATATCATTTGTGACCTGGTTTCTGCAGCTTTTTTCTCAGAAAACATGAATGTGTACCTGCTGTGACTCATTTGAAACCATTAGCGTTTGCCAACAGAAAACCTAAATGCTAAATGCTACAATGCATTCACAACTCTAAAGTCCATAGATACTATTGACAAAACACAAGCAAACACAGAAGCTGTAGCCAGAGCTGGGATTGACTTACCCACCACAGAACCGGATATTTCTGGTTTCATCCAAACCTAGCTGAATAAACTTGTGTGGAGTTGGTGTGGAAAGCACCCAGAAAAGCAGAGTCAACCTGGTGTTGGAGAAAAGCAAAGTCTTTTTCTTGGGCAAGTGGATTCAATGTCATGTTTACAAACACAAATATCATTTGTGACCTGGTTTCTGCAGCTTTTTACTCAGAAAACACGAATATGTCACTGTTGTGTCTCCATGTGAAACCTATTAGCGTTTGCCAACAGAAAAACAAAATGTTACATGCTACAATGCATTCACATCTCTAAAGTCCATAGATACTATCGACAAAACACAAACAAACTCTTAGGATGTAGCAAGAGCTGGGATTGACTGAGCCACCACAGAACCAGATATTTCTGGTTTCATCCAAACCTAGCTGAACAAACTGGTGTGGAATTGGTGTGCAAAGCACCCAGAAAAGCAGAGTCAACCTGGTTTTGGAGAAAAGCAAAGTCTTTTTCGTGGGCAAGTGGATTCAATGTCATGTTTACAAACACAAATATCATTTTCAACCTGGTTTCTGCAGCTTTTCACTCAGAAAACACCAATGTGTATCTGTTGTGCCTCCATGTGAAACCAATTAGCATTTGCCAACAGAAAATTAAAATGTTACATGCTAAAATTCATTCACAACTCTAAAGTCCATAGATACTATCGACAAAAAACAAGCAAACACAGAAGCTGTAGCCAGAGCTGGGATTGACTTACCTACCACAGAACTGTATATTTCTGGTTTCATCCAAACCTATCTGGACAAACTGGTGTGGAATTGGTGTGCAAAGCACCCAGAAAAGCAGAGTCAACCTGGTTTTGGAGAAAAGCAAAGTCTTTTCTTGGGCAAGTGGATTCAATGTCATGTTTACAAACACAAATATCATTTGTGACATGGTCTCTGCAGCTTTTTACTCAGCAAACACGAATATGTCACTGTTGTGTCTCCATGTGAAACCAATCAGCGTTTGCCAACAGAAAAACAAAATGTTACATGCTACAATGCATTCACATCTCTAAAGTCCATAGATACTATCGACAAAGTACAAACAAACTCTTAGGATGTAGCAAGAGCTGGGATTGACTGAGCCACCACAGAACCGGATATTTCTGGTTTCATCCAGCACTATCTGGACAAACTGGTGTGGAATTGGTGTGCAAAGCACCCAGAAAAGCAGAGTCAACCTGGTTTTGGAGAAAAGCAAAGTCTTTTCTTGGGCAAGTGGATTCAATGTCATGTTTACAAACACAAATATCATTTGTGACCTGGTTTCTGCAGCTTTTTACTCAGAAAACACGAATATGTCACTGTTATGTCTCCATGTGAAACCTATTAGCGTTTGCCAACAGAAAAACAAAATGTTACATGCTACAATGCATTCACATCTCTAAAGTCCATAGATACTATCCACAAAAAACAAACAAACTCTTAGGATGTAGCAAGAGCTGGGATTGACTGAGCCACCACAGAACCAGATATTTCTGGTTTCATCCAAACCTAGCTGAACAAACTGGTGTGGAATTGGTGTGCAAAGCACCCAGAAAAGCAGAGTCAACCTGGTTTTGGAGAAAAGCAAAGTCTTTTTCTTGGGCACATGGATTCAATGTCATGTTTACAAACACAAATATCATTTCTAACCTGGTTTCTGCAGCTTTTTACTGAGAAAACATGAATGTGTACCTGTTGTGACTCATTTGAAACCATTAGCGTTTGCCAACAGAAAACCTAAATGCTACATGCTACAATGCATTCACAACTCTAAAGTCCATAGATATTGTGGAGAAAACACAAAAAAACTCTTAGGATGTAGCAAGAGCTGGGATTGACTGAGCCACCACAGAACCGGATATTTCTGGTTTCATCCAGCCCTATCTGGACAAACTGGTGTAGAATTGGTGTGCAAAGCACCCAGAAAAGCAGAGTCAACCTGGTTTTGGAGAAAAGCAAAGTCATTTCTTGGGCACATGGATTCAATGTCATGTTTACAAACACAAATATCATTTGTGACCTGGTTTCTGCAGCTTTTTTCTCAGAAAACATGAATGTGTACCTGCTGTGACTCATTTGAAACCATTAGCGTTTGCCAACAGAAAACCTAAATGCTAAATGCTACAATGCATTCACAACTCTAAAGTCCATAGATACTATTGACAAAACACAAGCAAACACAGAAGCTGTAGCCAGAGCTGGGATTGACTTACCCAACACAGAATGGGATATTTCTGGTTTCATCCAAACCTATCTGGACAAACTGGTGTGGAATTGGTGTGCAAAGCACCCAGTAAAGCACAGTCAACCTGGTTTTGGAGAAAAGCAAAGTTTTTTTCTTGGGCACGTGCGTTCAATGTCATGTTTACAAACACAAATATCATTTGTAACCTGTTTTCTGCAGCTTTTTACTCAGAAAACACGAATGTGTCCCTGCTGTGTCTTTTTGAAACCATTAGCATTTGCCAACAGAAAACTTAAATCCTAAATGCAACAATGCATTCACAACCCTAAAGTCCATAGATACTATTGACAAAACACAAGCAAACACAGAAGCTGTAGCCAGAGCTGGGATTGACTGAGCCACCACAGAACCGGATATTTCTGGTTTCATCCAAACCTATCTGGACAAACTGGTGTGGAGTTGGTGTGCAAAGCACCCAGAAAAGCAGAGTCAACCTGGTTTTGGAGAAAAGCAAAGTCTTTTTCTTGGGTACATGGGTTCAATGTCATGTTTACAAACACAAATATCATTTTTAACCTGGTTTCTGCAGCTTTTTACTCAGCAAACATGACTTTGTACCTGCTGTGACTCATTTGAAACCATTAGCGTTTGCCAACGGAAAACCTAAATGCTAAATGCTTCAATGCATCACAACTCTAAAGTCCATAGATACTGTGGAGAAAACACAAGCAAACACAGAAGCTGTAGCCAGAGCTGGGATTGACTTAGCCACCACAGAAGCGGATATTTCTGGTTTCAGCCAAACCTAGCTGAAGAAACTGGTGTGGAATTGGTGTGCAAAGCACCCAGAAAAGCAGTCAAGCTGGTTTTGGAGAAAAGCAAAGTCTTTTTCTAGGGCAAGTGGAATCAATGTCATGTTTACAAACACAAATATCATTAGTAAACTGCTTTCTGCAGCTTTTTACTCAGAAAACACGAATGTGTATCTTTTGTGCCTCCATGTGAAACCAATTAGCATTTGCCAACAGAAAATCAAAATGTTACATGCTAAAATTCATTCACAACTCTAAAGTCCAAAGATACTATCGACAAAAAACAAGCAAACACAGAGCTGTAGCCAGAGCTGGGATTGACTTACCCACCACAGAACTGTATATTTCTGGTTTCTTCCAAACCTATCTGGACAAACTGGTGTGGAATTGGTGTGCAAAGCACCCAGAAAAGCAGAGTCAACCTGGTTTTGGAGAAAAGCAAAGTCTTTTCTTGGGCAAGTGGATTCAATGTCATGTTTACAAACACAAATATCATTTGTGACCTGGTTTCTGCAGCTTTTTACTCAGAAAACACGAATATGTCACTGTTGTGTCTCCATGTGAAACCTATTAGCGTTTGCCAACAGAAAAACAAAATGTTACATGCTACAATGCATTCACATCTCTAAAGTCCATAGATACTATCGACAAAACACAAACAAACTCTTAGGATGTAGCAAGAGCTGGGATTGACTGAGCCACCACAGAACCAGATATTTCTGGTTTCAACCAAACCTAGCTGAACAAACTGGTGTGGAATTGGTGTGCAAAGCACCCAGAAAAGCAGAGTCAACCTGGTTTTGGAGAAAAGCAAAGTCTTTTTCTTGGGCACATGGATTCAATGTCATGTTTACAAACACAAATATCATTTCTAATCTGGTTTCTGTAGCTTTTTACTGAGAAAACATGAATGTGTACCTGTTGTGACTCATTTGAAACCATTAGCGTTTGCCAACAGAAAACCTAAATGCTACATGCTACAATGCATTCACAACTCTAAAGTCCATAGATACTGTGGAGAAAACACAAAAAACTCTTAGGATGTAGCAAGAGCTGGGATTGACTGAGCCACCACAGAACCGGATATTTCTGGTTTCATCCAGCCCTATCTGGACAAACTGGTGTAGAATTGGTGTGCAAAGCACCCAGAAAAGCAGAGTCAACCTGGTTTTGGAGAAAAGCAAAGTCATTTCTTGGGCACATGGATTCAATGTCATGTTTACAAACACAAATATCATTTGTGACCTGGTTTCTGCAGCTTTTTTCTCAGAAAACATGAATGTGTACCTGCTGTGACTCATTTGAAACCATTAGCGTTTGCCAACAGAAAACCTAAATGCTAAATGCTACAATGCATTCACAACACTAAAGTCCATAGATACTATTGACAAAACACAAGCAAACACAGAAGCTGTAGCCAGAGCTGGGATTGACTTACCCACCACAGAACCGGATATTTCTGGTTTCATCCAAACCTAGCTGAACAAACTTGTGTGGAGTTGGTGTGGAAAGCACCCAGAAAAGCAGAGTCAACCTGGTGTTGGAGAAAAGCAAAGTCTTTTTCTTGGGCAAGTGGATTCAAAGTCATGTTTACAAACACAAATATCATTTGTGACCTGGTTTCTGCAGCTTTTTACTCAGAAAACACGAATATGTCACTGTTGTGTCTCCATGTGAAACCTATTAGCGTTTGCCAACAGAAAAACAAAATGTTACATGCTACAATGCATTCACATCTCTAAAGTCCATAGATACTATCGACAAAACACAAACAAACTCTTAGGATGTAGCAAGAGCTGGGATTGACTGAGCCACCACAGAACCAGATATTTCTGGTTTCATCCAAACCTAGCTGAACAAACTGGTGTGGAACTGGTGTGCAAAGCACCCAGAAAAGCAGAGTCAACCTGGTTTTGGAGAAAAGCAAAGTCTTTTTCGTGGGCAAGTGGATTCAATGTCATGTTTACAAACGCAAATATCATTTTCAACCTGGTTTCTGCAGCTTTTCACTCAGAAAACACCAATGTGTATCTGTTGTGCCTCCATGTGAAACCAATTAGCATTTGCCAACAGAAAATTAAAATGTTACATGCTAAAATTCATTCACAACTCTAAAGTCCATAGATACTATCGACAAAAAACAAGCAAACACAGAAGCTGTAGCCAGAGCTGGGATTGACTTACCCACCACAGAACTGTATATTTCTGGTTTCATCCAAACCTATCTGGACAAACTGGTGTGGAATTGGTGTGCAAAGCACCCAGAAAAGCAGAGTCAACCTGGTTTTGGAGAAAAGCAAAGTCTTTTCTTGGGCAAGTGGATTCAATGTCATGTTTACAAACACAAATATCTTTTGTGACATGGTTTCTGCAGCTTTTTACTCAGCAAACACGAATATGTCACTGTTGTGTCTCCATGTGAAACCAATCAGCGTTTGCCAACAGAAAAACAAAATGTTACATGCTACAATGCATTCACATCTCTAAAGTCCATAGATACTATCCACAAAGTACAAACAACTCTTAGGATGTAGCAAGAGCTGGGATTGACTGAGCCACCACAGAACCAGATATTTCTGGTTTCATCCAAACCTAGCTGAACAAACTGGTGTGGAATTGGTGTGCAAAGCACCCAGAAAAGCACAGTCAACCTGGTTTTGGAGAAAAGCAAAGTCATTTCTTGGGCACATGGATTCAATGTCATGTTTACAAACACAAATATCATTTCTAACATGGTTTCTGCAGCTTTTTACTGAGAAAACATGAATGTGTACCTTTTGTGACTCATTTGAAAGCATTAGCATTTGCCAGTAGAAAACCTAAATCCTAAATGCTACAATGCATTCACAATTCTAAAATCCATAGATACTATTGACAAAACACAAGCAAACACAGAAGCTGTAGCCAGAGCTGGGATTGACTGAACCACCACAGAACTGGATATTTCTGATTTCATCCAAACCTATCTGGACAAACTGGTGTGGAATTGGTGTGCAAAGCACCCAGAAAAGCACAGTCAACCTGGTTTTGGAGAAAAGTAAAGTTTTTTTCTTGGGCACATGGGTTCAATGTCATGTTTACAAACACAAAATCATTTGTAACCTGTTTTCTGCAGCTTTTTACTCAGTAAACACGAATGTGTCCCTGTTGTGTCTCATTTGAAACCATTAGCATTTGCCAACAGAAAACCTAAATCCTAAATGCTACAATGCATTCACAATTCTAAAGTCCATAGATACTATTGATAAAACACAAGCAAACACAGAAGCTGTAGCCAGAGCTGGGATTGACTGAGCCACCACAGAACCGGATATTTCTGGTTTCAGCCAAACCTAGCTGAACAAACTGGTGTGGAGTTGGTGTGCAAAGCACCCAGAAAAGCAGAGTCAACCTGGTTTTGGAGAAAAGCAAAGTCTTTTTCTTGGGCACGTGGATTCAATGTCATGTTTACAAACACAAATATCATTTGTGACCTGGTTTCTGCAGCTTTTTACTCAGAAAACACGAATATGTAACTGTTGTGTCACCATGTGAAACCTATTAGCGTTTGCCAACAGAAAAAGAAAATGTTACATGCTACAATGCATTCACATCTCTAAGTCCATAGATACTATCGACAAAACACAAACAAACTCTTAGGATGTAGCAAGAGCTGGGATTGACTGAGCCACCACAGAACCGGATATTTCTGGATTCATCCAGCCCTATCTGGACAAACTGGTGTGGAATTGGTGTGCAAAGCACCCAGAAAAGCAGAGTCAACCTGGTTTTGGAGAAAAGCAAAGTCTTTTTCTTCGGCACATGGATTCAATGTCATGTTTACAAAGACAAATACCATTTCTATCCTGGTTTCTGCAGCTTTTTACTCAGAAAACACGAATATGTAACTGTTGTGTCACCATGTGAAACCTATTAGCGTTTGCCAACAGAAAAACAAAATGTTACATGCTACAAAGCATTCACATCTCTAAGTCCATAGATACTATCGACAAAACACAAACAAACTCTTAGGATGTAGCAAGAGCTGGGATTGACTGAGCCACCACAGAACTGGATATTTCTGGTTTCATCCAGCCCTATCTGGACAAACTGGTGTGGAATTGGTGTGCAAAGCACCCAGAAAAGCAGAGTCAACCTGGTTTAGGAGAAAAGCAAAGTCTTTTTCTTCGGCACATGGATTCAATGACATGTTTACAAAGACAAATACCATTTTTAACCTGGATTCTGCAGCTTTTTACTCAGAAAACACGAATGTGTACCTGCTGTGATTCATTTGAAACCATTAGCGTTTGCCAACAGAAAACCTAAATGCTAAATGCTACAATGCATTCACAACTCTAAAGTCCATAGATACTATTGACAAAACACAAGCAAACACAGAAGCTGTAGCCAGAGCTGGGATTGACTTACCCACCACAGAATCGGATATTTCTGGCTTCAGCCAAACCTAGCTGAACAAACTGTTGTGGAATTGGTGTGCAAAGCACCCAGAAAAGCAGTCAACCTGGTTTTGGAGAAAAGCAGATTACAAATGACATTTGTGTTTGTAAACATGACATTGAATCCACTTGCCCAAGAAAAAGACTTTGCTTTTCTCCAAACCAGGTTGACTCTGATTTTCTGGGTGCTTTGCACACCAATTCCACACCACTTTGTCCAGATAGGGCTGGATGAAACCAGAAACAATCGGTTCTCAGGTGTCTAACTCAATCCCAGCTCTTGCTACAGCTTTTGTGCTAGCCTGTGTTTTCTCGATAATATCGATTTGGATATATGGACTTTAGAGTTGTGAATGCATTTTAGCATGTAACATTTTGTTTTCTCTTGGGAAATGCTAATTGGTTTCACATGGAGACACAACAGGTACACATTCATGTTTTCTGAGTAAAAAGCTGCAGAAACCAGGTTAAAAATGATATTTGTGTTTGTAAACATGACATTGAAACCACTTGCCCCAGAAAAAGACTTTGCTTTTCTCCAAAACCAGGTTGACTCTGATTTCTGTGTGCCTTGCACACCAATTCCACACCAGTTTGTCCAGTTGGTTTGGATGAAACCAGAAATATCCGGTTCTGTAGTGGCTAACTCAAACCCAGCTCTTGCTAGAGCCTCTGTGTTTGTTTGTGTTTTCTGGATAGTATCTATGGACTATGGATTTGTGTATGAATTGTAGCTTGTAACATTTTGCTTCTTGTTAGCAAAAGATAGTTGTTTTCACAAGGAGACACAACTGGTACACATTCGTGTTTTCTGAGTAAAATGCTGCAGAAACCAGGTTAGAAATGATATTGATGTTTGTAACCATGACATTGAATCCACTTGCCAAAGAAAAATACTTTGCTTTTTTCCAAAACCTGGTTGACTCTGCTTTTCTGGGTGCTTTGCACACCAATTCCACAACAGTTTGTCTAGATAGGGCTGGATGAAACCAGAAATATCCGGTTCTGTGTGGGCTAACTCAATCCCAGCTGTTGCTACAGCCTGTGAGTTGTTTGTGTTATCTGTATAGTATCTATGGAGTTCAGAGTTGTGAATGCATTGTAGCATGTAACATTTTGTTTATCTGTTGGCAAACACTAATTGGTTTCACATGGAGACACAACAGGTACACATTCGTATTTTCTGAGTGAAAAGCTGCAGAAACCAGGTTAAAAATGATATTGGTGTTTGTAAACATGACATTGAATCCACTTGCCCAAGAAAAAGACTTTGCTTTTCTCCAAAATCCATTTGACTCTGCTTTTCTGGGTGCTTTGCACACCTATTCCACACGAGTTTGTCCAGATTGGGCTGGATGGAATAATAAATATCCGTTTCTGTAGTGGCTAACTCAATCCAAGCTCATGCTACAGACTCTTTGTTTGTTTTTGTTTACTGGATTGTATCTATGGACTTTAGAGATGTGTATGAATTGTAGCATGTAACATTTTACTTCATTTTGGCAAACGCTAATTGGTTTCACATGGAGACACAACAGGTACACATTCGTGTTTCCTAAGTGAAGAGCTGCAAAAAACAGGATAAAATTGTTATTTGTGTTTGTAAACATGACATTGAATCAACTTGCCCAAGAAAAGGACTTTGCTTTTCTCCAAACCAGGTTCACTCTGCTTTTCTGGGTGCTTTGCACACCAATTCCACACCAGTTTGTCCAGATAGGCTTGGATGAATCCAGATATATCCGGTTCTGTGGTGGCTAACTCAATACCAGCTCTTGCTACAGTTTCTGTGTATGCTTCTGTTTTCTCAATAGTATCTGTGGATTTTAGAGTTGTGAATGCATTGTAGCATGTAACATTTTGTTTTTCTGTTGGCAAACGCTGATTGGTTTCACATGGAGACACAACAGTTACATATTCGTGTTTTCTGAGTAAAAAGCTGCAGAAACCAGGTTACAAATGATATTGGTGTTTGTAAACATGACATTCAATCCACTTGCCCAAGAAAAAGTCTTTGCTTTTCTCCAACACCTGGTTGATTCCGCTTTTCTGTGTGCTTTGCACACCAATTTCACACTAGTTTGTCCAGTTAGGCCTGGATGAATCCAGAAATATCTGGTTCTGTGGTGGCGAACTCAATCCCAGCTGTTGCTAGAGCCTCAGAATTTGCTTCTGTTTTCTCGAAAATATCTGTGGATTTTAGAGTTGTGCATGCATTGTAGCATGCAACATTTTGTTTTTCTGTTGGCAAACGCTAGTTGGTTTCACATGGAGACACAACAGGAACACATTCGTCTTTTCTGAGAAAAAAGCTGTAGAAAGCAGTTTACAAATGATAGTTGTGTTTGTAAACATGACATTGAAACCACTTGCCCAAGAAAAAGACTTTCCTTTTCTCCAAAACCAGTTTGACTCTGATGTTCTGGGGGCTTTGCACACCAATTCCACACCAGTTTGTCCAGTGTGGCCTGGATGAAACCAGAAATATCCAGTTCTGTGGTGGCTAACTCAATTCCAGCTCTTGCTACAGCTTCTGTGTTTGCTTGTGTTGTCTCCATAATATCTGTCGATTTTAGAGTTATGAATGCATTGCAGCATGTAACATTTTGTTTTTCTGTTGGCAAACGCTAATTGGTTTCACATGGAGACACAACAGGTACACATTCGTGTTTTCTGAGTAAAAATCTGCAGAAACCAGGTTAAAAATAATATTGGTGTTTGTAAACATGACATTGAATCCACTTGCCCAAGAAAAAGACTTTGCGTTTTCCAAAACCAGGTTGACTCTGCTTTTCTGGGTGCTTTGCACACCAACTGCACACCAGTTTGTCCAGATAGGCCTGGTTGAAACCAGAAATAACCGGTTTTGTGGTGGCTAACTCAAACCCAGCTCTTGCTACATCCTCAGAGTTTGCTTGTGTTTTCTCGATAATATCTGTGGATTTTAGTGTTGTGAATGCATTGTACCATGTAACATTTTGTTTTTCTGTTGGTATACACTAATTGGTTTCCCATGGAGACACAACAGGTACATATTCATGTTTTCAGAGAAAAAGCTGCAGAAACCAGGTTAAAAATGATATTGGTGTTTGTAAACATGACATTGAAACCACTTGACCAAGAAAAAGACTTTGCTATTCTCCAAAACCAGGGGGACTTTGCTTTTCTGGGTGCTTTGCACACCAATTCCACACCAGTTTCTCAGATAGGTCTGGATGAAACCAGAAATATCCGGTTCTGTGTTGGCTAACTCAATCCCAGCTCTTGCTACAGCCTCAGAGTTTGCTTGTGTTTTCTCGATAATATCTGCGGATTTTAGAATTATGAATGCAGTGTAGCATGTAACATTTTGTTTTTCCGTTGGCAAATGCTAATTGGTTTCACATGGAGACACAACAGGTATACATTCGTATTTTCTGAGTGAAAAGCTGCAGAAAGCAGTTTACAAATGATAGTTGTGTTGGTAAACCTCACATTGAATCCACTTGCCCAAGAAAAAGACTTTGCGTTTCTCCAAAACCAGGTTGACTCTGCTTTTCTGGGTGCTTTGCACACCAACTGCACACCAGTTTGTCCAGATAGGTCTGGATGAAACCAGAAATATCCGGTTTGTGGTGGCTAACTCAAACCCAGCTCTTGCTGCAGTCTCAAAGTTTGTTTGTGTTTTCTGGATAGTATCTGTGTACTTTAGATTTGTGAATGCATTGCAACATGTAACATTTTGTTTTTATGTTGGCAAACGCTAATTGGTTTCACATGGAGACACAACAGGTACACATTCGTGTTTTCAGAGTAAAAGCTGCAGAAAGCAGTTTACAAATGATATTTGTGTTTGTAAACATGACATTGAAACCACTTGCCCAAGAAAAAGACTTTGCTTTTCTCCCAAACCAGGTTGACTCTGCTTTCTGGCGGCTTTGCACACATAATCCACACCAGTTCGTCCAGATAGGTCTGGATGAAACCAGAAATATCTGGTTCTGTATTGGCTAACTAAATCCAAGCTCTTGCTACAGCCTCTGAGTTGTTTTTGTTTTCTTGATAGTATCTATGGACTTTAGAGTTTTGAATGCATTGTAACATGTAACGTTTTGATGCTTGTTGGCCAACGCTAATTGGTTTCACATGGAGACAATAAAGGTACACATTCGTGTTTTCTTAGTAAAAAGCTGCAGAGAGCAGTTTACAAATGATATTTGTGTTTGTAAACATGACATTGAATGCACTTGCCCAAGAAAAAGACTTTGCTTTTCTCCAAAACAAGGTTGACTCTGCTTTTCTGGGTGCTTTGAACACCAATTCCACACCAGTTTGTCCAAATAGGTCTCGATGAAATCAAAATATCCGGTTCTGTGGTGGCTAATTCAATCCGAGCTCTTGCTACGGCTTCTGAGCTTGCTTGTGTTTTCTCAATAGTATCTGTGCATTTTACAGTTGTGAATGCATTATAGCATGTAACATTTTGTTTTTCTGTTGGCAAACGCTAAGCGTTTCCCATGGAGACACAACAGGTACACATTCGTTTTGTCTGAGTAAAAAGCTGTAGAAACCAGTTTACAAAAGATATTTGTGTTTGTAAACATGACATTGAATGCACTTGCCCAAGAAAAAGACTTTCCTTTTCTCCAAAACCAGGTTGACTCTGCTTTTCTGGGTGCTTTGCACACCAATTCCACAGCAGTTTCTCCGGAAAGGGCTGGAAAAACCAGAAATATCCAGTTCTGTGGTGGCTAACTCAATCCAAGTACTTGCTACAGTTTCTGTGTTTGTTTGTGTTTTCTCGATACTATCTATAAACTTTAGAGTTGTGAATGCATTGCAGGATGTAACAGTTTGTTTTTCTGTTGGCAAACGCTAATTGATTTCACATGGAGACACAACAGGAACACATTCGTCTTTTCTGAGAAAAAAGCTGCAGAAAGCAGTTTACAAATGATATTTGTGTTTGTAAACATGACATTGAATGCACTTGCCAAAGAAATAGACTTTCCTTTTCTCCAAAACCAGTTTGACTCTGCTTTTCTGGGTGCTTTGCACACCAATTCCACACCAGTTTGTCCAGATAGGGCTGGATGAAACCAGAAATATCCGGATCTGTGGTGGCTAACTCAATCCCAGCTCTTGCTACAGCTTCTGTGTTTGCTTGTGTTGTCTCCATAATATCTGACGATTTTAGAGTTGTGAATGCATTGCAGCATGTAACATTTTGTTTTTCTGTTGGCAAATGATAATTGGTTTCACATGGAGACACAACAGGTACACATTCGGGTTTTCTGAGAAAAAGCTGCAGAAAGCAGTTTACAAATGATATTGGTGTTTGTAAACCTGACATTGAATCCACTTGCCCAAGAAAAAGACTTTGCGTTTCTCCAAAACCAGGTTGATTCTGCTTTTCTGGGTGCTTTGCACACCAACTGCACACCAGTTTGTCCAGATAGGCCTGGATGAAACCAGAAATATCCGGTTTTGTGGTGGCTAACTCTAACCCAGCTCTTGCTACATCCTCAGAGTTTGCTTGTGTTATCTCGATAATATCTGTGGATTTTAGTGTTGTGAATGCATTGTAGCATGTAAGATTTTGTTTTTCTTTGGCATACGCTAATTGGTTTCACATGGAGACACAACAGGAAGACATTCGTGTTTTCTGAGAAAAGCTGCATAAACCAGGTTAAAAATGATATTTGTGTTTGTAAACATGACATTGAATACACTTGCCCAAGGAAAAGACTTTGCTTTTCTCCAAAACCAAGTTGACTCTGCTTTTCTGGGTGCTTTGCACACCAATTCATCAAGAGTTTGTCCATTTAGGGCTGGATGAAACCAGAAATATCTGGTTAGTGTTGGCTAACTCAATCCCAGCTCTTGTTACAGCAAATGTTTTTGTTTGTGTTTTTGGATAGTATCTATGAACTTTGGATTTGTGTATGAATTGTAGCATGTAACATTTTGCTTCTTGTTAGCAAACGCTAGTTGGTTTCACAAGGAGACACAACTGGTGCACATTCGTGTTTTCTGAGTAAAAAGCTGCAGAAACCAGGTTAGAAATGATATTTGTGTTTGTAAACATGACATTGAATCCACTTGCCAGAGAAAAATACTTTGCTTTTCTCCAAAACCTGGTTGACTCTGCTTTTCTGGGTGCTTTGCACACCAATTCCACACCAGTTTGTCCAGATATGGCTGGATGAAACCAGAAATATCCGGTTCTGTGGTGGCTAACTCAATCCCAGCTCTTGCTACAGCCTCAGAGTTTGCTTGTGGTTTCTCGAATTTATCTATGGAGTTTAGAATTGTGAATGCATTGTAGCATGTAACATTTTGTTTTTCTGTTGGCAAACGCTAATTGGTTTCATATGGAGACACAACAGGTACACATTCGTATATTCTGAGTGAAAAGCTGCAGAAAGCAGTTTACAAATGATAGTTGTGTTTGTAAACATGACATTGAATCCACTTGCCCAAGAAAAAGACTTTGCTTTTCCCCAAACCAGGTTCACTCTGCTCTCTGGGTGCTTTGCACACCAACTGCACACCAGTTTGTCCAGATAGGTCTGGATGAAACCAGAAATATCCGGTTTGTGGTGGCTAACTCAAACCCAGCTCTTGCAATAGTCTAAAAGTTTGTTTGTGTTTTCTGGATATTATCTGTGGACTTTAGAGTTGTGAATGCATTGCAACATGTAACATTTTGTTTCTATGTTGGCAAACTCTAATTGGTTTCACATGGAGACACAACAGGTACACATTCGTGTTTTCTGAGAAAAAGCTGCAGAAAGCAGTTTACAAATGATATTTGTGTTTGTAAACATGACATTGAAACCACTTGACCAAGAAAAAGACTTTGCTTTTCTCCCAAACCAGGTTCACTCTGCTTTCTGGGTGCTTTACACACATAATCCACACCAGTTCGTCCATATAGGTCTGGATGAAACCATAAATATCTGGTTCTGTATTGGCTAACTAAATCCAAGCTCTTGCTACAGCCTCTGAGTTGTTTTTGTTTTCTTGATAGTATCTATGGACTTTAGAGTTTTGAATGCATTGTAACATGTAACGTTTTGATTCTTGTTGGCCAACGCTAAATGGTTTCACATGGAGACAATAAAGGTACACATTCGTGTTTTCTTAGTAAAAAGCTGCAGAGAGCAGTTTACAAATGATATTTGTGTTTGTAAACATGACATTGAATCCACTTGCCCAAGAAAAAGACTTTGCTTTTCTCCAAAACCAGGCTGACTCTTCTTTTCTGGGTGCTTTGCACACCAATTCCACACCAGTTTGTCCAAATAGGTCTCAATGAAATCAGAAATATCCGGGTCTGTGGTGGCTAATTCAATCCGAGCTCTTGCTACAGCTTCTGAGCTTGCTTGTGTTTTCTCAATAGTATCTGTGCATTTTAGAGTTGTGAATGCATTATAGCATGAAACATTTTGTTTTTCTGTTGGCAAACGCTAAGCGTTTCCCATGGAGACACAACAGGTACACATTCGTTTTGTCTGAGTAAAAAGCTGTAGAAACCAGTTTACAAAAGATATTTGTGTTTGTAAACATGACATTGAATGCACTTGCCCAAGAAAAAGACTTTCCTTTTCTCCAAAACCAGGTTGACTCTGCTTTTCTGGGTGCTTTGCACACCAATTCCACAGCAGTTTCTCCGGAAAGGGCTAGAAAAACCAGAAATATCCAGTTCTGTGGTGGCTAACTCAATCCAAGTACTTGCTACAGTTTCTGTGTTTGTTTGTGTTTTCTCGATACTATCTATAAACTTTAGAGTTGTGAATGCATTGCAGGATGTAACAGTTTGTTTTTCTGTTGGCAAACGCTAATTGATTTCACATGGAGACACAACAGGAACACATTCGTCTTTTCTGAGAAAAAAGCTGTAGAAAGCAGTTTACAAATGATAGTTGTGTTTGTAAACATGACATTGAATGCACTTGCCCAAGAAATAGACTTTCCTTTTCTCCAAAACCAGTTTGACTCTGATTTTCTGGGTGCTTTGCACACCAATTCCACACCAGTTTGTCCAGATAGGGCTGGATGAAACCAGAAATATCCGGTTCTGTGGTGGCTAACTCAATCTCAGCTCTTGCTACAGCTTCTATGTTTGTTTGTGTTGTCTCCATAATATCTGTCGATTTTAGAGTTGTGAATGCATTGCAGCATGTAACAGTTTGTTTTTCTGTTGGCCTACGCTAATTGGTTTCACAGGGAGACACAACAGGAACACATTCGTGTTTTCAGAGAAAAAGCTGCAGAAACCAGGTTAAAAATGATATTGGTGTTTGTAAACATGACATTGAATCCACTTGCCCAAGAAAAAGACTTTGCGTTTCTCCAAAACCAGGTTGACTCTACTTTTCTGGGTGCTTTGCACACCAACTGCACACCAGTTTGTCCAGATAGGCCTGGATGAAACCAGAAATATTCGGTTTTGCGGTGGCTAACTCAAACCCAGCTCTTGCTACATCCTCAGAGTTTGCTTGTGTTTTCTCGATAATATCTGTGGATTTTAGTGTTGTGAATGCATTGTACCATGTAACATTTTGTTTTTCTGTTGGTCTACACTAATTGGTTTCCCATGGAGACACAACAGGTACATATTCATGTTTTCAGAGAAAAAGCTGCAGAAACCAGGTTAAAAATGATATTGGTGTTTGTAAACATGACATTGAAACCACTTGACCAAGAAAAAGACTTTGCTATTCTCCAAAACCAGGTTGACTCTGCTTTTCTGGGTGCTTTGCACACCAATTCCACACCAGTTTCTCTAGAAAGGGCGGGATGAAACCAGAAATATCCGGTTCTGTGGAGGCTCACCAAATCCCAGCTCTTGCTGCAGCCTCAGAGTTTGTTTGTGTTTCCTCAATAGTATCTGTGAATTTTAGAGTTGTGAGTGCATTGTAGCATGTAACAGTTTGTTTTTCTGTTGGCCTACGCTAATTGGTTTCACAGGGAGACACAACAGGAACACATTCGTGTTTTCTGAGAACAAAGCTGCAGAAACCAGGTTAAAAATGATATTTGTGTCTGTAAACATGACATTGAATCCACTTGCCCAACAAAAAGACTTTACTTTTCTCCAAAACCAGGTTGACTCTGCTTTTCTGGGTGCTTTGCACACCAATTCCACACCAGTTTCTCCAGATAGTGCTGGATGAAACCAGAAATACCCGGTTCTGTGGAGGCTAACTCAATCCCAGCTCTTGCTACAATTTCTGTGTTTCCTTGTGTTTTGTCGATCGTATCTATGGAGTTTAGAGTTGTGAATGCATTCTAGGATATAACATTTTGTTTTTCTGTTGGCAAACGCTGATTGGTTTCACATGGAGACACAACAGGTACACTTTCTTGTTTTCTGAGTAAAAAGCTGCAGAAACCAGGTTGCAAATGATATTGGTGTTTTAAACATGACATTGAATCCTCATGCCCAAGAAAAAGTCTTTGCTTTTCTCCAACACCAGGTTGATTCCGCTTTTCTGTGTGCATTGCACTCCAATTTCACACTAGTTTGTCCAGTTAGGCCTGGATGAATACAGAAATATCTGGTTCTGTGGTGGCGAACTCAATCCCAGCTGTTGCTAGAGCCTCAGAATTTGGTTCTGTTTTCTCGATAATATCTGTGAATTTTAGAGTTGTGCATGCATTGTAGCCTGCAACATTTTGTTTTTCTGTTGGCAAACGCTAATTGGTTTCACATGGAGACACACAGGTACACATTCGTGTTTTCTGAGTAAAAATCTGCAGAAACCAGGTCAAAAATTATATTTGTTTTTGTAAACATGACATTGAATCCACTTGCCCAAGAAAAAGACTTTGCTTTTCTCCAAAACCAGGTTGACTGTGCTTTTCTGGGTGCTTTGCACACCAACTCCACACCAGTTTGTTCGGACAGGGCTGGATGAAACCAGAAATATCCGGTATTGTGGTGGCTAACTGAAACCCAGCTCTTGATACATCCTCAGAGTTTGCTTGTGTTTTCTCGATAATATCTGTGGATTTTAGTGTTGTGAATGCATTGTACCATGTAACATTTTGTTTTTCTGTTGGTATACACTAATTGGTTTCCCATGGAGACACAACAGGTACATATTCGTGTTTTCTGAGAAAAAGCTGCAGAAACCAGGTTAAAAATTATATTGGTGTTTGAAAACATGACATTGAAACCACTTGCCCAAGAAAAAGACTTTGCTATTCTCCAAAACCAGGTTGACTCTGCTTTTCTGGGTGCTTTGCACACCAATTCCACACCAGTCTCTCCGGATAGGGATGGATGAAACCAGAAATATCCGGTTCTCAGGTGTCTAATTCAATCCCAGCTCTTGCTACAGCCTCAGAGTTTGCTTGTGTTTTCTCGATACTATCTATAAACTTTAGAGTTTGAATGCATTGTAGCATGTAATATTTTGTTTTTCTGTTGGCATATGCTGATTGGTTTCACATGGAGACACAACAGGTACACATTCGTGTTTTCTGAGTGAAAATCTGCAGAAACCAGGTTACAAATGATATTGGTGTTTCTAAACATGACATTGAAACCACTTGCCCCAGAAAAAGACTTTGCTTTTCTCCAAAACCAGGTTGACTCTGCTTTTCTGGGTGCTTTGCACACCAATTCCACACCAGTTTCTCCAGATAGGGTTGGATGAAAGCAGAAATATCCCATTCTGTGTTGGCTAACTCAATCCCAGCTCTTGCTACAGCCTCAGAGTTTGCTTGTGTTTTCTCAATAGTATCTATGGACTTTAGAGTTGTGAATGCATTGTAGCCTGTAACATTTTGTTTTTCTGTTGGCAAACGCTAATTGGTTTCACATGGAGAAACAACAGGTACACATTCGTATTTTCTGAGTGAAAAGCTGCAGAAAGCAGTTTACAAATGATAGTTGTGTTTGTAAACCTGACATTGAATCCACTTGCCCAAGAAAAAGACTTTGCGTTTCTCCAAAACCAGGTTGACTCTGCTTTTCTGGGTGCTTTGCACACCAACTGCACACCAGTTTGTCCAGATAGGTCTGGATGAAACCAGAAATATCCGGATTGTGGTGGCTAACTCAAACCCAGCTCTTGCTACAGTCTCAATGTTTGTTTGTGTTTTCTGGATAGTATCTGTGTACTTTAGATTTGTGAATGCATTGTAACATGTAACATTTTGTTTTTCTGTTGGCATACGCTAATTGGTTTCACATGGAGACACAACAGGTACACATTCGTGTTTTCAGAGAAAAAGCTGCAGAAAGCAGTATACAAATGATATTTGTGTTTGTAAACATGACATTGAAACCACTTGCCCAAGAAAAAGACTTTGCTTTTCTCCCAAACCAGGTTGACTCTGCTTTCTGGCGGCTTTGCACACATAATCCACACCAGTTCGTCCAGATAGGTCTGGATGAAACCAGAAATATCTGGTTCTGTATTGGCTAACTAAATCCAAGCTCTTGCTACAGCCTCTAAGTTGTTTTTGTTTTCTTGATAGTATCTATGGACTTTAGAGTTTTGAATGCATTGCAACATGTAACGTTTTGATTCTTGTTGGCCAATGCTAATTGGTTTCACATGGAGACAATAAAGGTACACATTCGTGTTTTCTTAGTAAAAAGCTGCAGAGAGCAGTTTACAAATGATATTTGTGTTTGTAAACATGACATTGAATGCACTTGCCCAAGAAAAAGACGTTGCTTTTCTCCAAAACCAGGTTGACTCTGCTTTTCTGGGTGCTTTGCACACCAATTCCACACCAGTTTGTCCAAATAGGTCTCGATGAAATCAGAAATATCCAGGTCTGTGGTGGCTAATTCAGTCCGAGCTCTTGCTACGGCTTCTGAGCTTGCTTGTGTTTTCTCAATAGTATCTGTGATTTTAGAGTTGTGAATGCATTATAGCATGTAACATTTTGTTTTTCTGTTGGCAAACTCTAGCGTTTCCCATGCAGACTCAACAGGTACACATTTGTTTTTTCTGAGTAAAACGCTGTAGAAACCAGTTTACAAAAGATATTTGTGTTTGTAAACATGACATTGAATGCACTTGCCCAAGAAAAAGACTTTCCTTTTCTCCAAAACCAGGTTGACTCTGCTTTTCTGGGTGCTTTGCACACCAATTCCACACCAGTTTGTCCAGATAGGTCTGGATGAAACCAGAAATATCCGGATTGTGGTGGCTAACTCTAACCCAGCTCTTGCAATAGTCTGAAAGTTTGTTTGTGTTTTCTGGATAGTATCTGTGGAATTTAGATTTGTGAATGCATTGCAACATGTAACAGTTTGTTTTTCTGTTGGCAAACGCTAATTGGTTTCACATGGAGACACAGCAGGAACACATTCGCCTTTTCTGAGAAAAAAGCTGTAGAAAGCATTCACAAATTATAGATGTATTTGTAAACATGACATTGAATGCACTTGCCCAAGAAAAAGACTTTCCTTTTCTCCAAAACCAGGTTGACTCTGCTTTTCTGGGTGCTTTGCACATCAATTCCACACCAGTTTGTCCAGATAGGGCTGGATGAAAACAGAAATATCCGGGTCTGTGGTGGCTAATTCAATCTGAGCTCTTGCTACAGCTTCTGAGCTTGCTTGTGTTTTCGCAATAGTATCTGTGCATTTTAGAGTTGTGAATGCATTATAGCATGTAACATTTTGTTTTTCTGTTGGCAAACTCTAGCATTTCCCATGCAGACACAACAGGTACACATTTGTTTTTTCTGAGTAAAACGCTGTAGAAACCTGTTTACAAAAGATATTTGTGTTTGTAAACATGACATTGAATGCACTTGCCCAAGAAAAACACTTTGCTTTTCTCCAAAACCAGGTTGACTCTTCTTTTCTGGGTGCTTTGCACACCAATTCCACAGCAGTTTCTCCGGAAAGGGCTGGATGAAACCAGAAATATCCAGTTCTGTGGTGGCTAACTCAATCCAAGATCCTGCTACAGTTTCTGTGTTTGTTTGTGTTTTCTCGATACTATCTATAAACTTTAGAGTTTGAATGCATTGTAGCATGTACCATTTTGTTTTTCTGTTGGCATACGCTGATTGGTTTCACATGGAGACACAACAGGTACACATTCATGTTTTCTGAGTGAAAATCTGCAGAAACCAGGTTACAAATGATATTGGTGTTTGTAAACATGACATTGAAACCACTTGCCCAAGAAAATGACTTTGCATTTCTCCAAAACCAGGTGGACTCTGCTTTTCTGGGTGCTTTGCACACCAATTCCACAGCAGTTTCTCCGGAAAGGGCTGGATGAAACCAGAAATATCCCATTCTGTGTTGGCTAACTCAATCCCAGCTCTTGCTACAGCCTCAGAGTTTGCTTGTGTTTTCTCGATAATATCTGTGGATTTTAGAATTGTGAATGCATTGTAGCATGTAATATTTTGTTTTTCTGTTGGCAAACGCTAATTGGTTTCACATGGAGACACAACAGATACACATTCGTATTTTAGGAGTGAAAAGCTGCAGAAAGCAGTTTACAAATGATATTTGTGTTTGTAAACCTGACATTGAATCCACTTGCCCAAGAAAAAGACTTTGCGTTTCTCCAAAACCAGGTTGACTCTGCTTTTCTTGGTGCTTTGCACACCAATTCCACACCAGTTTGTCCAGATAGGTCTGGATGAAACCAGAAATATCCGGATTGTGGTGGCTAACTCTAACCCAGCTCTTGCAATAGTCTGAAAGTTTGTTTGTGTTTTCTGGATAGTATCTGTGGACTTTAGATTTGTGAATGCATTGCAACATGTAACAGTTTGTTTTTCTGTTGGCAAACGCTAATTGGTTTCACATGGAGACACAGCAGGAACACATTCGCCTTTTCTGAGAAAAAAGCTGTAGAAAGCAGTTCACAAATTATAGATGTATTTGTAAACATGACATTGAATGCACTTGCCCAAGAAAAAGACTTTCCTTTTCTCCAAAACCAGGTTGACTCTGCTTTTCTGGGTGCTTTGCACATCAATTCCACACCAGTTTGTCCAGATAGGGCTGGATGAATTCAGAAATATCCGGGTCTGTGGTGGCTAATTCAATCTGAGCTCTTGCTACAGCTTCTGAGCTTGCTTGTGTTTTCGCAATAGTATCTGTGCATTTTAGAGTTGTGAATGCATTATAGCATGTAACATTTTGTTTTTCTGTTGGCAAACTCTAGCGTTTCCCATGCAGACAAAACTGGTACACATTCGTTTTTTCTGAG
This sequence comes from Sylvilagus floridanus, assembly GCA_949820135.1. Lineage (NCBI taxonomy): Eukaryota > Metazoa > Chordata > Mammalia > Lagomorpha > Leporidae > Sylvilagus > Sylvilagus floridanus. The sequence goes on from OX463232.1 coordinate 28,258,057, forward strand.
TAAAACGCTGGAGAAACCAGTTTACAAATGCTATTTGTGTTTGTAAACATGACATTGAATGCACTTGCCCAAGAAAAAGACTTTCCTTTTCTCCAAAACCAGGTTGACTCTTCTTTTCTGGGTGCTTTGCACATCAATTCCACAGCAGTTTCTCCGGAAAGGGCTGGATGAAACCAGAAATATCCGGTTCTCAGGTGTCTAACTCAATCCCATCTCTTGCTACAGCCTCAGAGTTTGCTTGTGTTTTCTCGATAGTATCTATAAAGTTTAGAGTTGTGAATGCATTGTAGGATGTAACAGTTTGTTTTTCTGTTGGCAAACGCTTATTAGTTTCACATGGAGACACAACAGGAACACATTCGTCTTTTCTGAGAAAAAAGCTGTAGAAAGCAGTTCACAAATTATAGTTGTGTTTGTAAACATGACATTGAATGCACTTGCCCAAGAAAAAGAATTTCCTTTTCTCCAAAACCAGTTTGACTCTGCTTTTCTGCGTGCTTTGCACACCAATTCCACACCAGTTTGTCCAGATAGGGCTGGATGAAACCAGAAATATCCGGTTCTGTGGTGGCTAACTCAATCCCAGCTCTTGCTACAGCTTCTGTGTTTGCTTGTGTTTCCTCCATAATATCTGTCGATTTTAGAGTTGTGAATGCACTGCAGCATGTAACATTTTGTTTATCTGTTGGCAAACGCTAATTGGTTTCACATGGAGACACAACAGGTACACATTCGTATTTTCTGAGTGAAAAGCTGCAGAAAGCAGTTTACAAATGATAGTTGTGTTGGTAATCCTCACATTGAATCCACTTGCCCAATAAAAAGACTTTCCTTTTCTCCAAAACCAGGTTGACTCTGCTTTTCTGGGTGCTTTGCACACCAGTTGCACACCAGTTTGTCCATATAGGTCTCGATGAAATCAGAAATATCCGGTTCTTTGGTGGCTAATTCAATCCGAGCTCTTGCTACAGCTTCTGAGCTTGCTTGTGTTTTCTCAATAGTATCTGTGCATTTTAGAGTTGTGAATGCATTATAGCATGAAACATTTTGTTTTTCTGTTGGCAAACGCTAAGCGTTTCCCATGGAGACACAACAGGTACACATTCGTTTTGTCTGAGTAAAAAGCTGTAGAAACCAGTTTACAAAAGATATTTATGTTTGTAAACATGACATTGAATGCACTTGCCCAAGAAAAAGACTTTCCTTTTCTCCAAAACCAGGTTGACTCTGCTTTTCTCGGTGCTTTACACACCAATTCCACAGCAGTTTCTCCGGAAAGGGCTGGAAAAACCAGAAATATCCAGTTCTGTGGTGGCTAACTCAATCCAAGTACTTGCTACAGTTTCTGTGTTTGTTTGTGTTTTCTCGATACTATTTATAAACTTTAGAGTTGTGAATGCATTGCAGGATGTAACAGTTTGTTTTTCTGTTGGCAAACGCTAATTGATTTCACATGGAGACACAACAGGAACACATTCGTCTTTTCTGAGAAAAAAGCTGTAGAAAGCAGTTTACAAATGATGGTTGTGTTTGTAAACATGACATTGAATGCACTTGCCCAAGAAATAGACTTTCCTTTTCTCCAAAACCAGTTTGACTCTGATTTTCTGGGTGCTTTGCACACCAATTCCACACCAGTTTGTCCAGATAGGGCTGGATGAAACCAGAAATATCCGGTTCTGTGGTGGCTAACTCAATCTCAGCTCTTGCTACAGCTTCTATGTTTGCTTGTGTTGTCTCCATAATATCTGTCGATTTTAGAGTTGTGAATGCATTGCAGCATGTAACAGTTTGTTTTTCTGTTGGCCTACGCTAATTGGTTTCACATGGAGACACAACAGGAACACATTCGTGTTTTCTGAGAAAAAGCTGCAGAAACCAGGTTAAAAATGATATTGGTGTTTGTAAACATGACATTGAATCCACTTGCCCAAGAAAAAGACTTTGCGTTTCTCCAAAACCAGGTTCACTCTACTTTTCTGGGTGCTTTGCACACCAACTGCACACCAGTTTGTCCAGATAGGCCTGGATGAAACCAGAAATATCCGGTTTTGTGGTGGCTAACTCAAACCCAGCTCTTGCTACATCCTCAGAGTTTGCTTGTGTTTTCTCATTAATATCTGTGGATTTTAGTGTTGTGAATGCATTGTACCATGTAACATTTTGTTTTTCTGTTGGTCTACACTAATTGGTTTCCCATGGATACACAACAGGTACATATTCATGTTTTCAGAGAAAAAGCTGCAGAAACCAGGTTAAAAATGATATTGGTGTTTGTGAACATGACATTGAAACCACTTGACCAAGAAAAAGACTTTGCTATTCTCCAAAACCAGGTTGACTCTGCTTTTCTGGGTGCTTTGCACACCAATTCCACACCAGTTTCTCTAGAAAGGGCGGGATGAAACCAGAAATATCCGGTTCTGTGGAGGCTCACCAAATCCAAGCTCTTGCTACAGCCTCAGAGTTTGCTTGTGTTTCCTCAATAGTATCTGTGCATTTTAGAGTTGTGAGTGCATTGTAGCATGTAACAGTTTGTTTTACTGTTGGCCTACGCTAATTGGTTTCACAGGGAGACACAACAGGAACACATTCGTGTTTTCTGAGAAAAAAGCTGCAGAAAGCAGGTCAAAAATGATATTTGTGTCTGTAAACATGACATTGAAACCACTTGCCCAACAAAAAAGACTTTGCTTTTCTCCAAAACCAGGTTGACTCTGCTTTTCTTGGTGCTTTGCACACCAATTCCACACCAGTTTCTCCAGATAGGGCTGGATGAAACCAGAAACACCCGGTTCTGTGGAGGCTAACTCAATCCCAGCTCTTGCTACAATTTCTGTGTTTCCTTGTGTTTTGTCGATCGTATCTATGGAGTTTAGAGTTTTGAATGCATTCTAGTATATAACATTTTGTTTTTCTGTTGGCAAACGCTGATTGGTTTCACATGGAGACACAACAGGTACACTTTCTTGTTTTCTGAGTAAAAAGCTGCAGAAACCAGGTTACAAATGATATTGGTGTTTTAAACATGACATTGAATCCTCTTGCCCAAGAAAAAGTCTTTGCTTTTCTCCAACACCTGGTTGATTCCGCTTTTCTGTGTGCATTGCACACCAATTTCACAGTAGTTTGTCCAGTTAGGCCTGGATGAATACAGAAATATCTGGTTCTGTGGTGGCGAACTCAATCCCAGCTCTTGCTACAGCTTCTGTGTTTGCTTGTGTTGTCTCCATAATATCTGTCGATTTTAGAGTTGTGAATGCATTGTAGCATTAACATTTTGTTTTTCTGTTGTTTTACGCTAATTGGTTTCACATGGAGACACAACAGATACACATTCGTATTTTCTGAGTGAAAAGCTGCAGAAAGCAGTTTACAAATGATAGTTGTGTTTGTAAACCTGACATTGAATCCACTTGCCCAAGAAAAAGACTTTGCGTTTCTCCAAAACCAGGTTGACTCTGCTTTTCTGGGTGCTTTGCACACCAATTCCACACCAGTTTGTCCAGATAGGTCTGGATGAAACCAGAAATATCCGGATTGTGGTGGCTAACTCTAACCCAGCTCTTGCAATAGTCTGAAAGTTTGTTTGTGTTTTCTGGATAGTATCTGTGGACTTTAGAGTTGTGAAAGCATTGCAACATGTAACAGTTTGTTTTTCTGTTAGCAAACGCTAATTGGTTTCACATGGAGACACAGCAGGAACACATTTGCCTTTTCTGAGAAAAAAGCTGTAGAAAGCAGTTCACAAATTATAGATGTATTTGTAAACATGACATTGAATGCACTTGCCCAAGAAAAAGACTTTCCTTTTCTCCAAAACCAGGTTGACTCTGCTTTTCTGGGTGCTTTGCACATCAATTCCACACCAGTTGTCCAGATAGGGCTGGATGAAATCAAAAATATCCGGGTCTGTGGTGGCTAATTCAATCTGAGCTCTTGCTACAGCTTCTGAGCTTGCTTGTGTTTTCTCAATAGTATCTGTGCATTTTAGAGTTGTGAATGCATTATAGCATGTAACATTTTGTTTTTCTGTTGGCAAACTCTAGCGTTTCCCATGCAGACACAACAGGTACACATTCGTTTTTTCTGAGTAAAACGCTGTAGAAACCAGTTTACAAAAGATATTTGTGTTTGTAAACATGACATTGAATGCACTTGCCCAAGAAAAAGACTTTCCTTTTCTCCAAAACCAGGTTGACTCTTCTTTTCTGGGTGCTTTGCACACCAATGCCACAGCAGTTTCTCCGGAAAGGGCTGGATGAAACCAGAAATATCCGGTTCTCAGGTGTCTAACTCAATCCCAGCTCTTGCTACAGCCTCAGAGTTTGCTTGTGTTTTCTCGATAGTATCTATAAAGTTTAGAGTTGTGAATGCATTGTAGGATGTAACAGTTTGTTTTTCTGTTGGCAAACGCTTATTAGTTTCACATGGAGACACAACAGGAACACATTCGTCTTTTCTGAGAAAAAAGCTGTAGAAAGCAGTTCACAAATTATAGTTGTGTTTGTAAACATGACATTGAATCCACTTGCCCAAGAAAAAGACTTTCCTTTTCTCCAAAACCAGTTTGACTCTGCTTTTCTGGGTGCTTTGCACACCAATTCCACACCAGTTTGTCCAGATAGGGCTGGATGAAACCAGAAATATCCGGTTCTGTGGTGGCTAACTCAATCCCAGCTCTTGCTACAGCTTCTGTGTTTGCTTGTGTTTCCTCCATAATATCTGTCGATTTTAGAGATGTGAATGCATTGCAGCATGTAACATTTTGTTTTGCTGTTGGCAAACGCTAATTGGTTTCACATGGAGACACAACAGGAACACATTCGTGTTTTCTGAGTAAAAATCTGCAGAAACCAGGTTCAAATGATATTGGTGTTTGTAAACATGACATTGAATCCACTTGCCCAAGAAAAAGACTTTGCGTTTCTCCAAAACCAGGTTCACTCTTCTTTTCTGGGTGCTTTTACACACCAACTGCACACCATTTTGTCCAGATAGGCCTGGATGAAACCAGAAATATTCGGTTTTGTGGTGGCTAACTCAAACCCAGCTCTTGCTACATCCTCAGAGTTTGCTTGTGTTTTCTCGATAATATCTGTGGATTTTAGTGTTGTGAATGCATTGTACCATGTAACATTTTGTTTTTCTGTTGGTATACACTAATTGGTTTCCCATGGAGACACAACAGGTACAAATTCGTGTTTTCAGAGAAAAAGCTGCAGAAACCAGGTTAAAAATTATATTGGTGTTTGTAAACATGACATTGAAACCACTTGACCAAGAAAAAGACTTTTCTTTTCTCCCAAACCAGGTTGACTCTGCTTTCTGCGTGCTTTGCACACATAAACTACACCAGTTCGTCCAGATAGGTCTGGATGAAACCAGAAATAACTGGTTCTGTATTGGCTAACTAAATCCAAGCTCTTGCTACAGCCTCTGAGTTGTTTTTGTTTTCTTGATAGTATCTATGGACTTTAGGGTTTTGAATGCATTGTAACATGTAACGTTTTGATTCTTGTTGGCCAACGCTAATTGGTTTCACATGGAGACAATAAAGGTACACATTCGTGTTTTCTTAGTAAAAAGCTGCAGAGAGCAGTTTACAAATGATATTTGTGTTTGTAAACATGACATTGAATCCACTTGCCCACGAAAAAGACTTTGCTTTTCTCCAAAACCAGGCTGACTCTTCTTTTCTGGGTGCTTTGCACATCAATTCCACACCAGTTTGTCCAAATAGGTCTCGATGAAATCAGAAATATCCGGGTCTGTGGTGGCTAATTCATTCCGAGCTCTTGCTACGGCTTCTGAGCTTGCTTGTGTTTTCTCAATAGTATCTGTGCATTTTAGAGTTGTGAATGCATTATAGCATGTAACATTTTGTTTTTCTGTTGGCAAACTCTAGCGTTTCCCATGCAGACACAACAGGTACACATTTGTTTTTTCTGAGTAAAACGCTGTAGAAACCAGTTTACAAAAGATATTTGTGTTTGTAAACATGACATTGAATGCACTTGCCCAAGAAAAAGACTTTCCTTTTCTCCAAAACCAGGTTGACTCTGCTTTTCTGGGTGCTTTGCACACCAATTCCACAGCAGTTTCTCCGGAAAGGGCTGGATGAAACCAGAAATATCCAGTTCTGTGGTGGCTAACTCAATCCAAGATCCTGCTACAGTTTCTGTGTTTGTTTGTGTTTTCTCGATACTATCTATAAACTTTAGAGTTTGAATGCATTGTAGCATGTAACATTTTGTTTTTCTGTTGGCATACGCTGATTGGTTTCACATGGAGACACAACAGGAACACATTCGTGTTTTCTGAGTGAAAATCTGCAGAAACCAGGTTACAAATGATATTGGTGTTTGTAAACATGACATTGAAACCACTTGCCCAAGAAAATGACTTTGCATTTCTCCAAAACCATGTGGACTCTGCTTTTCTGGGTGCTTTGCACACCAATTCCACACCAGTTTCTCCAGATAGGGCTGGATGAAACCAGAAATATCCCGTTCTGTGTTGGCTAACTCAATCCCAGCTCTTGCTACAGCCTCAGAGTTTGCTTGTGTTTTCTCGATAATATCTGTGGATTTTAGAATTGTGAATGCATTGTAGCATGTAACATTTTGTTTTTCTGTTGGCAAACGCTAATTGGTTTCACATGGAGACACAACAGATACACATTCGTATTTTCTGAGTGAAAAGCTGCAGAAAGCAGTTTACAAATGATAGTTGTGTTTGTAAACATGACATTGAATCCACTTGCCCAAGAAAAAGACTTTGCGTTTCTCCAAAACCAGGTTGACTCTGCTTTTCTTGGTGCTTTGCACACCAATTTCACACCAGTTTCTCCAGATAGGTCTGGATGAAACCAGAAATATCCGGATTGTGGTGGCTAACTCAAACCCAGCTCTTGCAATAGTCTGAAAGTTTGTTTGTGTTTATTGGATAGTATCTGTGGACTTTAGATTTGTGAATGCATTGCAACATGTAACAGTTTGTTTTTCTGTTGGCAAACGCTAATTGGTTTCACATGGAGACACAGCAGGAACACATTCGCCTTTTCTGAGAAAAAAGCTGTAGAAAGCAGTTCACAAATTATAGATGTATGTGTAAACATGACATGAATGCACTTGCCCAAGAAAAAGACTTTCCTTTTCTCCAAAACCAGGTTGACTCTGCTTTTCTGGGTGCTTTGCACATCAATTCCACACCAGTTGTCCAGATAGGGCTGGATGAAATCAGAAATATCCGGGTCTGTGGTGGCTAATTCAATCTGAGCTCTTGCTACAGCTTCTGAGCTTGCTTGTGTTTTCTCAATAGTATCTGTGCATTTTAGAGTTGTGAATGCATTATAGCATGTAACATTTTGTTTTTCTGTTGGCAAACTCTAGCGTTTCCCATGCAGACACAACAGGTACACATTTGTTTTCTCTGAGTAAAACGCTGTAGAAACCAGTTTACAAAAGATATTTGTGTTTGTAAACATGACATTGAATGCACTTGCCCAAGAAAAAGACTTTCCTTTTCTCCAAAACCAGGTTGACTCTTCTTTTCTGGGTGCTTTGCACACCAATGCCACAGCAGTTTCTCCGGAAAGGGCTGGATGAAACCAGAAATATCCGGTTCTCAGGTGTCTAACTCAATCCCAGCTCTTGCTACAGCCTCAGAGTTTGCTTGTGTTTTCTCGATAGTATCTATAAAGTTTAGAGTTGTGAATGCATTGTAGGATGTAACAGTTTGTTTTTCTGTTGGCAAACGCTTATTAGTTTCACATGGAGACACAACAGGAACACATTCGTCTTTTCTGAGAAAAAAGCTGTAGAAAGCAGTTCACAAATTATAGTTGTGTTTGTAAACATGACATTGAATCCACTTGCCCAAGAAAAAGACTTTCCTTTTCTCCAAAACCAGTTTGACTCTGCTTTTCTGGGTGCTTTGCACACCAATTCCACACCAGTTTGTCCAGATAGGGCTGGATGAAACCAGAAATATCCGGTTCTGTGGTGGCTAACTCAATCCCAGCTCTTGCTACAGCTTCTGTGTTTGCTTGTGTTTCCTCCATAATATCTGTCGATTTTAGAGATGTGAATGCATTGCAGCATGTAACATTTTGTTTTGCTGTTGGCAAACGCTAATTGGTTTCACATGGAGACACAACAGGAACACATTCGTGTTTTCTGAGTAAAAATCTGCAGAAACCAGGTTCAAATGATATTGGTGTTTGTAAACATGACATTGAATCCACTTGCCCAAGAAAAAGACTTTGCGTTTCTCCAAAACCAGGTTCACTCTTCTTTTCTGGGTGCTTTTACACACCAACTGCACACCATTTTGTCCAGATAGGCCTGGATGAAACCAGAAATATTCCGTTTTGTGGTGGCTAACTCAAACCCAGCTCTTGCTACATCCTCAGAGTTTGCTTGTGTTTTCTCGATAATATCTGTGGATTTTAGTGTTGTGAATGCATTGTACCATGTAACATTTTGTTTTTCTGTTGGTCTACACTAATTGGTTTCCCATGGAGACACAACAGGTACAAATTCGTGTTTTCAGAGAAAAAGCTGCAGAAACCAGGTTAAAAATTATATTGGTGTTTGTAAACATGACATTGAAACCACTTGACCAAGAAAAAGACTTTTCTTTTCTCCCAAACCAGGTTGACTCTGCTTTCTGCATGCTTTGCACACATAAACTACACCAGTTCGTCCAGATAGGTCTGGATGAAACCAGAAATAACTGGTTCTGTATTGGCTAACTAAATCCAAGCTCTTGCTACAGCCTCTGAGTTGTTTTTATTTTCTTGATAGTATCTATGGACTTTAGGGTTTTGAATGCATTGTAACATGTAACGTTTTGATTCTTGTTGGCCAACGCTAATTGGTTTCACATGGAGACAATAAAGGTACACATTCGTGTTTTCTTAGTAAAAAGCTGCAGAGAGCAGTTTACAAATGATATTTGTGTTTGTAAACATGACATTGAATCCACTTGCCCACGAAAAAGACTTTGCTTTTCTCCAAAACCAGGCTGACTCTTCTTTTCTGGGTGCTTTGCACATCAATTCCACACCAGTTTGTCCAAATAGGTCTCGATGAAATCAGAAATATCCGGGTCTGTGGTGGCTAATTCAATCCGAGCTCTTGCTACGGCTTCTGAGCTTGCTTGTGTTTTCTCAATAGTATCTGTGCATTTTAGAGTTGTGAATGCATTATAGCATGTAACATTTTGTTTTTCTGTTGGCAAACTCTAGCGTTTCCCATGCAGACACAACAGGTACACATTTGTTTTTTCTGAGTAAAACGCTGTAGAAACCAGTTTACAAAAGATATTTGTGTTTGTAAACATGACATTGAATGCACTTGCCCAAGAAAAAGACTTTCCTTTTCTCCAAAACCAGGTTGACTCTGCTTTTCTGGGTGCTTTGCACACCAATTCCACAGCAGTTTCTCCGGAAAGGGCTGGATGAAACCAGAAATATCCAGTTCTGTGGTGGCTAACTCAATCCAAGATCCTGCTACAGTTTCTGTGTTTGTTTGTGTTTTCTCGATACTATCTATAAACTTTAGAGTTTGAATGCATTGTAGCATGTAACATTTTGTTTTTCTGTTGGCATACGCTGATTGGTTTCACATGGAGACACAACAGGAACACATTCGTGTTTTCTGAGTGAAAATCTGCAGAAACCAGGTTACAAATGATATTGGTGTTTGTAAACATGACATTGAAACCACTTGCCCAAGAAAATGACTTTGCATTTCTCCAAAACCATGTGGACTCTGCTTTTCTGGGTGCTTTGCACACCAATTCCACACCAGTTTCTCCAGATAGGGCTGGATGAAACCAGAAATATCCCGTTCTGTGTTGGCTAACTCAATCCCAGCTCTTGCTACAGCCTCAGAGTTTGCTTGTGTTTTCTCGATAATATCTGTGGATTTTAGAATTGTGAATGCATTGTAGCATGTAACATTTTGTTTTTCTGTTGGCAAACGCTAATTGGTTTCACATGGAGACACAACAGATACACATTCGTATTTTCTGAGTGAAAAGCTGCAGAAAGCAGTTTACAAATGATAGTTGTGTTTGTAAACATGACATTGAATCCACTTGCCCAAGAAAAAGACTTTGCGTTTCTCCAAAACCAGGTTGACTCTGCTTTTCTTGGTGCTTTGCACACCAATTTCACACCAGTTTCTCCAGATAGGTCTGGATGAAACCAGAAATATCCGGATTGTGGTGGCTAACTCAAACCCAGCTCTTGCAATAGTCTGAAAGTTTGTTTGTGTTTATTGGATAGTATCTGTGGACTTTAGATTTGTGAATGCATTGCAACATGTAACAGTTTGTTTTTCTGTTGGCAAACGCTAATTGGTTTCACATGGAGACACAGCAGGAACACATTCGCCTTTTCTGAGAAAAAAGCTGTAGAAAGCAGTTCACAAATTATAGATGTATGTGTAAACATGACATGAATGCACTTGCCCAAGAAAAAGACTTTCCTTTTCTCCAAAACCAGGTTGACTCTGCTTTTCTGGGTGCTTTGCACATCAATTCCACACCAGTTGTCCAGATAGGGCTGGATGAAATCAGAAATATCCGGGTCTGTGGTGGCTAATTCAATCTGAGCTCTTGCTACAGCTTCTGAGCTTGCTTGTGTTTTCTCAATAGTATCTGTGCATTTTAGAGTTGTGAATGCATTATAGCATGTAACATTTTGTTTTTCTGTTGGCAAACTCTAGTGTTTCCCATGCAGACACAACAGGTACACATTCGTTTTCTCTGAGTAAAACGCTGTAGAAACCAGTTTACAAAAGATATTTGTGTTTGTAAACATGACATTGAATGCACTTGCCCAAGAAAAAGACTTTCCTTTTCTCCAAAACCAGGTTGACTCTTCTTTTCTGGGTGCTTTGCACACCAATGCCACAGCAGTTTCTCCGGAAAGGGCTGGATGAAACCAGAAATATCCGGTTCTCAGGTGTCTAACTCAATCCCAGCTCTTGCTACAGCCTCAGAGTTTGCTTGTGTTTTCTCGATAGTATCTATAAAGTTTAGAGTTGTGAATGCATTGTAGGATGTAACAGTTTGTTTTTCTGTTGGCAAAGGTTATTAGTTTCACATGGAGACACAACAGGAACACATTCGTCTTTTCTGAGAAAAAAGCTGTAGAAAGCAGTTCACAAATTATAGTTGTGTTTGTAAACATGACATTGAAACCACTTGCCCAAGAAAATGACTTTGCATTTCTCCAAAACCATGTGGACTCTGCTTTTCTGGGTGCTTTGCACACCAATTCCACACCAGTTTGTCCAGATAGGGCTGGATGAAACCAGAAATATCCGGTTCTGTGGTGGCTAACTCAATCCCAGCTCTTGCTACAGCTTCTGTGTTTGCTTGTGTTTCCTCCATAGTATCTGTCGATTTTAGAGATGTGAATGCATTGCAGCATGTAACATTTTGTTTTGCTGTTGGCAAACGCTAATTGGTTTCACATGGAGACACAACAGGAACACATTCGTGTTTTCTGAGTAAAAATCTGCAGAAACCAGGTTCAAATGATATTGGTGTTTGTAAACATGACATTGAATCCACTTGCCCAAGAAAAAGACTTTGCGTTTCTCCAAAACCAGGTTCACTCTTCTTTTCTGGGTGCTTTTACACACCAACTGCACACCATTTTGTCCAGATAGGCCTGGATGAAACCAGAAATATTTGGTTTTGTGGTGGCTAACTCAAACCCAGCTCTTGCTACATCCTCAGAGTTTGCTTGTGTTTTCTCGATAATATCTGTGGATTTTAGTGTTGTGAATGCATTGTACCATGTAACATTTTGTTTTTCTGTTGGTCTACACTAATTGGTTTCCCATGGAGACACAACAGGTACAAATTCGTGTTTTCAGAGAAAAAGCTGCAGAAACCAGGTTAAAAATTATATTGGTGTTTGTAAACATGACATTGAAACCACTTGACCAAGAAAAAGACTTTTCTTTTCTCCCAAACCAGGTTGACTCTGCTTTCTGCGTGCTTTGCACACATAAACTACACCAGTTCGTCCAGATAGGTCTGGATGAAACCAGAAATAACTGGTTCTGTATTGGCTAACTAAATCCAAGCTCTTGCTACAGCCTCTGAGTTGTTTTTGTTTTCTTGATAGTATCTATGGACTTTAGGGTTTTGAATGCATTGTAACATGTAACGTTTTGATTCTTGTTGGCCAACGCTAATTGGTTTCACATGGAGACAATAAAGGTACACATTCGTGTTTTCTTAGTAAAAAGCTGCAGAGAGCAGTTTACAAATGATATTTGTGTTTGTAAACATGACATTGAATCCACTTGCCCACGAAAAAGACTTTGCTTTTCTCCAAAACCAGGCTGACTCTTCTTTTCTGGGTGCTTTGCACATCAATTCCACACCAGTTTGTCCAAATAGGTCTCGATGAAATCAGAAATATCCGGGTCTGTGGTGGCTAATTCAATCCGAGCTCTTGCTACGGCTTCTGAGCTTGCTTGTGTTTTCTCAATAGTATCTGTGCATTTTAGAGTTGTGAATGCATTATAGCATGTAACATTTTGTTTTTCTGTTGGCAAACTCTAGCGTTTCCCATGCAGACACAACAGGTACACATTTGTTTTTTCTGAGTAAAACGCTGTAGAAACCAGTTTACAAAAGATATTTGTGTTTGTAAACATGACATTGAATGCACTTGCCCAAGAAAAAGACTTTCCTTTTCTCCAAAACCAGGTTGACTCTGCTTTTCTGGGTGCTTTGCACACCAATTCCACAGCAGTTTCTCCGGAAAGGGCTGGATGAAACCAGAAATATCCAGTTCTGTGGTGGCTAACTCAATCCAAGATCCTGCTACAGTTTCTGTGTTTGTTTGTGTTTTCTCGATACTATCTATAAACTTTAGAGTTTGAATGCATTGTAGCATGTAACATTTTGTTTTTCTGTTGGCATACGCTGATTGGTTTCACATGGAGACACAACAGGAACACATTCGTGTTTTCTGAGTGAAAATCTGCAGAAACCAGGTTACAAATGATATTGGTGTTTGTAAACATGACATTGAAACCACTTGCCCAAGAAAATGACTTTGCATTTCTCCAAAACCATGTGGACTCTGCTTTTCTGGGTGCTTTGCACACCAATTCCACACCAGTTTCTCCAGATAGGGCTGGATGAAACCAGAAATATCCCATTCTGTGTTGGCTAACTCAATCCCAGCTCTTGCTACAGCCTCAGAGTTTGCTTGTGTTTTCTCGATAATATCTGTGGATTTTAGAATTGTGAATGCATTGTAGCATGTAACATTTTGTTTTTCTGTTGGCAAACGCTAATTGGTTTCACATGGAGACACAACAGATACACATTCGTATTTTCTGAGTGAAAAGCTGCAGAAAGCAGTTTACAAATGATAGTTGTGTTTGTAAACCTGACATTGAATCCACTTGCCCAAGAAAAAGACTTTGCGTTTCTCCAAAACCAGGTTGACTCTGCTTTTCTTGGTGCTTTGCACACCAATTTCACACCAGTTTCTCCAGATAGGTCTGGATGAAACCAGAAATATCCGGATTGTGGTGGCTAACTCAAACCCAGCTCTTGCAATAGTCTGAAAGTTTGTTTGTGTTTATTGGATAGTATCTGTGGACTTTAGATTTGTGAATGCATTGCAACATGTAACAGTTTGTTTTTCTGTTGGCAAACGCTAATTGGTTTCACATGGAGACACAGCAGGAACACATTCGCCTTTTCTGAGAAAAAAGCTGTAGAAAGCAGTTCACAAATTATAGATGTATGTGTAAACATGACATGAATGCACTTGCCCAAGAAAAAGACTTTCCTTTTCTCCAAAACCAGGTTGACTCTGCTTTTCTGGGTGCTTTGCACATCAATTCCACACCAGTTGTCCAGATAGGGCTGGATGAAATCAGAAATATCCGGGTCTGTGGTGGCTAATTCAATCTGAGCTCTTGCTACAGCTTCTGAGCTTGCTTGTGTTTTCTCAATAGTATCTGTGCATTTTAGAGTTGTGAATGCATTATAGCATGTAACATTTTGTTTTTCTGTTGGCAAACTCTAGCGTTTCCCATGCAGACACAACAGGTACACATTCGTTTTCTCTGAGTAAAACGCTGTAGAAACCAGTTTACAAAAGATATTTGTGTTTGTAAACATGACATTGAATGCACTTGCCCAAGAAAAAGACTTTCCTTTTCTCCAAAACCAGGTTGACTCTTCTTTTCTGGGTGCTTTGCACACCAATGCCACAGCAGTTTCTCCGGAAAGGGCTGGATGAAACCAGAAATATCCGGTTCTCAGGTGTCTAACTCAATCCCAGCTCTTGCTACAGCCTCAGAGTTTGCTTGTGTTTTCTCGATAGTATCTATAAAGTTTAGAGTTGTGAATGCATTGTAGGATGTAACAGTTTGTTTTTCTGTTGGCAAAGGTTATTAGTTTCACATGGAGACACAACAGGAACACATTCGTCTTTTCTGAGAAAAAAGCTGTAGAAAGCAGTTCACAAATTATAGTTGTGTTTGTAAACATGACATTGAATCCACTTGCCCAAGAAAAAGACTTTCCTTTTCTCCAAAACCAGTTTGACTCTGCTTTTCTGGGTGCTTTGCACACCAATTCCACACCAGTTTGTCCAGATAGGGCTGGATGAAACCAGAAATATCCGGTTCTGTGGTGGCTAACTCAATCCCAGCTCTTGCTACAGCTTCTGTGTTTGCTTGTGTTTCCTCCATAATATCTGTCGATTTTAGAGATGTGAATGCATTGCAGCATGTAACATTTTGTTTTGCTGTTGGCAAACGCTAATTGGTTTCACATGGAGACACAACAGGAACACATTCGTGTTTTCTGAGTAAAAATCTGCAGAAACCAGGTTCAAATGATATTGGTGTTTGTAAACATGACATTGAATCCACTTGCCCAAGAAAAAGACTTTGCGTTTCTCCAAAACCAGGTTCACTCTTCTTTTCTGGGTGCTTTTACACACCAACTGCACACCATTTTGTCCAGATAGGCCTGGATGAAACCAGAAATATTCGGTTTTGTGGTGGCTAACTCAAACCCAGCTCTTGCTACATCCTCAGAGTTTGCTTGTGTTTTCTCGATAATATCTGTGGATTTTAGTGTTGTGAATGCATTGTACCATGTAACATTTTGTTTTTCTGTTGGTCTACACTAATTGGTTTCCCATGGAGACACAACAGGTACAAATTCGTGTTTTCAGAGAAAAAGCTGCAGAAACCAGGTTAAAAATTATATTGGTGTTTGTAAACATGACATTGAAACCACTTGACCAAGAAAAAGACTTTTCTTTTCTCCCAAACCAGGTTGACTCTGCTTTCTGCGTGCTTTGCACACATAAACTACACCAGTTCGTCCAGATAGGTCTGGATGAAACCAGAAATAACTGGTTCTGTATTGGCTAACTAAATCCAAGCTCTTGCTACAGCCTCTGAGTTGTTTTTGTTTTCTTGATAGTATCTATGGACTTTAGGGTTTTGAATGCATTGTAACATGTAACGTTTTGATTCTTGTTGGCCAACGCTAATTGGTTTCACATGGAGACAATAAAGGTACACATTCGTGTTTTCTTAGTAAAAAGCTGCAGAGAGCAGTTTACAAATGATATTTGTGTTTGTAAACATGACATTGAATCCACTTGCCCACGAAAAAGACTTTGCTTTTCTCCAAAACCAGGCTGACTCTTCTTTTCTGGGTGCTTTGCACATCAATTCCACACCAGTTTGTCCAAATAGGTCTCGATGAAATCAGAAATATCCGGGTCTGTGGTGGCTAATTCAATCCGAGCTCTTGCTACGGCTTCTGAGCTTGCTTGTGTTTTCTCAATAGTATCTGTGCATTTTAGAGTTGTGAATGCATTATAGCATGTAACATTTTGTTTTTCTGTTGGCAAACTCAAGCGTTTCCCATGCAGACACAACAGGTACACATTTGTTTTTTCTGAGTAAAACGCTGTAGAAACCAGTTTACAAAAGATATTTGTGTTTGTAAACATGACATTGAATGCACTTGCCCAAGAAAAAGACTTTCCTTTTCTCCAAAACCAGGTTGACTCTGCTTTTCTGGGTGCTTTGCACACCAATTCCACAGCAGTTTCTCCGGAAAGGGCTGGATGAAACCAGAAATATCCAGTTCTGTGGTGGCTAACTCAATCCAAGATCCTGCTACAGTTTCTGTGTTTGTTTGTGTTTTCTCGATACTATCTATAAACTTTAGAGTTTGAATGCATTGTAGCATGTAACATTTTGTTTTTCTGTTGGCATACGCTGATTGGTTTCACATGGAGACACAACAGGAACACATTCGTGTTTTCTGAGTGAAAATCTGCAGAAACCAGGTTACAAATGATATTGGTGTTTGTAAACATGACATTGAAACCACTTGCCCAAGAAAATGACTTTGCATTTCTCCAAAACCATGTGGACTCTGCTTTTCTGGGTGCTTTGCACACCAATTCCACACCAGTTTCTCCAGATAGGGCTGGATGAAACCAGAAATATCCCGTTCTGTGTTGGCTAACTCAATCCCAGCTCTTGCTACAGCCTCAGAGTTTGCTTGTGTTTTCTCGATAATATCTGTGGATTTTAGAATTGTGAATGCATTGTAGCATGTAACATTTTGTTTTTCTGTTGGCAAACGCTAATTGGTTTCACATGGAGACACAACAGATACACATTCGTATTTTCTGAGTGAAAAGCTGCAGAAAGCAGTTTACAAATGATAGTTGTGTTTGTAAACCTGACATTGAATCCACTTGCCCAAGAAAAAGACTTTGCGTTTCTCCAAAACCAGGTTGACTCTGCTTTTCTTGGTGCTTTGCACACCAATTTCACACCAGTTTCTCCAGATAGGTCTGGATGAAACCAGAAATATCCGGATTGTGGTGGCTAACTCAAACCCAGCTCTTGCAATAGTCTGAAAGTTTGTTTGTGTTTATTGGATAGTATCTGTGGACTTTAGATTTGTGAATGCATTGCAACATGTAACAGTTTGTTTTTCTGTTGGCAAACGCTAATTGGTTTCACATGGAGACACAGCAGGAACACATTCGCCTTTTCTGAGAAAAAAGCTGTAGAAAGCAGTTCACAAATTATAGATGTATGTGTAAACATGACATGAATGCACTTGCCCAAGAAAAAGACTTTCCTTTTCTCCAAATCCAGGTTGACTCTGCTTTTCTGGGTGCTTTGCACATCAATTCCACACCAGTTGTCCAGATAGGGCTGGATGAAATCAGAAATATCCGGGTCTGTGGTGGCTAATTCAATCTGAGCTCTTGCTACAGCTTCTGAGCTTGCTTGTGTTTTCTCAATAGTATCTGTGCATTTTAGAGTTGTGAATGCATTATAGCATGTAACATTTTGTTTTTCTGTTGGCAAACTCTAGCGTTTCCCATGCAGACACAACAGGTACACATTCGTTTTTTCTGAGTAAAACGCTGTAGAAACCAGTTTACAAAAGATATTTGTGTTTGTAAACATGACATTGAATGCACTTGCCCAAGAAAAAGACTTTCCTTTTCTCCAAAACCAGGTTGACTCTTCTTTTCTGGGTGCTTTGCACACCAATGCCACAGCAGTTTCTCCGGAAAGGGCTGGATGAAACCAGAAATATCCGGTTCTCAGGTGTCTAACTCAATCCCAGCTCTTGCTACAGCCTCAGAGTTTGCTTGTGTTTTCTCGATAGTATCTATAAAGTTTAGAGTTGTGAATGCATTGTAGGATGTAACAGTTTGTTTTACTGTTGGCAAACGCTTATTAGTTTCACATGGAGACACAACAGGAACACATTCGTCTTTTCTGAGAAAAAAGCTGTAGAAAGCAGTTCACAAATTATAGTTGTGTTTGTAAACATGACATTGAATCCACTTGCCCAAGAAAAAGACTTTCCTTTTCTCCAAAACCAGTTTGACTCTGCTTTTCTGGGTGCTTTGCACACCAATTCCACACCAGTTTGTCCAGATAGGGCTGGATGAAACCAGAAATATCCGGTTCTGTGGTGGCTAACTCAATCCCAGCTCTTGCTACAGCTTCTGTGTTTGCTTGTGTTTCCTCCATAATATCTGTCGATTTTAGAGATGTGAATGCATTGCAGCATGTAACATTTTGTTTTGCTGTTGGCAAACGCTAATTGGTTTCACATGGAGACACAACAGGAACACATTCGTGTTTTCTGAGTAAAAATCTGCAGAAACCAGGTTCAAATGATATTGGTGTTTGTAAACATGACATTGAATCCACTGCCCAAGAAAAAGACTTTGCGTTTCTCCAAAACCAGGTTCACTCTTCTTTTCTGGGTGCTTTTACACACCAACTGCACACCATTTTGTCCAGATAGGCCTGGATGAAACCAGAAATATTCGGTTTTGTGGTGGCTAACTCAAACCCAGCTCTTGCTACATCCTCAGAGTTTGCTTGTGTTTTCTCGATAATATCTGTGGATTTTAGTGTTGTGAATGCATTGTACCATGTAACATTTTGTTTTTCTGTTGGTCTACACTAATTGGTTTCCCATGGAGACACAACAGGTACAAATTCGTGTTTTCAGAGAAAAAGCTGCAGAAACCAGGTTAAAAATTATATTGGTGTTTGTAAACATGACATTGAAACCACTTGACCAAGAAAAAGACTTTTCTTTTCTCCCAAACCAGGTTGACTCTGCTTTCTGCGTGCTTTGCACACATAAACTACACCAGTTCGTCCAGATAGGTCTGGATGAAACCAGAAATAACTGGTTCTGTATTGGCTAACTAAATCCAAGCTCTTGCTACAGCCTCTGAGTTGTTTTTGTTTTCTTGATAGTATCTATGGACTTTAGGGTTTTGAATGCATTGTAACATGTAACGTTTTGATTCTTGTTGGCCAACGCTAATTGGTTTCACATGGAGACAATAAAGGTACACATTCGTGTTTTCTTAGTAAAAAGCTGCAGAGAGCAGTTTACAAATGATATTTGTGTTTGTAAACATGACATTGAATCCACTTGCCCACGAAAAAGACTTTGCTTTTCTCCAAAACCAGGCTGACTCTTCTTTTCTGGGTGCTTTGCACATCAATTCCACACCAGTTTGTCCAAATAGGTCTCGATGAAATCAGAAATATCCGGGTCTGTGGTGGCTAATTCAATCCGAGCTCTTGCTACGGCTTCTGAGCTTGCTTGTGTTTTCTCAATAGTATCTGTGCATTTTAGAGTTGTGAATGCATTATAGCATGTAACATTTTGTTTTTCTGTTGGCAAACTCTAGCGTTTCCCATGCAGACACAACAGGTACACATTTGTTTTTTCTGAGTAAAACGCTGTAGAAACCAGTTTACAAAAGATATTTGTGTTTGTAAACATGACATTGAATGCACTTGCCCAAGAAAAAGACTTTCCTTTTCTCCAAAACCAGGTTGACTCTGCTTTTCTGGGTGCTTTGCACACCAATTCCACAGCAGTTTCTCCGGAAAGGGCTGGATGAAACCAGAAATATCCAGTTCTGTGGTGGCTAACTCAATCCAAGATCCTGCTACAGTTTCTGTGTTTGTTTGTGTTTTCTCGATACTATCTATAAACTTTAGAGTTTGAATGCATTGTAGCATGTAACATTTTGTTTTTCTGTTGGCATACGCTGATTGGTTTCACATGGAGACACAACAGGAACACATTCGTGTTTTCTGAGTGAAAATCTGCAGAAACCAGGTTACAAATGATATTGGTGTTTGTAAACATGACATTGAAACCACTTGCCCAAGAAAATGACTTTGCATTTCTCCAAAACCATGTGGACTCTGCTTTTCTGGGTGCTTTGCACACCAATTCCACACCAGTTTCTCCAGATAGGGCTGGATGAAACCAGAAATATCCCGTTCTGTGTTGGCTAACTCAATCCCAGCTCTTGCTACAGCCTCAGAGTTTGCTTGTGTTTTCTCGATAATATCTGTGGATTTTAGAATTGTGAATGCATTGTAGCATGTAACATTTTGTTTTTCTGTTGGCAAACGCTAATTGGTTTCACATGGAGACACAACAGATACACATTCGTATTTTCTGAGTGAAAAGCTGCAGAAAGCAGTTTACAAATGATAGTTGTGTTTGTAAACCTGACATTGAATCCACTTGCCCAAGAAAAAGACTTTGCGTTTCTCCAAAACCAGGTTGACTCTGCTTTTCTTGGTGCTTTGCACACCAATTTCACACCAGTTTCTCCAGATAGGTCTGGATGAAACCAGAAATATCCGGATTGTGGTGGCTAACTCAAACCCAGCTCTTGCAATAGTCTGAAAGTTTGTTTGTGTTTATTGGATAGTATCTGTGGACTTTAGATTTGTGAATGCATTGCAACATGTAACAGTTTGTTTTTCTGTTGGCAAACGCTAATTGGTTTCACATGGAGACACAGCAGGAACACATTCGCCTTTTCTGAGAAAAAAGCTGTAGAAAGCAGTTCACAAATTATAGATGTATGTGTAAACATGACATGAATGCACTTGCCCAAGAAAAAGACTTTCCTTTTCTCCAAAACCAGGTTGACTCTGCTTTTCTGGGTGCTTTGCACATCAATTCCACACCAGTTGTCCAGATAGGGCTGGAAAAATCAGAAATATCCGGGTCTGTGGTGGCTAATTCAATCTGAGCTCTTGCTACAGCTTCTGAGCTTGCTTGTGTTTTCTCAATAGTATCTGTGCATTTTAGAGTTGTGAATGCATTATAGCATGTAACATTTTGTTTTTCTGTTGGCAAACTCTAGCGTTTCCCATGCAGACACAACAGGTACACATTCGTTTTTTCTGAGTAAAACGCTGTAGAAACCAGTTTACAAAATATATTTGTGTTTGTAAACATGACATTGAATGCACTTGCCCAAGAAAAAGATTTTCCTTTTCTCCAAAACCAGGTTGACTTTTCTTTTCTGGGTGCTTTGCACACCAATGCCACAGCAGTTTCTCCGGAAAGGGCTGGATGAAACCAGAAATATCCGGTTCTCAGGTGTCTAACTCAATCCCAGCTCTTGCTACAGCCTCAGAGTTTGCTTGTGTTTTCTCGATAGTATCTATAAAGTTTAGAGTTGTGAATGCATTGTAGGATGTAACAGTTTGTTTTTCTGTTGGCAAACGCTTATTAGTTTCACATGGAGACACAACAGGAACACATTCGTCTTTTCTGAGAAAAAAGCTGTAGAAAGCAGTTCACAAATTATAGTTGTGTTTGTAAACATGACATTGAATCCACTTGCCCAAGAAAAAGACTTTCCTTTTCTCCAAAACCAGTTTGACTCTGCTTTTCTGGGTGCTTTGCACACCAATTCCACACCAGTTTGTCCAGATAGGGCTGGATGAAACCAGAAATATCCGGTTCTGTGGTGGCTAACTCAATCCAAGATCCTGCTACAGTTTCTGTGTTTGTTTGTGTTTTCTCGATACTATCTATAAACTTTAGAGTTTGAATGCATTGTAGCATGTAACATTTTGTTTTTCTGTTGGCATACGCTGATTGGTTTCACATGGAGACACAACAGGAACACATTCGTGTTTTCTGAGTGAAAATCTGCAGAAACCAGGTTACAAATGATATTGGTGTTTGTAAACATGACATTGAAACCACTTGCCCAAGAAAATGACTTTGCATTTCTCCAAAACCATGTGGACTCTGCTTTTCTGGGTGCTTTGCACACCAATTCCACACCAGTTTCTCCAGATAGGGCTGGATGAAACCAGAAATATCCCGTTCTGTGTTGGCTAACTCAATCCCAGCTCTTGCTACAGCCTCAGAGTTTGCTTGTGTTTTCTCGATAATATCTGTGGATTTTAGAATTGTGAATGCATTGTAGCATGTAACATTTTGTTTCTGTTGGCAAACGCTAATTGGTTTCACATGGAGACACAACAGATACACATTCGTATTTTCTGAGTGAAAAGCTGCAGAAAGCAGTTTACAAATGATAGTTGTGTTTGTAAACCTGACATTGAATCCACTTGCCCAAGAAAAAGACTTTGCGTTTCTCCAAAACCAGGTTGACTCTGCTTTTCTTGGTGCTTTGCACACCAATTTCACACCAGTTTCTCCAGATAGGTCTGGATGAAACCAGAAATATCCGGATTGTGGTGGCTAACTCAAACCCAGCTCTTGCAATAGTCTGAAAGTTTGTTTGTGTTTATTGGATAGTATCTGTGGACTTTAGATTTGTGAATGCATTGCAACATGTAACAGTTTGTTTTTCTGTTGGCAAACGCTAATTGGTTTCACATGGAGACACAGCAGGAACACATTCGCCTTTTCTGAGAAAAAAGCTGTAGAAAGCAGTTCACAAATTATAGATGTATGTGTAAACATGACATGAATGCACTTGCCCAAGAAAAAGACTTTCCTTTTCTCCAAAACCAGGTTGACTCTGCTTTTCTGGGTGCTTTGCACATCAATTCCACACCAGTTGTCCAGATAGGGCTGGATGAAATCAGAAATATCCGGGTCTGTGGTGGCTAATTCAATCTGAGCTCTTGCTACAGCTTCTGAGCTTGCTTGTGTTTTCTCAATAGTATCTGTGCATTTTAGAGTTGTGAATGCATTATAGCATGTAACATTTTGTTTTTCTGTTGGCAAACTCTAGCGTTTCCCATGCAGACACAACAGGTACACATTCGTTTTTTCTGAGTAAAACGCTGTAGAAACCAGTTTACAAAATATATTTGTGTTTGTAAACATGACATTGAATGCACTTGCCCAAGAAAAAGATTTTCCTTTTCTCCAAAACCAGGTTGACTTTTCTTTTCTGGGTGCTTTGCACACCAATGCCACAGCAGTTTCTCCGGAAAGGGCTGGATGAAACCAGAAATATCCGGTTCTCAGGTGTCTAACTCAATCCCAGCTCTTGCTACAGCCTCAGAGTTTGCTTGTGTTTTCTCGATAGTATCTATAAAGTTTAGAGTTGTGAATGCATTGTAGGATGTAACAGTTTGTTTTTCTGTTGGCAAACGCTTATTAGTTTCACATGGAGACACAACAGGAACACATTCGTCTTTTCTGAGAAAAAAGCTGTAGAAAGCAGTTCACAAATTATAGTTGTGTTTGTAAACATGACATTGAATCCACTTGCCCAAGAAAAAGACTTTCCTTTTCTCCAAAACCAGTTTGACTCTGCTTTTCTGGGTGCTTTGCACACCAATTCCACACCAGTTTGTCCAGATAGGGCTGGATGAAACCAGAAATATCCGGTTCTGTGGTGGCTAACTCAATCCAAGATCCTGCTACAGTTTCTGTGTTTGTTTGTGTTTTCTCGATACTATCTATAAACTTTAGAGTTTGAATGCATTGTAGCATGTAACATTTTGTTTTTCTGTTGGCATACGCTGATTGGTTTCACATGGAGACACAACAGGAACACATTCGTGTTTTCTGAGTGAAAATCTGCAGAAACCAGGTTACAAATGATATTGGTGTTTGTAAACATGACATTGAAACCACTTGCCCAAGAAAATGACTTTGCATTTCTCCAAAACCATGTGGACTCTGCTTTTCTGGGTGCTTTGCACACCAATTCCACACCAGTTTCTCCAGATAGGGCTGGATGAAACCAGAAATATCCCGTTCTGTGTTGGCTAACTCAATCCCAGCTCTTGCTACAGCCTCAGAGTTTGCTTGTGTTTTCTCGATAATATCTGTGGATTTTAGAATTGTGAATGCATTGTAGCATGTAACATTTTGTTTTTCTGTTGGCAAACGCTAATTGGTTTCACATGGAGACACAACAGATACACATTCGTATTTTCTGAGTGAAAAGCTGCAGAAAGCAGTTTACAAATGATAGTTGTGTTTGTAAACCTGACATTGAATCCACTTGCCCAAGAAAAAGACTTTGCGTTTCTCCAAAACCAGGTTGACTCTGCTTTTCTTGGTGCTTTGCACACCAATTTCACACCAGTTTCTCCAGATAGGTCTGGATGAAACCAGAAATATCCGGATTGTGGTGGCTAACTCAAACCCAGCTCTTGCAATAGTCTGAAAGTTTGTTTGTGTTTATTGGATAGTATCTGTGGACTTTAGATTTGTGAATGCATTGCAACATGTAACAGTTTGTTTTTCTGTTGGCAAACGCTAATTGGTTTCACATGGAGACACAGCAGGAACACATTCGCCTTTTCTGAGAAAAAAGCTGTAGAAAGCAGTTCACAAATTATAGATGTATGTGTAAACATGACATGAATGCACTTGCCCAAGAAAAAGACTTTCCTTTTCTCCAAAACCAGGTTGACTCTGCTTTTCTGGGTGCTTTGCACATCAATTCCACACCAGTTGTCCAGATAGGGCTGGATGAAATCAGAAATATCCGGGTCTGTGGTGGCTAATTCAATCTGAGCTCTTGCTACAGCTTCTGAGCTTGCTTGTGTTTTCTCAATAGTATCTGTGCATTTTAGAGTTGTGAATGCATTATAGCATGTAACATTTTGTTTTTCTGTTGGCAAACTCTAGCGTTTCCCATGCAGACACAACAGGTACACATTCGTTTTTTCTGAGTAAAACGCTGTAGAAACCAGTTTACAAAATATATTTGTGTTTGTAAACATGACATTGAATGCACTTGCCCAAGAAAAAGATTTTCCTTTTCTCCAAAACCAGGTTGACTTTTCTTTTCTGGGTGCTTTGCACACCAATGCCACAGCAGTTTCTCCGGAAAGGGCTGGATGAAACCAGAAATATCCGGTTCTCAGGTGTCTAACTCAATCCCAGCTCTTGCTACAGCCTCAGAGTTTGCTTGTGTTTTCTCGATAGTATCTATAAAGTTTAGAGTTGTGAATGCATTGTAGGATGTAACAGTTTGTTTTTCTGTTGGCAAACGCTTATTAGTTTCACATGGAGACACAACAGGAACACATTCGTCTTTTCTGAGAAAAAAGCTGTAGAAAGCAGTTCACAAATTATAGTTGTGTTTGTAAACATGACATTGAATCCACTTGCCCAAGAAAAAGACTTTCCTTTTCTCCAAAACCAGTTTGACTCTGCTTTTCTGGGTGCTTTGCACACCAATTCCACACCAGTTTGTCCAGATAGGGCTGGATGAAACCAGAAATATCCGGTTCTGTGGTGGCTAACTCAATCCAAGATCCTGCTACAGTTTCTGTGTTTGTTTGTGTTTTCTCGATACTATCTATAAACTTTAGAGTTTGAATGCATTGTAGCATGTAACATTTTGTTTTTCTGTTGGCATACGCTGATTGGTTTCACATGGAGACACAACAGGAACACATTCGTGTTTTCTGAGTGAAAATCTGCAGAAACCAGGTTACAAATGATATTGGTGTTTGTAAACATGACATTGAAACCACTTGCCCAAGAAAATGACTTTGCATTTCTCCAAAACCATGTGGACTCTGCTTTTCTGGGTGCTTTGCACACCAATTCCACACCAGTTTCTCCAGATAGGGCTGGATGAAACCAGAAATATCCCGTTCTGTGTTGGCTAACTCAATCCCAGCTCTTGCTACAGCCTCAGAGTTTGCTTGTGTTTTCTCGATAATATCTGTGGATTTTAGAATTGTGAATGCATTGTAGCATGTAACATTTTGTTTTTCTGTTGGCAAACGCTAATTGGTTTCACATGGAGACACAACAGATACACATTCGTATTTTCTGAGTGAAAAGCTGCAGAAAGCAGTTTACAAATGATAGTTGTGTTTGTAAACCTGACATTGAATCCACTTGCCCAAGAAAAAGACTTTGCGTTTCTCCAAAACCAGGTTGACTCTGCTTTTCTTGGTGCTTTGCACACCAATTTCACACCAGTTTCTCCAGATAGGTCTGGATGAAACCAGAAATATCCGGATTGTGGTGGCTAACTCAAACCCAGCTCTTGCAATAGTCTGAAAGTTTGTTTGTGTTTATTGGATAGTATCTGTGGACTTTAGATTTGTGAATGCATTGCAACATGTAACAGTTTGTTTTTCTGTTGGCAAACGCTAATTGGTTTCACATGGAGACACAGCAGGAACACATTCGCCTTTTCTGAGAAAAAAGCTGTAGAAAGCAGTTCACAAATTATAGATGTATGTGTAAACATGACATGAATGCACTTGCCCAAGAAAAAGACTTTCCTTTTCTCCAAAACCAGGTTGACTCTGCTTTTCTGGGTGCTTTGCACATCAATTCCACACCAGTTGTCCAGATAGGGCTGGATGAAATCAGAAATATCCGGGTCTGTGGTGGCTAATTCAATCTGAGCTCTTGCTACAGCTTCTGAGCTTGCTTGTGTTTTCTCAATAGTATCTGTGCATTTTAGAGTTGTGAATGCATTATAGCATGTAACATTTTGTTTTTCTGTTGGCAAACTCTAGCGTTTCCCATGCAGACACAACAGGTACACATTCGTTTTTTCTGAGTAAAACGCTGTAGAAACCAGTTTACAAAAGATATTTGTGTTTGTAAACATGACATTGAATGCACTTGCCCAAGAAAAAGATTTTCCTTTTCTCCAAAACCAGGTTGACTCTTCTTTTCTGGGTGCTTTGCACACCAATGCCACAGCAGTTTCTCCGGAAAGGGCTGGATGAAACCAGAAATATCCGGTTCTCAGGTGTCTAACTCAATCCCAGCTCTTGCTACAGCCTCAGAGTTTGCTTGTGTTTTCTCGAGAGTATCTATAAAGTTTAGAGTTGTGAATGCATTGTAGGATGTAACAGTTTGTTTTTCTGTTGGCAAACGCTTATTAGTTTCACATGGAGACACAACAGGAACACATTCGTCTTTTCTGAGAAAAAAGCTGTAGAAAGCAGTTCACAAATTATGGTTGTGTTTGTAAACATGACATTGAATCCACTTGCCCAAGAAAAAGACTTTCCTTTTCTCCAAAACCAGTTTGACTCTGCTTTTCTGGGTGCTTTGCACACCAATTCCACACCAGTTTGTCCAGATAGGGCTGGATGAAACCAGAAATATCCGGTTCTGTGGTGGCTAACTCAATCCCAGCTCTTGCTACAGCTTCTGTGTTTGCTTGTGTTTCCTCCATAATATCTGTCGATTTTAGAGATGTGAATGCATTGCAGCATGTAACATTTTGTTTTGCTGTTGGCAAACACTAATTGGTTTCACATGGAGACACAACAGGAACACATTCGTGTTTTCTGAGTAAAAATCTGCAGAAACCAGGTTCAAATGATATTGGTGTTTGTAAACATGACATTGAATCCTCTTGCCCAAGAAAAAGACTTTGCGTTTCTCCAAAACCAGGTTCACTCTTCTTTTCTGGGTGCTTTTACACACCAACTGCACACCAGTTTGTCCAGATAGGGCTGGATGAAACCAGAAATATCCGGTTCTGTGGTGGCTAACTCAATCCCAGCTCTTGCTACAGCTTCTGTGTTTGCTTGTGTTTTCTTGATAATATCTGTGGATTTTAGTGTTGTGAATGCATTGTAGCATGTAACATTTTGTTTTTCTGTTGGTATACACTAATTGGTTTCCCATGGAGACACAACAGGTACAAATTCGTGTTTTCAGAGAAAAAGCTGCAGAAACCAGGTTAAAAATTATATTGGTGTTTGTAAACATGACATTGAAACCACTTGACCAAGAAAAAGACTTTGCTATTCTCCAAAACCAGGTGGACTCTGCTTTTCTGGGTGCTTTGCACTCCAATTCCACACCAGTTTCTCTAGAAAGGGCTGGATGAATCCAGAAATATCCGGTTCTGTGGAGGCTCACTAAATCCCAGCTCTTGCTACAGCCTCAGAGTTTGCTTGTGTTTTCTCAATAGTATCTGTGCATTTTAGAGTTGCGAGTGAATTGTAGCATGTAACAGTTTGTTTTTCTGTTGGCCTACGCTAATTGGTTTCACAGGGAGACACAACAGGAACACATTCATGTTTTCTGAGAAAAAAGCTGCAGAAACCAGGTTAAAAATGATATTTGTGTCTGTAAACATGACATTGAAACCACTTGCCCAAGAAAAAGACTTTGCTTTTCTCCAAAACCAGGTGGACTCTGCTTTTCTGGGTGCTTTGCACACCAATTCCACACCAGTTTGTCCCGATAGGTTTGGATGAAACCGGAAATATTCGGTTTGTGGTGGCTAACTCAAACCCAGCTCTTGCTACAGTCTCAAAGTTTGTTTGTGTTTTCTGGATAGTATCTCTGGAATTTAGAGGTGTGAATGCATTGCAGCATGTAACATTTTGATTTTCTGTTGGACAGACTGGTGTGGAGTTGGTGTGCAAAGCACCCAGAAAAGCAGAGTCAACCTGGTTTTGGAGAAACGCAAAGTCTTTTTTTGGGCAAGTGGATTCAATGTCATGTTTACAAGCACAAGTATCATTTGTAACCTGGTTTCTGCAGCTTTTTACTCAGAAAACACGAATGTGTACCTGTTGTGTCACCATGTGAAACCAATTAGCGTTTGCCCAGAGAAAAACAAAATGTTAAATGCAACAATGCATTCACAACTCTAAAGTCCATCTATACTATGGAGAAAACACAAGCTAATATAGAAGGTGTAGCAAGAGCTGGGTTTGAGTTAGCCACCACAGAACCGGATATTTCTGATTTCATCC
This sequence comes from Sylvilagus floridanus, assembly GCA_949820135.1. Taxonomy (NCBI): domain Eukaryota; kingdom Metazoa; phylum Chordata; class Mammalia; order Lagomorpha; family Leporidae; genus Sylvilagus; species Sylvilagus floridanus. The sequence goes on from OX463232.1 coordinate 28,286,613, forward strand.
AAACCTATCTGGACAAACTGGTGTGGAGTTGGTGTGCAAAGCACCCAGAAAAGCAGAGTCAACCTGGTTTTGGAGAAAAGAAAAGTCTTTTTCTTGGGCAAGTGGATTCATTGTCATGGTTACAAGCACAAATATCATTTTTTAACTGGTTTCTGCAGCTTTTTACTCAGAAAACACGAATGTGTACCTTTGTGTCACCATGTGAAACAAATTAGCGTTTGCCAACAGAAAAACAAAATGTTACATGCTACAATGCATTCACAACTCTAAAGTCCATAGATTATCGAGAAAACACAAGCAAACACAGAAGCTGTAGCAACAGCTGGAAATGACTTAGCCACCACAGAACCGGATATTTCTGGTTTCAGCCAAACATATCTGGACAAACTGGTGTGGAATTTGTGTGCAAAGCACCCAGAGCAGAAGATCAACCTGGTTTTGGAGAAAGCGAAGTCTTTTTCTTGGACAAGTGGATTCAATGTCATGTTTACAAACACAAATATCATTTGTAACCTGGTTTCTGCAGCTTTTTACTCAGAAAACACGAATGTGTACCTTTGTGTCACCATGTGAAACAAATTAGCGTTTGCCAACAGAAAAACAAAATGTTACATGCTACAATGCATTCACAACTCTAAAGACCATAGACTATCGAGAAAACACAAGCAAACACAGAAGCTGTAGCAACAGCTGGAATTGACTTAGCCACCACAGAACCGGATATTTCTGGTTTCATCCAAACCTAGCTGAACAAACTGGTGTGGAGTTGGTGTGCAAAGCACCCAGAAAAGCAGAGTCAACCTGGTTTTGGAGAAAAGCAAAGTCTTTTTCTTGGACAAGTGGATTCAATGTCATGTTTACAAACACAAATATCATTTGTAACCTGGTTTCTGCAGCTTTTTACTCAGAAAACAGGAATATGTCACTGTTGTGTCTCCATGTGAAACCTATTAGCGTTTGCCAACAGAAAAACAAAATGTTACATGCTACAATGCATTCACATCTCTAAAGTCCCTAGATACTATCGACAAAACACAAACAAACTCTTAGGATGTAGCAAGAGCTGGGATTGACTGAGCCAGCACAGAACCGGATATTTCTGGTTTCATCCAGCCCTATCTGGACAAACTGGTGTGGAGTTGGTGTGCAAAGCACCCAGAAAAGCAGAGTCAACCTGGTTTTGGAGAAACGCAAAGTCTTTTTTTGGGCAAGTGGATTCAATGTCATGTTTACAAGCACAAGTATCATTTGTAACCTGGTTTCTGCAGCTTTTTACTCAGAAAACATGAATGTGTATCTGTTGTGTCTCCATGTGAAACCAATTAGCGTTTGCCCACAGAAAAACCAAATGTTACATGCAACAATGCATTCACAACTCTAAAGACCATAGATACTATGGAGAAAACACAAGCTAATATAGAAGGTGTAGCAAGAGCTGGGTTTGAGTTAGCCACCACAGAACCGGATATTTCTGATTTCATCCAAACCTAGCTGAACAAACTGGTGTGGAGTTGGTGTGCAAAGCACCCAGAAAAGCAGAGTCAACCTGGTTTTGGAGAAATGCAGTCTTTTTCTTGGGCAAGTGGATTCAATGTCATGGTTACAAGCACAAATATCATTTTTTAACTGGTTTCTGCAGCTTTTTACTCAGAAAACACGAATGTGTACCTTTGTGTCACCATGTGAAACAAATTAGCGTTTGCCAACAGAAAAACAAAATGTTACATGCTACAATGCATTCACAACTCTAAAGTCCATAGACTATCGAGAAAACACAAGCAAACACAGAAGCTGTAGCAACAGCTGGAATTGACTTAGCCACCACAGAACCGGATATTTCTGGTTTCAGCCAAACATATCTGGACAAACTGGTGTGGAATTTGTGTGCAAAGCACCCAGAGCAGCAGATCAACCTGGTTTTGGAGAAAAGCGAAGTCTTTTTCTTGGACAAGTGGATTCAATGTCATGGTTACAAACACAAATATCATTTGTAACCTGGTTTCTGCAGCTTTTTACTCAGAAAACACGAATGTGTACCTTTGTGTCACCATGTGAAACAAATTAGCGTTTGCCAACAGAAAAACAAAATGTTACATGCTACAATGCATTCACAACTCTAAAGTCCATAGACTATCGAGAAAACACAAGCAAACACAGAAGCTGTAGCAACAGCTGGAATTGACTTAGCCACCACAGAACCGGATATTTCTGGTTTCAGCCAAACATATCTGGACAAACTGGTGTGGAATTGGTGTGCAAAGCACCCAGAAAAGCAGAGTCAACCTGGTTTTGGAGAAACGCAAAGTCTTTTTCTTGGGCAAGTGGAATCAATGTCATGTTTACAAGCACAAGTATCATTTGTAACCTGGTTTCTGCAGCTTTTTACTCAGAAAACACGAATGTGTACCTGTTGTGTCTCCATGTGAAACCAATTAGCGTTTGCCCACAGAAAAACAAAATGTTACATGCTACAATGCATTCACAGCTCTAAAGTCCATAGATACGGTGGAGAAAACACAAGCAAACAGAGAAGCTGTAGCCAGAGCTGGGATTGACTTACCCACCACAGAACCGGATATTTCTGGTTTCATCCAAACCTAGCTGAACAAACTGGTGTGGAGTTGGTGTGCAAAGCACCCAGAAAAGCAGAGTCAACCTGGTTTTGGAGAAAAGCAAAGTCTGTTTCTTGGACAAGTGGATTCAATGTCATGTTTACAAACACAAATATCATTTGTAACCTGGTTTCTGCAGCTTTTTACTCAGAAAACACGAATATGTCACTGTTGTGTCTCCATGTGAAACCTATTAGCGTTTGCCAACAGAAAAACAAAATGTTACATGCTACAATGCATTCACATCTCTAACGTCCCTAGATACTATCGACAAAACACAAACAAATTCTTAGGATGTAGCAAGAGCTGGGATTGACTGAGCCAACACAGAACCGGATATTTCTGGTTTCATCCAGCCCTATCTGGACAAACTGGTGTGGAGTTGGTGTGCAAAGCACCCAGAAAAGCAGAGTCAACCTGGTTTTGGAGAAACGCAAAGTCTTTTTTTGGGCAAGTGGATTCAATGTCATGTTTACAAGCACAAGTATCATTTGTAACCTGGTTTCTACAGCTTTTTACTCAGAAAACACGAATGTGTACCTGTTGTGTCTCCATGTGAAACCAATTAGCGTTTGCCCACAGAAAAACAAAATGTTACATGCAACAATGCATTCACAACTCTAAAGTCCATAAATACTATGGAGAAAACACAAGCTAATATAGAAGGTGTAGCAAGAGCTGGGTTTGAGTTAGCCACCACAGAACCGGATATTTCTGATTTCATCCAAACCTATCTGGACAAACTGGTGTGGAGTTGGTGTGCAAAGCACCCAGAAAAGCAGAGTCAACCTGGTTTTGGAGAAATGCAGTCTTTTTCTTGGGCAAGTGGATTCAATGTCATGGTTACAAGCACAAATATCATTTTTTAACTGGTTTCTGCAGCGTTTTACTCAGAAAACACGAATGTGTACCTTTGTGTCACCATGTGAAACAAATTAGCGTTTGCCAACAGAAAAACAAAATGTTACATGCTACAATGCATTCACAACTCTAAAGTCCATAGACTATCGAGAAAACACAAGCAAACACAGAAGCAGTAGCAACAGCTGGAATTGACTTAGCCACCACAGAACCGGATATTTCTGGTTTCAGCCAAACATATCTGGACAAACTGGTGTGGAATTTGTGTGCAAAGCACCCAGAGCAGCAGATCAACCTGGTTTTGGAGAAAAGCAAAGTAATTTTCTTGGACAAGTGGATTCAATGTCATGTTCACAAACACAAATATCATTTTCAACCTGGTTTCTGCAGCTTTTTACTCAGAAAACACGAATGTGTATCTATTGTGCCTCCATGTGAAACCAATTAGCATTTGCCAACAGAAAATCAAAATGTTACATGCTAAAATTCATTCACAACTCTAAAGTCCATAGATACTGTGGAGAAAACACAAGCAAACACAGAAGCTGTAGCAAGAGCTTGGATTGACTTAGCCACCACAGAACTGGATATTTCTGGTTTCATCCAAACCTATCTGGACAAACTGGTGTGGAATTGGTGTGCAAAGCACCGAGAAAAGCAGAGTCAACCTGGTTTGGAGAAAAGCAAAGTCTTTTTCTTGGGCACATGGATACAATGTCATGTTTACAAACACAAATATCATTTCTAACCTGGTTTCTGCAGCTTTTTACTGAGAAAACATGAATGTGTACCTGTTGTGACTCATTTGAAACCATTAGCGTTTGCCAACACAAAACCTAAATGCTACATGCTACAATGCATTCACAACTCTAAAGTCCATAGATACTATTGACAAAACACAAAAAAACTCTTAGGATGTAGCAAGAGCTGGGATTGACTGAGCCACAACAGAACCGGATATTTCTGGTTTCATCCAAACCTATCTGGACAAACTGGTGTGGAATTTGTGTGCAAAACATCCAGAGCAGAAGATCAACCTGGTTTTGGAGAAAAGCGAAGTCTTTTTCTTGGACAAGTGGATTCAATGTCATGGTTACAAACACAAATATCATTTGTAACCTGGTTTCTGCAGCTTTTTACTCAGAAAACACGAATGTGTACCTTTGTGTCACCATGTGAAACAAATTAGCGTTTGCCAACAGAAAAACAAAATGTTACATGCTACAATGCATTCACAACTCTAAAGTCCATAGACTATCGAGAAAACACAAGCAAACACAGAAGCTGTAGCAACAGCTGGAATTGACTTAGCCACCACAGAACCGAATATTTCTGGTTTCATCCAGTCCTATCTGGAAAAACTGGTGTGGAATTGGTGTGCAAAGCACCCAGAAAAGCAGAGTCAACCTGGTTTTGGAGAAACGCAAAGTCTTTTTCTTGGGCAAGTGGATTCAATGTCATGTTTACAAGCACAAGTATCATTTGTAACCTGGTTTCTGCAGCTTTTTACTCAGAAAACACGAATGTGTACCTGTTGTGTCTCCATGTGAAACCAATTAGCGTTTGCCCACAGAAAAACAAAATGTTACATGCAACAATGCATTCACAACTCTAAAGTCCGTAGAAACTATCGACAAAACACAAGCAAACACAGAAGCTGTAGCAAGAACTTGCATTGACTTAGCCACTACAGAACCGGATATTTCTGGTTTCATCCAAACGTATCTGGACAAACTGGTGTGGAATTGGTGTGCAAACCACCCAGAAAAGCAGAGTCAACCTGGTTTTGGAGAAAAGCAAAGAATTTTTCTTGGGCACATGGATTCAATGTCATGTTTACAAACACAAATATCATTTCTAACCTGGTTTCTGCAGCTTTTTACTGAGAAAACATGAATGTGTACCTGTTGTGACTCATGTGAAACCAATTAGCGTTTGCCAACAGAAAACCTAAATGCTACATGCTACAATGCATTCACAACTCTAAAGTCCATACATAATGTGGACAAAACACAAACAAACTCTTAGGATGTAGCAAGAGCTGGGATTGACTGAGCCACCACAGAACCGGATACTTCTGGTTTCATCCAGCCCTATCTGGACAAACTGGTGTGGAGTGGTGTGCAAAGCACCCAGAAAAGCAGAGTCAACCTGGTTTTGGAGAAAAGCAAAGTCTGTTTCTTGGGCAAGTGGACTCAATGTCATGTTTACAAACACAAATATCATTTGTAACCTGGTTTCTGCAGCTTTTTACTCAGAAAACACGAATATGTAACTGTTGTGTCTCCATGTGAAACCTATTAGCGTTTGCCAACAGTAAAACAAAATGTTACATGCTACAATGCATTCACATCTCTAAGTCCATAGATACTATCGACAAAACACAAACAAACTCTTAGGATGTAGCAAGAGCTGGGATTGACTGAGCCACCACAGAACCGGATATTTCTGGTTTCATCCAGCCCTATCTGGACAAACTGGTGTGGAATTGGTGTGCAAAGCACCCAGAAAAGCAGAGTCAACCTGGTTTTGGAGAAAAGCAAAGTCTTTTTCTTGGGCACATGGATTCAATGTCATGTTTACAAACACAAATATCATTTTTAACCTGGTTTCTCCAGCTTTTTACTCAGAAAACACGAATGTGTACCTGCTGTGACTCATTTGAAACCATTAGCATTTGCCAACAGAAAACCTAAATGCTACATGCTACAATGCATTCACAACTCTAAAGTTCATAGATACTATTGACAAAACACAAGCAAACACAGAAGCTGTAGCCAGAGCTGGGATTGACTGAGCCACCACAGAACTGCACATTTCTGGTTTCATCCAAACCTATCTGGACAAACTGGTGTGGAATTGGTGTGCAAAGCACCCAGAAAAGCAGAGTCAACCTGGTTTTGGAGAAAAGCAAAGTTTTTTTCTTGGGCACGTGGATTCAATGTCATGTTTACAAACACAAATATCATTTGTAACCTGGTTTCTGCAGCTTTTTACTCAGAAAACACGAATGTGTCCCTGTTGTGTCTCATTTGAAACCATTAGCATTTGCCAACAGAAAACCTAAATGCTACATGCTACAATGCATTCACAACTCTAAAGTCCATAGATACTATTGACAAAACACAAGCAAAAACAGATGCTGTAGCGAGATCTGGGATTGACTGAGCCACCACAGAACCGGATATTTCTGGTTTCATCCAGCCCTATCTGGACAAACTGGTGTGGAGTTGGTGTGCAAAGCACCCAGAAAAGCAGAGTCAACCTGGTTTTGGAGAAAAGCAAAGTCTTTTTCTTGGGCACATGGATTCAATGTCATGTTTACAAACACAAATATCATTTTTAACCTGGTTTCTCCAGCTTTTTACTCAGAAAACATGAATGTGTACCTGTTGTGACTCATGTGAAACCATTAGTGTTTGCCAACAGAAAACCTAAAAGCTACATGCTACAATGCATTCACTACTCTAAAGTCCATAGATACTGTGGAGAAAACACAAAAAAACTCTTAGGATGTAGCAAGAGCTGGGATTGACTGAGCCACCACTGAACCGGATATTTCTGGTTTCATCCAGCCCTATCTGGACAAACTGGTGTGGAGTTGGTGTGCAAAGCACCCAGAAAAGCAGAGTCAACCTGGTTTTGGAGAAAAGCAAAGTCTTTTTCTTGGGCACATGGTTTCAATGTCCTGTTTACAAACACAAATATCATTTTTAATCTGGTTTCTGTAGCTTTTTACTCAGAAAACTTGAATGTGTACATGCTGTGACTCATTTGAAACCATTAGCGTTTTCCAACAGAAAACCAAAATGCTACATGCTACAATGCATTCACAACTCTAAAGTACATAGATACTGTGGAGAAAACACAAAAAAACTCTTAGGATGTAGCAAGAGCTGGGATTGACTGAGCCACCACTGAACCGGATATTTCTGGTTTCATCCAGCCCTATCTGGACAAACTGGTGTGGAGTGGTGTGCAAAGCACCCAGAAAAGCAGAGTCAACCTGGTTTTGGAGAAAAGCAAAGTCTTTTTCTTGGGCACATGGTTTCAATGTCCTGTTTATAAACACAAATATCATTTTTAACCTGGTTTCTGTAGATTTTTACTCAGAAAACATGAATGTGTACATGCTGTGACTCATTTGAAACCATTAGCTTTTTCCAACAGAAAACCTACATCCTAAATGCTACAATTCATTCACAACTCTAAAGTCCATAGATACTGTGGAGAAAACACAAGCAAACACAGAAGCTGTAGCCAGAGCTGGGATTGACTTACCCACCACAGAACTGGATATTTCTGGTTTCATCCAAACCTATCTGGACAAACTGGTGTGGAATTGGTGTGCAAAGCACCCAGAAAAGCAGAGTCAACCTGGTTTTGGAGAAAAGCAAAGTCATTTTCTTGGGCAAGTGGATTCAATGTCATGTTTACAAACACAAATATCATTTGTAACCTGGTTTCTGCAGCTTTTTACTCAGAAAACACGAATATGTAACTGTTGTGTCTCCATGTGAAACCTATTAGCGTTTGCCAACAGTAAAAAAAAATGTTACATGCTACAATGCATTCACATCTCTAACACCATAGATACTATCGACAAAACACAAACAAACTCTTAGGATGTAGCAAGAGCTGGGATTGACTGAGCCACCACAGAATCAGATATTTCTGATTTCATCCAGCCCTATCTGGACAAACTGGTGTGGAATTGGTGTGCAAAGCACCCAGAAAAGCAGAGTCAACCTGGTTTTGGAGAAAAGCAAAGTCTTTTTCTTGGGCACATGGATTCAATGTCATGTTTACAAACACAAATATCATTTTTAACCTGGTTTCTCCAGCTTTTTACTCAGAAAACACGAATGTGTACCTGCTGTGACTCATTTGAAACCATTAGCGTTTTTCAACAGAAAACCTAAATGCTACATGCTACAATGCATTCATAACTCTAAAGTCCATAGATACTATTGAAAAAACACAAAAAAACTCTTAGGATGTAGCAAGAGCTGGGATTGACTGAGCCACCACAGAACCGGATATTTCTGGTTTCATCCAGCCCTATCTGGACAAACTGGTGTGGAATTGGTGGGCAAAGCACCCAGAAAAGCAGAGTCAACCTGGTTTTGGAGAAAAGCAAAGTTTTTTTCTTGGGCACGTGGATTCAATGTCATGGTTACAAGCACAAATATCATTTTTAACCTGGTTTCTGCAGCTTTTTACTCAGAAATCATGAATGTGTACCTGCTGTGACTCATTTGAAACCATTAGCGTTTGCCAACAGAAAACCTAAATGCTAAGTGCTACAATGCATTCACAACTCTAAAGTCCATAGATACTATTGGCAAAACACAAAAAAACTCTTAGGATGTAGCAAGAGCTGGGATTGACTGAGCCACCACAGAACTGGATATTTCTGCTTTCACCCAAACCTATCTGGACAAACTGGTGTGGAATTGGTGTGCAAAGCACCCAGAAAAGCAGAGTCAACCTGGTTTTGGAGAAAAGCAAAGTTTTTTTCTTGGGCACGTGGATTCAATGTCATGTTTACAAACACAAATATCATTTGTAACCTGGTTTCTCCAGCTTTTTACTCAGAAAACACGAATGTGTACCTGTAGTGTCTCCATGTGAAACCAATTAGCGTTTGCCAACAGAAAACCTAAATGCTACATTCTACAATGCATTCACAAATCTAAAGTCCATAGATCCTATTGACAAAACACAAGCAAACCCAGAAGCTGTAGCCAGAGCTGGGATTGACTGAGCCACCACAAAACCGGATATTTCTGGTTTCATCCAGCCCTATCTGGACAAACTGGTGTGAAATTTGTGTGCAAAGCACCCAGAAAAGCAGAGTCAACCTGGTTTTCGAGAAAAGCAAAGTCTTTTTTTTTCTTGGGCAAGTGATTTCAATGTCATGTTTACAAACACAAATATCATTTTTAACCTGGTTTCTGCAGCTTTTTCCTCAGAAAACATGAATGTGTACCTGCTGTGACTCATTTGAAACCATTAGCGTTTGACAACAGAAAACCTAAATGCTAAATGCTACAATGCATTCACAACTCTAAAGTCCATAGATACTATCGACAAAAAACAAGGAAACTCTGAGGATGTAGCAAGAGCTGGGATTGACTGAGCCACCACAGAACGGGATATTTCTGGTATCATCCAAACATATCTGGAAAAAGCGGTGTGGAATTGGTGTGCAAAGCACCCAGAAAAGCAGAGTCAACCTGGTTTTGGAGAAAAGCAAAGTCTTTTTATGGGGCACGTGGATTCAATGTCATGTTTACAAACCAAATATCATTTCTAAACTAGTTTCTGCAGCTTTTTACTCAGAAAACACGAATGTGTCCCTGTTGTGTCTCATTTGAAACCATTAGCATTTTCCAACAGAAAACCTAAATGCTAAATGCTACAATGCATTCACAACTCTAAAGTCCATAGATACTGTGGAGAAAACACAAGCAAACACAGAAGCTGTAGCCAGAGCTGGGATTGACTTAGCCACCACAGAACTGGATATTTCTGGTTTCATCCAAACCGGCTGAACAAAATGGTGTGGAGTTGGTGTGCAAAGCACCCAGAAAAGAAGAGTCAACCTACATTTGGAGAAAAGCAAAGTCTTTTCCTTGGACAAGTGGATTCAATGTCATGTTTACAAACACAAATATCATTGGTAACCTGGTTTCGGCAGCTTTTTACTCAGAAAACACGAATATGTCACTGTTGTGTCTCCATGTGAAACCTATTAGCGTTTGCCAACAGAAAAACAAAATGTTACATGCTACAATGCATTCACATCTCTAAAGTCCATAGATACTATCGACAAAACACAAACAAACTCTTAGGATGTAGCAAGAGCTGGGATTGACTGAGCCAACACAGGACCGGATATTTTTGCTTTCATCCAGCACTATCTGGACAAACTGGTGTGGAGTTGGTGTGCAAAGCTCCCAGAAAAGCAGAGTCAACCTGGTTTTTGAGAAAAGCAAAGTCTTTTTCTTGGGCAAGTGGATTCAATGTCATGGTTACAAGCACAAATATCATTTACAACCTGGTTTCTGCAGCTTTTTACTCAGAAAACACGAATGTGCACCTTTGTGTCACCATGTGAAAGAAATTAGCGTTTGCCAACAGAAAAACAAAATGTTACATGCTGCAATGCATTAACAACTCTAAAGTCCATAGATACTATCGAGAAAACACAAGCAAACACAGAAGCTGTAGCCAGAGCTGGGATTGACTTACCCACCACAGAACCGGATATTTCTGGTTTCATCCAAACCTAGCTGAACAAACTGGTGTGGTGTTGGTGTGCAAAGCACCCAGAAAAGCAGAGTCAACCTGGTTTTCGAGAAAAGCAAAGTCTTTTTCTTGGGCAAGTGGATTCAATGTCATGTTTACAAACACCAATATCATTTCTAACCTGGTTTCTGCAGATTTTACTCAGACAACACGAATGTGTACCTGTTGTGTCTCCATGTGAAACCAATTAGCGTTTGCCCACAGAAAAACAAAATGATACAAGCTACAATGCATTCACAACTCTAAAGTCCATAGATACTATCGACAAAACACAAGCAAACACAGAAGCTGTAGCAAGAGCTTGGATTGACTTAACCACCACAGAACTGGATATTTCTGGTTTCATCCAAACCTATCAGGACAAACTGGTGTGGAATTGGTGTGCAAAGCACCCAGAAAAGCAGAGTCAACCTGGTTTTGGAAAAAAGCAAAGTCTTTTCTTGGGCACATGGATTGAATCTCATGTTTACAAACACAAATATCATTTCTAACTTCGTTTCTGCAGCTTTTTACTCAGAAAACATGAATGTGTACCTGTTGTGACTCATTTGAAACCATTAGCGTTTGCCAACATAAAACCTAAATGCTACATGCTACAATGCATTCACAACTCTAAAGTCCATAGATACTGTGGAGAAAACACAAGCAAACACAGAAGCTGTAGCCAGAGCTGGGATTGACTTACCCACCACAGAACCGGATATTTCTGGTTTCATCCAGCCCTATCTGGACAAACTGGTGTGGAATTGGTGTGCAAAGCACCCAGAAAAGCAGAGTCAGCAGGGTTTTGGAGAAAGCAAAGTCTTTTTCTTCGGCACGTGGATTCAATGTCATGTTTACAAACACCAATATCATTTGTAACCTGGTTTCTGCAGCTTTTTACTCAGAAAACATGAATATGTCACTGTTGTGTCTCCATGTGAAACCTATTAGCATTTGCCAACAGAAAATCAAAATGTTACATGCTACGATGCATTCAAATCCCTAAGTCCATAGATACTATCGACAAAACACAAACAAACTCTTAGGATGTAGCAAGAGCTGGTATTGACTGAGCCACCACAGAACCGGATATTTCTGGTTTCATCCAGCCCTATCTGGACAAACTGGTGTGGAATTTTTGTGCAAAGCACCCAGAAAAGCAGAGTCAACCTGGTTTTGGAGAAAACAAAGTCTTTTTCTTGGACAGGTGGATTCAATGTCATGTTTACAAACACAAATATCATTTTTAAGCTGGTTTTTGCAGCTTTTTACTCAGAAAACACGAATGTGTACCTGCTGTGACTCATTTGAAACCATTAGCGTTTGCCAACAGAAAACCTAAATGCTAAATGCTACAATGCATTCACAACTCTAAAGTCCATAGATACTGTGGAGAAAAAACAAGCAAACACAGAAGCTGTAGCCAGAGCTGGGATTGACTTACCCACCACAGAACCGGATATTTCTCGTTTCATCCAAACCTAGCTGAACAAATTGGTGTGGAGTTCGTGTGCAAAGCACCCAGAAAAGCAGAGTCAACCTGGTTTTGGAGAAAAGCAAAGTCTTTTTCTTGGGCAAGTGGATTCAATGTCATGTTTACAAACACAGATATCATTTTTAACCTGGTTTCTGCAGCTTTTTACTCGGAAAACACGAATATGTCACTGTTGTGTCTCCATGTGAAACCTATTAGCGTTTGCCTACAGAAAAACAAAATGTTACATGCTACAATGCATTCACATCTCTAAAGTCCATAGATACTATCGACAAAACACAAACAAACTCTTAGGATGTAGCAAGAGCTGGGATTGACTGAGCCAACACTGGACCGGATATTTTTGCTTTCATCCAGCACTATCTGGACAAACTGGTGTGATGTTTGTGTGCAAAGCTCCCAGAAAAGCAGAGTCAACCTGGTTTTTGAGAAAAGCAAAGTCTTTTTCTTGGGCAAGTGGATTCAATGTCACGGTTACAAGCACAAATATCATTTACAACCTGGTTTCTGCAGCTTTTTACTCAGAAAACACGAATGTGTACCTTTGTGTCACCATGTGAAACAAATTAGCGTTTGCCAACAGAAAAACAAAATGTTACATGCTGCAATGCATTCACAACTCTAAAGTCCATAGATACTATCGAGAAAACACAAGCAAACACAGAAGCTGTAGCCAGAGCTGGGATTGACTTACCCACCACAGAACCGGATATTTCTGGTTTCATCCAAACCTAGCTGAACAAACTGGTGTGGAGTTGGTGTGAGGGCACCCAGAAAGGCAGAGTCAACCTGGTTTTGGAGAAAAGCAAAGTCTTTTTCTTGGGCAAGTGGATTCAATGTCATGTTTACAAACACCAATATCATTTCCACACCAGTTTGTACAGATAGGTTTGGATGAAACCAGAAATATCCAGTTCTATGGTGGCTAAGTCAATCCAAGCTCTTGCTACAGCTTCTGTGTTTGTTTGCGTTTTCTGGATAGTATCTGTGGGCCCTAGAGTTGTGAATGCATTGTAGCAAGTAACATTTTGTTTTTCTGTTGGCAAACACTAATTGGTTTCACATGGTGACACAACATGTACACACTCGTGTTTTCTGAATAAAAACCTGCAGAAACCAGGTTAAAAATGATATTTGTGTTTGTAAACATGACATTGAATCCACTTGCCCAAGAAAAAGACTTTGCCTTAACCCCAAAACCAGGTTGACTCTGCTTTTCTGCGTGTTTTGCACACCAGTTCCACACCAGTTTGTCAATCTAGGTCAGGATGAAACCAGAAATATCCGGTTCTTTTTTGGCTAACTCAATCCCAGTTCTTGCTACAGTTTCTGTGTTTGCTTTTGTTTTCTCAAGAGCATCTGTGCATTTTAGAGTTGTCAATGCATTGCAGCATGTAACAGTTTGTTTTTCTGTTGTCAAATGCTAATTGGTTTCACTTAGAGACACACATGTACACATTCGTGTTTTCTAAGAAAAAGCTGCAGAAACCAGGTTAAAAATGATATTTGTGTTTGTAAACATGACATTGAATCTACTTGCCCAAGAAAAAGACTTTGCTTTTCTCCAAAACCAGGTTGACTCTGCTTTTCTGGGTGATTTGCACATCATCTCCACACCAGTTTGTCCAGATAGGGCTGGATGAAACCAGAAATATCCGGTTTTGTATTGGCTAACTCAATCCCAGCTCTTGCTACAGCTTCTGTGCTTGCTTGTGCATTCTGTATAGTATCTATGGACTTTAGAGGTGTGAATGCATTGTAGCATGTAACAGTTTGTTTTTCTTTTGGCAAACACTAATTGGTTTCACATGGAGACACAACAGGTACACATTCGTGTTTTCTGTGTAAAAACCTGCAGAAACCAGGTTAAAAATGATATTTGTGTTTGTAAACATGACATTGAATCCACTTGCCCAAGAAAAAGACTTTTCCTTTCTCCAAAACCAGGTTGACTCTAATTTCTGGGTGCTTTGCACACCAGCTCCACACAAGGTTTTCCAGATAGGTCTGGATGAAATCAGAAATATCCGGTTCTGTGTTGGCGAACTCATCCCAGTTCTTGCTACACCTTCTGTGTTTGCTTGTGTTTACTCGATAGTATCTATGAACTTTAGAGTTGTGAATGCATTGTAGCATGTAACAGTTTTTTTCTGTTGGTAAATGCTAATTGGTTTCACATGGAGAAACAACACGTACACATTCGTGTTTTCTGAGTAAAAAGCTGCAGATACCAGGTTAAAATGATATTGGTGTTTGAAAAATGACATTGAATCCACTTGCCCAAGAAAAAGACTTTGCTTTTCTTTAAAATCAGGTTTCCTCTCTTTTCTAAGTGCTTTGCACACCAACTCCCCAACACATTGTCCGGATAGGGCTGGATGAAACCAGAAATACCCTGTTGTGTGGTGGCTAACTCAATCCCAGCTCTTGCTACAGCTTGTGCTTTATCGATATTATTTATGGACTTTAGAATTGCGAATGCATTATAGCATGTAACATTTTTTTTTCTATTGGCAAATGCTAATTGGTTTCACATGGAGACACAACAGGTACACATTCGTGTTTTGTGAGTAAAAAGCTGCAGAATCCAGGTTAAAAATGATATTTGTGTTTGTAAACTTGATATTGAATCCACTTGCCCAAGAAAAAGACTTTCCTTTTCCACCAAAACCTGGTTAATTCCGCTTTTCTGTGTGCTTTGCACACCAAATCCACACAGGTTCTCCGGATAGGGCTGGATGAAACCAGAAATATCCGGTTCTGTGGTGGCTTACTCAATCCCAGCTCTTGCTACAGTTTCTGTGTTTGCTTGTGTTTTGTCGATAGTATCTGTGCATTTTAGAGTTGTGAACGCATTGTAGCATGCAACATTTTGTTTTTCTGTTGGCAAACGCTAGTTGGTGTCACATGGAGACACAACAGGTACACATTCGTGTTTTCTGAGTAAAAAGCTGCAGAAAGCAGTTTACAAATGATATTTGTGTTTGTAAACATGACATTGAATCCGCTTGCCCAAGAAAAAGACTTTGCTTTTCTCAAAAACCAGGCTGACTCTGCTTTCTGGCTGTTTTACACACCAATTCCACACCAGTTTTTCCAGATAGGGATGGATGAAACCAGAAACATCTGGTTCTGATGTGTCTATCTCAATCCCAGCTCTTGCTACAGCTTCTGTGTTTGCTTGTGTTTTCTCGATAATATCTGTGGATTTTAGAGTTGTGAATGCATTGTAGCATGTAACATTTTTTTTTCTGTTGGCAAACTCTAATTGGTTTCACATGGAGACACAATAGGTACACATTCGTCTTTTCTGAGTAAAAAGATGCAGAAAGCAGGTTAAAAATGATATTTGTGTTTGTAAACATGACATTGAATCCACTTGCCCAAGAAAAAGTCTTTGCTTTTCTCCAACACCTGGTTGATTCCGCTTTTCTGTGTGCTTTGCACACCAATTCCACACCAGTTTGTCCAGTTAGGCCTGGATGAATCCAGAAATATCCGGTTCTGTGTTGGATAACTCATTCCCAGCTCTTGCTACAGCTTCTGTGTTTGCTCCATAATATCTGTCGCTTTTAGAGTTGTGAATGCATTGTAGCATGTAACCTTTTGTTTTTCTGTTGGCAAACGATAATTGGTTTCACAGGGAGACACAACAGGTACACATTCGTGTTTTCTGAGAAAAAACTGCAGAAACCGGGTTAAAAATGATATTGATGTTTGTAAACATGACATTGAAACCACTTGCCCAAGAAACAGACTTTGCTTTTCCCCCAAAACAGGTTGACTCTGCTTTTCTGTGTGCTTTGCACACCAACTCCACACCAGTTTTTCTAGATAGGTCTTGATGAAACCAGAAATATCCGGTTTTGTGGTGGCTAGCTCAAACCCAGCTCTGGCTAGAGCCTCAGAGTTTGCTTCTGTTTTCTCGATAATATCTGTGGATTTTAGAGTTGTTAAATCATTGTAGCATGTAACATTTTGTTTTTCTGTTGGCAAACGGTATTTGGTTTCACATGGAGACACAAGAGGTACACATTCGTGTTTTCTGAGTAAAAAGCTGCATAAAGCAGTTTACAAATGACATTTGTGTTTGTAAAAATGACATTGAATCCACTTGCCCAAGAAAAATAATTTGCTTTTCTCTAAAACCAGGCTGACTCTGATTTCTGTGTGGTTTGCACACCAATTCCACAGCAGTTTCTCCGGAAAGGGATGGATGAAACCAGAAATATCCGGTTCTGTGGTGCATAACTCAATCCAAGATCTTGCTACTGCCTCGTAGTTTGCTTGTGTTTTCTCGATAATATCCATGGATTTTAAAGTTGTGAATGCATTGTAGCATGTAACATTTTTTTTTCTGTTGGCATACGCTAATTGGTTTCAATGTAGACACAATAGGTACACATTCGTGTTTTCTCAGAAAAAGCTGCAGAAACCATGTTAAAAATGATATTTGTGTCTGTAAACATGACATTGAATCCACTTGCCCAAGAAAAAGACTTTGCTTTTCTCCAAAACCAGGTTGACTCTGCTTTTCTAGGTGCTTTGCACACCAATTCCGAACCAGTTGGTCCAGATAGGGCTGGATCAAAGCAGAAATATCCATTTCTGTGGAGGCTAACTCAATCCCAGCTCTTGCTACAATTTCTGTGTTTCCTTGTGTTTTGTCGATCGTTTCTATGGAGTTTAGAGTTGTGAATGCAGTGTAGCATATAACGTTTTGTGTTTCTGTTGGCAAACGCTGATTGGTTTCACATGGAGACACAACACGTACACATTCGTGTTTTCTGAGTAAAAAGCTGCAGAAACCAGGTTACAAATGATATTTGTGTTTGTAAACATGACATTGAATCCACTTGCCAAAGAAAAAGACTTTGCTTTTCTCCAAAACCAGGTTGACATTGCTTTTCTGGGTGCTTTGCACACCAATTCCACACCAGTTTGTCCAGATAGTGCTGGATGAAACCAGAAATATCAGGTTCTGTGGTTGCTAACTCAATCCCAGCTCTTGCTACAATTTCTGTGTTTGCTTGTGTTTTCTCAATAGTAAATGTGCATTTTAGAGTTGTGAATGCATTATAGCATGTAACATTTTGTTTTTCTGTTGGCAAACGCTAAGGGTTTCACATGGAGACACAACAGGTACACATTCATTTTTTCTGAGTAAAAAGCTGTAGAAACAGTTTACAAATGATATTTGTGTTTGTAAACATGGCATTGAATGCACTTGCCCAATAGAAAGACTTTCCTTTTCTCCAAAACCAGGTTGACTCTTCTTTATTGGGTGCTTTGCACACCAATTCCACAGCAGTTTCTCCAGATAGGGCTGGATTTATCCAAAAATATCCAGTTCTGTGGTGGCTAACTCAATCCAAGATCTTGCTACAGTTTCTGTGTTTGTTTGTGTTTTAACGAGAGTATCTATAAACTTTAGAGTTGTGAATGCATTATAGCATGTAACATTATGTTTTTCTGTTGGCATATGCTAATTGGTTTCACATGGAGACACAACACGAACACATTCGTCCTTTCTGAGAAAAAAGCTGTAGAAAGCAGTTTACAAATGATGTTTGTGCTTGTAAACATGACATTGAATGCACTTGCCCAAGAAAAACACTTTGCTTTTCTCCAAAACCAGGTTGACTCTGCTTTTCTGGGTGCTTTTCACACCAATTCCACACCAGTTTGTCCAGATAGGTCTGGATGAAACCAGAAATATCCATTTCTGTGGTGGCTAACTCAATCCCAGCTCTTGCTACAGCGTCTGTGTTTGCTTGTGTTTTCTCGAGAGTATCTATAAACTTTAGAGTTGTGAATGCATTGCAGCATTTAACATTTTGTTTTTCTGTGGCATATGCTAATTGGTTTCACATGGAGACACAACAGGTACACATTCGTGTTTTCAGAGAAAAAGCTGCAGAGAGCAGTTTACAAATGATATTTGTGTTTGTAAATATGACATTGAAACCACTTTCCCAAGAAAAATACTTTGCTTTTCTCCCAAACCAGGTTCACTCTGCTTTCTGGGTGCTTTGCAAACATAATCCACACCAGTTCGTCCAGATAGGTCTGGATGAAACCAGAAATATCTGGTTCTGTATTGGATAACTAAATCAAAGCTCTTGCTACAGTCACTGAGTTGTTTTTGTTTTCTTGATAGTATCTATGGACTTTAGAGTTTTGAATGCATTGTAACATGAAACGTTTTGATTCTTGTTGGCCAACGCTAATTGGTTTCACATGGAGACAATAAAGGTACACATTCGTGTTTTCTTAGTAAAAAGCTGCAGAGAGCAGTTTACAAATGATATTTGTGTTTGTAAACATGAGACTGAATCCACTTGCCCAAGAAAAAGACTTTGCTTTTCTCCAAAACCAGGTTGACTCTTCTTTTCTGGGTGCTTTGCACACCAATTCCACACCAGTTTCTCTGGAAAGGGCTGGATGAAACCATAAATATCCAGTTCTGTGTAGGCTCACTAAATCCCATCTCTTCCTACAGCCTCAGAGTTTGCTTGTGTTTTCTCGATAGTATCTATAAATTTCAGAGTTGTGAGTGCATTGTAGCATGTAACAGTTTGTTTTACTGTTGGCCTACGCTAATTGGTTTCACATGGAGACACAACAGATACACATTCGTGTTTTCTGAGAAAAAAGCTGAGAATCCAGGTTACAAAT
Organism: Sylvilagus floridanus; assembly: GCA_949820135.1. Taxonomy (NCBI): domain Eukaryota; kingdom Metazoa; phylum Chordata; class Mammalia; order Lagomorpha; family Leporidae; genus Sylvilagus; species Sylvilagus floridanus. The sequence continues at coordinate 28,305,555 of OX463232.1, forward strand.
GATATTTGTGTCTGTAAACATGACATTGAAACCACTTGCCCAAGAAAAAGACTTTGCTTTTCTCCAAAACCAGGTTGACTCTGCTTTTCTGGGTGTTTTGCACACCAATTCCACAGCAGTTACTCCGGAAAGGGCTGGATGAAACCAGAAATGTCCGGTTCTGTAGTGGCTAACTCAATCAAAGATCTTAATACAGCCTCCGTGTTTGTTTGTGTTTTCTCGATAGTATGTATAAACTTTAGAATTGTGAATGCATTGTAGCATGTAACATTTTGTTTTTCTGTTGGCATACGCTAATTGGTTTCACATGGAGACACAACAGGAACACATACGTGTTTCCTAGTGAAGACCTGCAGAAACCAGGTTAAAAATGATAGTTGTGTTTGTAAACATGACATTGAATACACTTGCCCAAGGAAAAGACTTTACTTTTCTCCAAAACCAGGTTTACTCTGCTTTTCTGGGTGCTTTGCACACCAATTCATCAAGAGTTTGTCCAGATAGGGCTGGATGAATCCAGAAATATCTGGTTAGTGGAGGCTAACTCAATCCCAGCTCTTGCTACAGCAAATGTGTTTGTTTGTGTTTTCTGGATAGTATCTATGAACTTTGGATTTGTGTATGAATTGTAGCATGTAACATTTTGCTTCTTGTTAGCAAACGCTAGTTTTTTTCACAAGGAGACACAACTGGTACAAATTCGTGTTTTCTGAGTAAAAAGCTGCAGAAACCAGGTTAGAAATGATATTGGTGTTTGTAAACATGACATTGAATCCACTTGCCAAAGAAAAATACTTTGCTTTTTTCCAAAACCTGGTTGACTCTGCTTTTCTGGGTGCTTTGCACACCAATTCCACACCAGTTTGTCCAGATAGGGCTGGATGAAACCAGAAATATCCGGTTCTGTGGGGGCTAACTCAATCCCAGCTGTTGCTACAGCCTCTGAGTTGTTTGTGTTTTCTCGATTTTATCTATGGAGTTTAGAGTTGTGAATGCATTGTAGCATGTAACATTTTGTTTTTCTGTTGGCAAACGCTAGTTGGTTTCACAAGGAGACACAACAGGTACACATTCGTGTTTTCAGAGAAAAAGCTGCAGAAAGCATTTTACAAATGATATTTGTGTTTGTAAAAATGACATTGAATGCACTTGCCCAAGAAAAAGAATTTGCTTTTCTCTAAAACCAGGCTGACTCTGATTTCTGGGTGGTTTGCACACCAATTCCACAGCAGTTTCTCCGGAAAGGGATGGATGAAACCAGAAATATCCGGTTCTGTGGTGCATAACTCAATCCAAGATCTTGCTACAGCCTCATAGTTTGCTTGTGTTTTCTCGATAATATCCATGGATTTTAAAGTTGTGAATGCATTGTAGCATGTAACATTTTTTTTTCTGTTGGCATACGCTAATTGGTTTCAATGGAGACACAATAGGTACACATTCGTGTTTTCTCAGAAAAAGCTGCAGAAACCAGGTTAAAAATGATATTTGTGTCTGTAAACATGACATTGAATCCACTTGCCCAAGAAAAAGACTTTGCTTTTCTCCAAAACCAGGTTGACTCTGCTTTTCTAGGTGCTTTGCACACCAATTCCGAACCAGTTGGTCCAGATAGGGCTGGATCAAAGCAGAAATATCCATTTCTGTGGAGGCTAACTCAATCCCAGCTCTTGCTACAATTTCTGTGTTTCCTTGTGTTTTGTCGATCGTTTCTATGGAGTTTAGAGTTGTGAATGCAGTGTAGCATATAACGTTTTGTGTTTCTGTTGGCAAACGCTGATTGGTTTCACATGGAGACACAACACGTACACATTCGTGTTTTCTGAGTAAAAAGCTGCAGAAACCAGGTTACAAATGATATTTGTGTTTGTAAACATGACATTGAATCCACTTGCCAAAGAAAAAGACTTTGCTTTTCTCCAAAACCAGGTTGACATTGCTTTTCTGGGTGCTTTGCACACCAATTCCACACCAGTTTGTCTGAAGAGGGCTGGATGAAACCAGAAATATCAGGTTCTGTGGTTGCTAACTCAATCCCAGCTCTTGCTACAATTTCTGTGTTTGCTTGTGTTTTCTCAATAGTAAATGTGCATTTTAGAGTTGTGAATGCATTGTAGCATGTAGCATTTTGTTTTTCTGTTGGCAAACGCTAAGGGTTTCACATGGAGACACAACAGGTACACATTCATTTTTTCTGAGTAAAAAGCTGTAGAAACAGTTTACAAATGATATTTGTGTTTGTAAACATGGCATTGAATGCACTTGCCCAATAGAAAGACTTTCCTTTTCTCCAAAACCAGGTTGACTCTTCTTTATTGGGTGCTTTGCACACCAATTCCACAGCAGTTTCTCCAGATAGGGCTGGATTTATCCAAAAATATCCAGTTCTGTGGTGGCTAACTCAATCCAAGATCTTGCTACAGTTTCTGTGTTTGTTTGTGTTTTCTCGAGAGTATCTATAAACTTCAGAGTTGTGAATGCATTATAGCATGTAACATTATGTTTTTCTGTTGGCATATGCTAATTGGTTTCACATAGAGACACAACACGAACACATTCGTCCTTTCTGAGAAAAAAGCTGTAGAAAGCAGTTTACAAATGATGTTTGTGCTTGTAAACATGACATTGAATGCTCTTGCCCAAGAAAAACACTTTGCTTTTCTCCAAAACCAGGTTGACTCTGCTTTTCTGGGTGCTTTGCACACCAATTCCACACCAGTTTGTCCAGATAGGTCTGGATGAAACCAGAAATATCCGGTTAGTGGTGGCTAACTCAATCCCAGCTCTTGCTACAGCGTCTGTGTTTGCTTGTGTTTTCTCGAGAGTATCTATAAACTTTAGAGTTGTGAATGCATTGCAGCATTTAACATTTTGTTTTTCTGTTGGCATATGCTAATTGGTTTCACATGGAGACACAACAGGTACACATTCGTGTTTTCAGAGAAAAAACTGCAGAGAGCAGTTTACAAATGATATTTGTGTTTGTAAATATGACATTGAAACCAATTTCCCAAGAAAAATACTTTGCTTTTCTCCCAAACCAGGTTCACTCTGCTTTCTGGGTGCTTTGCAAACATAATCCACACCAGTTCGTCCAGATAGGTCTGGATGAAACCAGAAATATCTGGTTCTGTATTGGATAACTAAATCAAAGCTCTTGCTACAGTCACTGAGTTGTTTTTGTTTTCTTGATAGTATCTGTGGACTTTAGAGTTTTGAATGCATTGTAACATGAAACGTTTTGATTCTTGTTGGCCAACGCTAATTGGTTTCACATGGAGACAGAAGAGGTACACACGCGTGTTTTCTTAGTAAAAAGCTGCAGAGAGCAGTTTACAAATGATATTTGTGTTTGTAAACATGAGACTGAATCCACTTGCCCAAGAAAAAGACTTTGCTTTTCTCCAAAACCAGGTTGACTCTTCTTTTCTGGGTGCTTTGCACACCAATTCCACACCAGTTTCTCTGGAAAGGGCTGGATGAAACCATAAATATCCAGTTCTGTGTAGGCTCACTAAATCCCATCTCTTCCTACAGCCTCAGAGTTTGCTTGTGTTTTCTCGATAGTATCTATAAATTTCAGAGTTGTGAGTGCATTGTAGCATGTAACAGTTTGTTTTACTGTTGGCCTACGCTAATTGGTTTCACATGGAGACACAACAGATACACATTCGTGTTTTCTGAGAAAAAAGCTGAGAATCCAGGTTACAAATGATATTTGTGTCTGTAAACATGACATTGAAACCACTTGCCCAAGAAAAAGACTTTGCTTTTCTCCAAAACCAGGTTGACTCTGCTTTTCTGGGTGTTTTGCACACCAATTCCACAGCAGTTACTCCGGAAAGGGCTGGATGAAACCAGAAATGTCCGGTTCTGTAGTGGCTAACTCAATCAAAGATCTTAATACAGCCTCTGTGTTTGTTTGTGTTTTCTCGATAGTATGTATAAACTTTAGAGTTGTGAATGCATTGTAGCATGTAACATTTTGTTTTTCTGTTGGCATACGCTAATTGGTTTCACATGGAGACACAACAGGAAGACATTCGTGTTTTCTGAGAAAAGCTGCATAAACCAGATTAAAAATGATATTTGTGTTTGTAAACATGATATTGAATCCACTTGCCCAAGGAAAAGACTTTGCTTTTCTCCAAAACCAGGTTGACTCTGCTTTTCTGGGTGCTTTGCACACCAATTCCTCAAGAGTTTGTCCAGATAGGGCTGGATGAATCCAGAAATATCTGGTTAGTGGTGGCTTACTCAATCCCAGCTCTTGCTACAGCAAATGTGTTTGTTTGTGTTTTCTGGATAGTATCTATGAACTTTGGATTTGTGTATGAATTGTAGCATGTAACATTTTGCTTCTTGTTAGCAAACGCTAGTTGGTTTCACAAGGAGACACAACTGGTACAAATTCGTGTTTTCTGAGTAAAAAGCTGCAGAAACCAGGTTAGAAATGATATTGGTGTTTGTAAACATGATATTGAATCCACTTGCCCAAGAAAAATACTTTGCTTTTTTCCAAAACCAGGTTGACTCTGCTTTTCTGGGTGCTTTGCACGCCAATTCCACACCAGTTTGTCCAGATAGGGCTGGATGAAACCAGAAATATCCGGTTCTGTGGGGGCTAACTCAATCCCAGCTGTTGCTACAGCCTCTGAGTTGTTTGTGTTTTCTCGATTTTATCTATGGAGTTTAGAGTTGTGAATGCATTGTAGCATGTCACATTTTGTTTTTCTGTGAGCAAACGCTAGTTGGTTTCACAAGGAGACACAACAGGTACACATTCGTGTTTTCAGAGAAAAAGCTGCAGAAAGCAGTTTACAAATGATATTTGTGTTTGTAAAAATGACATTGAATCCACTTGCCCAAGAAAAAGAATTTGCTTTTCTCTAAAACCAGGCTGACTCTGATTTCTGGGTGGTTTGCACACCAATTCCACAGCAGTTTCTCCGGAAAGGGATGGATGAAACCAGAAATATCCGGTTCTGTGGTGCATAACTCAATCCAAGATCTTGCTACAGCCTCATAGTTTGCTTGTGTTTTCTCGATAATATCCATGGATTTTAAAGTTGTGAATGCATTGTAGCATGTAACATTTTTTTTTCTGTTGGCATACGCTAATTGGTTTCAATGGAGACACAATAGGTACACATTCGTGTTTTCTCAGAAAAAGCTGCAGAAACCAGGTTAAAAATGATATTTGTGTCTGTAAACATGACATTGAATCCACTTGCCCAAGAAAAAGACTTTGCTTTTCTCCAAAACCAGGTTGACTCTGCTTTTCTAGGTGCTTTGCACACCAATTCCACACCAGTTTGTCCAGATAGGGCTGGATGAAACCAGAAATATCCGGTTCTGTGGGGGCTAACTCAATCCCAGCTGTTGCTACAGCCTCTGAGTTGTTTGTGTTTTCTCGATTTTATGTATGGAGTTTAGAGTTGTGAATGCATTGTAGCATGTAACATTTTGTTTTTCTGTTAGCAAACGCTAGTTGGTTTCACAAGGAGACACAACAGGTACACATTCGTGTTTTCTGAGTAAAAAGCTGCAGAAAGCAGTTTACAAATGATATTTGTGTTTGTAAAAATGACATTGAATCCACTTGCCCAAGAAAAAGAATTTGCTTTTCTCTAAAACCAGGCTGACTCTGATTTCTGGGTGGTTTGCACACCAATTCCACAGCAGTTTCTCCGGAAAGGGATGGATGAAACCAGAAATATCCGGTTCTGTGGTGCATAACTCAATCCAAGATCTTGCTACAGCCTCATAGTTTGCTTGTGTTTTCTCGATAATATCCATGGATTTTAAAGTTGTGAATGCATTGTAGCATGTAACATTTTTTTTTCTGTTGGCATACGCTAATTGGTTTCAATGGAGACACAATAGGTACACATTCGTGTTTTCTCAGAAAAAGCTGCAGAAACCAGGTTAAAAATGATATTTGTGTCTGTAAACATGACATTGAATCCACTTGCCCAAGAAAAAGACTTTGCTTTTCTCCAAAACCAGGTTGACTCTGCTTTTCTAGGTGCTTTGCACACCAATTCCGAACCAGTTGGTCCATATAGGGCTGGATCAAAGCAGAAATATCCATTTCTGTGGAGGCTAACTCAATCCCAGCTCTTGCTACAATTTCTGTGTTTCCTTGTGTTTTGTCGATCGTATCTATGGAGTTTAGAGTTGTGAATTCAGTGTAGCATATAACGTTTTGTGTTTCTGTTGGCAAACGCTGATTGGTTTCACATGGAGACACAACAGGTACACATTCGTGTTTTCTGAGTAAAAAGCTGCAGAAACCAGGTTACAAATGATATTTGTGTTTGTAAACATGACATTGAATCCACTTGCCAAAGAAAAAGACTTTGCTTTTCTCCAAAACCAGGTTGACATTGCTTTTCTGGGTGCTTTGCACACCAATTCCACACCAGTTTGTCCAGATAGGGTTGGATGAAACCAGAAATATCAGGTTCTGTGGTTGCTAACTCAATCCCAGCTCTTGCTACAATTTCTGTGTTTGCTTGTGTTTTCTCAATAGTAAATGTGCATTTTAGAGTTGTGAATGCATTATAGCATGTAACATTTTGTTTTTCTGTTGGCAAACGCTAAGGGTTTCACATGGAGACACAACAGGTACACATTCATTTTTTCTGAGTAAAAAGCTGTAGAAACAGTTTACAAATGATATTTGTGTTTGTAAACATGGCATTGAATGCACTTGCCCAATAGAAAGACTTTCCTTTTCTCCAAAACCAGGTTGACTCTTCTTTATTGGGTGCTTTGCACACCAATTCCACAGCAGTTTCTCCAGATAGGGCTGGATTTATCCAAAAATATCCAGTTCTGTGGTGGCTAACTCAATCCAAGATCTTGCTACAGTTTCTGTGTTTGTTTGTGTTTTCTCGAGAGTATCTATAAACTTTAGAGTTGTGAATGCATTATAGCATGTAACATTATGTTTTTCTGTTGGCATATGCTAATTGGTTTCACATGGAGACACAACACGAACACATTCGTCCTTTCTGAGAAAAAACCTGTAGAAAGCAGTTTACAAATGATATTTGTGCTTGTAAACATGACATTGAATGCACTTGCCCAAGAAAAACACTTTGCTTTTCTCCAAAACCAGGTTGACTCTGCTTTTCTGGGTGCTTTGCACACCAATTCCACACCAGTTTGTCCAGATAGGTCTGGATGAAACCAGAAATATCCGGTTTGTGGTGGCTAACTCAAACCCAGCTCTTGCTAGAGTCTCAAAGTTTGTTTGTGTTTTCTGGATAGTATCTGTGGCCTTTAGAGTTGTGAATGCATTGTAACATGTAACATTTTGTTTTTCTGTTGGAAAACGCTAATTGGTTTCACATGGAGACACAACAGGTACACATTCTTGTTTTCTGAGTAAAAATCTGCAGAAACCAGATTCAAAATGATATTTGTGTTTGTAAACATGACATTGAATCCACTTGCCCAAGAAAAAGACTTTGTGTTTCTCCAAAACCAGGTTGACTCTGCTTTTCTGGGTGCTTTGCACACCAACTGCACACCATTTTGACCAGATAGGCCTGGATGAAACCAGAAATATCCGGTTTGTGGTGGCTAACTCAAACCCAGCTCTTGCTACATCCTCAGAGTTTGCTTATGTTTTCTCGATAAAATCTGTGGATTTTAGTGTTGTGAATGCATTGTACCATGTAACATTTTGTTTTTCTGTTGGTATACACTAATTGGTTCCCCATGGAGACACAACAGGTACATATTCGTGTTTTCAGAGAAAAAGCTGCAGAAACCAGGTTAAAAATGATGTTGGTGTTTGTAAACATGACATTGAAACCACTTGACCAAGAAAAAGACTTTGCTATTCTCCAAAAGCAGGTTGACTCTGCTTTTCTGGGTGCTTTGCACACCAATTCCACACCAGTTTGTCCAGATAGGTCTGGATGAAACCAGAAATATCCGGTTAGTGGTGGCTAACTCAATCCCAGCTCTTGCTACAGCGTCTGTGTTTGCTTGTGTTTTCTCGAGAGTATCTATAAACTTTAGAGTTGTGAATGCATTGCAGCATTTAACATTTTGTTTTTCTGTTGGCATATGCTAATTGGTTTCACATGGAGACACAACAGGTACACATTCGTGTTTTCAGAGAAAAAACTGCAGAGAGCAGTTTACAAATGATATTTGTGTTTGTAAATATGACATTGAAACCAATTTCCCAAGAAAAATACTTTGCTTTTCTCCCAAACCAGGTTCACTCTGCTTTCTGGGTGCTTTGCAAACATAATCCACACCAGTTCGTCCAGATAGGTCTGGATGAAACCAGAAATATCTGGTTCTGTATTGGATAACTAAATCAAAGCTCTTGCTACAGTCACTGAGTTGTTTTTGTTTTCTTGATAGTATCTGTGGACTTTAGAGTTTTGAATGCATTGTAACATGAAACGTTTTGATTCTTGTTGGCCAACGCTAATTGGTTTCACATGGAGACAGAAGAGGTACACACGCGTGTTTTCTTAGTAAAAAGCTGCAGAGAGCAGTTTACAAATGATATTTGTGTTTGTAAACATGAGACTGAATCCACTTGCCCAAGAAAAAGACTTTGCTTTTCTCCAAAACCAGGTTGACTCTTCTTTTCTGGGTGCTTTGCACACCAATTCCACACCAGTTTCTCTGGAAAGGGCTGGATGAAACCATAAATATCCAGTTCTGTGTAGGCTCACTAAATCCCATCTCTTCCTACAGCCTCAGAGTTTGCTTGTGTTTTCTCGATAGTATCTATAAATTTCAGAGTTGTGAGTGCATTGTAGCATGTAACAGTTTGTTTTACTGTTGGCCTACGCTAATTGGTTTCACATGGAGACACAACAGATACACATTCGTGTTTTCTGAGAAAAAAGCTGAGAATCCAGGTTACAAATGATATTTGTGTCTGTAAACATGACATTGAAACCACTTGCCCAAGAAAAAGACTTTGCTTTTCTCCAAAACCAGGTTGACTCTGCTTTTCTGGGTGTTTTTCACACCAATTCCACAGCAGTTACTCCGGAAAGGGCTGGATGAAACCAGAAATGTCCGGTTCTGTAGTGGCTAACTCAATCAAAGATCTTAATACAGCCTCTGTGTTTGTTTGTGTTTTCTCGATAGTATGTATAAACTTTAGAGTTGTGAATGCATTGTAGCATGTAACATTTTGTTTTTCTGTTGGCATACGCTAATTGGTTTCACATGGAGACACAACAGGAAGACATTCGTGTTTTCTGAGAAAAGCTGCATAAACCAGATTAAAAATGATATTTGTGTTTGTAAACATGATATTGAATCCACTTGCCCAAGGAAAAGACTTTGCTTTTCTCCAAAACCAGGTTGACTCTGCTTTTCTGGGTGCTTTGCACACCAATTCCTCAAGAGTTTGTCCAGATAGGGCTGGATGAATCCAGAAATATCTGGTTAGTGGTGGCTTACTCAATCCCAGCTCTTGCTACAGCAAATGTGTTTGTTTGTGTTTTCTGGATAGTATCTATGAACTTTGGATTTGTGTATGAATTGTAGCATGTAACATTTTGCTTCTTGTTAGCAAACGCTAGTTGGTTTCACAAGGAGACACAACTGGTACAAATTCGTGTTTTCTGAGTAAAAAGCTGCAGAAACCAGGTTAGAAATGATATTGGTGTTTGTAAACATGACATTGAATCCACTTGCCCAAGAAAAATACTTTGCTTTTTTCCAAAACCAGGTTGACTCTGCTTTTCTGGGTGCTTTGCACGCCAATTCCACACCAGTTTGTCCAGATAGGGCTGGATGAAACCAGAAATATCCGGTTCTGTGGGGGCTAACTCAATCCCAGCTGTTGCTACAGCCTCTGAGTTGTTTGTGTTTTCTCGATTTTATCTATGGAGTTTAGAGTTGTGAATGCATTGTAGCATGTCACATTTTGTTTTTCTGTGAGCAAACGCTAGTTGGTTTCACAAGGAGACACAACAGGTACACATTCGTGTTTTCAGAGAAAAAGCTGCAGAAAGCAGTTTACAAATGATATTTGTGTTTGTAAAAATGACATTGAATCCACTTGCCCAAGAAAAAGAATTTGCTTTTCTCTAAAACCAGGCTGACTCTGATTTCTGGGTGGTTTGCACACCAATTCCACAGCAGTTTCTCCGGAAAGGGATGGATGAAACCAGAAATATCCGGTTCTGTGGTGCATAACTCAATCCAAGATCTTGCTACAGCCTCATAGTTTGCTTGTGTTTTCTCGATAATATCCATGGATTTTAAAGTTGTGAATGCATTGTAGCATGTAACATTTTTTTTTCTGTTGGCATACGCTAATTGGTTTCAATGGAGACACAATAGGTACACATTCGTGTTTTCTCAGAAAAAGCTGCAGAAACCAGGTTAAAAATGATATTTGTGTCTGTAAACATGACATTGAATCCACTTGCCCAAGAAAAAGACTTTGCTTTTCTCCAAAACCAGGTTGACTCTGCTTTTCTAGGTGCTTTGCACACCAATTCCACACCAGTTTGTCCAGATAGGGCTGGATGAAACCAGAAATATCCGGTTCTGTGGGGGCTAACTCAATCCCAGCTGTTGCTACAGCCTCTGAGTTGTTTGTGTTTTCTCGATTTTATCTATGGAGTTTAGAGTTGTGAATGCATTGTAGCATGTAACATTTTGTTTTTCTGTTAGCAAACGCTAGTTGGTTTCACAAGGAGACACAACAGGTACACATTCGTGTTTTCTGAGTAAAAAGCTGCAGAAAGCAGTTTACAAATGATATTTGTGTTTGTAAAAATGACATTGAATCCACTTGCCCAAGAAAAAGAATTTGCTTTTCTCTAAAACCAGGCTGACTCTGATTTCTGGGTGGTTTGCACACCAATTCCACAGCAGTTTCTCCGGAAAGGGATGGATGAAACCAGAAATATCCGGTTCTGTGGTGCATAACTCAATCCAAGATCTTGCTACAGCCTCATAGTTTGCTTGTGTTTTCTCGATAATATCCATGGATTTTAAAGTTGTGAATGCATTGTAGCATGTAACATTTTTTTTTCTGTTGGCATACGCTAATTGGTTTCAATGGAGACACAATAGGTACACATTCGTGTTTTCTCAGAAAAAGCTGCAGAAACCAGGTTAAAAATGATATTTGTGTCTGTAAACATGACATTGAATCCACTTGCCCAAGAAAAAGACTTTGCTTTTCTCCAAAACCAGGTTGACTCTGCTTTTCTAGGTGCTTTGCACACCAATTCCGAACCAGTTGGTCCAGATAGGGCTGGATCAAAGCAGAAATATCCATTTCTGTGGAGGCTAACTCAATCCCAGCTCTTGCTACAATTTCTGTGTTTCCTTGTGTTTTGTCGATCGTATCTATGGAGTTTAGAGTTGTGAATTCAGTGTAGCATATAACGTTTTGTGTTTCTGTTGGCAAACGCTGATTGGTTTCACATGGAGACACAACAGGTACACATTCGTGTTTTCTGAGTAAAAAGCTGCAGAAACCAGGTTACAAATGATATTTGTGTTTGTAAACATGACATTGAATCCACTTGCCAAAGAAAAAGACTTTGCTTTTCTCCAAAACCAGGTTGACATTGCTTTTCTGGGTGCTTTGCACACCAATTCCACACCAGTTTGTCCAGATAGGGTTGGATGAAACCAGAAATATCAGGTTCTGTGGTTGCTAACTCAATCCCAGCTCTTGCTACAATTTCTGTGTTTGCTTGTGTTTTCTCAATAGTAAATGTGCATTTTAGAGTTGTGAATGCATTATAGCATGTAACATTTTGTTTTTCTGTTGGCAAACGCTAAGGGTTTCACATGGAGACACAACAGGTACACATTCATTTTTTCTGAGTAAAAAGCTGTAGAAACAGTTTACAAATGATATTTGTGTTTGTAAACATGGCATTGAATGCACTTGCCCAATAGAAAGACTTTCCTTTTCTCCAAAACCAGGTTGACTCTTCTTTATTGGGTGCTTTGCACACCAATTCCACAGCAGTTTCTCCAGATAGGGCTGGATTTATCCAAAAATATCCAGTTCTGTGGTGGCTAACTCAATCCAAGATCTTGCTACAGTTTCTGTGTTTGTTTGTGTTTTCTCGAGAGTATCTATAAACTTTAGAGTTGTGAATGCATTATAGCATGTAACATTATGTTTTTCTGTTGGCATATGCTAATTGGTTTCACATGGAGACACAACACGAACACATTCGTCCTTTCTGAGAAAAAACCTGTAGAAAGCAGTTTACAAATGATATTTGTGCTTGTAAACATGACATTGAATGCACTTGCCCAAGAAAAACACTTTGCTTTTCTCCAAAACCAGGTTGACTCTGCTTTTCTGGGTGCTTTGCACACCAATTCCACACCAGTTTGTCCAGATAGGTCTGGATGAAACCAGAAATATCCGGTTTGTGGTGGCTAACTCAAACCCAGCTCTTGCTAGAGTCTCAAAGTTTGTTTGTGTTTTCTGGATAGTATCTGTGGCCTTTAGAGTTGTGAATGCATTGTAACATGTAACATTTTGTTTTTCTGTTGGAAAACGCTAATTGGTTTCACATGGAGACACAACAGGTACACATTCTTGTTTTCTGAGTAAAAATCTGCAGAAACCAGATTCAAAATGATATTTGTGTTTGTAAACATGACATTGAATCCACTTGCCCAAGAAAAAGACTTTGTGTTTCTCCAAAACCAGGTTGACTCTGCTTTTCTGGGTGCTTTGCACACCAACTGCACACCATTTTGACCAGATAGGCCTGGATGAAACCAGAAATATCCGGTTTGTGGTGGCTAACTCAAACCCAGCTCTTGCTACATCCTCAGAGTTTGCTTATGTTTTCTCGATAAAATCTGTGGATTTTAGTGTTGTGAATGCATTGTACCATGTAACATTTTGTTTTTCTGTTGGTATACACTAATTGGTTCCCCATGGAGACACAACAGGTACATATTCGTGTTTTCAGAGAAAAAGCTGCAGAAACCAGGTTAAAAATGATGTTGGTGTTTGTAAACATGACATTGAAACCACTTGACCAAGAAAAAGACTTTGCTATTCTCCAAAAGCAGGTTGACTCTGCTTTTCTGGGTGCTTTGCACACCAATTCCACACCAGTTTCTCTAGACAGGGCTGGATGAAACCAGAAATATCCGGTTCTGTGGAGGCTCACTAAATCCCAGCTCTTACTACAGCCTCAGAGTTTGCTTGTGTTTTCTCATTAGTATCTGTGCATTTTAGAGTTGTGAGTGCATTGTAGCATGTAACAGTTTGTTTTTCTGTTGGCCTACGCTAATTGGTTTCACAGGGAGACACAACCGGAACACATTCGTGTTTTCTGAGAAAAAACTGCAGAAACCATGTTAAAAATGATATTCGTGTCTGTAAACATGACATTGAAATCACTTGCCAAAGAAAAAGACTTTGCTTTTCTCCAAAACCAGGTGGACTCTGCTTTTCTGGGTGCTTTGCACACCAATTACACACCAGTTTGTCCAGATAGGGCTGGATGAAACCAGAAATACCCGGTTCTGTGGAGGCTAACTCAATCCCAGCTCTTGCTACAATTTCTGTGTTTCCTTCTGTTTTATCTATCGTGTCTATGGAGTTTAGAGTTGTGAAAGCATTCTAGCATATAACATTTTGATTTTTTGTTGGCAAACGCTGATTGGTTTCACATGGATACACAGCAGGTACATATAAGTGTTTTCTGGGCAAAAAGCTGCAGAAACCAGGTTACAAATGATATTGGTGTTTGTAAACATGACATTGAATCCTCTTGCCCAAGAAAAAGACTTTGCTTTTCCCCAACACATGGTTGATTCCCCTTTCCTTGTGCTTTGCACACCAATTAAACACTAGTTTGTCCAGTTAGGCCTGGATGAATCCAGAAATATCTGGTTCTGTGGTGGCGAACTCATCCCCAGCTGTTGCTAGAGCCTCAGAATTTGCTTCTGTTTTCTCGATATTATCTGTGAATTTTAGAGTTGTGCATGCATTGTAGCATGCAACATTTTGTTTTTCTGTTGGCAAACGCTAATTGGTTTCACATGGAGACACAACAGGTACACATTCGTGTTTTCTGAGTAAAAAGCTGCAGAAAGCAGTTTACAAATGATATTTGTGTTTGTAAACATGACATTGAATCCACTTGCCCAAGAAAAAGACTTTGCTTTTCTCTAAAACCAGGTGGACTCTGCTTTTCTGTGTGCTTTGCACACCAACTCCAAACCAGTTTGTTTGGACAGGGCTGGATGAAACCAGAAATATCCGGTTTTGTGGTGGCTAACTCAAACCCAGCTCTTGCTACAGCCTCAGAGTTTTCTTGTGTTTACTCGATAATATTTGTGGATTTCAGTGTTATGAATGCATTGTTGCATGTAACATTTTGTTTTTCTGTTGGTATACACTAAGTGGTTTCCCATGGAGACACAACAGGTACATACTCTTGTTTTCTGAGAAAATGCTGCAGAAACCAGGTTAAAAATTATATTGGTGTTTGAAAACATGACATTGAAACCACTTGCCCAAGAAAAAGACTTTGCTTTTCTCCAAAACCAGGTTGACTCTGCTTTTCTGGGTGCTTTGCACACCAATTCCACACCAGTTTCTCTGGAAAGGGCTGGATGAAACCAGAAATATCCGGTTCTCAGGTGTCTAACTCAATCCCAGCTCTTGCTACAGCCTCAGAGTTTGCTTGTGTGTTCTCGATAGTATCTATAAACTTTAGAGTTGTGAGTGCATTGTACCATGTAACAGTTTGTTTTTCTGTTGGCCTACGCTAATTGGTTTCACAGGGAGACACAACAGGAACACATTCGTGTTTTCAGAGAAAAGCTGCAGAAACCAGGTTAACAATGATATTGGTGTTTGTATACATGACATTGAAACCACTTGCCGAAGAAAAAGACTTTGCTTTTCTCCAACCCCTGGTTGATTCCACTTTGCTGGGTGCTTTGCACACCAATTCCACAACATTTTGTCCAGATAGGGCTGGATGAAACCAGAAATATCCGGTTCTGTGTTGGCTAACTCAATCCCAGCTCTTGCTACAGCCTCAGAGTTTGCTTGTGTTTTCTCGATAATATCTCTGGATTTTAGAATTGTGAATGCATTGTAGCATGTAACATTTTGTTTTTCTGTTGGCAAACGCTAATTGGTTTCACATGGAGACACAACAGGTACCCATTCGTGTTTTCTGAGTGAAAAGCTGCAGAAACCAGGTTGAAAATGATATTGCTGTTTGTAAACATGACATTGAATCCTCTTGCCCAAGAAAAAGACTTTGTGTTTCTCCCAAACCAGATTGACTCTGCTTTCTGGGTGCTTTGCACACATAATCCACACCAGTTCGTCCAGATTGGTCTGGATGAAACCAGAAATAACTGGTTTTGTATTGGCTAACTAAATCCAAGCTCTTGCTACAGCCTCTGAGTTGTTTTTGTTTTCTTGATAGTATCTATGGACTTTAGAGTTTTGAATGCATTGTAACATGTAACGTTTTGATTCTTGTTGGCCAACGCTAATTGGTTTCACATGGAGACAATAAAGGTACACATTCGTGTTTTCTTAGTAAAAAGCTGCAGAGAGCAGTTTAAAAATGATATTTGTGTTTGTAAACATGACATTGAATCCACTTGCCCAAGAAAAAGACGTTGCGTTTCTCCAAAACCAGGTTGACTCTGCTTTTCTGGGTGCTTCGCACACCAACTCCACACCAGTTTGTCCAGAGGGGTAATGATGAAACCAGAATTATCCGGTTTGTGGTGGCTAACTCAATCCCAGCTCTTGCTACAGTCTCAAAGTTTGTTTGTGTTTTCTGGATAGTATCTATGGAATTTAGAGGTGTGAATGCATTGCAGCATGTAACATTTTGTTTTTCTGTTGGCATACGTTAATTGGTTTCACATGGAGACACAACAGGTACACATTCGTGTTTTCAGAGAAAAAGCTGTAGAAAGCAGTTTACAAATGATATTTGTATTTGTAAACATGACATTGAATCCGCTTCCCCAAGAAAATCTTTGCTTTTCTCCAAAACCAGGTTGACTCTTCTTTTCTGGGTGCTTTGCACAACAACTCCACACCAGAATGTCCAGATAGGTCTGGATGAAAGGAGAAATATCCGGTTCTGTGGTGGCTAACTAAATCCCAGCTCTGGCTAAGCTTCTGTGTTTGCTTGTTTTTTCTCGATAGTATCTATGGACTTTAGAGTTGTGAATGCATTATAGCATGTAACATTCTGTTTTTATGTTGGGAAACGCTGATTGGTTTCACATGGAGACACAACAGGTACACATTCGTGTTTTCTGGGCAAAAAGCTGCAGAAACCAGGTTAAAAATGATATTTGGTTTTTTTTTTTCTATTTTTTTATTTCTTTTTTTTTTTATAACGCTTTTATTTAAAGAATATAAATTTCCAAAATACAGCTTATAGATTACAATGGCTTCCCCTCCCATAACTTCCCCCCCACCCACAACCCTCCCCTTTCCCACTCCCTCTCCCATTGCTTCACATCAAGATTCATTTTCAATTCTCTTTATATACAGAAGATCAATTTAGCATATATTAAGTAAAACTTTCAACAGTTTGCCCTCACATAGCAACACAAAGTGAAAAATACTGTTGGAGTACTAGTTATAGTATTAATTCACAATGTATAGCACATTAAGGACAGAGATCCTACATGATATATTTTTTTAAAAATTGATTAATTTTCTAAGCAATTTCCAATTTAACACCAAGATTTTTTTTTCATTTTTAATTATCTATATACAGAAGATTGATTCAGTATATACTAAGTAAAGATTTCATCAGTTTGCACCCACACAGAAACACAAAGTGTAAAATACTGTTTCAGTGCTAGTTATAGCATTACTTCACATTGGACAACACATTAAGGACAGATCCCACATGAGACGTAAGTACACAGTGACTCCTGAAGTTGATTTAACAATTTGACACTCTTGTTTATGGCCTCAGTAATCTCCCTAGGCTCTAGTCATGAGTTGCCAAGGCTATGGAAGCCTTTAGGGTTCGCTGACTTCAATCTTATTCCGACAGGGTCATAGTCAAAGTGGAGGTTCTCTCCTCCCTTCAGAGAAAGGTACCTCCTTCTTTGATGGCCCCATTCGTTCCACTGGGATCTCACTCACAGAGATCTAGACTAGTGTCTGATATTTGTGTTTGTAAACATGACATTGAATCCACTTGCCCAAGAAAAAGTCTTTGCTTTACTTCCAAAACCAGGTTGACTCTGCTTTTCTCTGTACTTTACACCAATTCCAAACCAGTTTTTCCAGATAGGTTTTGATGAAACCAGAAATATCCGGTTCAGTGGTGGCTAACTCAATCCAAGCTCTTCCTACAGCTTCTGTGTTTGCTTGTGTTTTCTCCAAAGTATCTATGGACTTTAGAGTTGTGAATGCATTTAGCATGTAACTTCTTGTTTTTATATTGTAATACGCTAATTGGTTTCACATGGAGCACAACAGGTACACTTCCGTGTATTCTGAGTAAAAAGCTGCAGAAAACAGGTTAAAATTGATATTTGTGTTGTAAACATGACATTGAATGCACTTGCCCAAGAAAAAGACTTTGCTTTTCTCCAAAACCAAGTTGACTCTGCTTTTCTGGGTGCTTTGCACACCAACTCCACACCAGTTTGTTCGGACACGGCTGGATGAAACCAGAAATATCCGGTTTTGTGGTGGCTAACTCAAACCCAATTCTTGCTAAAGCCTCAGAGTTTGCTTGTGTTTTCTCGATAATATCTGTGGATTTTAGTGTTGTGAATGCATTGTACCATGTAACATTTTGTTTTTCTGTTGGTATACACAATTGGTTTCCCTTGGAGACACATCAGGTACATATTCGTGTTTTCTGAGAAAAAGCTGCAGAAACTAGGGTAAAAATTATATTGGTGTTTGAAAACATGACATTGAAACCACTTGCCCAAGAAAAAGACCTTGCTCTTCTCCAAAACCAGGTTGACTCTGCTTTTCAAGGTGCTTTGCACACCAATTCCACACCAGTTTCTCCAGATAGGTTTGGATGAAACCAGAAATATCCGGTTTGTGGTGGCTAACTCAAACCCAGCTCTTGTTACAGCTTCTCTATTTGCTTGTGTTTTCTCGATAGTATCTATAAACTTTAGAGTTGTGAGTGCATTGTAGCATGTAACAGTTTGTTTTTCTGTTGGCCTACGCTAATTGGTTTCACAGGGAGACACAACAGGAACACATTCGTGTTTTCTGAGAAAAAAGCTGCAGAAACCAGGTTAAAATTGATATTTGTGTCTGTAAACATGACATTGAAACCACTTGCCCAAGAAACAGACTTTGCTTTTCTCCAAAACCAGGTGGACTCTGCTTTTCTGGGTGCTTTGCACACCAATTCCACACCAGTTTGTGCATCTAGGTTTGGATGAAACCAGAAATATACGGTTTGTGGTGGCTAACTCAAACCCAGCTCATTACAGCTTCTCTATTTGCTTGTGTTTTCTAGATAGAATCTATGGACTTAGAGTTGTGAATGCATTGTAGCATGTAACATTTTTATTTTCTGTTGGTAAACCATAATTGGTTTCACCAACTCCACACCAGTTTGTCCAGATAGGTTTGGATGAAATCAGAAATATCCGGTTCTGTGGTGACTAACTCAATCCAAGATCTTTCTACAGCTTCTATATTTGCTTGTGTTTTCTCCATAGTATCTATGGACTTTAGATTTGTGAATGCATTGTTGCATGTAACATTTTGTTTTTCTGTTGGCAAACGCTAATTGGTTTCACATGGAGACACAACAGGTACACATTCGTGTTTTCTGAGTAAAACCTGCAGAAACCAGTGTAAAAATGATATTTGTGTTTGTGAACATGACATTGAATCCACTTGCCCAAGAAAAAGACTTTGCTTTTCTCCAACCCCTGGTTGATTCCACTTTTCTGGGTTCTTTGCAAACCAATACCACACCAGTTTGTCCAGCTAGGGCAGGATGGAACCAGAAATATCCTGTTCTGTGCTGGCTAACTCAATCCCAGCTCTTGCTACAGCTTCTGGGCTTGCTTCCGTCTTCTCAATAGTATCTGTGCATTTTAGAGTTGTGAATTCATTATAGAATGTAAAATTTTGGTTTTCTGTTGGCAAACGCTAATTGGTTTCACATGGAGACACATCAGGTACACATTCGAGTTTTCTGAGTAAAAAGCTGCAGAAACCAGGTTAAAAATGATATTTGTGTTTGTAAACATGACATTGAATCCACTTGCCCAAGAAAATGACTTTGCTTTTCTCCAAAACCAGGTTGACTCTGCTTTTCTGGGTGCTTTGCACACAAATTCCACACCAGTTTCTTCGGAAAGGGCTGGATGAAACCAGAAATATCCGGTTCTGAGGTGTCTAACTCAAACACAGCTGTGGCTACAGCTTCTGTGTTTGCTTGTGTTTTCTCGATAATATCTGTGGATTTCAGAGTTGTGAATGCATTGTAGCATGTAACAGTTGGTTTTTCTGTTGGCTACGCTAATTGCTTTGAAATGGAGACACAACAGGTACACATTAGTGTTTTGTGTGAAAAGGCTGTAGAAATCAGTTTACAAATGATAGTTGTGTTTGTAAACATGACATTAAATGCACTTGCCCAAGAAAAAGACTTTGCTTTTCTCCAAAACCAGGTTGACTCTGCTGCTCTGGGTGATTTGCACACCAATTCCACAGCAGTTGCTTTGGATAAGGCTGGATGAAAACAGAATATCTGGTTCTGTGGTGGCTTCTCAATCCCAGCTCTTGCTACAGCTTCTATATTTGCTTGTGTTTTGTCGATAGTATCTGTGGACTTCAGAATTGTGAATGCATGTTTCATGTAACTTTTGTTTTTCTGTTGGCAAACACTAATTGGTTTCACATGGAGACACAACAGGTACACATTCATGTTTTGTGTGAAAAGGCTGTAGAAATCAGTTTACAAATGATAGTTGTGTTTGTAAACATGACATTGAATGCACTTGCCCAAGAAAAAGACTTTGCTTTTCTCCAAAACCAGGTTGACTCTGCTGCTCTGGGTGCTTTGCACACATAATCCACACCCGTTCGTCCAGATAGGTCTGGATGAAACCAGAAATATCTGGTTCTGTATTGGCTAACTAAATCCAAGCTCTTGCTACAGCCTCTGAGATGTTTTTGTTTTCTTGATAGTATCTATGGACTTTAGAGTTTTGAATGCATTGTAACATGTAACGTTTTGATTCTTGTTGGCCAACGCTAATTGGTTTCACATGGAGACAATAAAAGTACACATTCGTGTTTTTTAGTAAAAAGCTGCAGAGAGCAGTTTACAAATGATATATGTGTTTGTAAACATGACATTGAATCCACTTGCCCAAGAAAAAGACTTTGCTTTTCTCCAAAACCAGGTTGACTCTTCTTTTCTGGGTGCTTTGCACACCAATTCCACACCAGTTTGTCCGGATAGGGCTAGATGAAACCAGAAATATCCGGTTCTGTGGTGGCTAATCAATCCGAGCTCTGGCTACAGTTTATGAGCTTGGTTGTGTTTTCTCAATAGTGTCTGTGCATTTTAGAATTGTGAATGCATTGCAGCATGTAACATTTTGTTTTTCTGTTGGCAAACGCTAAGCGTTTCCCATGGAGACACAACAGGTACACATTCGTTTTTTTCTGAGTAAAAGCCTGCAGAAAGCAGTTTACAAATGATATTTGTGTTTTTCAACATGACATTGAATCCACTTGCCCTAGAAAAAGACTTTGCTTTTCTCCAAAACCAGGTTGACTCCGCTTTTCTGGGTGCTTTGCACACCAATTCCACACCGGTTCGTCCAGATAGAGCTGGATGAAACCAGAAATATCTGGTTCTGAGGTGTCTAACTAAATGCCAGCTCTTGCTACAGCTTCTGTGTTTGCTTGTGTTTTCTCAATAATTTCTGTGGATTTTAGAGCTGTGAATACATTGTAGCATGCAACATTTTGTTTTTCTGTTGGCAAACGATAATTGGTTTCACATGGAGACACAACAGGTACACATTCCTTTTTTCTGAGTAAAGAGCTGTAGAAAGCAGTTTACAAATGATAGTTGTGTTTGTAAACATGACATTGAATCCACTTGCCCAAGAAAAAGACTTTGCTTTTCTCCAACACTGGTTTGATTCCGCTTTTCTGGGTGCTTTGCACACCAATTCCACACCAGTTTCTCCGGAAAGGGCTGGGTGAAAGCAGAAATATCCGGTTCTGAGGTGTCTAACTCAATCCCAACTCTTGCTACAGCTTCTGTGTTTGCTTGTGTTTTCGCGATAATATCTGTGGATTTCAGAGTTGTGAATGCATTGTAGCATGTAGCAGTTGGTTTTTCTGTTGGCATACACTAATTGCTTTCCCATGGAGACAAAACAGGTACACACGCGTGTTTTCTGAGTGAAAAGCTGCAGAAACCAGGTTAAAAATGATATTTGTGTTTGTAAACATGACATTGAATCCACTTGGCCAAGAAAAAGACTTTGCTTTTCTCCAAAACCAGGTTGACTCTGCTTTTCTGGGTGCTTTGCACACCAATGCCACACCAGTTTCTCTGGATAGGGCTAGATGAAAGCAGAAATATCCGGTTCTGTGGTGGCTTACACAATCCAAGCTCTTGCTACATTTTCCGTGTTTGCTTGTGTTGTTTCGAGAGTATCTATGGACTTTAGAGTTGTGAATGCATTGTAGCATGTAACAGTTGGTTTTTCTGTTGGCAAACACTAGTTGGTTTCACATGGAGACACAACAGGTACACATTCGTGTTTTCTGAGTAAAAACCTGCAGAAAGCAGTTTACAAATGATATTTGTGTTTGTCAACATGACATTGAATCCACTTGTCCTAGAAAAAGACTTTGCTTTTCTCCAAAACCAGGTTGACTCCGCTTTTCTGGGTGCTTTGCACACCAATTCCACACCGGTTCGTCCAGATAGAGCTGGATGAAATTAGAAATATCCGGTTCTGAGGTGTCTAACTCAATGCCAGCTCTTGCTACAGCTTCTGTGTTTGCTTTTGTTTTCTCAATAATTTCTGTGGATTTTAGAGCTGTGAATACATTGTGGCACGCAACATTTTGTTTTTCTGTTGGCAAACGATAATTGGTTTCACATGGAGACACAACAGGTACACATTCGTTTTTTTCTGAGTAAAGAGCTGTAGAAAGCAGTTTACAAATGATAGTTGTGTTTGTAAACATGACATTGAATCCACTTGCCCAAGAAAAAGACTTTGCTTTTCTCCAACACCGGTTTGATTCCGCTTTTCTGGGTGCTTTGCACACCAATTCCACAGCAGTTTCTCCGGAAAGGGCTGGGTGAAAGCAGAAATATCCGGTTCTGAGGTGTCTAACTCAATCCCAACTCTTGCTACAGCTTCTGTGTTTGCTTGTGTTTTCGCGATAATATCTGTGGATTTCAGAGTTGTGAATGCATTGTAGCATGTAGCAGTTGGTTTTTCTGTTGGCATACGCTAATTGCTTTCCCATGGAGACAAAACAGGTACACACTCGTGTTTTCTGAGTGAAAAGCTGCAGAAACCAGGTTAGAAATGATATTTGTGTTTGTAAACATGACATTGAATCCACTTGGCCAAGAAAAAGACTTTGCTTTTCTCCAAAACCAGGTTGACTCTGCTTTTCTTGGTGCTTTGCACACCAATTCAACACCAGTTTCTCTGGATAGGGCTAGATGAAACCAGAAATATCCGGTTCTGTGGTGGCTTACTCAATCCAAGCTCTTGCTACAGTTTCTGTGTTTGCTTGTGTTGTTTCGATAGTATCTGTGGACCTTAGAGTTGTGACTGCATTGTAGCATGTAACAGTTGGTTTTTCTGTTGGCAAACACTAGTTGGTTTAACATGGAGACACAACAGGTACACATTCGTGTTTTCTGAGTAAAAAGCTGCAGAAACCAGGTTAAAAATGATATTTGTGTTTGTAAACGTGACATTGAATCCACTTGCCCAAGAAAAAGACTTTGCTTTTCTCCAACCCCTGGTTGATTCCACTTTTCTGGGTGCTTTGCACACCAATTCCACACCAGTTTCTCCGGAAAGGGCTGGATGAAAGCAGAAACATCCGGTTCTGTGGTGGCTAACTCAATCCAAAATCTTGCTACAGCCTCAGAGTTTGTTTGTGTTTTCTCGATTGTATCTATAAACGTTAGAGTTGTGAATGCATTGTAGCATGTAACAGATTGTTTTTCTGTTGGCAAACGCTAATTGGTTTCACATGGAGACACAACACGTACACATTCGTGTTTTCTGAGTAAAAAGCTGCAGAAAGTAGTTTACAAATGATATTTGTATTTGTAAACATGACATTGAATCCACTTGCCCTAGAAAAAGACTTTGCTTTTCTCCAAAACAAGGCTGACTCTGCTTTTCTGGGTGCTTTGCACACCAATTCCACACCAGTTTGTCCAGATAGGTCTGGATGAAACCAGAAACATCCGGTTCTGTGGTGGCTAACTCAATCCCAGCTCTTGCTACAGCTTCTGTGTTTGCTTGTGTTTTTTCGATAATCTCTGCGGATTTTAGAGTTGTGAATGCATTGTAGCACGCAACATTTTGTTTATCGGTTGGCAAATGCTAATTGGTTTCACATGGAGACGCAACAGGTACACATTCGTGTTTTCTGAGTAAAAAGCTGCAGAAACCAGGTTGAAAATGATATTTGTGTTTGTAAACATGACATTGAATCCACTTGCCCAAGAAAAAGACTTTGCTTTTCTCCAACACCAGGTTGATTCCGCTTTTCTGGGTGCTTTGCACACCAATTCCACACCAGTTTCTCTGGATAGGGCTAGATGAAACCAGAAATATCCGGTTCTGTGGTGGCTTACTAATCCAAGCTCTTGCTACAGTTTCTGTGTTTGCTTGTGTTGTTTCGATAGTATCTGTGGACTTTAGAGTTGTGAATGCATTGTAGCATGTAACAGTTGGTTTTTCTGTTGGCAAACACTAGTTGGTTTCACATGGAGACACAACAGGTACACATTCGTGTTTTCTGAGTAAAAAGCTGCAGAAACCAGGTTAAAAATGATATTTCTGTTTGTAAACGTGACATTGAATCCACTTGCCCAAGAAAAAGACTTTGCTTTTCTCCAACCCCTGGTTGATTCCACTTTTCTGGGTGCTTTGCCACCAACTCCACACTAGTTTGTCCAGATAGGGCTGGATGAATACAGAAATATCCATTTCAATGCTGGCGAAGTCATTCCCAGCTCTTGCTACAGCTTCTGTGTTTGCTTGTGTTTTCCGATAGTATCTATGGACTGAGAGTTTTGAATGCATTGTAGCATCTAAATTTTGTTTTTCTGTTGGCATACGCTAATTGGTTTCACATGGAGACACAACAGGTACACATTCGTGTTTTCTGAGTAAAAAGCTGCAGAAACCAGGTTACAAATGATATTTCTATTTGTAAACATGACATTGATCCACTTGCCCTAGAAAAAGACTTTGCTTTTCTCCAAAACAAGGCTGACTCTGCTTTTCTGGGTGCTTTGCACACCAATTCCACACCAGTTTGTCCAGATAGGTCTGGATGAAACCAGAAACATCCGGTTCTGTGGTGGCTAACTCAATCCCAGCTCTTGCTACAGCTTCTGTGTTTGCTTGTGTTTTCTCGATAATATCTGTGGATTTTAGAGTTGTGAATGCATTGTAGCATGCAACATTTTGTTTATCTGTTGGCAAATGCTAATTGGTTTCACATGGAGACACAACACGTACACATTCGTGTTTTCTGAGCAAAAAGTTACAGAAACCTGGTTGAAAATGATATTTGTGTTTGTAAACATGACATTGAATCGACTTGCCCAAGAAAAAGACTTTGCTTTTCTCCAACCCCTGGTTGACTCTGCTTTTCTGGGTGTTTTGCACACCAATTCCACACCGGTTCGTCCAGATAGAGCTGGATGAAACCAGAAATATCTGGTTCTGAGGTGTCCAACTCAATGCCAGCTCTTGCTACATCCTCAGAGTTTTCTTGTGTTTTCTCGATAATTTCTGTGGATTTTAGAGCTGTGAATACATTGTAGCATGCAGCATTTTGTTTTTCTGTTGGCAAACGATTTTGGTTTCACATGGAGACACAACAGGTACACATTCCTTTTTTCTGAGTAAAAAGCTGTAGAAAGCAGTTTACAAATGATAGTTGTGTTTGTAAACATGACATTGAATCCACTTGCCCAAGAAAAAGACTTTGCTTTTCTCCAACACCGGTTTGATTCCGCTTTTCTGGGTGCTTTGCACACCAATTCCACACCAGTTTCTCCGGAAAGGGCTGGATGAAAGCAGAAACATCCGGTTCTGAGGTGTCTAACTCAATCCCAACTCTTGCTACAGCTTCTGTGTTTGCTTGTGTTTTCGCGATAATATCTGTGGATTTCAGAGTTGTGAATGCATTGTAGCATGTAGCAGTTGGTTTTTCTGTTGGCATACGCTAATTGCTTTCACATGGAGACAGAAGAGGTACACACGCGTGTTTTCTGAGTGAAAAGCTGCAGAAACCAGGTTAAAAATGATATTTGTGTTTGTAAACATGACATTGAATCCACTTGGCCAAGAAAAAGACTTTGCTTTTCTCCAAAACCAGGTTGACTCTGCTTTTCTTGGTGCTTTGCACACCAATTCCACACCAGTTTCTCTGGATAGGGCTAGATGAAACCAGAAATATCCAGTTCTGTGGTGGCTTACTCAGTCCAAGCTCTTGCTACAGTTTCTGTGTTTGCTTGTGTTGTTTCGAGAGTATCTGTGGACCTTAGAGTTGTGACTGCATTGTAGCATGTAACAGTTGGTTTTTCTGTTGGCAAACACTAGTTGGTTTCACATGGAGACACAACAGGTACACATTCGTGTTTTCTGAGTAAAAAGCTGCAGAAACCAGGTTAAAAATGATATTTGTGTTTGTAAACGTGACATTGAATCCACTTGCCCAAGAAAAAGACTTTGCTTTTCTCCAACCCCTGGTTGATTCCACTTTTCTGGGTGCTTTGCACACCAATTCCTCACCAGTTTCTCCGGAAAGGGCTGGATGAAAGCAGAAACATCCGGTTCTGTGGTGGCTAACTCAATCCAAAATCTTGCTACAGCCTCAGAGTTTGTTTGTGTTTTCTCGATTGTATCTATAAACGTTAGAGTTGTGAATGCATTGTAGCATGTAACAGATTGTTTTTCTGTTGGCAAACGCTAATTGGTTTCACATGGAGACACAACACGTACACATTCGTGTTTTCTGAGTAAAAAGCTGCAGAAAGTAGTTTACAAATGATATTTGTATTTGTAAACATGACATTGAATCCACTTGCCCTAGAAAAAGACTTTGCTTTTCTCCAAAACAAGGCTGACTCTGCTTTTCTGGGTGCTTTGCACACCAATTCCACACCAGTTTGTCCAGATAGGTCTGGATGAAACCAGAAACATCCGGTTCTGTGGTGGCTAACTCAATCCCAGCTCTTGCTACAGCTTCTGTGTTTGCTTGTGTTTTTTCGATAATCTCTGCGGATTTTAGAGTTGTGAATGCATTGTAGCACGCAACATTTTGTTTATCTGTTGGCAAATGCTAATTGGTTTCACATGGAGACACAACAGGTTCACATTCGTGTTTTCTGAGTAAAAAGCTGCAGAAACCAGGTTGAAAATGATATTTGTGTTTGTAAACATGACATTGAATCCACTTGCCCAAGAAAAAGACTTTGCTTTTCTCCAACCCCTGGTTGACTCTGCTTTTCTGGGTGTTTTGCACACCAATTCCACACCGGAACGTCCAGATAGAGCTGGATGAAACCAGAAATATCTGGTTCTGAGGTGTCTAACTCAATGCCAGCTCTTGCTACATCCTCAGAGTTTTCTTGTGTTTTCTCGACAATTTCTGTGGATTTTAGAGCTGTGAATACATTGTAGCATGCAACATTTTGTTTTTCTGTTGGCAAACGATAATTGGTTTCACATGGAGACACAACAGGTACACATTCCTTTTTTCTGAGTAAAAAGCTGTAGAAAGCAGTTTACAAATGATAGTTGTGTTTGTAAACATGACATTGAATCGACTTGCCCAAGAAAAAGACTTTGCTTTTCTCCAACACCGGTTTGATTCCGCTTTTCTGGGTGCTTTGCACACCAATTCCACAGCAGTTTCTCCGGAAAGGGCTGGATGAAAGCAGAAACATCCGGTTCTGAGGTGTCTAACTCAATCCCAACTCTTGCTACAGCTTCTGTGTTTGCTTGTGTTTTCGCAATAATATCTGTGGATTTCAGAGTTGTGAATGCATTGTAGCATGTAGCAGTTGGTTTTTCTGTTGGCATACGCTAATTGCTTTCACATGGAGACAGAACAGGTACACACGCGTGTTTTCTGAGTGAAAAGCTGCAGAAACCAGGTTAAAAATGATATTTCTGTTTCTAAACATGACATTGAATCCACTTGGCCAAGAAAAAGACTTTGCTTTTCTCCAAAACCAGGTTGACTCTGCTTTTCTTGGTGCTTTGCACACCAATTCCACACCAGTTTCTCTGGATAGTGCTAGATGAAACCAGAAATATCCGGTTCTGTGGTGGCTTACTCAATCCAAGCTCTTGCTACAGTTTCTGTGTTTGCTTGTGTTGTTTCAATAGTATCTGTGGACTTTAGAGTTGTGACTGCATTGTAGCATGTAACAGTTGGTTTTTCTGTTGGCAAACACTAGTTGGTTTCACATGGAGACACAACAGGTACACATTCGTGTTTTCTGAGTAAAAAGCTGCAGAAACCAGGTTAAAAATGATATTTGTGTTTGTAAACGTGACATTGAATCCACTTGCCCAAGAAAAAGACTTTGCTTTTCTCCAACCCCTGGTTGATTCCACTTTTCTGGGTGCTTTGCACACCAATTCCACACCAGTTTCTCCGGAAAGGGCTGGATGAAAGCAGAAACATCCGGTTCTGTGGTGGCTAACTCAATCCAAAATCTTGCTACAGCCTCAGAGTTTGTTTGTGTTTTCTCGATTGTATCTATAAACGTTAGAGTTGTGAATGCATTGTAGCATGTAACAGTTGGTTTTTCTGTTGGCAAACACTAGTTGGTTTCACATGGAGACACAACAGGTACACATTCGTGTTTTCTGAGTAAAAAGCTGCAGAAACCAGGTTAAAAATGATATTTGTGTTTGTAAACGTGACATTGAATCCACTTGCCCAAGAAAAAGACTTTGCTTTTCTCCAACCCCTGGTTGATTCCACTTTTCTGGGTGCTTTGCACACCAATTCCACACCAGTTTCTCCGGAAAGGGCTGGATGAAAGCAGAAACATCCGGTTCTGTGGTGGCTAACTCAATCCAAAATCTTGCTACAGCCTCAGAGTTTGTTTGTGTTTTCTCGATTGTATCTATAAACGTTAGAGTTGTGAATGCATTGTAGCATGTAACAGATTGTTTTTCTGTTGGCAAACGCTAATTGGTTTCACATGGAGACACAACACGTACACATTCGTGTTTTCTGAGTAAAAAGCTGCAGAAAGTAGTTTGCAAATGATATTTGTATTTGTAAACATGACATTGAATCCACTTGCCCTAGAAAAAGACTTTGCTTTTCTCCAACACCGGTTTGATTCCGCTTTTCTGGGTGCTTTGCACACCAATTCCACAGCAGTTTCTCCGGAAAGGGCTGGATGAAAGCAGAAATATCCGGTTCTGAGGTGTCTAACTCAATCCCAACTCTTGCTACAGCTTCTGTGTTTGCTTGTGTTTTCG
This sequence comes from Sylvilagus floridanus, assembly GCA_949820135.1. Lineage (NCBI taxonomy): Eukaryota > Metazoa > Chordata > Mammalia > Lagomorpha > Leporidae > Sylvilagus > Sylvilagus floridanus. Next base: position 28,334,307 of record OX463232.1, read on the forward strand.
TGATAATATCTGTGGATTTCAGAGTTGTGAATGCATTGTAGCATGTAGCAGTTGGTTTTTCTGTTGGCATACGCTAATTGCTTTCACATGGAGACAGAACAGGTACACACGCGTGTTTTCTGAGTGAAAAGCTGCAGAAACCAGGTTAAAAATGATATTTGTGTTTGTAAACATGACATTGAATCCACTTGCCCAAGAAAATGACTTTGCTTTTCTCCAACCCCTGGTTGATTCCACTCTTCTGGGTGCTTTGCACACCAATTCCACACCAGTTTCTCCGGAAAGGGCTGGATGAAAGCAGAAACATCCGGTTCTGTGGTGGCTAACTCAATCCAAAATCGTGCTACAGCCTCAGAGTTTGTTTGTGTTTTCTCGATTGTATCTATAAACGTTAGAGTTGTGAATGCATTGTAGCATGTAACAGATTGTTTTTCTGTTGGCAAACGCTAATTGGTTTCACATGGAGACACAACAGGTACACATTCGTGTTTCCTGAGTAATAACTGCAGAAACCTTGTTGAAAATGATATTTGCGTTTGTAAACATGACATTGAATCCACTTGCCCTAGAAAAAGACTTTGCTTTTCTCCAAAACAAGGCTGACTCTGCTTTTCTGGGTGCTTTGCACACCAATTCCACAACAGTTTGTCCAGATAGGTCTGGATGAAACCAGAAACATCCGGTTCTGTGGTGGCTAACTCAATCCCAGCTCTTGCTACAGCTTCTGTGTTTGCTTGTGTTTTCTCGATAATCTCTGTGGATTTTAGAGTTGTGAATGCATTGTATCATGCAACATTTTCTTTTTCTGTTGGCAAACGCTAATTGGTTTCACATGGAAACACAACAGGTACACATTCGTGTTTTCTGAGTAAAAAGCTGCAGAAACCAGGTTGAAAATGATATTTGTGTTTGTAAACATGACATTGATCCACTTTCCCAAGAAAAAGACTTTGCTTTTCTCCAACACCGGGTTGATTCCGCTTTTCTGGGTGCTTTGCACACCAATTCCACACCAGTTTGTCCAGATAGGTCTGGATGAAACCAGAAACATCCGGTTCTGTGGTGGCTAACTCAATCCCAGCTCTTGCTACAGCTTCTGTGTTTGCTTGTGTTTTCTCGATAATATCTGTGGATTTTAGAGTTGTGAATGCATTGTAGCACGCAACATTTTGTTTATCTGTTGGCAAATGCTAATTGGTTTCACATGGAGACACAACACGTACACATTCGTGTTTTCTGAGTAAAAAGCTACAGAAACCTGGTTGAAAATGATATTTGTGTTTGTAAACATGACATTGAATCGACTTGCCCAAGAAAAAGACTTTGCTTTTCTCCAACCCCTGGTTGACTCTGCTTTTCTGGGTGTTTTGCACACCAATTCCACACCGGTTCGTCCAGATAGAGCTGGATGAAACCAGAAATATCTGGTTCTGAGGTGTCTAACTCAATGCCAGCTCTTGCTACATCCTCAGAGTTTTCTTGTGTTTTCTCGATAATTTCTGTGGATTTTAGAGCTGTGAATACATTGTAGCATGCAACATTTTGTTTTTCTGTTGGCAAACGATAACTGGTTTCACATGGAGACACAACAGGAACACATTTGTTTTTTCTGAGTAAAAAGCTCTAGAAAGCAGTTTACAAATGATAGTTGTGTTTGTAAACATGACATTGAATCCACTTGCCCAAGAAAAAGACTTTGCTGTTCTCCAACACCGGTTTGATTCCGCTTTTCTGGGTGCTTTGCACACCAATTCCACAGCAGTTTCTCCGGAAAGGGCTGGATGAAAGCAGAAATATCCGGTTCTGAGTGTCTAACTCAATCCCAACTCTTGCTACAGCTTCTGTGTTTGCTTGTGTTTTCGCGATAATATCTGTGGATTTTAGAGTTGTGAATGCATTGTATCATGCAACATTTTCTTTTTCTGTTGGCAAACGCTAATTGGTTTCACATGGAGAAAAAACAGGTACACACTCGTGTTTTCTGAGTGAAAAGCTGCAGAAACCAGGTTAAAAATGATATTTCTGTTTCTAAACATGACATTGAATCCACTTGTCCAAGAAAAAGACTTTGCTTTTCTCCAAAACCAGGTTGACTCTGCTTTTCTTGGTGCTTTGTACACCAATTCCACACCAGTTTCTCTGGATAGGGCTAGATGAAACCAGAAATATCCGGTTCTGTGGGGGCTTACTCAATCCAAGCTCTTGCTACAGTTTCTGTGTTTGCTTGTGTTTTCGCGATAATATCTGTGGATTTCAGAGTTGTGAATGCATTGTAGCATGTAGCAGTTGGTTTTTCTGTTGGCATACGCTAATTGCTTTCACATGGAGACAGAACAGGTACACACGCGTGTTTTCTGAGTGAAAAGCTGCAGAAACCAGGTTAAAAATGATATTTGTGTTTGTAAACATGACATTGAATCCACTTGGCCAAGAAAAAGACTTTGCTTTTCTCCAAAACCAGGTTGACTCTGCTTTTCTGGGTGCTTTGCACACCAATTCCACACCAGTTTCTCTGGATAGGGCTAGATGAAACCAGAAATATCCACTTCTGTGGTGGCTAACTCAATCCAAAATCTTGCTATAGCCTCAGAGTTTATTTGTGTTTTCTCGATTGTATCTATAAACTTTAGAGTTGTGAATGCATTGTAGCATGTAACAGATTGTTTTTCTGTTGGCAAACGCTAATTGGTTTCACATGGAGACACAACACGTACACATTCGTGTTTTCTGAGTAAAAAGCTGCAGAATGTAGTTTACAAATGATATTTGTATTTGTAAACATGACATTGAATCCACTTGCCCTAGAAAAAGACTTTGCTTTTCTCCAAAACAAGGCTGACTCTGCTTTTCTGGGTGCTTTGCACACCAATTCCACAACAGTTTGTCCAGATAGGTCTGGATGAAACTAGAAACATCCGGTTTGTGGTGGCTAACTAAATCCCAGCTCTTGCTACAGCTTCTGTGTTTGCTTGTGTTTTCTCGATAATCTCTGTGGATTTTAGAGTTGTGAATGCATTGTATCATGCAACATTTTCTTTTTCTGTTGGCAAACGCTAATTGGTTTCACATGGAAACACAACAGGTACACATTCGTGTTTTCTGAGTAAAAAGCTGCAGAAACCAGGTCACAAATGATATTTGTGTTTGTAAACATGACATTGAATCGACTTGCCCAAGAAAAAGACTTTGCTTTTCTCCAACATCGGGTTGATTCCGCTTTTCTGGGTGCTTTGCACACCAATTCCACACCAGTTTGTCCAGATAGGTCTGGATGAAACCAGAAACATCCGGTTCTGTGGTGGCTAACTCAATCCCAGCTCTTGCTACAGCTTCTGTGTTTGCTTGTGTTTTCTCGATAATATCTGTGGATTTTAGAGTTGTGAATGCATTGTAGCACGCAACATTTTGCTTATCTGTTGGCAAATGCTAATTGGTTTCACATGGAGACACAACAGGTACACATTCGTGTTTTCTGAGTAAAAAACTAAAGAAACCTGGTTGAAAATGATATTTGTGTTAGTAAACATGACATTGAATCGACTTGCCCAAGAAAAAGACTTTGCTTTTCTCCAACCCCTGGTTGACTCTGCTTTTCTGGGTGTTTTGCACACCAATTCCACACCGGTTCGTCCAGATAGAGCTGGATGAAACCAGAAATATCTGGTTCTGAGGTGTCTAACTCAATGCCAGCTCTTGCTACATCCTCAGAGTTTTCTTGTGTTTTCTCGACAATTTCTGTGGATTTTAGAGCTGTGAATACATTGTAGCATGCAACATTTTGTTTTTCTGTTGGCAAACGATAATTGGTTTCACATGGAGACACAACAGGTACACATTCCTTTTTTCTGAGTAAAAAGCTCTAGAAAGCAGTTTACAAATGATAGTTGTGTTTGTAAACATGACATTGAATCCACTTGCCCAAGAAAAAGACTTTGCTTTTCTCCAACACCGGTTTGATTCCGCTTTGCTGGGTGCTTTGCACACCAATTCCACACCAGTTTCTCCGGAAAGGGCTGGATGAAAGCAGAAATATCCGGTTCTGAGTTGTATAACTCAATCCCAACTCTTGCTACAGCTTCTGTGTTTGCTTGTGTTTTCGCGATAATATCTGTGGATTTCAGAGTTGTGAATGCATTGTAGCATGTAGCAGTTGGTTTTTCTGTTGGCATACGCTAATTGCTTTCACATGGAGACAGAACAGGTACACACGCGTGTTTTCTGAGTGAAAAGCTGCAGAAACCAGGTTAAAAATGATATTTGTGTTTGTAAACATGACATTGAATCCACTTGCCCAAGAAAATGACTTTGCTTTTCTCCAACCCCTGGTTGATTCCACTCTTCTGGGTGCTTTGCACACCAATTCCACACCAGTTTCTTTGGAAAGGGCTGGATGAAAGCAGAAATACCCGGTTCTGTGGTGGCTAACTCAATCCAAAATCTTGCTACAGCCTCAGAGTTTGTTTGTGTTTTCTCGATAGTATCTATAAACTTTAGAGTTGTGAATGCATTGTAGCATGTAACAGATTGTTTTTCTGTTGGCAAACGCTAATTGGTTTCACATGGAGACACAACAGGTACACATTCGTGTTTCCTGAGTAATAACTGCAGAAACCAGGTTGAAAATGATATTTGTGTTTGTAAACATGACATTGAATCCACTTGCCCTAGAAAAAGACTTTGCTTTTCTCCAAAACAAGGCTGACTCTGCTTTTCTGGGTGCTTTGCACACCAATTCCACAACAGTTTGTCCAGATAGGTCTGGATGAAACCAGAAACATCCGGTTCTGTGGTGGCTAACTCAATCCCAGCTCTTGCTACAGCTTCTGTGTTTGCTTGTGTTTTCTCGATAATCTCTGTGGATTTTAGAGTTGTGAATGCATTGTATCATGCAACATTTTCTTTTTCTGTTGGCAAACGCTAATTGGTTTCACATGGAAACACAACAGGTACACATTCGTGTTTTCTGAGTAAAAAGCTGCAGAAACCAGGTTGAAAATGATATTTGTGTTTGTAAACATGACATTGAATCCACTTGCCCAAGAAAAAGACTTTGCTTTTCTCCAACATCGGGTTGATTCCGCTTTTCTGGGTGCTTTGCACACCAATTCCACACCAGTTTGTCCAGATAGGTCTGGATGAAACCAGAAACATCCGGTTCTGTGGTGGCTAACTCAATCCCAGCTCTTGCTACAGCTTCTGTGTTTGCTTGTGTTTTCTCGATAATATCTGTGGATTTTAGAGTTGTGAATGCATTGTAGCACGCAACATTTTGCTTATCTGTTGGCAAATGCTAATTGGTTTCACATGGAGACACAACACGTACACATTCGTGTTTTCTGAGTAAAAAGCTACAGAAACCAGGTTAAAAATGATATTTGTGTTTGTAAACATGACATTGAATCGACTTGCCCAAGAAAAAGACTTTGCTTTTCTCCAACCCCTGGTTGACTCTGCTTTTCTGGGTGTTTTGCACACCAATTCCACACCGGTTCGTCCAGATAGAGCTGGATGAAACCAGAAATATCTGGTTCTGAGGTGTCTAACTCAATGCCAGCTCTTGCTACATCCTCAGAGTTTTCTTGTGTTTTCTCGACAATTTCTGTGGATTTTAGAGCTGTGAATACATTGTAGCATGCAACATTTTTTTTTTCTGTTGGCAAAGGATAATTGGTTTCACATGGAGACACAACAGGTACACATTCCTTTTTTCTGAGTAAATAGCTCTAGAAAGCAGTTTACAAATGATAGTTGTGTTTGTAAACATGACATTGAATCCACTTGCCCAAGAAAATGACTTTGCTTTTCTCCAACCCCTGGTTGATTCCACTCTTCTGGGTGCTTTGCACACCAATTCCACACCAGTTTCTTTGGAAAGTGCTGGATGAAAGCAGAAATACCCGGTTCTGTGGTGGCTAACTCAATCCAAAATCTTGCTACAGCCTCAGAGTTTGTTTGTGTTTTCTCGATAGTATCTATAAACTTTAGAGTTGTGAATGCATTGTAGCATGTAACAGATTGTTTTTCTGTTGGCAAACGCTAATTGGTTTCACATGGAGACACAACACGTACACATTCGTGTTTCCTGAGTAATAACTGCAGAAACCAGGTTGAAAATGATATTTGTGTTTGTAAACATGACATTGAATCCACTTGCCCTAGAAAAAGACTTTGCTTTTCTCCAAAACAAGGCTGACTCTGCTTTTCTGGGTGCTTTGCACACCAATTCCACAACAGTTTGTCCAGATAGGTCTGGATGAAACCAGAAACATCCGGTTCTGTGGTGGCTAACTCAATCCCAGCTCTTGCTACAGCTTCTGTGTTTGCTTGTGTTTTCTCGATAATCTCTGTGGATTTTAGAGTTGTGAATGCATTGTATCATGCAACATTTTCTTTTTCTGTTGGCAAACGCTAATTGGTTTCACATGGAAACACAACAGGTACACATTCGTGTTTTCTGAGTAAAAAGCTGCAGAAACCAGGTTGAAAATGATATTTGTGTTTGTAAACATGACATTGAATCCACTTGCCCAAGAAAAAGACTTTGCTTTTCTCCAACATCGGGTTGATTCCGCTTTTCTGGGTGCTTTGCACACCAATTCCACACCAGTTTGTCCAGATAGGTCTGGATGAAACCAGAAACATCCGGTTCTGTGGTGGCTAACTCAATCCCAGCTCTTGCTACAGCTTCTGTGTTTGCTTGTGTTTTCTCGATAATATCTGTGGATTTTAGAGTTGTGAATGCATTGTAGCACGCAACATTTTGCTTATCTGTTGGCAAATGCTAATTGGTTTCACATGGAGACACAACACGTACACATTCGTGTTTTCTGAGTAAAAAACTACAGAAACCTGGTTGAAAATGATATTTGTGTTTGTAAACATGACATTGAATCGACTTGCCCAAGAAAAAGACTTTGCTTTTCTCCAACCCCTGGTTGACTCTGCTTTTCTGGGTGTTTTGCACACCAATTCCACACCGGTTCGTCCAGATAGAGCTGGATGAAACCAGAAATATCTGGTTCTGAGGTGTCTAACTCAATGCCAGCTCTTGCTACATCCTCAGAGTTTTCTTGTGTTTTCTCGACAATTTCTGTGGATTTTAGAGCTGTGAATACATTGTAGCATGCAACATTTTGTTTTTCTGTTGGCAAACGATAATTGGTTTCACATGGAGACACAACAGGTACACATTCCTTTTTTCTGAGTAAAAAGCTGTAGAAAGCAGTTTACAAATGATAGTTGTGTTTGTAAACATGACATTGAATCCACTTGCCCAAGAAAAAGACTTTGCTTTTCTCCAACACCGGTTTGATTCCGCTTTTCTGGGTGCTTTGCACACCAATTCCACACCAGTTTCTCCGGAAAGGGATGGATGAAAGAAGAAACATCCGGTTCTGAGGTGTCTAACTCAATCCCAACTCTTGCTACAGCTTCTGTGTTTGCTTGTGTTTTCGCGATAATATCTGTGGATTTCAGAGTTGTGAATTCATTTTAGCATGTAGCAGTTGGTTTTTCTGTTGGCATACGCTAATTGCTTTCACATGGAAACAGAACAGGTACACACTCGTGTTTTCTGAGTGAAAAGCTGCAGAAACCAGGTTAAAAATGATATTTGTGTTTGTAAACATGACATTGAATCCACTTGCCCAAGAAAAAGACTTTGCTTTTCTCCAAAACCAGGTTGACTCTGCTTTTCTTGGTGCTTTGCACACCAATTCCACACCAGTTTCTCTGGATAGGGCTAGATGAAACCAGAAATATCCGGTTCTGTGGTGGCTTACTCAATCCAAGCTCTTGCTACAGTTTCTGTGTTTTCTTGTGTTGTTTCGATAGTATCTGTGGACTTTAGAGTTGTGACTGCATTGTAGCATGTAACAGTTGGTTTTTCTGTTGGCAAACACTAGTTGGTTTCACATGGAGACACAACAGGTACACATTCGTGTTTTCTGAGTAAAAAGCTGCAGAAACCAGGTTAAAAATGATATTTGTGTTTGCTAACATGATATTGAATCCACTTGCCCAAGAAAAAGAATTTGCTTTTCTCCAAAATCGGTTTGAATCTGTTTTTCTGGGTCATTTGCACATGAATGCCACACGAGTTTGTCCAGATATGTCCGGATCTAACCAGAAATATCCAGTTCTGTGTGGCTAAATGAATATCTGATTTTAAAACAGCATATGTGTTTGTTAGTGTTTCTGGATATTATCTATGAACGTTAGAGTTTTTGTTTGCTAACATGACATTGAATCCACTTGCCCAAGAAAAAGACTTTGCTTTTCTCAAAACCATTTCCAATATTCTTTTCTTGGTCCTTTGCACAAGATTTCCACAGCATTATGTCCAGAACATCTGGAACTAAGAAGAAATTTCCGGTTCTCTTCTGCCTAACTCAATCTCAGCTCTTGCTAGAGCCTCTGTGTTTTCTCTGTTTTCTGGATATTATCTATGAACTTTATTTTGGAATGAATTCTGGCATGAAACACTTTGTTTTTTTTTGTTGGCAAAAACTAATTGGTTCCACATGGATACACAACATGTACACATTCGAGTTTTCTGCGTAGAGTGCAACAGAAACCAGGTTCAAAAGGATATTTTGGACTGTAAACATGACATTGAATCCACTTGCCCATGAAAAAGTCTTTGCTTTTCTCCAAAACCTGTTTGACTCAGCTTTTCTGGGTCCTTTGCACACTAATTCCACATATTTTGTCCAGATAGGTCTGGATCAAACCAGAAATATACAGTTCAGGTGTGCCTAAGTGAATATCAGCTTTTAAAACAGCCTGTGAGTTTGTTAGTGTTTTCTGGATATTATCTATGAACTTTAGAGTTTGGAATGAATTCTGAAATGTAACATTTTGTTTTCATGTTGGCACACGTTAACTGGATTCAAATGGAGAAACAACAGGTACACATTCTAGATTTTGAGCAGAATGCTACTGAAACCAGGTTAAAAATGATATTTGTGTTTGTAAACATGACATTGAATCCACTTGCCCAAGAAAAAGACCTTGCTTTTCTCCAAAACCAGTTTCAATATTCTTTTCTGTGTCCTTTGCACAAGAATTCCACACGAGTTTGTCCAGATAGCTCTGGATCTAACCGGAAATACCCATTTCTGTTCTTCCTAACTCAATCCCATCTCTTGATACAGCCTCTTTGTTTTTCATGTTTTCTGGATATTATCTATGAACTTTAGAGTTTGGAATGAATTCTGGCATGTAACACTTTGTTTTTTTGTTGGCAAAAACTAATTGGTTTCACATGGAGTCAGAACAGGTACACATAAGTGTTTACTGAATAGAATGCTACAGAAACCAGGATAAAAATTATATTTGTGTTTGCTAACATGACATTGAATCCACTTGCCCACGAAAAAGACTTTGCTTTTCTCCAAAACCAGTTTGACTCTGCTTTTCTTGGGTCATTGCACACAGATTCTACAAGAGTTTGTCCAGAGAGGTGTGGATCAAACCAAAAATATCTGGTTCTATAGTGGCTAAATGAATATCAGCTTTTAAAACAGCCTGTCGGATTGTTAGTCTTTTCTCTATATTAACTATGAACTTTAGAGTGTGGAATGAATTCTGGCATGTAACATTTTGTTTTTCTGTTTGCAAACGGTAATTGGATTCACATGAAGACAACAGTTACACATTCGATTTTTCTGAGTAGAATGCTACAGAAACGAGTTTAAAAATGGTACTTGTGTTTGTAAACATGACATTGAATCCACTTGCCCAAGATAAAGACTTTGCTTCTCTCCAAAACCAGTTTGACTCTGCTTTACTGGGTCCTTTGCACATGAATTCCACATGAGTTTGTCCAGATAGATCTGGATCCAACCAGAAATATCCGGGTCTGTTCTGCCTAACTCAATCCCAGCTCTTGCTACAGCCTATATGTTTGTTTCTGTTTTCTGGATATTATCTATGAACTTTAGTGATTGGAATGAATTCTGGCATGTAACACCTTGTGTTTTTGTTGGCAAACACTAACTGATAACACATGGAGACACAACAGGTACACATTCGAGTTTTCTGAGTAGAATGCTACAGAAACCAGGTTCAAAATGATATTTGTGTTTGCTAACATGACATTGAATCCACTTGCCCACGAAAAAGACTTTGCGTTTCTGCAAAACCAGTTTCAATATACTTTTCTGGGTCTTCTGCACATGAATTCCACACGAGTTTGTCCAGATAGGGCTGGATCTAATCAGATTATGGGGTTCTGTTCTGCCTAACTCAATCCCAGCTCTTGCTACAGCCTCTGTGTTTGTTACAGTTTTCTGGATATGTTCTATGAACTTTAGAGTTTTGAATGAATTTTAGCTTGTAACATTGTGTTTTGTTGTTGGAAACGCTAATTCGTTCCACATGGAGCACAACAGGTACACATAAGTGTTTTCTGAGCAGAATGCTACAGAAACCAGGTTCAAAATGACACTTGTGTTTGCTAACATGACATTGAATCCAATTGCCAAAGAAAAAGACTTTGCTTTTTTCTCCAATACCACTTTGACTCTGTTTTTCTAGGTCCGTTGCACACGAATTCCACACGAGTTTGTCCAGATTGGTCTGGATAGAACCAGTAAAATCTGGTTATGTGATGCTAAACGAATATCAGCTTTTAAAATAGCCTGAGTGTTTGTTAGTGTTTTCTGGGTATTTTCTATGAACTTTAGAGTTTTGAATGAATTTTAGCATGTAACATTGTGTTTTTTTGTTGGAAACACTCATTGGTTCCACATGGAGACACAACATGTACACATAAGGGTTTTCTGGGTAGAATGCTACAGAAACCAGGTAAAAAATGATATTTGCGACTGTAAACATGACATTGAATCCACTTGCCCAAGAAAAAGACCTTGCTTTTCTCCAAAACCAGTTGGACTTTGCTTTTCTGGGTCCTATGTACACAGATTCCTCACGAGTTTGTCCAGATAGGTCTGGATCTAATCAGAAAGATCCGGTTCTGCTCTGCCTAAATCAATCCCAGCTTTTGCTACAGTCTCTGTTTTTGTTTCTGTTTTCTGGATATTTTCTATGAACTTTAGAGTTTTGAATGAAACTTAGCATGTAACACTTTGTGTTTGGTTCCACATGGAGACACAAGAGGTACACATTCGAGTTTTCTGAGTAGAATGTTACAGAAACCAGCTTAAAAAAGATATTTGTGTTTGTAAACATGGCATTGAATCTACTTGCCCATGAAAAACACTTTGCTTTCCTGCAAAACCAGTTACAATATACTTTTCTGGGTCTTATGCACAAGAATGCCACACGAGTTTGTCCAGATAGGTCTGGATCTAACCAGAAAGATCCGGGTGTTTTCTGCCTAACTCAATCCCAGCTCTTGCTACAGCCTCTGTGTTTGTTTCTTTTTTCTGGATATGTTCTATGAAATTTAGAATTTTGAATGAATTTTAGCATGTAACATTGTGTTTTTTTGTTGGAAAAGCTAATTCATTCCACATGGAGACACAACAGGTACACATAAGAGATTTATGAGTAGAATGCTACAGAAAACAGGTTCAAAATGATATTTGTGTTTGCTAACATGACATTGAATCCACTTGCCCACGAAAAAGACTTTGCTTTTCTCCAAAACCAGTTTGACTCTGCTTTTCTTGGGTCATTGCACACAGATTCCACAAGAGTTTGTCCAGAGAGGTGTGGATCTAACCAAAAATATCTGGTTCTATAGTGGCTAAATGAATATCAGCTTTTAAAACAGCCTGTCGGATTGTTAGTCTTTTCTCTATATTAACTATGAACTTTAGAGTGTGGAATGAATTCTGGCATGTAACATTTTGTTTTTCTGTTTGCAAACGGTAATTGGATTCACATGAAGACAACAGTTACACATTCGATTTTTCTGAGTAGAATGCTACAGAAACGAGTTTAAAAATGGTACTTGTGTTTGTAAACATGACATTGAATCCACTTGCCCAAGATAAAGACTTTGCTTCTCTCCAAAACCAGTTTGACTCTGCTTTACTGGGTCCTTTGCACATGAATTCCACATGAGTTTGTCCAGATAGATCTGGATCCAACCAGAAATATCCGGGTCTGTTCTGCCTAACTCAATCCCAGCTCTTGCTACAGCCTATATGTTTGTTTCTGTTTTCTGGATATTATCTATGAACTTTAGTGATTGGAATGAATTCTGGCATGTAACACCTTGTGTTTTTGTTGGCAAACACTAACTGATAACACATGGAGACACAACAGGTACACATTCGAGTTTTCTGAGTAGAATGCTACAGAAACCAGGTTCAAAATGATATTTGTGTTTGCTAACATGACATTGAATCCACTTGCCCACGAAAAAGACTTTGCGTTTCTGCAAAACCAGTTTCAATATACTTTTCTGGGTCTTCTGCACATGAATTCCACACGAGTTTGTCCAGATAGGGCTGGATCTAATCAGATTATGGGGTTCTGTTCTGCCTAACTCAATCCCAGCTCTTGCTACAGCCTCTGTGTTTGTTACAGTTTTCTGGATATGTTCTATGAACTTTAGAGTTTTGAATGAATTTTAGCTTGTAACATTGTGTTTTGTTGTTGGAAACGCTAATTCGTTCCACATGGAGCACAACAGGTACACATAAGTGTTTTCTGAGCAGAATGCTACAGAAACCAGGTTCAAAATGACACTTGTGTTTGCTAACATGACATTGAATCCAATTGCCAAAGAAAAAGACTTTGCTTTTTTCTCCAATACCACTTTGACTCTGTTTTTCTAGGTCCGTTGCACACGAATTCCACACGAGTTTGTCCAGATTGGTCTGGATAGAACCAGTAAAATCTGGTTATGTGATGCTAAACGAATATCAGCTTTTAAAATAGCCTGAGTGTTTGTTAGTGTTTTCTGGATATTTTCTATGAACTTTAGAGTTTTGAATGAATTTTAGCATGTAACATTGTGTTTTTTTGTTGGAAACACTCATTGGTTCCACATGGAGACACAACATGTACACATAAGGGTTTTCTGGGTAGAATGCTACAGAAACCAGGTAAAAAATGATATTTGCGACTGTAAACATGACATTGAATCCACTTGCCCAAGAAAAAGACCTTGCTTTTCTCCAAAACCAGTTGGACTTTGCTTTTCTGGGTCCTATGTACACAGATTCCTCACGAGTTTGTCCAGATAGGTCTGGATCTAATCAGAAAGATCCGGTTCTGCTCTGCCTAAATCAATCCCAGCTTTTGCTACAGTCTCTGTTTTTGTTTCTGTTTTCTGGATATTTTCTATGAACTTTAGAGTTTTGAATGAAACTTAGCATGTAACACTTTGTGTTTGGTTCCACATGGAGACACAAGAGGTACACATTCGAGTTTTCTGAGTAGAATGTTACAGAAACCAGCTTAAAAAAGATATTTGTGTTTGTAAACATGGCATTGAATCTACTTGCCCATGAAAAACACTTTGCTTTCCTGCAAAACCAGTTACAATATACTTTTCTGGGTCTTATGCACAAGAATGCCACACGAGTTTGTCCAGATAGGTCTGGATCTAACCAGAAAGATCCGGGTGTTTTCTGCCTAACTCAATCCCAGCTCTTGCTACAGCCTCTGTGTTTGTTTCTTTTTTCTGGATATGTTCTATGAAATTTAGAATTTTGAATGAATTTTAGCATGTAACATTGTGTTTTTTTGTTGGAAAAGCTAATTCATTCCACATGGAGACACAACAGGTACACATAAGAGATTTATGAGTAGAATGCTACAGAAAACAGGTTCAAAATGATATTTGTGTTTGCTAACATGACATTGAATCCACTTGCCCACGAAAAAGACTTTGCTTTTCTCCAAAACCAGTTTGACTCTGCTTTTCTTGGGTCATTGCACACAGATTCCACAAGAGTTTGTCCAGAGAGGTGTGGATCTAACCAAAAATATCTGGTTCTATAGTGGCTAAATGAATATCAGCTTTTAAAACAGCCTGTCAGATTGTTAGTCTTTTCTCTATATTAACTATGAACTTTAGAGTTTGGAATGAATTCTGGCATGTAACATTTTGTTTTTCTGTTTGCAAACGGTAATTGGATTCACATGAAGACAACAGTTACACATTCGATTTTTCTGAGTAGAATGCTACAGAAACGAGTTTAAAAATGGTACTTGTGTTTGTAAACATGACATTGAATCCACTTGCCCAAGATAAAGACTTTGCTTCTCTCCAAAACCAGTTTGACTCTGCTTTACTGGGTCCTTTGCACATGAATTCCACATGAGTTTGTCCAGATAGATCTGGATCCAACTAGAAATATCCGGGTCTGTTCTGCCTAACTCAATCCCAGCTCTTGCTACAGCCTATATGTTTGTTTCTGTTTTCTGGATATTATCTATGAACTTTAGTGATTGGAATGAATTCTGGCATGTAACACCTTGTGTTTTTGTTGGCAAACACTAACTGATAACACATGGAGACACAACAGGTACACATTCGAGTTTTCTGAGTAGAATGCTACAGAAACCAGGTTCAAAATGATATTTGTGTTTGCTAACATGACATTGAATCCACTTGCCCACGAAAAAGACTTTGCGTTTCTGCAAAACCAGTTTCAATATACTTTTCTGGGTCTTCTGCACATGAATTCCACACGAGTTTGTCCAGATAGGGCTGGATCTAATCAGATTATGGGGTTCTGTTCTGCCTAACTCAATCCCAGCTCTTGCTACAGCCTCTGTGTTTGTTACAGTTTTCTGGATATGTTCTATGAACTTTAGAGTTTTGAATGAATTTTAGCTTGTAACATTGTGTTTTGTTGTTGGAAACGCTAATTCGTTCCACATGGAGCACAACAGGTACACATAAGTGTTTTCTGAGCAGAATGCTACAGAAACCAGGTTCAAAATGACACTTGTGTTTGCTAACATGACATTGAATCCAATTGCCAAAGAAAAAGACTTTGCTTTTTTCTCCAATACCACTTTGACTCTGTTTTTCTAGGTCCGTTGCACACGAATTCCACACGAGTTTGTCCAGATTGGTCTGGATAGAACCAGTAAAATCTGGTTATGTGATGCTAAACGAATATCAGCTTTTAAAATAGCCTGAGTGTTTGTTAGTGTTTTCTGGATATTTTCTATGAACTTTAGAGTTTTGAATGAATTTTAGCATGTAACATTGTGTTTTTTTGTTGGAAACACTCATTGGTTCCACATGGAGACACAACATGTACACATAAGGGTTTTCTGGGTAGAATGCTACAGAAACCAGGTAAAAAATGATATTTGCGACTGTAAACATGACATTGAATCCACTTGCCCAAGAAAAAGACCTTGCTTTTCTCCAAAACCAGTTGGACTTTGCTTTTCTGGGTCCTATGTACACAGATTCCTCACGAGTCTGTCCAGATAGGTCTGGATCTAATCAGAAAGATCCGGTTCTGCTCTGCCTAAATCAATCCCAGCTTTTGCTACAGTCTCTGTTTTTGTTTCTGTTTTCTGGATATTTTCTATGAACTTTAGAGTTTTGAATGAAACTTAGCATGTAACACTTTGTGTTTGGTTCCACATGGAGACACAAGAGGTACACATTCGAGTTTTCTGAGTAGAATGTTACAGAAACCAGCTTAAAAAAGATATTTGTGTTTGTAAACATGGCATTGAATCTACTTGCCCATGAAAAACACTTTGCTTTCCTGCAAAACCAGTTACAATATACTTTTCTGGGTCTTATGCACAAGAATGCCACACGAGTTTGTCCAGATAGGTCTGGATCTAACCAGAAAGATCCGGGTGTTTTCTGCCTAACTCAATCCCAGCTCTTGCTACAGCCTCTGTGTTTGTTTCTTTTTTCTGGATATGTTCTATGAAATTTAGAATTTTGAATGAATTTTAGCATGTAACATTGTGTTTTTTTGTTGGAAAAGCTAATTCATTCCACATGGAGACACAACAGGTACACATAAGAGATTTATGAGTAGAATGCTACAGAAAACAGGTTCAAAATGATATTTGTGTTTGCTAACATGACATTGAATCCACTTGCCCACGAAAAAACTTTGCTTTTCAACAAAACCAGTTTGACTCTTCTTTTCTGGGTCCTTTGCACACGAATTCCACACGAGTTTGTCCAGATAGGTCTGGATATAACCAGGAATATAGGTTCCGTTGTGGCTGAATGAATATCAACTTTTAAAACAGCCTGTGTGTTTGTTTGTGTTTTCTGGGTATTATCTATGAATTTTACTGTTTGGAATGAATTCTGGCATGTAACATTTTTTTTTTTCTCTTGGCAAACTGTAATTGTATTCACATGGAGACACAACAGGTACACTTAAGAGTTTTCTGAGTAGAATGATACAGAAACCAGGTTAAAAATGATATTTGTGTTTGTAAACATGCCATTGAATCCACTTGCCCACGAAAAAGACTTTGCTTTTACCCAAAAGCAGTTTGACTGTGCTTTTCTGGGTCATTTACACACAGATTCCACATGAGTTTGTCCAGATATGGCTGGATGAAACCAGAAATATCTGGTTCTGTTGTGGGTAAATGAATATCAGCTTTTAATACAGCCTGTGTGTTTGTTAGTGTATTGTGGATATTTTCTATGAACTTTAAAATTTGAATGAATTTTAGCATGTAACATTGTGGTTTTTTGTTGGAAACGCTAAATCGTTTCACATGGAGACACAACAGGTTCACATAAGAGTTTTCTGAGTAGAATGCTACAGAAACCAGGTTCAAAATGACATTCGTGTTTGTAAACATGACATTGAATCCACTTGCCCACGAAAAATACTTTGCTTTTCTCCAAAACCAATTTGACTCTGCTTTTCTGGGTGCATTGCACACGAATTACACATGAGTTTGTCCATATATGTCTGAATCTAACCAGAAATATCCTGTTCTGTGTGGCTAAATGAATGTCAGCTTTTAAAACAGCCTGTGCTTTTGTTAGTATTTTCTGTATATTATCTATGAATCTTAGAGGTTTGAATGAATTTTAGCATGTTACATTTTGTTTTTATGTTGGCAAACGCTAATTGGTTTCACATGGAGAAACAGTAGGTACACATTCGAGTTTTCTGAGTAGAATGCTACAGAAACCAGGTTAAAAATGATATTTGTGTTTGCTAACATGACATTGAATCCACTTGCCCATGAAAAAGTCTTTGCTTTTATCCAAAACCACTTTGCCTCTGCTTCTCTGCATCCTTTGCACAAGAATTCCACATGAGTTTGTCCAGATAGGTCTGGATCAAACCAGAAATATCCGGTTCACTTTTGGCTAAATGAACATCAGCTTTTAAAACAGCCTGTGTGTTTGTTAGTGTTTTCTAGATATTAACTATGAACTTAAGAGTTTGGAATTAATTCTGGCATGTAACACTTTTTTTTTTGTTGCCACACACTAATTGGTTCCACTAGGAGACACAACAGGTACACATAAGAGGTTTCTGAGTAGAATACTACAGAAAGCAGGTTACAAATGATATTTGTGTTTGTAAACATGACATTGAATGCACTTGTCCAAGAAAAAGACTTTGCTTTTCTCCAAAACCAGTTTGACTCTGCTTTTCTGGGTCCTTTGCACTAGAATTCCACATGACTTTGTCCAGATAGGTCTGGATCAAACCAGAAATATCCGGTTCTTGTGTGCCTAAATGAATATCAGCTTTTGAAACAGCCTGTGCATTTGTTTGTGTATTCAGGGTATTAACAATGTACGTTAGAGATTGTATTGAATTCTGGCATGTAACTCTTTGTTTTTCTGTTGCCAACGCTAATTGGATTCACATGGAGACACAAAAGGTACACGTTCGATTTTTCTGAGTAGAATGCTACAAAAACCAGGTTCAGAAGGATATTTGTGTTTGTGAACATGACAATGAATCCACTTGCCCAAGAAAAAGACTTTGCTTTTCTCCAAAACCAGATTGATTCTGCTTCTCTGTGTCCTTTGCACAAGAATTTCACACGAGGTTGTCCAGATAGGTCTGGATCTAACCAGAAATATCGGTTCTGTTGTGGCTAAATGAATATCAGCCAGAATACATGAGTTCTGTATTGGAGGTGTAGAATAAAGCAGTTAGGAAGGGTTCCGTAGCCTGGGAGTAGGTATTCTCAATATACGGGATTTCTGTAGCCTCTCTATAGGAAACACAGCTTATGGTCGGTCTGCATAATGGCTGCAGAGAGATTCAGATCACAGGAGATCTGTATGCTAGCGGAGTACAAAGCAGTTTCCACGGTCTGTAGCATGGGAAATGGCACACACAATGTGCACAATGTCTGTAGCCTAGTGTAGGAGACAGAGTTTACAGGAGTTCTGTAACCTGAGTGTAGTCAGATGCAGCTTACATGAGTTCTGTATCTGAGTTGTGGAACGAGGCATTTTGGAAGAGTTCTGTAGACTGGCAAGAGGCATTCGCAATATGCGGGATTTCTGTAGCCCGTCTAGGATGCGCAGCTGATGGGTGTTCAGCGATCTAGCTGTAGAGAGATTCAGTTCATGGGAGTTCTGTATGCTAGGGGAGTGCAATGCTCTTTCAGAGATCTGTTGCCTGGGAATAGGATCACACAACGTGCACAATATCAGTATCCTTAGACAGAGCTTACAGGATTTCTGTAACCTGAGTGCAGTGAGGTGCAGCTTACATGAGCTCTGTATCTGAGGTGTGTAAGGAAGCAGTTTGTAAGAGTTTTGTAGCCTGGGATTAGGCATTCGCAATATGCAGGATTTCTGTAGCCTGACTCTGGGATGTGCAGCTTATAGGATTCTGGATACAGGCTGCAGAGAGATTCAGTTCATGGGAGTTCTTTATGCTAGTGGAGTAAAAAGCTGTTTCAGCGTTCTGTAGCCTGGGAATAAGCTTACACATTGTGTGCAATTTCGGTAGCATCAATGTAGGAGACAGAGCATACATGATTTCAGTTACGTGAGTGTAGTTATTTACAGCATACTTGAGTTCTGTATCGTAGGTGTGGAATGAAGCAATTAGGAAGGGTTCTCTAGCCAGGGAGTAGGTATTCACAATATGTGGGATGTCTGTAGCCTGTCTGTAGGAAACGCAGCTTATGGTCAGTCTGCTTCCTGGCTGTAGAGAGATTCAGTTCATGGGAGTTCTGTATGCTAGTGGAGTACAAATCTGTTTCAGCGGACTGTATCCTGGGCTAGGCATACATAATATGCGCAATGTCCATAGCCTGAGTGTAGGAGACAGAGCTTACAGGAGTTCTGTAACCTGAGTGTAGTCAGATGCAGCTTAAATGAGTTCTGTATTACAAGTGTGGAACGAAGCAGTTTGGAAGAGTTCTGTAGCCTGGGAGTATTCATTCGCGATATGCGGGATTTCTGTAGCCTGTCTATAGGAAACGCAGCTTATGGTAGATCTCCTTCCTGGCTGTAGAGAGATTCAGTTCACGGGAGTTCTGAATGCTAGTGGAGTACAAAGCTGTTTCATTTCTCTGTAGCCTGGGAATAGGTATACACAATGTGCGCAATGCCTGTAGCTTGAGTGTAGGAGACAGAGCTTTCAGGAGTTCTGTAACCTGAGTTTAGTCAGATGCTGCTTACATGAGTTCTGTATTACAGGTGTGGAACGAAGCAGTTTGGAAGAGTTCTGTAGCCTGGCAGTGGGCATTCTCAATATGCGGGATTTCTGTATCCTGTCTATAGGAAACGCTGTTTATAGGCATTCTGGATACAAGCTGTAGAGAGATTCAATTCATGGGAGTTCTGTATGCCAGCAGAGTGCAACGCTGTTTCAGCATTCTGTAGCCTGGGAGTACGCTTACACAATGTATGCAATTTCCGAAGCCTGAGTGTAGGAGAGAGAGCGTCCAGGAGTTCTGTAACCTGAGTGTATTGATTTACAGCATACATGAGTTCTGTATCAGAGGTGTGGAATAAAGCAGTTAGGAAGGGTTCTGTAGCCTGAGGGTAGGCATTCGCAATATGCACAATTTCTGTAGCCTGTGTATAAGAAATGCAGCTTATGGTCAGTCTGCTTCCTGGCTGTAGAGAAATTCTGTTCATGGGAGTTCTGTATGCTAGTAGAGTGCAAAGATCTTTCAGTGTTTTTAGCCTGGGAATACGCTTACACAATGTACACAATTTTGGTAGCCTGATTGTAACAGAGAGTGCGTACAGGAGCTCTGTAACCTGAGTGTAGTGATTTACAACATACATGAGTTCTTTATCGGAGGTGTGGAAAGAAGCAGTTAGGAAGGGTTCTGTAGCCTGGGAGTAGGCATTCGCACTATGCGGGATTAATGTAGCCTGTCTATAGGAAATGCAGATTATGGGAAGTCTGCTTCCTGGCTGTAGAGAGATTCAGTTCACGTGAGTTCTGTATGCTAGTGGAATACAAAGCTGTTTCAGCGGTCTGTAGCCTGGGAATACTCTTACACTATGGGAGCAATGTCGGTAGCCTGAGTGTAGGAGACAGAGCGTACAGGACTTCTGCAACCTGAGTGTTGTGATTTAAAGCATACATGAGTTCTGTATCAGAGGTGTGGAATGAAGCAATTAGGAAGGGTTCTGTAGCCAGGGAGTAAGGATTCGCAATATGCGGGATTTCTGTAGCGTGTCTATAGGAAATGCAGCTAATGGTCGGTCTGCCTCCTGGCTGTAGAGAGATGCACTTCACGGGAGTTCTGAATGCTAGTGGAGTACAAAGCTGTTTCATCTGTCTGTAGCCTGGGAATAGGCATACACAATGTGCGCAATGTCTGTAGCCTGAGTGTAGGAGACAGACCTTACAGGAGATCTGTAACCTGAGAGTAGTCAGATGCAGCGTACATGAGTTCTGTATCTGAGGGGTGGAACGAAGCAGTTTTTAAGAGTTGTGTAGTCTGGGATTAGGCATTCGCAATATGTGGGATTTCTGTAGCCTAACTCTAGGATGCGCAGCTGATGGGCAATCTGCATCAGGGCTATAGAGAAATGCAGTTAACGGGAGTTCTGTATGCAAGTGGAGTGCAATGCTATTTCAGAGTTCTGTTGCCTGGGAATAGGATGACACAACGTGCACAATGTCTGTATCCTTAGACAGAGCTTACAGGATTTCTGTAACCTGAGTGCAGTGAGGTGCAGCTTACATGACTTATGTATTACAGTTGTGGAAGGAAGCAGTTAGGAAGAGTTCTGTAGCCTGGGAGTAGGCATTCGCAATATGGAGGATTTCTGTAGCCTGATTCTGGGATGTGCAGCTTATAGGATTCTGGATACAGGCTGCAGAGATATTCAGTTCATGGGAGTTCTTTATGCCAGTGGAGTAAAAAGTTGTTTCAGTGTTCTGTAGCTTGGGAATAAGCTTACACAATGTGTGCAATTTCGGTAGCGTCAGTGTAGGAGACAGAGCATACATGATTTCAGTTACGTGAGTGTAGTAATTTACAGCATACTTGAGTTCTGTATCGTAGGTGTGGAATGAAGCTATTAGGAAGGGTAATCTAGCCAGGGAGTAGGTATTCACAATATGCGGGATGTCTGTAGCCTGTCTGTAGGAAACGCAGCTTATGGTCAGTCTGCTTCCTGGCTGTAGAGAGATTCAGTTCATGGGAGTTCTGTATGCTAGTGGAGTACAAATCTGTTTCAGCGGACTGTATCCTGGGCTAGGCATACATAATATGCGCAATGTCCATAGCCTGAGTGTAGGAGACAGAGCTTACAGGAGTTCTGTAACCTGAGTGTAGTCAGATGCAGCTTAAATGAGTTCTGTATTACAAGTGTGGAACGAAGCAGTTTGGAAGAGTTCTGTAGCCTGGGAGTATTCATTCGCGATATGCGGGATTTCTGTAGCCTGTCTATAGGAAACGCAGCTTATGGTAGATCTCCTTCCTGGCTGTAGAGAGATTCAGTTCACGGGAGTTCTGAATGCTAGTGGAGTACAAAGCTGTTTCATTTCTCTGTAGCCTGGGAATAGGTATACACAATGTGCGCAATGCCTGTAGCTTGAGTGTAGGAGACAGAGCTTTCAGGAGTTCTGTAACCTGAGTTTAGTCAGATGCTGCTTACATGAGTTCTGTATTACAGGTGTGGAACGAAGCAGTTTGGAAGAGTTCTGTAGCCTGGCAGTGGGCATTCTCAATATGCGGGATTTCTGTATCCTGTCTATAGGAAACGCTGTTTATAGGCATTCTGGATACAAGCTGTAGAGAGATTCAATTCATGGGAGTTCTGTATGCCAGCAGAGTGCAACGCTGTTTCAGCATTCTGTAGCCTGGGAGTACGCTTACACAATGTATGCAATTTCCGAAGCCTGAGTGTAGGAGAGAGAGCGTCCAGGAGTTCTGTAACCTGAGTGTATTGATTTACAGCATACATGAGTTCTGTATCAGAGGTGTGGAATAAAGCATTTAGGAAGGGTTCTGTAGCCTGAGGGTAGGCATTCGCAATATGCACAATTTCTGTAGCCTGTGTATAAGAAATGCAGCTTATGGTCAGTCTGCTTCCTGGCTGTAGAGAAATTCTGTTCATGGGAGTTCTGTATGCTAGTAGAGTGCAAAGATCTTTCAGTGTTTTTAGCCTGGGAATACGCTTACACAATGTACACAATTTTGGTAGCCTGATTGTATCAGAGAGTGCGTACAGGAGCTCTGTAACCTGAGTGTAGTGATTTACAACATACATGAGTTCTTTATCGGAGGTGTGGAAAGAAGCAGTTAGGAAGGGTTCTGTAGCCTGGGAGTAGGCATTCGCACTATGCGGGATTAATGTAGCCTGTCTATAGGAAATGCAGATTATGGGAAGTCTGCTTCCTGGCTGTAGAGAGATTCAGTTCACGTGAGTTCTGTATGCTAGTGGAATACAAAGCTGTTTCAGCGGTCTGTAGCCTGGGAATACTCTTACACTATGGGAGCAATGTCGGTAGCCTGAGTGTAGGAGACAGAGCGTACAGGACTTCTGCAACCTGAGTGTTGTGATTTAAAGCATACATGAGTTCTGTATCAGAGGTGTGGAATGAAGCAATTAGGAAGGGTTCTGTAGCCAGGGAGTAAGGATTCGCAATATGCGGGATTTCTGTAGCGTGTCTATAGGAAATGCAGCTAATGGTCGGTCTGCCTCCTGGCTGTAGAGAGATGCACTTCACGGGAGTTCTGAATGCTAGTGGAGTACAAAGCTGTTTCATCTGTCTGTAGCCTGGGAATAGGCATACACAATGTGCGCAATGTCTGTAGCCTGAGTGTAGGAGACAGACCTTACAGGAGATCTGTAACCTGAGAGTAGTCAGATGCAGCGTACATGAGTTCTGTATCTGAGGGGTGGAACGAAGCAGTTTTTAAGAGTTGTGTAGTCTGGGATTAGGCATTCGCAATATGTGGGATTTCTGTAGCCTAACTCTAGGATGCGCAGCTGATGGGCAATCTGCATCAGGGCTATAGAGAAATGCAGTTAACGGGAGTTCTGTATGCAAGTGGAGTGCAATGCTATTTCAGAGTTCTGTTGCCTGGGAATAGGATGACACAACGTGCACAATGTCTGTATCCTTAGACAGAGCTTACAGGATTTCTGTAACCTGAGTGCAGTGAGGTGCAGCTTACATGACTTATGTATTACAGTTGTGGAAGGAAGCAGTTAGGAAGAGTTCTGTAGCCTGGGAGTAGGCATTCGCAATATGGAGGATTTCTGTAGCCTGATTCTGGGATGTGCAGCTTATAGGATTCTGGATACAGGCTGCAGAGATATTCAGTTCATGGGAGTTCTTTATGCCAGTGGAGTAAAAAGTTGTTTCAGTGTTCTGTAGCTTGGGAATAAGCTTACACAATGTGTGCAATTTCGGTAGCGTCAGTGTAGGAGACAGAGCATACATGATTTCAGTTACGTGAGTGTAGTAATTTACAGCATACTTGAGTTCTGTATCGTAGGTGTGGAATGAAGCTATTAGGAAGGGTAATCTAGCCAGGGAGTAGGTATTCACAATATGCGGGATGTCTGTAGCCTGTCTGTAGGAAACGCAGCTTATGGTCAGTCTGCTTCCTGGCTGTAGAGAGATTCAGTTCATGGGAGTTCTGTATGCTAGTGGAGTACAAATCTGTTTCAGCGGACTGTATCCTGGGCTAGGCATACATAATATGCGCAATGTCCATAGCCTGAGTGTAGGAGACAGAGCTTACAGGAGTTCTGTAACCTGAGTGTAGTCAGATGCAGCTTAAATGAGTTCTGTATTACAAGTGTGGAACGAAGCAGTTTGGAAGAGTTCTGTAGCCTGGGAGTATTCATTCGCGATATGCGGGATTTCTGTAGCCTGTCTATAGGAAACGCAGCTTATGGTAGATCTCCTTCCTGGCTGTAGAGAGATTCAGTTCACGGGAGTTCTGAATGCTAGTGGAGTACAAAGCTGTTTCATTTCTCTGTAGCCTGGGAATAGGTATACACAATGTGCGCAATGCCTGTAGCTTGAGTGTAGGAGACAGAGCTTTCAGGAGTTCTGTAACCTGAGTTTAGTCAGATGCTGCTTACATGAGTTCTGTATTACAGGTGTGGAACGAAGCAGTTTGGAAGAGTTCTGTAGCCTGGCAGTGGGCATTCTCAATATGCGGGATTTCTGTATCCTGTCTATAGGAAACGCTGTTTATAGGCATTCTGGATACAAGCTGTAGAGAGATTCAATTCATGGGAGTTCTGTATGCCAGCAGAGTGCAACGCTGTTTCAGCATTCTGTAGCCTGGGAGTACGCTTACACAATGTATGCAATTTCCGAAGCCTGAGTGTAGGAGAGAGAGCGTCCAGGAGTTCTGTAACCTGAGTGTATTGATTTACAGCATACATGAGTTCTGTATCAGAGGTGTGGAATAAAGCATTTAGGAAGGGTTCTGTAGCCTGAGGGTAGGCATTCGCAATATGCACAATTTCTGTAGCCTGTGTATAAGAAATGCAGCTTATGGTCAGTCTGCTTCCTGGCTGTAGAGAAATTCTGTTCATGGGAGTTCTGTATGCTAGTAGAGTGCAAAGATCTTTCAGTGTTTTTAGCCTGGGAATACGCTTACACAATGTACACAATTTTGGTAGCCTGATTGTATCAGAGAGTGCGTACAGGAGCTCTGTAACCTGAGTGTAGTGATTTACAACATACATGAGTTCTTTATCGGAGGTGTGGAAAGAAGCAGTTAGGAAGGGTTCTGTAGCCTGGGAGTAGGCATTCGCACTATGCGGGATTAATGTAGCCTGTCTATAGGAAATGCAGATTATGGGAAGTCTGCTTCCTGGCTGTAGAGAGATTCAGTTCACGTGAGTTCTGTATGCTAGTGGAATACAAAGCTGTTTCAGCGGTCTGTAGCCTGGGAATACTCTTACACTATGGGAGCAATGTCGGTAGCCTGAGTGTAGGAGACAGAGCGTACAGGACTTCTGCAACCTGAGTGTTGTGATTTAAAGCATACATGAGTTCTGTATCAGAGGTGTGGAATGAAGCAATTAGGAAGGGTTCTGTAGCCAGGGAGTAAGGATTCGCAATATGCGGGATTTCTGTAGCGTGTCTATAGGAAATGCAGCTAATGGTCGGTCTGCCTCCTGGCTGTAGAGAGATGCACTTCACGGGAGTTCTGAATGCTAGTGGAGTACAAAGCTGTTTCATCTGTCTGTAGCCTGGGAATAGGCATACACAATGTGCGCAATGTCTGTAGCCTGAGTGTAGGAGACAGACCTTACAGGAGATCTGTAACCTGAGAGTAGTCAGATGCAGCGTACATGAGTTCTGTATCTGAGGGGTGGAACGAAGCAGTTTTTAAGAGTTGTGTAGTCTGGGATTAGGCATTCGCAATATGTGGGATTTCTGTAGCCTAACTCTAGGATGCGCAGCTGATGGGCAATCTGCATCAGGGCTATAGAGAAATGCAGTTAACGGGAGTTCTGTATGCAAGTGGAGTGCAATGCTATTTCAGAGTTCTGTTGCCTGGGAATAGGATGACACAACGTGCACAATGTCTGTATCCTTAGACAGAGCTTACAGGATTTCTGTAACCTGAGTGCAGTGAGGTGCAGCTTACATGACTTATGTATTACAGTTGTGGAAGGAAGCAGTTAGGAAGAGTTCTGTAGCCTGGGAGTAGGCATTCGCAATATGGAGGATTTCTGTAGCCTGATCCTGGGATGTGCAGCTTATAGGATTCTGGATACAGGCTGCAGAGATATTCAGTTCATGGGAGTTCTTTATGCCAGTGGAGTAAAAAGTTGTTTCAGTGTTCTGTAGCTTGGGAATAAGCTTACACAATGTGTGCAATTTCGGTAGCGTCAGTGTAGGAGACAGAGCATACATGATTTCAGTTACGTGAGTGTAGTAATTTACAGCATACTTGAGTTCTGTATCGTAGGTGTGGAATGAAGCTATTAGGAAGGGTAATCTAGCCAGGGAGTAGGTATTCACAATATGCGGGATGTCTGTAGCCTGTCTGTAGGAAACGCAGCTTATGGTCAGTCTGCTTCCTGGCTGTAGAGAGATTCAGTTCATGGGAGTTCTGTATGCTAGTGGAGTACAAATCTGTTTCAGCGGACTGTATCCTGGGCTAGGCATACATAATATGCGCAATGTCCATAGCCTGAGTGTAGGAGACAGAGCTTACAGGAGTTCTGTAACCTGAGTGTAGTCAGATGCAGCTTAAATGAGTTCTGTATTACAAGTGTGGAACGAAGCAGTTTGGAAGAGTTCTGTAGCCTGGGAGTATTCATTCGCGATATGCGGGATTTCTGTAGCCTGTCTATAGGAAACGCAGCTTATGGTAGATCTCCTTCCTGGCTGTAGAGAGATTCAGTTCACGGGAGTTCTGAATGCTAGTGGAGTACAAAGCTGTTTCATTTCTCTGTAGCCTGGGAATAGGTATACACAATGTGCGCAATGCCTGTAGCTTGAGTGTAGGAGACAGAGCTTTCAGGAGTTCTGTAACCTGAGTTTAGTCAGATGCTGCTTACATGAGTTCTGTATTACAGGTGTGGAACGAAGCAGTTTGGAAGAGTTCTGTAGCCTGGCAGTGGGCATTCTCAATATGCGGGATTTCTGTATCCTGTCTATAGGAAACGCTGTTTATAGGCATTCTGGATACAAGCTGTAGAGAGATTCAATTCATGGGAGTTCTGTATGCCAGCAGAGTGCAACGCTGTTTCAGCATTCTGTAGCCTGGGAGTACGCTTACACAATGTATGCAATTTCCGAAGCCTGAGTGTAGGAGAGAGAGCGTCCAGGAGTTCTGTAACCTGAGTGTATTGATTTACAGCATACATGAGTTCTGTATCAGAGGTGTGGAATAAAGCAGTTAGGAAGGGTTCTGTAGCCTGAGGGTAGGCATTCGCAATATGCACAATTTCTGTAGCCTGTGTATAAGAAATGCAGCTTATGGTCAGTCTGCTTCCTGGCTGTAGAGAAATTCTGTTCATGGGAGTTCTGTATGCTAGTAGAGTGCAAAGATCTTTCAGTGTTTTTAGCCTGGGAATACGCTTACACAATGTACACAATTTTGGTAGCCTGATTGTAACAGAGAGTGCGTACAGGAGCTCTGTAACCTGAGTGTAGTGATTTACAACATACATGAGTTCTTTATCGGAGGTGTGGAAAGAAGCAGTTAGGAAGGGTTCTGTAGCCTGGGAGTAGGCATTCGCACTATGCGGGATTAATGTAGCCTGTCTATAGGAAATGCAGATTATGGGAAGTCTGCTTCCTGGCTGTAGAGAGATTCAGTTCACGTGAGTTCTGTATGCTAGTGGAATACAAAGCTGTTTCAGCGGTCTGTAGCCTGGGAATACTCTTACACTATGGGAGCAATGTCGGTAGCCTGAGTGTAGGAGACAGAGCGTACAGGACTTCTGCAACCTGAGTGTTGTGATTTAAAGCATACATGAGTTCTGTATCAGAGGTGTGGAATGAAGCAATTAGGAAGGGTTCTGTAGCCAGGGAGTAAGGATTCGCAATATGCGGGATTTCTGTAGCGTGTCTATAGGAAATGCAGCTAATGGTCGGTCTGCCTCCTGGCTGTAGAGAGATGCACTTCACGGGAGTTCTGAATGCTAGTGGAGTACAAAGCTGTTTCATCTGTCTGTAGCCTGGGAATAGGCATACACAATGTGCGCAATGTCTGTAGCCTGAGTGTAGGAGACAGACCTTACAGGAGATCTGTAACCTGAGAGTAGTCAGATGCAGCGTACATGAGTTCTGTATCTGAGGGGTGGAACGAAGCAGTTTTTAAGAGTTGTGTAGTCTGGGATTAGGCATTCGCAATATGTGGGATTTCTGTAGCCTAACTCTAGGATGCGCAGCTGATGGGCAATCTGCATCAGGGCTATAGAGAAATGCAGTTAACGGGAGTTCTGTATGCAAGTGGAGTGCAATGCTATTTCAGAGTTCTGTTGCCTGGGAATAGGATGACACAACGTGCACAATGTCTGTATCCTTAGACAGAGCTTACAGGATTTCTGTAACCTGAGTGCAGTGAGGTGCAGCTTACATGACTTATGTATTACAGTTGTGGAAGGAAGCAGTTAGGAAGAGTTCTGTAGCCTGGGAGTAGGCATTCGCAATATGGAGGATTTCTGTAGCCTGATTCTGGGATGTGCAGCTTATAGGATTCTGGATACAGGCTGCAGAGATATTCAGTTCATGGGAGTTCTTTATGCCAGTGGAGTAAAAAGTTGTTTCAGTGTTCTGTAGCTTGGGAATAAGCTTACACAATGTGTGCAATTTCGGTAGCGTCAGTGTAGGAGACAGAGCATACATGATTTCAGTTACGTGAGTGTAGTAATTTACAGCATACTTGAGTTCTGTATCGTAGGTGTGGAATGAAGCTATTAGGAAGGGTAATCTAGCCAGGGAGTAGGTATTCACAATATGCGGGATGTCTGTAGCCTGTCTGTAGGAAACGCAGCTTATGGTCAGTCTGCTTCCTGGCTGTAGAGAGATTCAGTTCATGGGAGTTCTGTATGCTAGTGGAGTACAAATCTGTTTCAGCGGACTGTATCCTGGGCTAGGCATACATAATATGCGCAATGTCCATAGCCTGAGTGTAGGAGACAGAGCTTACAGGAGTTCTGTAACCTGAGTGTAGTCAGATGCAGCTTAAATGAGTTCTGTATTACAAGTGTGGAACGAAGCAGTTTGGAAGAGTTCTGTAGCCTGGGAGTATTCATTCGCGATATGCGGGATTTCTGTAGCCTGTCTATAGGAAACGCAGCTTATGGTAGATCTCCTTCCTGGCTGTAGAGAGATTCAGTTCACGGGAGTTCTGAATGCTAGTGGAGTACAAAGCTGTTTCATTTCTCTGTAGCCTGGGAATAGGTATACACAATGTGCGCAATGCCTGTAGCTTGAGTGTAGGAGACAGAGCTTTCAGGAGTTCTGTAACCTGAGTTTAGTCAGATGCTGCTTACATGAGTTCTGTATTACAGGTGTGGAACGAAGCAGTTTGGAAGAGTTCTGTAGCCTGGCAGTGGGCATTCTCAATATGCGGGATTTCTGTATCCTGTCTATAGGAAACGCTGTTTATAGGCATTCTGGATACAAGCTGTAGAGAGATTCAATTCATGGGAGTTCTGTATGCCAGCAGAGTGCAACGCTGTTTCAGCATTCTGTAGCCTGGGAGTACGCTTACACAATGTATGCAATTTCCGAAGCCTGAGTGTAGGAGAGAGAGCGTACAGGAGTTCTGTAACCTGAGTGTATTGATTTACAGCATACATGAGTTCTGTATCAGAGGTGTGGAATAAAGCAGTTAGGAAGGGTTCTGTAGCCTGAGGGTAGGCATTCGCAATATGCACAATTTCTGTAGCCTGTGTATAAGAAATGCAGCTTATGGTCAGTCTGCTTCCTGGCTGTAGAGAAATTCTGTTCATGGGAGTTCTGTATGCTAGTAGAGTGCAAAGATCTTTCAGTGTTTTTAGCCTGGGAATACGCTTACACAATGTACACAATTTTGGTAGCCTGATTGTATCAGAGAGTGCGTACAGGAGCTCTGTAACCTGAGTGTAGTGATTTACAACATACATGAGTTCTTTATCGGAGGTGTGGAAAGAAGCAGTTAGGAAGGGTTCTGTAGCCTGGGAGTAGGCATTCGCACTATGCGGGATTAATGTAGCCTGTCTATAGGAAATGCAGATTATGGGAAGTCTGCTTCCTGGCTGTAGAGAGATT
Organism: Sylvilagus floridanus; assembly: GCA_949820135.1. NCBI lineage: Eukaryota > Metazoa > Chordata > Mammalia > Lagomorpha > Leporidae > Sylvilagus > Sylvilagus floridanus. Next base: position 28,364,390 of record OX463232.1, read on the forward strand.
CAGTTCACGTGAGTTCTGTATGCAAGTGGAATACAAAGCTGTTTCAGCGGTCTGTAGCCTGGGAATACTCTTACACTATGGGAGCAATGTCGGTAGCCTGAGTGTAGGAGACAGAGCGTACAGGACTTCTGCAACCTGAGTGTTGTGATTTAAAGCATACATGAGTTCTGTATCGGAGGTGTGGAATGAAGCACTTAGGAAGGGTTCTGTAGCCTGAAGGGTAGGCATTCGCAATATATGGGATTTCTGTAGCGTGTCTATAGGAAACGCAGCTTATGGTCCGTCTGCTTCCTGGCTGTAGAGAGATTCCGTTCACGAGAGTTCTGTATGCTAATGGAGTACAAAGCTGTTTCAGCGGTCTGTATCCTGGGAAGAGGCATACACAATATGCGCAATGCCTGTAGCCTGAGTGTAGGAGACAGAGCTTACAGGAGTTCTATAACCTGAGTGTAGTCAGATGAAGTGCACGTGAGCTCTGTATCGGAGGTGTGGATATAAGCAGTTTGGAACAGTTCTGTAGCCTGGGAGCAGGCATTCGCAATATGTGGGATTTCTGCAGCCTGACTCTAGGATGCGCAGCTTATGTGCGTTCTGTGTCCTGGCTGTAGAGAGATAGAGTTCACGGGAGTTCTGTGTGCTAATGGAGTGCAAAGCTGTTTCAGAGTTCTGTATCCTGAGAATAGGATGACACCATGTGCGTGATGTCTATATCCTTAGACAGAGCTTACAGGAGTTCTGTAATCTGAGTGTAGCAGATGCAGCGTACATGACTTATGTATTACAGTTGTGGAAGGAAGCAGTTAGGAAGAGTTCTGTAGCCTGGGAGTAGGCATTCACAATATGCGGGATTCTGTAGACTCTCTATAGGAAACGCAGCCTATGGTCGGACTGCTTCCTGGATTTAGAGAAATTCTGTTCACAGGAGTTCTGTATCCTAGTGGAGTACAAAGCTCTTTCAGTGGTCTGTAGCCTGTGAATAGGCATACACAATGTGCGCAATGTCCATAGCCTGAGTTTAGGAGACAGAGCTTACAGGAGTTCTGTAACCTGATTTAGTCAGATGCAGCGTACATGACTTCTGTATTGGAGGTGTGGATTTAAGCAATTTGGTAAAGTTCTGTAGCCTGGGAGTAGGCATTCTCAATATGTGGGACTTCTGTAGCCTGACTCTGTGATGTGCAGCTTATAGGATTTCTGGATACAGGCTGTAGAGAGATTCATTTCCCCGGAGTTTTGTATGCTAGTGGAGTACAAAGATGTTTCAGCGCTCTGTAGACTGGGAATAGGACTTCACAATGCGAAAATGTCTGTAGCCTGAGTGTAGGAGACAGAGCTTACAAGAGTTCTGCAACCTGAGTGTAGTGAAGTGCAGCGTACATGACTTCTGTATGAGAGGTGTGGATGTAAGCTGTTTGGAAGGGTTCCGTAGCCTGGGAGTAGGCATTCACAATATGCGGGATTTCTGTAGACTGTCTATAGGAAACGCAGCTTATGGTCTGTTTGTGTCCTAGTTGTAGAGAGATTCAGGTCACGGGAGTTCTGTATGCTAGTGGAGTGCAAAGCTGTTTAAGCGTTTTTTAGCCTGGGAATAGGCTTACACAATCTGCGCCTTTCGCTAGCCTGAGTGTAGGAGAGAGAACGTACTGGAGTTCTATAACCTGAGTGTAGTGATTTACAGCATACATGAATTCTGTATCGGAGGTGTGAATTGAAGCAGTTAGGAAGGGTTCTGTAGCCTGGGAGTAGGCATTCGCAATATGCGGGATTTCTGTAGCCTGTCTATACAAAATGCAGCTTATGGTCGGTCTGCTTCTTGGCTGTGGACAGATTCAGTTCACGGGAGTTCTATATGCTAGTGGAGTACAAACCTCTTTCAGTGTTCCACAGCCTGGGAATAGCATACACAATGTGTGCAATGTCCGTAGCCTGAGTTTAGGAAACAGAGCTTACAGGAGTTCTGTAACCTGAGTTTAGTCAGATGCAGCGTACATGCGTTCTGAATTAAAGGTGTGGAACGAAGCAATTTGGAAGAATTCTGTAGCCTGGGAGTAGGGATTCATAATATGCGGGATTTCTGTATTCTCTCTCTGGTATGTGCAGCTTATTGGAATTCTGGATACAGGCTGTAGAGATATGCAGTTCACGTGAGTTCTGTATGCTTGTGGAGTGCAAAGCTGTTTCAGCGTTCTGTAGCCTGGTAATACGCATACACAATATGCGCAATGTCCATAGCCTGAGAGTGGGAAAAAGAGCTTATTGGAGTTCTGTAAGCTGAGTGTAGTGAGGTGCATCTTACAAGAGTTGTGTATCAAGGTGCGGAACAAAGCAGTTTGTAAGAGTTCTGTAGCCTGGGAGTAGGCATTCGCACTATGCGGGATTTCTGTAGCCTGACTCTAGGATGCGCAGCTGATGGGCGTTCTGCATCAGGGCTATAGAGAGATTCAGTTCACGGAAGCTCTGTATGCTAGTGGAGTACAAATCTCTTTCGGCGGTCTGTAGCCTTGGAATAGGCATACACATTGTGCGCAATGTCTGTATCCTTAGGCAGAGCTTACAGGAGTTCTGTAACCTGAGTGTAGTCAGATGCAGCTTACATGAGTTTTGTATTGGAGGTGTGTAATGAAGCAGTTTGTAAGAGTTCTGTAGCCTGGGAGTAGGGATTCGCAATATTCGGGATTTCAGTAGCCGGTCTATAGGAAACGCAGCTTATGGTCGGTCTGCTTCCTGGCTGTAGAGTGATTCAGTTCACGGGAGTTCTGTATCCTAGTGCTGTGCAAAGCTGTTTCAGCGTTTTGTAGCCTCGGAATAGGCTTACACATGTGCGCAATTTCAGTTGCCTGAGTGTAGGAGAGAGAATGTGTAGGAGTTTTGTAACCTGTGTGTAGTGATTTACAGCATACATGAATTCTGTATCAGAGGTGTGAATCGAAGCTGTTAGGAAGGGTTCTGTAGCCTGGGAGTAGGGATTCTCATTATGCGGCATTTCTGTAGCCTGACTCTAGGATGCGCAGCTTATATGCATTCTGCGTCCTGGCTGTAGAGAGATTCAGTTCATGGCAGTTCTGTAGGCTACTGGAATACAAAGCTGTTTTAGTGATCTGTAGCCTGGGAATAGGCCTTCACAATGTGTGCAATTTCTGTAGCCTGAGTGTAGGTGACAGAGCCTACAGGAGTTCTGTAACCTGATTAAGTCAGATGCAGTGTACATGAATTCTGTATTGGAGGTGTGGATGTAAGCAGTTTAGCAGAGTTCCGTAGCCTGGGAGTAGGGATCACAATATGCGGCATTTCTGTAGCTTGACACTAGGATGCGAAGCTTATGGGCATTCTGCGTCCTGGCTGTAGAGAGATACAGTTCCTGGGAGTTCTGTAAGCTAGTGGAGTGCAATGCTATTTCAGAGTTCTGTTGCCTGTGAATAGGATGACATGATGTGCACAATGTAGTATCCTTAGACAGAGCATGCAAGACTTCTGTAACCTGAGTGTAGTCAGATGCAGCTTACATGAGTTCTGCATTACAGGTGTGGAACGAAGCAGTTTGGAAGAGTTCTGTAGCCTGGGAGTAGGCATTCACAATTTGCAGGGTTTCTGTAGCCTGTCTATAGGAAACGCAGCCTATGGTCGGTCTGCTTCCTGGCTGTAGAGAGATTCAGTTCACGGGAGTTCTGTATGCTAGTGGAGCACAAAGCTGTTTCAGTTGTCTGTAGCCTGGGAATAGCATACACAATGTGTGCAATGTCTGTAGCCTGAGTGTAGGAGACAGAGCTTACAGGAGTTCTGTAAATTGAGTGTAGTCAGATGCAGCGTGCATGAGTTCTGTATTACTGGTGTGGAACGAAGCAGTTTGTAAGAGTTCTGTAGCCTGGGAGTAGGCATTTACAATATGCGGGATTTCTGTATCCTGAATCTGGGATGTGCAGCTTGAGGAATTCTGGATACATTCTGTAGAGCGATGCATTTCACGGGGTTCTGTATCCAATTGGAGTGCAAAGCTGTTTCAGCGGTCTGTAACCTGGGAATACGCTTACACAATGTGCGCATTTTCGGTAGCCTGAGTGTAGGAAAGAGAGCACACAGGAGTTCTGTATTCTCAGTGTAGTGATTTACAGCATACATGAGTTCTGTATTGGAGGTGTGGATCGAAGCACTTAGGAAGGGTTCTGAGGCCTGGGAGTAGGGATTCGCAATATGCGGGATTTCTGTACCTTGTCTATAGGAAACGCAGCTTAAGGTAGGTCTGCTTCCTGGCTGTAGAGAGATTCAGTTCACGGGAGTTCTGTATGCTAGTGGAGTGCAATGCTATTTCAGAGTTCTGTTGCCTGGGAATAGGCATACACAATGTGCGCAATGTCTGTATTGTTAGACAGAGCTTACAGGAGTTCCGTAACCTGAGTGGAGTCAGATGCAGTGCATATGAATTCTATATTACAGGTGTGGAACGAAGCATTTTGGAAGAGTTCCGTAGCCTGGGAGTAGGCATTCGCAATATGCGGGATTTCTGTAGCTTGTCTATAGGAAACACAGCTTATGGTCGGTCTACTTCCTGGCTCTGTACAGATTCAGTTCACGGGAGTTCTGTATGCTGGTGGAGTACAAAGCTGTTTCAGCGGTCTGTAGCCTGGGAATAGGCATACACAATGTGCACAATGTCTGTAGCCTGAGTGTAGGAGACAGAGTTTACAGGAGTTCTGTAACATGAGTGTAGTCAGATGCAGCGTGCATGAGTTCTGTATTAGAGGTGTGGAACGAAGCAGTTTGTAAGAGTTCTGTACCCTGGGAGTAGGCATTTGCAATATGCGGGATTTCTGTATCCTGACTCTGGGATGTGCAGCTTATAGGAATTCTGGATACATTCTGTAGAGAGATGCAGTTCACGGGGTTCTGTATCCTAGTGGAGTGCAAAGCTGTTTCAGCAGTCTGTAACCTGGGAATACGCTTATACAATGTGTGCAATTTCAGCAACCTGAGTGTAGGAAAGAGAGCATACAGGAGTTCTGTATTCCCAGTGTAGTGATTTACAGCATACATGAGTTCTGTATTGGATGTGATGAACGAAGCAGTTTGGAAGAGTTCTGTAGCCTGGGAGTAGGCATTCGCAATGTGCGGGATTTCTGTCGCCTGTCTATAGGAAACGCTGCTTATGGTCTTTTTGTGTCCTAGTTGTAGAGAGATTCAGGTCACGGGAGTTCTGTATGCTAGTGGAGTGCAAAGCTGTTTAAGCGTTTTTTAGCCTGGGAATAGGCTTACACAATCTGCGCCTTTCGCTAGCCTGAGTGTAGGAGAGAGAACGTACTGGAGTTCTATAACCTGAGTGTAGTGATTTACAGCATACATGAATTCTGTATCGGAGGTGTGAATCGAAGCAGTTAGGAAGGGTTCTGTAGCCTGGGAGTAGGCATTCGCAATATGCGGGATTTCTGTAGCCTGTCTATACAAAATGCAGCTTATGGTCGGTCTGCTTCTTGGCTGTGGACAGATTCAGTTCACGGGAGTTCTATATGCTAGTGGAGTACAAAGCTCTTTCAGTGTTCCACAGCCTGGGAATAGCATACACAATGTGTGCAATGTCCGTAGCCTGAGTTTAGGAAACAGAGCTTACAGGAGTTCTGTAACCTGAGTTTAGTCAGATGCAGCGTACATGCGTTCTGAATTAAAGGTGTGGAACGAAGCAATTTGGAAGAGTTCTGTAGCCTGGGAGTAGGGATTCATAATATGCGGGATTTCTGTATTCTCTCTCTGGTATGTGCAGCTTATTGGAATTCTGGATACAGGCTGTAGAGATATGCAGTTCACGTGAGTTCTGTATGCTTGTGGAGTGCAAAGCTGTTTCAGCGTTCTGTAGCCTGGTAATACGCATACACAATATGCGCAATGTCCATAGCCTGAGAGTGGGAAAAAGAGCTTATTGGAGTTCTGTAAGCTGAGTGTAGTGAGGTGCATCTTACAAGAGTTGTGTATCAAGGTGCGGAACAAAGCAGTTTGTAAGAGTTCTGTAGCCTGGGAGTAGGCATTCGCACTATGCGGGATTTCTGTAGCCTGACTCTAGGATGCGCAGCTGATGGACGTTCTGCATCAGGGCTATAGAGAGATTCAGTTCATGGAAGCTCTGTATGCTAGTGGAGTACAAATCTCTTTCGGCGGTCTGTAGCCTTGGAATAGGCATACACATTGTGCGCAATGTCTGTATCCTTAGGCAGAGCTTACAGGAGTTCTGTAACCTGAGTGTAGTCAGATGCAGCTTACATGAGTTTTGTATTGGAGGTGTGTAATGAAGCAGTTTGTAAGAGTTCTGTAGCCTGGGAGTAGGGATTCGCAATATTCGGGATTTCAGTAGCCGGTCTATAGGAAACGCAGCTTATGGTCGGTCTGCTTCCTGGCTGTAGAGTGATTCAGTTCACGGGAGTTCTGTATCCTAGTGCTGTGCAAAGCTGTTTCAGCGTTTTGTAGCCTCGGAATAGGCTTACACATGTGCGCAATTTCAGTTGCCTGAGTGTAGGAGAGAGAACGTGTAGGAGTTTTGTAACCTGTGTGTAGTGATTTACAGCATACATGAATTCTGTATCAGAGGTGTGAATCCAAGCTGTTAAGAAGGGTTCTGTAGCCTGGGAGTAGGGATTCTCATTATGCGGCATTTCTGTAGCCTGACTCTAGGATGCGCAGCTTATATGCATTCTGCGTCCTGGCTGTAGAGAGATTCAGTTCATGGCAGTTCTGTAGGCTACTGGAATACAAAGCTGTTTTAGTGATCTGTAGCCTGGGAATAGGCCTTCACAATGTGTGCAATTTCTGTAGCCTGAGTGTAGGTGACAGAGCCTACAGGAGTTCTGTAACCTAATTAAGTCAGATGCAGTGTACATGAATTCTGTATTGGAGGTGTGGATGTAAGCAGTTTAGCAGAGTTCCGTAGCCTGGGAGTAGGGATCACAATATGCGGCATTTCTGTAGCTTGACACTAGGATGCGAAGCTTATGGGCATTCTGCGTCCTGGCTGTAGAGAGATACAGTTCCTGGGAGTTCTGTAAGCTAGTGGAGTGCAATGCTATTTCAGAGTTCTGTTGCCTGTGAATAGGATGACATGATGTGCACAATGTAGTATCCTTAGACAGAGCATGCAAGACTTCTGTAACCTGAGTGTAGTCAGATGCAGCTTACATGAGTTCTGCATTACAGGTGTGGAACGAAGCAGTTTGGAAGAGTTCTGTAGCCTGGGAGTAGGCATTCACAATTTGCAGGGTTTCTGTAGCCTGTCTATAGGAAACGCAGCCTATGGTCGGTCTGCTTCCTGGCTGTAGAGAGATTCAGTTCACGGGAGTTCTGTATGCTAGTGGAGCACAAAGCTGTTTCAGTTGTCTGTAGCCTGGGAATAGCATACACAATGTGTGCAATGTCTGTAGCCTGAGTGTAGGAGACAGAGCTTACAGGAGTTCTGTAAATTGAGTGTAGTCAGATGCAGCGTGCATGAGTTCTGTATTACTGGTGTGGAACGAAGCAGTTTGTAAGAGTTCTGTAGCCTGGGAGTAGGCATTTACAATATGCGGGATTTCTGTATCCTGAATCTGGGATGTGCAGCTTGAGGAATTCTGGATACATTCTGTAGAGCGATGCATTTCACGGGGTTCTGTATCCAATTGGAGTGCAAAGCTGTTTCAGCGGTCTGTAACCTGGGAATACGCTTACACAATGTGCGCATTTTCGGTAGCCTGAGTGTAGGAAAGAGAGCACACAGGAGTTCTGTATTCTCAGTGTAGTGATTTACAGCATACATGAGTTCTGTATTGGAGGTGTGGATCGAAGCACTTAGGAAGGGTTCTGAGGCCTGGGAGTAGGGATTCGCAATATGCGGGATTTCTGTACCTTGTCTATAGGAAACGCAGCTTAAGGTAGGTCTGCTTCCTGGCTGTAGAGAGATTCAGTTCACGGGAGTTCTGTATGCTAGTGGAGTGCAATGCTATTTCAGAGTTCTGTTGCCTGGGAATAGGCATACACAATGTGCGCAATGTCTGTATTGTTAGACAGAGCTTACAGGAGTTCCGTAACCTGAGTGGAGTCAGATGCAGTGCATATGAATTCTATATTACAGGTGTGGAACGAAGCATTTTGGAAGAGTTCCGTAGCCTGGGAGTAGGCATTCGCAATATGCGGGATTTCTGTAGCTTGTCTATAGGAAACACAGCTTATGGTCGGTCTACTTCCTGGCTCTGTACAGATTCAGTTCACGGGAGTTCTGTATGCTGGTGGAGTACAAAGCTGTTTCAGCGGTCTGTAGCCTGGGAATAGGCATACACAATGTGCACAATGTCTGTAGCCTGAGTGTAGGAGACAGAGTTTACAGGAGTTCTGTAATGTGAGTGTAGTCAGATGCAGCGTGCATGAGTTCTGTATTAGAGGTGTGGAACGAAGCAGTTTGTAAGAGTTCTGTACCCTGGGAGTAGGCATTCGCAATATGCGGGATTTCTGTATCCTGACTCTGGGATGTGCAGCTTATAGGAATTCTGGATACATTCTGTAGAGAGATTCAGTTCACGGGAGTTCTGTATGCTAGTGGAGTGCAATGCTATTTCAGAGTTCTGTTGCCTGGGAATAGGCATACACAATGTGCGCAATGTCTGTATTGTTAGACAGAGCTTACAGGAGTTCCGTAACCTGAGTGGAGTCAGATGCAGTGCATATGAATTCTATATTACAGGTGTGGAACGAAGCATTTTGGAAGAGTTCCGTAGCCTGGGAGTAGGCATTCGCAATATGCGGGATTTCTGTAGCTTGTCTATAGGAAACACAGCTTATGGTCGGTCTACTTCCTGGCTCTGTACAGATTCAGTTCACGGGAGTTCTGTATGCTGGTGGAGTACAAAGCTGTTTCAGCGGTCTGTAGCCTGGGAATAGGCATACACAATGTGCACAATGTCTGTAGCCTGAGTGTAGGAGACAGAGTTTACAGGAGTTCTGTAACATGAGTGTAGTCAGATGCAGCGTGCATGAGTTCTGTATTAGAGGTGTGGAACGAAGCAGTTTGTAAGAGTTCTGTACCCTGGGAGTAGGCATTTGCAATATGCGGGATTTCTGTATCCTGACTCTGGGATGTGCAGCTTATAGGAATTCTGGATACATTCTGTAGAGAGATGCAGTTCACGGGGTTCTGTATCCTAGTGGAGTGCAAAGCTGTTTCAGCAGTCTGTAACCTGGGAATACGCTTATACAATGTGTGCAATTTCAGCAACCTGAGTGTAGGAAAGAGAGCATACAGGAGTTCTGTATTCCCAGTGTAGTGATTTACAGCATACATGAGTTCTGTATTGGATGTGATGAACGAAGCAGTTTGGAAGAGTTCTGTAGCCTGGGAGTAGGCATTCGCAATGTGCGGGATTTCTGTCGCCTGTCTATAGGAAACGCTGCTTATGGTCTTTTTGTGTCCTAGTTGTAGAGAGATTCAGGTCACGGGAGTTCTGTATGCTAGTGGAGTGCAAAGCTGTTTAAGCGTTTTTTAGCCTGGGAATAGGCTTACACAATCTGCGCCTTTCGCTAGCCTGAGTGTAGGAGAGAGAACGTACTGGAGTTCTATAACCTGAGTGTAGTGATTTACAGCATACATGAATTCTGTATCGGAGGTGTGAATCGAAGCAGTTAGGAAGGGTTCTGTAGCCTGGGAGTAGGCATTCGCAATATGCGGGATTTCTGTAGCCTGTCTATACAAAATGCAGCTTATGGTCGGTCTGCTTCTTGGCTGTGGACAGATTCAGTTCACGGGAGTTCTATATGCTAGTGGAGTACAAAGCTCTTTCAGTGTTCCACAGCCTGGGAATAGCATACACAATGTGTGCAATGTCCGTAGCCTGAGTTTAGGAAACAGAGCTTACAGGAGTTCTGTAACCTGAGTTTAGTCAGATGCAGCGTACATGCGTTCTGAATTAAAGGTGTGGAACGAAGCAATTTGGAAGAGTTCTGTAGCCTGGGAGTAGGGATTCATAATATGCGGGATTTCTGTATTCTCTCTCTGGTATGTGCAGCTTATTGGAATTCTGGATACAGGCTGTAGAGATATGCAGTTCACGTGAGTTCTGTATGCTTGTGGAGTGCAAAGCTGTTTCAGCGTTCTGTAGCCTGGTAATACGCATACACAATATGCGCAATGTCCATAGCCTGAGAGTGGGAAAAAGAGCTTATTGGAGTTCTGTAAGCTGAGTGTAGTGAGGTGCATCTTACAAGAGTTGTGTATCAAGGTGCGGAACAAAGCAGTTTGTAAGAGTTCTGTAGCCTGGGAGTAGGCATTCGCACTATGCGGGATTTCTGTAGCCTGACTCTAGGATGCGCAGCTGATGGGCGTTCTGCATCAGGGCTATAGAGAGATTCAGTTCACGGAAGCTCTGTATGCTAGTGGAGTACAAATCTCTTTCGGCGGTCTGTAGCCTTGGAATAGGCATACACATTGTGCGCAATGTCTGTATCCTTAGGCAGAGCTTACAGGAGTTCTGTAACCTGAGTGTAGTCAGATGCAGCTTACATGAGTTTTGTATTGGAGGTGTGTAATGAAGCAGTTTGTAAGAGTTCTGTAGCCTGGGAGTAGGGATTCGCAATATTCGGGATTTCAGTAGCCGGTCTATAGGAAACGCAGCTTATGGTCGGTCTGCTTCCTGGCTGTAGAGTGATTCAGTTCACGGGAGTTCTGTATCCTAGTGCTGTGCAAAGCTGTTTCAGCGTTTTGTAGCCTCGGAATAGGCTTACACATGTGCGCAATTTCAGTTGCCTGAGTGTAGGAGAGAGAACGTGTAGGAGTTTTGTAACCTGTGTGTAGTGATTACAGCATACATGAATTCTGTATCAGAGGTGTGAATCGAAGCTGTTAGGAAGGGTTCTGTAGCCTGGGAGTAGGGATTCTCATTATGCGGCATTTCTGTAGCCTGACTCTAGGATGCGCAGCTTATATGCATTCTGCGTCCTGGCTGTAGAGAGATTCAGTTCATGGCAGTTCTGTAGGCTACTGGAATACAAAGCTGTTTTAGTGATCTGTAGCCTGGGAATAGGCCTTCACAATGTGTGCAATTTCTGTAGCCTGAGTGTAGGTGACAGAGCCTACAGGAGTTCTGTAACCTGATTAAGTCAGATGCAGTGTACATGAATTCTGTATTGGAGGTGTGGATGTAAGCAGTTTAGCAGAGTTCCGTAGCCTGGGAGTAGGGATCACAATATGCGGCATTTCTGTAGCTTGACACTAGGATGCGAAGCTTATGGGCATTCTGCGTCCTGGCTGTAGAGAGATACAGTTCCTGGGAGTTCTGTAAGCTAGTGGAGTGCAATGCTATTTCAGAGTTCTGTTGCCTGTGAATAGGATGACATGATGTGCACAATGTAGTATCCTTAGACAGAGCATGCAAGACTTCTGTAACCTGAGTGTAGTCAGATGCAGCTTACATGAGTTCTGCATTACAGGTGTGGAACGAAGCAGTTTGGAAGAGTTCTGTAGCCTGGGAGTAGGCATTCACAATTTGCAGGGTTTCTGTAGCCTGTCTATAGGAAACGCAGCCTATGGTCGGTCTGCTTCCTGGCTGTAGAGAGATTCAGTTCACGGGAGTTCTGTATGCTAGTGGAGCACAAAGCTGTTTCAGTTGTCTGTAGCCTGGGAATAGCATACACAATGTGTGCAATGTCTGTAGCCTGAGTGTAGGAGACAGAGCTTACAGGAGTTCTGTAAATTGAGTGTAGTCAGATGCAGCGTGCATGAGTTCTGTATTACTGGTGTGGAACGAAGCAGTTTGTAAGAGTTCTGTAGCCTGGGAGTAGGCATTTACAATATGCGGGATTTCTGTATCCTGAATCTGGGATGTGCAGCTTGAGGAATTCTGGATACATTCTGTAGAGCGATGCATTTCACGGGGTTCTGTATCCAATTGGAGTGCAAAGCTGTTTCAGCGGTCTGTAACCTGGGAATACGCTTACACAATGTGCGCATTTTCGGTAGCCTGAGTGTAGGAAAGAGAGCACACAGGAGTTCTGTATTCTCAGTGTAGTGATTTACAGCATACATGAGTTCTGTATTGGAGGTGTGGATCGAAGCACTTAGGAAGGGTTCTGAGGCCTGGGAGTAGGGATTCGCAATATGCGGGATTTCTGTACCTTGTCTATAGGAAACGCAGCTTAAGGTAGGTCTGCTTCCTGGCTGTAGAGAGATTCAGTTCACGGGAGTTCTGTATGCTAGTGGAGTGCAATGCTATTTCAGAGTTCTGTTGCCTGGGAATAGGCATACACAATGTGCGCAATGTCTGTATTGTTAGACAGAGCTTACAGGAGTTCCGTAACCTGAGTGGAGTCAGATGCAGTGCATATGAATTCTATATTACAGGTGTGGAATGAAGCATTTTGGAAGAGTTCCGTAGCCTGGGAGTAGGCATTCGCAATATGCGGGATTTCTGTAGCTTGTCTATAGGAAACACAGCTTATGGTCGGTCTACTTCCTGGCTCTGTACAGATTCAGTTCACGGGAGTTCTGTATGCTGGTGGAGTACAAAGCTGTTTCAGCGGTCTGTAGCCTGGGAATAGGCATACACAATGTGCACAATGTCTGTAGCCTGAGTGTAGGAGACAGAGTTTACAGGAGTTCTGTAACGTGAGTGTAGTCAGATGCAGCGTGCATGAGTTCTGTATTAGAGGTGTGGAACGAAGCAGTTTGTAAGAGTTCTGTACCCTGGGAGTAGGCATTCGCAATATGCGGGATTTCTGTATCCTGACTCTGGGATGTGCAGCTTATAGGAATTCTGGATACATTCTGTAGAGAGATGCAGTTCACGGGGTTCTGTATCCTAGTGGAGTGCAAAGCTGTTTCAGCAGTCTGTAACCTGGGAATACGCTTATACAATGTGTGCAATTTCAGCAACCTGAGTGTAGGAAAGAGAGCATACAGGAGTTCTGTATTCCCAGTGTAGTGATTTACAGCATACATGAGTTCTGTATTGGATGTGATGAACGAAGCAGTTTGGAAGAGTTCTGTAGCCTGGGAGTAGGCATTCGCAATGTGCGGGATTTCTGTCGCCTGTCTATAGAAAACGCAGCTTATGGGCGTTCTGCGTCCTGGCTGTAGACAGATTCAGTTCACGGGAGTTCTGTATGCTAGTGGAGTGCAATGCTATTTCAGAGTTCTGTTGCCTGGGAAAAGGGTGACACAATGTGCGCAATGTCTGTATCCTTAGACAGATCTTACAGGTGTTCAGAAACCTGAGTGTAGTCAGATGCAGCTTACATGAGTTCTGTATTAGAGGTGTGGAATGAAGCTGTTTGGAAGAGTTCTGTATCCCGGGAGTAGGAATTCGCAATATGCTGGAGTTCTGTAGCCTGTCTATAGGAAACGCAGATCATGGTCGGTCTGCTTCCTGCTTGTAGAGAGATTCAGTTCAGGGGAAGTCTGTATGCTAGTGGAGTACAAATCTGTTTCAGCAGTCTGTAGCAAGGGAATAGGCATACACAATATGCGCAATGTCTGTAGCCTGAGTGTAGGAGACAGAGCTTACATGAGTTCTGTAACCTGAGTTTCATCAGATGCAGCGCACATGAGTTCTGTGTCGGATGTGTGGATGTAAGCAGTTTGGAAGTGTTCTGTAGCTTGGGAGTTGGATTCGCAATATGAGGGATTTCGGTAGACTGTCTATAGGAAAGGCAGCTTATGGTCAGTCTCCTTCCTGGTTGTAGAGAGATTCACTTCACAGGAGTTCTGTATACTAGTGGAGTACAAAGCTTTTTCAGTGGTCTGTAGCCTGCACATATGTTTTGTATCGGATGTGTGGATGTAAGCAGTTTGGAAGTGTTCTGTAGCTTGGGAGTAGAGATTCATCATATGCGGGATTTCTGTACCCTGACTCTAGGATGGGCAGCTTATGGTCGTTCTGCGTCCTGGCTGTAGAGAGATGCAGTTCACAGCAATTGTGTATGCTAGTGGAGTGCAATGCTATTTCAAAGTTCTGTTGCCTGGGAATAGGATGACACAATGTGCACAATGTCTGTATCCTTAGACAGAGATTACAGGAGTTTTGTAACCTGAGCGTTGTGAGTGCAGCTTACATGAGTTCTGGATCAGCGGTGTGGAACGAAGCAGTTTAGAACAGTTCTGTAGCATGGGAGTAGGCATTCGCAATATGCAGGATTTCTGTAGACTGTTTATAGGAAAAGCAGCTTACAGGAATTCTGGATAAAACTGTGGAGAGATTCAGTTCACGGGAGTTCTGTATGCTAGTGGAGGGCAATGCTATTTCAGAGTTCTGTTGCTTGGGAATAGGCTTACCCCATGTGTGCAATGTTTGTAGCCTGCGTGTAGGAGACAGTTCTTACAGGAGTTCTGTAACCTGATTTTAGTCAGATGCAGCGTACGTGAGTTCTGTATTGGAGGTGTGGATGTAAGCAGTTTGGAAGAGTTCTCTAGCCTGGGAGTAGGCATTCGTAATATGCGGGATTTCTATAGTCTGCCTCTAGGATGCGCAGCTTTTGGGCATTCTGCGTCCTGGCTGTAGAGAGATTCAGTTCACGGGAGTTCTGTTTGCTAGTGGAGTCAATGGTATATCAGAGTTCTGTTGCCTGGGAATAGGATGGCACAATGTGCACAATGTCTGTATCCTTAGATAGAGCTTACAGGAGTTTTGTAACCTGAGTGTAGTGAGTGCAGCTTGCTTGAGTTCTGTATCGGAGGTGTGGATGTAAGCACTTTGTAAGAGTTCTGTAGCCTGGGAGTAGGCATTCGCAATATGCGGGATTTCTGTAGCCTGTCTATAGGAAACGCAGCTTATAGTAATTCTACATACAGGCTGTAGAGATATTCAGCTCACGGGAGTACTGTATGCTAGTGGAGGGCAATGCTCTTTCAGAGTTCTGTTGCCTGTGAATAGGTTGACACAATGTGCGCCATGTCTGTGTCCTTAGACAGAGCTTACAGAAGTTCTGTAACCTGAGTGTAGTGAGGTGCAGCGTACATGATTTCTGTATCGGAGGTGTATAACGAAGCAGTTTGGAAGAGTTCTGTAGCCTGGGAGTAGGCATTCGCATATGCGGGATTTCTGTAGCCTGTCTATAAGAAACGCAGCATTTAGGAATTCTGGATAGAGGCTTTAGAGACATTCAGTTAACTGAAGTTCTGTATGCTAGTGGAGGGTAATGCTACTTCAGAGTTCTGTTGCCTGGGAATACGCTTACCCCATTTGCGCAAAATCTGTAGACTGTGTGTAGGAGACAGCCTTACAGGAGTTCTGTAACCTGAATTTAGTCAGATTCAGCGAACATGAGTTCTTTATCGGAGGTGTGGATGTAAGCAGCTTGAAAGAGTTCAGTAGCCTGGGAGTAGGCATTCACAATATGCGGGATTTCTGTAGCCTGACTCCAGTATGCTCAGCTGATGGACGTTTTGTGTCCTGGCTTTAGAATGATGCAGTCCATGGGAGTTCTGTATGCTAGTGGAGTCAATGGTATTTCAGAGATGTATTGCCTGGGAATAGGTTGACACAATGTGTGCAATGTCTCTCTACTTAGACAGAGCTTACAGGAGTTCTGTAACCTGAGTGTAGTGAGGTGCAGCTTAAATGAGTTCTGTATCAGAGGAGTGTATCGAAGCAGTTTGTAAGAATTCTATAGCCTGGGAGAAGGCATTCGCAATATGCGGAATTTCTGTAGCCTAACTCTGGGATGTGCAGCTTATGGGATTTTTGGATACAGGCTGTAGAGAGATGCAGTTCATGGGAGTTCTGTATGGTAGTTGAGTGCAGAGCTGTTTCAGCGGTCTGTAGCCTGGGAATACGCTTATACGTTGTGAGGATTTTCGGTAGCCTGAGTGTAGGAGACAGAACGTACAGGAGTATTGCAACCTGATTGTAGTGTTTTACTGCATACATGAGTTCTGTATCGGAAATGTGGAACGAAGCACTTAGGAAGGGTTCTGAAGCCTGGCAGTAGGCATTCGCAATATGCAGGTTTTCGGTAGCCTGTCTATAGGAAACACAGCTTATGGTCTGTCTGCTTCCTGGCTGTAGAGAGATTCAGTACACGGGAATTCTGTATGCTAGTGCAGTACAAAGCTGTTTCAGTGGTCTGTATCCTGGGTATAGGCATACACAATGTGCGCAATGTCCTTAGCCTGATTGTGGGAGACAGAGCATACAGGAGTTCTGTAACCTGAGCGTAGTCAGATGCAGCGTACATGAGTTCTGTATTACAGGTGTGGAACGAAGCAGTTTGTAAGAGTTCTGTAACCTGGGAGTAGGCATTCGCAATATGCGGGATTTCTATAGCCTGTCTATAGGAAACGCTGCTTATGATCTGTCTGCGTCCTGGCTGTAGAGAGATTCAGTTCATGGGAGTTCTGTATGGTAATGGAGGACAAAGCTCTTTCAGCGGTCTGTAGCCTGGGAATAGGCATACACAATGTGTGCAATGTCTGTAGCCTGAGTTTAGGAGACAGGGCTTACAGGAAGGTGTACTCTAACCTAAGTGTTGTCAGATGCAGATTACATTAGAAAATTTTCGTGGTTGTGGATGTAAGCATGAGTTCTGAGGTGGAGGTGTGGATGTAAGCAGCTTGGAATAGGACTGTAGCCTGGGAGTAGATATTCGCAATATGAGTGATTTCTGTAGCCTGACCCTAGGATGCCCAGCTTATGGGCATTCTGCGTCTTGGGTGTTGAGAGATGCAGTTCATGGGAGTTCTGTATGCAAGTGGAGTGCAATGCTATTTCAGAGTTCTGTTTCCTGGGAATAGGATGACACAATGTGCGCAATGTCTGTGTCCTTAGACAGAGCTTACAGGAGTTCTGTAACCTGAGTGTAGTGATGTGCACCTTACATGAGTTCTATATCGGAGGTGTGTAACAAAGCAGATTGTAAGAGTTCTGTACCCTGGGAGTAGGCATTCGCAATATGCGGGATTTCTGTATCCTGACTCTGGGATGTGCAGCTTATAGGAATTCTGGATAGAGGCTGTAGAGAGATTCAGTTCATGGGAGTACTGTATGCTAGTGGAGTGCAAAGCTGTTTCAGCGGTCTGTAGCCTGGGAATACGCTTACACATTGTGAGGATTTTCGGTAGCCTGAGTGTAGGAGACAGAGCATACAGGAGTTCTGCAACCTGAGTGTAGTGATTTACAACATACAGGAGTTCTTTATTGTAGGTGTGGAACGAAGCAGTTAGGAAGGGTTCTGTAGCCTGGGAGTAGGCATTCGCAATATGTGGGTTTCTGTAGCCTGTCTATAGGAAATGCAGTTTATGGTCGGTCTCCTTCCTGGCTGAAAAGGTGATGCAGTTCACGGGAGTTGTGTATGCTAGTGGACTGCAATGCTATTTCAGAGTTCTGTTGCCTGGGAATAGGATGACACAATGTGGGCAATGTCTGTATCCTTAGACAAAGCTTACAGTAGTTTTGCAACCTGAGTGTAGTGTGGTGCAGCTTACATGAGTTCTGTATCTGAGGTGTGTAACGAAGCAGTTTGTAAGACTACTGTAGCCTGGGAGCAGGCCTTCGCTATAACCCGGATTATTGTAGCCTGACTCTGGCATGTTAGGGTTATAGGAATTCTGGATAGAGGCTGTGATTTCTGTATCAAGGTGTGGAATCCTGAGTGTAGGAGGAGAGCGTACAGGATTTCTGTAACCTGAGTGTAGTGATTTACAGCATACATGAATTCTGTATCGGAGGTTTTTAATCAAAGCAGTTAGTAAGGGTTGTGTGTCGTGGGAGTACGGATTCGCAATATGCGGGATTTCTGTAGGCTGTCTATTGGAAACAGAGCTTATGGTCGGTGTGCTTCCTGGTTGTAGAGAGATTCAGTTCACGGAGTTCTGTATGCTATTGGAGTACAAATCTGTTTCAGCGGTGTGTAGCCTGGGAATAGGCATACACAATGTGCGCAATGTCAGTAGCCTGAGTGTGGAAGACAGAGCTTACAGGAGTTTTGTAACCTGATTGTAGTCAGATGCAGGGTACATGAATTTTGAATTACAGGTGTGTAACGAAGCAGTTAGGAAGGGTTCTGTAGATTGGCAGTAGGCATTTGCAATATGCGGGATTTCTGTAGCCTGTATATGGGAAACACAGCTTATGGTCGTTCTGCGTCCTGGCTGTAGAGAGATTCAGTTCACGGGAGTTCTTTATGCTAGTGGAATGCAATGCTATTTCAGTGATCTGTTGCCTGGGAATAGGATGACACAATGTGCGCAATGTTTGTATCCTTAGACAGTGCTTACAGGAGTTCTGTAAGCTGAGTGTAGTCAGATGCAGCTTACATGATTTCCTTATCAGAGGTGTGGATGTAAGCAGTTTGGAAGAGTTCTCTAACCTTGGAAAAGGGATTCGCAATATGCCGGATTTCTGTAGCCTGTCTATATGAAACGCAGCTTGTGGTCGGTCTGCTTCATGGCTGTAGAGAGAATCAGTTCACAGGAGTTCTGTATGCTTGTGGAGTACAATGCTGTTTCAGCGGTCTGTAGCCTGGGAATAGGCATACACAATGTGCGCAATATCTGTAGCCTGAGTGTAGGAGACAGAGCTTACAGGAGTTCTGTAACCTTTGTTTAGTCAGATGCAGCGTACATGATTTCTGTATCTGAGATATGGATGTAAGCAGTTTAGAAGAGTTCTGTAGCATGGGAGCAGGGATTCACAATATGCGGGATTTCTGTAGCCTAACTCTGGGATGTGAATCTTATAGGAATTCTGGATACATGCTGTAGAGTGATTCAGTTCATGGGAGTTCTTTATGCTAGTGGAATGCCATGCTATTTTAGAGTTCTGTTGCCTGGGAATAGGATGACACAATGTGTGCAATCTCTGTATCCTTAGACAGAGCTTACAGATGTTCTGTAACCTGAGTGTAGTCAGATGCAGCTTACATGAGTTCTGTATTGCAGGTGTGGAACGAAGCAGTTTGGAATAGTTCTGTAGCCTGGGAGTAGGCATTCACCATATGCGGGATTTCTGTAGCCTCTCTATAAGAAACGCAGCTTAAAGGAATTGTGGATACAGCCTTTACAGACATTCAGTTCACAGGAGTTCTGTATGCTAGTAGTAGGTAATGCTATTTCAGAGTTCTGTTGCCTGGGAATACACTTACGCCATGTGCACAATATCTGTAGATTGTGTGTAGGAGACAGAGATTACAGGAGTTCTGTAACCTGAGTGTTGTCAGATGCAGCTTTCATGAGATCTGTATTACAGGTGTGGAACGATGCAGTTGGAAGAGTTCTGTAGCTGGGACTAGGGGTTCGCAATATGCGGGATTACTGTAGCCAGTTATAGGAAACACAGCTTATGGTCAGTCTGCTTCCTGGCTTTAGAGAGATTCAGTTCACGGGAGTTCTGAATGCTAGTGGAGTACAAAGCTGTTTCATCAGTGTGTAGCCTGGGAATAGGAGAGAGAGTGTACAGGAGTTCTGTACTCTGAGTGTAGTGATTTACAGCATACATGAGTTCTGTATTGGAGGTGTGGAACGAAGTAGTTTGGAAGAGTTCTGTAGCCTGGGAGTAGGCATTCGCAATATGCGCGAATTCTGTAGTCTGTCTATGGGAAACGCAGCTTATGGTCGGTCTCCTTCCTGGCTGTAGAGAGATTCAGTTCACGGGATTTCTAAAAGCCAGTGGAGTACAAAGCTGTTTCAGCTGTCTGTAGCCTGGGAAGAGGCATACACAATATACGCAATCTTGCAGCCTAAGTGTAGGAGACAGAGATTACAGGAGCTCTGTAACCTGAGTGCAGTGAGGTGAAGCTTACATGAGTTCTGTATCGGAGGTGTGTAACGAAGCAGTTTGTAAGATTTCTGTAGCCTGGGAGTAGGCATTCGCAATATGCGGGATTTCTGTTGTCTGTCTATAGGAAATGCAGCTTATATTCGGTCTCCTTCCTGGCTGTAGAGAGATTCAGTTCATGGGAGTTCTGTATGCTAGTGGAGTACAAAGCTCTTTCAGTGGTCCGTAGCCTGGGAATAGGCATACACAATGTGCGCAATGTCTGTAGACTGAGTGTAGGAGACAGAGCTTACAGGAGTTCTGTATCCTGAGTTTAGTCAGATGCTTCGTACATGAGTTTTGTATCGGAGGTGTGGATGTAAGCAGTTTTGAGGTTTTCTGTAACCTGGGAGTAGGGATTCGCAATATGCAGGATTTCTGTAGCCTGACACTTGGATGCGCAGCTTATGGGCTTTCTGCATGCTGGCTGTAAAGTGATGCAGTTCACGGGATTTCTGTATGCTAATGGAGTGCAAAGCTGTTTCAGAGTTCTGTACCCTGGGAATACGCTTACACAATGTAGGCACTTTCGGTAGCCTGAGTGTAGAAGACAGCGTACAGGGGTTCTGCAACTTGAGTGTAGTGATTTACAGCATACATGAGTTCTGTTTAGGAGGTGTCGAAGGTAGCAGTTAGGAAATGTTTTGTAGCCTCGGAGTAGGCAATCGCAATATGTGGGATTTCTGTAGCCTGTCTAGAGGAAACGCAACTTATGGTCAGTCTGCTTCTTGGCTGTAGAGAGATTCTGTTCATGGGAGTTCTGTATTCTAGTGGAGTAGAAAACTGTTTCGGTGGTCTGTAGCCTGGGAATACGCTTACACAATGTGAGCAATGTCTGTAGCCTGAGTTAAGGAGACAGAGCTTACAGGAGTTCTGTAACCTGAGTTTAGTCAGATGCAGCGTACATGAGTTCTGTATTGGAGGTGTGGATGTAAGCAGTTTGGAAGAGTTCTTTAGCCTGGGAGTAGGCATTCGCAATATTCGTGATTTCTGTAGCCTGTCTATAGGAAAGGTATCTTATAGGAATTCTGGATACAGCTTCTAGAGAGGTCCAGGTAATGGAAGCTCCGTATGCTAGTGGAGTACAAAGCTGTTTCAGCATTCTGTACCCTGTGATTACGCTTACACATTGTGCGCAATGTCTGTAGCCTAAGTGTAGTTGACAGAGTTTACAGGAGTTCTGCAACCTGAGTGTAGTCAGATGAAGCATACATTAGTTCTGTATCGCTGGGGTGGAAATAAGCAGTTTGGAAGAATCCTGTAGTCTGGGAATAGGCATTTGCAATATGCTGGATTTCTGTAGCCTGTCTATAGGAAACACAGCTCATGGTCGGTCTGCTGCATGGCTGTAGAGAGATGCAGTTCACGGCAATTCTGTATGCTAGTGGAGTGCAATATTATTTCAGAGTTCTGTTGCCTGGGAATAGGATGACACAATGTGCACAATGTCTGTATCCTTAGACAGAGCTTACAGGAGTTCTGTATCCTGAGTGTAGTGAGGTGCAGCTTACACATGTTCTGTATCGGAGGTGTGTAACGAAGCAGTTTGTAAGAGTTCTGTAGCCTGGGAGCAGGCAATCGCAATATGCTGGTTTTCTGTAGCCTGACTCTGGGATGTACAGCGTATAGGAATTCTGGATACAGGCTGTAGAGAGATTCAGTTCATGAGAGTTCTGTATGCAAGTGGAGTGCAGAGCAGTTTCAGCGTTCTGTAGCCTGGGAATAGGATGACACAATGTGCACAACTTTGGTAGCCTGAGTATAGGAGTGAGAGCGTACAGGAGTTCTGTAACCTGAGTGTAGTGATCTACAGCATACATGAGTTCTGTATCTGAGGTGTGGAACGAAGCAGTTAGGAAGGGTTCTGTAGCCTGGGAGTACCTATTCGCAATATGTGGGATTTGTGTACCCTAACTCTGGGATGTGTAGCTTATAGGAATTCTGGGTACAGGCTGTGGAGAGATTAAGTTCACGGGAGTTCTGTATGCTACTGGAGTGCAAAGCTGTTTCAGCGTTCGGTATCCTGGGAATAGGCTTACACAATGTGCACAATTTTGGTAGCCTGAGTGTAAGAGAGAGAGCTTACAGGAGTTCTGTAACTTGAGTGTAGTGATTTACAGCATACGTGAGTTCTGTATCTGAGGTGGGGAATGAAGCAGTTTGGAAGAGTTCTGTAGCCTGGGAGTAGGCATTCGCAATATGCGGGATTTCTGTTGCCAGTCTATAGGAAACGCAGGTTATGGTCGGCCTGCTTCCTGGCTGTAGAGAGATTCAGTTCACAGGATTTCTGTGTGCTAGTGGAGTAGAAAGCAGTTTCAGTGGTCTGTAGCTTGGGAATAGACATACACAATATGCGCAATGTATGTAGCCCGCGTGTAGGAGCCAGAGCTTATACAAGTTCTGTAAGCTGAGTTTAGTCAGATGCAGCTTACATGAGTTCTGTATTACAGGTGTGGAACAAAGCCATTTGGAAGAGTTCTGTAGCCTGGTAGTAGCCATTCGCAATATGCGCGATTTCTGTACTCTGTATAGGAAATGCGGGTTATGGTTGGTCTCCTTTCTGGCTGTGGAGAGATACAGTTCACGGGACTTCTGAATGCTAGTGGAGTACAAAGCTGTTTCAGCTGTCTGTAGCCTGGGAAGAGGCATACACAATGTGCGCAATCCCTGTAGCCTAAGTGTAGCAGACAGTGATTACAGGAGTTCTGTATCATGAGTTTAGTCAGATGCAGCATACATTAGTTCTGTATCGCTGGGGTGGATGTAAGCACTTTGGAAGAGTTCTGTAGCCTGGGAGTAGGCTCGCAAAATGCAGGATTTTTGTAGCCTGACTCGGATGCGCAGCTTATGTGCGTTCTGCGTCCTGGTTGTAGAGAGAGCAGTTCACGGGAGTTCTGTATGCTAGTGAAGTGCAATGCTATTTCAGAGTTCTCTTGCCTGGGAATAGGATGACACAATGTGCGCAACGTCTATATCCTTAGACAGAGCTTACAGGAGTTCTGTAACCTGAGTGTAGTGAGGTGCAGCTTACATGAGTTCTGTATCGGAGGTGTGTAACGAAGCAGTTTGTAAGAGTTCTGTAGTCTGGGAGTAAGCGTTTGCAATATGCAGGATTTCTGTAGCCTGACTCTGGGATGTGCAGCTTACAGGAATTCTGGATAAAAGATGCAGAGAGATTCAGTTCACAGGAGTTCTGTATGGTAGTGGAGTGCAGAGCAGTTTAAGCATTCAGTAGCCTGGGAATAAGTTGACACAATGTGCGCAATTTTGGTAGCCTGAGTGTAGGAGACAGAGCGTACAGGAGTTCCGTAACTTGAGTGTAGTGATTTACAGCATACATGAGTTCTGTATCTGAGGTGTGGAACGAAGCAGTTAGGAAGAATTCTGTAGCCTGGGAGTAGGCATTCGCACTATGCGGGATTTGTGTAGCCTGACTCTGGGATGTGCAGCTCATTGTCGGTCTGCTTCCTGGCTGCAGAGAGATTCAGTTCACGGGAGTTCTGTATGCTAGTGGAGTACACAGCTGGTTCAACGGTCTTTAGCCTGGGAATAGGCATACACAATGTGCGCAATGTCTGTATCCTTAGTGTAGGAGACAGAGCTTACAGGAGTTCTGTAACCTGAGTGTAGTCAGATGCAGCGTACATGAGTTCTGTATTACAGGTGTGAAACTAAGCAGTTTGGAAGAGTCCTGTAGCCTTGGAGTAGGGATTCGCAATGTGTGGGATTTCTGTAGCCTGTCTATAGGAAACGCAGCTTATGGTTGGTCTACTTCCTGGCTGTAGAGAGATTCAGTTCATGGGCGTTCTGTATGCTAGCTGAGTACAAAGCTGTTTCTGTGGTCCGTAGCCTGGGAATAGGCATACACAATGTGTGCAATGTCTGCAGCCTGAGTGTAGGAGACAGAGCTTACAGGAGTTCTGTAACCTGAGTTTAGTCAGATATAGCGTACATGAGTTCTGTATTACAGGTGTGTAACAAAGCAGTTTGTAAGAGTTTTGTAGCCTGGGGTAGGCATTCGCAATATGCGGGATTTGTGTAGCCTGACTCTTGGATGTGCAGCTCATTGTCGGTCTGCTACCTGGCTGTAGAGAGATTCAGTTCACGGGAGTTCTGTATGCTAGTTGAGAATACAGCTGGTTGAGCGGACTTTAGCCTGGGAATAGGCATACACCATATGCGCAATGTCCGAAGACTGAGTGTATGAGACAGAGCTTACAGGATTTCTGTAACCTGAATTTAGTTAGATGCAGCGTACATGACTTCTTATTACAGGTATGCAACAAAGATTTATGAACGGTTCTGTAGCCTGAGAGTAGGCATTTGCAATTTGCGTGATTTCTGTAGCCTGTCTATAGGAAACGCAGCTTATGGTAGGTCTGCTTCCTGGCTGTAGAACAATTCAGTTCACGGGAGTTCTGTATGCTAGTGGAGTACAAAGCTGTTTCAGCGGTCTGTAGCC
This sequence comes from Sylvilagus floridanus, assembly GCA_949820135.1. Classification (NCBI taxonomy): domain Eukaryota; kingdom Metazoa; phylum Chordata; class Mammalia; order Lagomorpha; family Leporidae; genus Sylvilagus; species Sylvilagus floridanus. The sequence continues at coordinate 28,388,591 of OX463232.1, forward strand.
TGGGAATACGCTCACACAATGTGCACAAAGTCTTAGCCTGAGTGTAGGAGACAGAGCTTACAGGAGTTCTGTAATCTGAGTTTAGTGAGATGCAGTGTACATGAATTCTGTATTATAGGTGTGGAATGAAGCGGTTAGTAAGAGTTCTGTAGCCTGGGAGTAGGCATTCACAATATGCGGAATATCTGTAGCCTGACTTGGGATATGCAGCTTATAGGCATTCTGGTTACAGGCTTTAGAGAGATTCAATTCAGGGGATTTCTGTATGCTAGTGGAGAGCAAAGCTGTTTCACCGGTCTGTAACCTGGGAATACGCTTACACAATGTGTGCATTTTAGTAGCCTGAGTGTAGGAACCAGAGCGTACAGGAGTTCTGTAACCTGAGTGTAGTGATTTACAGCATATATGAGTTCTGTATCGGAGGTGTGGAACAAAGCAATTAGGAATTGTTCTGTATCCTGGGAGTAGACAATCGAAATATGCCGGATTTCTGTAGCCTGTCTATAGGAAACGCAGCTTATGGACGGTCTGCTTCATAGCTGTAGAGATTCAGTTCACGGGAGTTCTGTATGCTAGTGGAGTACAAAGCTGTTTCAGCGGTCTGTAGCCTGAGTATAGGCATACACAATGTGCACAAACTGCGTAGCCTGAGTGTAGGAGACAGAGCTTAAAGGAGTTCCATAACCTGAGTGTACTCAGATGCAGTGAATATCTGCTCTGTGTTATAGGTGTGGAATGAAGCATTTGGAAGAGTTCTGTAGCCTGGCAGTAGGCATTCAGAATATGCGGGATTTCTGTAGCCTGACTCTGGGATGTGCAGCTTATAGGAATTCTGGATACAGGCTGTTTAGAGGTTCTGTTCATGGGAGTTTGTATGCTAGTGGAGTACAAGCTGTTTCAGCATTCTGTACCCTGGGAATACGCTCACACAATGTGAGCAATTTTGGTAGGCTGAGTTTAGGAGACAGAGCATACAGGAGTTCTGTAACCTGAGTGTAATGAGGTGCAGCTTACATGAGTTTGGTATCGGAGGTGTGGAATGAAGCAGTTTGTAAGAGTTCTGTAGCCTGGGAGTAGGCATTCACAATATGCGGGATTTCTGTAGCCTGTCTATAGGAAACGCAGCTTATTGACGGTCTGTTTCCTGGCTGTAGAGAGATTCAAATCAGGGGTGTTCTGTATGCTAGTGGAGTACAAAGCTCTTTCAGCGGTCTGGACAAACTGGTGTGGAATTGGTGTGCAAAGCACACAGAAAAGCGGAATCAACCAGGTGTTGGAGAAAAGTAAAGTCTTTCTCTTGGTCAAGTAGATTCAATGTCATGTTTACAAACACCAATATCATTTTTAACCTGGTTTCTGCAGCTTTTTCTCAGAAAACACAAATGTGTACCTGTTATGTCTCCATGTGAAACCAATTAGCGTTTGCCTTCAGGAAAACAAAATGTTACATTCTACAATGCATTCACAACTCTAAAGTTTATAGATAATATCGAGAAAACACAAACAAACACAGAAGATGTAGCAAGACCTGGGATTGAGTTCGCCACCACAGAAGCGGATATTTCTGCTTTCATCCAAACCTATCTGGAAAAACTGGTGTGGAATTGGTGTGCAAAACACCCAGAAAAGCAGAGTCATCCTAGTTTTGGAGAAAAGCAAAGTCTTTTTTCTTTGGCAAGTGCATTCAATGTCATGTTTACAAACACAAATATCATTTTTAAACTGGTTTCTGCAGGTTTTACTCAGAAAACACGAAGGTGTACCTGTTGTGTCTCCACGTGAAACCATTTAGCGTTTGCCAACAGAGAAACAAAATGTTACATGCTACAATGCATTCACAACTCTAAAATCCACAGATATTATCGAGAAAACACAAGCAAACTCTGAGGCTGTAGCAAGAGCTGGGATTGATTTAGCCACCACAGAACAGGATATTTCTGGTTTCATCCAGCACTATCCGAACAAAGAGTAGGGGAATTGGTGTGCAAAGCACTTAGAAAAGAGAGGCAACCTGATTTTGGAGAAAAGCAAAGTCTTTTTCTTGGGCAAGTGGATTCAATGTCATGTTTACAAACACAAATATCATTTTTAACATGATTCCTCAGCTTTTTACTCAGAAAACACGGATGTGTACCTGTTGTGTCTCCATGTGAAACCAATTAGTGTTTGCCAACAGAAAAACAAAATGTTACATGCTATAATGCATTCACAATTCTAAAGTCCATAAATAATATCAACAAAGCACAAGCAAACACAGAATCTGTAGCAAGAGCTGGGATTATTTATCCACCACAGAACAGGATATTTCTGGTTTCATCCAGCCCTATCTGGACCAAGTGTAGGAGAAGTGGTGTGCAAAGCACTTAGAAAAGAGAGGCAACCTGATTTTGGAGAAAAGCAAAGTCTTTTTCTTGGGCAAGTGGATTCAATGTCATGTTTACAAACACAAATATAATTTTTAACCTGGTTTCTGCAGCTTTTTAATGAGAAAACACGAATGTGTACCAGTTGTGTCTCCATGTGAAACCAATTAGCATTTACCAACATAAAAAAAAAACTGTTACATGCTACAATGGATTCACAACTCTAAAGGTTATAGATACTCTCGAGAAAACACAAACAAACACAGTAGCTGTAGCAACAGCTGGGATTGACTTAGCCACCACAGAACTGGATATTTCTGGTTTCATCCAGCCCTTTCCGGAGAAACTGGTGTGGAATTGGTTTGCAAAGCACCCAGAAAAGCAGAGTCAACCTGGTTTTGGAGAAAAGCAAAGTCTTTTTTCTTTGGCAAGTGGATTCAATGTCATGTCTACAAACACCAATATCATTTGTAAACTGCTTTCTACAGCTTTTTACTCAGAAAACACGAAAGTGTACCTGTTGTGTTTCCATGTGAAACCAATTAGCGTTTGCCAACAGAAAAACAAAATGTAACATGCTATAATGCATTCACAACTCTTAAATGCACAGATACTATTGAGAAAACACAAGAGTTCAGAAGCTGTAGGAAGAGCTGGGGTTGAGTTTGCCACCACAGAACCGGGTATTTCTGGTATAATATAGCCCTAAATGAGGAAACTGGTGTGGAATTGGTGTGCAAAGCACCCAGAAAAGCAGAGTCAACCTGGTTTTGGAGAAAAGCAAAGTCTTATTCTTGGGCAAGTGGATTCAATGTCATGTTTACAAACACAAATATCATTTGTAACCTGGTTTCTGCAGCTTTTTACTCAGAAAACACGAATGTGTACCTGTAGTGTCTCCACGTGAAACCAATTAGCGTTTGCCAACAGAAAAACAAAATGTTACCTGCTACAATGCATTCACAACTCTAAAGTCCATAGATACTATCGTGAAAACACAAGCAAACACAGAAACTGTAGCAAGAGCTGGGATTGAGTTAGCCACCACAGAACTGGATATTTCTGGTTTCATCAGCCCTATCTGGACAAACTGGTGTGGAATTGGTGTGCAAAGCACCCCAAAAAGCAGAGTCAACCTGGTTTTGGAGAAAAGCAAAGTCTTATTCTTGGGGAAGTGGATTCAATGTCATTTTTACAACACAAATATCATTCGTAACCTGGTTTCTGCAGCTTTTTACTCAGAAAACACGAATATGTAACTGTTGTGTCTCCATGTGAATCCAATTAGTGTTTGCCAAAAGAAAAACAAAATGTTACATGCTACAATGCATTCACACCTCTAAAGTCCATAGATACTATCCAGAAAACACATACATACTCTTAGGCTGTAGCAAGAGCTGGGATTGAGTTAGCCACCACAGGACCGGATATTTCTGGTTTCATCCAGCCCTAACTGTAAAAACTGGTGTGGAATTGGTGTGCAAAGCACCGCAAAAAGCAGAGTCAACCTGGTTGTGGAGAAAAGCAAAGTATTTTTCTTGGGCAAGTGGATTCAATGTCATGTTTACAAACACAAATATAATTTTTAACCTGGCTTCTGAAGCTTTTAACTCAGAAACACTAATGTGTACCTGTTGTGTCTCCATGTGAAACCAATTAGCGTTTGCCAACAGAAAAACAAAATGTTACATGCTACAATGCATTCACAACTCTAAAGTCAATAGATACTATTGACTAAAAACAAGCAAACACAGTAGCTGTAGCAACAGCTGGAATTGACTTAGCCACCACAGAACCGGATATTTCTGGTTTCATCCAAACCTATCTGGACAAACTGGTGTGGAATTGGTGTGCAAAGCACCCAGAAAAGCAGAGTCAACCTGGTTTTGGAGAAAAGCAATGTCTTTTTCTTTTGCAAGTGGATTCAATGTCATGTTTACTAACACAAATATTGTTTGTAACCTGGTTTCTGTAGCTTTTCACTCAGAAAACACGAATGTTTACCTGTTGTGTCTCCATGTGAAACCAAATAGCGTATGCCAACAGAAAAACAAAATGTTACATGCTGCAATGCATTCACACCTCTAAAGTCCATAGATACTACCCAGTAACACAAACATACTCTTAGGCTGTAGTAAGAGATGGGATTGACTTAGACGCCTCAGAACTGGATATTTCTGGTTTCATCCAGGCCTATCTGGACAAACTGGTATGGAGTTGGTGTGCAAAGCACCGCGAAAAGCAGAGTCAACCTGGTTTTGGAGAAAAGCAAAGTCTTTTTCTTGGGCAAGTTGATTCAATATCATGTTTACAAACACAAATATCATTTTTAACCTGGCTTCTGAAGCTTTTAACTCAGAAACACTAATGTGTACCTGTTGTGTCTCCATGTGAAACCAATTAGCGTTTGCCAACAGAAAAACAAAATGTTACATGCTACAATGCATTCACAACTCTAAAGTCAATAGATACTATCGAGAAAACACAAGCAAACACAGTAGCTGTAGCAACAGCTGGAATTGACTTAGCCACCACAGAACCGGATATTTCTGGTTTCATCCAAACCTATCTGGACAAACTGGTGTGGAATTGGTGTGCAAAGCACCCAGAAAAGCAGAGTCAACCTGGTTTTGGAGAAAAGCAATGTCTTTTTCTTTTGCAAGTGGATTCAATGTCATGTTTACTAACACAAATATTGTTTGTAACCTGGTTTCTGTAGCTTTTCACTCAGAAAACTCGAATGTGTACCTGTTGTGTCTCCATGTGAAACCAAATAGCGTATGCCAACAGAAAAACAAAATGTTACATGCTGCAATGCATTCACACCTCTAAAGTCCATAGATACTATCCAGTAACACGAACATACTCTTAGGCTGTAGCAAAAGCTGGGATTGACTTAGCCACCACAGAACTGGATATTTCTGGTTTCATCCAAACCTATCTGGACAAACAGGTGTGGAATTGGTGTGCAAAGCATCCAGAAAAGCAGAGTCAACCTGGTTTTGGAGAAAAGCAAAGTCTTTTCCTTGGGCAAGTGGATTCAATGTCATGTTTACAAACACAAATATCATTTTCACCCTGGTTTCTGTAGCTTTTTCCTCAGAAAACACTCATGTGTACCTGTTATGTTTCCATGTGAAAACAATTAGCATTTGCCCACAGAAAAACATAATGTTAAATGCTAGAATGCATTCACAACTCTAACAATCATAGATACTATTGACTAAACACAAGCCAACACAGAAGCTTCAGCAAGAGCTGGGATTGAGTTAGTCACCACAGAACCGGATATTTCTGGTTTCATCCAGCCCTATCCGGACAAACTGGTGTGGAATTGGTGTGCAAAGCACCCAGAAAAGCAGAGTCAACCTGGTTTTCGAGAAAAGCAAAGTCTTTTTCATGGGCAAGTGGATTCAATGTCATGTTTACCAACACAAATATCAATTGTAACCTGGTTTCTGCAGGTTTTTACTCAGAAAACAAGAATGTGTAACTGCTGTGCCTCCATGTGAAACCAATTAGTGTTTGCCAACAGAAAACCAAAATGTTACATGCTACAATGCATTCAGAACTCTCAGTCCATAGATACTATCGAGAAAACAAGCAAACACAGAATCTGTAGCAACAGCTGGGATTCACTTAGCCAAAACAGAACTGGATACTTCTGGTTTCATCCGAACCTATCCGGACAAACTGGTGTGGAATTGGTGTGCAAAGCACCCAGAAAAGCAGAATCAACCTGGTTTTGAAGAAAAACAAAGTCTTCTTCTTGGGGAAGTGGATTCAATGTCATGTTTACAAACACGAATAATATTTTTAACAGGGTTTAGGCAGGTTTTACTCAGAAAACACGAATGTGTAACTGTTGCTTCTCCTTGTGAAACCAATTAGTGTTTGCCAACAGAAAATCAAAATGTTACATGCTACAATGCATTCACAACTCTCAGTCCATTGATACTATCGAGAAAACACAAGCAAACACAGAAGCAGTACCAACAGCTGGGATTCACTTAGCCACCACAGAACTGGATATTTCTGGTTTCATCCAAACCTATCCGGACAAACTGGTGTGGAATTGGTGTGCAAAGCACCCAGAAAAGCAGAATCAACCTGGTTTTGAAGAAAAACAAAGTCTACTTCTTGGGAAAGTGGATTCAATGTCATGTTTACAAACACAAATATCATTTTCAACCTGGTTTCTGCAGCTTTTTATTCAGAAAACTCGAATGTGTACCTGTTGTGTCTCCATGTGAAACCAATTAGCGTTTGCCCACAGAAAAACAAAATGTTACATGCTAGAATGAATTCACAACTCTAAAATCCGAAGATACTATTGACAAAACACAAGCCAACACAGAAGCTGTAGCCAGAGTTGGGATTGACTTAGCCACCCCAGAACTGGATATTTCTGCATTCATCCAAACCTATCTGGACAAACTGGTGTGGAATTGGTGTGCAAAGCACCCAGAAAAGCAGAGTCAACCTGGTTTTGGAGAAAAGCAAAGTCTTTTTCATGGGCAAGTGGATTCAATGTCATGTTTACAAACACAAATATCATTTGTAACCTGGTTTCTGCAGGTTTTTACTCAGAAAACAAGAATCTGTACCTGCTGCGTCTCCATGTGAAACTAATTAGCATTTGCCCACAGAAAAACAAAATGTTACATGCTCGAATGCATTCACAACTCTAAAATCCATAGATACTATTGACTAAACACAAGCCAACACAGAAGCTGTAGCAAGAGCTGGAATTGATTTAGCCACACAAGAAGCGGATATTTCTGGTTTGACTGAGACCGATCTGGACAATCTGGTTTGGAATTGGTGTGCAAAGCACCCAGAAAAGCAGAGTCAACCTGGTTTTGGAGAAAAGCAAAGACTTTTTCTTGGGCAAGTGGATTCAACATAATGTTTACAAACACAAATATCGTTTGTAACCTGTTTTCTGCAGCTTTTTACTCAGAAAACAAGAATGTGTACCTGTTGTGTCTCCATGTGAAACCAATTAGCGTTTGCCAACAGGAAAACAAAATGTTACATGCAACAATTCATACACAACTCTAAAGTCCATATATACTATCCAGAAAACAGAAGCAAACACAGAAGCTGTAGCAAGAGCTGGGATTGAGTTAGTCACCACAGAACCGGATATTTCTGGTTCATCCAGCCCTATCCGGACAAGCTGGTGTGGAATTGGTGTGCAAAGCACCCCGAAAAGCAGAGTCAACCTGTTTTTGGAGAAAAGCAAAGTCTTTTTCTTGGGCAAGTGGATTCAATGTCATGTTTACAAACACAAATATCATTTTTTTAATTTTTATATAAAGCTTTTATTTAAAGAATATAAATTTCCAAAGAACAGCTTATGGATTACAATGGCTCCCCCCCACAACTTCTCTCCCTCCCCCTACCCTCCCCTTTTCCGCTCCCTCTCCCCTTCTGTTCACATCAAGATTGATTTACAATTCTCTTTATACACAGAAGATCAATTTAGTACATATTACGTAAAGATTTCAACGGTTTGCCCTCGCCTAGAGACACAAAATGGTAATACTGTTGGAGTACTAGTTATAGTATTAAATCACAATGTACAGCACATTAAGGTCAGAGATCCTACATGATTTTTTTAAAAAAATTGATTAATATTCTATGCAATTTCCAGTTTAACACCAATATTTTTTAATCATTTGCAATTATCTTTGTATAAAGAAGATCGATTCAATATATACTATGTAAAGATTTCATCAGTTTGCACCCACTCAGAAACACAAAGTGTAAAAATACTGTTTCAGTACTAGTAATAGCATTATTTCACATTGGATAACACATTAAGGACAGATCCCTCATGAGACATAAGTACACAGTGACTCCTGATGTTGATTTAACAATTTGACACTCTTGTTTATGGCGTCAGTAATCTCCTTAGGCTCTGGTCAGGAGTTGCGAAGGCTATGGAAGCCTTTAGGGTTTGCTGACTTCGATCTTATTCCGACAGGGTCATAGTCAAAGTGGAAGTTCTCTCCTCCCTTCAGAGAAAGGTACCTCCTTCTTTGCTGGCCCCGTTCTTTCCACTGGGATCTCACTCACAGAGATCTTTCATTTAGGTCTTCTTTTTCACTGATAGGTCTAAGAGTCAAAGGGATCGCACAAATATCATTTTTAACCTGGTTTCTGCAGCTTTTCACTCAGAAAACACAAATGTTTACCTGTGGTCTCTGCATGTGGAACAAATTAGTGTTTGCCAACAAAAAAAGAAAATGTTACATGCTACAATTCACACGCAAATCTAAAGTACATAGATACTATCCAGAAAACACAAGCAAACACAAAAGCTGTAGCAACAGTAGGAATTGAGTTAGCCAACCCAGAACCGGATATTTCTGGTTTCATCCAGCCCTATCTGGACAAACTGGTGTGGAATTGGTATGCAAAGCACCCAGAAAAGCAGAGTCAACCTGGATTTGGAGAAAAGCAAAGTCTTTTTCTTGGGCAAGTGGATTCAATGTCATGTTTACAAACACAAATATCATTTGTAAACTGTTACTGCAGCTTTTTACTCATAAAACACGAATGTGTATCTGTTGTGTGTGCATGTGAAACCAATTAGTGTTTGCCAACAGAAAAACAAAATGTAACATGCTACAATGCATTCACAACTCTAAAGTCATAGATACTATCCAGAAAACACAAGCCAACACAGAAGCTGTAGCAAGAGCTGGGAGTGAGTTAGCCACCACAGAACCGGATATTTCTGGTTTGATTGAGACTTATCTGGAAAACAGGTGTGGAATTGGTGTGCAAAGCACCCCGAAAAGCAGAGTCAACCTGGTTTTGGAGAAAAGCAAAGTCTTTTTCTTGGGCAAGTGGATTCAATGTCATGTTTACAAACACAAATATCATTTGTAACCTGGTTTATGCAGCTTTTTACTCAGAAAACACGAATGTGTACCTGTTGTGTCTCCATGTGAAAATAATTATCATTTGCCCATAGAAAAACAAAATGTTACATGCTACAATGCATTCACAACTCTAAAACCCATAGAAACTATTGACAAAACACAAGCCAACACAGAAGCTGTATCAAGAGCTGGGATTGAGTTAGCCACAACAGAACTGGAATTTTTGGTTTGACTGAGACAGATCTGGACAATCTGGTGTGGAATTGGTGTGCAAAGCACCCCGAAAAGCAGAGTCAACCTGGTTTTGGAAAAAATCAAAGTCTTTTTCTTGTGCAAGTGGATTCAATGTCATGTTTACATACAAAAATATCATTTGCAACTGGTTTATGCAACTTTTACTGAGAAAACACGAATGTGTACTGTTGTCTCTGTATGTGAAACAAATTAGCTTTTGCCAACAGAAAAACCAAACGTTACATGCTACAATTCATACGCAACTCTAAAGTCCATAGATACTATCCAGAAAACACAACAAACACAGAAGCTGTAGCAAGAGCTGGGATTGAGTTAGAAACCCCAGAAGCGGATATTTCTGGTTTCATCCCGACCTATCTGGACAAAATGGTGTGGAATTGGTATGCAAAGCACCTAGAAAAGCAGAGTCAACCTGGTTTGGGAGAAAAGCAAAGTCTGTTTCTTGGGCAAGTGGATTCAATGTCATGTTTACAAACACAAATATCATTTGTAACCTGGTTTCTGCAGGTTTTTACTAAGAAAACAAGAATCTGTACCTGTTGCGTCTCCATGTGAAACCAATTAGCATATGCCAACCTAAAAACAAAATGTTACATGCTACAATGCATTCAAAACTCGAAAGTCCATAGATACTATCCAGAAAACACAAGCCAACACAAAATCAGTAGCAAGAGCTGGGATTGAGTTAGCCCCCACAGAACCAGATATTTCTGGTTTGACTGAGACTTATCTCGAAAACAGGTGTGGAATTGGTGTGCAAAGTACGCAGAAAAGCAGAGTCAACCTGGTTTTGGAGAAAAGCAAAGTGTTTTTCTTGGGCAAGTGGATTCAATGTCATGTTTACAAACACAAATATAATTTTTAACTTGGTTTCTGCAGCTTTTTACTCAGAAAACACGAATGTGTACCTCTTGTGTCTCCATGTGAAACCAATTATCATTTGCCCACAGAATAACAAAATGTTACCTGCTACAATGCATTCACAACTCTAAAGTCCGTAGATACAATCCAGAAAACACAACAAACACAGAAGCTGTAGCAAGAGGTGGGATTGAGTTAGCCAACATAGAACCGGATATTCTTGGTTTGACTGAGACTGATCTGGACCATCTGGTGCAGAGATCGTGTGCAAAGCACCCAGAAAAGCAGAGTCAACCTGGTTTTGGAGAAAAGCAAATTCTTTTTCTTGGGCAAGTGGATTCAACGTAATATTTACAAACACAAATATCGTTTGTAACCTGGTTTCTGCAGCTTTTTACTTAGAAAACACGAATGTGTACCTGTTGTCTCTGCATGTGGAACAAATTAGTGTTTGCCAACAGAAAAACAAAATATTACATGCTACAATTCATACACAACTCTAAAGTCTATAGATACTTTCCAGAAAACAGAAGCTAACAAAGAGGCTGTAGCAAGAGCTTGGAATGAGTTAGCCACCACAGAACTGGATATTTCTGGTTTGATTGAGACTTATCTGGAAAACAGGTGTGGAATTGGTGTGCAAAGAACCCCGAAAAACAGAGTCAACCTGGTTTTAGAGAAAAGCAAAGTCTTATTCTTGGGGAAGTGGATTCAATGTCATGTTTACAAACACAAATATCTTTTGTAACCTGGTTTATGCAGCTTTTTACTCAGAAAACACGAATCTGTACCTATTGTGTCTCCATGTGAAAATAATTATCATTTGCCCATAGAAAAACAAAATGTTACATGCTACAATGCATTCACATCTCTAAAACCTATAGAAACTATTGACAAAACACAAACCAACACAGAAGCTGTATCAAGAGCTGGGATTGAGTTAGCCACAACAGAACTGGATATTTCTGGTTTGACTGAGACAGATCTGGACAATCTGGTGTGGAATTGGTGTGCAAAGCACCCAGAAAAGCAGAGTCAGCCTGGTTTTGGAGAAAAGCAAAGCCTTTTTCTTGGGCAAGTGGATTCAGTGTCATGTTTACAAACACAAATATCATTTGTAACATGGTTTATGCAGCTTTTTACTCAGAAAACACGAAAGTGTACCTGTTAGGTCTACATGTGAAACCAATTAGCGTATGCCAACAGAAAAAAAAAATGTTACATGCTACAATGCATTCACAACTCTAAAGTCCATAGATACTATCCAGAAAACACAACAAACACAGAAGCTGTAGCAAGAGCTGGGATTGCGTTAGTCACCACAGAAGCGGGTATTTCTGGTTTCATCAGCCCTATCTGGACAAACTGGTGTGGAATTGGTGTGCAAAGCACACCGAAAAGCAGATTCAACCTGGTTTTGGAGAAAAGCAAAGTCTTTTTCTTGGCCACGTGGATTCAATGTCATGTTTTGAAACACAAATATCATTTTTAACCTGTTTTCTGCAGCTTTTTACTGAGAAAACATGAAAGTGTACCTGTTGTGTCTCCATGTGAAACCAATTGGCGTTTGCCAACAGAAAAACAAAATGTTACATGTTACAATGCATTCACAACTCTAAAGTCCATAGATACTCTCCAGAAAACACAAACAAACACAGAGGTTGTAGCAAGAGCTTCGATTGAGTTAGCCAACTCAAAACCGGATATTTCTGGATTCATCCTGCCCTATCTTGACAAACTGGTGTGGAATAGGTGTGCAAAGCACCCAGAAAAGCAGAGTCAACCTGGTTTTCGAGAAAAGCAAAGTCTTTTTTTGGGCAGGTGGATTCAATGTCATGTTAACAAACACAAATATCATTTGTAACCTGGTTTCTGCAGGTTTTTACTCAGAAAACACGAATGTGTGCCTGTTATGTTTCCATGTGAAACCAATTAGCGTTTGCCAACAGAAAAACAAAATGTTACATGCTACAATGCATTCACAACTCTAAAGTCCATAGATACTATCAAGAAAACGCAAGCCAACACAGAAACTGTAGCAAGAGCTGGGATTGAGATATCCACCACAGAGTCGGATGTTTCTACTTTGATTGAGACTCATCTGGACTCATTGGTCTGGAATTGGTGTGCAAAGAACCCAGAAAAGCAGAGTCAACCTGGTTTTGGAGAAAAGCAAAGACTTTTTCTTGTGCAAGTGGATTCAGTGTCATGTTTACAAACACAAATATCATTTGTAACCTGGTTTCTGCAGATTTTTTCTCAGAAAACACGAAAGTGTACCTTTTGAGTCTCCATATGAAACCAATTAGCCTATGCCAACAGGAAAAAAATGTTACATGCTACAATGCATTCACAACTCTAAAGTCCATAGATACTATCCAGAAAACACAACACACAGAAGCTGTAGCAAGAGCTGGGATTGAGTTAGTCACCACAGAACCGGATATTTCTGGTTTCATCCAGCCCTATCCGGACAAACTGGTGTGGAATTGGTCTGCAAAGCACCCAGAAAAGCAGAGTCAACCTGGTTTTGGAGAAAAGCAAAGTCTTTTTCTTGGGCAAGTGGATTCAATGTCATGTTTACAAACACAAATATCGTTTGTAACCTGGTTTCTGCAACTTTTTACTCGGAAAAAACGAACCTGTGCCTGTTGTGTGTACATGTGAAACCAATTAGCGTTTGCCAGCAGAAAAACAAAATGTAACATGGTACAATGCATTCATAACTCTAAAGTCCATAGATACTATTCAGAAAACACAACAAACACAGAAGTTGTAGTAAGACCTGGGATTGAGTTCGCCGCAGCAGAACCGGATATTTCTGGTTTCATCCAGCCCTATCAGCACAAACTCGTATGGAGTTGGTGTGCAAAGCACCCGGAAAAGCAGAGACAACCTGGTTTTGGAGAAAAGCAAAGTTTTTCTTGGCCAAGTGGATTCAATGTCATGTTTACAAACACAAATATCATTTTTAACTTGGTTTCTGCGGATTTTACTCAGAAAACACGAATCTGTACCTGTTGTGTGCACATGTGAAACCATTTAGCGTTTGCCAACAGAAAAACAAAATGTTACATGCTACAAGGCACTCACATCTCTAAAGTCCATAGATGCTATCGAGAAAACAAAAGAAATCACAGAAGCTGTAGCAAGATCTGGGATTGAGTTACCCACCACAGAAACGGATATTTCTGGTTACATCCAAACCTATCTGGACAAATAAGTGTGGAATTGGTGTGCAAAGCACCCAGAAAAGCAGAGTCAACCTGGTTTTGGAGAAAAGCAATGTCTTTTTCTTGGGCAAGTGGATTCAACGTCATTTTTGCAAACACAAATATCATTTTTAACCTGGTTTCTGCTGCTTATTACTCAGAAAACACGAATGTGTACCTCTTGTGTCTCCATGTGAAACCAATTATCATTTGCCCACAGAATAACAAAATGTTACCTGCTACAATGCATTCACAACTCTAAAGTCCGTAGATACAATCCAGAAAACACAACAAACACAGAAGCTGTAGCAAGAGGTGGGATTGAGTTAGCCAACATAGAACCGGATATTCTTGGTTTGACTAAGACTGATCTGGACCATCTGGTGCGGAGATCGTGTGCAAAGCACCCAGAAAAGCAGAGTCAACCTGGTTTTGGAGAAAAGCAAATTCTTTTTCTTGGGCAAGTGGATTCAACGTAATATTTACAAACACAAATATCGTTTGTTACCTGGTTTCTGCAGCTTTTTACTTAGAAAACACGAATGTGTACCTGTTGTCTCTGCATGTGGAACAAATTAGTGTTTGCCAACAGAAAAACAAAATATTACATGCTACAATTCATACACAACTCTAAAGTCTATAGATACTTTCCAGAAAACAGAAGCTAACACAGAGGCTGTAGCAAGAGCTGGGATTGAGTTAGCCACCACAGAACTGGATATTTCTGGTTTGATTGAGACTTATCTGGAAAACAGGTGTGGAATTGGTGTGCAAAGCACCCCGAAAAACAGAGTCAACCTGGTTTTAGAGAAAAGCAAAGTCTTTTTCTTGGGGAAGTGGATTCAATGTCATGTTTACAAACACAAATATCATTTTCACCCTGGTTTCTGTAGCTTTTTACTCCGAAAACACGAATGTGTACCTGTTGTGTCTCCATGTGAAACCAATTAGCGTTTGCCAACAGAAAAATAAAATGCTACATGCTACAGTGCATTCCCAACTCTAAATTCCATAGATACTATCGACAAAACACAAGGAAACTCAGAAGCTGTAGCAAGAGCTGGAATTGACTTAGCCAACACAGAACCGGATATTTCTGGTATCATCCAAACCTATCTGGACAAACTGGTATGGAGTTGGTGTGCAAAGCACCCAGAAAAGCAGAGTCAACCTGGTTTTGGAGAAAAGCAAAGTCTTTTTCTTGGGCACGTGGATTCAATGTCATGTTTACAAACACAAATATCATTTTTAACCTGTTTTCTGCAGCTTTTTACTGAGAAAACATGAAAGTGTACCTGTTGTGTCTCCATGTGAAACCAATTGGCGTTTGCCAACAGAAAAACAAAATGTTACATGTTACAATGCATTCACAACTCTAAAGTCCATAGATACTCTCCAGAAAACACAAACAAACACAGAGGTTGTAGCAAGAGCTTCGATTGAGTTAGCCAACTCAAAACCGGATATTTCTGGATTCATCCTGCCCTATCTTGACAAACTGGTGTGGAATAGGTGTGCAAAGCACCCAGAAAAGCAGAGTCAACCTGGTTTTCGAGAAAAGCAAAGTCTTTTTTTGGGCAGGTGGATTCAATGTCATGTTAACAAACACAAATATCATTTGTAACCTGGTTTCTGCAGGTTTTTACTCAGAAAACACGAATGTGTACCTGTTGTGTTTCCATGTGAAACCAATTAGCGTTTGCCAACAGAAAAACAAAATGTTACATGCTACAATGCATTCACAACTCTAAAGTCCATAGATACTATCAAGAAAACACAAGCCAACACAGAAACTGTAGCAAGAGCTGGGATTGAGATATCCACCACAGAGTCGGATATTTCTACTTTGATTGAGACTCATCTGGACTCATTGGTCTGGAATTGGTGTGCAAAGAACCCAGAAAAGCAGAGTCAACCTGGTTTTGGAGAAAAGCAAAGACTTTTTCTTGTGCAAGTGGATTCAGTGTCATGTTTACAAACACAAATATCATTTGTAACCTGGTTTCTGCAGATTTTTTCACAGAAAACACGAAAGTGTACATTTTGAGTCTCCATATGAAACCAATTAGCCTATGCCAACAGGAAAAAAAATGTTACATGCTACAATGCATTCACAACTCTAAAGTCCATAGATACTATCCAGAAAACACAACAAACACAGAAGCTGTAGCAAGAGCTGGGATTGAGTTAGTCACCACAGAACCGGATATTTCTGGTTTCATCCAGCCCTATCCGGACAAACTGGTGTGGAATTGGTCTGCAAAGCACCCAGAAAAGCAGAGTCAACCTGGTTTTGGAGAAAAGCAAAGTCTTTTTCTTGTGCAAGGGGATTCAATGTCATGTTTACAAACACAAATATCGTTTGTAACCTGGTTTCTGCAACTTTTTACCCGGAAAAAACGAACCTGTACCTGTTATGTGTACATGTGAAACCAATTAGCATTTGCCAGCAGAAAAACAAAATGTTACATGCTCCAATTCATACGCAACTCTGAGGTACATAGATACTGTACAGAAAACATAAGCAAACACAAAAGCTGTAGCAACAGCTGAAATTGAGTTAGCCAACCCAGAACCGGATATTTCTGGTTTCATCCAGCCCTAATTGGACAAACTGGTGTGCAATTGGTATGCAAACCACCCAGAAAAGCAGAGTCAACCTGGTTGTGGAGAAAAGCAAAGTCTTTTTCTTGGGCAAGTGGATTCAATGTCATGTTTACAAACAAAAATATCATTTTTAACCTGGTTTCTGCAAATTTTTACTCGGAAAAAATGAACCTGTGCCTGTTGTGTGTATATGTGAAACGAATTAGCGTTTGCCAGCAGAAAAACAAAATGTAACATGGTACAATGCATTCATAACTCTAAAGTCCATAGATACTATCCAGAAAACACAACAAACACAGAAGTTGTAGTCAGACCTGGGATTGAGTTCGCCTCAACAGAACCGGATATTTCTGGTTTCATCCAGCCCTATCAGCACAAACTCGTATGGCGTTGGTGTGCAAAGCACCCAGAAAAGCAGAGACAACCTGGTTTTGGAGAAAAGCAAAGTTTTTCTTGGCCAAGTGGATTCAATGTCATTTTTACAAACACAAATATCATTTTTAACTTGGTTTCTGTGGATTTTACTCAGAAAACACGAATCTGTACCTGTTGTGTGCACATGTGAAACCATTTAGCGTTTGCCAACAGAAAAACAAAATGTTACATGCTACAAGGCACTCACATCTCTAAAGTCCATAGATGCTATCGAGAAAACAAAAGAAATCACAGAAGCTGTAGCAAGATCTGGGATTGAGTTACCCACCACAGAAACGGATATTTCTGGTTACATCCAAACCTATCTGGACAAATAAGTGTGGAATTGGTGTGCAAAGCACCCAGAAAAGCAGAGTCAACCTGGTTTTGGAGAAAAGCAATGTCTTTTTCTTGGGCAAGTGGATTCAACGTCATTTTTGCAAACACAAATATCATTTTTAACCTGGTTTCTGCTGCTTATTACTCAGAAAACACGAATGTGTACCTCTTGTGTCTCCATGTGAAACCAATTATCATTTGCCC
Organism: Sylvilagus floridanus; assembly: GCA_949820135.1. Classification (NCBI taxonomy): domain Eukaryota; kingdom Metazoa; phylum Chordata; class Mammalia; order Lagomorpha; family Leporidae; genus Sylvilagus; species Sylvilagus floridanus. The sequence continues at coordinate 28,405,742 of OX463232.1, forward strand.
ACAGAATAACAAAATGTTACCTGCTACAATGCATTCACAACTCTAAAGTCCGTAGATACAATCCAGAAAACACAACAAACACAGAAGCTGTAGCAAGAGGTGGGATTGAGTTAGCCAACATAGAACCGGATATTCTTGGTTTGACTAAGACTGATCTGGACCATCTGGTGCGGAGATCGTGTGCAAAGCACCCAGAAAAGCAGAGTCAACCTGGTTTTGGAGAAAAGCAAATTCTTTTTCTTGGGCAAGTGGATTCAACGTAATATTTACAAACACAAATATCGTTTGTTACCTGGTTTCTGCAGCTTTTTACTTAGAAAACACGAATGTGTACCTGTTGTCTCTGCATGTGGAACAAATTAGTATTTGCCAACAGAAAAACAAAATATTACATGCTACAATTCATACACAACTCTAAAGTCTATAGATACTTTCCAGAAAACAGAAGCTAACACAGAGGCTGTAGCAAGAGCTGGGATTGAGTTAGCCACCACAGAACTGGATATTTCTGGTTTGATTGAGACTTATCTGGAAAACAGGTGTGGAATTGGTGTGCAAAGCACCCCGAAAAACAGAGTCAACCTGGTTTTAGAGAAAAGCAAAGTCTTTTTCTTGGGGAAGTGGATTCAATGTCATGTTTACAAACACAAATATCATTTTCACCCTGGTTTCTGTAGCTTTTTACTCCGAAAACACGAATGTGTACCTGTTGTGTCTCCATGTGAAACCAATTAGCGTTTGCCAACAGAAAAATAAAATGCTACATGCTACAGTGCATTCCCAACTCTAAATTCCATAGATACTATCGACAAAACACAAGGAAACTCAGAAGCTGTAGCAAGAGCTGGAATTGACTTAGCCAACACAGAACCGGATATTTCTGGTATCATCCAAACCTATCTGGACAAACTGGTATGGAGTTGGTGTGCAAAGCACCCAGAAAAGCAGAGTCAACCTGGTTTTGGAGAAAAGCAAAGTCTTTTTCTTGGCCAAGTGGATTCAATGTCATGTTTTGAAACACAAATATCATTTTTAACCTGTTTTCTGCAGCTTTTTACTGAGAAAACATGAAAGTGTACCTGTTGTGTCTCCATGTGAAACCAATTGGCGTTTGCCAACAGAAAAACAAAATGTTACATGTTACAATGCATTCACAACTCTAAAGTCCATAGATACTCTCCAGAAAACACAAACAAACACAGAGGTTGTAGCAAGAGCTTCGATTGAGTTAGCCAACTCAAAACCGGATATTTCTGGATTCATCCTGCCCTATCTTGACAAACTGGTGTGGAATAGGTGTGCAAAGCACCCAGAAAAGCAGAGTCAACCTGGTTTTGGAGAAAAGCAAAGTCTTTTTTTGGGCAGGTGGATTCAATGTCATGTTAACAAACACAAATATCATTTGTAACCTGGTTTCTGCAGGTTTTTACTCAGAAAACACAAATGTGTACCTGTTGTGTTTCCATGTGAAACCAATTAGCGTTTGCCAACAGAAAAACAAAATGTTACATGCTACAATGCATTCACAACTCTAAAGTCCATAGATACTATCAAGAAAACACAAGCCAACACAGAAACTGTAGCAAGAGCTGGGATTGAGATATCCACCACAGAGTCGGATGTTTCTACTTTGATTGAGACTCATCTGGACAAACTGGTGTGGAATAGGTGTGCAAAGAACCCAGAAAAGCAGAGTCAACCTGGTTTTGGAGAAAAGCAAAGACTTTTTCTTGTGCAAGTGGATTCAGTGTCATGTTTACAAACACAAATATCATTTGTAACCTGGTTTCTGCAGATTTTTTCACAGAAAACACGAAAGTGTACATTTTGAGTCTCCATATGAAACCAATTAGCGTATGCCAAAAGGAAAAAAAATGTTACATGCTACAATGCATTCACAAATCTAAAGTCCATAGATACTATCGAGAAAACACAACAAACACAGAAGTTGTAGTAAGACCTGGGATTGAGTTCGCCGCAACAGAACCGGATATTTCTGGTTTCATCCAGCCCTATCCGGACAAACTGGTGTGGAATTGGTCTGCAAAGCACCCAGAAAAGCAGAGTCAACCTGGTTTTGGAGAAAAGCAAAGTCTTTTTCTTGTGCAAGGGGATTCAATGTCATGTTTACAAACACAAATATCGTTTGTAACCTGGTTTCTGCAACTTTTTACCCGGAAAAAACGAACCTGTACCTGTTATGTGTACATGTGAAACCAATTAGCATTTGCCAGCAGAAAAACAAAATGTTACATGCTCCAATTCATACGCAACTCTGAGGTACATAGATACTGTACAGAAAACATAAGCAAACACAAAAGCTGTAGCAACAGCTGAAATTGAGTTAGCCAACCCAGAACCGGATATTTCTGGTTTCATCCAGCCCTATCTGGACAAACTGGTGTGCAATTGGTATGCAAACCACCCAGAAAAGCAGAGTCAACCTGGTTGTGGAGAAAAGCAAAGTCTTTTTCTTGGGCAAGTGGATTCAATGTCATGTTTACAAACGCAAATATCATTTTAACCTGGTTTCTGAAGATTTTACTCAGAAAACACGAATCTGTACCTGTTATGTGTACATGTGAAACCAATTAGGATATGCCAACAGAAAAACAAAATGTTACATGCTGCACTGCATTCACAACTCTAAAGTCCATAGATACTATCCAGAAAACACAAGCCAACACAAAATCTGTAGCAAGAGCTGGGATTCAGTTAGCCACCACAGAACCGGATATTTCTGGTTTGACTGAGAGCGATCTGGAAAACAGGTGTGGAATTGGTATGCAAAGCATCCAGAAAAGCAGAGTCAACCTGGTTTTGGAGAAAAGCAAAGTCTTTTTCTTGGGCAAGTGGATTCAATGTCATGTTTACAAACACAAATATCATTGGTAACCTGGTTTCTGCAGCTTTTACTCAGAAAACACGAACGTGTACCTGTTGTGTGTACATGTGAAACCAATTAGCGTTCGCCAACAGAAAAACAAAATGTTACATGCTACAAAGCATTCACATCTCTAAAGTCCATAGATACTATCGAGAAAACACAAGCAAACACAGAAGCTGTAGCAAGAGCTGGGATTGAGTTAGCCACCACAGAACCAGATATTCCTGGTTTGGCTGAGACCGATCTGGACAATCTGGTTTGGAATTGGTGTGCAAAGCACCCAGAAAAGCAGAGTCAACCTGGTTTTGGAGGAAAGCAAAGTCTTTTTCTTGGGCAAGTGGATGCAACGTAATGTTTACAAACACAAATATCGTTTGTAACCTGGTTTCTGCAGCTTTTTACTCAGAAAACACGAATGTGTACCTGTTGTCTCTGCATGTGGAACAAATTAGCGTTTGCCAACAGAATAACAAAATATTACATGCTACAATTCATACGCAACTCTAAAATCCGTAGATAGTATCCAGAAAACAGAAGCTAACACAGAGGCTGTAGCAAAAGCTGTGATTGGGTTAGTCAAAACAGAACCGGATATTTCTGGTTTCATTCAGCCCTATCCGGACAAACTGGTGTGGAATTGGTGTGCAAAGCACCCAGAAAAGCAGAGTCAACCTGGTTTTGGAGAAAAGCAAAGTCTTTTTCTTGGGCAAGTGGATTCAATGTCATGTTTACAAACACAGATATAATTTTTAACCTGTTTTCTGCAACTTTTTACTCGGAAAAAAACGAACCTGTACCTGTTGTGTGGACATGTGAAATCAATTAGCGTTTGCCAGCAGAAACACAAAATATAACATGGTACAATGCATTCACAACTCTAAAGTCCATAGATACAATCCAGAAAACACAACAAACACAGAAGTTGTAGCAAGAGCTTAGACTGAGTTCGCTGCCACAGAACTAGATATTTCTGGTTTCATCCAGCCCTATCTGCACAAACTCGTGTGGAGTTGGTGTGCAAAGCACCCAGAAAAGCAGAGACAACGTGGTTTTGGAGAAAAGCAAAGTTTTTCTTGGCCAAGTGGATTCAATGTCATGTTTACAAACACAAATATCATTTTTAACCTGGTTTCTGCAGATTTTACTCAGAAAACACGAATCTGTACCTGTTGTGTCTCCATGTGTGTTGCAGTTGAGTTTCTCAACAATGTTGCAGTGGATTCGTTTCTGAGAGGAGCAGCGTGGTGGGGGCAAGTGGCGCGGAGTCAACACACAGACCCCGGGAGTCGGGTGAAAGCAGGCTCGAGGCGAGCAGCCCGCAGACTCGTTTATTACAGTTGGTACAACTTCTTATATAGCCAAGACCAGCCAATCTGGTCAAGGGGCGGTCTATGCCCCAACCAATCACAGCCTGTTGTCAGGCAGTTTCCAAAGCCATCCAATCAGCCTGTTCCCAGGCAGTTTCAAATCCATCCAATCACAGCCTGTTGCCAGGCAGTTTCCAAAGCCATCCAATCATAGCCTGTTCCCAGGCAGTTTCAAATCCATCCAATCACAGCCTGTTGCCAGGCAGTTTCCAAAGCCATCCAATCATAGCCTGTTGCCAGGCAGGCTCCATTGCCAGGTGGGTTTCAAAGCCATTCCTGAGTAACTGACGCTTGCTTGCCAATGGCCACCTTGGCATGGCCTACTCATTCCACCACACATGTGAAACCAATTAGCATATGCCAACAGAAAAACAAAATGTTACATGCTGCAATGCATTCACAACTCTAAAGTCCATAGATAATATCCAGAAAACACAAGCCAACACAAAATCTGTAGCAAGAGCTGGGATTGAGTTAGCCACAACAGAACCGGATAATTCTGGTTTGACTGAGACTTATCTGGAAAACAGGTGTGAAATTGGTGTGCAAAGCACCCCGTAAAGAAGAGTCAACCTGGTTTTGGAGAAAAGCAAAGTCTTTTTCTTGGGCAAGTGGATTCAATGTCATGTTTACAAACACAAATATCATTGGTAACCTGGTTTCTGCAGCTTTTTACTCAGAAAACACGAACGTGTACCTGTTGCGTGTACATGTGAAACCAATTAGCGTTCGCCAACAGAAAAACAAAATGTTACATGCTAAAATGCATTCACATCTCTAAAGTCCATAGATACTATCGAGAAAACACAAGCAAACACAGAAGCTGTAGCAAGAGCAGGGATTGAGTTAGCCACCACAGAACCAGATATTTCTGGTTTCATCCAGACCTATCTGGACAAACTGGTGTGGAATTGGTGTGCAAAGCACCCAGCAAAGCAGAGTCAACCTGGTTTTGGAGGAAAGCAAAGTCTTTTTCTTGGGCAAGTGGATTCAACGTAATGTTTACAAACACAAACATCATTTGTAACCTGGTTTCTGCAACTTTTTACTCAGAAAACACGAATGTGTACCTCTTGTGTCTCCATGTGAAACCAATTATCATTTGCCCACAGAATAACAAAATATTACACGCTACAATTCATACGCCACTCTAAAATCCGTAGATACTATCCAGAAAACAGAAGCAAACAGAGAGGCTGTAGCAAGAGCTGTGATTGGGTTACTCACCACAGAACCGGATATTTCTGTTTTCATCCAGTCCTATCCGGACAAACTGGTGTGGAATTGGTGTGCAAAGCACCCAGAAAAGCAGAGTCAACCTGGTTTTGGAGGAAAGCAAAGTCTTTTTCTTGGGCAAGTGGATTCAACGTAATGTTTACAAACACAAATATCGTTTGTAACCTGGTTTCTGCAACTTTTTACTCAGAAAACACCAATATGTACCTGTTGTCTCTGCATTTGGAACAAATTAGCTTTTGCCAACAGAATAACAAAATATTACATGCTACAATTCATACGCCACTCTAAAATCCGTAGATACTATCCAGAAAACAGAAGCAAACACAGAGGCTGTAGCAAGAGCTGTGATTGGGTTAGTCACCACAGAACCGGATATTTCTGGTTTCATCCAGCCCTATCCGGACAAACTGGTGTGGAATTGGTGTGCAAAGCACCCAGAAAAGCAGAGTCAACCTGGTTTTAGAGGAAAGCAAAGTCTTTTTCTTGGGCAAGTGGATTCAATGTCATGTTTACAAAGATAAATATAATTTTTAACCTGTTTTCTGCAACTTTTTACTCGGAAAAAATGAACTTGTACCTGTTGTGTGTACATGTGAAACCAATTAGCATTTGCCAGCAGTAAAACAAAATGTAACATGCTACAAAGCATTCACAACTCTAAAGTGCATAGATACTATCCAGAAAACACAACAAACACAGAAGTTGTAGTAAGAGCTGGGATTGAGTTCGCCGCCACAGAACCGGATATTTCTGGTTTCATCCAGCCCTATCTGCACAAACTCGTGTGGAGTTGGTGTGCAAAGCACCCAGAAAAGCAGAGACAACCTGGTTTTGGAGAAAAGCAAAGTTTTTCTTGGCCAAGTGGATTCAATGTCATGTTTACAAACACAAATATCATTTTTAACCTGGTTTCGGCATATTTTACTCAGAAAACCCGAAAGTGTACCTGTTGTGTGCACATGTGAAACCAATTAGCGTTTGACAACAGAAAAACAAAATGTTACATGCTACAATGCATTCACATCTCTAAAGTCCATAGATACTATCGAGAAAACACAAGGAAACACAGAAGCTGTAGCAAGAGCTGGGATTGAGTTCGCCAACACAGAACCGGATATTTCTGGTTCCATCCAGCCCTATCCGGACAAACTGGTGTGGATTTGGTGGCAAAGCACCCCGAAAAGTAGAGTCAACCTGGTTTTGGAGAAAAGGAAAGTCTTTTTCTTGGGCAAGTGGATTCAATGACATGTTTACAAACACAAATATCATTGGTAACCTGGTTTCTGCAGCTTTTACTCAGAAAACACGAACGTGTACCTGTTGTGTGTACATGTGAAACCAATTAGCATTCGCCAACAGAAAAACAAAATGTTACATGCTACAATGCATTCACAACTCTAAAGTCCATAGATACTATGGAGAAAACACAAGCAATCACAGAAGCTGTAGCAAGAGCTGGGATTGAGTTAGCCACTACAGAACCGGATATTCCTGGTTTGACTGAGACCGATCTGGACAATCTGGTTTGGAATTGGTGTGCAAAGCACCCAGAAAAGCAGAGTCAACCTGGTTTTGGAGAAAAGCAAAGTCTTTTTCTTGGGAAGGGGATTCAATGTCATGTTTACAAACACAAATATCATTGGTATCCTGGTTTATGCAGCTTTTTACTCATAAAACACGAATCTGTACCTGTTGTGTGTACATGTGAAACCAATTAGCATATACCAACAGAAAAACAAAAAGTTACATGCTACAATTCATACGCAACTCTAATATCCGTAGATACTATCCAGAAAACACAAGCAAACACAGAGTCTGCAGCAATAGCTGGGATTGAGCTAGCCACCACAGAACCGGATATTTCTCGTTCCATCCAGCCCTATCTGGAAAAACTGGTGTGGAATTGGTGTGCAAAGCACCCAGAAAAGTAGAGTCAACCAGGTTTTGGAGAAAAGCAAAGTCTTTTTCTAGGGAAAGTGGATACAATGTCATGTTTACAAACATTAATATCATTTTTAACCTGGTTTCTTCAGCTTTTCACTCAGAAAACACGAATGTTTACCTGTTGTCTCTGTATATGGAACAAAATAGTGTTTGCCAACAGAAAAAGAAAATGTTACATGCTACAATTCATACACAAATCTGAAGTACATAGATGCTATCCAGAAAACATAAGCAAACACAAAAGCTGTAGCAACAGCTTGAATTGAGTTAGCCAACACAGAACCGGATATTTCTGGTTTCACCCAGCCCTATCTGGACAAACTGGTGTGGAATTGGTATGCAAAACACCCAGAAAAGTAGAGTCAACTTGGTTTTGGAGAAAAGCAAAGTCTTTTTAATGGGCAAGTGGATTCAATGTCATGTTAACAAACACAAATATCATTTCTAAACTGCTTTCTGCAGCTTTTTACTCATAAAACACGAATCTGTACCTGTTGTGTGTACATGTGAAACCGATTAGGATATGCCAACAGAAAAACAAAATGTTACATGCTGCACTGCATTCACAACTCTAAAGTCAATAGATAGTATCCAGAAAACACAAGCCAACACAAAATCTGTAGCAAGAGCTGGGATTGAGTTAGCCACCACAGAACCGGATATTTCTGGTTTGACTGAGACTTATCTGGAAAACAGGTGTGGAATTGGTGTGCAAAGCACCCCGTAAAGCAGAGTCAACCTGGTTTGGGAGAAAAGCAAAGTCTTTTTCTTGGACAAGTGGATTCAACGTAATGTTTACAAACACAAATATCGTTTGTAACCTGGTTTCTGCAGTTTTTTACTCAGAAAACACGAATGTGTACCTGTTGTGTCTCCATGTGAAACCAATTAGCGTTTGCCAACAGGAAAACAAAATGTTACATGTTACAATTCATACACAACTGTAAAATCCATAGATACTATCCAGAAAACACAACACACAGACGCTGTAGCAAGAGCTGGGATTGAGTTAGTCACCACAGAACCGGATACTTCTGGTTTCATCCAGCCCTATCCAGACAAACTGGTGTAGAGTTTGTTGCAAAGCACCCAGAAAAGCAGATTCAACCAGGGTTTGGAGAAAAGAAAAGTCTTTTTCTTGGGCAAGTGGATTCAATGTCATGTTTACAAACACCAATATCATTTTTAACCTGGTTTCTGCAGCTTTTCACTCAGAAAACTCGAATGTGTACCTGTTGTCTCTGCATGTGGAAGAAATTAGCGTCTGCCAACAGGAAAACAAACTGTTCGATGCTACAATGCATTCACAACTCTAAAGTAAATAGATACTATCCAAAAAACACAACAAACACAGAAACTGCAGTAAGAGCTGGGATTGACTTAGCCACCAGAGAATCGGATATTTCTGGTTTCATCCAGACCTATCCGGACAAACTTGTGTGGAATGGTGTGCAAAGCACCCAGAAAAGCAGAGTCAACCTGGTTTTGGAGAAAATAAGTCTTTTTCTTGTGCAAGTGGATTCAATGTCATATTTAAACTGGTTTCTGCAGCTTTTTACTCAGAAAACATGAATGTGTACCTGTTGTGTCTCCATGTGAAACCAATTAGCGTTTGCCAAGAGAAAAACAAACTGTTACATGTACAATGCATTCACAACTCTAACATCCACAGATATTATCGAGAAAACGCAAGCAAACACAGAAATTATAGCAAGGGCTGGGATTGAGTTAGCCAACACAGAACCAGATATTGCTGGTTTCAGCCATCCCTATATACAAACTGGTGTGGAATTGATGTGCAAAACACCCAGAAAAGCAGAGTCAACCTGGTTTATCAGAAAAGCAAAGTCTTTTTCGTGGGCACGTGGATTCAATGTCATGTTTACAAACACAAATATCATTTTTAACCTGGTTTCTGCAGCTTTTTACTCAGAAAACATGAATGTGTACCTGTTGTGTCTCCATGTGAAACCAATTAGCGTTTGCCAACAGAAAACAAAACTGTTACATGCTTCAATGCTTTCACAAGTCTAAAATGCTGAGATACTATCGAGAAAACACAAGCAACCAAAGAAGCTGTAGCAAGACCTGATATTGAGTTCGCCACCAAGAACCGGATATTTCTGGTTTCATCCTGCCCTATCTTGACAAACTGGTGTGGAATAGGTGTGCAAAGCACCCAGAAAAGCAGAGTCAACCTGGTTTTGGAGAAAAGCAAAGTCTTTTTTTGGGCAGGTGGATTCAATGTCATGTTAACAAACACAAATATCATTTGTAACCTGGTTTCTGCAGGTTTTTACTCAGAAAACACGAATGTGTACCTGTTGTGTTTCCATGTGAAACCAATTAGCGTTTGCCAACAGAAAAACAAAATGTTACATGCTACAATGCATTCACAACTCTAAAGTCCATAGATACTATCAAGAAAACACAAGCCAACACAGAAACTGTAGCAAGAGCTGGGATTGAGATATCCACCACAGAGTCGGATGTTTCTACTTTGATTGAGACTCATCTGGACAAACTGGTGTGGAATAGGTGTGCAAAGAACCCAGAAAAGCAGAGTCAACCTGGTTTTGGAGAAAAGCAAAGACTTTTTCTTTTGCAAGTGGATTCAGTGTCATGTTTACAAACACAAATATCATTTGTAACCTGGTTTCTGCAGATTTTTTCACAGAAAACACGAAAGTGTACATTTTGATTCTCCATATGAAACCAATTAGCGTATGCCAACAGGAAAAAAAATGTTACATGCTACAATGCATTCACAAATCTAAAGTCCATAGATACTATCCAGAAAACACAACAAACACAGAAGTTGTAGTAAGACCTGGGATTGAGTTCGCCGCAACAGAACCGGATATTTCTGGTTTCATCCAGCCCTATCCGGACAAACTGGTGTGGAATTGGTCTGCAAAGCACCCAGAAAAGCAGAGTCAACCTGGTTTTGGAGAAAAGCAAAGTCTTTTTCTTGTGCAAGGGGATTCAATGTCATGTTTACAAACACAAATATCGTTTGTAACCTGGTTTCTGCAACTTTTTACCCGGAAAAAACGAACCTGTACCTGTTATGTGTACATGTGAAACCAATTAGCATTTGCCAGCAGAAAAACAAAATGTTACATGCTCCAATTCATACGCAACTCTGAGGTACATAGATACTGTACAGAAAACATAAGCAAACACAAAAGCTGTAGCAACAGCTGAAATTGAGTTAGCCAACCCAGAACCGGATATTTCTGGTTTCATCCAGCCCTATCTGGACAAACTGGTGTGCAATTGGTATGCAAACCACCCAGAAAAGCAGAGTCAACCTGGTTGTGGAGAAAAGCAAAGTCTTTTTCTTGGGCAAGTGGATTCAATGTCATGTTTACAAACGCAAATATCATTTTAACCTGGTTTCTGAAGATTTTACTCAGAAAACACGAATCTGTACCTGTTATGTGTACATGTGAAACCAATTAGGATATGCCAACAGAAAAACAAAATGTTACATGCTGCACTGCATTCACAACTCTAAAGTCCATAGATACTATCCAGAAAACACAAGCCAACACAAAATCTGTAGCAAGAGCTGGGATTCAGTTAGCCACCACAGAACCGGATATTTCTGGTTTGACTGAGAGCGATCTGGAAAACAGGTGTGGAATTGGTATGCAAAGCATCCAGAAAAGCAGAGTCAACCTGGTTTTGGAGAAAAGCAAAGTCTTTTTCTTGGGCAAGTGGATTCAATGTCATGTTTACAAACACAAATATCATTGGTAACCTGGTTTCTGCAGCTTTTACTCAGAAAACACGAACGTGTACCTGTTGTGTGTACATGTGAAACCAATTAGCGTTCGCCAACAGAAAAACAAAATGTTACATGCTACAAAGCATTCACATCTCTAAAGTCCATAGATACTATCGAGAAAACACAAGCAAACACAGAAGCTGTAGCAAGAGCTGGGATTGAGTTAGCCACCACAGAACCAGATATTCCTGGTTTGGCTGAGACCGATCTGGACAATCTGGTTTGGAATTGGTGTGCAAAGCACCCAGAAAAGCAGAGTCAACCTGGTTTTGGAGGAAAGCAAAGTCTTTTTCTTGGGCAAGTGGATGCAACGTAATGTTTACAAACACAAATATCGTTTGTAACCTGGTTTCTGCAGCTTTTTACTCAGAAAACACGAATGTGTACCTGTTGTCTCTGCATGTGGAACAAATTAGCGTTTGCCAACAGAATAACAAAATATTACATGCTACAATTCATACGCAACTCTAAAATCCGTAGATAGTATCCAGAAAACAGAAGCTAACACAGAGGCTGTAGCAAAAGCTGTGATTGGGTTAGTCAAAACAGAACCGGATATTTCTGGTTTCATTCAGCCCTATCCGGACAAACTGGTGTGGAATTGGTGTGCAAAGCACCCAGAAAAGCAGAGTCAACCTGGTTTTGGAGAAAAGCAAAGTCTTTTTCTTGGGCAAGTGGATTCAATGTCATGTTTACAAACACAGATATAATTTTTAACCTGTTTTCTGCAACTTTTTACTCGGAAAAAAACGAACCTGTACCTGTTGTGTGGACATGTGAAATCAATTAGCGTTTGCCAGCAGAAACACAAAATATAACATGGTACAATGCATTCACAACTCTAAAGTCCATAGATACAATCCAGAAAACACAACAAACACAGAAGTTGTAGCAAGAGCTTAGACTGAGTTCGCTGCCACAGAACTAGATATTTCTGGTTTCATCCAGCCCTATCTGCACAAACTCGTGTGGAGTTGGTGTGCAAAGCACCCAGAAAAGCAGAGACAACGTGGTTTTGGAGAAAAGCAAAGTTTTTCTTGGCCAAGTGGATTCAATGTCATGTTTACAAACACAAATATCATTTTTAACCTGGTTTCTGCAGATTTTACTCAGAAAACACGAATCTGTACCTGTTGTGTCTCCATGTGTGTTGCAGTTGAGTTTCTCAACAATGTTGCAGTGGATTCGTTTCTGAGAGGAGCAGCGTGGTGGGGGCAAGTGGCGCGGAGTCAACACACAGACCCCGGGAGTCGGGTGAAAGCAGGCTCGAGGCGAGCAGCCCGCAGACTCGTTTATTACAGTTGGTACAACTTCTTATATAGCCAAGACCAGCCAATCTGGTCAAGGGGCGGTCTATGCCCCAACCAATCACAGCCTGTTGTCAGGCAGTTTCCAAAGCCATCCAATCAGCCTGTTCCCAGGCAGTTTCAAATCCATCCAATCACAGCCTGTTGCCAGGCAGTTTCCAAAGCCATCCAATCATAGCCTGTTCCCAGGCAGTTTCAAATCCATCCAATCACAGCCTGTTGCCAGGCAGTTTCCAAAGCCATCCAATCATAGCCTGTTGCCAGGCAGGCTCCATTGCCAGGTGGGTTTCAAAGCCATTCCTGAGTAACTGACGCTTGCTTGCCAATGGCCACCTTGGCATGGCCTACTCATTCCACCACACATGTGAAACCAATTAGCATATGCCAACAGAAAAACAAAATGTTACATGCTGCAATGCATTCACAACTCTAAAGTCCATAGATAATATCCAGAAAACACAAGCCAACACAAAATCTGTAGCAAGAGCTGGGATTGAGTTAGCCACAACAGAACCGGATAATTCTGGTTTGACTGAGACTTATCTGGAAAACAGGTGTGAAATTGGTGTGCAAAGCACCCCGTAAAGCAGAGTCAACCTGGTTTTGGAGAAAAGCAAAGTCTTTTTCTTGGGCAAGTGGATTCAATGTCATGTTTACAAACACAAATATCATTGGTAACCTGGTTTCTGCAGCTTTTTACTCAGAAAACACGAACGTGTACCTGTTGCGTGTACATGTGAAACCAATTAGCGTTCGCCAACAGAAAAACAAAATGTTACATGCTAAAATGCATTCACATCTCTAAAGTCCATAGATACTATCGAGAAAACACAAGCAAACACAGAAGCTGTAGCAAGAGCAGGGATTGAGTTAGCCACCACAGAACCAGATATTTCTGGTTTCATCCAGACCTATCTGGACAAACTGGTGTGGAATTGGTCTGCAAAGCACCCAGAAAAGCAGAGTCAACCTGGTTTTGGAGAAAAGCAAAGTCTTTTTCTTGTGCAAGGGGATTCAATGTCATGTTTACAAACACAAATATCGTTTGTAACCTGGTTTCTGCAACTTTTTACCCGGAAAAAACGAACCTGTACCTGTTATGTGTACATGTGAAACCAATTAGCATTTGCCAGCAGAAAAACAAAATGTTACATGCTCCAATTCATACGCAACTCTGAGGTACATAGATACTGTACAGAAAACATAAGCAAACACAAAAGCTGTAGCAACAGCTGAAATTGAGTTAGCCAACCCAGAACCGGATATTTCTGGTTTCATCCAGCCCTATCTGGACAAACTGGTGTGCAATTGGTATGCAAACCACCCAGAAAAGCAGAGTCAACCTGGTTGTGGAGAAAAGCAAAGTCTTTTTCTTGGGCAAGTGGATTCAATGTCATGTTTACAAACGCAAATATCATTTTAACCTGGTTTCTGAAGATTTTACTCAGAAAACACGAATCTGTACCTGTTATGTGTACATGTGAAACCAATTAGGATATGCCAACAGAAAAACAAAATGTTACATGCTGCACTGCATTCACAACTCTAAAGTCCATAGATACTATCCAGAAAACACAAGCCAACACAAAATCTGTAGCAAGAGCTGGGATTCAGTTAGCCACCACAGAACCGGATATTTCTGGTTTGACTGAGAGCGATCTGGAAAACAGGTGTGGAATTGGTATGCAAAGCATCCAGAAAAGCAGAGTCAACCTGGTTTTGGAGAAAAGCAAAGTCTTTTTCTTGGGCAAGTGGATTCAATGTCATGTTTACAAACACAAATATCATTGGTAACCTGGTTTCTGCAGCTTTTACTCAGAAAACACGAACGTGTACCTGTTGTGTGTACATGTGAAACCAATTAGCGTTCGCCAACAGAAAAACAAAATGTTACATGCTACAAAGCATTCACATCTCTAAAGTCCATAGATACTATCGAGAAAACACAAGCAAACACAGAAGCTGTAGCAAGAGCTGGGATTGAGTTAGCCACCACAGAACCAGATATTCCTGGTTTGGCTGAGACCGATCTGGACAATCTGGTTTGGAATTGGTGTGCAAAGCACCCAGAAAAGCAGAGTCAACCTGGTTTTGGAGGAAAGCAAAGTCTTTTTCTTGGGCAAGTGGATGCAACGTAATGTTTACAAACACAAATATCGTTTGTAACCTGGTTTCTGCAGCTTTTTACTCAGAAAACACGAATGTGTACCTGTTGTCTCTGCATGTGGAACAAATTAGCGTTTGCCAACAGAATAACAAAATATTACATGCTACAATTCATACGCAACTCTAAAATCCGTAGATAGTATCCAGAAAACAGAAGCTAACACAGAGGCTGTAGCAAAAGCTGTGATTGGGTTAGTCAAAACAGAACCGGATATTTCTGGTTTCATTCAGCCCTATCCGGACAAACTGGTGTGGAATTGGTGTGCAAAGCACCCAGAAAAGCAGAGTCAACCTGGTTTTGGAGAAAAGCAAAGTCTTTTTCTTGGGCAAGTGGATTCAATGTCATGTTTACAAACACAGATATAATTTTTAACCTGTTTTCTGCAACTTTTTACTCGGAAAAAAACGAACCTGTACCTGTTGTGTGGACATGTGAAATCAATTAGCGTTTGCCAGCAGAAACACAAAATATAACATGGTACAATGCATTCACAACTCTAAAGTCCATAGATACAATCCAGAAAACACAACAAACACAGAAGTTGTAGCAAGAGCTTAGACTGAGTTCGCTGCCACAGAACTAGATATTTCTGGTTTCATCCAGCCCTATCTGCACAAACTCGTGTGGAGTTGGTGTGCAAAGCACCCAGAAAAGCAGAGACAACGTGGTTTTGGAGAAAAGCAAAGTTTTTCTTGGCCAAGTGGATTCAATGTCATGTTTACAAACACAAATATCATTTTTAACCTGGTTTCTGCAGATTTTACTCAGAAAACACGAATCTGTACCTGTTGTGTCTCCATGTGTGTTGCAGTTGAGTTTCTCAACAATGTTGCAGTGGATTCGTTTCTGAGAGGAGCAGCGTGGTGGGGGCAAGTGGCGCGGAGTCAACACACAGACCCCGGGAGTCGGGTGAAAGCAGGCTCGAGGCGAGCAGCCCGCAGACTCGTTTATTACAGTTGGTACAACTTCTTATATAGCCAAGACCAGCCAATCTGGTCAAGGGGCGGTCTATGCCCCAACCAATCACAGCCTGTTGTCAGGCAGTTTCCAAAGCCATCCAATCAGCCTGTTCCCAGGCAGTTTCAAATCCATCCAATCACAGCCTGTTGCCAGGCAGTTTCCAAAGCCATCCAATCATAGCCTGTTCCCAGGCAGTTTCAAATCCATCCAATCACAGCCTGTTGCCAGGCAGTTTCCAAAGCCATCCAATCATAGCCTGTTGCCAGGCAGGCTCCATTGCCAGGTGGGTTTCAAAGCCATTCCTGAGTAACTGACGCTTGCTTGCCAATGGCCACCTTGGCATGGCCTACTCATTCCACCACACATGTGAAACCAATTAGCATATGCCAACAGAAAAACAAAATGTTACATGCTGCAATGCATTCACAACTCTAAAGTCCATAGATAATATCCAGAAAACACAAGCCAACACAAAATCTGTAGCAAGAGCTGGGATTGAGTTAGCCACAACAGAACCGGATAATTCTGGTTTGACTGAGACTTATCTGGAAAACAGGTGTGAAATTGGTGTGCAAAGCACCCCGTAAAGCAGAGTCAACCTGGTTTTGGAGAAAAGCAAAGTCTTTTTCTTGGGCAAGTGGATTCAATGTCATGTTTACAAACACAAATATCATTGGTAACCTGGTTTCTGCAGCTTTTTACTCAGAAAACACGAACGTGTACCTGTTGCGTGTACATGTGAAACCAATTAGCGTTCGCCAACAGAAAAACAAAATGTTACATGCTAAAATGCATTCACATCTCTAAAGTCCATAGATACTATCGAGAAAACACAAGCAAACACAGAAGCTGTAGCAAGAGCAGGGATTGAGTTAGCCACCACAGAACCAGATATTTCTGGTTTCATCCAGACCTATCTGGACAAACTGGTGTGGAATTGGTGTGCAAAGCACCCAGCAAAGCAGAGTCAACCTGGTTTTGGAGGAAAGCAAAGTCTTTTTCTTGGGCAAGTGGATTCAACGTAATGTTTACAAACACAAACATCATTTGTAACCTGGTTTCTGCAACTTTTTACTCAGAAAACACGAATGTGTACCTCTTGTGTCTCCATGTGAAACCAATTATCATTTGCCCACAGAATAACAAAATATTACACGCTACAATTCATACGCCACTCTAAAATCCGTAGATACTATCCAGAAAACAGAAGCAAACACAGAGGCTGTAGCAAAAGCTGTGATTGGGTTACTCACCACAGAACCGGATATTTCTGTTTTCATCCAGTCCTATCCGGACAAACTGGTGTGGAATTGGTGTGCAAAGCACCCAGAAAAGCAGAGTCAACCTGGTTTTGGAGGAAAGCAAAGTCTTTTTCTTGGGCAAGTGGATTCAACGTAATGTTTACAAACACAAATATCGTTTGTAACCTGGTTTCTGCAACTTTTTACTCAGAAAACACCAATATGTACCTGTTGTCTCTGCATTTGGAACAAATTAGCTTTTGCCAACAGAATAACAAAATATTACATGCTACAATTCATACGCCACTTTAAAATCCGTAGATACTATCCAGAAAACAGAAGCAAACACAGAGGCTGTAGCAAGAGCTGTGATTGGGTTAGTCACCACAGAACCGGATATTTCTGGTTTCATCCAGCCCTATCCGGACAAACTGGTGTGGAATTGGTGTGCAAAGCACCCAGAAAAGCAGAGTCAACCTGGTTTTAGAGGAAAGCAAAGTCTTTTTCTTGGGCAAGTGGATTCAATGTCATGTTTACAAAGATAAATATAATTTTTAACCTGTTTTCTGCAACTTTTTACTCGGAAAAAATGAACTTGTACCTGTTGTGTGTACATGTGAAACCAATTAGCATTTGCCAGCAGTAAAACAAAATGTAACATGCTACAAAGCATTCACAACTCTAAAGTGCATAGATACTATCCAGAAAACACAACAAACACAGAAGTTGTAGTAAGAGCTGGGATTGAGTTCGCCGCCACAGAACCGGATATTTCTGGTTTCATCCAGCCCTATCTGCACAAACTCGTGTGGAGTTGGTGTGCAAAGCACCCAGAAAAGCAGAGACAACCTGGTTTTGGAGAAAAGCAAAGTTTTTCTTGGCCAAGTGGATTCAATGTCATGTTTACAAACACAAATATCATTTTTAACCTGGTTTCGGCATATTTTACTCAGAAAACCCGAAAGTGTACCTGTTGTGTGCACATGTGAAACCAATTAGCGTTTGACAACAGAAAAACAAAATGTTACATGCTACAATGCATTCACATCTCTAAAGTCCATAGATACTATCGAGAAAACACAAGGAAACACAGAAGCTGTAGCAAGAGCTGGGATTGAGTTCGCCAACACAGAACCGGATATTTCTGGTTCCATCCAGCCCTATCCGGACAAACTGGTGTGGATTTGGTGGCAAAGCACCCCGAAAAGTAGAGTCAACCTGGTTTTGGAGAAAAGGAAAGTCTTTTTCTTGGGCAAGTGGATTCAATGACATGTTTACAAACACAAATATCATTGGTAACCTGGTTTCTGCAGCTTTTACTCAGAAAACACGAACGTGTACCTGTTGTGTGTACATGTGAAACCAATTAGCATTCGCCAACAGAAAAACAAAATGTTACATGCTACAATGCATTCACAACTCTAAAGTCCATAGATACTATGGAGAAAACACAAGCAATCACAGAAGCTGTAGCAAGAGCTGGGATTGAGTTAGCCACTACAGAACCGGATATTCCTGGTTTGACTGAGACCGATCTGGACAATCTGGTTTGGAATTGGTGTGCAAAGCACCCAGAAAAGCAGAGTCAACCTGGTTTTGGAGAAAAGCAAAGTCTTTTTCTTGGGAAGGGGATTCAATGTCATGTTTACAAACACAAATATCATTGGTATCCTGGTTTATGCAGCTTTTTACTCATAAAACACGAATCTGTACCTGTTGTGTGTACATGTGAAACCAATTAGCATATACCAACAGAAAAACAAAAAGTTACATGCTACAATACATACGCAACTCTAATATCCGTAGATACTATCCAGAAAACACAAGCAAACACAGAGTCTGCAGCAATAGCTGGGATTGAGCTAGCCACCACAGAACCGGATATTTCTCATTCCATCCAGCCCTATCTGGAAAAACTGGTGTGGAATTGGTGTGCAAAGCACCCAGAAAAGTAGAGTCAACCAGGTTTTGGAGAAAAGCAAAGTCTTTTTCTAGGGAAAGTGGATACAATGTCATGTTTACAAACATTAATATCATTTTTAACCTGGTTTCTTCAGCTTTTCACTCAGAAAACACGAATGTTTACCTGTTGTCTCTGTATATGGAACAAAATAGTGTTTGCCAACAGAAAAAGAAAATGTTACATGCTACAATTCATACACAAATCTGAAGTACATAGATGCTATCCAGAAAACATAAGCAAACACAAAAGCTGTAGCAACAGCTTGAATTGAGTTAGCCAACACAGAACCGGATATTTCTGGTTTCACCCAGCCCTATCTGGACAAACTGGTGTGGAATTGGTATGCAAAACACCCAGAAAAGTAGAGTCAACTTGGTTTTGGAGAAAAGCAAAGTCTTTTTAATGGGCAAGTGGATTCAATGTCATGTTAACAAACACAAATATCATTTCTAAACTGCTTTCTGCAGCTTTTTACTCATAAAACACGAATCTGTACCTGTTGTGTGTACATGTGAAACCAATTAGGATATGCCAACAGAAAAACAAAATGTTACATGCTGCACTGCATTCACAACTCTAAAGTCAATAGATAGTATCCAGAAAACACAAGCCAACACAAAATCTGTAGCAAGAGCTGGGATTGAGTTAGCCACCACAGAACCGGATATTTCTGGTTTGACTGAGACTTATCTGGAAAACAGGTGTGGAATTGGTGTGCAAAGCACCCCGTAAAGCAGAGTCAACCTGGTTTGGGAGAAAAGCAAAGTCTTTTTCTTGGACAAGTGGATTCAACGTAATGTTTACAAACACAAATATCGTTTGTAACCTGGTTTCTGCAGTTTTTTACTCAGAAAACACGAATGTGTACCTGTTGTGTCTCCATGTGAAACCAATTAGCGTTTGCCAACAGGAAAACAAAATGTTACATGTTACAATTCATACACAACTGTAAAATCCATAGATACTATCCAGAAAACACAACACACAGACGCTGTAGCAAGAGCTGGGATTGAGTTAGTCACCACAGAACCGGATACTTCTGGTTTCATCCAGCCCTATCCAGACAAACTGGTGTAGAGTTTGTTGCAAAGCACCCAGAAAAGCAGATTCAACCAGGGTTTGGAGAAAAGAAAAGTCTTTTTCTTGGGCAAGTGGATTCAATGTCATGTTTACAAACACCAATATCATTTTTAACCTGGTTTCTGCAGCTTTTCACTCAGAAAACTCGAATGTGTACCTGTTGTCTCTGCATGTGGAAGAAATTAGCGTCTGCCAACAGGAAAACAAACTGTTCGATGCTACAATGCATTCACAACTCTAAAGTAAATAGATACTATCCAAAAAACACAACAAACACAGAAACTGCAGTAAGAGCTGGGATTGACTTAGCCACCAGAGAATCGGATATTTCTGGTTTCATCCAGACCTATCCGGACAAACTTGTGTGGAATGGTGTGCAAAGCACCCAGAAAAGCAGAGTCAACCTGGTTTTGGAGAAAATAAGTCTTTTTCTTGTGCAAGTGGATTCAATGTCATATTTAAACTGGTTTCTGCAGCTTTTTACTCAGAAAACATGAATGTGTACCTGTTGTGTCTCCATGTGAAACCAATTAGCGTTTGCCAAGAGAAAAACAAACTGTTACATGTACAATGCATTCACAACTCTAACATCCACAGATATTATCGAGAAAACGCAAGCAAACACAGAAATTATAGCAAGGGCTGGGATTGAGTTAGCCAACACAGAACCAGATATTGCTGGTTTCAGCCATCCCTATATACAAACTGGTGTGGAATTGATGTGCAAAACACCCAGAAAAGCAGAGTCAACCTGGTTTATCAGAAAAGCAAAGTCTTTTTCGTGGGCACGTGGATTCAATGTCATGTTTACAAACACAAATATCATTTTTAACCTGGTTTCTGCAGCTTTTTACTCAGAAAACATGAATGTGTACCTGTTGTGTCTCCATGTGAAACCAATTAGCGTTTGCCAACAGAAAACAAAACTGTTACATGCTTCAATGCTTTCACAAGTCTAAAATGCTGAGATACTATCGAGAAAACACAAGCAACCAAAGAAGCTGTAGCAAGACCTGATATTGAGTTCGCCACCAAGAACCGGATATTTCTGGTTTCATCCAGCCCTATCTGGACATACTGGTGTGGAATTGGTGTGCAAAGCACCCTGAAAAGCAGAGTCAACCTGGTTTTGGAGAAAAGCAAAGTCTTTTTCTTGCGCAAGTGGATTCAGTGTCATGTTTACAAACACAAATATCATTTTTAACCTGGTATCTGCAGCTTTTCACTCAGAAAACACGAAAGTGTACCTGTTGTGTCTCCATGTGAAACCCTTAGCGTTTGCCAACAGAAAACCAAAATCTTACATGCTACAATGCCTTCACAACTCTAAAGTCCTTAGATAGCATCGTGAAAACACTAAAAAACTAAGAGGATGTAGCAAGTGCTTGGATTGAGCTAGCAGGCACAGAACCGGATATTTCTGGTTCCATCCAGCCCTATGATAGAGACCACTGAAACTGCTTTGTACTCCACTAGAATGCAGATATCCCATGAACTGATTCTCTCTATAGCCAGGAAGCAGACCGACCATAAGCTGCGTTTCCTATGGACAGGGTACAGAAATCCCGCATAATGCGAATGCCCACTCCCATGCTACAGAACCCTTCCTAACTGCTTCATTCCACACTTCTGATACAGAACTCATGTAAGCTGCACCTCACTACACTAGGTTGCAGAACTCCTGTAAGCTCTGTCTAAGGATACAGACATTGCGCACATTGTGTCATCCTATTCCCAGGCAACAGAACTCTGAAATAGCATTGCACTCCATTAGCACACAGAACTCCCGTGAACTGAATCTCTCTACAGCCAGGAAGGAGACGGACGATAAGCTGCATTTCCCATAGACAGACTACAGAATTCGTGCATATTGCGAATGCCTACTCCCAGGCTACAGAACTCTTCCAAACTGCTTCGTTACACACCTCCAATACAGAACTCATGTATGCTGTAAATCACTACACTCAGGTTTCAGAACTCCTGTATGCTATGTCTCCTACACTCAGGCTACCAAAGTTGTGCACATTTTATCAACCTATTCCAAGGCTACAGAACGCTGAAACTGCTCTGCACTCCACTAGCATACAGAACTCCCGTTAACTGAATCTCTCTGCAGCCTGTATCCACAATTCCTATAAGCTGCACATAACAGAGTCAGGCTACAGAAATCCTGCATAATGCGAATGCCTACTCCCAGGCTACAGAACTCTTACAAACTGCTTCATTACACACCTCCAATACAGAACTCATGTAAGCTGTACCTCAGTGCACTCAGGTTTCAGAACTATTGTAAGCTCTGTCTAAGGATACAGACATTGCGCACATTGTGTCACCCTATTCCCAGGCAGCAGAATTCTGAAATAGCATTGCACTCCACTAGCATACAGAACTCCCATGAACTGCATCTCTCTACAGCCAGGATGGAGAACGACCATAAGCTGCGCATCCTAGAGTCAGGCTACAGAAATCCCGCATAATGCGAATGCCTACTCCCAGGCTACGGAACTCTTCCAAACTGCTTCGTTCCACACCTGTAATACAAAACTCATGTAAGCTGCATCTGACTAAACTCAGGTTGCAGAACTCCAGTAAGCTCTGTCTCCTACACTTAGGCTGTAGACATTGCGCACATTGTGTATGCCTATTCCCAGGTTACAGACCAATGAAAAGCTTTGTACACCACTAGCATACAGAACTTCCATGAACTGAACCTTTCTAGAACCTGTAGCCAGAATTCCTATAAGCTGCCTTTCCTATAGACAGGATACAGAAATCCCGCATATTGTGAATGCCTACTCCCAAGCTAAAGAACTCTTCCAAAGTGCTTACATCCACACCTCCGATACAGAACTCATGTACGCTGCATCTGACTAAACTCACGTTACAGAACTCCTGAGAGCTCTTTCTCCTTCACTCAGGCTACAGGCATTGCTCACATTGTGTAAGGGTATTCGCAAGCAACAGACCGCTGAAACACCTTTATACTCCTCTAGCATACAGAACTCCCATGAACAGAATCTCTCTACAGCCAAGAAGCAGACTGACCATAAGCAGCGTTTCCTATAGACAGGCTACAGAAATCCCACATATTGCGAACGCCTAATCCCAGGCTACAGAACCCTTCCTAACTGCTACGTTCCACACCTCTGATACAGAATTCATGTATGCTGTAAATCACTACACTCAGGTTGCAGAACCCCTGTATGCTGTCTTCTACACTCAGGCTACCAAAAGTGCCTACATTGTGTAAGCGTATTCCCAGGCTACAGAACTCTGAAACAGCTTTGCACTCCGTTAGCATACAGAACTCCCATGAACTGACTCTCTGCAGCCTGTATCCAGAATTCCTATAAGCTGCACAACCCAGAGTCAGGCTACAGAAATCCCGCATATTGCGAATGCCGAAATCCAGGCTACAGAACTCTTACAAACTGTTTTGTTACACACCTCCGATACAGAACTCATGCAAGCTGCACCTCACTACACTCAGGTTACAGAGCTCCTGTAAGCTCTGTCTAAGCATACAGACATTGCGCACATTGTGTCATCCTATTCCCAGGCAACAGAACTCTGAAATAGCATTGTGCTCCACTAGCATACAGAACTCCCATGAACTGAATATCTCTACAGCCTGTATCCAAAATTCCTATAAGCTGCACATAACAGAGACAGGCTACAGAAATTATGCATATTGCGAATGCCGAAATCCAGGCTACAGAACTCTTCCAAACTGCTCCGTTTCACACATGTAGTACAGAACTCAGGTACGCTGCAATTGACTACACTCAGGTTACAGAACTCCTGTAAGCTCTGTCTCCTACACTTAGGCTACAGATATTGCGCATATTGTCTGTGCCTATTCCCTGTCTAAAAAATTCTGAAACAGCTTTGTATTCCACTAGCATACAGTACTCCCATGAAATGAATCTCTCTGCAGCCTGTATCCAGAATTCCTATAAGCTGCACATAACAGAGTCAGGCAACAGAAATCCCGCATATTGCGAATGCCTACTCCCAAGCTACAGAACTGTTACACACTGCTTCGATTACAAAACTCCGATACAGATCTCATGTAGGCAGCAACTCACTACACTCAGGTTACAGAACTCCTGTAAGCTCTGTCTAAGGATACACACATTGCACATATTGTGTCATCCTATTCCCAGGCAACAGAACTCTGAAATAGCATTGCACTCCACAAGCATACAGAACTCCCATGAAGTGCATCTCTCTACAGCCAGGATGCAGAACGCCCATATGCTGCGCATCCTAGAGTCAGGCTACAGAAATCCCGCATATTGCGAATGCCGAAATCCAAGCTACAGAACTCTTCCAACTGCTTTGTTCCACACCTGTAGTACAGAATTCAAGTAAGCTGTATCTGACCACACTCAGGTTACAGAACTCCTGTAAGCTCTGTCTAAGGATACAGACATTGTACACATTGTGTATGCCTATTTCCAGGCTACAGACAGGTGAAACAGTTTTGTACTCCACTAGCATATAGAACTCCGTGAACTGAATTTCTCTACAGCCAGGAAGCACACCGACCATAAACTGCGTTTCCTATAGACAGGCTACAGAAATCCGCATATTGCGAATGCCTACTCCCAGGCTACAGAACTCTTCCAAACTGCTCCTTCCACACCTGTAATAGAAAAGTCATCTACGCTGCATCTGACTACACTCAGGTTACAGAACTCCTGTAAGCTCTGTCTCCTACACTCAGGCTACAGACATTGCGTACATTGTGTATGCCTATTCCCAAGATACACACTGCTGAAACAGCTTTGTACTCCACTGGCATACAGAACTCCCATGAACTTAATCTCTCTACAGCCAGGAAGCAGACAGACCATAAGCTGCGTTTCCTATAGACTGGCTACATAAATCGCAAATATTGCAAGCCTACTCCCAGGCCTCAGAACCCTTCTTAAGTGCTTCATTCCACACCTACGATACAGAACTCATGTATGCTTTAAATCAATACAATCAGCTTGCAGAAGTCCTGTATGCTCTGTCTCCTAAACTCCGGCTACCAAAATCTCACATTGTGTAAGCGTATTCCCAGGCTACAGAATGCTGAATCAGCTGTGCACTCCACTAGCATACAGACCTCCCATCAACTGAATCTCTAGAGACAGGAACCAGACCGACCATAAGCTGCGTTTCCTATAGACAGGCTACAGAAATCCTGCATATTGCGAATGCCTACTCACAGCCTACAGAATTCTGACAAACTGCTTCGTTACACACCTCCGATACAGAACTCATGTAAGCTGCACCTCACTACACTCAGGTTACCGAACTCCTGTAAGCTCAGTCTAAGGACACAGACATTGCACACATTGTGTCATCCTATTCCCAGGCAACAGAACTCTGAAATAGCATTGCGC
Source organism: Sylvilagus floridanus (assembly GCA_949820135.1). NCBI lineage: Eukaryota > Metazoa > Chordata > Mammalia > Lagomorpha > Leporidae > Sylvilagus > Sylvilagus floridanus. The sequence goes on from OX463232.1 coordinate 28,431,086, forward strand.
TCCACTAGCACAGTACTCCCATGAACTGAATATCTCTACAGCCTGGAAGCAGACCAACCATAAGCTGCGTTTCCTAGACACAGGCTACAAAAATCCCGCATATTGCGAATGCCTACTCCCAGGCTACAGAACCCTTCCAAACTGCTTCGTTCTTCACCTCCGATACCGAACTCATGTATGCTTTAAATCAATACACTCAGGTTGCAGAAATCCTGTATGCTCTGTCTCCTAAACTCAGGCTACCAAAATTGCTCACATTGTGTAAGCGTATTCCCAGGCTACAGAATGCTGAAACAGCTGTGCACTCCACTAGCATACAGAACTCCCATGAACTGAATCTCTCTACAGACAGGAAACAGACAGACCATAAGCTGCGTTTCCTATAGACAGGCTACAGAAATCCCGCATATTGCGAATGCCTACTCACAGGCTACAGAACCCTTACAAACTGCTTCGTACTTCACCTCCAATACAGAACTCATGTACGCTGTATCTGACTACACTCATGTTACAGCACTCCTTTAAGGTCTGTCTCCTACACTCAATCTACAGACATTGCGCACATTGTGTATGCCTATTCCCAGGCTACAGACCGCTGAAAGAGATTTCTACTCCAGTAGCATACAGAACTCCCGTGAACTGAAACTCTATACAGGCAGGAAGCAGACCGACCATAAGCTGCGTTTCCTAAAGACAGGGTACAGTAATCCTGCATAATGCGAATGGCTACTCTCAGGCTGCAGAACTCTTCCAAACTGCTTTGATCCAAACCTCCCATACGGAACTCACGTACGCTGTATCTGACTACACTCAGGTAACCGAACTCCTGCAAGCTCTGTCTCCTACACGTAGGCTACCGAAATTGCGCACATTGTGAAAGCGTATTTCAAGGCAACAGAACTCTGAAATAGCATTGCCCTCCACTAGTGTACAGACCTCCTGTGACCTGAATCTCTCTACAGCCAGGACGCAGAATGCCCATAAGATGCACATCCTAGTGTCAGGCTACAGAAATACCGCATATTGCAAATCCCTACTCCCAAGCTACAGAACTCTTCCAAACTGCTTTGTTACACACCTGTAATACTGAACACATGTAAGCTGCATCTGAGTACACTCAGGTTACAGAACTCCTGTAAGCTCTGTCTCCTACACTCAGGCTACAGACATTGTGCACATTGTGTTTGCCTATTCCCTGGCTACAGAATGCTGAAACAGATTTGTACTCCACTAGCATACAGATCTCCCTTGAACTGCATCTCTCTACAGCCAAGAAGCAGACAAACCATAAATGCGTTTCCTGCAGACAGGCTACAGAAATCTCGCATATTTCAAATGCCTACTCCCAGGCCTCAGAACCCTTCCTAAGTGCTTCATTCCTCACCTACGATACAGAACTCCTGTATGCTGTAAAACACTACACTCAGGTTGCAGAACTCCTGTATGCTCTGTCTCCTAAACTCAGGCTACCAAAATTGCTCACATTGTGTAAGCGTATTCCCAGGCTACAGAATGCTAAAACAGCTGTGCACTCCACTAGCATACAGAACTCCCATGTACTGAATCTCCCTACATCCTGTATCCAGAATTCCTATAAGCTGCACATCCCAGAGTCAGGCTACAGAAATGCCGCATATTGCGAATGCCTGCTCCCAGGCTACAGAACTCTTACACACTGCTTCGTTACACACCTCCGATGCAGAAATCATATAAGCTGCACCTCACTACACTCAGGTTACAGAACTCCTGTAATCTCTGTCTAAGGACACAAACATTGCGCACATTGTGTCACCCTATTCCCAGCAAACAGAACTCTGAAATAGCATTGCCCTCCTCTAGCATACTGTACTCCCGGGAACTGAATATCTCTACAGCCTGTATCCAGAATTCCTATAAGCTTCATTTCCTATAGACAGGCTACAGAATCCCGCATATTGCGAATGCCTACTCCCAGGCTACAGAACTCTTACACACTTCTTCGTTACACACCTCCAATACACAACGAATGTAAGCTGCACCTCACTACACTCAGGAAACAGAATTCCTGTAAGCTCTGTCTAAGGATACAGACATTGCACACATTTTGGCATCCTATTCCCAGGCAACAGAACTCTGAAATAGCATTGCCTACACTAGCATACAGAACTCCCGTGAACCTCACCTCTCTACAGCCAGGACGCAGAACGCCCACAAGCTGCGCATCCTAGAGACAGGTTATAGAAATCCAGCACATTGTGTATGCCTATTTCCAGGCTACAGACCGCTGAAAGTGCTTTGTACTCCACTAGCATACAGAATTCCCATGAACTGAATCTCTCTACAGGCAGGAAGCAGACCGACCATAAGCTGTGTTTCCTATAGACCCGGTACAGAAATCCCGTATATTGAGAATGACTACTCCCAGGCTACAGAACTCTTCCAAACTGCTTTGATCCACACCTCCCAAACAGAACTCACGTACGCTGTATCTGACTACACTCAGGTAACCGAACTCCTGCAAGCTCTGTCTCCTACAATTGGGCTACCGAAATTGCGCACATTGTGAAAGCGTATTCCAAGGCAACAGAACTTTGAAAAATCATTGTGCTCCACTAGCATACAGACCTCCTGTGAACTGAATCTCTCTACAGCAAGGACGCATAGTGCCCAAAAGCTGCGCATCCTAGTGTCAGGCTACAGAAATACCACATATTACAAATCCCTACTCCCAAGCTACAGAACTCTTCCAAACTGCTTTGTTACACACCTGTAATACTGAACGCATGTAAGCTGCATCTGAGTACACTGAGGTTACAGAACTCCTGTAAGCTCTGTCTCCTACACTCAGGCAACGGACATTGCGCACATTGTGTATGCCTATTCCCAGGCTACAGACCGCTGAAAGTGATTTGTACTCCACTAGCATACAGAACTCATGTGAACTGAATTTCTCTACAGAAGCAGACAGACCATAAGCTGCATTTCCTATAGACAGGCTACAGAAATCCCGCATATTGTGAATACCTACTCCCAGGCTACAGAACTTTTCCAAACTACTTCGTTCCACACCTGTAATACAGAATTCATGTACGCTGCATCTGACTACACTCAGGTTACAGTACTCCTGTAAGCTCTGTCTCCTACACTCAGGCTACGGACATTGCGCACATTGTGTATGCCAATTCCCAGGCTACAGACCGCTGAAACAGCTTTGCACTCCACTAACATACAGATCTCCCGTGAACTGAATCTCTCTACAGCCTGAATTCAGAATTCCTATAAGCTGCACATCCCAGAGTCAGGCTACAGAAATTCCACATATTGTGAATCCCTCTCCCAGGCTACAGAACCCTTCCAAACTGCTTGTATCCACACCTACGATACAAAACTCATGTACGCTGCATCTGAAAAAACTCAGGTTACAGAACTCCTGCAAGTTCTGTCTCCTACATTCAATCTACAGACATTGCGCACATTGTGTATGCCTATGCGCAGGCTACAGAACGCTGAAAGAGCTTTGCACTCCACTAGTATACAGAACTCCCGTGAACTGAATGTCTCTGCAACCAGGAAGCAGACCGACCATAAGCTGTGTTTCCTATAGACAGGCTACAACAATCCCACATATTGAGAATGCCTACTCCAAGGCTACAGAACTTTTCAAAACTGCTTCGTTCAACACCGGTAATACAGAACTCATGTACGCCGCATCTCACTACACTCAGGTTACAGAACTGCTGTTAGCTCTGCCTCCTACAGTCAGGCTATGGATATTGCGCACATTGTGTAAGCGTATTCCCTGGTTACAGACCACTAAAAGAGTTTTGTACTGCACTAGCATAGAGAACTCCCATGAACTGAATTTCTCTACAGCCAGGAAGCAGACTGACCATAAGCTGCGTTTCCCTTAGACAGGCTACAGAAATACCATATATTGTGCATGCCTACTCACGGGCTACAGAACCCTTCCTAACTGCTTCGTTCCACACCCCCATACGCAACTCATGTATATTGTAAATCACTACACTCTGGATACAGAACTCCTGTGCGCTCTCTCTCCTACACTCAGGCTACCGAAAATGCTCACATTGGAAAGCGTAATGCCAGGCTACAGACTGCTGAAACTGCTTTGCACTCCACTAGCATACAGAACTCCCATGAACTGAATCACTCTACAGCCTGTACCCAGAATGCCTTAAGCTGCACATCCCAGAGTCAGGCTACAGAAATCCCGCATTTTGCAAATGCCTACTCACAGTCTACAGATCTCTTACAAACTGCTTCGTTGCACACCTTCGAAACAGAACTCATGGAAGCTGCACCTCACTACACTCACATAACAGAACTCTTGTTAGCACTGTCTAAGGATACAGACATTGCACACATTGTGTCATCCTATTCCCAGGCAACAGAACTCTGAAATAGCAATGCGCTCTACTAGCATACAGAACTCCCGTGAACTGCATCTCTCTAAAGCCAGGACGCAGAATGTCCATAAGCTGCGCATCCCAGAGTCACGCTACGAAATCACGCATATTGCGAATCCCTACTCCCAGGCTAGAGAACTCTACCAAACTGCTTCATTCCACACCTGTAATACATTATTTATGTACGCTACATCTGACTACACTCAGGTTACAGAACTCCTGTAAGCTCTGTCTCCTACACTCAGGTTAGAGACATTGCGCACATTGTGTATGCCTATTCCCTGTCTACAGACAGCTGAAAGAGCTTTGTACTGCACTAGCATACAGAACTACCGTGAACTGAATCTCTCTACAGCCAGCACGCAGAACGCCCATAAGCTGCGTTTCCTGCAGACAGGCTACAGAAATCCTGCATATTGCGAATGCCTACCCCCAGGCTACAGAATCCTTCCAAACTCCTTCGTTCCACTACTGTAATACTGAACTCATCTAAGCTGCATCTGACTATACTCAGGTTACAGAAATCCTGTACGCTCTGTCTCCTACACTTTTTCTGTTGGCATACTCTAATTGGTTTCACATGGTGACAAAACAGATACACAGTCGTGTTTTCTGAGTAAAAACCTGCAGAAACCAGATTGCAAACGTTATTTGTGTTTGTAAACATGACATTGAATCCACTTGCCTAAGAAAAAGTCTTTGCTTTTCTCCAAAACCAGGTTGACTCTGCTTTTCTGGGTGCTTTGCACACCAATTTCACACCAGTTTGTTAGGATAGGTCTGGATGAAACCAGAAATATCCGGTTCTGTGGTGGCTAACTCAATCCCAGCTCTTGCTAAAGCTTCTGTGTTTGCTTTTGTTTTCTCAATAGCATCTATGGATTTTAGAGTTGTGATTGCATTGTAGCATGTAACATTTTGTTTTTCTTGGGCAAACGCTAATTGGTTTCACATGGAGACACTACAGGTACACATTAGTGTTTTCTGAGTAAAAAGCTGCAGAAACCAGGTTACAAATGATATTTGTGTTTGTAAACATGACATTGAATGCACTTGCCCAAGAAAAAGACTTTGCTTTTCTCCAAAACCAGGTTGAATCTGCTTTTCAGGGTGCTTTGCCACCAACTCCACACCAGTTTGTCTGGATAGGGCTGTATGGAACCAGAAATATCCGGTTCTGTGGTGGATAACTCAATCCCAGCTCTTTCTGCAGCTTCTGTTTTTGCTTGTTTTTTCTCGATAGTATCTATGGACTTTAGAGTTGTGAATGCATTGTAGCATATAACAGTTTGTTTTTCTGTTGGCAAATGCTAATTGGTTTCATATGGATACACAACAGGTACACATTCGTGTTTTCTGAGTAAAAACCTGCAGAAACCAGGTTAGAAATGATATTTGTGTTTGTAAACAGGACATTGAATCCACTTGCCCAAGAAAAAGAATTTGCTTTTCTCCAAAACCCGTTGAATCTGCTTATCGGAGTGCTTTGCACACCAATTCCACACAAGTTTGTCCAGATAGGGCTGGATGTAACCAGAAATATCCTGTTCTGTGGTGGCTAACTCAATCCAAGCTCTTGCTACAACTTCTGTATTTGCTTGTGTTTTCTCGATAGTATCTATGGACTGTAGAGTTGTGAATGCATTGTAGCATGAAACATTTTGTTTTTCAGTTGGCAAATGAAAATTGGTTTCACATGTACACAAAGCAGGTACACTTTCGTGTTTTCTGAGTAAAAAGCTGCAGAAACCAGGTTACAAATGATATTTGTGTTTGTAAACATGACATTGAATGCACTTGCCCAAGAAAAAGACTTTGCTTTTCCCCAAAACCAGGTTGACTCTGCTTTTCTCGGTGCTTTGCACACCAATTCCACACCAGTTTGTTAGGATAGGTCTGGATGTAACCAGAAATATCCGGTTCTGTGGTGGCTAACTCAATCCCAGCTCTTGCTAAAGCTTCTGTGTTTGCTTGTGATTTCTCGATAGTATCTATGGACTGTAGAGATGTGAATGCATTGTAGCATGAAACATTTTGTTTCTCTATTGGCAAACTTAACTGGTTTCACATGTACACACAACAGGTACACTTTCGTGTTTTTTGAGTAAAATCCTGCAGAAACCAGGTTACAAATGATATTTGTGTTTGCAAACATGACATTGAATCCACTTGCCCAAGAAAAAGACTTTGCTTTTCTCCAAAACCAGGTTGACTCTGCTTTTCTGGGTGCTTTGCACACCAACTCCACACCAGTTTGTCCAGATAGGTTTGGATGAAACCAGAAATATCCGGTTCTGTGGTGGCTAACTCAATCCCAGCTCTTGCTACAGCTTCTGTGTTTTCTTGTGTTTTACCGATTGTATCTATTGACTTTATAGTTGTGAATGCATTGTAGCATGTAACATTATGTTTTTCTGTTGTCAAACGCTAATAGGTTTCACATGGAGACACGACAGGTACACATTCGGTTTTTCTGAGTAAAAATCTGCAGAAACCAGGTTAAAAATGATATTTGTGATTTACACAACATTGAATCTACTTGTCCAAGAAAAAGACTTTGCTTTTTTCCAAAACCAGGTTGACTCTGCTTTTCATCGTGCTTTGCCACCAACTCCACACTAGTTTGTCCAGATAGGGCTGGATGAATACAGAAATATCCATTTCAATGGTGGCGAAGTCATTCCCAGCTCTTGCTACAGCTTCTGTGTTTGCTTGTGTTTTCCGATAGTATCTATGGACTGAGAGTTTTGAATGCATTGTAGAATCTAAATTTTGTTTTTCTGTTGGCATACGCTAATTGGTTACACATGGAGACACAACAGGTACACATTCGTGTTTTCTGAGTAAAAAGCTGCAGAAACCAGGTTACAAATGATATTTGTGTTTGTACACAACATTGAATCCACTTGCCCAAGAAAAAGACTTTGCTTTACTCCAAAACCAGGTTGACTCTGCTTTTCTGGGTGCTTTGCACACCAATTCCACACCAGTTTGTCCAGATTGGTCTGGATGAAACCAGAAATATCCGATTATGTGGTGGCTAACTCAATCCCAGCTCTTGCTGCAGCTTCTGTGTTTGCTTGTGTTTTCTCGATAGTATCTATGTACTTTAGAGATTTGAATGCATTGTAGCATGTAACATTTTGTTTTTCTGTTGGCAAACGCTAATTGGTTTCACATGGAGACACAACAGGTACACATTCGTGGTTTCTAAGTGAAAATCTCCATAAAAACAGGTCAAAAATGATATTTGTGCTTGTAAACATGACGTTGAATGCACTTGCCCAAGAAAAAGACTATGCTTTTCTCCAAAAGCAGGTTGACTCTTCTTTTCTGGGTGCTTTGCACACCAATTCCACACCAGTTTCTCCGGATACGGCTGGATGAAACCAGAAATATCCAGTTCTGTGTTGGCTAAGTCAATCCAAGATCTTGCTACAGCCTCTGTGTTTGTTTGTGTTTTCTCGATACTATCTATAAACTTTAGAGTTGTGAATGCATTTTAGCATGTAACAGTTTGTTTTTCTGTTGGCAAACGCTAGTTGGTTTCACATGGATACACAACAGGTAAACATACGTGTTTTCTGAGTAAAAAGCTGCAGAAACCCGGTTGAAAGTGAGATTTGTGTTTGTAAACATGATTTTGAATCCACTTGCCGAAGGAAAATGCTTTGTTTTTCTCCAAAACCAGGTTGACTCTGCTTTTCTGGGTGCTTTGCACACCAACTCCACACCAGTTTGTCCAGATAAGTTTGGATGAAACCAGAAATATCCGGTTCTGTGGTGGCTAAGTCAATCCCAGTTCTTGCTACAGCTTCTGTGTTTGCTTGTGTTTTTTGGATTGTATCTATGGTCTTTAGAGTTGTGAATGCATTGTAGCATGTAACATTTTGTTTTTCTGTTGAAAACGCTACTTGGTTTCACATGGTGACACAACAGGTACACATTCATGTTTTCTTAGTAAAAAGCTGCAGAAACCAGGTTAAAAATGATATTTTTGTTTTTACACAACAATGAATCCATTTGCCCAAGAAAAAGACTTTGTGTTTCTTCAAAACCAGGTTGACTCTGCTTTTCTTGGTGCTTTGCGCATCAATTCCACATCAGTTTGTCCACATAGGTCTGGATGTAACTAGAAGTATCCGCTTCTGTGGTGGCTAACTCAATCCCAGCTCTTGGTACAGCTTCTGTGTTTGCTTGTGTTTTTCCGATAGTATCTATGTACTTTAGAGATTTGAATGCATTGTAGCATGTAACATTTTGTTTTTCAGTTGGCAAACGCTAATTGGTTTCACATGTACACACAACAGGTACACATTCGTGGTGTCAGAGTAAAAAGCTACAGAAACCAGATTAAAAATTATATTTGTGTTTGTAAACATGACATTGTATCCACTTGCCCAAGAAAATGACTGCTTTTCTCCAAAACTACATTGACTCTGCTTTTCTGGGTGCTTTGCACAGCAACTCCACACCAGTTTGTCCAGATAGGTTTGGATGAAACCAGAAACATCCGGTTCTGCGGTGGCGAACTCAATCCCAGCTCTTGCTACAGCTACTGTGTTTGCTTGTGTTTTCTCAATAGTATCTGTGGACTTTAGAGATGTGAATGATTTGGAGCAGGTAACATTTTGCTTTTCTGTTGGCTAACAATTACTGGTTTCACATGGAGACACAACAGGTACACATTCGTGTTTTCTGAGTAAAATGTTACAGAAACCAGATTAAAAATTATATTTGCGTTTGTAAACATGACATTGAATCCACTTGCCCAAGAAAAAGACTTTGCTTTTCTCTATAACCAGGTTGACTCTGCTTTTCTGCGTGCCTTGCACACCAATTCCACACAAGGTTGTCAAGATAGGGCTGGATGGAAATAGAAATATCCGGTTTTGTGGTTGTGAACTCACTCTGAGCTCTTGCTACGTCTTTCTGTTTGCTTGTGTTTTGTCAATAGTATTTTTTGACTTTAGAGTTGTGAATGCATTGTAGCATGTAATATTTTGTTTTTCTGTTGGCAAATGCTATTTGGTTTCACATGGAGACACAAAAGGTACACAACGTGCTTGCTGAATAAAAAGCTGCAGAAACCAGGTAAAAAAAGATATTGGTGTTTGGAAACATGACATTGAATCAACTTGCACAGGAAAAAGTCTTTGCTTTTCTCCAAAACCAGGTTGACTCTTCTTTTCTGGGTGCTTTGCACACCAACTCCACACCAGTTTGACCAGGTAGTGTGGATGAAACTAGAAATATCGGGTTCTGTGGTGGCTAACTCCATCCCAGCTCTTGCTAGAGCCTCAGAGGTTGCGTATGTTTTCTCGATAGTATCTAAGTTCTTTTGAGGTGTGAATGCATTGTAGGATGTAAGAGTATTTTTTTTTTCTGTTGGCGTACGCTAATTGGTTTCACGTTAAGACACAACAGGTACACATTCGTGTTTTCTGAGTTAAAATCTGCAGAAAGCATGTTAAAAATGATATTTGTGTTTGTAAACATGACATTGAATCCACTTGCGCAAGAAAAAGACTTTGTTTTTCTCCAAAACCAGGTTGACATTGCGTTTCTGGGTGCTTTGCACACCAATTCACAACAGTTTGTCCAGCTAGGTCTGGATGAAACCAGAAATATCCTGTTCTGTGGTGGTTAAATCAATCCAAGGTCTTGCTACAGCTTCTGTGTTTGCTTGTGTTTTCTCGACAGTACTGTGGATTTTAGAGTTGTGAATGCATTGTGGCATGTAGCATTTTGGTTTTCTATTGGCAAACGCTAATTGGTTTCACATGGAAATACAACAGGCACACATTCGTGTTTTCTGAGTAAAAAGCTGCAGAAACCAGGTTAAAAATGATATTGGTGTTTGTAAACATTACATTTAATCCACTTGTCCAAGAAAAGACTTTGCATTTCTCAAAACCCTGGTTGACTCTGCTTTTCTGGGTGCTTTGCAACAAACTCCACACCAGTTTGTCTGGATAGGGCTGGATGAAACCAGAAATATCTGGTTCTGAGGTGGCTAACTCAATCCCAGCTCTTGCCACAGTTTCTCTGTTTGCTTGTGTTTTCTGGATAGTATCTATGGACTTTAGAGATGTGAATGCATTGTAGCATGCAACATTTCATTTTTCTTTTGGCAAACGCTAAATGGTTTCACATGGAGACACAACAGGTACACATTCGTGTTTTCTGAGTAAAACCTGCAGAAAAGAGGTTAAAAATGATATTTGTGTTTGTAAACATGAAATTGAATACACTTGCCCAAGAAAAGTCTTTGCCTTTCTCCAAAACCAGGTTGACTCTGCTTTTCTGTCTGCTTTGCACTCCAATTCCACAACAGTTTGTCCAGCTGAGTCTGGAAGAAACCAGAAATATCCAGCTCTGTTGTGGCTAACTCAATCCCAGCGCTTGCTGCAGCTTCTGTGTTAGCTTGTGTATTCTGGACAGTATCTATGGACTTTAGAGTTGTGAATGCATTGTAGCATCTAACAGTTTGTTTTTCTGTTTTCAAATGCTAATTGGTTTCACATGGAGACACAACAGGTACACATTCGTGTTTTCTGATTAAAAAGCTGCAGAAACCATGTTAAAAATGATATTTGTGTTTGTAAACATGACATTGAATTCACTTGCCCAAGAAAAAGAATTTGCTTTTCTCCAAAACCAGGTTGACTCTGCTTTTCTGCATGCCTTGCACACCAGTTCCACAACAGGATGTCAAGATACAGAAATTGGAAATAGAAATATCCGGTCCTGTGTTGGCTCATTCAATCCGAGCTCTTGCTACAGCTTTGTGTTTGCTTGTCTTTTGTCGATAGTATTTGTGGACTTTAGAGTTGTGAATGCATTGTAGCTTGTAACATTCTGTTTTTCTGTTGGCAAACGCTAACTGGTTTCACATGGAGACACAACAGATACACATTCGTGTTTTCTGAGTAAAAAGCTGCAGAAAACAGGTTACTAATGAAATGGGTGTGTCTAAACATGACGTTGAATCCACTTGCACAAAAAAAAGACTTTGCTTTTCTCCAAAACCAGGTTGACTCTGCTTTTCTGGGTGCTTTGCACACGAACTCCCCACTAGTTTGTCCAGATGGTTTTGGATGAAACCAGATATATCCATTTCTATGGTGGCTGGTCAAACCCAGCTGTTGCTACACCTTCTGTGTTTTCTTGTGTTTTGTAGATAGTATCTATGGATTTTAGAGTTGTGAATGCATTGTTACACGTAACATTTTGTTTTTCTGTTGGCAAACGCTAATTGGTTTCACATGAAGACAAAACAGGTACACACACGTGTTTTCTGAATAAAAATCTGCAGAAACCAGGTTGAAAATGATATTGGTGTTTGTAACCATGACATTGAATCCACTTGCCCAAGAAAAGACTTTGCCTTTCTCCAAAACCAGGTTGACTTTGCTTTTCTGTCTGCATTGCACACCACTTCCACACCAGTTTGTCCAGATAGGTTTGTATGAAACCAGAAATATCCGGTTCTGTGTTGGCTAACTCAATCCCAGCTCTTGCTAGATCCTCAGAGTTTGCTTATATTTTCTCGATAGTATCTATGGACTTTAGAGTTGTTAATGCATTGTTGCATGTAACATTTTGTTTTTCTGTTGGCATACGCTAATTGTTTTCACATGGAGACACAACACGTACACATTCGTGTTTTCTGAGTAAAAAGCTGCAGAAACCAGGTTAAAAATGAAATTAGTGTTTGTAAACATGACATTGAATCCACATGCCCAAGAAAAGACTTTGCTTTTCACCAAACCCAGGTTGACTCTGCTTTTCTGGGTGCTTTGCAACAAACTCCACACCAGTTTGTCTGGATAGGGCTGGATGGAACCAGAAATATCTGGTTCAGAGGTGGCTAACTCCATCCCAGCTCTTGCCACAGTTTCTCTGTTTGCTTCTCTTTTATCGATTGTATATGTGGGCTTTAGAGTTGTGAATGCATTGTAGGATGTAACAATCTGTTTTTCTGCTGACAAATGCTAATTGGTTTCACATAGAGACAGAACAGGTACACATTCGTGTTTTCTGAGTAAAAAGCTGCAGAACCAGGTTGAAAATGATATTGGTGTTTGTAAACATGACATTCAATCCACTTGCCCAAGAAAAGACTTTGCTTTTCTCCAAAACGAGGTTGACTCTGCTTTTCTGTCTGCTTTGCACACTAATTCCACAACAGTTTGTCCAGCTAAGTCTGGATGAAACCAGAAATATCCAGTTCTGTGGTGGCTAACTCAATCCCAGCGCTTGCTGCAGCTTCTGTGTTGGCTTGTGTTTTCTGGACAGCATCTATGGACTTTAGAGTTGTGAATGCATTGTAGCATCTAACAGTTTGTTTTTCTGTTTTTAAATGCTAATTGGTTTCACATGGAGACACAACAGGTACACATTCGTATTTTCTGATTAAAAAGCTGCAGAAACCATGTTAAAAATGATATTTGTGTTTGCAAACATGACATTGAATTCACTTGCCCAAGAAAAAGACTTTGCTTTTCTCCAAAACCAGGTTGACTCTGCTTTTCTGCATGCCTTGCACACCAATTCCACACGAGGTTGTCAAGATACGGAAATTGGAAATAGAAATAGCCGGTTTTGTGGTGGCGATCTCAATGCCAGCTCTTGCTACAGCTTTGTGTTTGCTTGTGTTTTGTCTATAGTATTTGTGGACTTTAGAAATGTGAATGCAATGTAGCTTGTAACATTCTGTTTTTCTGTTGGCAAACGCTAGTTGGTTTCACATGGAGACACAACAGGTACCCATTCGTGTTTTCTGAGTAAAAAGCTGCAGAAACCAGATTACTAATGATATTGGAGTGTGTAAACATGACATTGAATCCACTTGCCCTAGAAAAAGACTTTACTTTTCTCCAAAAGCAGGTTGACCCTGCTTTTCTGGGTGCTTTGCACATGAACTCCACACCAGTTTGTACAGATGGGTTTGGAGGAAACCAGAAATATCCCGTTCTCTGGTGGCTAACTCAATCCCAGCTCTTGCTACATCTTCCGTGTTTGATTGCATTTTCTGGATAGTATCTGTGGACTTTAGAGTTGTGAATGCATTGTAGCATGTAACATTTTGATTTTCTTTTGGCAAACGCTAATTGGTTTCACATGGAGACACAACAGGTACACACACGTGTTTTCTGAATAAAAACCTGCATAAACCAGGTTAAAAATGATATTTGTGTTTGTAAACATGACATTGAATCCACTTGCCCAAGAAAAAGACTTTGCTTTTCTTCAAAATCAGGTTGACTCAGATTAACGGGGTGCTTTGCAAACCAACCCCCAACCACTTTGTCTGTAGAGGGCTGTATGAAACCAGAAATATCCTGTTCTTTGGTGGCTAACTCAATCCCAGCTCTTGCTACAGCTTCTGTGTTTGCTTGTGCTTTGTCGATAGTATCTATGGACTTTAGAGTTGTGAATGCATTGTAGCAAGTAACATTTTGTTTTTCTGTTGGCAAATGCTAATTAGTTTCACCTGGAGACACAACAGGTACACATTCGTGTTTTCTGAGTAAAAACTGCAGAAACCAGGTTAAAAATGATATTTGTGTTTGTATACATGACATTGAATCCACTTGCCCAAAAAAAAGACTTTCCTTTTCTCCAAAATCAGGTTGACTCTGCATTTCTGCATGTCTAGCACACCAATTCCACACCAGGTTGTCAAGATACGGCTATTGGAAATAGAAATATCCGGTTCTGTGGTGGCTAACTCAAACCCAGCTCTTGCTACAGCTTCTCGTTTTGCATTTTTTGCGATAGTATCTATGGACTTTAGAGGTGTGAATGCATTGTAGCATGTAACAGTTTGTTTTTCTGTTGGCATACGCTAATTGGATTCACATGGAGACACAACCGGTACACTTTCGTGTTTTCTGAGTAAAATGCTGCAGAAACCAGGTTAAAAATGATATTTGTGTGTGTAAACATGACATTGAATCCACTTGCCCAAGAAAAAGACTTTGCTTTTCTCCAAAACCAGGTTGACTCTGCTTTTCTGGATGCTTTGCACACCAATTCCACACCAGTTTGTCCAGGTAGGTTTCGATGAAACCAGAAATACCCAGTTCTGTGGTGGCTAAGTCAATCCCAGCTGTTGCTACAGCTTCTGTGTTTTCTTGTGTTTTGTAGATAGTATCTATGTATTTTAGAGTTGTGAATGCATTGTTACACGTAACATTTTGTTTTTTCTGTTGGTAAACGCTAATTGGTTTCACATGAAGACACTACAGGTACACATTCGAGTTTTCTGAGTAAAAAGCTGCAGAAACCAGGTTACAAATGATATTTATGTTTGTAAAAATGACATTGAATCCACTTGCTCAAGAAAATGACTTTGCTTTTCTCCAAAACCAGGTTGACTCTGTTTTCTGGGTGCTTTGCACACGAACTCCACACCAGTTTGTCCAGATAGGGCTGTATAAAACCAGAAATATCCTGTTCTGTGGTGGCTAACTCAATCCTAGCTCTTGCTACAGCTTCTGTGTTTGCTTTTTTTGTCAATATTATCTATGTACTTTAGTGATGTGAATGAATTGTAGCATGTAACATTTTTTTATGGCAAAATCTAATAGGTTTCACATGGAGACACAACAGGTACACATTCGTGTTTTCTGAGTAAAAAGCTGCAGAAATCAGGTTAAAAATGATATTTGTGTTCGAAAACATGACATTGATTCCTATTGTCCAAGAAAAAGACTTTGCTTTTCTCCAAAACCTGGTTGATTCCGCTTTTCTGGGTGCTTTGCACACCAATTCCACACCAGTTTGTCCAGATAGGGATGGAAGAAACCAGAAATACCCGGTTCTGTGGTGGCTAGCTCAATCCCAGCTCTTGCTACAGTTACTGAATTTGCTTGTGTCTTCTCAAAAGTATCTGTGCATTTTAGAGTTGTGAATGCATTATAGCATGTAACATTTTGTTTTTCTGTTGGCAAATGCTAATTGGTTTCACATGGAGACACAACAGGTACACATTCGTGTTTTCTTAGTAAAAAGCTGCAGAAACAGGTTACAAATGATATTTGTGTTTGGTAACATGACATTGAATCCACTTGCCCAAGAAAATGACTTTGCTTTTCTCCAAAGACAGGTTGACTCGCTTTTCTGGGTGCTTTGCACACCAACTGCACACCAATTTGTCCAGATAGGGCTGGATGAAACCAGAAATATCCGGTTCTGTGGTGGCTTACTCAATCCAAGCTCTTGCTACAGCCTCAGAAATTGTTTGTGTTTTCTGGATAGCATCTTTGGAGTTTACAGTTGCGAATGCATTTTAGCATATAACATTTTGTTTTTGTTGGCATACACTAATTGGTTTCACATGGAGACACAACAGGTACACATTCGTGTTTTCTGAGAAAAAGCTGCAGAAACCAGGTTAAAAATGATATTTGTGTGACATTGACTCCACCTGCCCAGGAAACAGACTTTGCTTTTCTCCAAAACCAGGTTGACTCTGCTTTTCTGGGTGCTTTGCACACCAACTCTACACCAGTTTGTTCAGATAGGGCTGGATGAAACCAGAAATATCCGGTTCTGTGCTGGCGAACTCAATCCCACCTATTGCTACAGCTTCTGTGGTTGCTTGTGTTGTGTCGATAGTATCTATGGACTTTAGAGTTGTGAATGCATTGTAGTATGTAACAGTTTTTTTTTATGTTGGTAAATGCTAATTGGTTTCACATTGAGACACAACAGGTACACATTCTTGTTTTCTGAGTAAAAAGCTGCAGAAACCAGGTTAAAAATGATATTTGTGTTTGTAAACATGACATTGAATCCACTTGCCCAAGAAAAAGACTTTGCTTTTCTCCAAAACCAGGTGGACTTTGCTTTTCTGAGTGCTTTGCACACCAATTCCACAGCAGTTACTCCGGAAAGTACTGGATGAAACCAGAAATATCCGGTTTTGCGGTGGCCAAATCAATCCAAGCTCCTGCTACAGCCTCTGGGTTTGTTTGTGTTTACTCGATAGTATCTATAAACTTTAGACTTGTGAACGCATTGTAGCATGTAACAGTTCGTTTTTCTGTTGGCATACGCTAATTGGTTTCACATGGAGACACAACAGGTTCACATTCGTGTTTTCTGAGTAAAAAGCTGCAGAAACTAGGTTACAAATGATATTGGTGTTTGTAAACATGACATTGAATCCCCTTGCCCAAGTAAAAGGCTTTGCTTTTCTCCAAAACCAGGTTGACTTTGCCTTTCTGGGTGCTTTGCACACCAACTCCCCAAAACTTTTCCGGATAGGGCTGGATGAAACCAGAAATATCCGGTTCTGTGGTGGCTAACTCAATCCCAGCTCTTGCTACAGCCTGTGTGTTTGCTTGTGCTTTGTCGATATTATTTATGGACTTTAGAATTGTGAATGCATTGTAGCATGTAGCATTTTGTTTTTCTAAGAATTCCTGTAAGCTGCTTTTCCTATAAACAGTCTACAGAAATCCTGCATATTGCGAATGCCTACTCCCATGCTACAGAACTGTTCTAAACTGCTTCGTTCCACACCGCTGATCCAGAACTCATGTAAGCTGCACTCACAACGCTCAGGTTACAAAACTCCTGTAAGCTCTGTCTAAGGATACAGACATTGTGCACATTGTGTCATCCTATTCCCAGGCAACAGAACTCTGAAATAGCATTGCACTCCACTAGCATACACAATTGCCGTGAACTGCATCTCTCTACAGCCAGGACGCAGAACGACCATAAGCTGCCCATCCTAGAGTCAGGGTACAGAAATCCCGCATATGGTGAATCTCTACTCCCAAGCTACAGAACACTTCCAAACTGCTTACATCCACACATCCGATACAGAACATATATGCAGGCTACAGACCACTGAAAAAGCTTTGTACTCCACTAGTATACAGAACTCCTGTGAAGTGAATCTCTCTACAACCAGGAAGGAGACTGACCATAAGCTGCCTTTCCTATAGACAGTCTACCGAAATCCCTCATATTGCGATTCCAACTCCCAAGCTACAGAACACTTCCAAACTGCTTACATCCACACATCCGACACTGAACTCATGTGCGCTGCATCTGACGAAACTCAGGTTACAGAACTCGTGTAAACTCTGTCTCCTACACTCAGGCTACAGACATTGCGCATATTGTGTATGCCTATTCCCTTGCTACAGACTGCTGAAACAGATTTGTACTCCACTAGAATACAGAATTCCCCTGAACTGAATCTCTCGACAAGCAGGAAGCAGACCGACCATGATCGGCGTTTCCTATAGACAGGCTACAGAACTCCCGCATATTGCGAATTCCTACTCCAGGGGTACAGAACTCTTCCAAACAGCTTCATTCCACACCTCTAATACAGAACTCATGTAAGCTGCATCTGACTACACTCAGGTTTCCAAACACCTGTAAGATCTGTCTAAGGATACAGACATTGCGCACATTGTGTCACCCTTTTCCCAGGCAACAGAACTCTGAAATAGCATTGCACTCCACTAGCATACAGAACTCCCGTGAACTGAATCTGTCTACAGCCAGGACGCAGAACGCCCATAAGCTGCGTTTTCTATAGACAGGCGACAGAAATCCCGCACATTGCGAATGCCTACTCCCAGGCTACAGAACTCTTCCAAACTGCTTCGTTCATCACATCCAATACAGAACTCATGTATGCTGTAAATCACTACACTGGGAATACAGAACTCCTGTATGCTCTCTTTCCTACACTCAGGTTGCTGAAATTGCACACATTGTATAAGCGTATTCCCAGGTTACAGACTGCTGAAACAGCTTTGCACTCCACTAGGATACAGAACCCCGTGAACTGCATCTCTCTACAGAATGTATCCAGAATTCCTATAAGCTGCACATCCCAGAGTCAGGATACAGAAATCCCGCATATTGCGAATGCCTACTCCCAGGGTACAGAACTCTTACAAACTGCTTCGTTCCACACCTCTAATACAGAACTCATGCACGCTGCATCTGACTATACTCACGTTACAGAACTCCTGTAAACTCTGTCTCCTACACTCAGGCTACAGACATTGTGCACATTGTGTATGCCTATTCCCAGGCTACAGACCGCTGAAACAGCTTTGTACTCCACCAGCATACAGAACTCCCGTGAACTGAATCTGTACAGAGCCAGGAAGTAGACCGACCATAAGCTGTGTTTCCTATAGACAAGCTACAGAAATCCCGCATATTGCAAATGCCTACGCCCAGGCTACGGAACTCTTCCAAAATGCTTCGTTCCACACCTGTAATATAGAATTCATATGCACTGCATCTGACTCCACTCAGGTTACGGAACTCCTGTAAGCTCTGTCTAACAATACAGACATTGCGCACATTGTGTATGCCTATTCCCAGGCAAAAGAACTCTGAAATAGCATTGCACTCCACTAGCATACAGAACTCCCGTGAACTGAATCTCTCTACAGCCAGGAAGCATACCTACCTTAAGCTGTGTTTCCTATAGACAAGGTACAGAAATCCCACATATTGCGAATCCCTACTCCCAGGCCTCAGAACCCTTCCTAAGTGCTTCGATCCACACCTCCAATACAGAACTCATGTATGCTGTAAATCACTACACTGACAATACAGAACTCCTGTATGCTCTCTTTCCTACACTCAGGCTACCGAAAATGCGCACATTGTGTAAGCGTATTCCCAGGTTACAGACCGGTGAAAAGCTTTGCACTCCACTTGGATAAAGAACCCCGTGAACTGCATCGCTCTACAGAATGTATCCAGAATTCCTCAAGCTGCACATCCCAGATTCAGGATACAGAAATCCCGCATATTGTAAATGCCTACTCCCAGGCTACAGAACTCTTACAAACTGCTTCGTTCCACACCAGTAATACAGAACTCATGCACGCTGCATCTGACTACACTCAATTTACAGAACTCCTGTAAGCTCTGTCTCCTACACTCAGGCTACAGACATTGCACACATTGTGTATGCTATTCCCAGGCTACAGACAACTGAAACAGCTTTGTGCTCCACTAGCATACAGAACTCCCATGACCTGAATCTCTCTACAGCCAGGAAGCAGACCGACCATAGGCTGCGTTTCCTATAGACAGGCTACAGAAACCCTGCAAATTGTGAATGCCTACTCCCAGGCTACAGAACTCTTCCAAACTGCTTCGTTCCACACCTGTAATGCAGAACTCATTTAAGCTGCATCTGACTACACTCAGGTTACAGAAGTCTTGCATGCTCTGTCTAAGGATACTACATTGTGCACATCATGTCATCCTATTCACAGGCAACAGAACTCTGAAATAGCATTGCACTCCACTAGCTTACAGAACTCCCAGGAACTGTATCTCTCTACAGCCAGGACGCAGAATGCCCATAAGCTGCGCATCCTAGTGTCAAGCTACAGAAATGCCGCATATTGTGATCCCTACTCCCAGGCTACGGAACTCTGCTAAACTGCTTACATCCACACCTCCAATACAGAATTCATGTACACTGCATCTGACTTAATCAGGTTACAGAACTCCTGTAGGCTCTGTCACCTACACTCAGGCTACAGAAATTGCACACAGTGTGAAGGCCTATTCCCAGGCTACAGATCACTAAAACAGCTTTGTATTCCAGTAGCCTACAGAACTGCCATGAACTGAATCTCTCTACAGCCAGGACGCAGAATGAATATAAGCTGCGCATCCTAGAGTCAGGCTACAGAAATGCCGCATAATGAGAATCCCTACTCCCAGGCTACAGAACAGCTTCGATTCACACCTCTGATACAGAATTCATGTATGCTATAAATCACTACACACAGGTTACAAAACTCCTATACGTTCTCTCTCCTACACTCAGGCAACTGAAATTGTGCACATGTGTAAGCCTATTCCGAGGCTACAAAACGCTGAAACAGCTTTGCACAGCACTAGGATACAGAACTCCCGTGAACTGAATCACTCTACAGATACAGAACTCAAGTATGCTGTAAATTACTACACTCACGTAACTGAAATCATGTATGCTCTGTCTCCTACACTGACGCTACCGAAATTGCACACATTGTGTAAGCTTATTCCCAAGCTACAGAACACTGAAACAACTTTTTACTCCACTGGCATAAAGAACTCCCATGAACTGAATATCTCTGCAGCCTGTATCCAGAATCCTATAAGCTGCACATCCCAGAATCAGGCTACAGAAATCCTCCATATTGCGAATGCCTACTCCCAGGCTACAGAACTCTTGCAAACTGCTTCCTTACACACCTCAGATACAGAACTCATGTAAGATGCACCTCACTGCACTCAGGTTACAGAAATCCTGTAAGCTCTGTCTAAGGATACAGACATTGTGCACGTTGTGTAATCCTCTTCCCAGGCAACAGAACTCTGAAATAGCATTGCACTCCACTAGCATACAGAACTCCCGCTAACTGCATTTCTCTATAGCCCTGATGCAGATTGCCCATCAGCTGCGCATCTTAGAGTTAGGCTACAGAAATCCCACATATTGCGAATGCCTAATCCCAGACTACACAACTCTTAAAAACTGCTTCGTTCCACCCCTCAGATACAGAACTCATGTACGCTGCATCTGACTACTCTCAGGTTACAGATCTCCTGTAAGGTCTGTCTCCTACACTCAGGCTACAGACATTGCGCACATTGTGTATGCCTATTCCCAGGCTACAGACAGATGAAACAGCTTTGTACTCCACTAGCATTCAGAACTCCCGTGAAGTGCATCTCTCTACAGCCAGGAGGCAGACCGACCATTAGCTGCATTTCCTATAGACACGCTACAGAAATCCCGCATATTGCGAATCCCTACTCCCAGGCTATGGAACCCTTCCTAATTGCTTCATCCACACCTCTGATACAGAACTCATGTATGCTTTAAATCACAACACTCAGGTTGCAGAAGTCCTGTACGCTCTGTCTCCTACACTCAGGCTACCGACATTAGTCACATTATGTAAGAGTATTCCCAGGCTACAGACCGCTGAAACAGCTTTGTATTCCACTAGCATACAGAACTCACGTGAACTGAATCTCTCTATAGCCAGGAAGCAGACTTCCCATAATCTGCATTTCCTATAGACAGGCTACATTAATCCCGCATAGTGCGAATGCCTACTCCCAGGCTACAGAACCCTTCCTAACTGCTTCTTTCCACACCTCCGATAAAGAACTCATGTATGTTGTAAATCACTACACTCAGGTTACAGAGCTCCTGTACGCACTCTCTGTTACAATCAGGCTACCAAAATTGTGTACATTGTGTAAGCGTATTCCCAGGCTAAAAACACTGAAAGATCTTTGCACTCTACTAGCATACAGAACTCCCATGAACAGAATTTCTCTACAGCCAGGAAGCAGACTGACCATAAGCTGCATTTCTTATACACAGGCTACAGAAATTGTGCATATTGCGAATGCCTACCCTCAGGCTACAGAACCCTTCCTAACTGCTTTATTCCACACCTCTGATACAGAACTCATGTATGCTGTAAATCAATACACTCAGGTTACAGAACTCCTGTACGCTCCTACTCCTACACTCAGGCTTCGGAAACTGCATACATTGTGTAAGCGTACTCCCAGGCTACAGAATGCTGAAACAGCGTTGCACTCTGCTGGCATACAGAACTCCCATGAATTGAATCTCTCTACAGCTTGTATCCAGAATGCCTATAAACAGCGTTTCCTATAGACAGGATACAGAAATCCCGCATATTGAGAATGCCCACTGCCAGGCTACAGAACTCTTCCAAACTGCTTCGTTCCACACCTGTAATACAGAACTCATGTAAGCAGCATCTGACTAAACTCAGGTTACAGAACTCCTGTAAGCTCTGTCTCCTACACTCAAGCTACAGGCATTGCGCACATTGTGTATGCCTATTCCCAGGCTACAGAGAAATGAAACAGCTTTGTACTCCACTAGCATTCAGAACTCCCGTGAACTGAATCTCTCTACAGCCAGGAAGGAGATCTACCATAAGCTGCGTTTCCTATAGAAAGGCTACAGAAATCCCACATATCGCGAATGAATACTCCCAGGCTACAGAACTCTTCCAAACTGCTTCGTTCCACACTTGTAATACAGAACTCATTTAAGCTGCATCTGACTACACTCAGGTTACAGAACTCCTGTAAGCTCTGTCTCCTACACTCAGGCTATGGAAATTGCGCATATTATGTATGCCTAGCCCAGGATACAGTCCGCTGAAACAGATTTGTACTCCACTAGCATACAGAACTCCCATGAACTGAATCTCTCTACAGCCAGGAAGCAGACTGACCATAAGCTGCGTTTCCTACAGACAGGCTACAGACATCCCGCATATTGTGAATACCTACTCCCTGGCTAGAGAACCCTTCCTAATTGCTTCATTCCACACCTATGATACAGAACTCAAGTATGCTGTAAATAACTACACTCACGTAACTGAAATCATGTATGCTCTGTCTCCTACATTGATGCTACCGAAATTGCACACATTGTGTAAGCTTATTCCCAGGCTACAGAATGCTGAAACAGCTTTTTACTCCACTAGCATAAAGAACTCCCATGATCTGAATCTCTCTGCAGCCTGTATCCAGAATCCTATAAGCTGCACATCCCAGAGTCAGGTACAGAAATCCTGCATATTGCGAATGCCTAATCCCAGGCTACAAAACTCTTATAAACTGCTTCCTTACACACCTCAGATACAGAATTCATGTAAGATGCACCTCACTGCACTCAGGTTACACAAATCCTGTAAGCTCTGTCTAAGGATACTGATATTGTGCACGTTGTGTGATCCTATTCCCAGGCAACAGATCTCTGAAAGAGCATTCACTCCCCTAGCATATAGAACTCCCATGAACTGAATCTCTCTACAGCCAGATCGCTGAACACCCATCAGCTGCGCATCCTAGACGGGCTACAGAAATCCCGCATATTGCGAATGCCTACTGCCAGTCTACAGAACTCTTCCATAATGCCTCATTCCACAACTCAGATACAGAACTCATGTAAGCTGCATCTGACTACACTCAGGTTATAGAACTCCTGTAAACTCTGTCTCCTTCACTAGGCTACAGACATTGTGCACATTGTGTGTGCCACTTCCCATGCTACAGTCGTGGAAACTGCTTTGTACTCCGCTAGCATACAGATCTCCTGTGATCTGAATCTCTCTGCAGCCATTATGCAGACGGACCATAAGCTGTGTTTCCTATAGAGAGGCTACAGAAATCTCGTATATTGAGAATACCTACTCCCAGGCTACGGAACCCTTCCTAACTGCTTTGTTCTAAACCTCCAATACAGAACTCACGTATCCTGGCTGATATTCATTTAGCCACAACAGAACCGATATTTCTGGTTAGATCCAGACCTACATGGACAACCTCGTGTAGAATTCTTGTGCAAAGGACACAGAGAAGCAGAATCAATCTGGTTTTGGAGAAAAGCAAAGTCTTTTTCTTGGGCAAGTGGATTCATTGTCATGTTCACAAACACAAATATCCTTCTGAACCTGGTTTTTGTAGCATTTTACTCAGAAAACTCGAATGTGTACCTGTTGTTTCTTCATGTGAATCCAATTAGCGTTTGCCAATAGAGAAAAAAAATGTTATATGCCTGAATTCATTCCGAACTCCAAAGTTCATAGTTACTATCCAGAAAACACTAACAAACTCACAGGCTGTTTTAAAAGCTGATATTCATTTAGTCAAAACAGAACTGGATATTTCTGGTTGAATCTAGAGCTATCTGGAAAAACACATGTGGAATTCGTGTGCAAAGGACCCAGAAAAGCAGAATCAAACTGGTTTTGGAGAAAAGCAAAGGCTTTTTCATGGGAAAGTGGATTCAAAGTAATGTTAGCAAACACAAATATCATTTTTAACCTGGTTCTGTAGCATTCTACTCAGAAAACTCTAATGTGTACCTGTTGTGTTTCCATGTGGAACCAATTAGCGTTTGCCAACAAAAAAACAAAGTGTTACATGCCAGAATTCATTGCAAAATCTAAATTTAATAGAAAGTATCCAGGAAACACTAACAAACATACAGGCTGTTTTAAAATCTGATATTCATTAAGCCACAACAAAACGGGATATTTCTTGTTTGATCCAGACCTATCTGGCCAAACTCGTGTGGAATCCGTCTGCAAAGGACTCAGAAAAGCACAGTCAAACCGGTTTTGGAAAAAAGCAAAGGCTTTTTCTTGGGCAAGTGTATTCAATGTCATGTTAGCAAACACAAATATAATTTTTCACCTGGTTTCTAAAGCATTCTACTCAGAAAGCTCAATTGGGTACCTGTTGTGTCTCCATGCGGAACCAATTAGTGTTTGCCAACAAAAAAATGAAGTGTTACATGCCAGAATGCATTCTAAACTCTATAGTTCATAGATAATATGCAGAAAACAGAAACAAACACAGAGGCTGTAGCAAGAGCTGGGATTGAGTTAGGCAGAACACACCCGGATCCTTCTGGTTAGATCCAGACCTATCTGGACAAACTCATGTGTCAAAGCTTGGGCAAAGGACCCAGAAAAGCTGATATTCATTAAGCCACAACAAAACGGGATATTTCTTGTTTGATCCAGACCTATCTGGCCAAACTCGTGTGGAATCCAAGTGCAAAGGACCCAGAAAAGCAGAGTCAAACTAGTTTTGGAGAAAAGCAAGGTCTTTTTCTTGGGCTAGTGGATTCAATGTCATGTTTACAGTGGCAAATATCATGTTGAACCTGGTTTCCGTAGCATTCTACTCAGAAAAATCGAATGTGTACCTTTTGTGTCTCCATGTGAATCCAATTAGCGTTGGCAACAGAAAAACAAAGAGTTACATGCCAGAATTCAATACAATCTCTAACGTACATAGTTAATACCCTGAATACACAAACAAACGCACAGGCTGTTTCAAAAGCTGATATTCATTTAGGCACACCAGAACCGGATATTTCTGGTTTGATCCAGACCTATCTGGACAAAGTCATGTGGAATTCTTGTGCAAAGGACCCAGAAAAGCAGAGTCAAACTGGTTTTGGAGAAAAGCAAAGTCTTTTTCTTGGACAAGTGCATTCAATGTCATGTTTACAAACACAAATATCATTTGTAACCTGCTTTCTGTAGTATTCTACTCAGAAACCTCTTATGTGTACATGTTGTGTCTCCTAGTGGAACCAATTAGTGTGTGGCAACAAAAAAAAGTGTTACATGCCAGAATTAATTCCAAACTCTTAAGTTCATAGTTAATATCCAGAAAACACTAACAAACACACAGGCTGTTTTAAAAGATGATGTTCATTTACCCAAAAGAGAACCGGATATTTCTGGTTTGATCCAGACCTATCTGGACAAACTCATGTGGAATTCTTGTGCAAAGGATGCAGAGAAGCAGAGGCAAAGTGGTTTTGGATAAAAGCAAAGACTTTTTCATGGGAGAGTGGATTCAATGTCATGTTAGCAAACACAAATATCATTTGTAACCTGGTTTCTGCAGCTTTTTACTCAGACAATATGAATGTGTTCCTGTAGTGTTTCCATGTGAAACCAATTAGCGTTTGCCAACAGAAAAACAATATGTTACATGCTACAATGCATTCACATCTCTAAAGTCCATAGATACTATCGACATAACACAAACAAACTCAAGGATGTAGCAAGAGCTGGGATTGATTTAGCCACCACAGAACCGGATGTTTCTGGGTTCATCCAGCCCTACCTGGACAAACTGGTGTGGAATTGTTGTGCAAAGCACCCAGAGCAGCAGAGTCAACCTGGTTTTGGGGAAAAGCAAAGTCTTTTTCTTCAGTAAGTGTTTTCAATGTCATGTTTACAAACACAAATATCATTTGTAACCTGGTTTCTGCAGCTTTTTACTCAGAAAACACGAATGTGTACCTGTTGTGCCTCCATGTGAAACCAATTAGCGTTTGCCAACAGAAAATCAAAATGTTACATGCTAAAATGCATTCACAACTCTCAGTCCATAGATACAATCGAGAAAACACAAGCAAATACAGAAGCTGTTGCAAGAGCTGGGATTGAGTTAGCCACCAGAGAACCGGATATTTCTGGTTTCATCCAAACCTAACTGAACAAACTGGTGTGGAATTGATGTGCAAAGCACCCAGAAAAACAGAGCCAACCTGGTTTTGGAGAAACGCAAAGTGTTATTCTTGGGCACATGGATCAATGTCATGTTTACAAACACAAATATCATTTGTAACCTGGTTTCTGCAGCTTTTTACACAGAAAACACGAATGTGTCCCTGCTGTGTCGCATTTGAAACCATTAGCGTTTGCCAATAGAAAACCTAAATGCTACATGCTACAATGCATTCACAACTCTAAAGTCCATAGATACTATTGACAAAAAACAAGCAAACACAAAAGCTGTAGCCACAGCTGGGATTGACTCAGCCACCACAGAACCAGATATTTCTGGTTTCATCCAAACCTAGCTGAACAAACTGGTGTGGAGTTGGTGTGCAAAACACCCAGAAAAGCAGAGTCAACCTGGTTTTGGAGAAAAGCAAAGTCTTATTCTTGGGCACGTGGATTCAATGTCATGTTTACAAACACAAATATCATTTGTAACCTGGTTTCTGCATTTTTTTACTCAGAAAACACGAATTTGTACCTGTAGTGTCTCCATGTGAAACCAATTAGCGTTTGCCAACAGAAAAACAATATGTTACATGCAACAATGCTTTCACAACTCTAAAGTCCATAGATACTATAGAGAAAACACAAGCTAATATAGAAGCTGTAGCAAGAGCTGGGTTTGAGTTAGCCACCACAGAACCAGATATTTTTGATTTCATCCAAACCTATCTGGACAAACTGGTGTGGAGTTGGTGTGCAAAGCACCCAGAGCAGCAGAGTCAACCTGGTTTTGGGGAAAAGCAAAGTCTTTTTCTTCGGTAAGTGTTTTCAATATCATGTTTACAAACACAAATATCATTTTTAACCTGGTTTCTGCATCTTTTTACGCAGAAAACAAGAATGTGTATCTGTTGTGCTTCCATGTTAAACCAATTAGCATTTGCCAACAGAAAATCAAAATGTTACATGCTAAAATGCATTCACAACTCTAAAGAACATAGATACTATCGGCAAAACACAAGCAAACACAAAAGCTGTAGCAAGAGCTGGGATTGAGTTCGCCACCACAGAACCGGATATTTCTGGTTCCATCCAGCCCTAACTGGAAAACCTGGTGTGTAATTGGTGTGCAAAGCACCCAGAAAAGCAGAGTCAACCTGGTTTTCGAGAAAAGCAAAGTCTGTTTCTTGGGCAAGTGGATTCAATGTCATGTTTAGAAACACAAATATTATTTTTAACCTGGTCTCTGTAGCTTTTTACTAATAAAACACGAATGTGTACCCTTAATGGTTTCATGTGAAATCAATTAGCTTTTGCCAACAGAAAACAAAATGTTACGTACAACAATGCATTCACAACTCTAAAGTCCACAGATACTATCGACAAAACACAAGCAAACACAGAAGATTTAGCAACAGCTGGGATTGACTGAGCCACCACAGAACTGGATATTTCTGGTTCCATCCAAACCTATCTGGAAAAACTGGTGTGGAATTGGTGTGCAAAGCACCCAGAAAAGCAGAGTCAACCTGGTTTTTGAGACAAGCAAAGTCTTATTCTTGGGCACATGGATTCAATGTCATGTTTACAAACACAAATATCATTTGTAACCTGGTTTCTCCAACTTTTTACTCAGAAAACACGAATGTGTACCTTTTGTGTATCCATGTGAAACCATTAGCGTTTTCAACAGAAAAACAAAATGTTACATGCTACAATGCATTCACATCTCTAAAGTCCATAGATACTATCGAGAAAACACAAGCAAACACAGAATCTGTAGCCAGAGCTGGGATTGACTGAGCTACAACAAAACTGGATATTTCTGGTTTTATCCAACCTAGCTGTACAAACTGGTGTGGAGTTGGTGTGCAAAGCACCCAGAAAAGCAGAGTCAACCTGGTTTTGGAGAATCAAAGTCTTATTCTTGGGCACATGGATTCAATGTCATGTTTACAAACAGAAATATCATTTCTACCCTAGTTTCTGCAGCTTTTTACTCAGAAAACACGAACATGTACCTGTAGTGTCTCCATGTGAAACCAATTAGCGTTTGCCAACAGAAAAACAAAATGTTACATGTAACAATGCTTTCACAACTCTAAAGTCCATAGGTACTATTGACAAAACACAAGCAAACACAGAAGCTGTAGCAACAGACAGAATTGACTTAGCCACCACAGAACCGGATATTTCTAGTTTCAGCCAAACCTATCTGGACAAACTGGTGTGGAGTTGATGTGCAAAGCACCCAGAAAAGCAGAGTCAACCTGGTTTTGGAGAAAAGCATAGTCTTTTTCTTGGGCAAGTGGATTCAATGACATGGTTACAAACACAGATATCATTTGTAACCTGGTTTCTGCAGCTTTTTACTCAGACAATATGAATGTGTTCCTGTGTGTCTCCATGTGAAACCAATTAGCGTTTGCCAACAAAAAAACAAAATGTTACATGCTACAATGAATTCACATCTCTAAAGTCCATAGATACTATCGACAAAACACAAACAAACTCAAGGATGTAGCAAGAGCTGGGATTGATTTAGCCACCACAGAACCGGATGTTTCTGGGTTCATCCAGCTCTATCTGGACAAACTGGTGTGGAATTGTTGTGCAAAGCACACAGAGCAGCAGAGTCAACCTGGTTTTGGGGAAAAGCAAAGTCTTTTTCTTGGGCAAGTGGTTTCAATGTCATGTTTACAAACACAAATATCATTTGTAACCTGGTTTCTGCAGCTTTTTACTCAGAAAACATGAATGTGTATCTGTTGTGCCTCCATGTGAAATCAATTAGCGTTTGCCAACAGAAAATCAAAATGTTACATGCTAAAATGCATTCACAACTCTCAGTCCATAGATACAATCGAGAAAAGACAAGCAAACACAGAAGTTGTAGCAACAGCTGGGATTGAGTTAGCCACCAGAGAACCGGATATTTCTGGTTTCATCCAAACATTTCTGGACAAACTGGTGTGGAATTGGTGTGCAAACCACCAAGAAAAGCAGAGTCAACCTGGTTTTGGAGAAAAGCCAAGTCATTTTCTTGGGCAAGTGGATTCAATGTCATGTTTACAAACACAAATATTTTTAACCTGGTTTCTGCAGATTTTACTCAGACAACATGAATGTGTACCTGTAGTGTCTCCATGTGAAACAATTTAGCGTTTGCCAACAGAAAAACAAAATGTTACATGCAACAATGCATTCACAACTCTAAAGTCCATAGATACTGTCGAGAAAACACAAGCAAATATAGAAGCTGTAGCAAGAGCTGGAATTGACTTAGCCAACACAGAACCGGATATTTCTGGTTTCATCCAGACCTATCTGGACAAACTGGTGTGGAATTGATGTGCAAAGCACCCAGAAAAGCAGAGTCAACCTGGATTTGGAGAAAAGCAAAGTCTTTTTCTTGGGCAAGTGGATTCAATGTCATGTTTACAAACACAAATATCATTTGTAACCTGTTTTCTGCAGCTTTATACTCAGAAAACACGAATGTGTATCTGTTGTGCCTCCATGTGAACCCAATTAGCGTTTGCCAACAGAAAATCAAAATGTTACATGCTACAATGCATTCACAACTCTAAGTCCATAGATACTGTGGAGAAAACACAAGCAAACACAGAAGCTGTAGCAACAGCAGGGATTGAGTTAGCCACCAGAGAACCGGATATTTCTGGTTTCATCCAAACCTATCTGGAGAAACTGGTGTGGAATTGGTGTGCCAAGCACCCAGAAAAGTGGAATCAACCAGGGGTTGGAGAAAAGCAAAGTCTTTTTCTTGGGAAGTGGATTCAATGTCATGTTTACAAACACAAATATCATTTCTAACCTGGTTTCTGCAGCATTTTACTCAAAAAACATGAATGTGTACCTGCTGTGACTCATTTGAAACCATTAGCGTTTGCCAACAGAAACCTAAATTCTACATGCTACAATGCATTCACAACTATAAAGTCCACAGATACTATTGACAAAACACAAGCAAACACAGAAGCTGAAGCCAGAGCTGGGATTGACTTAACCACCACAGGACTGGATATTTCTGGTTTCATCCAAAACTATCTGGACAAACTGGTGTGGAATTGGTGTGCAAAGCACCCAGAAAAGCAGAGTCGACCTGGTTTTGGAGAAAAGCATAGACTTTTTCTTGGGCAAGTGGATTCAATGTCATGTTTACAAACAGAAATATCATTTTTAACCTAGTTTCTGCAGCTTTTTACTCAGAAAACACGAATTTGTACCTTTGTGTCACCATGTGAAACAAATAAGCGTTTGCCAACAGAAAACCTAAATGCTACATGCTACAATGCATTCACATCTCTAAAGTCCATAGATACTATCGAGAAAACACAAGCAAATATAGAAGCTGTAGCAACAGCTGGAATTGACTTAGCCACCACAGAACCGGATATTTCTGGTTTCACCCAGCCCTTTCTGGACAAACTGGTGTGGAATTGGTGTGCAAAGCACCCAGAAAAGCAGAGTCAACCTGGTTTTGGAGAAAAGCAAAGTCTTTTTCTTGTGCAAGTGTATTCAATGTCATGTTTACAAACACAAATATCATTTTCGCCCTGGTTTCTGCAGCTTTTTACTCAGAAAACACGAATCTGTACCTGTTGTGCCACCATGTGAAACCAATTAGCGTTTGCCAACAGAAAATCAAAATGTTACATGGTACCATGCATTCACAACTCTACGTCCATAGATACTAATGAGAAAACACAAGCAAATACAGAAGCTGTAGCCAGAGCTGGGATTGACTCAGCCACCACAGAACCAGATATTTCTGGTTTCATCCCAACCTAGCTGAACAAACTGGTGTGGAGTTGGTGTGCAAAGCACCCGGAAAAGCAGAGTCAACCTGGTTTTGGAGAAAAGCAAAGTCTTATTCTTGGGCACGTGGATTCAATGTCATGTTTACAAACACAAATATCATTTGTAACCTGGTTTCTGCATTTTTTTACTCAGAAAACACGAATATGTACCTGTAGTGTCTCCATGTGAAACCAATTAGCGTTTGCCAACAGAAAAACAATATGTTACATGCAACAATGCTTTCACAACTCTAAAGTCCATAGATACTATGGAGAAAACACAAGCTAATATAGAAGCTGTAGCAAGAGCTGGGTTTGAGTTAGCCACCACAGAACCGGATATTTCTGATTTCATCCAAACCTATATGGACAAACTGGTGTGGAGTTGGTGTGCAAAGCACCCAGAAAAGCAGAGTCAACCTGGTTTTGGAGAAATGAGTCTTTTCTTGGGCAAGTGGATTCAATGACATGGTTACAAACAGAAATATAATTTGTAACCTGGTTTCTGCAGCTTTTTCTCAGAAAACACGAATGTGTCCCTGTTGTGTCTCATATGAAACAATTAGTGTTTGCAACAGAAAACCTAAATGCTACATGCTACAATGCATTCACAACTCTAAAGTCCATACATACTCTCGACAAAACATAAACAAACACTTAGGATGTAGCAAGAGCTGGGATTGTCTTAGCCAGCACAGAACTGGATGTTTCTAGTTTCATCCAGCCCTATCTGGACAAACTGGTGTGGAATTGGTGTGCAAAGCACCCAGAGCAGCAGAGTCAACCTGGTTTTGGGGAAAAGCAAAGTCTTTTACTTGGGTAAGTGTTTTCAATGTCATGTTTACAAACACAAATATCATGTGTAACCTGGTTTCTGCAGGTTTTACTGAGACAACACGAATGTGTACCTGTAGTGTCTCCATGTGAAACCATTTAGCGTTTGCAAACAGAAAAACAAAATGTTACATGCAACAATGCATTCACAACTCTAAAGTCCATAGATACTATTGACAAAACACAAGCAAACACAGAAGCTGTAGCCAGAGCTGGGATTGACTTACCCACCACAGAACTGGATATTTCTGGTTTCATCCAAACCTATCTGGACAAACTGGTGTGGAATTGGTGTGCAAAGCACCCAGAAAAGCAGAGTCAACCTGGTTTTCGAGAAAAGCAAAGTCTTTTTTTTTTCTTGTGCAAGTGATTTCAATGTCATGTTTACAAACACAAATATCATTTTTAACCTGGTTTCTGCAGTTTTTTACTCAGAAAACATGAATGTGTCCCTGTTGTGTCGCATTTGAAACCATTAGCGTTTGCCAACATAAAACCTAAATGCTACATGCTACAATGCATTCACAACACTAAAGTCCATAGATACTATTGATAAAACACAAGCAACCACAGAAGCTGTAGCCAGAGCTGGGATTGACTGTGCCACCACAGAACTGGATATTTCTGGTTTCATCCAACCATATCTGAACAAACTGGTGTGGAGTTGGTGTGCCAAGCACACAGAAAAGCAGAGTCAAAGTGGTTTTGGAGAAAAGCAAAGTCTTATTCTTGGGCACATGGATTCAATGTCATGTTTTCAAAAACAAGTATCATTTATAACCTGGTTTCTGCAGCTTTTTACTCAGAAAACACGAATGTGTACCTGTAGTGTCTCCATGTGAAACCAATTAGCGTTTGCCAACAGAAAACCTAAATGCTACATTCTACAATGCATTCACAAATCTAAAGTCCATAGATCCTATTGACAAAACACAAGCAAACCCAGAAGCTGTAGCCAGAGCTGGGATTGACTGAGCCACCACAGAACCGGATATTTCAGGTTTCATCTAGCCCTATCTGGACAAACTGGTGTGAAATTTGTGTGCAAAGCACCCAGAAAAGCAGAATCAACCTAGTTTTCGAGAATAGCAAAGTCTTTTTTTTTTCTTGGGCAAGTGATTTCAATGTCATGTTTACAAACACAAATATCATTTTTAACCTGGTTTCTGCAGCTTTTTACTCAGAAAACATGAATGTGTACCTGCTGTGACTCATTTGAAACCATTAGCGTTTGCCAACAGAAAACCTAAATGCTAAATGCTACAATGCATTCACAACTCTAAAGTCCATAGATACTATTGACAAAACACAAGCAAACACAGAAGCTGTAGCCAGAGCTGGGATTGACTTACCCACCACAGAACCGGATATTTCTGGTTTCATCCAGCCCTATCTGGACAAACTGGTGTGGAATTGGTGTGCAAAGCACCCAGAAAAGCAGAGTCAACCTGGTTTTGGAAAAAAGCAAAGTCTTTTTCTTGGACAGGTGGATTCAATGTCATGTTTACAAACACAAATATCATTTGTAACCTGGCTTCTGCAGCTTTTTACTCAGAAAACACGAATATGTAATTGTTGTGTCTCCATGTGAAACCAATCAGAGTTTGCCAACAGAAAAACAAAATGTTACATGCTACAATGCATTCACATCTCTAAAGTCCATAGATACTATCGACAAAAAACAAGGAAACTCTGAGGATGTAGCAAGAGCTGGGATTGACTGAGCCACCACAGAACGGGATATTTCTGGTTTCATCCAAACATATCTGGAAAAAGCGGTGTGGAATTGGTGTGCAAAGCACCCAGAAAAGCAGAGTCAACCTGGTTTTGGAGAAAAGCAAAGTCTTTTTCTGGGGCACGTGGATTCAATGTCATGTTTACAAACACAAATATCATTTCTAAACTAGTTTCTGCAGCTTTTTACTCAGAAAACATGAATGTGTCACTGTTGTGTCTCATTTGAAACCATTAGCATTTTCCAACAGAAAACCTAAATGCTAAATGCTACAATGCATTCACAACTCTAAAGTCCATAGATACTGTGGAGAAAACACAAGCAAACACAGAAGCTGTAGCCAGAACTGGGATTGACTTAGCCACCACAGAACTGGATATTTCTGGTTTCATCCAAACCTAGCTGAACAAAGTGGTGTGGAGTTGGTGTGCAAAGCACCCAGAAAAGCAGAGTCAACCTGGTTTTGGAGAAATGCAGTCTTTTTCTTGGGCAAGTGGATTCAATGTCATGGTTAAAAGCACAAATATCATTTTTTAACTTGTTTCTGCAGCTTTTTACTCAGAAAACACGAATGTGTACCTTTGTGTCTCCATGTGAAACAAATTAGCGTTTGTCAACAGAAAAACAAAATGTTACATGCTACAATGCATTCACAATTCTAAAGTCCATAGACTATCAAGAAATCACAAGCAAACACAGAAGCTGTAGCAACAGCTGAAATTGACTTAGCCACCACAGAACCGGATATTTCTGGTTTCATCGAAACATATCTGGACAAACTGTTGTGGAATTTGTGTGCAAAGCACTCAGAGCAGCAGAGTCAACCTGGTTTTGGAGAAAAGCAAAGTCTTTTTCTTAGAAAAGTGGATTCAATGTCATGTATACAAACAAAAATATCACTTTTAACCTGGATTCTACAGATTTTACTCAGAAAACACGAATGTGTACCTGTTGTGACTCATTTGAGACCATTAGCGTTTGCCAACAGAAAACCTAAATGCTACATGCTACAATGCATTCACAACTCTAAAGTCCATAGATACTATTGACAAAACACACAAAAACTCTTAGGATGTAGCAAGAGCTGGGATTGACAGAGCCACCACAGAACCGGATATTTCTGGTTTCATCCAAACATATCTGGAAAAAGTGGTGTGGAATTGGTGTGCAAAGAACCCAGAAAGGAGAGTCAACCTGGTTTTGGAGAAAAGCAAAGTCTTTTTCTTGGGCACATGGATTCAATGTCATGTTCACAAACACAAATATCATTTTTAACCTGGTTTCTGCAGCTTTTTACTCAGAAAACACGAATTTGTACCTGTAGTGTCTCCATGTGAAACCAATTAGCGTTTGCCAACAGAAAAACAAAATGTTACATGCAACAATGCATTCAGATCTCTATAGTCCATAGATACTACCGAGAAAACACAAGCAAACACAGAAGCTGTAGCCAGAGCTGGGATTGACTTACCCACCACAGAACCGGATATTTCTGGTTTCATCCAAACCTAGCTGAACAAACTGGTGTGGAGTTGGTGTGAGGGCACCTAGAAAAGCAGAGTCAACCTGGTTTTGGAGAAAAGCAAAGTCTTTTTCTTGGGCAAGTGGATTCAATGTCATGTTTACAAACACCAATATCATTTCTAACCTGGTTTCTGCAGATTTTACTCAGAAAACACGAATATGTCACTGTTGTGTCTCCATGTGAAACCAATTAGCGTTTGCCCACAGAAAAACAAAATGATACAAGCTAGAATGCATTCACAACTCTAAAGACCATAGATACTATCGACAAAACACAAACAAACTCTTAGGATGTAGCAAGAGCTGGGATTGACTGAGCCACCACAGAACCGGATATTTCTGGTTCCATCCAGCCCTATCTGGACAAACTGGTGTGGAATTTTTGTGCAAAGCACCCAGAAAAGCAGAGTCAACCTGGTTTTGGAGAAAGCAAAGTCTTTTTCTTGGACAGGTGGATTCAATGTCATGTTTACAAACACAAATATCATTTTTAACCTGGTTTCTGCAGCTTTTTACTCAGAAAACACGAATGTGTACCTGCTGTGACTCATTTGAAACCATTAGCGTTTGCCAACAGAAAACCTAAATGCTACATGCTACAATGCATTCACAACTCTAAAGTCCATAGATACTGTGGAGAAAACACAAGCAAACACAGAAGCTGTAGCCAGAGCTGGGATTGACTTACCCACCACAGAACCGGATATTTCTGGTTTCATCCAGCCCTATCTGGACAAACTGGTGTGGAATTGGTGTGCAAAGCACCCAGAAAAGCAGAGTCAACAGGGTTTTGGAGAAAGCAAAGTCTTTTTCTTCGGCACGTGGATTCAATGTCATGTTTACAAACACAGATATCATTTTTAACCTGGTTTCTGCAGCTTTTTACTCAGAAAACACGAATATGTCACTGTTGTGTCTCCATGTGAAACCTATTAGCGTTTGCCAACAGAAACACAAACTGTTAGATGCTACTATGCATTCACAACTCTAAAGTCCATAGATACTATCGACAAAACACAAACAAACTCTTAGGATGTAGCAAGAGCTGGGATTGACTGAGCCACCACAGAACGGGATATTTCTGGTTTCATCCAGCCCTATCTGGACACACTGGTGTAGAATTGGTGTGCAAAGCACCCAGAAAAGCAGAGTCAACCTGGTTTTGGAGAAAGCAAAGTCTTTTTCTTCGGCACATGGATTCAATGTCATGTTTACAAACACAAATATCATTTTTAACCTGGTTTCTGCAGCTTTTTACTCAGAAAACACGAATGTGTACCTGCTGTGACTCATTTGAAACCATTAGCGTTTGCCAACAGAAAACCTAAACGCTAAATGCTACAATGCATTCACAACTCTAAAGTCCATAGATACTGTGGAGAAAACACAAGCAAACACAGAAGCTGTAGCCAGAGCTGGGATTGACTTACCCACCACAGAACCGGATATTTCTGGTTTCATCCAAACCTAGCTGAACAAACTGGTGTGGAGTTCGTGTGCAAAGCACACAGAAAAGCAGAGTCAACCTGGTTTTGGAGAAAAGCAAAGTCTTTTTCTTGGGCAAGTGGATTCAATGTCATGTTTACAAACACAGATATCATTTTTAACCTGGTTTCTGCAGCTTTTTACTCAGAAAACACGAATATGTCACTGTTGTGTCTCCATGTGAAACCTATTAGCGTTTGCCAACAGAAACACAAACTGTTAGATGCTACTATGCAATCACAACTCTAAAGTCCATAGATACTATCGACAAAACACAAACAAACTCTTAGGATGTAGCAAGAGCTGGGATTCACTGAGCCACCACAGAACCGGATATTTCTGGTTTCATCCAGCCCTATCTGGACAAACTGGTGTAGAATTGGTGTGCAAAGCACCCAGAAAAGCAGAGTCAACCTGGTTTTGGAGAAAGCAAAGTCTTTTTCTTCGGCACATGGATTCAATGTCATGTTTACAAACACAAATACCATTTTTAACCTGGTTTCTGCAGCTTTTTACTCAGAAAACATGAATGTGTACCTGCTGTGACTCATTTGAAACCATTAGCATTTGCCAACAGAAAACCTAAATGCTAAATGCTACAATGCATTCACAACTCTAAAGTCCATAGATACTGTGGAGAAAACACAAGCAAACACAGAAGCTGTAGCCAGAGCTGGGATTGACTTACCCACCACAGAACCGGATATTTCTGGTTTCATCCAAACCTAGCTGAACAAACTGGTGTGGAGTTGGTGTGCAAAGCACCCAGAAAAGCAGAGTCAACCTGGTTTTGGAGAAAAGCAAAGTCATTTTCTTGGACAGGTGGATTCAATGTCATGTTTACAAACACAAATATCATTTCTAACCTGGTTTCTGCAGCTTTTTACTCAGAAAACACGAATATGTCACTGTTGTGTCTCCATGTGAAACCTATTAGAGTTTGCCAACAGAAAAACAAAATGTTACATGCTACAATGCATTCACATCTCTAAAGTCCATACATACTATCGACAAAACACAAACAAACTCTTAGGATGTAGCAAGAGCTGGGATTGAATGAGCCAACACAGGACCGGATATTTTTGCTTTCATCCAGGACTATCTGGACAAACTGGTGTGGAGTTGGTGTGCAAAGCTCCCAGAAAAGCAGAGTCAACCTGGTTTTTGAGAAAAGCAAAGTCTTTTTCTTGGGCAAGTGGATTCAATGTCATGGTTACAAGCACAAATATCATTTACAACCTGGTTTCTGCAGCTTTTTACTCAGAAAACACGAATGTGTACCTTTGTGTCACCATGTGAAAGAAATTAGCGTTTGCCAACAGAAAAACAAAATGTTACATGCTGCAATGCATTCACAACTCTAAAGTCCATAGATACTATCGAGAAAACACAAGCAAACACAGAAGCTGTAGCCAGAGCTGGGATTGACTTACCCACCACAGAACCGGATATTTCTGGTTTCATCCAAACCTAGCTGAACAAACTGGTGTGGAGTTGGTGTGAGGGCACCCAGTAAAGGAGAGTCAACCTGGTTTTGGAGAAAAGCAAAGTCTTTTTCTTGGGAAAGTGGATTCAATGTCATGTTTACAAACACCAATATCATTTCTAACCTGGTTTCTGCAGATTTTACTCAGACAACACGAATGTGTACCTGTTGTGTCTCCATGTGAAACCAATTAGCGTTTGCCCACAGAAAAACAAAATGATACAAGCTACAATGCATTCACAACTCTAAAGTCCATAGATACTATCGACAAAACACAAGCAAACACAGAAGCTGTAGCAAGAGCTGGGATTGACTTAGCCACCACAGAAATGGATATTTCTGGTTTCATCCAAACCTATATGGACAAACTGGTGTGGAATTGGTGTGCAAAGCACCCAGAAAAGCAGAGTCAACCTGGTTTTGGAGAAAGCAAAGTCTTTTTCTTGGGCACATGGATTCAATGTCATGTTTACAAACACAAATATCATTTTTAACCTGGTTTCTGCAGCTTTTTACTCAGAAAACACGTATGTGTACCTGCTGTGACTCATTTGAAACCATTAGCGTTTGCCAACAGAAAACCTAAATGCTAAATGCTACAATGCATTCACAACTCTAAAGTCCATAGATACTATTGACAAAACACAAGCAAACACAGAAGCTGTAGCCAGAGCTGGGATTGACTTACCCACCACAGAACTGGATATTTCTGGTTTCATCCAAACCTATGTGGACAAACTGGTGTGGAATTGGTGTGCAAAGCACCCAGAAAAGCAGAGTCAACCTGGTTTTCGAGAAAAGCAAAGTCTTTTTTTTTTCTTGTGCAAGTGATTTCAATGTCATGTTTACAAACACAAATATCATTTTTAACCTGGTTTCTGCAGTTTTTTACTCAGAAAACACGAATGTGTCCCTGTTGTGTCGCATTTGAAACCATTAGCGTTTGCCAACATAAAACCTAAATGCTATATGCTACAATGCATTCACAACACTAAAGTCCATAGATACTATTGATAAAACACAAGCAACCACAGAAGCTGTAGCCAGAGCTGGGATTGACTGTGCCACCACAGAACTGGATATTTCTGGTTTCATCCAACCATATCTGAACAAACTGGTGTGGAGTTGGTGTGCCAAGCACACAGAAAAGCAGAGTCAAAGTGGTTTTGGAGAAAAGCAAAGTCTTATTCTTGGGCACATGGATTCAATGTCATGTTTTCAAAAACAAGTATCATTTATAACCTGGTTTCTGCAGCTTTTTACTCAGAAAACACGAATGTGTACCTGTAGTGTCTCCATGTGAAACCAATTAGCGTTTGCCAACAGAAAACCTAAATGCTACATTCTACAATGCATTCACAAATCTAAAGTCCATAGATCCTATTGACAAAACACAAGCAAACCCAGAAGCTGTAGCCAGAGCTGGGATTGACTGAGCCACCACAGAACCGGATATTTCAGGTTTCATCTAGCCCTATCTGGACAAACTGGTGTGAAATTTGTGTGCAAAGCACCCAGAAAAGCAGAATCAACCTGGTTTTCGAGAATAGCAAAGTCTTTTTTTTTTCTTGGGCAAGTGATTTCAATGTCATGTTTACAAACACAAATATCATTTTTAACCTGGTTTCTGCAGCTTTTTACTCAGAAAACATGAATGTGTACCTGCTGTGACTCATTTGAAACCATTAGCGTTTGCCAACAGAAAACCTAAATGCTAAATGCTACAATGCATTCACAACTCTAAAGTCCATAGATACTATTGACAAAACACAAGCAAACACAGAAGCTGTAGCCAGAGCTGGGATTGACTTACCCACCACAGAATCGGATATTTCTGGTTTCATCCAGCCCTATCTGGACAAACTGGTGTGGAATTGGTGTGCAAAGCACCCAGAAAAGCAGAGTCAACCTGGTTTTGGAAAAAAGCAAAGTCTTTTTCTTGGACAGGTGGATTCAATGTCATGTTTACAAACACAAATATCATTTGTAACCTGGCTTCTGCAGCTTTTTACTCAGAAAACACGAATATGTAATTGTTGTGTCTCCATGTGAAACCAATCAGAGTTTGCCAACAGAAAAACAAAATGTTACATGCTACAATGCATTCACATCTCTAAAGTCCATAGATACTATCGACAAAAAACAAGGAAACTCTGAGGATGTAGCAAGAGCTGGGATTGACTGAGCCACCACAGAACGGGATATTTCTGGTTTCATCCAAACATATCTGGAAAAAGCGGTGTGGAATTGGTGTGCAAAGCACCCAGAAAAGCAGAGTCAACCTGGTTTTGGAGAAAAGCAAAGTCTTTTTCTGGGGCACGTGGATTCAATGTCATGTTTACAAACACAAATATCATTTCTAAACTAGTTT
Source organism: Sylvilagus floridanus (assembly GCA_949820135.1). NCBI lineage: Eukaryota > Metazoa > Chordata > Mammalia > Lagomorpha > Leporidae > Sylvilagus > Sylvilagus floridanus. Next base: position 28,471,850 of record OX463232.1, read on the forward strand.
CTGCAGCTTTTTACTCAGAAAACATGAATGTGTCACTGTTGTGTCTCATTTGAAACCATTAGCATTTTCCAACAGAAAACCTAAATGCTAAATGCTACAATGCATTCACAACTCTAAAGTCCATAGATACTGTGCAGAAAACACAAGCAAACACAGAAGCTGTAGCCAGAACTGGGATTGACATAGCCACCACAGAACTGGATATTTCTGGTTTCATCCAAACCTAGCTGAACAAAGTGGTGTGGAGTTGGTGTGCAAAGCACCCAGAAAAGCAGAGTCAACCTGCTTTTGGAGAAATGCAGTCTTTTTCTTGGGCAAGTGGATTCAATGTCATGGTTAAAAGCACAAATATCATTTTTTAACTGGTCTCTGCAGCTTTTTACTCAGAAAACACGAATGTGTACCTTTGTGTCACCATGTGAAACAAATTAGCGTTTGTCAACAGAAAAACAAAATGTTACATGCTACAATGCATTCACAATTCTAAAGTCCATAGACTATCAAGAAAACACAAGCAAACACAGAAGCTGTAGCAACAGCTGGAATTGTCTTAGCCACCACAGAACCGGATATTTCTGGTTTCATCGAAACATATCTGGACAAACTGTTGTGGAATTTGTGTGCAAAGCACTCAGAGCAGCAGAGTCAACCTGGTTTTGGAGAAAAGCAAAGTCTTTTTCTTAGAAAAGTGGATTCAATGTCATGTATACAAACAAAAATATCACTTTTAACCTGGATTCTACAGATTTTACTCAGAAAACACGAATGTGTACCTGTTGTGACTCATTTGAGACCATTAGCGTTTGCCAACAGAAAACCTAAATGCTACATGTTACAATGCATTCACAACTCTAAAGTCCATAGATACTATTGACAAAACACACAAAAACTCTTAGGATGTAGCAAGAGCTGGGATTGACAGAGCCACCACAGAACCGGATATTTCTGGTTTCATCCAAACATATCTGGAAAAAGTGGTGTGGAATTGGTGTGCAAAGAACCCAGAAAAGAGAGTCAACCTGGTTTTGGAGAAAAGCAAAGTCTTTTTCTTGGGCACATGGATTCAATGTCAAGTTCACAAACACAAATATCATTTTTAACCTGGTTTCTGCAGCTTTTTACTCAGAAAACACGAATTTGTACCTGCAGTGTCTCCATGTGAAACCAATTAGCGTTTGCCAACAGAAAAACAAAATGTTACATGCAACAATGCATTCAGATCTCTATAGTCCATAGATACTACCGAGAAAACACAAGCAAACACAGAAGCTGTAGCCAGAGCTGGGATTGACTTACCCACCACAGAACCGGATATTTCTGGTTTCATCCAAACCTAGCTGAACAAACTGGTGTGGAGTTGGTGTGAGGGCACCCAGAAAAGCAGAGTCAACCTGGTTTTGGAGAAAAGCAAAGTCTTTTTCTTGGGCAAGTGGATTCAATGTCATGTTTACAAACACCAATATCATTTCTAACCTGGTTTCTGCAGATTTTACTCAGACAACACGAATGTGTACCTATTGTGTCTCCATGTGAAACCAATTAGCGTTTGCCCACAGAAAAACAAAATGATACAAGCTAGAATGCATTCACAACTCTAAAGTCCATAGATACTATCGACAAAACACAAACAAACTCTTAGGATGTAGCAAGAGCTGGGATTGACTGAGCCACCACAGAACCGGATATTTCTGGTTCCATCCAGCCCTATCTGGACAAACTGGTGTGGAATTTTTGTGCAAAGCACCCAGAAAAGCAGAGTCAACCTGGTTTTGGAGAAAGCAAAGTCTTTTTCTTGGACAGGTGGATTCAATGTCATGTTTACAAACACAAATATCATTTTTAACCTGGTTTCTGCAGCTTTTTACTCAGAAAACACGAATGTGTACCTGCTGTGACTCATTTGAAACCATTAGCGTTTGCCAACAGAAAACCTAAATGCTACATGCTACAATGCATTCACAACTCTAAAGTCCATAGATACTGTGGAGAAAACACAAGCAAACACAGAAGCTGTAGCCAGAGCTGGGATTGACTTACCCACCACAGAACCGGATATTTCTGGTTTCATCCAGCCCTATCTGGACAAACTGGTGTGGAATTGGTGTGCAAAGCACCCAGAAAAGCAGAGTCAACAGGGTTTTGGAGAAAGCAAAGTCTTTTTCTTGGGCACGTGGATTCAATGTCATGTTTACAAACACAGATATCATTTTTAACCTGGTTTCTGCAGCTTTTTACTCAGAAAACACGAATATGTCACTGTTGTGTCTCCATGTGAAACCTATTAGCGTTTGCAAACAGAAACACAAACTGTTAGATGCTACTATGCATTCACAACTCTAAAGTCCATAGATACTATCGACAAAACACAAACAAACTCTTAGGATGTAGCAAGAGCTGGGATTGACTGAGCCACCACAGAACGGGATATTTCTGGTTTCATCCAGCCCTATCTGGACAAACTGGTGTAGAATTGGTGTGCAAAGCACCCAGAAAAGCAGAGTCAACCTGGTTTTGGAGAAAGCAAAGTCTTTTTCTTCGGCACATGGATTCAATGTCATGTTTACAAACACAAATATCATTTTTAACCTGGTTTCTGCAGCTTTTTACTCAGAAAACACGAATGTGTACCTGCTGTGACTCATTTGAAACCATTAGCGTTTGCCACCAGAAAACCTAAACGCTAAATGCTACAATGCATTCAAAACTCTAAAGTCCATAGAAACTGTGGAGAAAACACAAGCAAACACAGAAGCTGTAGCCAGAGCTGGGATTGACTTACCCACCACAGAACCGGATATTTCTGGTTTCATCCAAACCTAGCTGAACAAACTGGTGTGGAGTTGGTGTGCAAAGCACCCAGAAAAGCAGAGTCAACCTGGTTTTGGAGAAAAGCAAAGTCATTTTCTTGGACAGGTGGATTCAATGTCATGTTTACAAACACAAATATCATTTCTAACCTGGTTTCTGCAGCTTTTTACTCAGAAAACACGAATATGTCACTGTTGTGTCACCATGTGAAACCTATTAGAGTTTGCCAACAGAAAAACAAAATGTTACATGCTACAATGCATTCACATCTCTAAAGTCCATACATACTATCGACAAAACACAAACAAACTCTTAGGATGTAGCAAGAGCTGGGATTGAATGAGCCAACACAGGACCGGATATTTTTGCTTTCATCCAGCACTATCTGGACAAACTGGTTTGGAGTTGGTGTGCAAAGCTCCCAGAAAAGCAGAGTCAACCTGGTTTTTGAGAAAAGCAAAGTCTTTTTCTTGGGCAAGTGGATTCAATGTCATGTTTACAAACACCAATATCATTTCTAACCTGGTTTCTGCAGATTTTACTCAGACAACACGAATGTGTACCTGTTGTGTCTCCATGTGAAACCAATTAGCGTTTGCCCACAGAAAAACAAAATGATACAAGCTACAATGCATTCACAACTCTAAAGTCCATAGATACTATCGACAAAACACAAACAAACTCTTAGGATGTAGCAAGAGCTGGGATTCACTGAGCCACCACAGAACCGGATATTTCTGGTTTCATCCAGCCCTATCTGGACAAACTGGTGTGGAATTGGTGTGCAAAGCACCCAGAAAAGCAGAGTCAACCTGGTTTTGGAGAAAGCAAAGTCTTTTTCTTCGGCACATGGATTCAATGTCATGTTTACAAACAGAAATATCATTTTTAACATGGTTTCTGCAGGTTATTACTCAGAAAACACGAATGTGTACCTGCTGTGACTCATTTGAAACCATTAGCGTTTGCCAACAGAAAACCTAAATGCTAAATGCTACAATGCATTCACATCTCTAAAGTCCATAGATACTATCGACAAAACACAAACAAACTCTTAGGATGTAGCCAGAGCTGGGATTGACTGAGCCACCACAGAACCGGATATTTCTGGTTTCATCCAAACATATCTGGACAAACTGGTGTGGAGTTGGTGTGCAAAGCACCCAGAAAAGCAGAGTCAACCTGGTTTTGGAGAAAAGCAAAGTCTTTTTCTTGGACAGGTGGATTCAATGTCATGTTTACAAACACAAATATCATTTCTAACCTGGTTTCTGCAGCTTTTTACTCAGAAAACACGAATATGTCACTGTTGTGTCTCCATGTGAAACCTATTAGCGTTTGCCAACAGAAAAACAAAATGTTACATGCTACAATGCATTCACATCTCTAAAGTCCATAGATACTATCAACAAAACACAAACAAACTCTTAGGATGTAGCAAGAGCTGGGAATGACTGATCCAACACAGAACCGGATATTTTTGCTTTCATCCAGCACTATCAGGACAAACTGGTGTGGAGTTGGTGTGCAAAGCTCCCAGAAAAGCAGAGTCAACCTGGTTTTTGAGAAAAGCAAAGTCTTTTTCTTGGGCAAGTGGATTCAATGTCATGGTTACAAGCACAAATATCATTTACAACCTGGTTTCTGCAGCTTTTTACTCAGAAAACACGAATGTGTACCTTTGTGTCACCATGTGAAACAAATTAGCGTTTGCCAACAGAAAAACAAAATGTTACATGCTGCAATGCATTCACAACTCTAAAGTCCATAGATACTATCGAGAAAACACAAGCAAACACAGAAGCTGTAGCCAGAGCTGGGATTGACTTACCCACCACAGAACCGGATATTTCTGGTTTCATCCAAACCTAGCTGAAAAAACTGGTGTGGTGTTGGTGTGAGGGCACCCAGAAAAGCAGAGTCAACCTGGTTTTGGAAAAAAGCAAAGTCTTTTTCTTGGGCAAGTGGATTCAATGTCATGTTTACAAACACCAATATCATTTCTAACCTGGTTTCTGCAGATTTTACTCAGAAAACACGAATGTGTACCTGCTGTGACTCATTTGAAACCATTAGCGTTTGCCACCAGAAATCCTAAATGCTAAATGCTACAATGCATTCACAACTCTAAAGTCCATAGATACTGTGGAGAAAACACAAGCAAACATAGAAGCTGTAGCCAGAGCTGGGATTGACTTACCCACCACAGAACCGGATATTTCTGGTTTCATCCAAACCTAACTGAACAAACTGGTGTGGAGTTGGTGTGCAAAGCACCCAGAAAAGCAGAGTCAACCTGGTTTTGGAGAAAAGCAATGTCTTTTTCTTGGACAAGTGGATTCAATGTAATGTCTACAAACACAAAAATCATTTGTGACATGGTTTCTGCAGCTTTTTACTCAGAAAACACGAATATGTCACTGTTGTGTCTCCATGTGAAACCAAGTAGCGTTTGCCAACAGAAAAACAAAATGTTACATGCTACAATGCATTCACATTTCTAAAGTCCATAGAAACTATCGAGAAAACACAAACAAACTCTTAGGATTTTGCAAGAGCTGGGATTGACTGAGCCACCACAGAACCGGATATTTCTGGTTTCACCCAGCCCTATCTGGACAAACTGGTGTGGAATTGGTGTGCAAAGCACCCAGAAAAGCAGAGTCAACCTGGTTTTGGAGAAAGCAAAGTCTTTTTCTTCGGCACATGGATTCAATGTCATGTTTACAAACACAAATACCATTTTTAACCTGGTTTCTGCAGCTTTTTACTCAGAAAACATGAATGTGTACCTGCTGTGACTCATTTGAAACCATTAGCATTTGCCAACAGAAAACCTAAATGCTAAATGCTACGATGCATTCACAACTCTAAAGTCCATAGATACTGTGGAGAAAACACAAGCAAACACAGAAGCTGTAGCCAGAGCTGGGATTGACTTACCCACCACAGAACCGGATATTTCTGGTTTCATCCAAACCTAGCTGAACAAACTGGTGTGGAGTTGGTGTGCAAAGCACCCAGAAAAGCAGAGTCAACCTGGTTTTGGAGAAAAGCAAAGTCATTTTCTTGGACAAGTGGATTCAATGTCATGTTTACAAACACAAATATCATTTCTAACCTGGTTTCTGCAGCTTTTTACTCAGAAAACACGAATATGTCACTGTTGTGTCACCATGTGAAACCTATTAGAGTTTGCCAACAGAAAAACAAAATGTTACATGCTACAATGCATTCACATCTCTAAAGTCCATACATACTATCGACAAAACACAAACAAACTCTTAGGATGTAGCAAGAGCTGGGATTGAATGAGCCAACACAGGACCGGATATTTTTGCTTTCATCCAGCACTATCTGGACAAACTGGTGTGGAGTTGGTGTGCAAAGCTCCCAGAAAAGCAGAGTCAACCTGGTTTTTGAGAAAAGCAAAGTCTTTTTCTTGGGCAAGTGGATTCAATGTCATGGTTACAAGCACAAATATCATTTACAACCTGGTTTCTGCAGCTTTTTACTCAGAAAACACGAATGTGTACCTTTGTGTCACCATGTGAAAGAAATTAGCGTTTGCCAACAGAAAAACAAAATGTTACATGCTGCAATGCATTCACAACTCTAAAGTCCATAGATACTATCGAGAAAACACAAGCAAACACAGAAGCTGTAGCCAGAGCTGGGATTGACTTACCCACCACAGAACCGGATATTTCTGGTTTCATCCAAACCTAGCTGAACAAACTGGTGTGGAGTTGGTGTGAGGGCACCCAGTAAAGGAGAGTCAACCTGGTTTTGGAGAAAAGCAAAGTCTTTTTCTTGGGCAAGTGGATTCAATGTCATGTTTACAAACACCAATATCATTTCTAACCTGGTTTCTGCAGATTTTACTCAGACAACACGAATGTGTACCTGTTGTGTCTCCATGTGAAACCAATTAGCGTTTGTCCACAGAAAAACAAAATGATACAAGCTACAATGCATTCACAACTCTAAAGTCCATAGATACTATCGACAAAACACAAGCAAACACAGAAGCTGTAGCAAGAGCTGGGATTGACTTAGCCACCACAGAAATGGATATTTCTGGTTTCATCCAAACCTATATGGACAAACTGGTGTGGAATTGGTGTGCAAAGCACCCAGAAAAGCAGAGTCAACCTGGTTTTCGAGAAAGCAAAGTCTTTTTCTTGGGCACATGGATTCAATGTCATGTTTACAAACACAAATATCATTTTTAACCTGGTTTCTGCAGCTTTTTACTCAGAAAACACGAATGTGTACCTGCTGTGACTCATTTGAAACCATTAGCGTTTGCCAACAGAAAACCTAAATGCTAAATGCTACAATGCATTCACAACTCTAAAGTCCATAGATACTGTGGAGAAAACACAAGCAAACACAGAAGCTGTAGCCAGAGCTGGGATTGACTTATGCACCACAGAACGGATATTTCTGGTTTCATCCAAACCTAGCTGAACAAACTGGTGTGGAGTTCGTGTGCAAAGCACACAGAAAAGCAGAGTCAACCTGGTTTTGGAGAAAAGCAAAGTCTTTTTCTTGGGCAAGTGGATTCAATGTCATGTTTACAAACACAAATATCATTTGTGACCTGGTTTCTGCAGCTTTTTACTCAGAAAACACGAATATGTCACTGTTGTGTCTCCATGTGAAACCTATTAGCGTTTGCCAACCGAAAAACGAAATGTTACATGCTACAATGCATTCACATCTCTAAAGTCCATAGATACTATCAACAAAACACAAACAAACTCTTAGGATGTAGCAAGAGCTGGGATTGACTGACCCAACACAGAACCGGATATTTTTGCTTTCATCCAGCACTATCAGGACAAACTGGTGTGGAGTTGGTGTGCAAAGCTCCCAGAAAAGCAGAGTCAACCTGGTTTTTGAGAAAAGCAAAGTCTTTTTCTTGGGCAAGTGGATTCAATGTCATGGTTACAAGCACAAATATCATTTACAACCTGGTTTCTGCAGCTTTTTACTCAGAAAACACGAATGTGTACCTTTGTGTCACCATGTGAAACAAATTAGCGTTTGCCAACAGAAAAACAAAATGTTACATGCTGCAATGCATTCACAACTCTAAAGTCCATAGATACTATCGAGAAAACACAAGCAAACACAGAAGCTGTAGCCAGAGCTGGGATTGAGTGAGCCACCACAGAACCGGATATTTCTGGTTTCATCCAAACCTAGCTGAAAAAACTGGTGTGGTGTTGGTGTGAGGGCACCCAGAAAAGCAGAGTCAACCTGGTTTTGGAAAAAAGCAAAGTCTTTTTCTTGGGCAAGTGGATTCAATGTCATGTTTACAAACACCAATATCATTTCTAACCTGGTTTCTGCAGCTTTTTACTCAGAAAACACGAATGTGTATCTGTTGTGTCTCCATGTGAAACCAATTAGCGTTTGCCCACAGAAAAACAAAATGATACAAGCTACAATGCATTCACAACTCTAAAGTCCATAGATACTATCGACAAAACACAAACAAACTCTTAGGATGTAGCAAGAGCTGGGATTCACTGAGCCACCACAGAACCGGATATTTCTGGTTTCATCCAGCCCTATCTGGACAAACTGGTGTGGAATTGGTGTGCAAAGCACCCAGAAAAGCAGAGTCAACCTGGTTTTGGAGAAAGCAAAGTCTTTTTCTTGGGCACATGGATTCAATGTCATGTTTACAAACAGAAATATCATTTTTAACATGGTTTCTGCAGGTTATTACTCAGAAAACACGAATGTGTACCTGCTGTGACTCATTTGAAACCATTAGCGTTTGCCAACAGAAAACCTAAATGCTAAATGCTACAATGCATTCACATCTCTAAAGTCCATAGATACTATCGACAAAACACAAACAAACTCTTAGGATGCAGCCAGAGCTGGGATTGACTGAGCCACCACAGAACCGGATATTTCTGGTTTCATCCAAACATATCTGGACAAACTGGTGTGGAGTTGGTGTGCAAAGCACCCAGAAAAGCAGAGTCAACCTGGTTTTGGAGAAAAGCAAAGTCTTTTTCTTGGACAGGTGGATTCAATGTCATGTTTACAAACACAAATATCATTTGTGACCTGGTTTCTGCAGCTTTTTACTCAGAAAACACGAATATGTCACTGTTGTGTCTCCATGTGAAACCTATTAGCGTTTGCCAACAGAAAAACAAAATGTTACATGCTACAATGCATTCACATCTCTAAAGTCCATAGATACTATCAACAAAACACAAACAAACTCTTAGGATGTAGCAAGAGCTGGGAATGACTGATCCAACACAGAACCGGATATTTTTGCTTTCATCCAGCACTATCAGGACAAACTGGTGTGGAGTTGGTGTGCAAAGCTCCCAGAAAAGCAGAGTCAACCTGGTTTTTGAGAAAAGCAAAGTCTTTTTCTTGGGCAAGTGGATTCAATGTCATGGTTACAAGCACAAATATCATTTACAACCTGGTTTCTGCAGCTTTTTACTCAGAAAACACGAATGTGTACCTTTGTGTCACCATGTGAAACAAATTAGCGTTTGCCAACAGAAAAACAAAATGTTACATGCTGCAATGCATTCACAACTCTAAAGTCCATAGATACTATCGAGAAAACACAAGCAAACACAGAAGCTGTAGCCAGAGCTGGGATTGACTTACCCACCACAGAACCGGATATTTCTGGTTTCATCCAAACCTAGCTGAAAAAACTGGTGTGGTGTTGGTGTGAGGGCACCCAGAAAAGCAGAGTCAACCTGGTTTTGGAAAAAAGCAAAGTCTTTTTCTTGGGCAAGTGGATTCAATGTCATGTTTACAAACACCAATATCATTTCTAACCTGGTTTCTGCAGATTTTACTCAGAAAACACGAATGTGTACCTGCTGTGACTCATTTGAAACCATTAGCGTTTGCCAACAGAAAACCTAAATGCTAAATGCTACAATGCATTCACAACTCTAAAGTCCATAGATACTGTGGAGAAAACACAAGCAAACATAGAAGCTGTAGCCAGAGCTGGGATTGACTTACCCACCACAGAACCGGATATTTCTGGTTTCATCCAAACCTAACTGAACAAACTGGTGTGGAGTTGGTGTGCAAAGCACCCAGAAAAGCAGAGTCAACCTGGTTTTGGAGAAAAGCAATGTCTTTTTCTTGGACAAGTGGATTCAATGTAATGTCTACAAACACAAAAATCATTTGTGACATGGTTTCTGCAGCTTTTTACTCAGAAAACACGAATATGTCACTGTTGTGTCTCCATGTGAAACCAAGTAGCGTTTGCCAACAGAAAAACAAAATGTTACATGCTACAATGCATTCACATTTCTAAAGTCCATAGAAACTATCGAGAAAACACAAACAAACTCTTAGGATTTTGCAAGAGCTGGGATTGACTGAGCCACCACAGAACCGGATATTTCTGGTTTCACCCAGCCCTATCTGGACAAACTGGTGTGGAATTGGTGTGCAAAGCACCCAGAAAAGCAGAGTCAACCTGGTTTTGGAGAAAGCAAAGTCTTTTTCTTCGGCACATGGATTCAATGTCATGTTTACAAACACAAATACCATTTTTAACCTGGTTTCTGCAGCTTTTTACTCAGAAAACATGAATGTGTACCTGCTGTGACTCATTTGAAACCATTAGCATTTGCCAACAGAAAACCTAAATGCTAAATGCTACAATGCATTCACAACTCTAAAGTCCATAGATACTGTGGAGAAAACACAAGCAAACACAGAAGCTGTAGCCAGAGCTGGGATTGACTTACCCACCACAGAACCGGATATTTCTGGTTTCATCCAAACCTAGCTGAACAAACTGGTGTGGAGTTGGTGTGCAAAGCACCCAGAAAAGCAGAGTCAACCTGGTTTTGGAGAAAAGCAAAGTCATTTTCTTGGACAGGTGGATTCAATGTCATGTTTACAAACACAAATATCATTTCTAACCTGGTTTCTGCAGCTTTTTACTCAGAAAACACGAATATGTCACTGTTGTGTCACCATGTGAAACCTATTAGAGTTTGCCAACAGAAAAACAAAATGTTACATGCTACAATGCATTCACATCTCTAAAGTCCATACATACTATCGACAAAACACAAACAAACTCTTAGGATGTAGCAAGAGCTGGGATTGAATGAGCCAACACAGGACCGGATATTTTTGCTTTCATCCAGCACTATCTGGACAAACTGGTGTGGAGTTGGTGTGCAAAGCTCCCAGAAAAGCAGAGTCAACCTAGTTTTTGAGAAAAGCAAAGTCTTTTTCTTGGGCAAGTGGATTCAATGTCATGGTTACAAGCACAAATATCATTTACAACCTGGTTTCTGCAGCTTTTTACTCAGAAAACACGAATGTGTACCTTTGTGTCACCATGTGAAAGAAATTAGCGTTTGCCAACAGAAAAACAAAATGTTACATGCTGCAATGCATTCACAACTCTAAAGTCCATAGATACTATCGAGAAAACACAAGCAAACACAGAAGCTGTAGCCAGAGCTGGGATTGACTTACCCACCACAGAACCGGATATTTCTGGTTTCATCCAAACCTAGCTGAACAAACTGGTGTGGAGTTGGTGTGAGGGCACCCAGTAAAGGAGAGTCAACCTGGTTTTGGAGAAAAGCAAAGTCTTTTTCTTGGGCAAGTGGATTCAATGTCATGTTTACAAACACCAATATCATTTCTAACCTGGTTTCTGCAGATTTTACTCAGACAACACGAATGTGTACCTGTTGTGTCTCCATGTGAAACCAATTAGTGTTTGCCCACAGAAAAACAAAATGATACAAGCTACAATGCATTCACAACTCTAAAGTCCATAGATACTATCGACAAAACACAAGCAAACACAGAAGCTGTAGCAAGAGCTGGGATTGAGTTAGCCACCACAGAAATGGATATTTCTGGTTTCATCCAAACCTATATGGACAAACTGGTGTGGAATTGGTGTGCAAAGCACCCAGAAAAGCAGAGTCAACCTGGTTTTGGAGAAAGCAAAGTCTTTTTCTTGGGCACATGGATTCAATGTCATGTTTACAAACACCAATATCATTTCTAACCTGGTTTCTGCAGATTTTACTCAGAAAACACGAATGTGTACCTGCTGTGACTCATTTGAAACCATTAGCGTTTGCCAACAGAAAACCTAAATGCTAAATGCTACAATGCATTCACAACTCTAAAGTCCATAGATACTGTGGAGAAAACACAAGCAAACATAGAAGCTGTAGCCAGAGCTGGGATTGACTTACCCACCACAGAACCGGATATTTCTGGTTTCATCCAAACCTAGCTGAACAAACTGGTGTGGAGTTGGTGTGCAAAGCACCCAGAAAAGCAGAGTCAACCTGGTTTTGGAGAAAAGCAAAGTCATTTTCTTGGACAGGTGGATTCAATGTCATGTTTACAAACACAAATATCATTTCTAACCTGGTTTCTGCAGCTTTTTACTCAGAAAACACGAATATGTCACTGTTGTGTCACCATGTGAAACCTATTAGAGTTTGCCAACAGAAAAACAAAATGTTACATGCTACAATGCATTCACATCTCTAAAGTCCATACATACTATCGACAAAACACAAACAAACTCTTAGGATGTAGCAAGAGCTGGGATTGAATGAGCCAACACAGGACCGGATATTTTTGCTTTCATCCAGCACTATCTGGACAAACTGGTGTGGAGTTGGTGTGCAAAGCTCCCAGAAAAGCAGAGTCAACCTAGTTTTTGAGAAAAGCAAAGTCTTTTTCTTGGGCAAGTGGATTCAATGTCATGGTTACAAGCACAAATATCATTTACAACCTGGTTTCTGCAGCTTTTTACTCAGAAAACACGAATGTGTACCTTTGTGTCACCATGTGAAAGAAATTAGCGTTTGCCAACAGAAAAACAAAATGTTACATGCTGCAATGCATTCACAACTCTAAAGTCCATAGATACTATCGAGAAAACACAAGCAAACACAGAAGCTGTAGCCAGAGCTGGGATTGACTTACCCACCACAGAACCGGATATTTCTGGTTTCATCCAAACCTAGCTGAACAAACTGGTGTGGAGTTGGTGTGAGGGCACCCAGTAAAGGAGAGTCAACCTGGTTTTGGAGAAAAGCAAAGTCTTTTTCTTGGGCAAGTGGATTCAATGTCATGTTTACAAACACCAATATCATTTCTAACCTGGTTTCTGCAGATTTTACTCAGACAACACGAATGTGTACCTGTTGTGTCTCCATGTGAAACCAATTAGTGTTTGCCCACAGAAAAACAAAATGATACAAGCTACAATGCATTCACAACTCTAAAGTCCATAGATACTATCGACAAAACACAAGCAAACACAGAAGCTGTAGCAAGAGCTGGGATTGAGTTAGCCACCACAGAAATGGATATTTCTGGTTTCATCCAAACCTATATGGACAAACTGGTGTGGAATTGGTGTGCAAAGCACCCAGAAAAGCAGAGTCAACCTGGTTTTGGAGAAAGCAAAGTCTTTTTCTTGGGCACATGGATTCAATGTCATGTTTACAAACACCAATATCATTTCTAACCTGGTTTCTGCAGATTTTACTCAGAAAACACGAATGTGTACCTGCTGTGACTCATTTGAAACCATTAGCGTTTGCCAACAGAAAACCTAAATGCTAAATGCTACAATGCATTCACAACTCTAAAGTCCATAGATACTGTGGAGAAAACACAAGCAAACATAGAAGCTGTAGCCAGAGCTGGGATTGACTTACCCACCACAGAACCGGATATTTCTGGTTTCATCCAAACCTAACTGAACAAACTGGTGTGGAGTTGGTGTGCAAAGCACCCAGAAAAGCAGAGTCAACCTGGTTTTGGAGAAAAGCAATGTCTTTTTCTTGGACAAGTGGATTCAATGTAATGTCTACAAACACAAAAATCATTTGTGACATGGTTTCTGCAGCTTTTTACTCAGAAAACACGAATATGTCACTGTTGTGTCTCCATGTGAAACCAAGTAGCGTTTGCCAACAGAAAAACAAAATGTTACATGCTACAATGCATTCACATTTCTAAAGTCCATAGAAACTATCGAGAAAACACAAACAAACTCTTAGGATTTTGCAAGAGCTGGGATTGACTGAGCCACCACAGAACCGGATATTTCTGGTTTCACCCAGCCCTATCTGGACAAACTGGTGTGGAATTGGTGTGCAAAGCACCCAGAAAAGCAGAGTCAACCTGGTTTTGGAGAAAGCAAAGTCTTTTTCTTCGGCACATGGATTCAATGTCATGTTTACAAACACAAATACCATTTTTAACCTGGTTTCTGCAGCTTTTTACTCAGAAAACATGAAAGTGTACCTGCTGTGACTCATTTGAAACCATTAGCATTTGCCAACAGAAAACCTAAATGCTAAATGCTACAATGCATTCACAACTCTAAAGTCCATAGATACTGTGGAGAAAACACAAGCAAACACAGAAGCTGTAGCCAGAGCTGGGATTGACTTACCCACCACAGAACCGGATATTTCTGGTTTCATCCAAACCTAGCTGAACAAACTGGTGTGGAGTTGGTGTGCAAAGCACCCAGAAAAGCAGAGTCAACCTGGTTTTGGAGAAAAGCAAAGTCATTTTCTTGGACAGGTGGATTCAATGTCATGTTTACAAACACAAATATCATTTCTAACCTGGTTTCTGCAGCTTTTTACTCAGAAAACACGAATATGTCACTGTTGTGTCACCATGTGAAACCTATTAGAGTTTGCCAACAGAAAAACAAAATGTTACATGCTACAATGCATTCACATCTCTAAAGTCCATACATACTATCGACAAAACACAAACAAACTCTTAGGATGTAGCAAGAGCTGGGATTGAATGAGCCAACACAGGACCGGATATTTTTGCTTTCATCCAGCACTATCTGGACAAACTGGTGTGGAGTTGGTGTGCAAAGCTCCCAGTAAAGCAGAGTCAACCTGGTTTTTGAGAAAAGCAAAGTCTTTTTCTTGGGCAAGTGGATTCAATGTCATGGTTACAAGCACAAATATCATTTACAACCTGGTTTCTGCAGCTTTTTACTCAGAAAACACGAATGTGTACCTTTGTGTCACCATGTGAAAGAAATTAGCGTTTGCCAACAGAAAAACAAAATGTTACATGCTGCAATGCATTCACAACTCTAAAGTCCATAGATACTATCGAGAAAACACAAGCAAACACAGAAGCTGTAGCCAGAGCTGGGATTGACTTACCCACCACAGAACCGGATATTTCTGGTTTCATCCAAACCTAGCTGAACAAACTGGTGTGGAGTTGGTGTGAGGGCACCCAGTAAAGGAGAGTCAACCTGGTTTTGGAGAAAAGCAAAGTCTTTTTCTTGGGCAAGTGGATTCAATGTCATGTTTACAAACACCAATATCATTTCTAACCTGGTTTCTGCAGATTTTACTCAGACAACACGAATGTGTACCTGTTGTGTCTCCATGTGAAACCAATTAGTGTTTGCCCACAGAAAAACAAAATGATACAAGCTACAATGCATTCACAACTCTAAAGTCCATAGATACTATCGACAAAACACAAGCAAACACAGAAGCTGTAGCAAGAGCTGGGATTGAGTTAGCCACCACAGAAATGGATATTTCTGGTTTCATCCAAACCTATATGGACAAACTGGTGTGGAATTGGTGTGCAAAGCACCCAGAAAAGCAGAGTCAACCTGGTTTTCGAGAAAGCAAAGTCTTTTTCTTGGGCACATGGATTCAATGTCATGTTTACAAACACAAATATCATTTTTAACCTGGTTTCTGCAGCTTTTTACTCAGAAAACACGAATGTGTACCTGCTGTGACTCATTTGAAACCATTAGCGTTTGCCAACAGAAAACCTAAATGCTAAATGCTACAATGCATTCACAACTCTAAAGTCCATAGATACTGTGGAGAAAACACAAGCAAACACAGAAGCTGTAGCCAGAGCTGGGATTGACTTACGCACCACAGAACGGATATTTCTGGTTTCATCCAAACCTAGCTGAACAAACTGGTGTGGAGTTCGTGTGCAAAGCACACAGAAAAGCAGAGTCAACCTGGTTTTGGAGAAAAGCAAAGTCTTTTTCTTGGGCAAGTGGATTCAATGTCATGTTTACAAACACAAATATCATTTGTGACCTGGTTTCTGCAGCTTTTTACTCAGAAAACACGAATATGTCACTGTTGTGTCTCCATGTGAAACCTATTAGCGTTTGCCAACCGAAAAACAAAATGTTACATGCTACAATGCATTCACATCTCTAAAGTCCATAGATACTATCAACAAAACACAAACAAACTCTTAGGATGTAGCAAGAGCTGGGATTGACTGATCCAACACAGAACCGGATATTTTTGCTTTCATCCAGCACTATCAGGACAAACTGGTGTGGAGTTGGTGTGCAAAGCTCCCAGAAAAGCAGAGTCAACCTGGTTTTTGAGAAAAGCAAAGTCTTTTTCTTGGGCAAGTGGATTCAATGTCATGGTTACAAGCACAAATATCATTTACAACCTGGTTTCTGCAGCTTTTTACTCAGAAAACACGAATGTGTACCTTTGTGTCACCATGTGAAACAAATTAGCGTTTGCCAACAGAAAAACAAAATGTTACATGCTGCAATGCATTCACAACTCTAAAGTCCATAGATACTATCGAGAAAACACAAGCAAACACAGAAGCTGTAGCCAGAGCTGGGATTGAGTGAGCCACCACAGAACCGGATATTTCTGGTTTCATCCAAACCTAGCTGAAAAAACTGGTGTGGTGTTGGTGTGAGGGCACCCAGAAAAGCAGAGTCAACCTGGTTTTGGAAAAAAGCAAAGTCTTTTTCTTGGGCAAGTGGATTCAATGTCATGTTTACAAACACCAATATCATTTCTAACCTGGTTTCTGCAGCTTTTTACTCAGAAAACACGAATGTGTATCTGTTGTGTCTCCATGTGAAACCAATTAGCGTTTGCCCACAGAAAAACAAAATGATACAAGCTACAATGCATTCACAACTCTAAAGTCCATAGATACTATCGACAAAACACAAACAAACTCTTAGGATGTAGCAAGAGCTGGGATTCACTGAGCCACCACAGAACCGGATATTTCTGGTTTCATCCAGCCCTATCTGGACAAACTGGTGTGGAATTGGTGTGCAAAGCACCCAGAAAAGCAGAGTCAACCTGGTTTTGGAGAAAGCAAAGTCTTTTTCTTGGGCACATGGATTCAATGTCATGTTTACAAACAGAAATATCATTTTTAACATGGTTTCTGCAGGTTATTACTCAGAAAACACGAATGTGTACCTGCTGTGACTCATTTGAAACCATTAGCGTTTGCCAACAGAAAACCTAAATGCTAAATGCTACAATGCATTCACATCTCTAAAGTCCATAGATACTATCGACAAAACACAAACAAACTCTTAGGATGTAGCCAGAGCTGGGATTGACTGAGCCACCACAGAACCGGATATTTCTGGTTTCATCCAAACATATCTGGACAAACTGGTGTGGAGTTGGTGTGCAAAGCACCCAGAAAAGCAGAGTCAACCTGGTTTTGGAGAAAAGCAAAGTCTTTTTCTTGGACAGGTGGATTCAATGTCATGTTTACAAACACAAATATCATTTATGACCTGGTTTCTGCAGCTTTTTACTCAGAAAACACGAATATGTCACTGTTGTGTCTCCATGTGAAACCTATTAGCGTTTGCCAACAGAAAAACAAAATGTTACATGCTGCAATGCATTCACAACTCTAAAGTCCATAGATACTATCGAGAAAACACAAGCAAACACAGAAGCTGTAGCCAGAGCTGGGATTGACTTACCCACCACAGAACCGGATATTTCTGGTTTCATCCAAACCTAGCTGAAAAAACTGGTGTGGTGTTGGTGTGAGGGCACCCAGAAAAGCAGAGTCAACCTGGTTTTGGAAAAAAGCAAAGTCTTTTTCTTGGGCAAGTGGATTCAATGTCATGTTTACAAACACCAATATCATTTCTAACCTGGTTTCTGCAGATTTTACTCAGAAAACACGAATGTGTACCTGCTGTGACTCATTTGAAACCATTAGCGTTTGCCAACAGAAAACCTAAATGCTAAATGCTACAATGCATTCACAACTCTAAAGTCCATAGATACTGTGGAGAAAACACAAGCAAACATAGAAGCTGTAGCCAGAGCTGGGATTGACTTACCCACCACAGAACCAGATATTTCTGGTTTCATCCAAACCTAACTGAACAAACTGGTGTGGAGTTGGTGTGCAAAGCACCCAGAAAAGCAGAGTCAACCTGGTTTTGGAGAAAAGCAATGTCTTTTTCTTGGACAAGTGGATTCAATGTAATGTCTACAAACACAAAAATCATTTGTGACATGGTTTCTGCAGCTTTTTACTCAGAAAACACGAATATGTCACTGTTGTGTCTCCATGTGAAACCAAGTAGCGTTTGCCAACAGAAAAACAAAATGTTACATGCTACAATGCATTCACATTTCTAAAGTCCATAGAAACTATCGAGAAAACACAAACAAACTCTTAGGATTTTGCAAGAGCTGGGATTGACTGAGCCACCACAGAACCGGATATTTCTGGTTTCACCCAGCCCTATCTGGACAAACTGGTGTGGAATTGGTGTGCAAAGCACCCAGAAAAGCAGAGTCAACCTGGTTTTGGAGAAAAGCAAAGTCTTTTTCTTGGGCAAGTGGATTCAATGTCATGTTTACAAACACAAATATCACTTTCAACCTGGTTTCTGCAGCTTTTTACACAGAAAACACGAATGTGTATCTGTTGTGCCTCCATGTGAAACCAATTAGGATTTGCCAAAAGAAAATTAAAATGTTACATGCTACGATGCATTCACAACTCTAAGTCCATAGATACTATCGAGAAAACACAAGCAAATATAGAAGCTGTAGCAAGAGCTGGAATTGACTTAGCCAACACAGAACAGGATATTTCTGGTTTCATCCAGCCCTATCTGGACAAACTGGTGTGGAATTGGTGTCCAAAGCACCCAGAGAAGCAGAGTCAACCTGGTTTTGGAGAAAAGCAAAGTCTTTTTCTTGGGCAAGTGGATTCAATGTCATGTTTACAAACACAAATATCATTTACAACCTGGTTTCTGCAGCTTTTTACTCAGAAACACAAATGTGTATCTGTTGTGCCTCCATGTGAAACCAATTAGCGTTTGCCAACATAAAATCAAAATGCTACATGCTACAATGCAATCACAACTCTAAAGTCCATAGATACTATTAACAAAACACAAATAAACTCTTAGGATGTAGCAAGAGCTGGGATTGACTGAGCCACCACAGAACCGGATATTTCTGGTTTCATCCATCCCTATCTGGACAAACTGGTGTGGAATTGCTTTGCAAAGCACCCAGAAAAGCAGAGTCAACCTGGTTTTGGAGAAAAGGAAAGTCATTTTCTTGGGCAAGTGGATTCAATGTCTTGTTTACAAACAGAAATATCATTTACAACCTGGTTTCTGCAGCTTTTTACTCAGAAAACATGAATGTGTACCTGCTGTGACTCATTTGAAACCATTAGCGTTTGCCAACAGAAAACCTAAATGCTACATGCTACAATGCATTCACAACTCTAAAGTCCATAGATACTATTGACAAAACACAAAAAAACTCTTAGGATTTAGCAAGAGCTGGGATTGACTGAGCCACCACAGAACCGGATATTTCTGGTTTCATCCAGCCCTATCTGGACAAACTGGTGTGGAATTGGTGTGCAAAGCACCCAGAAAAGCAGAGTCAACCTGGTTTTGGAGAAAAGCAAAGTCTTTTTCTTGGTCACATGGATTCAATGTCATGTTTACAAGCACAAGTATCAGTTTTAAACTGGTTTCTGCAGCTTTTTACTCAGAAAACACGAACGTGTACCTGTTGTGTCTCCATGTGAAACCAATTAGCGTTTTCCCACAGAAAAACAAAATGTTACATGCAACAATGCATTCACAACTCTAAAGTCCATAAATACTATGGAGAAAACACAAGCTAATATAGAAGCTGCAGCAAGAGCTGGGTTTGAGTTAGCCACCACAGAACCGGATATTTCTGATTTCATCCCAACCTATCTGGACAAACTGGTGTGGAGTTGGTGTGCAAAGCACCCAGAAAAGCAGAGTCAACCTGGTTTTGGAGAAATGCAGTCTTTTTCTTGGGCAAGTGGATTCAATGTCATGGTTACAAGCACAAATATCATTTTTAACCTGGTTTCTGCAGCTTTTTACTCAGAAAACACGAATGTGTACCTGTGTGTCACCATGTGAAACAAATTAGCGTTTGCCAACAGAAAAACAAAATGTTACATGATACAATGCTTTCACAACTCTAAAGTCCATAGACTATCGAGAAAACACAAGCAAACACAGAAGCTGTAGCAAGAGCTGGAATTGACTTAGCCACCACAGAACCGGATATTTCTGGTTTCATCCAAGCATATCTGGACAAACTGGTGTGGAATTCGTGTGCAAAGTACCCAGAGCAGCAGAGTCAACCAGGTTTTGGAGAAAAGCAAAGTCTTTTTCTTGGACAAGTGGATTCAATGTCATGTTTACAAACACAAATATCATTTTCAACCTGGTTTCTGCAGCTTTTTACTCAGAAAACACGAAGGTGTATCTGTTGTGCCTCCATGAGGAACCTATTAGCATTTGCCAACAGAAAATCAAAATGTTACATGCTAAAATTCATTCACAACTCTAAAGTCCATAGATACTATCGACAAAACACAAGCAAACACAGAAGCTGTAGCAAGAGCTTGGATTGACTTAGCCACCACAGTACTGGATATTTCTGGTTTCATCCAAACATATCTGGACAAACTGGTGTGGAATTGGTGTGCAAAGCACCCAGAAAAGCAGAGTCAACCTGGTTTTGGAGAAAAGCAAAGTCTTTTTCTTGGGCACATGGATTCAATGTCATGGTTACAAGCACAAATATCATTTACAACCTGGTTTCTGCAGATATTTACTGAGAAAACTTGAATGTGTACCTGTTGTGACTCATTTGAAACCATTAGCGTTTGCCAACACAAAACCTAAATGCTACATGCTACAATGCATTCACAACTCTAAAGTCCATAGATACTATTGACAAAACACAAAAAAACTCTTAGGATGTAGCAAGAGCTGGGATTGACTGAACCACCACAGAACCTGATATTTCTGGTTTCATCCAAACCTATCTGGACAAACTGGTGTGGAATTGGTGTGCAAAGCACCCAGAAAAGCAGAGTCAACCTGGTTTTGGAGAAAAGCAAAGTCTTTTTCTTGGGCAAGTGGATTCAATGTCACGTTTACAAACACAAATATCATATTTAACCTGGTTTCTGCAGCTTTTCACTCAGAAAACACGAATGTGTACCTGTTGTTTCTGCATGTGAAACAAATTAGCGTTTGCCAACAGAAAAACCAACTGTTACATGCTACAATTCATACGCAACTCTAAAGTCCATAGATACTATCCAGAAAATACAAGCAAACACAGAAGCTGTAGCAACAGCTGGAATTGACTTAGCCACCACAGAACTGGATATTTCTGGTTTCATCCAAACCAATCTGGACAAACTGGTGTGGAATTGGTGTGCAAAGCACCCAGAAAAGCAGAGTCAACCTGGTTTTGGAGAAAAGCAAAGTCTTTTCTTGGGCACATGGATTCAATGTCATGTTTACAAACACAAATATCATTTCTAACCTGGTTTCTGCAGCTTTTTACTCAGAAAACATGAATGTGCACCTGTTTAGACTCATTTGAAACCATTAGCGTTTGCCAACAGAAAACCTAAATGCTAAATGCTACAATGCATTCACAACTCTAAAGTCCATAGATATTATTGACAAAACAAAAAAATATTTAGGATGTAGCAAGAGCTGGGATTGACTAAGCCACCACAGAACCGGATATTTCTGGTTTCATCCAGCCCTATCTGGACAAACTGGTGTGGAATTGGTGTGCAAAGCACCCAGAAAAGCAGAGTCAAACTGGTTTTGGAGAAAGCAAAGTCTTTTTCTTGGGCACATGGATTCAATGTCATGTTTACAAACACAAATATCATTTTTAACCTGGTTTCTGCAGCTTTTTACTGAGAAAACATGAATGTGAACCTGCTGTGACTCATTTGAAACAATTAGCGTTTGCCAACAGAAAACCTAAATGCTAAATGCTACAATGCATTCACAACTCTAAAGTCCATAGATACTGTGGAGAAAACACAAGCAAACACAGAAGCTGCAGCCAGAGCTGGGATTGACTTACCCACCACAGAACCGGATATTTCTGGTTTCATCCAGTCCTATCTGGAAAAACTGCTGTGGAATTGGTGTGCAAAGCACCCAGAAAAGCAGAGTCAACCTGGTTTTGGAGAAAAGCAAAGTCTTTTTCTTGGGCAAGTGGATTCAATGTCATGGTTACAAGCACAAGTATCATTTGTAACTTGGTTTCTGCAGCTTTTTACTCAGAAAACACGAATGTGTACCTGTTGTGTCTCCATGTGAAACCAATTAGCGTTTGCCCACAGCAAAATAAAATGTTACATGCAACAATGCATTCACAACTCTAAAGTCCATAGATACTATCGACAAAACACAAGCAAACACAGAAGCTGTAGCAAGTGCTTGATTTGACTTAGCCACAACAGAACCGGATATTTCTGGTTTCATCCAAACCTATCTGGACAAACTGGTGTGGAATTGGTGTACAAAGCACCAAGAAAAGCAGAGTCAACCTGGTTTTGGAGAAAAGCAAAGTCTTTTTCTTGGGCACATGGATTCAATTTCATGTTTACAAACACAAATATCATTTCTAACCTGGTTTCTGCAGCTTTTTACTGAAGAAAATATGAATGTGTACCTGTTGTGACTCATGTGAAACCAATTAGCGTTTGCCAACAGAAAACCTAAATGCTACATGCTACAATGCATTCACAACTCTAAAGTCTATTGATACTATCGACAAGACACAAACAAACTCTTAGGATGTAGCAAGAGCTGGGATTGACTGAGCCACCACAGAACCGGATATTTCTGGTTTCATCCAAACCTATTTGGACAAACTGGTGTGGAATTGGTGTGCAAAGCACCCAGAAAAGCAGAGTCAACCTGGTTTTGGAGAAAAGCAAAGTCTTTTTCTTGGGCAAGTGGATTCAATGTCATGTTTACAAACACAAATATCATTTTTAACCTGGTTTCTGCAGCTTTTTACTGAGAAAACATGAATGTGTACCTGCTGTGTCTCATTTGAAACCATTAGCGTTTGCCAACAGAAAACCTAAATGCTAAATGCTACAATGCATTCACAACTCTAAGTCCATAGATACTATCGAGAAAACACAAGCAAACACAGAAGCTGTAGCCAG